>OZ005741.1:203553034-204981810 GCA_963930735.1 Dioctria linearis | reverse complement strand
TTATCGTTTTCACAGTACATATACGTAAAAATCCTAAATTTTTATATGGCAACACAAAGAAGGGGTTGCCCGATTAACCCATTTTTGAAATTATATTTACTATTTTTATGATAAAACTCTCAGGTAGTGTCCAAATAAGTGAAAAACGAAATTTTTGTATTGCAACCTTGAAGCAGTTACCCGATTTGTCCCATTTTCGAACTTAATTTTACTTTTTTTTAAAGGCCCATATGCAAAGCTTCAGCTCTCTAGATACACGCGTTCTCGACCTATCCTGAGCACGGACGACATGCAAAATAAAAATAACTTTTAATTTTATGCATTGGGGTCTAAAACCATTTTGCTCTACCATCATTATTTCTAGGTGTTACAAACGGAATGATAAACTTAGTATACCCTTTAGATTTCATCTAAGGTATATAAATCAACTGTGGGAATTTGTGCGAATTGGTGGGAGTCTATACCAGGAAGGAGATGTCAGTCGACTCGATGCAACGAAGATGCCAAGTTGTGCTTAAAAACAAGGAGTCCACAACGAAGTACTACTAACTAATAATAATTTAGATGAAAATTAAATTTAGAAAAATTTTCTCCGGCCTATTTGCAATGAAATTTTATAAAAAAAAATGTAATTTTTGTTGTGTGTTAAAAATATTAGACCGAAAGTTTCATTAGCATTACACACACCTATTTTTGCGCACGTCTGTATATACTGAATAAAATCATAGAAATTTGCGTTAAAATAAGCGTAAGTGGATAGCTGCCGAAAAGCAATTATGTTTAACTAACTATAAAATTAATCTAATAATAAATTAAAACAATTGTATATTTTCATAATATAAAGTTAAATTCAGTTAAATTATTCCCTATATACATATGTACTTGTTGAGCCGAATAGTCATTAATTCTATTTGACCCTTCTTGATTCCAGAAGCTGTCTTACCGATTTGTCACCCAGAGATTTATCTGTATTTGAATTCTTTAGTAAGCTCATCTGTTTTAGAGAATAGACTGAGATTTCTGAACTAGCTGCGATATGGTTTTATAACAATGTAGCGCCTCAATTGCAGCTTCAATCTCGATATAATTTTTTTTATATCACTGATTGGGTATATTAGGTAACGACAGTATTAGGACCTTAGAATATAGAGAGAGCAGGAAGTGTTGGTACCCATAAAATTCGCAACAGATTCTAACACAACCAGAATTTGACTACGCTAAATTTTGCTTATCACACTTCCTGTACTCTCTATATTCTAAGATCAGGACTCATCGGACTATAACATTGGTAATAACCTACCAATAACAACACATAGTGATCACACAGTGGTCATTTAAATTTCTTTCTAATTATATATGTATGTTGTATTATTATAGCCAGTTTTTATGGTGGTACATTATTGATGCAGTCTACTACATATGTTATGACCCTAATTTTAGCTGGAGTTTCGTATAATTCTTAGCAATGTGGATTGGGCTTCAAGTTAAAGGCCGCTGTTGTCCACGAAAATACAAAAATAAAAACAGTGAAGTGCTAATTATCTGGCTGATGGTGGTTATAAACTTATGCAATATTTATAACTTGGCCCTTCTGCATATTTTCCACCAACACATATTGCCTCTGCTTTAGTGCAAAATAAGACTGCCATGGTGTATTGCCCATTTTAAAAAGATTTCGCAATTGTACCCATTACCCCATATATGGGGGCCTACTATAAATGGGCTGAAATCCTTATTGGCTGTATGCGTGCTTTTTTCCATTTTGGTAATATAGGTAGATCACTTCGACTTGCCTCCTCCACGTAAGAGGCTTATGAAAATAATTTGGACTAGTTTAGAAGATTAAATTGGTTTGGACGCCTTGCAAGAAAATGAAGGGATATGCGCGAGGTAGTACCGCGCACTTCTCTTGCCAATCCATTTAAGTACAAGGTTTGCAAAAACTATACTGTCTAAACTAGCTCATTAGAAAGCTCCTAGCAGTGGAAGTATTGCATGAATGAATTAATCTACAGGGGATCAGACTAGATATTTCATCAGAACATTAAACATGCTTATAGCGATAAAGGAGCGAAAGGCAACCAACATTGAGGCTCTCTTTTGGACAATATCCAATGAAGCTAAGGCTGTGCGACCAGCCCCGGCCCAGATATGAGAATTGTATTCCATTCTAGAGGATCAGCAGATTTCATGGGCTGAAAGATTTCTTACATTTTTTTCAGAAATCCAAGACATTTCGATGCTTCTTTGGCAACAGAGAAGATGTGATCTGTCCAGCTTAACTTACTGGAAATATTAGCTGTGTTCTTTTGTGTACTTTGTTCTAGAACTCCCATATACGGGAGAGAACAAATTGTTCTGTCGATTGAAGCGAACTATTTGTACTATTCGATTCATTTATAAATCTTCTATGAAAATGTATGAGACGTTCTTTTGTGTATCTTTTGTTCTGTCCTGTCCTGCGAGCGCAAAAGAACACAGCTATTAATGACAAAAATGCTCAGTGGCGGTGAATCGGAAATTAATGTTCCATTAAAAGAAATGGGAGAAGTAGAATGATAATCTTATTTTTATCTTTGTGTCTTAGACGCATTTGAATGTATCGCGTTGAAGCTTAGGCGTATCTTTTAGTCACATATTTTGCCATTTCACCTCAAATTTGTCGTACTTTTATATTCACCATATTCATTTTGATTATTCCGCCAAAATGAGGAGCACGTGGAAGAATGAAATTGAAGCCGACTCCCTTTGATTGGCATAATTCGGTGATCTTCTTTTGCCCCCTTTCGTTGTATATTGCATCTTGCAGTTCTTTCAATTGGTTGTTTGCACCAACAAAGTTTGTTGCGTTATCGCAGCTCAAAGTTTGACAGTGTCCAAGTCTGGCAAATAAAGAGTTTAAGGGGGACAAGGACGCTTTCTGTAGAGAGGTCGCTGACTATTTCGATATGTATTGCCTTGGTCGCAAAACAGGAAAATAATGCTATGTATGACTTTTGAGGATGTTTTCCTCTTATTTTATAGTGGGTATAAATTGTTCCGCAAAAGTCAACCCCTGAGTTTATGAACGGTCTTGCAGCTTGTACTCTTGTTAGTGGCAGATTTCCCATGAATTGGGTCTTCCGCTTGGCCTTGTTACAGTGAATACACTGTTGCACTATTGATCTGGCAATTGTCTATCCCTTTATGGGATTCCTGAGGTGAATGTCTGTCATCAAGAGCTTCGTGAATTGATACCCATATGGAAAGAGTGCCGGATGTTTTGCCTCGTAAGATATATTTGCGTTTTCTAATCTACCACCAACTCTAATGATACCTCTTTCATCAAGAAAGGGTGAGCGACTACTCAACGAGCTGGTAATCAACACAATTGGTTCTCTGCAACTAGAATAAATCTTCCTCGATACCGTCTTGCTGGGATAAAGCTAGCGATAGGGCTTCATTTACTTCTTGAGTTGTCAAGATATTAGCCTGAGTCCCTTCACACCACAAAATAAACTAAAATGAATTTGCACTGAATTAATGTCAGAATACACGTCTAAAACTGCTTCCAAGTTTGTGACAAAAATTGTATACTGTGGTAAATGGATATTCTACACCTAATTAGAGCAATACAAGTGCTTAAATTCGAAATACTATTTTGAATTTGTAATGTGAACTGTCATTTTCAGTTCATTCTACGTAATGCAAGTCTTGCTGAACTGAATAAAAACAGGAAAAAATCAGTAGAAAAGTTCATTTAATATAGGCGTATATTTTGACATTAAAGTACGACAAAAGATTAGAATTACCCCCTGATCTAATCATACAATCTCGTTTGACACATGCGGCATTCCTTCTGAAGTTCGCAAAAGTGTCAAAAGAGCGCAATCAAGGGTGCTGTTATCAGGGAAACTAGAGATGGGATTGAAAGTGAGGGAGAGCAGATTATTCATAAGAAATAAGAAGAGAGACGGGAGATAACAGAGCCCTGGGGCACATCGACAGGATGAGGCTCAGATGTATCGTTATCTAATACAACTCATATTAGGCGACCAGATGAATAATTTCAATCTGTAATAGAAGAGGAGGGGAGAAATCAAGTCAAGTAAAGTGCTCAAGTTTGACTAAAAGGGCAGGATGTCAGACTCTATCAGAGGCCTTTCAAATATCTAGGGCATCGATTTTGGACTCATCAAAATTGTGCAGTCTACAGTTCCAACGTTCCGTAAGAAAAGTCAGCAAGTCTCCAGAGGAGCGTCCAGCTCGGAAGCTGTATTGGCAATCGCTGATGAGTTGATTAGTTTCTAGATACTTCATTAATTTGGAGTTAATGATAGATTTAAAAACGTTTGAATGAATCGAAATGATTGTAATTGATCGATAATTTGAGGGATCGCTACCCTCTCCTTTTTTTGGGAATAGCCTGAACGTGAGCTAGTTTCCAAGCAGTTGGAAACTTTGCTGTCGAATAAGACAAATAGAATAGTTTGCGCCAAGGCTGTGGTGCAGCTTTTTATTACCAGGGGCGAAAACCCATTAGGACCTGCGGCTATGGAGACGTTGAGTCCCTTAAGACCTTTGAATACATCTCTCGTACGTATGTGAATTGGCTCTTGTACACATCCCCATTGGAGATGCAAGACAAGCTCCTATGAAGTGGGTGAAAGGCACGAAATTGAAGCTAATCTCGCAGTCAAAATATTAGCTTTAACCAGGAAGTCAACAACCACTTCACCATTGTTAAGTACTGAAGGTACAGGGGAACTGGTTATTCCTGATGGTTTTGACTAGGGACCAAAAAGCTTTGCTGCCTTTGAGGCTTGCCAAGATTCTTTGTCTAACATTCTGGTCATATAAAAATTTTTCTCTCTGGATAATTGACCTGAAGGTGTTCCGTGGTCTTGGATACTTGTTTCTGCTCTGCATATGAATGTAATTGAGAAATGCGATGGACAGACTCGTAAGCTCTTGTAGCTAGATTGAACTTATCATTAAAGATCGATTGTGCTGCAGGAATATGGAATGTATTCATGCATGGCAAGGCTTAGTATTCTACTAAGCTCTAGAGGGCATTCATCCAATCAATCTCCTTGAGGTACTGATTGAGACTTTCCTCATCAGCCTTTTTATAGTGCCAGAGAAGCCTACTTGTAGGAGGAGAAGTAGGGCGGCATATGTTTTAGAATTAGCAAAGGGAGAACCAACTGAGATGAAATATTTGTTAGAGTGGGATGATAGAAGCGAGTCTAACAAATTAGCTTTATCTTACGCTCAAGTGCTCGCGTTGGTGCATCCACTATTTGAAGCAAATTAAAAGACTCACAGAAGAGCTCAACGAAACTTGTGAAAAAATGTCTGAGTCACGGTATGTTAAGGACATTAAATCGCCACCTACGATTATTTCAAATGATCCATATTTTTGAAAATATTGGAAAAAACAGTTACCGTCAGACATATTTGGGCTGCGATATGTAGTAATTTAACTCTGGATTGGCGGAAGGAATATCTTTAAGGACGGTAAAGACCACGTTATTCCGTATATATATTGCGATAAAACGAGCAATCTGTGATCGTAAGAATTTTTATTATAGAAAACTGCAGGACACTGTTGGATCATGTATTAATTGGAGTCAGTTTGAGGAATGTAAGCGCTTCTATTGATAGAGACTCGCACATATCTGATCATCAACTTAAATTCGAGAATCTTACTGATTATATAATCGAAAGATAGCAAAAAAGTGTACATTTCTGGGGCGTATAAGAAAGTCGTTGAGCGTGGCAAATACTTATACAATAATGCTTTTCACGCTTTGAATTTGCCACACTTTTCATATTGCTCCACATCGTTATAACAATACAGTATTGATTTTGATATTATAAAGAAGATTCCGACTATGATAGCGAAACCGTAAATGAAATTTTTCCTTTCTTAATTGCTAATAATACCTTTTACCAATCCACAGGCATCAGATACCATCCCACTACAGATATGTACTTACAAACATTAGTTTATGTGCCACTACCAATTTCAATAATAGGTATAATTCGGAATAGAAATACAATCTGCAAAAATGATTACTTTTCTGATTAATACTATCAATCTGTAATCATGATTACAGATTACAGATTGTAATCGTAATCATTAATCATAAATCAGATTACATTTTGCCCAACACTGGTATTGAATTTATAGTGATGTGCCTTAGAAACAACCGGCGTTGTTCACGTATGAAATCATTTTTCAGGCAAGTTCATTTTTTTCAATAATCAATTATTGTGCTTTAAATAAAATATGAGTGAAAATGTTGTAAAACTAAACAGCCATGGAAACAAAATCAACGTGTTTCAATTAACAATCATGAGTCTGACTTGTTACCTTTGAGTTCTGGCGTCCCCCAAGGTTCTGTGCTTGCACTTCTCCTCTTCATTCTAATAACTAATTTTTGGTTTATAATCTAAGATAGCTGCCAATCATGAAATTGTCATTAAGGTAAGACAAGAGGTATAAAAATTACTCTGAATTTACCTACAGATTTTTCCTGTAGGATAATGATAAAGTTTTAGATGGCTTGTGCGTTTAACTGGCGATAGCTAAGCAAAGAATAGTACATTACGGTAAGTAACAATTGACCCTGTTGAGCTGCTACACAAACCACTTCGCTGGCTTTTAAGCCTGTCCAAGAAGATCTGGCTTGCTTTAAGGAGATGGAAAGATTTGCACAATAGCAGCAGTGGCAACAGAAACTTCCGATGGAGATGTGAAGTACTCCATCTTTAACCAAGCAACAGATGCCACAAGACCAGAAATTGAAAATTGCTTACCATACCGTCGAATCAAAAATGTAATTCCAACATTACTGCAGATGTGTTGTTTTCCTAAAGGCTTTAGCAACTCTCTATTAATAGAACAGCATAATCATGGTTAATTTAACTTAATAGTTTGTATTTTATATGCTCTTACTAACCGATTACATTCAATAATCTAATTCATATATTCTCTACTAATTACGGCACCGATTAAATTATCTGTCACCGTTTTCAAAACGTTAAGCCAATGACGTTTTTAGGAACATAGGTACATAATAGATGTGTTATTTCTACAATATTTACCTTCCAATACATACGCCGACCAATTCAATAGACTTATCCTAATATCAAAATTATATTCCACTAGCATTTAGCGCATGCCTTCAATAGTTCTAAGAATAATAACTTTAAGCATTCACATTTCATAAATACATAGATTTTGTACATGCAAAGGTAATGTGTAAGATGAGCAGGATTAAGAAAGTGTTATATATTAAAATATAAAAAAAAAAATTATTAAGTGTGCAGAAAATATTAGAACAAAAATAAATGAAAAATATTTTTGCATGCTTATTGTTAGTCAAACTGCGATCAGGAATGAGGAAATATACTGCCAATCAAAACAAATTTGTTTTAAAATTATATTATGTTTTTATTAACTTAAAATTTACATGTTTTACCTTAAGTGAATATAAATAAATCAAATGTATGAATAATACCAATTAAAAGTCCTCAATAGGCAAGTATAAATGTTGTACAAGACATATTCTGGCTAGCGTTTTTGTTTGGGTTAATGGTGTAGTGTTATTTACACATAAAATTAATGTACCAAATTTGTTTACAAAATTCTTTCCATTTTTGTACGAAAAATTCATTGAAATATGATAATTACATATAAACTTTCAGAATTTCATCGTTAGTTAATTAGTTATAATGTAATTTTTTATGATGTTATAAGTAGTAGAGAAAATAATTGGGATGGATGAAAATGCATATTTTTTTTATATTTGTGAGGCTGGAAGGTCCTGTGATCTACAACCACCACTCTAACTTAGAGCAGTATTTATTACTCTTCAAAGTGATAAGATTCCGTCCGAGAGAATGTAGAAAGTTTGTATTATAGTGTTAGTGATGGCATAAAAATAAAAGCAACAGCATATTCAAAGGTAGGAGTTGTAGAAGGAATGGGCTGAATACTTTTTTTTCAAGGTGCTAATTTCCGATTACTCAAGATATTTTCGAAGTGTATATTTTTTAATATAAACAATTCTTGGTAATAGAAACAATTAATACTTCAATAGATTCTGGGATACTTGGGATTTGAAAGAAATGATAAAGCAGATCGTTTGGGTTGGAAGAGAACATCTAGTCCCTTCTTTAGCTAGAGATTCTTGTGATAGAGCTTATGGCACCGCAAAACTTGAAGTATTGAAAATTGCGTTAGGATCTAAATAGATCAGTTATGAACATCAGGGAAGATTCCAAACGGACAATGAAATTTGATAAAGGACCATCAGAATGGAAAACTTTGCAGCTACTGAAGCTATGCAAAGATCAAATAAGAGTGGTTCTAAGATGCCTGTAAAATGGACACTGCCCAGCAGGAAATGTGGTCAACGACTACGAAGTCAACAATGCTTCATTGTTGACCGTTTACTCTATGTGTCAACAGTATATTCCAAATGAGCATGTATAGTTGAAATATTTTTATTGTGTAAGTATTGTTGACACATCAAAGACTTGTCAACGAGGAAATAGCGTTGACATTGTAGAAATGAGTCATAATTTGAGGCAACAATTTGTAACTGCTGTTAGTAGTAAAGTCAACGTTGAGTCATGTGGGAAGAGTATGTGACGGTTAACAGTGACAAAATATCGTTGACTCCTCGATGACTCAACGAAACTTTTTCCTGCTGGGTGTAAACTTAAAAAAATCCCACAACCATTCAGAATAACATAAATCGATCTATGTATCTACTGCTTTTCCTTCAAAAGCTAGCAGCGTCATAATATGCCAACCTTTTTTGGCTGTAGTACATAGGTAATTACGACCCACTATTTTAAAAACTAATCTCATTTAGGATCCACAAAAAAGCAGATACAAGTACATTTAGAAATGTCACTTGATTCGTATGTTGGAAAATTTCCAATAAATATTACTATACATTATGAAAGCATTAATGATTTGGGTCTCTCGTAGGAATCTTGAAATTATCTGAATCTTTTGAATTTTTTGAATATTCTACGCATTAGAAATCTTCGAACTCAAACATAAATGAACGAAATGTCATTATTATTAATATTTAGTAATTGCTCGCACAAAGTATTAGCTACTCATCGCTATGCTAATTTATTCATCGGGCTTGTTAAAATCGTCACCCTTAACAATTTTGACGTCTTGACTCATGCTCATTTATTCTCGTGCGTTTCCTCTGCATTCACGTTTAAAAACGAATTTTCTGTGCAAATATAATTTACTTGTCAAAACAACTAGATTGATATTTATAGGTTATGAAAAACATTAATGTAATTAACACCATAATGTAAACTGATATTTGTATTTTTACTTTTTTAATGTTTTATATTATTATTTATTTCGTATTTTAGTAGAAATCGCAAACGATCAAGTTAAAATGTCAAAACTATCATAACTGACAACTCATATTGCATGAATCGCAGTGAATGCAAAAATATTCGTACAGCAAGTGTGACTTTCTCTTTTGCACAATACAGACTTTAAAAACGATAAATGCAATGTCAAATGAATTATAGAGACGATTTAAAAACTCTTATTTGTGCATATTGACGACTTTAAAAACAATCCCATCTTTACATATTTGCGAATAACATAAGATTAAGTTCGATTATGTTAGAGGAGCGTTTATCGAAAAACCTACTATCAGCCACATTTAGGCCATCGATGGTCCATTGTATAATCGGGACCCTACCTGAAAAGGGCTGCTTATTTTAGGGAGAACATTAAAATCAGCCAGAAGTGTTAATGAACCTCAAGAACTTGTTTATACAGCTTCTGTAGAAGCCATTGTATGCCGCATAATTTCCAAGGAGGCGAGTGGCATAACAGTCAGCCTTAAAATTAAAGCGCTGAGTAGTGTATTACAATTTGGGGCGTTGGGTTAGAGTCATAGAAACATTGGCAATGATGTAACACACGGAAATACAAGCCATGAAATAGGGGTTCTCGCTAATAAATTTATATACAATAGTGAGTCGATTTGATGTTTGCCGACAAAAATTATAGCGGCAATGCAATTTCATTTTAATCAGGTTTAAAAATGAAATTTTTCCAAATCGTAGTTCAATGAATTCTCTTTCTAATGAGCATAAGCCACATTTGATATTTCAGAACTACAATAATAATATACTTTACACCTTGTCTATCTTAGTTTTATTCGCTCGATGAAACCAAAGAATATTACGTTTATGCTAACTTTTATAACTTTCGATGTATCAATTAATTCCTGTCTAGAGCAAAAGTTTTAGTGCGTTTAGAGCCAGGTAAAAATATAAAGCGAAAAACAAATGAGTTCTAGATAAATAACAATTTCAGTTATAATAGAATATGACACGATTAAAACCTGGTGATGGGTGAAACTGATATGAAATATCAATGGAAAATATACCCTGGTCTTCATACCTTGATTACACAGTCAAGATGGGAAACAACGAGAATATAATGAACAGTAGATTCATTTTCCATGAAGGGTCTGCCACTTTATCATTACTTATTAAATGAATTTATAATGTATAATTTACATGTATGAAGTCATCGCTAATGATAGGCTTTTTTTATTCTTTTTTACTACTGTTATTCTTTTTTTTTTGTAACCTATTCTATTGCTTGTTTTGGCTCACTATAACTGACATTTCTTTATTAAACTTCGATTTTAAATGATTATGTTTACATATTTTAAGCAGATTTTTTAAGAATTACAGTTACCTAAAATATTGTACCAATATGAGAATGGCATTTTATGCACCAAACTTAGAAACCATTGGAACAAATATGTGATGGGAAAAAACTAAACAAATGTCAGCATTCATGTAGTAGAGCTTTATTGCTGTTAGCTTTAATCATGGAAAACAGTTATAAAACGGCTCTGAAGAATGGCAATACATGAATATAACATAAAATGCTTCGAGAGTAGAAAGAAGATATATGCGCTTGGATTTATAACAAGCTCGTTAATTGGGTGCATGTCTATCAGAAATGAAAGGTTGGGCCGAATAGTGATAAAATGGGTCCTTTACAGAAATGTAAGTCATGACTATATGATGAATTGGAGAGCCTGCTCCGTAGACGTCAATTAGGAGAACTATATCCTTGAACTGGACTATGGATTAACACCTATTTCGATGCAGTAAAAGAGATTTTGACTCCTAAACGGAAGAGATCTACGCAAGAAGAGTTCGGTTTCTATCAGAAATATGTAGAAATAATTCGGTTAAGAGGGAGTCGGACCCGCGCAATCAGAATTCCGTACCAGACTTTATCGAACAGTCGATCGACCCAATTTAAGTATATTAAAATCTAATCCAAATTTGCTTATGATAACTGAATTATATTCAAACAGACGCAAGAATAATAACTCAGATAATCTCAAAATCTTAGCTTTAGAAGCTACAAAATTGGGGGGGGCAGTGTTTGGGGCATCATTTTTCGCACATTCTGGGCTAATTTTTATAAACAATTCACCAAAAATTTTGATTTTTTTTTTGGTTTTTAATCCTTGAAAATAGGTCTGTCATTAAAAATAAAAAAAAAGGAAATACATATTTCAAAACCTTTGACTGTCTAAATATGTGATCGTCATAAAGACCTAACATTCTGCCAAATTTCAAATTCCTACGTCACGTCGTCACGAGCGATTTTATAAGAGTTTCGTTTTTCCTTTAGTTGTAAACCCTAAAAAATAGATAAAGCTGCCAATTACGTAAAATAAAATTTTTATTTATTAAAAAACGTTTCTCTTCTTTACAAAAAATGGGTGGGATCTTTCAATAAAAACCTTATATTGACGCAATATTATTTTCTACTTTACAGTGTCGTGGAGGATATTGAAAAAATTGTCGTTTCTCACAATTTATTTGTTGGCTCATTTTAGTTGTGATATCTATCGAGTCAAGATCAGTCGATAGGGTAAGCAAATGCTCGAGCGAAATAGTAAGTAACCTCGTTGTGGTCGCCTCACTTCCTCTTGACGTACCCACCAGTTTACTTCCGCCAGTATGAAAACGCGTGCCACGCACTTCAATTTTTAAGGAAGTGGAGCCTGAGAAATGTCACATTTTGATGTATGTAGTCATTTATAATATCATCTGGTGTGGAAATTGTGAAATGCGAACACACAGAGGTAATCCTAACACCAACATCAATTTTTCATATTGGATTTAAGAAGCCCAAAAGCGAAAATGTCTTAAAAAGCTTATTTCCAAAAGATAATTGCCTCCTTTCTGGCATTTATTGAACTTTTCGCTGGATATGTTCAAGAAAAGGTGCAAAAAACGCAGGGGGGTTAGTTGTAAAAAAAAAAAACCCCGACTTAAAATTCCGAAATTTTAGCTTTGCTGAGCCATAACTTCAGAAGGTTCCAATTCGCCAAAACGTTGAAATGCGTGGAACTCGTTTCGTGCCGGCGCGAGTAAACTAGTGGGTATGTCAAGAGGGGTGAGGGGCTGAAAACGAGGTTGCTTGGGATAGTAACTTTGGTTGTGAAAACCATGCTTGAGTGAGCTGTTTTCAACACAGAAAAGCGTGTGTGCACACAAATATGTTAAATACATATATGTACTTCTTTCCATCCACGTTTATAAGTCCACTTTTAATGATATCATTAGTTTCATAACTCTTGTAATTACATTTTTCGTTGATGCCGACTGGTTTTTCCGACAATTTTGAAAGTTAGCCACCGTGAGTTCGCACTGCGATCTGCTGATAGCTGCATATGACCATGTCTGTAGTATTATTCAGAAAAAGAATTCAAAGTCAGGGAATCTGTAGAAATCTCCTCTCAAAGGGTTGTCCCAAATAGACAAAAACGATGGTTAGAACAAGCGATAGAGTTTGATTTTTTCAACGCAAAAGCGAAAAAGTTGACTTCAAAATAATGATTGCTGGAAGAATCGATCATATGAGAAATCAATGTTTCACATCATCGAGTAAAGCAGTACAGTGGACGGTGATAATTTTACCAAGGCAAAATTTGCATTTTCGACGGAGTAATATGAGTAACCCGAAACTGAAAGAGTGAAACAGTATCAATTTCACAGTTACTTTAAGGCACTTAAAGGTGAGAGATTTCGGAATTCCATATCTTCAAAGCGAAATTTCCAAAATATCGCGACGCATTGCAGTAATTGAGGAGTGGGCGAACAAAAGGGCATATGTCCCAAAAAGTTTAATCATTTTCAATCCTATTTGTTTCGTATGAACTGGCAGAGCTGTGGAGCGCCCCGCGCAGACCAAAACATTGATAGAAGAATAAAATACGTTAAAACCCATTTCCAAAAGTATTTATATTACGTAAAAAAAATCCAAAGTTCATGCATTTTTCATGCCTCTCGATGGTAAGCCCCCTTAATCTCTTCAAAGCAAAACGAATATAAACAACAGCACGTGCTGTTCAAATATCATAGTATTACAGGAACAATATGTGACAATATGTGTCAATATTTAATGAAAACCGGTTTTCACAAAAGCGCGAGAACAATTTATGAGAGTAAAATCTGAAACCTCCGGCCCTTCTCATTTATTTACGAAAATTAATCATTTGCCATTTTGTTCCATTGCATGCAATCTGTGCTTTCACATATTTTATCTTTGTCCATAAAAGTTTTAAAGAGAGTTTTATTTCTTTCTTCCTTTTCTTGCGTGTACATTTTAAATGTAAAACACTCGGAAATCTCCCCTGCTTCTTAACTTATTGTTAACTTAACTTTGCCCCAGGAGTATGTTCAAGGTAACCTAACTACAATGTGCATATGCTAGCATATTCAAAGACGCTGATAAGTGATTTTCATAATGGCAGCCCACAATAAGGCTGGTCTAAAATGAACGTACACTTAAGTCTTATGAAAGGCGAACGCGTCCTTTAAATTAAACAGTGGTAC
This sequence comes from Dioctria linearis, assembly GCA_963930735.1. Classification (NCBI taxonomy): domain Eukaryota; kingdom Metazoa; phylum Arthropoda; class Insecta; order Diptera; family Asilidae; genus Dioctria; species Dioctria linearis. The sequence goes on along the minus strand of OZ005741.1, from coordinate 204,967,890 downwards.
CCAAAATAACCTTAATTGTCGGTAAGGACACTTTCGTTAAGTTTAAATGTCAAATTTCCGTAAGTAAAGTGCAGTAATGCTCGCTGTTTACGAACGTACGCGTTATTTTGGCCAAACTTACTTACGTACATTCAATTAAATCAATTTTCATTTGTTTGTTTTTGCTTGGCACTTTTTGAAATAGAAAATGTTAAATATTAACATAATATCCTAACCATAGGGTAAAGAAATCTATAGAGACCGAAAATGTATGGCGGAAATTCTCATCGTTTTTTTCCACAAGAGCCGAATCTAACAGCGCCGCATTTTTGAAACTATACTAAAGCAAATGTATTTGCTTATCTGATTTCCCATCTCCAAATTGGTTCTTTATGCATTTGCGTATATTTTGACATGAAACTTTGAAAGTTCTTTAGTTTATAGAGAAATACTTCATACGAAAATTGTATTGTGTGAATGCAGATGTATTTAAATCTGTCTTTTAATTAAAATATTAGTGCCTTGCTTTTCTTTTTGTGATGACTGAAGAGCTACTGTACTGCATCGCCTTGCATCGGAGAACTACAACAGCAAGCAATACTATAATTTTTTGTTGCGTTTTTTCCTTCTTAATATAGAGAATAGTACATTTCATATTTTTCATTGCTATCTTTATGCTATTAATGATGGATAAATTTATTTTGTCGCGTATTTTCATTTGATCCTGCAATAAACTGTTTTTAGGAAGATCTAAAAAACGATTGCATGTAGGTGGGTATACTTGCACGATCAAATGAAAGGTAAAATTCTGAGGTTTCCAAATCTTTGAAGAGAAAGCTATAGTGATCATGTATTTTGGACGGAAAATGGTCAGAGTTTTAAAAAATTTGCAAATTTTTTTCAATTTTTTTCAGGGACCGTAAGGGTATGAATGTTTTAAAGAAAATCATTTGTAAAAGATTATTTTCTGATTTTTTTTTCTAATAATCAAAACCACTAATTAAAAACTGATTTTTATTTAAAAAATAAAAATCGGGAATTGATTTTTATTTTAAAAATCAAAAATGAAAAACTGATTTTTATTTTAAAAATCGAAAATAAAAAGCATGAAATGATTTTCATTTCACAAAATTGTTTTTCGGGTGAAAAATACTTTGAGGGTTGATATTAAATATGTGTCGAAATATGCCGAAGATTGTACGACATATGAGAGTGGATGGAAATTACATAGGACTTTCATCTAAGGTATCATAAAAATTGGTATAGATTTTTTCATGATTTTTATATTTGATTTTTAAAATAAAAATCATTTTCAGATTTCTATTTTTAATTTTTATTTTTTAACCGGCTATAGCCGGTTATAACCAATCACCTTCACAATTTGGTTCAAAAATACCGCTTTTTTTTTTTGCTTCTTTCGCCTCATCAGCTCCCATTGCCAATAAAAGACATTTCTGTGCAATAACTTAATATAAACAAGTAAAAAGCTGGAATTGCTCTAAGACCAATTTTTATGATACTCTAGATGAATACGCGTATGTAACTTCGTATGGTCACCCATCAGTAATCGTTGAAATGATTTTTCGCATAAATTTCTAGAACGGTTCGTCGAAAAGAACAAATGATTATAGCCAATTTTATAGAATTTTACATTTTGAAGATGTTTTTAGTAAAATCGAAATGTCTAGGACTGATCGCCTTCACAGTATACGCAAAAATCCTAAATTTTTATATGTAAATACAAAGAACGGGTTGCCCTATCTAGTCTATTTTTGAAATTTTATTTACTTTTACTATGAGAACAAAATTTCTCAAGCAATATCCAAATATACATATAGACAAAAACGAAATTATTGTATGGTAACCCTGCGAAACAAATGCCCGATTGGTCCCATTTTCGAACTTAAATTTACTTCTTTTTAAGATCCCATGTGCGAAATTTCACCACTCTAAGTGAATGCGTTCTCAAGTCATCGTGCGTATATTTTAATATTACGTGGGTGTCCAATCCAATCCATTTAGCTGTACTATCATTATTTCTATGCGTTACACGGAATGACATACTTAGTATACCCATGATTTCATCAAGGGTATAAAAAGGTGACACGCCGAAGACGTAGTAGTCATATTAGCTTCGGGCTACCATCAACGAGATAACCGAGGGAGAATTTTCAAAGCTACGCAATTGGCCAACCAACTATGGCCTTGTGGTTAACTATTACTTTTAACCTCCCAAATGAAAGTTTAAGCCAAATTATTACATGATTGTACGGCATTAATAAAGTAGGAACTCATAAAACGGCATTCATAACATTCTATAAAAAATGGCGATATACACCGGATGTATCCCTCCGTAATAAAGAATATCTTCCTTATAGTAGACACTATTGATGCAGCCACTCACCGCAAAAGATTAACTACAATTCAAGGAGCTGCCTGCTGCATTCAATGGAAACTATCCTTCATCTCTAACTTCTGGCTATGCATTACAAATGTATCGCTGAAACAAAATCTATATCGTAGTTAGGCGGTAATTAAAACGCTGAACTGAAGATACCGCCTCTGAAGTGTAATTTACAGAATAACTTTTTACTACTAGAGAAGGATCAAATATGTCTATTAAGCTAACATACCAATAAAAAAGCCTTTGGAATCAATTAAGACAAAAATGGATTTGAAAGCCAGTTAACCTGTAGCCTATACACATAGGGAAATCTAACAGCTTTTGTAATTTTCAGATAATTATTGCTCGTAATAAATTTGAAAAATTAACTGCTCTAATGTTGAACATTTTATGTACAACGTCTTCTGCAGAAGTTGTATGGCCTCCACTGTGATCTGGGAGAAACCGCGAGCATAAGAAATAATAAACCCGTTAGATTTATAAACGGACTGCAATATACAACAAATCCAAAACGCTGCATGATACGTTGATAGTATTCACCTCTAATATCATAGAAATGGAACAGCCGGACGATTTTTCTCGAAATATGAGGCTCTATATCAGTAAAGCAAAGGCGAAGTACCTGACAAAATCTTTTGTTGAGTAAAATACATAACTCGGATCGCATCTGAATTGCAAAAGCAGTATAACGTTTGATATAAGGGTTCGTATCACACATCATATCAAAGTTTTTGCTTTGGTAAAGCTTTCTATTGTGAAAGTCAAAGAAGAGCAACTATTGAGAAATACGTACTGACATATCGCTTGGATGCGTCAGGCGTTTTCGTATGAAGTGAATACGTGAGCTTGAAATTAATTTCGAAAAGATTTTCGAGCCAAAAAGGTGAATTTTTCCCAATCATCCCCATATCTCAAAGGAGATTTAAGTCGCTATTTAAGTCAACAATCCAACTATTTAACAATGTACAAGAAAATTAAAAAATTTCATTAATTTCACTATTACTATTTTCTGAATTATTTTCGATTTTCGAATTGATTATTCTATTCGCGATGAGCTATTCCTAGTACATGTTATATTAGCTGTGTTCTTTTGTGTAAATTGTTCTAGAACTCCCATATACTGAAGCGAGCAAATTGTTCTGTCAATTGAAGCGAACTATTTGTACTGTTCGCTTCATTTAAATCTTTCTATGAAAACTTATGAGGCATTCTTATGTGTATCTTTTGTTCTGCGGACACAAAAGAACACAGCTATTATTTACATTATACATAATTAATTATATGTGCATTGAAGAGAATCAAGAACTGATCAGAACTGAATTAAAAATGGATAATGAATAATCTATTCTTGATACTATCTACATACAAATCTGTACGCATATAAGATTTTGTTTATACATTTTTTGAACTAAAAAATGGAAAGATTTTTTTTAAATTTGAGTTTAGAAATATTACATGACTCATATTCATAATGTCTTAATACAATACATAATATTTACAATAATAGTTGACACTATATTCCCGGATAATTTTAATGTGCAATGTGCTTTGTGTGATGTGAAACAAACGTGTGAAACGTAAAAGCAGATAATAAAATACATTGTATAAAAAACAACACAAACCAAACCACAACGCTGACACAAATCTTATAAGAATGTTAAAAATATAACTATACAAATACATATTATGTATATACTACTTAAGTTTGCATTGTAAAAAAAAATAATTAAAGCTGTTTCAGTTTATTCGAATTTTTCGTAAAACAAGTGCCAATAAATTAACAAGTTAAAGACAAACAAATATGCACAAAAAACGTGTAATGAGAGGTGCAATGTTATATTTACAAAATTATTGTTTCAGGTTATTTATAAAACCCATGACACAAAATATCTAATTGCAAAAGCAGAAAACAATTCCAGCAACAAATCTCTCAACACTCACTTAATGTTTAATTTTACCAAATATCAGTGTCCTTCGATGAAGCAAAGCTCATGACACGAGCTCGGAAATTCTCACGGTCATCAGGCACAGTAACTCTGTCCGGTTTCAGAAAGCCGTAAATGGCTACAGCTTGAGATTTTATGTAATCATTTTCAGAAAGAGCACATGTTGGTATGTCTTCATCAAATGCCTCTTCGGAAAAGTCAATATTTTCAATAGACTTATTTTTTAGATAAGAGGAATCAATAGATGAAGATGAAAGCGAAAATTCATTGATCAACCTTTCAAAGGATTTTGTAACAGTAGAAGAAGATGGAGGAAAAGATTTAGAGCTAACAAACCCGTCAGATTCAATTTGATTTGAATAATTTTGTTTACTAAATGCAAAATTTTGTAAATGCTCACTACTACAAACCAATACCTCACTCATTAAGGGCGGCAATGTTAGATTGTTGGCTATTCTGTAGCTATTATTTCGTTTGAGCGCATTTTGGTTACCTTTAACTAGAGAATTAAGGTCACCGTTTTGGATCGATAAATTTGTTGCTGCAGTTGTCTTCGAGAGTTCCTTTAATATTAAGTGACAACTTATTTTAGGTATTTCGTGCAACATTTTTATTTCTGGCGATAATAAAGAAGAATTGGTCTTACCTTTTTCAACGTTTGAATGCTGCTGTATTAATGAGTCGACCTCATCGCTTTGCATTTTGCTATTACCGCTTCCTTCAGATATAAAGTTGTTAGTAAAACCAGGAAAATCGTCGGGCTGCTTATCTTTTGAATGGGGTTTTTGTGCTTGATTGTTTTCACGGCTTAAATCATTTTCATATTTTGATATATTAACAGAAGGATAATGTAATCTTTGTGACGACAGTGAAACACCCGCACATTCGAATTCTTTGACAAAGGGACCCGGAATAAAAGTACTGTGAGACGCTCTACGTCTCTTCAAGCTGTCTGAATTATAAATTATTTTGCCGTGCGCATCAAATGTTACACGCGCCCCTTTATAAAGTTCTTTCTCCTCGTTAGTTTTGTTTTTGTCATCTCCAAACCCTACATCTCCCGCCAAACTTTCATTATTGATTTTTTCTCCTTCTAGATTTTCTGTAACTTTGCTAACCAGGATGCTTCCGTCTTCTCTACTACGCAAGTTGCAGGGAAGTTCATTGAGCGATACATACTCAGTTTCTTGGTTCACGTTTCCAGATAAAACAGCTGCCAGATTACGGCGTACTACATCATTCGAGTAATATACACCTGAGCATGTTTTCATTGCATTGTTATTGCTTGTGACGTCTGCAATTGTTACGTATTCACCAGAATTATCGTAAATTTCGTCATCACCAGATTCAAAATTAGACTGCTCTTTGTCGGGCAATTTTTTAATATTTGGAAGAACACCTTTCAATTTTCCAAGCATGTTATTCAAAGGTTGTAGTGTGGATTTTTTAGAATTATTTATGTTCAATAGTTTCTTATCGCTATTTTTTTTATGTGGGGGGCCAGTTTGTTGGTGTCTTGATTCCATAATTTTCTTTGAAATATTTTGTTTGTTATAAAAATAAGGATATAATTCTATTTCAGTCTCACGAGGCAAGGCCATAGGTTTTCTCCTTTCAATAGCAATTTCTTTCGTGTTTTCATCATCACTAGTTGTTGGTGTTATAATACACATTGATGGAATGCGGCTAGAATGAATTGCCGTCTTCTGCTTTATTCTTTCAATTCTATCAACACCTTCTAAGTCGGAACATTCAGAATATTCCAATTCAGAATTACTGGGAAAGTATACATCTTTACTGGGATTTTCCAAATGAGAATTATTAATATCATTGCTATCAGGAGATTCAATTCTATTGTCATAGTCACTGGTAGTTTCTTTATCTCCTGATTCATGTACGATAACTGAAACTTCTTTTCGTAATAGCACTCCATTTCGTTTTATAGTACCACATCGTTCAAGTGTGCTTCCTACAGTGCTGCTTGAATAGCTTCTCTCTAAAGTACTATTACTTGCATTACTATTGCTACGAGTTAATTTTATTAATGAACTTTTACGCTCTGGAGCATCTGGAGCTTTTAGCAAGCTTTTATCACTTTCTCCTGCCCTTAGTGTAGTACAAACTGTACCCGCTGAACTAGTTGTTGTTGAGGTAGATCCCCGACCAAATAATTCATATTCATTTTCTGCTGTTAAAATAGTTTGATGCGATGACCCTTCAAAGGAATTTGTGCTAGATAATGCAGACGTCGATTGCACTGGAGTAATAGGATCTTCTTCTTTTAATGTTTTCAATCCAGAATCTACGTGAAATGAGGTGTAATAGCCTTCGGTATCACATGAATATGCAGAGCTGGTTTCATCATCATAGCCTATTTCATTCATTTGAAGATCTGGAGTTGCTGTTCCTTCACTTGTGACACTGCTCGATGCAGACGTATTAAGAAAACGTCTTCTACTGATAATTGAGCTCGGTGGGCCACTACTTGGATGTACATGACTTTGATTTAATGAATTGCTCGATGCACTAGACTTTGGTTGAATTGTTATTTCACTACCAATTGAAGCTCTACCAGATTCAGAGCTAGCACTCCAATTACCACTGGATGAATGAGGTTCATCTTTGTGACAAATGCCACTTCTTCGTTGCCTTCTCAATGAAGACGATTCTCTTAATTTTACTGGATTGATTGATGCACTACTAGCCTCAGACAGTTTTATTGTACTTTGCGAATTGAGCATTAAACTTTTCTCTGACGACGAATAAGATGCTTTACGTTCATGTGAAAGTTTCTTCTCTTTTTCTAAATGTTTTCTTTTCATTTTATTTGTTGATGCATCAAAGCCATTAGTTTCTGGCCTACCGTCAGAAACTTTTTGTTTTTCATTACCACGATTAATAAGTTTTAATCGATGGCAACCCCATAATCTTAGTGAATTAAATCTTGTTAAAGTTGCCTTTCCCACGTCGATGGCCGAAGAGGACATTGTTGAAAAGTTCTTGACAATGTCATTTGATTTACTCCTAGCAACTTTACATTCATTGTCTGATAAATCATTTGAAGATTTAGTTAACACATTATTCCTGTTATAAGTGAGAAATAAAATTTTGATTAAATTAAAAAAATAACTCCAGCATTTCGACATAACAAGTTTGAGAACAAGTATTTGTTGTCAAAATTAATAATAAATATTTTATAAAATGAATAAATACAATAATGAAAGTGCTGCGATGAGACAACAAAAATTTGAAGCTTAAAATTTGAAACAGTTCTGTTCGTGCTTAAGTGCTTCTATATTATTCAATCACGTTCTACATAAATACAATTGGCGGCAAAGAACCACCTTAAGCCAAGTTAAAAGGAGAAAGGATTTATTTTTGCAACACATGCAAACTTCTTAATCTGATCAATTGAGCTGCATAATGAGAGAGAATAATGGGTAATTGAGACACAATTTTCTAAGTATTCTATTAGTTTCAACTTTATTAGTCTGATACAAAGATAGTTTTCATTTTTCAGTGCATGTGTAATATGCCAGTACATTACTTTAAAGTAAACAAAACGGTTTATAATGTGAACATAATAAGCTAAGATTTTAGGAGTGGTTTAGTAGTTTTTCGTTCTGTTGAAAGTAAAATTTAAAGGCGATATCCGAATGAAAATCTCACGAATCGTAAGCCTTTTGATAATACACATGGATTGTAAATACTAAAAAAAATGGAACTTATAAGTTTTAATATAAAAAATATAAGTAACCGGCATAACAGAATTGTGTGCCTTATGATAAAAACAGGAATACTTCCTTGTATGTATCGTCCTTGTACTGAACCAATTTTTCTTCAATAAACAAGAGCTGATGTATGGACCTCCTCATTGGACACTGTCCGCTCAAGTATTTAAGTCGAAGATGGTGTTAATACTTTAAGATATTTTTACATTTTTTATTTTTTTTTTCTAAGGAGTATGCCAGAAAAACGGAGACCATCACCACTTACTTTTTCTGTAAACAGGTACGCAGATACGAAGATCATTTTGACAGTTTTGTATGTATAGAAGGATGAGTTTTCATTAGAGGTATCATTCAATCATCAAGTGTTATTCAGTGCTGTATGGCTACAAGTCAAGACGAAAGAAGAAAAATAATAGTGTCCAGTTATTTGAAAAACTGCGGACTTTCCCAATGAGATTTAGCCAAAAACTTGAATATCCAAAAAAATAACAGTGCAAAGACTACTTGGCCACTTTCGGAACAGCGCTAAAAGACAACCCGGAGCTGTCGGAGCATTCCCAACATGTCAGTAAGAGATACGGCAACAAAACTGGTACTTCATCTACAACTGTACAAAGGGTGAACAAAATAGAAGATATGAGAACGTATCTAGTAGTAAAAGTATCGGACAGGACGATGGGGAAAGAAGGCGTAGCAAAATCGGAGAGCAGAAAACTTTCTTAAAGACATAATGCCTAATTCCCTCTCTACAATGCATAGTAAAGCGATCCCGTCAAAACTAAATCGTTTGCTCAATAACTCTGTAAATAGTGGTAAGCACCCAAATTAAACAGCTGTTGATCTGTCAATCAAAGTAAATGTAATGCCGATTTCATTGCGAAATTACATCAAAGGAAGAATTTGATTTCAATTTTATACTATAAGTATATAAAACTAAAAAGTGTGGGACAAATCGATTAATATAAAGCTTTGTTTTCAAGACTGAAAATGCAAGTTCCAGTTCCCAGTTGTTTTAACTACTGTTTTACTACTACAAATAAGCTGGGGTTCATTTCGCGAAATGAAGAAGAGAGAAGAGAAGTTTTTGCAAGCATTAATATTTAAATGTGGGAAGAGCAAACACAAAAATCCTGTCGTTTTGACGATATCGTCTTACCATGCATTCTAGATTAGGCATTATGGACGATGAAATCTACATTAAAACAGACTTTAAAAAACTAGCTGAACAAGATTTGTATGTCTGTTTTATCAAGTCATTTGTACCTGTGAATGTAAGTCGAAGGTATTTGGAGCAATAAACATTGAAATCTAACTGAACCAGTGACTCCAGAAAAAGGGCTTGATTTGACGACGTGCCACTACAGCAAAAAGGTACAGGAATTTTATGAGAAGAATTGTATCAACGTTAGTACCAAATGATGCCAACCCTCCAGAACTGCGGTCAATTGAGAAATATTTGCACGTACAAGAACTTAAACGTAAAGTATTTATAAAAATAAAAATTTGCAAATAATTTTAGTTAATTCCAACTTTTTGTATTTTTCATTTGAAAGTGGTCCGCTCTTTTTTCTGGTATAGTTCTTACCAAGAGAATATGACCTGCATTTAATTCATTTCCCAAATTTTATTAAATCGCACACATTTCAAAACATTTGAGCCGGTGAGAATCAGAGTGGCGTAAGTCAATAATTTTCAAGACCAAATTCTTACTTTTTGAGGAGCCAAAAGAACACAGCTTATGTAGAAGAGATGTTGTATCCTTTTCTCCAACAGAAAACGCACTTTGCCGGTGATCTTTTATATAGTTGGCCTCAAAACACAACTTATTCTATGTCAGAAATTGAAAAAAATTTCAGGATTTACAGGAGCAAGTTGCCGAAGGAGAGAATGTAGAAGCAACACCACCAAGTTGGAAAGGATGTCGAAAATAATGGACAATAAGAACCGCATCATATTAAATAGAAAATCAACTGAAAACAAAGAAAATGAACCACCCCCAGGTCCGGATTATATAACACGAAGAATTGGGGAATTCGGGAGATGACAGCTGATTTGACATTTAATTTTCCACTGGGAGTTCTGTAAATCTAGGAATTTATTTTAAGAATTACCAAATTCTCTACTCTACTTGTTAAAATTCTCCGGTGTTTTGCAAGTGGAAAAGTAAGAAGAAGAATTAATAACTGGTAGTATTTTGTGAAGGTACCTAGGAATTTTGATATTAAATTATGTATTTACCAAAAGTAAGTGATTCAAATCAACTGATTACAAAAATTTAAAAGTATAGACAATTTTATTCCCGCAGAATTATTGCAGGCGAGCATCCAGTGAACAGAAGGAAGGGTTTGTCGACTTTTTAGAAATCATTGGGTGCGTTCACCGACAGAAAAATAGTGACAACATGTCACTACCCACTCACTACACAATGCTATCGTGTATTCACTGTACACAGCAAATGACAGGTAGTCACTGCCTTTTACTTTCTCAGGCGTTCACTGAGACGGCCAAGAGTAAAAGGTAGCGCGCATTACTTCACTACCCGTATTTAGGATAGTAAAGTTGTGCGATATGTGTTGTCAAAGTGACATTGATATGGAAATGGAAACAGAAAATATATCAATTTTGGTTGATGAGAACAATATGGCCTGTGTGATGGGCCAAAAAGTTTTTTTATTATAAATCAATTTCAATGCATTACTTTATTTCCTTGTAATGTCGAAAAAAGTTCATCTCCCAACTATAACGCTATTTACAATTTGACGTTCTTACTTTTAATTTAATGATTATTTGCAAACGTCAAAAATATTTGATTTGCTACATTAGTCTCTTTTGCGTTCACTGCAATTCGGTTACACAAGAGTCACCATTGCAGTGACTAACTGTCAAAGTAATTCTTTTAACATTTGTTCACAACACAACGCTATCACAACGCTACAGGACGCTATCGTGTCAGTGAACACACCCATTCATATAATGTTTCTTTTCACTGTAAAATAATATGTTTAATATGCACAGCACTTTTAATAGCATTAAATAAAAAAAAAAAAAATTCCGAAGTGTCACCAGTAAAATATGGAATGTCACTTGGAGTTTACTAAAAACGGCGCTCTAACCGGTCGGAATTGCAATTTCGCTTTTTGCATTTCTCTTACGGTCATTCCATAGCAAATCGACCAAAAATCACGAAAAGTGTAACATCACATCACCAATTTTGTTGAAATTTTATATACTTGGAGCGTTTGTAAAAACTAAACTACGAATTAAAAAAATTTCTTCTACAGTACGTATTTCGCGAGTTATGGCATTTTCAAAAATTCCCAAAAATGCTATCCTGGTCTTCTTTAAAAATTCGTATATTATTTTTCTATTTATGCTAGGACAGTGAAATGTAGATCATTTGAAAGATACGATTGAATATCCTGGAAGACGTACTTTTGATTTTCTTAATTTTTTTATGTTTTATACCTTATATATTATCCACTAAAACATATTAAAATTTTAACTTGGGATCTCAACGGGATCAAGGAGTAAAATCTCCAGAAAACTTCACCATAATACATCTATAATTAGTTGCAAATAAAAAAAAATGTTTTTTTACAGGGTGTCCCGTATGTGGTCTGAAGGCTATGGATAGGCCAAGCTTAGGCAATCAAAAAATTGTGAGGGAGGTGGGGAAATCCTTACGGTTTTCCAGATGACGTGATTTAAAAATATTTGGTTATGTTATATATCACCTTGTAACTTCTTAACGTTGCAGCCTATGATGATAATTGAACATTTTGTAGATTGACAATCGTTGGACCTCTTCGGTGGTGTAAAAATTTTACCCCACCTCTTCTCCGTTTTGAAGTTATGGTCCAACAAGTTTAAAATTTCGGACTTTTAACTCGGTTTTTTTAACTATTATATTTATCAAAAAACACGTCATCAACACCAATTTTTCATATAGGATTTAAGAAGCCCAAAAACTTTCCTTTAAAACAATTTATCACACTCTATACCTAAAACGTAACCCGTTCTGCGTTTTTTGCACCTTTTCTTAAGCTTTAGCTTACAAATTTTTCGTGCTAAAAAAAACAATTTTTAACTTAATTAAATTAAGCGTTTCAATTCATTTTCTATATCGGGACTCTTGAGAACTTTCACTTTTTTCAAACTTCGAGATTTCTTCCACATGTACAACGTACTGCCAATCTTAGCACATTTTGCTTTCCTATTTTTATACTGAGATGAGTTCAATGCTCAAAATTGTTGCTCCAGCTGCTCAGAATGTTGGATACCAACACTTACATAAATGAGCCATTTTGGCTTAGTCTTAAGAATGTATTGACATTTTCGCCAGATCAGATATGCTTAAGAAAAATGCAAGCGACGCAAACAGAGTTACATTTGTTCGATACAAAGAGCATGATAGGTCATTTTAAACTGAAGGCATTGGACTTATTCGAAATGAAAAACTAGCTTGCTCTGGTGTTTTCTGGTAAGCATAGTAGTTGATTGCGCTCGGCAGCTACTTCTTCGGCGAATTGGGGAGTTGGGGGACCTGGTAAGGTTCATTAACTCTTGTGGCTGGTTTCAGCGCACCCCTTAAATCTGAGGTATCTTTCCCAGGTACGGACCCAATAAAGTGATATCACAATGGACCACAAACCGTCTAAGTGAGGCTGATCGTAGGAATTCGCGCGATGGTCACAACTCTAATCTAATCATATTATAGTTGGTTGGAAAAAAATTAGTCAAAATTAAGAAATTTCGACTGTGTAGCGCACAAAATTCGAAACAGAAGCGCGGAGGTGAAAAACTTAAGAATCGTATAAAAACTCCAATGATTATCTAAATAATTTTAAGCCAACATCATAAGGTGCATGAAGACATTTTTTTGTGACACTTAACCTCATTTATAAATATTTTAATGCAGAGTAAATTTCGTAAATTTTGTACTTCACTCTGCATTGGAATAGGTATTACAAGATGATTCCGCCATATAGGTAAGAAAATTCGAAACTTTTATTTAAGACCACAATAACTCCAAAGAGGAGGGTAGTATGGTCCTGGTTAAGCAGTCGTGGAAAGGGCATAAGGTTCTTCATACAATGAGTTCTAAACAATATACCCTATAATTTTTAATATACTCGTACGGCATGTTTTGTGAAAAACTAGTAAATTTTCTTAATAACCCTGTACTGCGATGAGTACTATCACCTCCTGCACTATTGCCTTCATGGCGGAAACACTCTGTATTCAGTATACTCAAGAAAATAATGTCAAGCAGAAGCAACGATATAAAGGATCTCAATGTCCTTCTGAAACTCCCCATATATATTCAGCGATTGTTGATGGTTTATCAATTATGATTTCTTTTAGACGCTTGCAATACCATTTACTTTCATAGGCATCATAACTATATAGTGCCGAAAGAATCGAATCACGAAAAAGATCGAAAACCTTATTTTTCTCGTAACTGTTGATGACATAAAACTTTTTTTCTTACTTCGTCAAAAACTTTCTATTTTATCAGCTACTTAAATTTTATCACTTCTACGGTTTACCTTTAAAAATTCAATCTAATTTTTCTTTTGTTTTCTTTTTTTTTTATATATATATATTATCAACTTCAGCTCAGGATGATGCAAAACAAAATAAAAATTATTAAAGATTGGTTTATTACCGGAAAAAATTCGTTCTCAAGCGTGTGATCGCCGCGCCGTTCGATTGTTTCTAATGTTTTCTTAGGCTTCTCTCACTTTTGTCGTTAATTCTTTTAAATTTCGATTTTTTTTTAGAAAAACAAAGCTCTCGATTGAGTTCAGGTCAGCGTCGGTTGAACCTTGGAGGTTAAGTTCCAACAAAACCAATCCATTTTCCAGGGAACTTTCAGCTGAGATATACGAGATAAGCAATTAAACATGAAAAAGATTTTTTTCTGGCAATGCCGTGATGTGAGTCGTAATTGTGAAACTGAAAACTTTCTGCATTTTGTTTGAATCACTTTTTCACTTACTGTCAAAAATTATAATTTTAAAATCAAATTTTCAGGGTGAACCCGTAGAAGTAGCGTGTTTACCTAAAAGAAAATTTTGTGATGTAGAGTCAATTTATAGTTGGAAAATGGTGTTTATGTTGATTTGAGAGCAAAGGATTCTTCGCTAACATGTGACATTTGAGGCCGACCAGTCGCCGGTAATGGGTAGTCAGCAGATATTTTCAAATTATTTGCATTATTCGGACATTTCTTGCTAAAACGGCACACATTTGAAAACGGCTGAATCCGAATTTTCAGCCCCATCCATTGAAAAAGCTCTTATTATTTATTATACAAGGTGTCCCGCCCATATGGTATGATCTATCACAGACTGGTACCGTACCAAGCAAATAGCTTTTTTAGAAATCCGATTTTGAAAATAACAAAAAAAAAAAAAGCGTAAGCGCATAATCTCACAGAATAATTAAAATTGCATCAAAACGAACAAAGTAGTTGTGTAGCTCAGTTTAAGAGCTTTTTAGTATTTTTTTAAGTATAAAATATATCAAACAGTTTTGCAATCATAATAATAATGTAAACCCGAATGCATCGTAATACTGGAGTACTTTGAAAATTAATTTTGAATACTTACATTAATTTTTGCTCCCTTTCAGATTGATTATTCAAACAATTTTGATTTCCAGTAACAACAAAAATAATAAATAATGCAGTTGTTAATAATTTTTACAACCTTAGTAAGTTTTATGAAAATCCAGAAAAAAAACATTCCATCACAGAACTCGTTAAAAAAAAAGGTTTAACCACAACAAAACTGTTTCAAAAGCAACAAATTAGACTTTCAGCATGCAGAAAAAACAGCAAACTTCAGCGCAACATTCTCGTATGTACCAGCGCAACATTCTCGTATGTACAAGTGCAACAAACATTTAAACAATGCATAATGCACAATGCATATTTAAAAATGATAACACAACTTACCCGCTAGCAGCCTCCTCAATTTCTTTTTGGTCTATCCCCGCAATAGTATTTCTGCGTTTACCACGCGGTTTACGAGATCGTGATCGTCGCTTGACATTCTCATCTTCAATTTCTTGATTGTTACAATCCCCTAAGTTAGAGTTGCAAGTGATCAATGACTTCCTTGCTAGGCACATACGTTGGAAACGTCTCCCGGTTATATCGACAGAGACCATTTCAGCTGGAAACCTATAAAAACACATTTTAGTTTTTCAATGCCTTTATCCGTGAATTAAAATTTTTGAATGTTTTCTAAATTATCAGAATTTTACACTATTACTTAACAAAATAGCCCTGACTGGAGCTCAGAGGATGTTGATAAGAAAAACATTGCTGATCGTTTTAAAGCATGTGATTGGAAAGATAAAAGAACAGAATAACTTGATAAGCAGAAAAGAGACCCAGAAAGCGTACTCGAAAATTGTACGAGGATTTTCTATGGAACTTCAATGGATGTCAAAATATATGTTTCAATGCAAACATTTTCTGTATTCGAGATACGCGAATGTATTCCAAAGTCCTACAAATGAAAACGTCAAGAAAAGTTTCCAAACAAGTTCGTACGATACAAAAAGTGATGCTTTTATAACTTAAAATACTATCAATCAAGGTGTCTACCTAGAGGAATGTCTAAAGAAGGCTTTATTGCAAACGAGTCTAGCTGCTATGATGCAAACTAGGTAAATGTGGTTTGGAGAAGGAGCCAACCCACCGAACCGCCCTGAGTGTAGACGATTGAACAATATTGGATTTATATTACCCCCTGCACACATTAGAATTTAACCAGGCTAAATTTGGGTTATTATACTTTCTGTTATCTCTATACTTTTTTTCTATTATTAAACGAAGCTCAGAGGTATCCTATGATGCGAAGCACAGCATGGAGGAAAATATATAAGAAAAGCATTAGTGGATATAAGGAGAGTGATGGAGGTGCTAGTTTATCTCTCTCTTAAACCCTCGCAGATTGTGGGCCCGAGGAAAGATAGAAGATGGTAGACTGTTCCACATTCGCACAATTCGGCATAAAAAACCATCACGGAATATTACTGTACAGCTGAGAGTATTTTGAGCGTTGAAAGGTTGTGCGCGGCTGATTTTAAGACTAAACGGAATTGAATAAGATTTTAACGGTGTGTTTATGCTTACCAGCGTGGATTCCATTCTACGTCGAATGGAATGTCATGAGAGTTTTAAAATTAAAACTTTAACTTTCTATTTTCTTTTATTAAACGCAAGACTTACTACCAAGGGGTTATTTTGACCCCTGGAGTGAGGCGAGGGGAAGATGCGAGAGGAAAATGCATCGTGCGCTGACACAGCATTGTTATGAACACTCTCATAGTATAGCGTGCAATCATTTTATTTCTTAACTTTTGCTTGCCTCGTTGTACCCTAAGATTTTGTGATGATTTTTTTAATACTTTTTGGAAAAAGGTGCAAATAACTCGTAACTGTTTATATTTAGAAAACATATGATCAAATCAAAGTGATTGTGTCAAGCTTCTTAAATTTTATTCAAAAAATTCATATTGATATTTTTCTTCTGTTTTAAAAATCGAAGTTATATTTAAAAAAAAACAGTCAAAATTTTGATTTTCGATTTATTATACAGCTACATATAAGCTTTGCTCATACACAAGTGTATGAAATTTTGCAATTTTTGGAAGGGTTGAATAGTTATCGATTTAATTATGTATCAATGGTAGCGTCATAAGCTTGTGAAGTTTTAAAACCCCTGGGAAATACATTCAAAGCTATGAAAAAAAAACGATCTCACTAATTCATGATAGCGCAAAGTAGTCCTAAGGTGTGCTGAGTAACTTCTCAAAGCTGCTTTAATTTATATGTAAAAAAATTATAGCAACATTTAAGTTAAAACGAAACGCTACAAGTTTCCTAGAAAAAGCTCTCAGCTGAGCCATAGCACAGGTCTCATGACGCTATGTGGGTGGCTTGAATTTTGTTAATAATTTGATAATTAAGGCATATGATGGTGATCGATCATCTTTGTAATGCTAAGGATTACTCTGAGACATCTTTTCCGTATGAACTATAGATTCGGCAATATGAAGCTTTTATTAGTTGTTGCTTTTTTATGTAATTGATTCTGCAGTGGTTGGAAGGAGCGAAGGGCTCTCCATTTATTAAGTCCCAATATGTAATAGTGTATCAATGAAAGTTTTAGCTACAAGCTTCGAAGATGTTTAAAAGAAGAAAAAATTACATCTGCTCAATCCACCGTATCTACCGCGAGTGTTACCTGATACACACTGCCGTTACTGAACTGTGTCACTCTGATTTCATTGTAATAACAATTGAGGTCGTATGAATCATTTATTATATAGATAAACATATAACTGGCGCACAAGAAATACTCAATACTCAATACTTCAATTCAGTTGCGTATAAACATAATAATATATTAATAATAAATTTATACATACTTTTGAGCAATTATAAGACATTGTTCCTCCGGGGAAGGCAATCGATGATCAAGTGGTAAATCGTCGTTAACTGTGGTCGTCTGTACACCATGCCCGCATGTTAAAATTGAGCAATTGTCTTCAACACTTGTGGACGGAAAAGTTTTATTACATATTGTTGAGTGATTTATACAGTTGCTACATCCGACACGACTAATACAATCTGGAGTCACTGTTATTTCTCCTATAGCCTCTGACGAAGTCCATTTGCGTAGCTCTTCCACAGATGCAGGCTGTAAATTACCAAAAATTGAAAAAAATAAATAATCTACATAATAATAATTGAGTGATCAAGATCGAAAATTTATGTCCTTTCTAACAAATCAAAATCTCATTTTTTGATAATAAAAAAGCAGCCAAGTGCGAGGAAGGGTTCCGTACCATCGCACAAAATTTAACACTAACACGGACATCATAGGCTTAGTAATAGGGCTCTCGTTTAAAAACGGAAAGCTTTGTTTATTTTTTTTATTTTTTTAGTCAAAGTAAAGTACTTTTTAGAGTTGTTATTTGAATTGCAGTCCGACGTACATATTCATAATAATATTTTAATTTTGAATAATTATACCACAATAGTGTGAAATAAATAAGTATGAGTCCGAAATTGTGAATAATTTCAATTTGAAGGATTCTTTTTTTTTAGTCAAGCCGTGAGGAATTATTGATTAGATTTCGGACAAATTTAGATTCCTGACTATTAATCAACTCAATGAGTTCACAGAAAACTAATTGTAGATTTCGAATATTTTATTAAGCAAGGCAAGATTATTGCATTCAATAGAGCTACTTACAGTCACAACAGGGAGGATCAAGGTCCTTAGAAACTCATATAAGAGAGAGATAATAAGAGCAAAAAATAACTTCATAGGAAAACAATTAGAATCGCATCCAGGAGACCAGAAATGGCTATGGAAAACAATTAAAAATCTTGTTATAAGCAGAGATAAAGAAAATGATTTTAAGGCAGTTAGATTTGATCAAGAATATATAAGTGACCCAATAAAAATAGCTAATAAGTTCAACTTATATTTTATAGAAAGTATTAGAGAAATTAATGATTCTATTCCCACTGTGCAATATGTTTTACCAAATAGAAGGACACCTTGTAGATTTACAATGACATACTGTGATATAATCTTCCAATCAATAGAACTATTAGGTCCTGTGCTATTGAAAATTATAAACTTATCGCTACAGACAGGTATTTTCCCTAAAATCTAGAAGGAATCGATAATTGTCCCAATTGAGAAGATACCTAATACAAGTAATAGTGAAGAATTTCGTCCGATAAATATGCTACCCGTGGAAGAAAAAATATTTGAACGACATGTAGCTAAAAGACTAGTGGAGTACATCGACTCGAATAATTTATTAGCCGAAGAACATTCAGGTTTTAGAGGTGGACACTCATGTGAACCCGCCCTAAATTGGATAATATTTGATTTGAAGAAGGAACTGGATGCCGGTAATGCTGTTATAGCTGTATTTCTAGATTTTAAACGGGATTTTGAGACCTTAGACAGTCAAATCTTGTTACAGAAGCTTTCAATGTATGGAATAGAGGGAGTAGAATATAAGCTGTTTGAATCTTATCTATCAGCACGATGGCAGAGAACTTAGGTAAATAACATATTCTCAGAGTCAGTCGAAGTTAATCTTGGTGTACCACAAGGTTCAGTACTGAGTGTTATCCTATTTCTGTTATAATGTTGAGATGTGATTAGTCATAGTAAATTTCGTTATTCGCGGATGATACTTTAATATTTATAAGTGGTAAGAACATTTCCAGTATGTGCACTAATTTAAATGCAGACTTAGAAAGCGTTAACAACTGGTTAAAGATGAATAAATTAAAGTTAAATCTTACAAAGTCTAACTGTATGAACTGTGTTGATAATATATCGGTACGGATAGATGGAACTCATGTTGAATGTGTGGACAATCTTAAATATCTCGGTATTATATTAGACAATAAACTAAAATTTAAAGAACATGCAGACTACATATGTGGCAAAACCGAAAAAAAATCGGTTTTTTAAGAAGAATAAAAAATATGTTAAGTGTAAGGAATGCAATTATGTTATATAATGAATTGATTTTACCACATTTTCAATATTGTTCAACACTTTTATATGCGAGCTCGAATGAAGTAAAGAAACGTCTTCAATTGTTGCAAAACAAAGCTATGCGCATGATTTTAAAATGTAATTTGTACACGCCGATCCGGAATATGTTGGAGACCCTACAGTGGATGAATGTAAAGCAGCGCTTAACATACGTATAATGCAATGG
Organism: Dioctria linearis; assembly: GCA_963930735.1. Classification (NCBI taxonomy): domain Eukaryota; kingdom Metazoa; phylum Arthropoda; class Insecta; order Diptera; family Asilidae; genus Dioctria; species Dioctria linearis. The sequence continues at coordinate 204,948,052 of OZ005741.1, read as the reverse complement.
TTTTCATCTTTAAAATCAAATATAATTTACTTCCGGCCTACTTAAGTGGAAATGTTGTATATGTATCTGCAGCACCGCCGTACAATTTAAGGCAAAATAATAACTTCAGGCTAAGACGATGGAACAAAAGCAGCACACAAATTTCTTTGATGGATAGGGGACTACGGTAATTCAATAATTTACCAGGTGAACTGAAAGCCGAAAACAGAATGCACCTATTTAAGATAAAGCTAGCAGAATTTATTTAAAATAATTATATTTAAATTTTCAATTAAATTAATTTAAGTCTAAAGAACTATGAAGTTTGATAAATGAAATGTTATTTATAAAGTTTTTTGAAACTAATAAATACTACTCCTACTGTTTTATACTTATGCAATTTTAAAATTTTCTGAATTCTTTGATTCCGGGCGACTGACATGACCATGCACGTTTTCCAAAAGTAGAATTTTATTATTAATTCTAGTGGATTTCAGTGTGCGTTACAAAAATTAAAAATGATGGATAAGATCTCCTAATCTATTCAAAATGCATTTTCCCTTTTTTAAGTGTATTATTTCTTTTAAGGTAGGTACATTTCCCTTTAATTTACAACTTTATATATTGATAAGCCTGATTATTTATACAAATATCGAACAGGTTTGATGAACAAAGACATTTATTTGAGTTTTTGAATTGTTAATTGCCATTGCTCTTGAGTGTAATCGATTATGCCAGTGGTAAACTAGGAAGTTAGCTATTTTCTTTTAAATTTCCTGAAAAGTATGTTTTGTGTTTTTTAAAAAATTTTCAAAATATTTTTGTTGTCTTTTATTTTTCCCTTTGTATTTGTGTTTTATTGGATAGTTTTCCTTATATTATTACGACAATTTTACTTAAGGCTAGAAATTAAGTTTAAGCAATAAAATAAATAAATTTTTAATTTTATCTAAATTCCTTTCTATTTAACATTCATGTGGTAGACTATTAAACATTTTCAAACCGTTTACCATTAGCATGTTTTGTTTTTTTAAGTGAATTCTAAAGTCAACTTTATTTCTTAAATTATAACTAAATGTTTCACTAATGTATTGTATAGAGCTCATTAAGTAATTAGGTAAAAAATTATACTTAAGTTTGAAAATATAAATTAGGACGTCCAAACAAATTCTCTGTTTTACAGCCATCCATTTTAGAGATTCTTTCAGTTCAGAATTATTCGCATTGCTCTGTTTTGTAATTTTTCCAGTATATTTAAAGTTGTATTATTTCCGTAAAACAAAATTGCAGCAGTAACCAAAGTGTGGCATTTATAAACGCATATTTCTGTTTTGAAATCCACAAAATTTCTAATTCTTTTCAGAAATCCAAGTTTCTTAGGTATTTTACAGCAAAGTTTATTACTGTGTGATGAGAAGATCAATTTATTATCTATCACTATAGATATTTAATTTCTTTTATAACATCAATACTAGTTCCCTGAATTGTTAATGTTGGGGGTTCCTTGCTATTTATTAGCATACAATTAAGCTTTTAATTTATTCATGTTGGTCCATTTTGAGATGCTTCCCATATTCTCTTGTAATAGTTGTCTGCATTCGTTGAAATCACTATCAGTTATGTACACCAACGTCTCGTCAGATAATAGCATTATATATACTTCTCCAATAGTTTTAAATAAAATACTTTCCATGATTTTTCCTATTAATGTCAAGCTATTTATCGGCCTCATTTCATCACATTTAACCGTGTTTTTAACACCAATTCCTGTGTTATGATAGATTCTTTTCAACAGTCAGGGAATCGCCCTTCATGCATTGATTGGTATGTATGTAATTTTTACCAAAGCTAATCCCGTAAACTCAATACTATCCCCTATCGAGTTTAAGTTTTTGCTTAATATAAGTATTCTTAGTTTCTACAATCCTTTTCTTATAATAATTCCGAGTTAATACATATTCTGCCCAATCTTCATCACTTTTCGTAATCACGAGATCTGGGCGTTATTCGACATTTCTTCTTGATTTCTGACAATTTAGATTTTATGAATAGTTCGAGTTTAATTTTTGAGGCAAATACCTAATTAAAAGTGATTTTTACTTAGTAGTAGAGGTAGTAGTGTGATACAATAATGAAATATTGTTTTGTGAACAAGATTTTATATAATCGAGACTCTGGAGTCTTGAATTATGGTGTTAAAGTGCGCCTGCAGTGCTGCAGAAACAACCGGAGTTTGTGTCGTGAGAAAGGATTTATCAAGCAAGTTTAATAGTTTTAGTAATAAATAACTTATAGCCTTTTAAGAAGGCACCGAAAATAACTGGTATTTTGAAATTTTTAAACAAAAAACGCTGGGATAAATCATGATCGTGGAATTTTGTGGAATATACCAAAAGATGTCTCGTGAAATCCGTTTCGATTGCTGTAAAGCTTTTGAAACCTTAACTTTTTATAAAAATAAAACTAAATAAACTAAGCTGGAAAGGCTTTTTAATTTTTCTGGCATAAATAAAAAGCCACCTTGACTTTTTATTTTTCCGAGCTGGAAGTGCAGGTTTTGAAGCCGGAAGTATAAAAAGCCCAGCTAGCTTCTTATTTTCAGGGACCGAATCAGTTATAAATATTTACGAAAAAAGCTTAATTTACTTATTATTCCTGGCCGGTAATAGTTTTGAAGCTAGAAAAGCAAGCGCTTGATACTTTTTTTCGGTAAAAATATAAAAAGCGAGCCCAGCTTTTTATTTTTCTATCCAAGCTGGCTTTTTATTTTTGCCAGATAAAATAAAAAGCCTTTCAAGCTTAGTTTCTTTAGCTTCAAATAATTATCGGTCAGGAATAACAAGTAAAGTTGGCTTTTTTCGTAAAAAGTCATAACTGGTTCGGTCCCTGGTTTTAAGTAAAATAAAAGTGAAATATTTATAAAAAAGAAACAGCCATGACAAAAAATTTAACATTTTCCAGTTCTTTTTGTTGTTATAATTGAATTGTGACAAGTGCATTAAATTATCTTAGTTATACAAAAGCAACGCCAAGAAATATTATCTGAAAATAAGTGAGGCACTAGGAAAAATGTCAAATAGAACTTGATAAACTTCGGGATCGTTTTGAAGAATTAAATTAAAGGCACCTTGATCATTTTCTCTATACTTTTAAAAAAAAAATCTACATCTATGTAGCCTATTAGTGAATTCAATTCGTAATCTCCTGTATTATCCGGTGCACTGCACGGAGTCAACAGAAAACAGCTATTATAATTTTTATGATAAGAACCATGAGCAGTATAATGGCTTTCTCCCGAGCCCGAGGGATTTAACGGCTCGCAATCGCGAACGAGAGTATTTAAATAATTTTAATTTTGGCACAGGCTCGCGGTAGCATTTTTACAAAGAGCTTTTTCTCTTTCAAGTGAGATTTTTCGTATCTGGCTGTTCGCTTCGCGTATAGTAACCGAAAAAATTGTCGAATCTTCTGGTTCTTTACGCGTGATTATCTATAAAAGATCTGCATTTGTGTTTTCTCTTGTACAGAATATTTTGCATAACCCTTAGGGACTTGATCCAAATTTGAGTCCTGCTCATAATAGCTTTTGTAGGAAGGTACGAGTATGTTTCATTTCTGTATTGTAGGATTGACTTGCATCGCTTTTGTAGAATGTTCGCTTTTCTCTTCCTGCTGCTTTTGTTACATCTTTGGCCTCTTCGCGGTATTGATGCTTTAGATCAGTGATTCCCAACCGGTGTGGTTCGCGAACCCCTGGGGGTTCGCAGTGTTTGCAGAGGGGGTTCGCGAAAATAATATTGTAATGGCAGATTTTTTAAAACACCATTAAAATCAAAAGCAGGATTTTGGAAGTTTCCACGTTTCTTTATTACTTCACACAGAAGTTAGATGGCTTTCCCGGGGTAAAGTTTTGTCGCGTTTGTTTGAATTGAAGTCTGTAGTTCAAGCATTTTTTATTGATCATCCGTTTCATTTGTCTTCTTGTATATCCGATGTTCTTTGGCTGCAAAAGCTTGCGTATTTAGCTGAAACATTTTGTAAACTGAATGAATTAAATTTGTCTTTACAAGGCGAGGGTGTCACCATTGTACCAGTATACTTGATAGAATTGAGGCTATGTTGAAAAAGATCAATTTTTGGATTCAATGCCTGCAGATGAATGAGTATGGATGTTTCGATTCTGTCAGCACTTTTTTTATCAGAAAATTCAATTAAACTTGACGAAAACATTAAAAGGAGTATATGTGAACATCTGAACTATCTTAGATTAACTTTCGATGACTATTTTCCCAACAGATGCAATATATCCATCTCAAACAACTGGATACGTAATCCATTTCAAGGAAATGTAAGTTTAGAAACCCTAGCTAAATATACTGGAAAAAGAAAAGCTCATAGAGTTATCTTGTGACAGTTCTCTAGAAGCAATTTTTAAAGATCAATTTTTAATTGACTTTTGGCTCAGTATACAAAATGACTATCCTGTTCTGTCAAAAAAAGCCATTGAAGTTCTATTACCACTTTGCACAACATATCTATGCGAGAAAGGATTTTCAACATATACTTATCTGAAAGATAAGTACAGAAACAGGTTAAATGCAGAACCTGATCTATGTAAGACTGATATTGTCAGATATTGAGCCTAACTTTGAATTGCTTTGTTCTATCAAACAACCACAAATATCCCATTAAGAGTTTTTCCATATGTATAACATAAGAACCAGTTTGTTAAATTTATCTTGTTTTCAACTTTTATAGCCATCATTTTAGTCTTATTAATGTTTCATTTCAATGTTTCACGATTAAATAATCAATTATTCTGCAATATGAAAAATATATATTCTATCAAATTTTATTGCTTTTTTTTACCTGTCATTAACGACTACATAGGGGGTTCGTCAAATTTTTTCGGACCTTTCTTTTGGTTCGCGAGGAAAAAAGGTTGGGCAACACTGCTTTAGATCACCATTGTCTTGGGCACAAGCTCGGCTTTTAGTTTGATTTTTTTTCATGTCCCCTCAGATATCCATATTTTACTACGTTTTTAAAGCCTCTTCCCCTATATTTTTTATTAGCGTGTTTATTTTTACCATATTTTCTCGATAGTGTTTCTTCATGCTTTAGAAAAATTCTTCCCTTGGCAAATTATCTCATAAGTATTCGGAAGCAGGCAGGTCTGCCTACGACGAGAAATGTTGTTTTCATTTACTCTAAGAACTCATTATTTATTTTAATTTCTTTCTTCGCTTAGACTAGTCAAGCGGGTTCTTACATTCCAGTGTCCTAATCGACTCCTTGTTCTTGTTCCAATGTTGTCGTAATATTTATCCATATACATATATGTAAGACAACACGAATCTCTGCATATTTTGTTGAATGAAGGGATCTTCATAGTAGCTACCTAAGGGTACGTGCACAATGAAGCGAGGCTATATCAAGAGCTGAAGAAAGAAAATGATTGTACGCTGTACTATGAGAGTTTTCATAACAACGCTGTGGCAACGCGCAATGTGGCGAGACGCCTCGAGATATCTCCCTCTAGATTGAAATATTTCATTTTTTCGCAAGGTGCAGCGCGTTAATTTTGATACCTGGCATATTCTTATAGGGTTTTCTTTGATATAATTGAAGGCTTCTTTACTCATTCTCATATACTGGAAGAACCTATGAGGATCAGTATGTAAATCTTCGTATGTGGATGATGGAATTCCCCAAACTCTAATCGCTTAATATTGTGACCCCATACACAAACAGAAAGGGCTGGACAAACAGAAAATGATTAATTTTATATCCTTAATGGAATTTTTGGCAGTTTTATTTAGTTTATATTGAAATCTTTCCTTAATATAATCGAAAGTTTCTTTAGTCATTCTCATATAATGCCTTGATGTGAGCACTACACCTTGAGATGTATCTTCACTTCGCCTAGCTGAACTGCCTAGCCTGCCTTGTTGTGCAATGATGGGATTGTCATTTTTCGCCTACTGGAAAATGTGCACGATGATGAAGGGAGATTTTTTCCATTGATGTTTTTGGAGTGCAACTGCTCATTGTGATACCTTTTATCTTATCTTACTTTATAGAAATGTTCTCGATGTCCTGGAAATCTACTCGTATTCATGTTTCATTTTTTTACGTCGGGTGGCATTTTATTCAATATTAAAGGGTTAGGTAAAAGGAGATACTAGAAAGTTGAAACTAAGCTTGGTGGGGAAAAGCACAGAGCCGAAGTATGAATAATACAAAGTAGCGACTCTTAAATTGCGGCATGGAAAACAACAGATGAAAATATTGAAAAGCTTTGTAAATTAGTATTAGAGTAGAGCTTTAAGGCACCTGAAAGCTTCCTTGCCATAAGGGTTATAGGAGGAAGGAACATACAATTTTTTACATGTAAATTCTCATGGGAACAATACGTTCCACTATTTATTGAAATCAGTTGATTTTTTTTTATTAAGACAAGCTGAGGGCATACCTTATGCTGCAAAGCACAGCGTGCCAGGAAAAAGATAGGGAAAGGGCTAGGGGACATGACGAAAGTGGCGGAAGTGCTGATGTATGTGACTCTTGAACCTTCACAGATTGTAAGCCCGAGAAAAACAGAACATGGTAGAGTGTTTCACAATTGTACAGTTCGGGATAAGAAAGCATCACGGAATTTTGCTGTACGGCCGAAAGTATTTTGAAGTGTGAATGGAGAAACGCGGTTTGAGCGCATGTATTGCATGCATGAATAAATCTACAAGGGATCAAACTCGATATGTCATCAAAACATTGAACATGCTTATAGCGATAAAGGAGAGAAAGGCATCCAACATTGCGGCGGTGGTCGAGTGAGTCGATATGACAAATTATTGCCAAATCTTCCATGAGCTTGAAGGGTCTTTTTTGGACATTACCCAGCTAAGGCTGTATGACCAGCCCCGCTTAACCCAGTCCAGCTTAACTTACTGGAAATTAATTTCAATCAAATGAAATGGGAGTGATCTTATTTTAAAACATTAGTTAGTCACACCAAGTAACATCATATAAAGTCAAGTATAATACATTTAAATTGGGTAGCCGCACCCGTGTAAAAATCATAGTGCTCCATACCAAAAAAAATGAGCAGCCGTCCGAATTGCAATATTTATTATAACTTTAATTTTTGTCGCCCTACCTGAAGAAATTTTAAACTGTTTTGCTTTGAGTTTGTGAATCCGGAATTGTTTTATTGTCGAGTGAGAACTACAAAGATAAAAATCGTACAGTAATAAGTCGATAGGGACAAATTTGGTGGCGACCTTTTTTATTTGTAAGGCTGTGTCAGGTTTTCTTCTAATTGCTAATTATTTAAAATAAATATTTTTCATTAATTAATTAATACATGTACTGTAAAGTCGGTCAGCAACGGCAGTATACGGGTGCATTTGCGAAGCGAACAGGCCAGATAAAAACACTTAAACTAGCGCACAAGCACAAGTTTGTGAAGCGCACGCCTATTGTTAAGGGATTACGCATTGTTTTGGAAACGCGCGGATATGGTTAAGGATAACGCATTGTTCTAGCACGTGTCTTTACCTGATCTCTGTAATATACCTATGTATATGTAATAGATTTAAATTACTGGATTGAAATTTTCATCATTATTAGCTTGTCCACCTAGTTTGATGCATGTCAATTAAAAAAAATATTCTTCAAGTGTTCTTCGGTGTTCTGAATTCTGCAAACATGTTTTCTATGTTTAGTCGAAATGGTAAGCTGCTGCAAGTAGTGGATGGCTTTAGATTCCGTTTGGGTCGTCTGACAGAACAGGGTCAAAAATGGAGATGCACGGATAAAATCTGTAAAGCAGCATTTTTGACGGACGTGGATGGGAATGCATTAATCCGAATAAGTGATATTGATAACCATCAACCAGATTCTACGCTGTGCCGTGAATATAATTCAAATAGTGTCAAGAGGAAAGCAACAGACGTACCGTAATTAAAAAGAAAATTCTAAACCAGTCATAGTCATCTAAATATAGTATATTACTTAGAGCAGCTAAATATATGTGCTAGAACAATGAGTAATTTCTTTGAGCTGCGCGCTTCGCCCATATACCCCATACATATTATGCAGATGTACTAATAAAGAAATAAGAAGGATGAGAGCAAAATGATTTATAAAAAAAAAATGTTAATATATAAAAGTACGAGCTTTTTTTACGTGAAGGAATGAAAAAGTGTAAAAAAAGTGTTTTGATAAACATCTTAAAATTAATTGGCTGCTCGGAGAAAGTCCGGTGGAAGCCTGCTCTGATTCGAGGGCTGTCCCAGATTTGTTCTTAGCGACTGATTTTTCACAACAATAATTACGTATTTCAATGAATTCAACTAAGTTTATAAAAAAAATTTAGGAGTGTCCAGGAATTTTGTTTGAATCGTGTATTTGCTATTTCAGAAATATTTCGTGTTTTGAATGCTATATTTAATTGAACATTTTTCTAACTTTCACTATTAAGTAGATTATCCCCCCGATTCTACATAAGAGCTCTTATCCTCTTGACTGGGCTGTCAAACCCCATTAGCAGACATTGGTACTCTACGTAAAGAGTTAAGAGATGTCAGACGTTAGCTGATCTCTTAACTTTTGTGGAGATTTTTTTTAAAGAGATTTGGTAGTCTAGCAAATGAAAATATCTGTCAAATATCTCTTAACATAAGAGCTCCTCACCGAGGTACGCTTAAATCTCTTATCGTGATAGTCGTAGAAATTGTTTTGTATCGAAATGTTGGATAAAAATGCTGTAAACTAAGTACATATTTATATAATTCGTATATATTATATAAATATGTACAAGTTTGTGAAATATAAAATAATTATACAATTTGAGCCATGCACAGAGGATAATTCTGAGAAATATGAGACGACTTGAATCATTTTGCTATTTCTGAGGCTGTATAGAATTTCAGAATGCTAAAATGATTTGCCTTTAAAGTGATATAAATGACATAGCCTTCGATAATATCCATTACTCGACAATATTATCGTCACTTTAAAGTTTTGGTAACAATTATTTTGTTTGCAACATGTTTATACGAAAATCCTGTTGGACGTAACGACGGCTGTGGAATTCTTTACCTGCGATTTAGGTATTAAAATAATAACTCAATTATCATTACGTGCTGTGAATTTCTCATAAAATTATTATTTATATCGATAATTGAAACTTGATTAAAGACGCACACAATTATAGCTACGTGCGGATTGGTCATATTGCCATCATCGCCTCGCCAAAAACATTACTTCTTGTTCTTCCTTCTTGAAAAGTAAACGATTTTAATAGCTGGGCTGACTGAAGGTCTGAAAGATTCTCCAAACCATCTTAAAGCTAATATTTCTCCACAAAAATTTATTTTAGCTGTGTTCTTTTGTGTCCGCAGAACAGGGTAGAGCAAAAAATACACAAAAGAACGCCGGATACATTTTCATAGAAGACTTATAAATGAAGCTAACAGCACAAATAGTTCGCTTCAATCGACAGAACAATTTGTTTTCTCCAGTATATGGGGGTATCTTAAAGTAAAAAAGTTGTTTTGTTGTATTAAAAAAAAAAAAAAACTTATGCAGACGAGGATGGCTTTATACCAGATCATGTTGAACAATTTAGTGTTCCAACTACAGCAACAACAAAACTTACAGATGTATCTTATCTACAACCGCCAACTTCTTAAATTTCACATTATTAGATAATTCCCATGATAATGCCTAATATTGATAATAAGAATGTTCTTATTTGCTTATGTATCCTCCGAAAGGAAGGAGTCGCGTATGATAATATACTTACTGAGTATTCCTATTTTGATCATGTTCTTAGTTTTCTTCCGAAGATAGACAAAACTAAAAGTACGGTTAGACATTGCAACTTTTACTACTCGAGAGGGTTGCAATGTGTAAAACCGCTGAAACCCAGAAAGTTGCGCCTACAGCTCGATTGCTTGCAAATTTTGCGTGCTGCCGCAATCTCGACAGTAATCGCAATCTCGACAGTAATATTCCCTTATAAAATTTACCTGTTGCTAAAAGTCTCCAAAGTTAAAGCAAAGAACATCTAACAGAAAGAATATGCATCTCGTATATTGAAAAGTTTTATATGGTGGGTCGTTCCATTACGACCCGCTCTCACAAATTGTATGAGAACTCTCGTCTTGTTAACGATCCGCCATTCACCGGTGGTGATATTACGACCCGCTTCCACAAGTTTTACGAAAACTCTGCTTTGAATGACGGCCCGCCGCCAGTCACCAGTGGTGACTGCCGACTGGCTGGTCGTCATCGTCAAAGCACCAGCGCCAGTACAAGGATGGAAAAAAATTAAAAAAAAAAAAAATCTTTGAACATTTTACGAATAAGACAAAAAATGTGAAAGCGAAGATTACATGCAACGAAACGGAATGGCAAATGTTTCATTTTCGTAAATAAATGAAAAGGGGCGGAGTTTTCACGTTTTACTCTCAAAAAATGTTCCCGCGCTTTTGTGAAAACCGGTTTTCTGTGAAATCTTATGAGAAATATCCAATGTTTTTTATAGCATAGCCAATGTTTGTTAGTGTAATTTCTATACAATTTGAGCAGCACGTGCTTCTGTTTACATTCGTTTTGCTGTGAAGAGATTAAGTGGAAGAAATTCTTGCTGGATTCTCTAATATTTTCGGGAAAAATAAGAGAGAAGAATTTTACATCTCCTTTCGGCATCTGGGACAAAGCGAAATTTATCTTTTTCTTAAAAATGGGAGATAGTGTGACCTGATGTACATTATTATGAATAGGTTGAAAGGATTTTGAGGGATTTAATAAGATTTGGACGTTCGGGTAATCCTACGTTCTCTCGATTTTTGTTTTTAACTCGTTGTCTCAGTTGCACTACAATAGTGCATAGACAAGTTCTTTTCCCCCATTCATGAAAAAGACGAAAGTACATATATGAATTTACTTGTTTCATTCTAAAAAAAACACGAAAAATTTCCTATTTTGTTCGCCTCTGTGTCTACTTATCCTTATTTATACTTTGCCCTGCACTCCGCGTCATGCCCTTGCATTGTATTGAGTGTTCTCTTTGCTTTTACCTCTTCTCTAAGAAACCGGTTTCATCAAGAATACTTTGTTTGAGAGAATTTTCATTTACATTGCATTGCAGCAGAATAGTGGGAGAATAGTAAGATGAGCGAATGGGATAGGAATTGGTGGGCGACAAGCAGTCTAGTCACATCACAATCATAGGGCGCGTTTAGGCGGAGACCAAACAAGTTTGTAAGAATTGGTAGCGTTTGGTCACAACTATGTAAAAATACCAACCACTTCGGTATGGTTTGAAATTACGCGGAGGAAAAATCATTTTTTTTTACCAGTTTGATATCCGCCTAAACGCGCCCACAGTCAGTTGCATTGATTCGTGTGATTGGGCTAAACATTTTTATGAATGTAGGTAGCCAAAATATCTGTGCAAAAGTTCTTATGAAAAATTTTCGAGTACCTAAATTAATAGAAAAACTGTCTCGCCTCTTCAGCTCGGCAGCATAGTAAAACATAAAACTGTGCATGGCTGCTGGCTTCGGCGTGTGTATAGCTGTGGGGTGGTGGAGAACAGAGAGAACAGAGCAATATTCTCTCAGTCTCAAATCTTTGCCTCTTCCCGGCTGTTACCTACCGAGACCGACCGCATCTTCAAATTACCATACAACTTGTGCATTTTTAGAAGCCAGATGAAGCTTCTTCTTAAGTTATATTTTCTTTGGTTAAAGCTAATTGTTCAGTGGGAGCTGTTGCATATTTCATTAGGGTAACTAAAATCGTAATAGAAAAGGAAGGCTGCAGGAAACTATTATGATACAAGTTCACAAGAATATTATGGATTCATATGTTCCGCGTTAAAGCAATAATTTATTATTTATAGGATGTGAAAGGGTATCATAAAAATGCAGAATTTATTGTGTCCCATCTCTTCTAATGTATGTACATATGAATGCCAAATTTCTAGAATAAATTCCTTCACTTTTACAGATATTAAAATTGTTATCCCTCAAATATGGCAAAGGGGGTTCCCCTTATCCGATTTTGCACACATTCAAACTCGATTCCTAGAGTCATATTCTGAGTTCGCAAAAACAAATCAATGCCTCACGTTGCTTCGTTCTCCCCCAATCGTGATGAGAAGCGTTTTTACATGCATAAATCTTAACAAAAGGCGTAAAACATCATTACAAAAAAGCCAAAAAATAATGAAAACTATCAATGTATTCTACTACTCAAATAGTAGCAACAACCAAATTTAGTAATAATATGTAACGTAAATTGAACCTGAAATACTGTTTTGAGGTTTTATTTTTGATCGAAGAAATAAATTTCAACCAATAATGTTTATTTCTGATTCGAAATTATAAAAATCAGCGGAAGAAATAAAACTCAAGTGCGTTTATTGATGATTTTAAGAAGGGAAAGAAAAAAATGTGTTTTCTTCTTGTTTGAATGGCGAAAACTCAGATTTAATGATTATTAGTGTGGTTTTTTTTTATTAATTAAATTTTCAATTCTACCATAGAATGAAAATAGTTGTAAGATTATGTGCAGATGATTGTTCATATCCCTGTTAAATGATTTTTTCATACAAGAAATAAAGAACAATCATTATTTTCGGTTCCTGAAAAAATTTCATCTCCAATACGTAATTCTGTCATTAAATTATTTACGGTTCCAGTACACTCTTTATTAGAGCTATCCATTTTTTCACCCAACACCTCGTCTTTTTCGGATTCTTATTGAGATTTTTTATCAAAATTAATGTCAAACAAGCAGCAGCTTGCACTTCTGGATCATCGAAATACTTCAGAGTTTAACTGGAGGCTATTGACAACAAAAGCTGTGCGCAGCAAAACCAGCTGCATGTGTTAGCACCTTTGCAACTTTTTTTTCGAAACATTGCAGCTTCTGAGCTGCACGTAGCAAAAACGTTAGGCTACGCGCAACTTTATTCCACTACGTGTAAACACCACTGCAACTTTTGCTGCTGGAGCTTTAAAAGGATGCACAGCAATGCAACGTGTAACCGTAATCTATTTTATAGTTTGTTGAGAGATTTTTGCAAGATTAAATTTCCATTGTTCGAGAGCTTAGGAAAGCATCGAGGATTACTGCAGTTCCCAGCAGGTCCCAGCAGTTCTCAGACCATTTTAGGGAATAGGACCAGCACGCACACATATATAGATTTCAGATTCATGGCTTGGGAAGAATTCTCGAAGGCAAACAATGAGATGAAAAATCATCAGCGCGATAATTGGAGGATATCTTCCAGTTGTCATGTTCGGAATATTTGAGCAATACAAATGTATGAAAATTGCTTTTAAGTTGCTTAAGCAATAATTAGATGGTATGAGTTCGGTTGCTTCCAATTTCAGTTCTACCTTTTTTCCTCCAGACGAAAAGAGGACGATATTGCTTGCAATTTCAGTTTTACCTGGATGTCAAAATAGCAATCAAATAGCAGAAGGAATTATGTGTTTTTCCTCCAGACGAAAAGAGGGCGATAACCAAGGGCGTAAACAGGTTTATGTTTATTTTTAATGAAGAAGATGCGTTACCTGAAAATTCAGGCCTGTTCATTCTGGTTTAATAAGCGTTCGGAGTAAGTTATAGTAAAGTTATCTACATGTATAATACTTTACTCCTCTCATTTATAAAGTTGTATTTAAAAATAATTTAATTCCTTATATTACGATGGCGATACTATCGAGACATTTTTGCGATATCACTTGCCTCTCTTCCAGGCAATGCTCATTGATACCTCAACGTGATTCCCCAGATGATACGAAAGTAATTTATCAAGAAGTATTGGTTTCGTATTCCCTAGTAGTATTACATTCGGGACACATTCATTCCCAAAGGGGTTGACTTGCACAATATAGAAGATGATAATCTTTCGCGATCTTCGCAGGAATATGATGCGCGTCATCCGCATATCATCTTGCTTGCTGGGTTACAATTCGAGTTGAGGCTTACTCACACGCTTTTACACTTTTCAGCCGAAATAGTTTCCTCTTCCAGGAGTGTCGCTACTTTGCACAGGACCAAACAAAAATGGTGTTCAGATCTATTGGATCCTGTACCACACAAACTCGGCTAACGAGGCCAATAAATTATATTTCAATGAAGTAAAAAACGACTTGATGACGTAATTTGCTTGCCAGTATTTGTATCGCTTCCACATGCGCATCGCATTGATTAAATTTTATAGTCCGTGCAATGATAACTGACCTATTAAATTCAGGGAAATTGATTTTTTTGATTTCATCTTAATGAAGTTATTTAAGTTATTTATCTCCTAAAAATTCAGGTCAAACACCATAAATTAATGCCGTAAGAGACTATTGTATTTAAAAAGACATTCGTTTATTTTCACTAGTTCTTGGTGGTTATGGTAACGAAAAAGAATTTCTAGAAGATACTTTGGGTTCTGTTCTTTCTTAAAAAATTTCAATACCGGCATAAAAAACATAAATATGAATTGATTATCCTTAAATAATTCGAAAAATAATAGGAATTTCATAATAAAATTGAAGTAAAGCTTTTAAATAAATCAAAAGCTATTTAATGTACAAGATACAATTTGTACTTGTGTACAAACACTTCTAAGTACATAATATAGAGATTTGTTCATTTTGTCGCATCGAAATAATCGATATCAATTTTAATTTGGAAAACTGAAATTATAGTCGTAAATAAGAATATCGAGTGATGTACCTACTTCATTTTCAAAAAAATTAATATAAATTTAATTTGTAATGCAATTTGGGATAAATTTAAAATATATGAAAATACGAATATAATAAACATGGACGGGTGATATAACAGATATTAGCCACCATACATCCACATTTTGTACTGAGCTCGGTGTTATGTTGTAGCGTACTTCTGCTGTCTGGTACACTACAACATAACAAAAGGGCAAAAGAACAAGAACTAAATCTTGAAAATTACTTACCAATCTTGTTTCTATTTCAGCATCGATCTTAGATATGAGCTCTTTTGTTTTTTCCTTAAAAGGTAAATCACATAACTCTTTATCATTAGCAGTCTTGTAATCTTCCCATATATGAAGTGGTGTTTTAGCTGCTGCTTCATATAAAGTTTTTATATTTCTGGATCTTGATTGAACTGTGAACAATTGTTGATCGACGGGTTTTTCTGCAGAAAAGTGGTTCTTTAATTGTGCAAATGTATCTAGGTCTCCTTCAGCTGAAAAAACAAAGAAATAATATTAAACGACCGAGCACATTAAAAGTTATTTCAACGATATAAAAAAAATTTGAATTTGCTGACAAAAGATTAATAACGATAGAAACATCCCTAATCAATTATGACAAAGTATTTCAGATATTTTAACAAATTCTTTCATATATCAATGGGAAAAATATCATCGGCTGGAAGGGGTTCCACAAAAAATTGGAAAATAGAAATTAAAATTGTCGAGAAACAAATTGTGAGGAACTACAGATATGGTTTTAGTACAGATAAACAAAAACCAAAGATCGAATTTCCTTTGATAAACAAAAAAATGAACACAAGCTCAGAGATACTTAACGTTCGAAAATTGCTGTAAGTGCGAGGAAAGACAGATTATGGTCACATTCTCATTCCTACAGTTCGGGATAAGAAATTATGTCAAAACTTCACTATACAATCGAGACGCAAGTATTATAAGCAAGGATTAATCTGCAATATAGATAATTCTTATATCTTATTAACTTCAAGAATGCTAAATGACGGTATGCCGAAAATTAAACCATAAGAAACGGAAGTATGTAAATGGTGATCTTGTTTATACATTAAGAGAATGCCGAATACAAAATTTCAGTTCTTTAGCTTAATGCTTTCTCAAGCAAAGTCCAAATAATATACTAAGAACTAAAACATTTGTAGTTGTCATACTTTTTTCTTAAAAATACTCTGTACAAAAATTTAGTTCACTGAGTCAACGATAACCATAACTTGAGAGGTTATCGTGAGCACAAACGGACATGCAAAAATCAAAATAATTCATAATCCTATGCATGCGTATCTATATATTCATTTGTTTGTAATATTATTAGTCTATGCGTAAAAAACGTATGAAAAAACATGATATACCTATAATTTCATCTAGTAAGGTGTAAAAATACTGATTCCTATATAACAATGCACACTACACTTTCGATAGAAGAAGTTGTTGAAATTCAAACTAAGAAAGAGAGCTGAAATACTTACTACATGCTTCATCAAAAGAATTTTATCAAATTTTGCATTGAATCCTGATAATTTCACAATAGGAGGTCCCTTAACCTCATCCTCAGAATATATAGCAACGAATAAGCCCAACTCTTCTAAAGCGATGGAATCTAATACAAGCTCGGAATGAATTTTGGAAAGTCTGGTTATTTGAGTACTTGGCTCGATTACAGCCAAGAAATAAATGGCAACTAGAAAAAAATAACTCAAAAGCCGGAGACATTATTCTTTTAAAAGACAAACTTCCACCCGGGCAATGGTTTTTATAGGTCGCATAGCCTCCACTTACTTAGTATCTTAGTATCAGATGAATTAGTGTCTGTAGCAACAATTAAAACTGTTAATGGTCTGAAAAAACGACCAAAAGCTAAGGTCTGCACATTTCCTTTCTTCCTTTCTAAAGTCAAGAGCTTTACGATCACAAACCACTTACAGGACAGCCGTGCATATCCAAACCATTAATATAGATGATGTCACCTTTACTATCACTATCTACGACACAACCTAACAATTCAAGCTCTACAAAACATCAAACCTAAGTCATCCACAATACAAGATTTGAATCAAGTACGAAAACGACCAAGGATCTATCCAACTAAGTCCTGACTTCTCCTCCTACAGCGGAACTTCGGCGCACAGTCCTACCTCCTAAAAGGAAAGACACGTCATCATTAGCAACTTCTTTACTATGTATTATTATTAAATTGTGCATTAAGGGAGACCAAAAGGGCGGCAGCAAATTTTAAGAGTTTTTAAAGCGACCATTTAATCCATATAGTAAAGTGCAAACTAGATTATCCGTCAGACACGGGACAGTCTCCCTGACGGATAATTGAAAAGACGGATAAGGGAAATTCAATAAATATTGAGAGAATATTTAGAAATTGTGAAATCAAATGAATTTAAGAGTTTTGAGAAAATTCTGTCAAAATATTTTCTGTAAATTTCTAAAAAAAAATTAATGCATATTGCTTATCTATTCGTCTATGCTCGTTAAACTCAAACACCCGTTGGCGGCCTCCAATAATGCATAAAAATTCTAAAGAAAAACTTTCCAGTCAATTTTTAAGAAAATATTCATAAGTTATCTCTCATATGAATCTGAAAACGCAGCAGAATTGTCATTCTTTAGTAGTCAATTGAAGTGTGCGGTTAATTGAAAATTAATTTAATTTAAATTTAAACGGAGCGCGTTCAGAGAAAAACTGAAATTTTTAATCAAGCCCTTATCTTGAATCCCTCTGTATTCCTTATTAGTCTTAGAATATAGAGCAAATAGGAATGGTTGAATCGTGTAAAATTCGTGTACATGAGCATAATTTGTTAATACCAGGAGATTATACATAGGAGTAAGTGAGATGCTGGAAGGAAGATTTGTCAAAGCTGAGCGCAGGATTGTCAAATGTGATTTTGTTATGTGAACAGGTTTATGCAATCTAAAATTCTTTTGCGAAATTTAACAAAAGTACGGAAGCAATTCTTTTCAAAACTATTTACCTTTGAAATTTATTTTGTGCAAAGTTTTATAGTGCCACTTAGTGCCAGCTAAAATCGTCATATCAATTAAAAAAACAGAAATGAAGTGTTCGGTCAGTGCTTGCAAATATAAATTGGATTATAAACTGGGGAATCCTGTTTGAGGCAACTGCACTATCTAAATTATCTTTTTTGTTAATAGAAATAATAAAGAAAAAATAAAGAACATTTTTTACCACAGATGATCCGCTCAAAGCCTTTGTTTACTTTTTGAAAATTGACAAGCTTAGAATAGAGATGGCGTGTAAATGCATGTAAAAATGGACTACCAATACAACCAGAAATTCATTACGCAAAATCTGGCTTATCACCATTCCTCCCAGCAAACATTGTGGCAATAAATTGCTGTTGCGATAAAAATGGCAATAAAAACTGTGTTGCCCTTTTATTACCATGGCGATGTTTTTGCAATAGCTCGACAGCTAAAGTCAATTAGATTCCGGGAAACATTACGATTGGCCTACGAATCTCTTGCTTATTACCATATTATTTATCGCCATGGCGATCATCAAATGAATTACTTACACGATTCATATGCGATGCAACATTTACCCCCGTCATGTTAAACGTAGGCGTTAAAATGCATTATTGCAGGCATTAAGAAATTATAAGAAAGCAATTCGTAGGCCAATCGTAATGTTTGTTGGGCTGTTTGCTATATATTCTAAACTATTAGTGCTCCAAGAGTTATACCATAGATGGCACAAGAACTAGATGTCGCATGGCATACTAGAGCAAAGTACATATACAGATTGTGAAATGGGCATTGCATTGTTGAATGGACCATAACATGTTTTAACGCGTGACGTTAGCCATATAAATTTTGTATACTTTTTTCGTACTGCATGCGACATCTAGCTCTTGTGCCATCTATGGTGCTACCCTACAAGTGCTCCGAGAGTACTATCCTACAAGCTCTCCTAGAGAGCTTCCGAAGAATCTGCACTTGAGCAAGCGCTCTGCAGACATGCTCGTGTTAAAACGATATGAACAAGGGTACAGTGGGAACCGCTACTAGCTTCCAAAGAAGCGTTCTTGCATTACTTTTTGGGCGCTTCCATTTCCCGCTGGGATGAAACAAAAATCCATATGTATGCGTGCGAGTCGGTTCTCTAAAATGACATATTGATAATTATGGAAAAATGACAAAATTTTATATAAGCTATAGAGACTAAACTACTATCACAGATGGCACAAGAACTAGATGTCGCATATCATACCGCAAAAAAGTATACAGATTTTAAGGCTGAACTACAATAGAAGTAACTAACTTTACGAAATTAAACGAGACTGAGGTTTACTTACGAAAAATTGATATTTTTAGCCTAAATATATATATATATATCACATTCCGTAAGAGTTATTATCTTGATATTTAATGTTTTCAATTTTGAAAAGTGGTAAAAGTGAAAAAATTACCACATGGAAGTTGATTTAATTGAAGATTTATGCTTTCTATTAATTCGCAGTACCATTTTTATTCCATTTTAATTTTTACATTGCAGTTTTAATCATTTAGTAATAATTTAATTGTTTGGACACATCGCGTTCTTACGGAATGAGCGATTCTTAGCGCTCTATACTTACGGAAAATAGGATATTTAAAATTAACGAAAGTTCCCCTCACGCGAGTTAAAGTTAATTTGTGTAGGCCTGTTAAATTGAAGGGCGCGTTCTACTTACGTATATTTCTATTGTGGTTCCGCCTATACAAAGACTAGACACGTAGAACAAAAATATGCAACGCTTTTCTAGAATATAAAATTAACAATAAGCAAAAAATGTCTAGTAAATTTTTAAGAAAAAATTGCGGCCTTCCCTACATCAGGTCGAGGCATTGTTGATTTTATGTTGGGCGAGGCACTGCTCTCGGCCTCAGCAAATGCATTAAAATTCGAAGGAAGTAAATTTCTTCGTCGGGTCGAGGGAGTGGTGATTTTGTATGGAGCGAGGCATTGCTGGCTTACCCTTTGTGCACGTCGGCAAAGTGCCAAGTCGAGGCATCGTCGACGCATTGTTAATTTTATATTCTAGAAAAGCGTTGCATATTTTTGTTTTACGTGTCCAGTCTTTTATGTTGTTAGTTTGTCTATGGCCCTGTCTTTGCTGACCTTATACATTTGCACGCAATTAAAATGCTTCATTCACGTACAAGAACTTTGCGGTTCCCTTCCTTTACTTTTCTATTCGTAGATTATGCCTAATATACCTATATACTATATACTTTTATACACAATGGTATAAAAACAGCACTTGTCAGCGCTGGAAAAAATTTATTTGTACCATTGAATAACAATTTCTATCACTTTTTTGCAAGTAGCGACATCTGCTTTGTAAGGCGTAAATGATTCTGGGCACATTTATATACAGGGTGGCTCAGACTAATATGACTATATTTTGCTAAATGATTCCTCTCGTCCAGACAAGTAAAAAACTGTATGGCAGGAGGAGGCACAAAATGTCACCCTACCAAGTTACACGGTAATTAGTAAAATATGGTCATTTTACATTAAACACCCTATATCTTGCAAATTACAGGGTATACGGTCTATTTTAAGGCGGCATTGTATGTAAACCTTGGGGTCTATGAATGTTAAACCGCCCCGTACCCCTCCTCAATGCAGAGTTATGACGTTTCAAATTCAAAATTTCTTACAATATATCAACTTTTTTAAATTTTTTGATTTTGACGTCCTATAGCTCGACTCCAGTCGCCACAGCGACTGATGCATTGCCTGCATCTATTGAATGAAGATCTCTCTGAGTGCGTCTACGCCCCACCCACCGCACCGAATATGTTCATGTTGTGTTATGCATCCTTAGCTTAATCAGTACAGCAACATGAAAAGACAAATGATGAGAGATACGTCAAGTTGAGGCATATTGAGGCAGTCGACCAAATGAATTACAAAACTGCTGTTAAAGCAACATTTGTTCTGGTGCCTCAGAAACATGTTGTGGTCTATTCCGGAATGGATCAGCCATTTAAAATCTGTATACTATTCTGCGGTATGCTATGCGACATCTAGTTCTTGTGACACTACTATCCATATAGTTGTGCATATGTGTATGTGGGGCCGGAGTCGGAATCTGTAGGCAGCTTGATTGGATTTCATCAGACCACGGCACAGCGTCATATATAATTATTACTCAGTTGAGAGTTTCTGTTTGAGCCACTCTTGAATCATCGATTCCTACGGTAAGTAGCTGCCAGATTAAGAGAACTAAGCCCCACAATATTAGATCCAGCTTCCAAACCATTGGATATTTGTGGTTCATGAAGATACAACTATAAATGATAATCAAGAATCACAGACTACATAAAAGTGACATAATTAAATTTAAAAAAAAATCCTACGTTAAATACTCAACTTTAACGATAAACACCCAAGCGATATTTTCGGAAAAGACGAGGACATCTTTTTATAGGTACTACTAACAAATATTTCAACTTTGCTCGCTAAGAGAGAACCTCTAGCTATTGAAAATAGTCATGTTTCTCTGATTCATCTAGCTAGATACACAAGTATTCGACTATATCAGCTCAATGAAATTACACAGGACAGATCGTAGACACACAGCAATTGCATAATTATTCTATAACAAATTTCAGAATTACCATAGCAATCCTTATACATTTATGGTATAAATGGCCTTCAAATAACGACTCCTTTGAAGTGACCTTTACCCATGCTTCAGTCAAACCTCCAGACCGTCTACCTCTGCGACGGCCCCAGTATGATTAATCGATCATTCATTTAATCATGATAAACATTCATTTTCCCTATACAGACAGTCCAAATTCACGAACAAACAAACGCGCAAATTCTTGCAACCAAAATTGCTCAGTTGCAATTCCCAGAGGGGTGCATTCTAGCATACTCAGCACAAACCAATTGCTAGAATTATGCATAGACTCTAGGCGGTAGTGTCAAATATTGTGTTTATTATCTATCCATGTTTAGTACATATAATAAATTTAGATAAGGAATTTTTTTATATAAAGCAAGTTGAAGTACCTATATGGAGACATTGTTTTCGTTTATCCCACCACCAGAGGTAAGGGTTCTAAGGTCCCAAGTTCACCGTTTCGTAAAGTTCACATTAGAACTTAGGGGAGCAGTATTGTTAAACTTGGTAATTACCAAAATGCTAGGCGTTTTGGCGAAGAGGCAGCTTTTTTTTTTTTTATATAAATATTAGGTACATATATTATATATTTTCTTAATGACGGATAAAGCAGAACAAGGATTTTTATTCAAACAAATTTTTTTTTTTGATTCTATATAACCTATTAAAAAATTGTTAAAAAACTCATACTGAGAGGCAGACATTTTTTATTTTTTCGTGCAAAAACTTACCTTTTACATAATGAAAGCATCTACATTGTTTGGAAAAGGCGCAATCATTTAATGTTATCACATTTCCCATTTATACATTATTTACTAACTTTGCTTTTTATATATGTACATACATATAAAGGTACATTGTAAAAGACAAATTTTAATACGAAAAAAGCATAAAACATTTGCATTATTTCAAAATAATTTTTCATCGACGAATTCGTTTTTCATAGATTTTTTTAGGATACATATTTACACATAATTATAAAAAACAATTTTTTCCATATCAATATTCTTGTTATTATTTTTTTGGATACAAGGACTTTCAAAATTAGTTTAATTTTTTTCTTTATTATTTTTGTAAGGGCAACCAATAGACACTCTTGCCTATATCTATTTAGTATAACAAAAGTTGCCTATGGTGCCGTTATCAAAATCAGGTGTCGAAGCTTTTCAGAAGATAACCATCGTACTTGTTTCACTATATTCTTCTATACACATATATATAAATTTTGAAGAAACTATGGCAATTAATTTTAGGCATTAGGCAGGTCCAGCATGGAATCTCCAAAGAAGTCATTATGCAACAGGAATACACAGACGACGTTAATCAGTTGAACGGAGAATCATTTTTATCGATTTTGTTTAATCTGGGTGGTCCTTAAAAGCTGAAGCCTGTAACACAAAACAGTATGATAAACAAGCAAATTTCAATTTCTGACCAATGGTCCAGGTGTGCTGATGGCAACGATACCTCATTATAAAGATCAAATTACAACAGTTGTCAAGAAAACCCATCCATCACATTTATAAACAAAGGCTTCAAAGAATTCGATTGTTGATGAATCTAAATTATAAATTTTCTAAATTCCGACGTTTTAGTTGGAAAGGAATTACTAATTTAAATATTCACTCAGGTGTATATATGAATACGCACATATTATGTACATATATTGTAATTGATCTACGAATATTTTACCATTACGGCAACTACATATATAGACCAATAATTCCAAACCAGAAAATAACCTTTCACCCACTCTTCCCTCAGGTATTCTTTTACCTGAGTTATTTAAAATTCCTTCTGGACTTAGGCAGTTGCCTTGAGAAGTAATTCAATATGGATTAAAAAACGTCTACCAGTTTCCTTTAGAACATTATATGTAAGAGTATATATTTATATACCTTGTGTTTTGCATTAAGAGGGTTTCCTACATAATGGCACTAAGCAGAGGGAAAAGCAGTGTATTTATACTCAGTTTAAAATACAAGAGTGTTATCATTATGATATTTCAATATTATTTATGCTTTGTATTTAATCAAGAAATAAGTTTTTTTATTGCTCATAATAAAACCAGCCGTTTGTAGGTCTGTGTCTGTCTATATGTGCGATCTTATGCTGCAACCACAAATAGTATACAGGATGTCCCGTAAGTGGACGAGCAAAAGATTGTATGGGTAGGGGGAGAGGAATCCTAACGGTTTACAAGATAACGGGACTTTAAGATATTTCGATATATTTTTATAGATCACCAAGTAACTTCTGAACGTTACACCCTATGAAGATGATTTAAACTTTGGTAGATAGATAATCGTTGAATCTTTCCAATGGTCTATAAATTTTTACCTTCTTCCTCTCCGTTTTGAAGCTATGGCTCAACAAAGTTAAAATTTCGGAATTTTTACTCGTTGTTTTTTTTTTTTAACTACTATTTTATCAAAAGCTCCGTCATCAATACCAATTTTTCATATTGGACTTAAGCCCAAAATCTTAGCTTTGAAATTACCTATCACACTCTATACCAAAAGTCTAACACTTTCTGCTTTTTTTGCACTTTTCCTTAAGCATATCTAGCGAAAATGGCTGAAAAAGTACAATATAGTGCCAGAAAGTAGGCAATTATCTTTTGGAAATGATTTTTTCGAGTAAAAATTCCAAAAATTTAACTTTGTTGAGCCATAACTTCAAAACGGAGAGGAAAATTTATAACATATATATATATATATATATATATATACATAATGACTTTTGGTAATAAAGGAACGATGATTTAGTTTATTACTCTTTCAATATAACATGAGTCATTTGTAAAAAGATCGAAGCATCCTATTGTTTAATACGGTATTAGCAGCCTTTTGAATGTTTTTTATCAATTCAAAGATATGTCATCATTCCAGAAATTCTTACCTCAACGCGGTGACCGGCTATTTTTGACTGAGCGATACCTTTGGTTCTTTCACCAGTCACTCACTTCGATAAGCTCAGAGAAGGATAATGCTAAGAACGTAGCGTTTCGTATTCATATTTACCATTATTGAAGTAGCGTATACTTTTCAGGTTCTAAATTGCTTTTAAGGAAGACGGACTTCTTTCTAAATCTATCCAACCACACGAGTTTAATTCTCCGAAGTGAATGACAAGTTCGGTAGGAATAATTCAGGGCAATGCACTATGGAATATGGTAGTACAAGGCTTGATCATAAATATTTTTTAGAAATGTCGCAAATTGCATATGTTTATTGATGTTATTATTCACTTAAGAAGGTGCACTTTAATATTCACTTCAATTTTTATGTACACAAAGTAATGCGTAAATTACGTTAGATACCTACTGACATTATGGCAATTGTGTAAATTTTGATTCGCAAATTATATACTTTCAGAGTTAGATTTTGAGTATTAGTTCCAAAAGAAGCCCTATTTATGATATATATTTAGAAAGGATATCTTTTGTAGATTTAGAAACAGTTACTAATATTATATTGCCCGTTTCAGCCCATTTTATTTACTATTTCTATGAAAAGGTCATGTACAAAATTTCAGCTCAGTACGTCGACGCGTTCTCAGGCAGTGCAGTGCCCAAATATATAGCGAAAGACAAAGTTATTGTATGGCAACCCTACGAAGGTGTTGCCCGATTGGCCTTATTTTCAAACTTAAACTTTGCTTTTTTTGCCGTATGCAAAATTTCAAGCATATATCTTCAAAAATAACAAAACTACAGATTTTTGATCAGCAACTAACAGGTATATTCCATAGTGCGATGCGCCAACACCAACTTCTTCAAATTAGTATGCTAATCGATCTCTGGAACGCCATCATCGGATTCTATAGCCATAAAAGCCATGTCGTAAAGTGACGAATGTCTTCAGATGGAGTCACACACAGCCAAATCGATTATTTTATCATTAGTCGGCGTAGAATGAATCCACTTCATGATGTTCGGAACAAAAGAAGACCAGATATACCTCTTTATCGAAGGAATATATGTCTCAGAATTGGTACTGTCACTACCAAAAAGGTGAAATCTGAATCGCTATAACGCTCCGTCACGAAGAAATACTGATCTCCGTTGAGTTGCATAACAGAAAAAATTCATAATGTCACTGTCACTGTCACTTGAAAAATCTATTGCGAATCTCCACTTCTGTTTACTACTTCAATCTAGGTTCAGAATTTTGCTAATTTAGGTTCCACATATTATGGTTTAGGGAATAAAAAGCTTGCTCGAGCTGTATAAAAAAGTATAAATAATACGACGCAATTTAGCTGCATTTGACATAATAATAATAATTTATTGCTAATAAATGTACACAAGATTTACAATCTTTTATAGTACGAATTAGTAAGTCGGTGCTCGATAACTTTGTGCTAAAAAAAAGCTATAAATAAAAAATAATTTGCGTTGAGTTTATAGTTCAGAAAAAGAAAATAATACATAAAAGAAAGTTTAAGTTTCAAAGCTAAAAAAAGGATACAAATTAAGTATCTGACAGTCATTATATACTTTGGAGAATGTAAGTAAGCCGAGCAAGCTGGTTTTTGGATATTGTGTAGGGGGGGCTTAGAAAAGCTTAACTTGAAATTTTCGACCAAGATTTCCAATGAGCTTTCTCCGCCATCTTGAAAAAGGGGGTAAATTTGGTTTTTTTGCGATAGCTCGGCTCTCCGTCATGATACGAAAATTGTGATTATATACTTTTTTGTTGCTTTTTTTACGCTGTACAATTTAGGTGGTATGAATTTTTCACCTAGTGTTGATCGTCTTTGAAATATCGGACGAGAAAGCTAAACATTAAGAGACTGTGACTTGTTTTTTGCTGTTTTCTTCTTTCTCGTGATTTCCATTATCAAACTTGTAGGGCATGTTAATACCTACGATTTTTTTTTCTTTTTTATACAAAAATTACGACTTTTAGCTCGCCACAATGTGAGGTGATCAGAAAGTAAAAAATTAAGAGACAGTAGGGGAAATTGTTAAAGTACAATATAAATAAATAAAACAATAAATTATGAATCACACGCATGAAATTTATTAATAAATGATTGTTTATGTGTTGTAGAAGATGGAAATGAATGGCGGTCCGGTTTTAATATCTATATTCTTCTTCGTTTCGACGGTCCTAGTTCACAGTCTTCCTGCTCGGAATACTCTTAATGTAAAAAAAGTGTATCTTAGTGGGGCTATTTAAAAACAACGAGAAAAACCGAACTCATAACACATAACTCTGGCGTTAGGAGGGTTACAGGGGTAGTTGAGCAGTCGTTTGAAAGGTCATGAAGTTCTGCATACAATTCCGTCTTAAAATAGACCTTACAGAGTGTACTTTTGATTATATAGGGTGTTTAATGAAAAAATAGAATATTTTACTAATCACCGTGCAGCTCGATAGGGTGACGAGAGGAATCATTTGGAAAATATAGTCATATTAGTCTGGGACACCCTGCATAACCTAGTTAAAGTACGTTAAAATTGAAAAAGAAATTGCAAAATTATCCAATTTTTTGACTTTAACGTCCTATAACTGCCGACGGGAGGTAGAGAGGTGGTTGGGCATTTGTTGGAAACCGTAGAGGGTTTACTATCACCTGAGATGCAAATCACTTTCATAGGGTGTATAACAAGAAAGTTACATGGTATTAGGATAAAAAGCACACAAAATCACAAAACCCCCCTACCGCCCACACCGTGTATTTCCCGGCTCTCCTCCCATACAATTTATTTCTTGAAATTGAGTGAGGAATCCGTGGTATAAAGGAAATGCGGTACGTACGGGACACCCTGTATAATGAAAAACGAAATTTTTGTATGACAACCCCACGAAAGAGGTGCCCCATTTTCCAACTTAAATTTCATTTTTTTATTAAAAAGCCCATGTGCAAATTTTCAGCTCTCTAAGTACACGCGTTCGCGAGTTATCGTGCGGACGGACCGACATGCAAAAATCAAAATGACTTCTTTTAATATTATTTTGCTCTACTCTCAACATTTCTATGCCTTACTAACGGAATGACGAACCTAGTAGGCATACTCCATGATTTCATCATCTGGGTAAGGTATAGAAAACGAAAGCTAGTGAGCGTGGCGTGAAAATTTCACGCTTAATGCACAGTCAGAACATCAGAGGTAAAAAAAAGAACAAAAATAATAATATCAGTCTACTTCATGCTTTCCTTACCTGTTTATTAAGGCCTAGACAAAGATGCAACTTAACTTAGATCATGACGTCATAATCCCAATTTTAAAAGTAAACAAATTATTTTACAAATTCCTAATATCGATTTTTATAGGATATTTTCAGTTGTGGCAGTATCTCATGGAAATTAATTTAACCTGTTGTATGCTTGTATGCACACTAGAGTTGGTATAGCATATCTGCTAAGTAGAATATGTATGTGTCCATGGAATGTGTTCAATGCAACAACTGTTGATGCCAAAAAAATAGCTGAGTCAAATAAGATCTTCATGAGATTTGAAAATTTATGTAATTGATGGATTTTTGTAGATACCTAGTGAAATATTAATTATAATTGAAAACCAAAGCTCAAAATCTACAAATTCAAAGTGGCATTTTTTTAATTCATAAATTTTGTATTCAGAAAAGTTATCGGTAAGAACGAGCATGTTATTATGAACGTTGATAATTTGAATTCAATAGAAGCATACATTTATAATATCCAAATTAATTAAGTAATATAAAACACTTCTTCGCCTGTCTTCTTCATTGGGTTGGGGTTCTCACTTGAAAGGCTCAGTACTGTCTTCCAGGCCGCAATGGCAGCGAAGTTAGCCCTTGATATTGAAATCAATAACAGCTAGTGACGTTACACAACAAGTTCAGCTATTATATATAATAGCTAGACGAAGAGACCAAGCTAATCTCTCCGAATTCGTTCGTTTAGCTTTGTATTTGGCGTTTGTTACGACATTCTCTTATTTTATACCGCGGAATTTTACTTGCAAAAAGCACCTGCGGGTAAATTTAAAATACTTTCGGTGCGTTGCTAACCTTTTGGAAAATAGAGGCGATTCTATTTCTTTTGGTTAGCAGCCATCTACTCCTAGAGTTGAACCTAGGTGGGTACATGTGCTAGGTTAAATAAAAGGATTTTCCTTCCGAATTGAACTTGGTTTTCCTTTGACGTTTCTGATTGTTTTTTTTTCAAAATTCCGAGAGTTCAGCGACTTTTTCAAGTTTATTATTATTAATAAACATTATATAAATTTTCATTCAATTTTAGTGTTTTGTAAAATTATTGCTTACTAATACATCTAAAATTTCGCCTATACATTTAAAACTTCTGTTAGCGAGTGGCTTCAGTTTTCACTTGATATGCGGCTTCCTTGTTAGCTATTTATTAAATAATTATAACATATAGGGAACTGTCAAGCGTAATCAATGTTCTTTATTGAAATATAGAAAAAAAAATCGGAGCTAAACGTCAAATCGGAAGTGTGGACATTTTGTGAAAATACAATAATTTTATTGAAGTGGTTTATTTTTTTTATTAAAATCATAAATGAAGAACATTTTCGGATATTCTTCTTTCTTGCATTCTTTCCAGCTTGTCCCCGTTCGGGACAGGGCTAAGTTCGATGTAGATCTGACAGATTCTAGTTCAGTTCAGTGCCTGTTCGGTTTTGTTGAAAAGAATTACCACTAGTTACGAACCGTAACCACAAATTTTCATGGAAAAAAAGTCAAACCCAGTACAGAAACTGAACATAGACTCTCGTGAAAAAACATACGTTCGGAACTAGTTCTTTTGTCAGTGTGGTGAAGAAAACACTTTAGGTTTAGAACCGAACGAGTTACGGTTCAGTTCAGGTGAAAAAAATTCACCATAAGTTAACTTTGCTTTGGTCATAAGCCTGACAATGAATGCGACACGAAATTGTCGACGCCATTTGGCGTCGCCTTTTATCGCTGACGTAATGCAATGAATGCGACATTGTCGTCGTCATTTCAAAACAGTAGAGTTGAGTTTTGCTTTTTTGTGATGTCTACGATTTTTTTTTTTTACAGTTTTTAAGAAGTATAAGTTGCACATATAACTTCTGTGGAGTTATACCGGATTTAAAAGGAAGGTATGCGAAATTTACCAATACACCAAGGTATATAGAAGACAAGGTATTCTGGTAATTCTGTGACTAATGAATATACAGATTTATAGGAAAGACAGAGAGGAGGGAGAATATGTTGTTCTCTGTACCGTACTTCCTATACATTTTAACAATATTTCGTCACTAATGGCGGAACGTGGTTCGTAATGGGAATATCTTGTATTCTATATACCTTGCAAACACACGAACTATCAAATTTGTATTCTATATACCTTGCAAACACACAAACTATCAAATTTGTATTCTATATACCTTGCCAACACAAGAACTGTCAAATTTAAGTGTCTCACTGCGCAAAAAACTGTAAAGCGTGAAACCCAGTGCTGGCTTTACACCTGGCCGGCCTCACCAACTTTGACAGTTCTGTAGAATATGATATCAGGTTATCAAGCTCCCAATGGGAAAGTTGGTGAAGCCGGCGGTTGAGGTTGAACTCGAGTAAAGCAGGATTTACATTATGATGACATCCAATTTTTACAGAAATTGTGAGGGAGATAGCACATCGTATGCGGAAATTTATTTACGAGTGACGAGAGAAGCAAACGCGTCCTGAATTTTTTCCGGACGTTGATTTGTCACTGTGTGCGTGTCCGGAACCATAAAAAGACCTCAAACATAAAGCAGGATTTACATTATGATGACATCAAATTTTTACAAAAATTGTGAGGGAGATAGTTTATTGAAATTTAAATGCTGCGGAAGCAATCATCGCAATACCTCACACGTACAGTCCCCTCTACTTTTTATGGCAAAACTCTGCGAGTCTAATTGGAAATTGTCAAGTTTTTAATCGTTTTTTCGTAGATATTCAAAGACGGATCATGAAAAGAAGCATAATTTTACAAATTCTAAAATATTGCATGAAAGCACGAAGAATCTCGAAGCAAAGGATGAAATTATATCGAAAAAATTTGTCGCAAAATATCAGATGATGCTGTAATATTCAGTTCTACAATCAATATTTTGTACTATAACGAAATTTTTATTTATTATTTATTTCATACAGTAAACAAAAAGTTCAGTAACTAATTTGCTAATATGTAAACGTCAATCTACTTCATCCACTCAAGTGCTCACATAAAAATAATTCCACTCCACTACCGATCTAACGCCGGTAAAGATAATTTCAGCCCGGTTCGTGGTCACATGATGAATTATCTCAAAGGCGGAATAATTCTAGCAAATTATAAAGGAAAAGGACCACTGCAGTCAATCTCTGAACACACTACTCTCTGCTTGTAGACAGCAACCTACCTCAGAAATAACTTCAATATTTTCTATAAAGAAATATTTAATAACTTTCTATTTCGCAATATTTAATTACAAACTCAAATCTTACTTTTGTTTATTTCGACAAATAATTTTACCTTACAGATATGTATATGCCATAAAATTATAGTAACAAAACAGCAATATGGCAGCTCCAGCAGTCGAAATTGACAAATTAGGGTTGCCAATAACAATGTTTTAGTTTCAGTAACTATAAAAACTCCTTACTTTCTACTCTGCTGGAGCTTTGTCAGTTTTGACAGCTAATTTTTGTTATCATTTGATGGCAGCATTGTTTACGGGAAAAAAGTTTGGGAAACATAATTAACGTGAAAAGTTATTCCTGCTGTAGTAAATTATTTTACTGAATAATTTCAATTTTCAAGCCAATAGCTCAATTGACTGCTATTATACAGAAGTTGTCAAAGTTCGTATTGTGAATTGCAAAAGTTTGCAAGGCTCATCAGATTGAGGTTCTTAAATTTATACTGAGGTCAAGGTTGGAAAAGCTTAAAATTCGTGTGCATGAGCGTGGCTTTTTTCAGAGTATTATATGAAGTAGGTCAGAATTATATTGAAGAAAGAGACAAATGTGTTTTCAGCTGTCAAATGAAGTTTGGCTAATTTGAAAGAATTTGAATCTTGTGAAAATAACGACGTAGGAAATCATTTTTTAGGCAAGTATAGTTATAAAATATTATTTTGTGTACTTTTTACACATTTTTATATTAAATTAAATTGAAATACAATAACAATAACAAAAACCATTAAATATCCAAGATTTGTTTTCGTTTGTGACAGCTGAGAAACTCCCTAGGTATCTTGGCACAGTGGCAGCGACTAAGAGCACGACTAAAAGCCCCTACTCTCAGGGTCAACAAGTTGAAGAGGTGAGATATACCTGAATTCTGCATGTGGAGCGTGTGAAGGCAGGTTGAAGATGAGGGGGCTTGGATGATTGGGAAGTTTTTCCATCTGGTGTTGGGCTTGCGCGACAAGGTATTCGTCGATAGGGAGGATTTTTGCCGCCTCGTACAGCTTTTTGTTTGGGGTAGTATTTGTTGCCTGCCCTTCTACGAAGGCCAGTGCAAGAACGAAGTACTTTCCTCTCCAGATTTCCGATGTTTTTCATTTAGGTTGGCGAAATCGTTGGAAACAGTATGTGATGGTTGGTCGAATTAGTTGCTTATAAAGCAAGAGCTAGATCCGGGCGGGCAGCTATAGGTGTAGGACCCTTAAGGTCAGAAAAGAAGAAGAGAGTAAAAACTCATAAAGGTAGTAATTAAGGCTGGGTTGTATTGTTTGGAGAAGAAGAAGAATTAGCTGCTTGGTGGCAGAAGTTGTTGTGAAATAGTTAGTTATTTTCGAGTGTGAATAAAAGAAGCATTTTTATCGTGACATTCGGAGTTTTTATTGTAGTTAGAAATTTGATGAGTAGACTACAAATTTCAGAAGTGGGATACGAAGGATCCGAATTATCTGAAGGTTTATGAAACTTAGGAAAGGAAGAAATCAAAATGTACGAGAAAAGTGACTTGTGCAGTAAACGCAAAAAGGAACTCCAGATTTTGCTGAAAAACGAAGGCTTATGTTCAACAGGTAATAAAACTAATTTAATTAAGAGTTTGTTGGAGGTCTGTAAGGAAGGGCGTGAGAAGAAGTGTAGTAGCGAGCCATTCCAAGACGAACGAGACAATTTTAGCGTGGCGTCACCCAAAACATTGCGCACATATACCTCTAACCTATCTGTAAAGGATTACGCTATTGTTGACTGTATAGGAATGGAGAAAACGAGGGAAAATGTTGCTGAAGCTGATTATTGGCGCGAAAAAGAATTGCTAGAACGAGAACGTGATTTGCTAAAATATGAGAAATCGCTTCTGCAAAGGGAACGAGAAATATTTGAGAACAACAGGGCCGAAAAAGCTGAAATTGACATACCCAGGGAGAGATTTCTTCATCCTTCGGAGATAAATGAAATCATACCAATTTTAGATACAAATTTTGAAACTTCTTTAAGCCCCATTAAGTGGGTACAGAAACTAGAAAAATTAGCTGACGTTTATGGCTGGAAACAAGAGACACTAGTTCATTATGCGAATTTAAGGTTAGGTGGTGCTGTAAAATTATGGGCAGAAAGTAGTGACATTTACATTTGTTGGGAGAAATTTAAGAAAGATTTGCTAAATGCATTTCCTAATGTTGAAGATGATTCAGACATCCATCGGATATTATCTCGTCGAAAGAAAATGTCGGGAGAAAACTTCGAAAATTATGTATACGTCATGAGGAATTTAGCAAATCGTGGGAACATGAGCGAACAAGCGATGATTAAATACATAATTCAAGGCTTGGGAATGCCACAAATTGAGCAGATTCTATCCCTTAGAAAGTTTGAAAGTCTTTCTGATTTATTAACTGATCTAAAACGATTCGAAAATTTTGAAAGTTCACGTAAATCTTTCCGGATACCAACTAATATAAACAATAATACTTCAGAATTCAAAAATGAGAAACAAAGTGCCGAACGAAATTCCAAAGTTGATATTAGAGAGTTAAGGTGTTACAATTGCAACAAATTAGGACACACATCGGTTGCTTGTTCAAAACCTTCTCGTCCCAGAGGATCTTGTTATCAGTGTGGAAAAATGGATCATAAATTTAACAATGTCCAAATAAACAACTTAAATTACTAAATGAAAACAACAACTTATGATGTACTGAAGACTTTCATGTTGAAGTTGATATTTATTCAAAATCAGGGAACTTTGTGTTAAGTTTAAAATTAATGGCTCTTATTGATACGGGAAGCCCTATAAGTTTGATTAAGGATAGTTATGTACCAAATGCTTTAATAAAACAAAATATGGACATGTCAAAATATTGTGGTATAAACAATAGTAAACTTGTAACAACAGGTTATTTTGAATGTACAATGTCAATTAGTAATAGGAAGTATGAAATGAAATTATTAACAGTACCGGATGAAACTATGCATCCATGTTTGATATTAGGTCGCAACTTTTTAGAAAAGTCTAATATTAAATTACAACATATTAATAACCACATAGATTTGGAAAATATTGAAAACGAAAATGATATTTTAAATATTGATTTGGATAACAATGAAAACAAATTAGTTGATGCTGATTTAGTAATTAATAATTCAATAGACTTTGAAACGAGCAAAATCGTAAGAGCTTATTTTGAAAATTATTATGTTAAAGCAGGAAGACCTGAATTACCAGAAACAAGTTATGAAATGAATATTAACTTAAAAGTTGATAAAGAAATAAGTTGTGCGCCTCGTAGAATATCGTTTTATGAAAGAGAAGAGGTTTTTAAGATTATCAATGATTTATTAGAAAAGGGAATAATCAGACCTAGTAATTCTCTTTATGCATCCCCAATAGTATTAGTTAAAAAGAAAAATTCAAACGAATTTCGAATGTGTGTTGACTACCGTGAATTGAATAAAATTACAGAAAGTTTTAATTATCCTATACCTGTTATAGAGGATTTAGTTGACCAACTAGGGAATAAAAAGTTATTTACATGCCTGGATTTAAAAAGTGGGTTCCACCATGTAAAAATGTCAGAAAAATCAACTAAATTTACTAGTTTCGTCACCCCGTTTGGACAATTTGAATATCTTAAAATGCCTTTCGGGTTGAAAAATTCTCCTTGTGAATTTCAAAGATTTATTAACAAAATCTTCCGTGAATTAATTATTTCAAACAAAATTCAAGTCTATATTGATGATATATTTATTGCGACAGAAACCATTGCAGAACATCTGGAGATATTAAAGGAAGTTTTCAAACTATTGGCCTGCAATCATCTAGAATTAAGATTAGATAAGTGTAAGTTTTTGTTTTATGAAGTCGAGTATTTAGGATATTTAGTTTCGAACGATGGTATTAGGCCTAATCCTTTGAATTTAAAGGCAATTTCTGAGTATAGTGTACCAACAAATATTAAGGAAGTAAAAAGCTATTTGGGTTTGTGCTCTTATTTTCGGAAATTTATTCAAGACTTTTCACTATTAGCTAAACCATTGTCTGATACGTTAAAAGGGGATAACGAATTTATATTAGATGACGAAAAATTAGAGTGCTTTGAAAATTAAAAAAAAAAACTTATTAGCTCAACTATTTTAGCAATCTATTCACATAGTGAATATACGGAATTGCATTGTGATGCAAGTGCACAGGGTTTTGGTGCTATATTAATGCAGAGAAAGGCAGATAATAAAATGCATCCTATATTTTATTTTTCCAAGAAAACTTCAGATGTAGAGACATTAGAGACATTAGTAATTATTTATGCTTTACGAGGGTTTCGTATATATCTATATGGAACCAAGATTAAGATAATTACTGATTGTAATGCGTTAACTTTAACGTTGAGTAAGAAACTTATAAATGCAAGAATTAACCGCTGGGTTTTGGAATTGCAGCAATTTGACTATGAGATAGAACATAGAGCGGGATCAAGAATGCAACATGTAGATGCATTAAGCCGCAGTAATAATATCTTAGTATTAAAGGAAAATACGTTTGAAATGAATTTGGCCATTTGTCAAAGTGAGGATCCAAAAATTAAAGAGTTGTACTTACAGCTAAGGAACAGGGAAAGTCCATTTTATGAAATACGAGAAGGATTAGTATATAGAAAAGTTAACAAAAAGAAAGTTTTGTTTTACGTTCCAACGGCAATGTTAGTACACATTTTAAGAAATTCACATGACTTACATGGTCATGTAGGTGCTAAGAAGGTTCAGGAAATTATTTTAAGGTCATATTGGTTTCCGAACATGAAGGAAACTATTACCAACTACATTAGAAATTGTATTAAATGTATTACATATAATAGTCCATCAGGCAAGTATCAGGGATTTCTTAACAATATCCCCAAGGGTGATCAACCCTTTCATACTATTCATATTGATCATTATGGTCCGTTAGAACCGACACCTAAAAAGAAGAAATATGTATTTTTAATTATCGACGGATTTACAAAGTTTTTGAAACTCTTTGCAGTTAGAAGTACGAATACTAATGAAGTAATTTTTTGTCTTAAGGTATATTTTGCTCATTATAGCAGACCAGTCAGATTAATTTCTGATAGAGGTAGTGCTTTCACCTCTTTACGCCACAATCCAACGGTCAAGTGGAAAGAGTCAATCGACACTTGACTCCAATGTTAAGTAAATTAGTCGATACTGAACACAAAAAGTATTGGGATCATAGTCGTGGAGATGTTGAATTTGCTTTTAACAATACTTTGCAAAGGTCAATTGATACTACTCCTTCAAAATTATTATTTGGAATAAATCAAAGAAACGATGGTCTTAGCAATTTCTTCGCAGATTCAATTTTAGAAAACGAACAAGAAAGTTTATCAGAACTTAGAACGAAGGCAAAATTACAAACTAATAAAGTTCAAAAGTATAACAAACACTATTATGATAACAAAAGAAAGCCTTCAAAACTTTATAATTTAGGTGACTTAGTTATGGTTGTAAATACAGATAGAAGTGAAGGTTCAAATAAGAAACTTATTCCTAAATACAGAGGCCCGTATAAAGTTGTAAAATATCTTGGTAATGATAGATACATTATACAAGATATCGAAGGTTTCCAAATAACAAATAAGCCATTTATAGGAACTTATGATGTAAATAGACTTAAGCGATGGGTAAATACAGAAAATATTGTTGAACTAAAATGTTAATTTATCCACTGACACAAAAATTTTGTATTCATTTCTATTTTTAGATATATTATATGTATGTATGAGTATAGGTTAGATGGAGCATACACTTAAAATAATCGGGTCGATTATGTTGTCAGAACGGCCGAATTGTAGGATCCTTAAGGTCAGAAAAGAAGAAGAGAGTAAAAACTCATAAAGGTAGTAATTAAGGCTGGGTTCTATTGTTTGGAGAAGAAGAAGAATTAGCTGCTTGGTGGCAGAAGTTGTTGTGAAATAGTTAGTTATTTTCGAGTGTGAATAAAAGAAGCATTTTTATCGTGACATTCGGAGTTTTTATTGTAGTTAGAAATTTGATGAGTAGACTACATAGGCAGCTTTTGCTTTTCTCAATGCAGATTGGGCATGAGGGTTAAACTCGAGCAGGTTAGTGAAGGATATGCCGAAGTACTTACATAGTTGTTCTGGAGGGTTATTTTTTGGTTATTGACTTCTATTTCATTTTTTTAGCCAATGTAGTTAATTTGGTCGACCAGTAGCTGATTTGCGCATGCAAATCATTTCAGATTTTGCAATATTTATTTTAAAACCCCACTTTTTGTAGTAGGTGTCTTATTTGACTGTATGCTTCTCAACTTTCCTCACAACGAGATTGAGCGTGCTTACATATGTAAGTGAGTCGGCTGCGTAAAGCAGTCAGGTGGATTTATGATCATTTGGCGGTTGATATGACGTATAGATATTGAACAGAATCGGGCCGAGTACTGCGCCCTGTCGGAGTCCCGCTTCTAAAGGTAGAGTCACTGATGTAATCAAAAAGGGCATTTTGAGGGACCTCAAAGCGCGCATCATCGACCCTACTGACCCATCAAAGGCCTGCCCATAAAATACGTACGCAAATTATAGGGTGGGGGGGGGGGGGTATGGGCTCTGGCGTGACAATGTGTGTGACAAGGAAAGAGGAGGGTATAAGTTAAAACATGACATTACACAAAAACCTGAATTCTTTTTATTGAAATACATTGATTTTGGTGGGGGGGGGGGGAAGTATAGGCTCTGGCGTGACAATGTGTGACAAGGAAAGAGGGGGGTATAAGTTAAAATATGGCATTACATAAAAACCTGAATTCTTTTTATTGAAATACATTGATATTTAGTAAAAACATCACAAGTTTCCTATAACTTCTATTCGTTAAATTTATTTTATAAAATTGCACATACAAAAATAAAATCAAGTCAATTTTCATGAGGTTCTAGTAGTCCGGTTTTGATATCATAACGTTATATTTCATGGGGGTCTACAAAATTACAAGTGCGACCGAGAAGGGAGGGGGTTAAAATTACACAAAAATATCGTGACGTATTTTATGGACAGCGCTTAAACAGGCTCTTACAGTAAGTGATATAGTGCCATATTCCTACAAGTATCTAGTGATTTATGTCGATTTCGATGGCATCAAATCAATATTCCACTTTTTCTGACAGTGGAGCACTGAATCCCATCGAACATATATCTGTCATATCAATGATATTTTTATACACACGTATTCTAATGTCGATTTCAATTGATATTTTAATAAAAGTGCACGCAATGAGAACGAAATAGTACTTCATATCCATGTATCTAATTTGTCAGAATCAAATTTTGTGTGAAAAACAACTTCACGAATAACGTAAAAGTGATGAAAATTATAATTTCAAAGATTTGGGCGGGATTGCGGATGAATTTGGTGGAGTAATAGTTGAAGATGGATATGTAATGCACAATGACATTCAGTTGTTGGATTTATCATGTAGATGTGTGCGTTTTTCGGTGTAACACCGCCGATTTTTCGAGTGTAG
Organism: Dioctria linearis; assembly: GCA_963930735.1. Classification (NCBI taxonomy): domain Eukaryota; kingdom Metazoa; phylum Arthropoda; class Insecta; order Diptera; family Asilidae; genus Dioctria; species Dioctria linearis. Next base: position 204,909,681 of record OZ005741.1, on the reverse strand, counting down.
CACCAAGCTCATTTGACGTACATTTTTTCTAGCAGTTCAGGTCAAATCGTTCCATTTTGGTGTAGCACTGCTAGAAAGATGCCACTTCTGATAGAAAACGTGATCAATTGAAATCGGTATGGCTAAGCATAACGGTCGTATCTGCGAATTTTCTAAATTTACTTAATGGTCAAAAGTATATATGATGTTGTGAGCAATTGCAAAAATTCTTAAAATAATTTTTTGTTACATAATAAAATTACAATTCCCCGATTTATTGCGAATTATAATGAATGTATGAAGTATTTTTGAACCAAAACTTTCCAACAACTTAATTTTTACAAATTTTCAGATACAGTTTAACGGCAGTATTATACATAGGAACTGTCAAAGGTATCAATGTTCTTTATTGCTATATAGAAAAAAAAATCCTTCTTAAACCTTATAAAGATTACCCAAATCAAATGTTTTAATTCATTTTAAAAATTTCACAAGTAATCACGGCAGCCCACTTTGATGACAGGTGAAAAAATCCAGTGAAAATTAGGGAGAAGTTTAGCGCAAAACTATTATAGCGTTCGTGATGTACCGCAGATCCATAGGGAGAAAGTGGGGATTTAAACCGCGGATCATCCTATGGATCAACACTAGCGTCATCCGACCCATGCTAATCTACGGTTTTGTGGTGTGGTGGAGGGCAATGGAGTTCGCCAATCATCGTAAGATATTGGAGAAGATTCAAAGATTGCGCCTCTTTAGTGTATTCCTTTAACCCTTGCTATTAATTATTTCTTCAATCAACATTTAATTGTGTTTTCTAAGGATATATTCGATATAACTTTGTAATTCGATATAATTCTATATAACTTTGTAATTGACATGTGTCTATATGTATATTTCTAAGGAAAAAAGTTAGCTATTAATTAATGTTTCTATAATAATTTCTATAATTAATGATTCCTATGAATGATGTCTAGGTTATGTTAATAATGATATTTAATGATTCGATGATGTCTATGATTGTTGCTAATGCTTTTTCCTAATGTATACATAGCTTATATGTAAATATGTAATATTTCCTGTCTGTAAGATTGTTAAAATCGGTAGACTAAATAAATAAATAGTTTCCCTACAATGATCACAGGTGCTATCCAACCCAACGGATCGTACACTGTTGCTACATCAGACAGAATGGATCTCTTATGTCTGGGTGCAATGGAGAAAGAAAAATAATCAGATGCAGGGTTCCATCGAATTCCCAAGGTTTTGATAACTTCAATTTCATCGAAGTTTAGACTGGTCTTTAATTCCCTATGCTCAATCGTTATCTGCTCTGAAAGCTTGATGTTATTACTAGTCCATTTTCTTAAGTTAAATCCCTCTGTTTTTAACATATTGATACATTTTTCTGAAGTTCCTTAGCTTTTTCGACAATATCCTCTCTGGTCAACAAATCATCTACATACATATAAATCAGTGAATGCAACTTTAGACGCTAAAGGCCAATTTTTCTTTTCGTCCGTTGCAAGCTGTTGTAGTTACGTATTGCTAAATACGGTGCTGATAGGTACCAACATTAACTGTAGCCAATTGATAGTCTTGAATACATTTTGTTTGTGGATTCTAACAATTTTGTGAAAGGCGCGATGGTTAGGATGTATTGAGATCATTCTATACATCTTTTCAACATCTGCCGTCATTGCTACTTTATATTTTCTCCATTTCAACAGAGTTGAGAATAGTTTGGGTTGTATAGTTGGCCCAACTAGCAGCTGTTGCTTTAATGACTTGCCGTTATGGCAGTATCGCCGAGGCGTCGAGCACAACTCTAAGCTTAGTCGTTGTGCTGTCTTTAAAAACTTCGTGATGAGGAATTAATAGTCCTTGCCGTTTGTATTAACTGCTGGATCTATTTCCTTATGTGTCCAAGTGTTATGTATTCGTACAAACATTTGGTATACTCGTCTTCTAAATTTTTATCGACAATGAATCTGGCTTTCAAATGCTAGAATATTTTTAGAGTTAAATCTCGCGAGGCACCAAAATTAGGCGTGCTTCCATTTAATAATGGAAGTTCCACTTGATAATACCCATTTTCATTCAACGGTGCGTTTCTTTAAAAATTCTTTCACAATCCTCGTCTTCTGGCTTCATTATAGGTTTATTGTGGACCTCTTCAGTTTCCCAAAACTGTTTAAGTTGATGGTTTAACGTTTCCATTGACTGATTGATCACCATAAATGCTTCGACTTTGTATACTTGTGATTGTATGTTTCCTAAAATTATCCATCTAAATAATGTATTGATGGCAATGGCTGATTTCTTGGATCCCTTTCGTAAACCATCCAGTAATATGTTGGCATATACTTGTGCTCCAAGTAGTATGTCGATTAGTCAAAAATTAGGGTCTGCCATATTGATTCCTCTTAAGTGTTTCCATTGTTTTATCTGAACTGAAACTGTTGGTAGATGATCAGTAATCTTTTGTATGACTAGCATATGCACCTTGACACTTTTGTCTTTGTATTTGCGCGATATATGTGGAATTCATTACCACACAATATCCAGAAGGCTAACTCGATCGGCACTTTCAGGCGTCTTGTTGTAAATTTTTTGACGTAAGTAGTTTTGCTGTTGTGACCCACACGCGCAGATTATTTTTTTGTTATCGAAGCTATCTAATTTGGTTTTATCCTATTTTATTTTCATTTACTATAATTGTTTTTCGTAATTCATTTTTGTATAATTTATTTGTTATTATTGTTTATATTGTTTTTTTTTCTCCCATCTATTATCATTGTTGTAGTATTAATATTTAATTTAGTTTACTTATTTCTATTCAGTATTTCCACTCTAATTGGTGCTAAGAAAAAGATATGTAAATCTTGTAGTATCTCTCCCAAATAAACAAATATTCTATTCTATTCTATTCTATATCAATACTAGTGTCACCTCTTGATTGGACCATGCTGTCTTGCTTTTATTTAGCCCGGTTATTTGTAAGCAAGTGGGCCTTTCCTTGAGACCCATTTGTTTACATATTTTCTGGGTAATAACGGAGGTCTGCGAACCTAGATCCAATAAGCAACGCAGCACTACATATCGACCATTTCGAACCTTTGCTTTTACTAACGCTGTGGCTAATAATGCGTTGTGGGTTTTTGTTGTAAAGAAACTTTTTGTTTCCTCCTCTGTGTCAGCATAACGGTTGGATTGCATCTTGTAAACTGTTGTGTCTCCTTTATCTTCAAGAGACCTATGGTTAAAGCTGGGCCATCTTTCTGATTCCTTGCCTTTACTTGATACTTCTTTTTGAACAGGTGTGTGCAACAAGGTATGATGTAACCCATTGAAATGCTTGTATCTTCGGCTGTTTGAACATTGCCTTACTGAATGCTTGTTTGAAAAGCAGTTGAAGCATCTTCTTGTATCTTCAATGCACTTTCTTCGATTTGATGTGCTCATCTTAATAAAATCTTTGCAAATTCCCACGAAATGTGATCATTGCATGCGGGACATTTGGTTGTGTTAGTTACGTGATTTGTCTTTGCTATCTCGACTGGGGGCTTGGCACTCACAGACTGCGACATTGATTCTAGGACTCTGAATCGAGTTAGCAGGAATTTTTGAAACTGTTCCGATGTTGGCAGTTTCAGCATGTTACCCAATTCTTCTTCCCAAAGCCGTAGAGTTACGAAAGGCAGTTTCTGTACGAATAAATGAATCAGCTATATATCCCATGTTGAAACATCTATGTACTTCCAATGCCTTTAATTGCTGTAAACTTTCCTCAGTTGTATCAATGAGAGACTTAATGCTCTTTGCGTTTTCTATCGTTAGCTTTAGTTGATTTCTGAGCACTCTCCTTTGGAGAATTTTGAAGTACTCCTTCAGTTAAATCCCCTAAATATTCCATATATTTAACCTCCAATATCGAGTGTGTCTCTTCTTCTACATATTCGTGTGTACATGTACCTTTTGAAATTATAACAGCGTTTCTAAGCTTTGTATCATTCATATCAAAATCTGCCCATAATTTTCTTAGACTTGTTAATTGCGTCTCATAAGAACTTAGTATTCTTTTTTTTCCATTTTTGATGAATTGTTCTAAGTAGTTTGTCTGCTAAACGCATTGTTTAACGCATAATTCTTCGATTGTTGCCATTTTTTAATTATTGCGTGATCAATTATTATTTTCTACGTAGACAGTACTAGTTTTTTTTAAAAATGCGATGTACTGTATCATTCGAGATACAATTGATGTTCCTTCGATGATTAATTGCTGGTGGCTTCTAATGTATGCACTTCGTGTTGCCTCCTATACTCCTGTCGAGAAACTGAAATAATCTGAATAAACTGAAGTTTATTTTTAATTTCAACGCCTTTTTATAATACTTTCTTAGGTCAATAGCTAGCCATACACGATGGGATTTGCGTGCGAGCAATCCTTTGCATTCCCAGTTTCCACATGATTACTCGTAAGTGTGTGGACGACATGACACGCCACGATTACCCGCGTGCAATCATGTGCATGCTATCGACAGTTTTCCTCTCCTCTTCAAGCACACACATAAGATTTTACCCGCGCGCAATGTTGTCAGTTGGAGTTGATTACTTGAAGTAGGTCGTGCTATTTAGATTACGATATGTCAGATCTACGGTGCACTTCCAATGATGTTTTGGTTAATTTTATTGATATACATGTGGAATTAAGGTTAATGAAAATTGAAGAAATCCCCTCTTGGTTTTAAGTATAAACTAATAACTTTATTGCTAAAGTGAATGTACTGACGTAGGCCACTCGGTGTGTTCAACGTGCGAAGAAGACTGCCTGTCCTGCAGTCGAGAGTGTTTGATCATTCTCCTGTCATCATCGTGTAGCGTAGAGTTGCCAGGTAGCTAATTTATTCGTACTCGGCTGGTTTGGAGTCCAGATTATTTCTAGTTTGGATCCCACATACATATATAGAAAATATCCAGCTTTATAGAAAGTGAAGGCTAATGAGTACAAGAATCGAAATCTCAAAAATAGAGGGTATGATGAATTACTTGAGTTTTACAAGCAGTATGATTCTAAAGCTAACCGTGAAAGTATAAAAAAAAATATCGGCAGCTGAAAATAACATGAACGTTCTTGTATAAAATAAACGAAAATTAATAAAATAAAAGCCTTTACGTATTCTTCTTTGATAGCCTCGAAAATCACACGACATGTTTCTGGAACAATCTTTCCCAACGCCTGTGGTGAAATTGCTGTAGAGAATTTGAGACACTCATAAGTTCTGCCTGTTGCCAAAAATCTAAGTGTTGCTATAAGTCTCTCTTGTGCTGGAATACTTTGCCTCATAACTGTATCCTGTTTTCGAATAAGTGGTTTGATTTTGGACAGCAAAATGCCTAAGGTTGTTGCGTCCATTCTCAAATAATTGTACAAGTAATGAGGACTACTGTCCTGTAGTTCTCGTAAGAGCCGAATATCACTAAATCGGTGTCTTAATTGTAACCATTTCTTTTGCCACAAACGTCTCTTCTTTTTTTTTATTCATTGTTTCACTCGCTATGTACATGAGAGCATAAATAATTATTAGTTCTTTTTTGTTAGCGATTCCGTAATTAAATACTCTTTACTCATTAAAACGCTGAAGTTTACTGTAAAATAGGTATAGGAGTGTCGTTTCAAACGTCGAAATTTTTGAGACGACAGCACGCCACTTGCACAAATTTATATGAAAATGTCAATTTCAAGTGAAAGCTCTAAATTATACAGGCTTTCCATTCGGAGAGTCTACCGTGTGTCGCGAACGAGCTTTTTAGCACACGCCATGTAATCATGCGAGTTTTCCGGAAGGAATTTTGGACTAGATTGCTCACACGCAAATCCCATCGTGTATGGCTAGCTAATGTTTGCTGTGATTTTGCCAGATTCCACATGCCAAGTGAAACTGTTTATTCCAGTCCACTGTGTTTTTTTTACTAATTTCCACATGCAAAGTGATTAGTAAGATGTGGAACTCAACCTTTACTAATTTCCACATACGAGGCGATTAGTAAAGCATGAAATTTAAAATTGGTTCGAGTTCTAGCATTAGCTGCTGAAACAGACAGGGATAGCGATCACCTTCTCGAGACTATGCTGAATCACATTCCTTGCTTTAACCATTGACAACCCTATTATATATATACAAACGGCTCCAAATCGGAAGAAAATACCGGAGCAGGTGTTTTTTGCGTGGAGCCTCATATGGAAATTGCCATACACCTTGAAAGCCATGTCACGGTCTTCCAGGCGGAAGTCAAGGCCATCTTTGAAGCGGGAAGGTATCTCATTGAATCAGACACTCAGAACAAGGAGATTGCAATCTGCTCGCACAGCCAAGCAGCTGTCAAGGCCTTGTCCAAACTTGTATTTAAGACCACCCTGAACTCCCTTTCTCAAACAACAGGGTATTGGTGCTTTGGGTGCCAGGTCACAGCAACAGGGAATGAAAAGGCGGACGAACCTTGTTCGTATTACTGCAGCCACGGAGTGCATGCAGCCGGTAAGGAGGGTTGGGGGCAATTTTGAATTTTGTTAGAGCGTCAGCTTGGAAGTTATGAGCAATTGCTCAAAGTCTGGAGGGGGAAACAATGGGCCTCGCTGTGGTCTACGTTACCAGCAAGTATAAGGAACATTTATTATCAATATACTTAATTTTTGAAACTTTATCCTTAAAATCATTTGATAACACACATAAAACAGTAAGTCAGACATGGAATTTAGTTTGCTTTTTCCAAAAATTAATGTAACTCAGCCCTTCACGAAAAGTGTAGCCAATTCATGAAATGTAGGCAGATAGTGTAACAGTTTGCCCTTAATGAGTTCTTACACGAAGTGTCTGAAATTTTTAGGCACTTCATGAAGTGGTACGAGCCTTTACGCCGGTAGTGTAATACCAACCGAATCCTAGGAGAGGGTGATGAGCGGTGAAGGGGGAGCTTGCGCCCACACCTGGGAGGCAGCCACATACACACACACAAACACCATCGGTGTAAAAGCTCCTACCCCTTCATGAAGTATCTAAAAATTTCAGACAATTCGTGTAAAAATTCATTAAGCGCAAACTGTTACACTATCTGCCTACATTTCATGAAGCGGCTAGACTTTTCGTAAAGTGCTGAGTTACATCCAGTGTCTACGACATATACATACATTGCCCGATTTTTAGCTTACCACATAAGGCTGCGGTTATGACCCCCGCCAGTAATACTGCCGCCAGGGCGTACGATCGGCTGTAAGCACGAGCTGGCTTGAGTTAGTTTTTGGTGGTGGTTACGCACCTCACCAGCAGCATAAGCACCAGCTGGCATTATGCTGTACATTCCAAAGTTCAGTTGCTATGCCTTAGTACCACGAGTACATCTCACTTCAGTAGCTTTGGAATTATAACAACGTACCGACCTATGGCACTATCTTTGTGTGATGAGCTTCTGTTATCCGAAAGCATAATTAAGGAAATGCTCCGTTCATCTAATTAATGCGAAACTGCAGAAATTGGGTGAATGTCATCATCTACACAATATGTTGAAAGCAGATTAAGAGCCTTTTTTCGAATACTACAGAATAAGGCTGGTAACATTTAACTAATAAGACAATTATACAGAAAGATCCAACGGTCCTTACCACGATTTTACCAGAAGAAAGGCCGAAACGAAATTTTTGAATATCACTAACTTTCTTGATTATAGGCTGAAAATTGGTAAGGAAGTTATGGTCCCATCCAGCTTTTCCACATTCATTTCCGTACCAGAACTTATGTAATTGTATCTAAACATTTAGCTCTCGTAAATACTATAAATGAATCTACCGCAAAAAACACTAGCGGTAGTAGCCGCCAGCAAGCGTGCCTTTCGCTTGTAAGATTTTTATCTGGTAAGCACACCATTTACTATAAAAGCATTCTAATTGCTTGCGACAGCTGGCGCTAACTAGCGTTATTATTACTGGCGAGGTGCGTAATCGGAACCTAACTATCAGTGGAATTAAAGTCGATAGATTTTAATGCAAATAATGCTTCTTATAGCAATTAAATATTAAGAATTGCAATTCGTAAAATGCAATACCATTCAAAATATTTCAATCTAGTATTGCAATATTTTGAAATACTCGCAAAAGCCGGTAATATCTTCCTCGGTTTAGTTTAATTTATTTCATTTAGGAATTGCTATTAGTATTTACAAATATTTACAATCTTATCACTATTTCCTATCGGCAATGCTTCAGTCAAAGCAATACTTTCTTTATCTGCAAGGTTAAGAAATAAAACAAATACGAGTATTTTGCTATCTTTTCAATGTAATATTGAAAATTTCAATTTGAATGTGAAATATTTGCACTAAAAACTAATTTATTGTAGGTATGAATGAATATTTTTTTAAAAGCTTTCAAATTCAAACTCACATTACCTGATGACAATGTAAAAGGACATACAAAATTATTATTAAGTCATTCATTCTCATTGTTGGATCTGAGCTTTTGAGAAGTTTTTATTGATATTGAAGAGGCAAGTGAAAAGTTGAATTATTCACTGCAAAATGTAAGTCATGCGGACTAGTATCCCATTGAAACGAAAAACCAGCGCTGTTGAAAGAAGCACAATTTAAGCACGTCCCTAGGCATCATTTGGAATCTCTTTAGAAGAATATTCACCGATCTATTCAGAAAAATAAGTAGAGCCGCAGTAACTCAAGAGCTTCTATAACCATCACTTATAAGCAAGCTCTAAAGAAGATTATTTTTGGTGAGCTCCAGCAGAAATGCAACAAGGGCTGATTTCATCTAATTTTCCACTAATCTAAACTGTGGTTTTTACATTATTGTGCGAAGTAATACATTTCTCTTCTCATTTTTAGTGTGAAGTTCAGAGTGATATAATCTGAAGTTTTTTGTTTATTATACATATTTTTTGGATGAAATTTCCTCGTTCACTACTCATAAAACATAAAAGTTAATAACGCTCAAAGTAGTCTGATGAAGAGCTTCTTCGGAAGCAAGCACCACTACTCTTCTCCATCCCAGCCCCTTACCTCATAGCTCCTTCATCCATCATTTAGTATACTCCATAGGGCACTTCTTAGGAATAGCAGTGAAGCGCTTGCCTCTCTGGACATGCCAATGTAAAAAATCAATGAACTGGGATAGAGAAAGGAAGCAGTGCGAGCTTCCAGAGAAACACTTCAGGAAGTTTTTTGACTGCTCTTTTTACAATGATGAGTATACATAAACTTTTATATTAATAAGAGAATAATAGAAGATTTTTTCTTTATATATACATATACATCAATCGTTGAGGTCTTATGCTGCATATATAATCTTGAATTGTAGGTCCAATTACACCACAAGAAAAGCTGGCAACGGCATTATAAAGAAATGGCGAAGTCGCTGCGAGTGCAGAGCTATTGAGACAGAAAGCACACTAATTGGAAGATCATGTGCTAAAATAAATGTTGTTTCGCCCAATAAAGCAGAAATAAATAACATTCCTGGACAGATACCCTTAACGTGGAAATAAGTTTATATACATACAGCAGTAGTAGGTTCTTAATCCGGATGCCTACTTTTTACATTCCTTTATTAAGACAATAAGACAGAGAAAAAAATTATATCTATTTATTCGCACCAATTTTTCATGCTTATTAATTTGATATTTACGATACGCGCCAATAGACCAGATATCTCTTTACGGTTATAAATTATGCATTGGGTGGTTATGAAGGGGAATTCTTGTGATTTCAATTACGAATGCCCTGTTTGTAATAGATGTCCCTATAAATGTTTTCATTTAGAAAGAGGAGAGAGCCCTATGGGTAGATTGTATCTCAAGTCAAGTACGTATAAATCCAACTTAATCTAATTAAGATTGCTGATATACATTATACAGTAAGACTACCTTACGGCAATCTTAGGTTTATCTGGGGTTTTGAAGAAATACTATGTATAGAAGTTACAGATCTAATTGGAATACTTCTCCACTTCGCCAATTGAATAAGAATTGAATCGTTAACTGCATCTCTTCGCTATGTTAAGCATGAGTTCATGTACTGGATAAAACGCCAAATTATTTCACTTAAATAGCCTTGCTCTTTTTCGGGCTCCGTCTACCAAGTCTATTCTACTATTAATAGCTTTGTTCGACAATGAATACTTTTTATTCCCATTCTCTGCGCAATGATTCGCTAATTTTCAGAATAATGTGTTCAAGGTTTCCAAATTTAAATCCCGCATCAATATATACGTAAATATATAGTGTAGGTATGTATGTATGTATATATTAAAATATAAAAAACAGATGAGTCTAGTAATTTGTACTTACGGACAGCCACCAGCTTAGGATCAAATGCATCCAATTTAATCTCTAAAATACCAATTTTCTCCTTGATTTGTTTAGATCTGTCTCCAATTTGTTTCAGTTCTTCATTTAACTCCAGAAATATATCATTGGCGATAATTACCAACGATGCTAGCTGCCTCAAGGCATTACTTAAGGTAATATTTATTACAGACTCTAATTCATGGCCATTGAGTAATGCCGAGTTGTTGCAGATTGTTCTTCCGGCATCAGTGCCAGCTATACCGGATGATGGTTGTTGAGACTTGTCTACGCCACTGGTCGTACTCCCTGCGTATGCGATGACATCACTCTCTTTAGAACAATGAGGATCTTCCACCTTAACACCGCGGATGCCCACCGTAAAAACACTAACACTATCACTTTTCACAGATGTTTCCTCTGCAGAAGCAGCTCCCATTGCTCTTGCCACCGCGACCGATCGTGAGGCGCCTACTCTTCCATAACCTGAACGGGATAGGAAGGTAGGGCTTACAACACGTTGCACAAATGGCATTTTCTTGCATTTTTTATTTCTATTCCACTAATAATTTATTCACTTGTAAAGAAGCACTATATTTAAAAAAAAACATCAACTCTAATCTGTACTAATTAGAAGCATTCAGTACATATCGCAATAAGTAGTATTAAACGCCCTGCAAGCACAGGTAAAAACAACACAAATGCATCGCAATAACCAGTTTTGTATTACACAAATATTTTACAAATAGAAGCCAGATTTTATTTCACTTTATCTTTAACCTTTATTTTGTCAATTAAATCATAATTTTAAAAACTTTATTTAAACCGGCGGTCGAATAATACTTTAATAAATAATAAAATAAACACCAGTCGCAGTCTCGTCCCGATCCCGAGTTCTCAACCAGAAATTCCAACACAAACTCGGACTCAGTTCATTAAACTGGCGTTTTGTAGAGATTCTCAAACTGGAACCTAGTTTGACATTTCATTATTGCCAAGTTCATTTCTTTTTTAGCATGGTTCACAGTGGCAAACTTATTCAAACAAGGCGTTTTACAAAAATGTTTTTATTTTACTGTTTCATTTTTTTTAAGAAAATAATATTTCCTATTTTCTGATTTTTTTTATGAAATGGCATAATTTATTAATAGGAGTTACTCGAGTTACTATGTATTTCACATTTTCTGTATTTATTAGTAATAATTTCAATGTACATTATATGTAAATTAGTTTATTTATGCTGTCGAAACCCCCTACCCCGTTAGCCGTTATATTCTAACATTTCTTTTTTTTCTTTTTGGCCAATGGTAAATAAATCGAATCTTTCGATATCCATTGGAAAATCGAACGCAACATTGCTTAAGAACTAAACCGCTGTCAGAGGAAAGTATTGATTGTTTTTACTTACCACAAGAAGAAGTTATATTTGTGGAAAAAGTGTACTTATTATAAATATATGAATAAAATATTAAAGGTGCTATAGAAAGTGAGTTTTATTTTTGGGAAAGTTACTATTATATTGTCTAATGCTCGTTTGTTTACTAGCATCAGCCTCACAGATTGTAAGAACTGTGTTAGCGTTTTTCTAACTCTGTGAGTTTATTATATTTTTCAGATGACTAACATAGAAGAACAGCACGAAATTGTTAAAAAAAGCCTTGTGCGGTTTGTTAGCGCACATATTCCCGGGGCTGATTTTAGTGTAGTTGACGATATTGTTTTGTCGTATATTATATCTATATTGGAAGAGACGTCGCAGGATCCGTGCTTTGATGTCGATGGCTTTGTGGAAATGATGAGTGCGTATTTTTCAGAGTTTTCTAGTATAGATCCTGGTACTATATGTTCTTGGATATTTGCACTCGAAAGTGAACTATCTAAGCTTGGTAAAACTGAAACAACCCAGAATTCAGCGAGCCTATCATTAAAGTAATTTATATTGATTTTAAATATATTGTTATATGAAAACAATTTTTTAGTACTCTTAGTTTGTCGGACATTATACCCGAAGCAAAACTGCGGGCTAGAACTGCTACCTTGTCGGAGAATTCAGAAGACACCACTTCCAGGCAGACACATATCAAAAGGGTTAAACATTTATCCGAGACAAGTGATGGAGGTTCAACTGATAGTTCCAATTGTGATTACTTTTCGGAAGAATGTGATGTACTTCAAGAAATGTTTCCTGATAGTTCTTACTTAGAGGTAATAGGTCATTATTCTTGCAGCTTTTGATTGTATTTATGGATTGATTTGTATTCTTTCAGGTCAAGCACTGCATAGCAATCGCTAAAGGTGATATTGATAGTGCCACACAAATTTTACTACACCGTCAAGAAACTGGACAAAGTCTTTTGCCTAATACTACAAATGTACAGTCTTCGAAAAACGTTATGATAGATGACACAGAGTTAAAGAATCGTATTATTGCACGGTAAGTTTTAAAGGGTTTGAAATGTTTGAAAATATTGGAAGCCGGCTTACAGAAATTTGTAAATGACCTTTGATTAAAGTTATTGTCTCTGGAGGATATTTAAGATGTGTTCAATATAGCGAACATCACTGCTTGCATGAGTTGTACTCTACGAATATAAAAAGAAATAAGCTGTGCTCTTTTGTGTACCTTGTTCTAGAAATTATACGAAGAAGATTTCTCGTCTAACAGACTGAAATTTATTGAAAATTATTTCAATAAATTTACAAAATGCATTTAAGTTCTAGAACTCCCATGTACTAGAGAGAACAAATTGTCCATTGAAGCGAACTATTTGCACTGTTCGCTTCATTTATAAATCTTCTATGAAAATGTATAAGGCGTTCTTTTGTTCTGTGTTGGTCTTACCGATTACAGTTTTCGTCGTTTAGGATTCTATCAAATAAACGATTTTTTAAGACTTGGGTTTACTTATTTTTGTGTGTAAACTTATACGCTTCGAAACCATTAGTTACTATTTTGACAGTAAACGTGAAAAGTCTCATTCTTGTTTTGACAACTTCCTGACTTGTTTGTATAGGAATTTAAGTCGTCTACTTTTTTTTCAACATTTTTCGACGGAAAGAAGTTATTGTTTTGATTCTATAATAATATAATATACGAAAATGGAAACCTACGTTGTTCAGGTAACAGAATTTTTGACTTAGAACCATAAGTTCGATTAGCTTCGTACGTGGGTATAATCGTGCAACAACTTCATAGTGTTATAAAAAGCTTGAAGTTGAAATTTCGTACACTGCGTATCCATAATAATATTGTAGATTTCAATCCGAGAGTAGCCAAATCGGAAGACTCCTTCACAGAGATCCCATACAAACATTTACAGATAGACGATTTTACGATCTAATTTACATATTTTTAAAACAGGAGTGGATATATTTACGCACATTCATATAACTTCTTACTTATTTCTTAGTTTACTTTAGTTGAACTTCTGTGGACCAGTTGTCTACCATATGTGGTGGGGCAGAGATCCAGAAATATGTTTTTTAAACTGCGTCTATTGTATGGCGATGTAGTCGGCATAGCTTTCAAATTTTATATGCCCTAAATACGATTAATCACTTCGTCGCCTACAAGTGTAATGATGACAGCCGGCAACCTTTATCTGCCCCGATCGTCGAAAGTTTCATTTTTTAGTAAGTTTTCCCTAATAACAGCTTTATCAAATGATATTAGCATCAAAGCCTCGTTCTCTGATAGTTTAGCGGATATGCTGATGGAAGGATGTCGAATGCTACTTCTATTTTTAGCAAACCACTAACAACGACTCCCTTGGAGATGGTAGATTTATCTACATTAAATATTAAGCGTTTTATACACTAAGTTTTTCGGATTTTTGGGTGTTATCAAAGAGTTATACCTTCTTATAACTTAAAGAACTCGCACTGGCTTCCTGTCTAGTCAAGAGAAAAAGGTAATCTGAAGGGGGTTAGAAGGGGTATGAATATCGAGAAAAAGATTCAGGACTTCTTCCGTAGTTTTTAATAGAAAAATTCTTATTAGACCATTTAACATCGACCGATCTCTTCTTTTAGCTTGTTGTGTTAGGAAGCATGGGTGGTTCTATCATTGTATGTGTGGTATTCTTATCTGCGAAAGAGTTGGAGAAATACGAATGACTTTATAATTTCATGTTCAGTGTAAACATTACTCTATTCTTCAGTTCTGATAGGCGGTTTGGGTGACGTCTGTTTCAGTGTGAGACTTCTGTTTTCTTTTTTCTATTCTTCTATTCAACGTCTTGGCTATGTAACTTGGCATATCTGCTATTCCCAAGTTGTTCAGTATGTAAGAACTTAATATTATAGGTTCATACGAAAATAAGCGATATGTTAATCATATTTTAAAAATGATTTGTGTTCTGCTCGTAGTTAGAGCAAACGCGGAATTAGTGAGCAAAAAGGTGGAAATTATAGCACCAATTTAAAGTCAATTAATTAAGTGATTTATTGTAACTTCTCCACCAAGTACACAACGTTTTACAAACTAAACCAAAGCTAAGAAACAACTAATCAATTGTAAAATTGAATTACTATTAATAATAAACAGATTAAAGAGTCTATAATAATTTGAAATAAATTAGAAAGCCAAGTTTTAATGAACGCTGTGCTTTGCAAATTATATTTGATTTATATATGAAAATAAATATACTACAATTGACACAGTTCTCACCAGCTCAATATTCAACACTCGATCGAATGGGATTTCAATTTTACCGGGGTTTCGGATTGGAATATTTTTGTTTTTCAGTATACCCGCAAGAAGAAATTTTATTTCCGTCAATATCCACAATAAAATGTTGGTTCGTAATTCTTACTATAGTCAATACCGACAGTATAAAACTTTATTTCAGTGGATAGTGAAAGAAGACGTTGGTTAATAATTTTTGCTGCACTTTCTGTCAATAAAGATCTGAATATTTTATTAGTATTCGCTACCCGAAATAAAGTGTGTAATTAGAAATAATTGCTTCAGTCGTTACCCGGATCAATTAATTGAATCGTAAAAATAATTTATTAATTTTTTATTTTTTATTATTAATTTACCCTTTTAGGCACTTTGAATAAGTATTGGGCTTGGGTTTTTATACATACACAGATATCATTGTCGTCGCAATACGACTTCTGGACGTTCCAATAAAATATTCACGCTTCTGAAGAAGGTAGCTTTTTCTAAATGAAACTCAACATCATTAATGGATTGACTCCATGGCTCCGTATCCATAGTTGTTATTATCTTCCTCAGATTGAGAAGAGGTCTGTAGTCATGGCGAATGAAGTAACTCTTCTTACACGTCCATGGTTATTCCTGTAGATTCGGTATTTGTATTATTTTTGTGTTTTCTTTTTATTGGTTCTCATGAGTATGGCGAGAAAGGATGCTATGCATCTTTTTTGTATTTTTATCTCACTTGTATACTTTATAAATATATATACATTTTTATTTTAATGAACTTTATTAACTAAACTTAGCCTAGGTATGAATACAATATCAACCATCGAGTGATCAGCAACGAATGAACGTGAGAGGAAGGGAACTGCCGTGCATGCTAATGTGCAACTCAGCCATCATTGGCTCTAACTCATGGCACACAACAATCTTGAGAGTTTCTATGCAGGTGTAAGGCTGGTTGCATCTCAAGGTGACCGATACCGATCACATGCTTTTACAAGATAGGAAGAGGGGCACGGTAGTAAGAGTGTTCGTAGTCTTCGGAAGTGTTGCCTTCTAAAAGATAAGGCTTTCTCCTATACCACACCTGAGACGCGCCGAGTACGAGAGAAATAGTTTCACTCAGAAATAGTCACAAACCGGTAACTGATAATTCGAAACCGGATGTAGAGTGTTTCATATTCACTCCGTAAGAGTAAACGAACGCATCTATACAGAATTAGTACTAAGTCACTGAAATATGTTTTTGTTTTTTGTATTTTGCTACCAAAGCATGTCACCCGCGGCAACCGGTTTTCTTTGTTAAAATTCGTTTCTATTCACTCTTCCTACATTCTGCTAGCTGTATTTAAGAAAAATGGACGATGCATAAAACATTTTATGAAAAAGGGCAACCCATGCTTGTGATAAGTCTGTCAATGAAAAGATTCATTCTTTGATAACAACCTTGCAGCGTACATATTTCACACACTACTGATAAGGCGCTGATAACATATTTTATGTTTATCTGCACAACAAAACGCAAACACCCCGGACAAACCATGTAGGTATGTATATAGGAAGAAAATATCAATATACAATTGGAATATGAATTGAAATTAAAAAAAAATCATATTTTCTTGACTATAATTTCAGAAAAGCAGGTCTATTAAGATCGGCAATCAGTGACAAATTTCTGGGAGAGCTTTCTCTATATATTTTTTTACTATATGGTTACATTGAAATATGTACGAGGAAACAGAAATATGTTAAAAATTACATTAACTGTACCAGTATGGTTTGGTACAGTTCAACATATAAATGCTTGGTCCAGTTTTGAGCTTGTCGTGTCCGGAGAGCATATACAGGAAGTAATATATCAATGGTGATATAATAATAGTTAGAAACAATTTACACTTCATACATACTTTAATTACGCTTCATTCTCATCTAACTCTTTCGAATTGCAGTATCACAAATTAACTTATATATTTTTATGATGAAGAGCTCTCATTCTCACTGTTATCATTTATGTATCTTCTGTCTGGCCATCAAAAACTCACACTAATGCATATAAATTATACACGCTATAGCGATGATCAAAACCAATGGTTAACACTTACATATAAATTAAACTTTATGAAGCACGTTTTCCGATATACAAATGTTTTTTAGCAATTTTCTCTTGAATCAAATTTGCATTATCTTAATTAAGAGAAAACAAGATTTTATGCACTTCGATTTCGGATAACATATTTATTTGACGGCTTCAAAAAATCAAATGAATGTCATATAAATATGTTATCCGAAATCGAAGTGCATAAAATCTTGTTTTCTCTTAATTAAGATAATGCAAATTTGATTCAAGAGAAAATTGCTAAAAAACATTTGTATATCGGAAAACGTGCTTCATAAAGTTTAATTTATATGTAAGTGTTAACCATTGGTTTTGATCATAGATCTGGCATCGTATACTTTGACATTATAACGACTGTTATGTAAGAGTGTTCTCTTAGTTATGAACATGTATCCACAAAATAAAAGAGAAAATAAAAGTCTGGAATTACAAATATGAATTAATGAATTAAATTTATTGGGAAGGATCCCAGAAAAAAATTAATATTTAATCTTCGTCGAAATTGGACATAAGTGGTATCATGTCCATGCATGTCCTACGTCAGAAATAGATGAAATTTCTTATACATACCAATGTCCTAGATGTCTGTATATATTGACGTGGAATAGTTACATGAACTTATATCTTTGATTTTTAGAATTGGAGTCTACTAGAGCAACGTGATTTTACGCAAAAAGGAATTATGGAATTTATACAGAAAGAACAGTGTTAATTGCAAAATATCTAAACTCCCCTAAATCATAGCCGAATTACACAGAACAAATCTAATCTCACTATCAGCCGTTATTTGACTTTCGCTTTCAATCAAGCAATCAATTTTTAATTGGATAAACTTTGTACATACATGAAGAGAGGTTTTTTTAAGAGTACAAGATAAATTACAAACAAAACAAGTACATTATTATTGAATTAAATATTTGTACATCGGTTATGTGAACTAAGACGATAACTAGCCAAGCAATTCACATGAAATAATCTTGGTGAACCTAATATGACGCAGGTAAGTGAGGAGGCAACGAATTCCACACTGAAATGGTGTGAATGCAAAAGTAAGTGTTTGCTGAACACTAAGGTTTGTCGAGGTTAACAACTGAAGATAATGTCTGTATTGATATAAAAATTGAGATTTAAAAAAATATATATTTAGGTCTTTTTTTATACATACATATAAATATATTAGACTATGAAGATATACAATACTGCGATCCTTATGGAAGATCGAGAACGAAAAAACTATGTGTGCATTAACAAGCTCCGTGATTGGTAAAATCTTCTTAGTATTATAGTTACACATCTTAGAATTAAAAGCAAAAGTCAGCAAAATGCATTGATATGTTAATAGAATGAAACGGGTTAACATTAAAATCTTCGAAAATAATATGCGGGGAGAAATAGTGTAATAATGTATTTAATAATAGACCTTCCTTCTCAAGAAGCTGGCAACATCGGGAGGCCTATATAAAATACCCAAAAGTTATTACTTCTATTGAACAATAGCAAAAATTCCGCTATATTATCATAGAATCTGCAGAGCACGTACTCTAGGAATGCGCAGGATTTGCTCGCAAAAGGCTCCAATGTCTCGATAAGGGCTTTGTAACCCCATCAGACTTCCGGAAAACAGGCCCTAATGAGGTATTACCTTCCTAAAAAGAGCGAATGTGGACTGGACTGCACACGGCAGGGGTATAGCACAAAAAATCTTTTCGGTCGCGGTGAATAGGGTTGGTTCTCCGACATAATCCCCTTATATTATATAAATAATCCAAATCGAAAATGGGCGGGTCCAAAATCATACCAAAGGGATCGTCTTCGTGTGGAATGGCTGTGTATACATACATATGTATGTACAAAAAAGCAGTCAAAATTTTCCCTCTTAATAATCACCAACCAGATTTATACTTTTGTAACGATAAGGATACAAATGAAGTAATTATAGAAAAAAAAACTTAAAAAAAACCGAAGATACGTCTCTTCCAGGATGGATATTCAAGGATAAAGGACTCAATTCTTATTCCTGGAAAAAAATTAAATTCGGTTAATTATACCGGTTATAGACTTTTAAGGTTAACTCTATATGCAACGACATTTCACAAAACCTTAAATTCGCATATCTCGCGAAGTGTGGAGGGGAGGTAGCTCAAATTAGGATATTACAAATACTTTATAAGACCTTCAGACATTAGTACAGTCTTTGGGTAGTTCTACCTTGAAAGTTTTCCGGGAGTTTTGAAAATTGGTATTTTTATAGATTTTAACGTACTTTTAACGGATTTTCACTTTCCCCCTCGCGCCCCCATATTGAAAAAAATGGCACCCAAAAACAGTCTAGCAATATATCCGTTCCGACTCATTTTACAATGAAAACAGTTATGTAATAAATTAAACTAGAGAAAATTTCTTATAATTTATGTATGAATGCGTACGAGCACCGCACAGTCAACTTCAACACGTATATTGACCGAAAAACTTATTTCCACACCATGAGTTAGAGTAAGTGGCGATTTTTTTTTGTATCCCCTAGGCCTAATCCACATGTAATTCACTAATTATGTAAAATATCGTGCATTCTCCTTCCCTTCGGTATCCCTGATTGACCAGGTTTTGGGAGTTCATCGTCTTCAGAACCGAGCGAAACGTCACAATAACTACGTCGCATTAGTTCGATCGAAATCAACGTATTCAACGGATATCCGGAAGATGTAGTACCAAGTAGGTATGTGGATCCCGACGATCACAAAAACATGCTTCACTTGCTTCAGTTGATTTACTTTTTTATTTTTGAAGAGACAATGATCCCAGCTGTGTCGAACATAAAATTTCTGGGCAACGCTGAAGACCTGCGAATTTCATAGTCAAGCATCCGGAAGATGCAGATACGCTAATAATCAATACGGCAATCAGTATTTCATTTACATTTGATTCCGTAATAGCTGTCGGGGAAGATATGGATCTTATTCCTTTGACGGCTTTATCTACGCGTTCAAACATCTATATTCTTAAACCAGGAAAAAGAAAAAAATTGCAACAAATATTTTCAACAAAAAGTATTACAGATAAAACACCCTTAGATCACATATTATTCTTGCATGCCTTCAGTCGCTGTGATACAACATCAGCACTCTTTAATCAAGGAAAAATAAAATTTGTCAATGTACTCCGAAAAAACCCAGATTTAACCGAGGTTGTATTTAAAAACCAAAATGCTGACCCAGAGATCATAGCTGAAGCTGGAGAACGCTTCCTCCGTGCATTATACGATAGTGGCGTGGAAAGTATGTCGTTAAACAAATATAGGTATATATGTGTCACAAAATCAGCATATAAAAATAAATTTAATATTTCATCGCTGCTACCGATAGAAGCAGCAGCACAACAGCACTCGTTCCGAAACTATTGACAAGTCCAGCAGTGGTATGGAGTTTAACAAAATGCAACAAAATGTTACCACACGCGAATCCCCAGCTCCGCGAACCTTGTTGAAACTGATTTCTTGCAAATGCAAAAAGGAATGTCGGGGAGCCTGTGGCTGTAGAAAGGTTGGATTAGACTGTTCCGTTATTTGCACAAATTGCAATGATACCTGTGTTAATTTGCAAGTTCCGCTACAAGATCGCGATGAAGAGGAAGAAACGGAGACTGTTCTCGAGCAAACCTACAACGAAATCGAGGAAGAAGGTGATTACATCGAAGCTGATAACCCTATCGTGGATAACGTGGAAGAAATGCCTACCTGTGACGTAACGCTCGGTTCTGAAGACGAACTCGCAAAAACATGATTCATTAGGGATAGCGGAGCGGAGGAGAATGCACATGCACAATATTTTACGTAATTAGTACATTACATGTGGATTAGGCCTACTGGGGATAAAAAAAAACGCGCCACTACTTGGTGGTGTGGAAATGAGTTTTTCCGTCAATACACGTGTTGGGGGCGCTCATATACTAAGACCATTCATCTTACAAAAAAAAAGGTAAGTACATAAATTATAGGAAATTTTCTCTAGTTTAATTTATTTCAGAACTATTTTCATCGTAAAAGGACTCGGAAAAGAATATGTATTGACAAAAAACTGTTTTTGGGAGCCTTTTTTTTCAATATGGCGGCGTGAGTGGCAAAGTAAAAATACAGAAAAAGCTCGCCAAAATCTATAAAAATACCAATTTTCAAAACTTCCGGAAAACTTTCCAGATGACCCGAGACCAAATGACTGTACTACATGTTAACTTTCAGAAAAATCTGTGATGCTCGAACCGAAAGATCTAACAATTATGGACTATTTTGCATTCCAAAATTCTGTTAAAAAGACTTCATACCAACGCAAAAACCGCAAAATTAATCGCATTTTCCACAGATTTAATTATTTCGTACTCTTCAATAGTTTGACAAGAAGCATTGAAATTTAGAATTTCGATCACAATTTCTCAAATTAAGCAATAATTCTTATTGTATTTTCTCCTCCTCCTCCACATTGCGGTCGTACGTTTCATTTAATCAGCTCGTTTAAACTATTGGACCAGAATAGAGTTTTTCCTCGGGACTTATCTTCCTTTAATGATGCTTTTCATGCATCATTGGACTTGCAGTCTCTCGGATAATTGTGATGTTCAGTGTTCCATGCTCATTTTTCTCTATTAAAATCAACGTTTACTCTTCAGTTGATTTCAACTCAAAAGCCTTGGTTTCCAACAGAATGCGGCGGCACAAGTGCGCTGATTACAGTGTGTGGTTTCATACAATTACGTTCGCAAAAATTGCATTCACTTTATTTCCTCGTCTCCCTTGACCCATTGCCGCATACGACGGCTATAGCCGTCCAATTTTGGGCGATATGTAGGCAAATTGCGGCTATACACGTCTTGCATAATTTCATCAATAAAAGAGGAAACATTTTTAGTACGCACTGTAGTAATGCATTTATTTGTTAATTCTTCAGTAGTACGTTGAACAAAAAATTAAGTCAAATAAATTGTAAGTTGATTTTGTGTATGATTTTTCTTGTGTTGAACAAGTCAAAATATGTTTGCTTTTATCATCAAATGACGGCTATAGCCGCTTGCGTTTCTGGGCACGTTTGTAAAATTAAAAGTGTGCGGCAAAAAGTTAAGGTGCCTGTATACGGTGCCTTTTTACGCATGCGCTGATATTACATGCGTAGCGCATGCCTATTCTTATAATTTTTTGTGCGCTTTTACGACTAGAAGCACAGCATGGTCTCCCGTTGCGAATGGAAGGAATGGAAATACTAAATTAAGGACTGTCCCAAAAAGTACGGATTTTCATAAATCATAAAATTTCATTTTTGCTACTTGAACCCTCGAAACTAAAACCTGGCTAATAAATCAGTTACCTGCTTTCAATATAAAATGCATTCATTAGCCTCCATCGGCAAGTATCATCATTCATAGTCATTGATATGTACAGCTTTGCCGACGACATCCACGTAGATCACAGGGAGCGTGTGCCTATGGAGATATGTAAGCGAGTTGGGAATGAACCAATACAGACGCATACAATAATTAAATAATGAAGTGATACAGACGCATGCAAACTTAATTTCAAAGTGTTATGTTGGTGTAGTGATTGCGATACAGACACAAAAAACATAAAATGAAAAATTAAATAGAGCGGTGATATACGACAGCTTGTGTTTCTGTGTATAATAGTACACAAAAAAAAAATAACTATGAGTGAAAGTAGTGCAAGAATCAATAAAGCCGGGTTCGATTCCGAAAAAAGGGCACTTATGGCCGCTATTGAAAAAAGCCTACAAAGGTTGTACAACAAGTACGACCTAGGCCTCCCGAAAGTCACCATTCAGGAAGGAGCCAGAAATTTGTTCGACGACAATGTTGTGTCGCCACCTGAGGTTACAGAAGAAACAGCCAGCGATGTGGAAATGTTCACTGACTCAGCCGAGTCGTCTTCATCGATTTCGGATTTGTCTGAGGATGAAAACGATTTTACTATCGTGGAGAACAAGACGCGAAGAGCAAGGAGTAGCCCAGCACCGTCTCCTTAATTTTTCGGAACTCCAGCCAAGAGGAAACCAGCAAGGTCATAACAACATCCATCCAGGGAGGAAAACACGGGTGGTTTCTTCCAAATTCTGGGTAATCGAAAGGACTTCGAGATATAACCCAAAACAACAACGGCCCAAGTTGAAAAGGCAGTTAAACCCACTCCGATCGTCTGCCAGAATCTGAATGTTAAAGCATTCTATTGCGAGCTCGATAAGCTAGAGATGAAGCCAAAGCTCTTCATCAAGACGTCAAATGGCACCAAATGCATCATTAGACCAATAACCCAGGACGACCATAGGACCCTCCTTAGAATTATCAAGGACATCGGCGTGCAGAGCTATACGTTCACGTCGAAGAATGATAGGACGACAACACTTCTGCTGAGAGGAGTTTAGTATACCTACCACGCCGAGGATGTGAAAGCAGCTCTCGTGGAAAAACTGCGTGGTTTCACAATCAACTCTGTCGTGCATTTCAAAACACCCAGGACTAAGGAATCAAATTTCTTCGTAATTAATTTCGGCTGTAATTACAATGTGAAATTCATCATGTCCACAAATCGCCTTCTAAATAAAATTGTTTACTGGGAGAAATATCGCGCTTCAGGAATCTCCCAATGCAAGCACTGTCAGGCTTTCGGACACGTCGCGAGAAATTACGCGCTCGATTATCGTTGTGTGAAGTCCAAAAATGCCCACTTGCCAGGAGAGTGTGAACGGAAAAATGAGAAGGAGGTGCCCCATTTTGCGTCAACTGCAAAGTGGAAGGACATCCAGCCAGTTACAGAGGTTGCCCCAAGTACAAAGAGGTCGTACAACAACGTGCCAGGAAGAATGAGGAGCGTCGTCAACGTGAAGACTTCGTGTAGCAATCCACAAGGAACTACGTGCAGCCAGGTAAATCTTTCGCCCAGGTAATCTCTAAAAACACGTTTAATAATAATAATTCTGTTAAACCCACAGCTCCGAAGCCCCAAGCAGCACCTAGGTCTGCCTCCAAGGCAGCTCCTAGAAAACCCAGAGTGTCAGAAGTCGACGATTTCAGCACCAAAGAAGCTATTTAGCTGCGTCCTCTTCGTGCTTATGGGAAAAATCAATAATTTCCTTCCTAAATAGAGGAAGCTCTCTTCCATCTCATAAAAACAAGCAGCTTACCTTCAATTTGCATTTGGACTACATATGGCAATTAAGTAAGCTGAAAATGATGTCCTTAACTGAAATTCGCTTGTAAAGCACAACAAAAGAGCAGCCTTAAACCTATTCCTCATTGAGCTAAACCCATGTCTATGTTCCTCTCTGAAACTCTCCTCTATGAGAGACATAAGTTAGCTTTTGAGCACTACAACTTCGTCCGCCAGGACAAATCTGAAACCATCCTAGGCACTGCCCTTCTCATTAAGGAAAACCTTAAATTCGAAGAGGTGAAAATAGTAACCTTTCCATATGGAATCGACTGCTGTCAAGTTAAAACTTCGAGACAACGAGTCTCTTCTCCTAATCGCCCTATACAATAGATGTCATGCCACGGGAGCTGATATCCAGAATAACTTAAACAGTATTGCTCGGATCTCGGACAATTTCACATACACGGTGCTGAGTGGCGATTTCAACGTCAGGAACCCGCCGTGGAATGACTCTGTCGTAAGTCCGTCAGGCACGGCAGTAATGACTGGCTACTCTTTAACACCACCGTCTCGCAGGATACTTCGACCTTCCCGCGATCTGGGTCAATTCTTGAATTTATATCCCAACCTCTAATCTAATTGATCTCCTACCCCAATTCTCAAATTACGTCTGCGCAACGCGTATGAGTGAATCTGGTCACTTGGCAGTTGAACTCTCAATCGCTCCCAGCGCACCCTTAAATATCTTGACTTCTAACCCTCAAGCCTCAACTTCACTCAAAGACGTTGACTGGAGAGGCTCCCTCAATTCCTCGTAGGAAATCTCCCTGACTCGCAACGGAATCTCACGAACTGGGAAATTGACTTCCACATTGACTTCCTCATCAACGCCATTGAAGGAAATGTCGCCTTCTTTTCTAGTGTAGTGCCGAGCAAACACTACAAATACAAAAATCTCCCGCCTCAATTGCAAAAATTATATAAATTTAGACAGAAACTTCGAAAAATACTTATCCGTAATTTTCACTGAACTCTTAATAGCCACAACCCAGCCTACAGAACCGTGTTGTCGCAAATTAATTGCTTGTCAACAATTGTTGAGGAACAAACGAAAATGTTTCTCGATACAGAGTTTAGGAAGAAACTGGCTTCCATTCGACCCGGTGCATACTGCTTTCAGGACATAAACAGGGTTTGCAACAGAAAAACAAAACTCCCCAAACCCATTTTAAGCGGCTCGAACACTTACAACCTTCCCCAAGAAAAATGCAACGCTTTCGCGGAATATTTCCAATCCACTTTCAAAGACAACTCATCTCTAAGTGATGCAAATTTCATGACCACTGTATGTAGACTCGAATGTTGATGATTTCACTGCCCAAGCAGTGGGATCCGCCACCACAATCTTTAATTCCACAAACACGTCCTTAAATCCGGATGATTTAGACATCTTTTCAAATCCTGCTCACGTTTTCGCCCTAATCAGGACTATCAGAAGCAAAAAGTCCGCCGGCACAGATAACATTTCCAACAAAGTTATCAAAAACCTCCCACCTCTCGTCGCCATAGAATTTCTGACAATTATCTTCAATAATTGCCTCAATAATTCATACTTTCCTGATGTCTGGAAAACAGCGCGCATAGTTCCAATTCCCAAAAAAGGAAACTCGAAAAGCTTTAATGAATTCCAGCCAATCTCTCTTTTGTTCAACCTGGGAAAATACTTGCCTCGACCTAAATATCAGGCAGGACAAATTCCTCTCTGATTCTACAAACGCCCTCAACAAAAGGGAGCAGACAGTAGGCTGCTTCCTTGATGTAGATAAAGCGTCTAGACAAACGGGCAAATATTCAAAATTATAAACCTCGATTTCCCGCCTTATCTCACCCGGGTTGTACATAGCTTTCTGTCATCCCGGAATTTCTACAGAGAAAGAATCGATAATGTCAAATCTCAGGCAACATCAGTCAGTGCTGGTGTTCCCCAAGGTTCGGTCCTCGGACCAATTTTCTTCAATCTTTTCACCTATGATCAGCCTGCCAACGACTCAAATTCCACCACAATACTCTATGCTGATGACTCCCCTACCTACGCCCACTTCATGTCAGCCAATTTCGCTGCTACCAAAGTGGAGCGACATATCCTCAAACTCGACGAGTTCTACAGAAAGTGGGGCATCAAAATAAATCTCAACAAATCTGAAATGATTTGCATCCGAAGCCCCTTCACAAGGGGAACACCAGTCTTGCCACACGAGCCAACAACATCGAAATCGAAGTCAATAACGAAAAGCTTCAGCCTTCAAAGAACAGCAAGTATCTTTCAATAATCTGTTAAAATTCAACAATCACGCCAAACTAATCATGAGAAAAGCCAACTACGCTTACTCCCTACTCAATCCTATTATCAGAAGGAGAAACGGTCTCCCGAAATATACGAAGCTGCTTATATATAAACAGCTTATCCGTCGAATTATCTGCTATTGCTTCCCCATCTGGCACACCATTTCGCCATCATATATGAAGTAAATTAGCATACCTTCGGGCCTGTAAAGGAAACCTGACGGACACTACTTTCCCAACACCTTTTTGTATGACAGTGCAAACATCACTCCAATTGAAAACTACCTCCCTAACTCTCGCGTTCAAACAACTTGAGAAGATCTCTCAACATCGAAACCCCCTCATTAGTCAGCTTTCAACACAACTCCAAGTTGAAAACTTCCATTATTTATAACCTCTTCACCTTATTCACTCGGAAACTAGCAACATTTGTTACCTGGGTGAATGATTTACTTTCTTCACTAGCAGAGGAAGCCACCATCGTGGATAGGACACCATCCTGGTGCTGCTCGATCATCGCGGGATCTATCATCGCTGGACCATTCTGGACTTTCGGGATATTTATCACCATGTAAGAAGAAACGACAGTCATCATCCCACAACAAGTTAGTGAAATTTCTAACATTCCGCTACTCTCCAATCCCATCCAACTTCCCAATTCCATTAAATCCCTATACCCCAAAATTACCTGACAACAAACAAGAATACAGCGTCGCGCAAAAAGCTGAGATAAACAATGTCATCGCGAAACCTAGAGTTTTTGTATTACTCGGACAATTAAATGTAAAGTGTATCAAAGACATAAGTGAAACCTAGGCCAAAATAAAAGCCTGTTCGTAAATATTTTCAAATATCCCGGGATATCGGTTCGGGTTATAATTTCGTCATAATTCGTTTTGTTTCGTTAAACGCATGTGAAGAGCTCTGATTGATTGATTGGCAAGTATTCAAAATGTGTTCGAAATGTGAAGACGTGCGCCGTGAAATTTTACACAAATGGTTGGAAAATAAAGAAAAATCATTTTTCTAGATTGCAAGAGAAGTTAAAACAATGCGTTAGACAGTTAGCAGAACAATTAAAATATTCATGGAAACGGAGACAATTGCGGGAAAGCCAAAATGTGGTAGGCCAAAAGGGACTGTTGTGTAAAAAAAGGTGCTTAAGTTCATTGAAAAGAATAAGTCGGTGTCTGTGCGGGATGTAGCAAAATAATTTATTATTTCGAGATCTACTGTGGACAGAATTAAGAAAAGATATAATATAAAAACTTCTACGAAACAAAAGTGCAAAACGGACAGTGAAATAGGCAAATACCGCAAAAACGCGCGTAAGAAAACTATACGTAACGTTGTGTAAAGAAAATTGTGTTTGTTTAATTTTAGACGACGAATCGTACTTTAAGTATGATTTTTCGACCCTGAGTTGAGTAGGATCAATATGCAAATGTGCAAAAAACAAAAAAGAGGTGTCTGATGCTGAAAAATACTTATTCGTAGAAAAATACGGCAAAAAGGTTCTGGTTTGGCAATCCATCTGTCAATGTGAACGCAGAAGCAAGTCCTTGTTTTTTTAAGGATGCATAAATACAGCTATTTATATAAATGAATGTTTAAAAAAGATTTGCTGCCTTTTATTAAGTCACACAATGTGACTATAATATTTTGGCCAGATTTAGCCACAAGTAACTATGCCACAAGGACAATAACGTGGTATGAACAGAACAAAATAAATTTTGTTCACAAATTCACCAATCCACTAAATGTGTCACAGCTTCGTCCAATTGAACTCTTGTAAAAAATGTTCTACGAAAGGAAGGTAAAAGTGCCACTTCCCTTAAAAATTTTGCAAAACTGTGGACAGCGGCCAGCAAAAAAGTCGAGGACAGAACTATGCAAAAATTAATGGCGTCGGTAAAACGGAAGATGCGAGTATTTGTCAGAAAAGAGTAAAAAATACTATAAGAGTATAAATTTAATTTTATATATTTAAATAAGTAAAAATAAAAAATAAATGATACTGTTTATTTTGTTTGTTATTAAAATTTCAAAACCGTGCAGCACTTTCTGGGACAGTGCTTATAATAAGAATCTCCGGTGCAAAAATCGAAATATATATGAGCAGGAATACCCTCTTATATTTGTATCCTACTTTTTTATTTTTGGCTCAAGTATTTTAAGCAGAACTTCGAAATCTGTCGAGGATATCCTTGTAAAATTTTTAAATAGCCAATCTTTATCTTCTCTCATTTCTTCCCAAATGTTGTTTTCCTTTTAATAAATAACTGTCGCATCTATACTTTTTTATTCCTTCTTCCTTTAGTTCTTCCTTCTTTTTCGAGAATTACAAAAATAGCACTTACAGCAGCACAAAATCGTGCGATTACATTTCCACTTATTCACGTAGGTACTCCACTGGAGTATTCAAAACCAAAGTGCAAAATAACATACGCTGCGCTCTCGTATAAATGGTATCATGCGATGCATAAAATTGCAAGCGCTTTATTGGAAAAAAATCTTTCAACTTCGCTATAAAATTCATGCGGAACTCACCCCAGTTATATGCGTAAAAAGGCATCGTGTACAGGCACCTTAAGTGTTCTTCTTACAAATTATGTTGCAATCGTAGAAATACTCGATTACCCATCGCAAAAAATATAACTCCGTATACTTGAAATAAACAAAAAAAAAACTTAAAATATGATTTTGCGCCGACGAAATTGCACCGGAATTAAAAACTGTTTCAACCCAGCACAATTGCGGCCGTAAGCCCGAGCGTATTTCCATTAAGCGTGAATTACAATTCCGACTGATCTGTCGACTGCGACTTGATTTTAAGTCGTAGACGACGCTGAGGTGAAATTTGTAATTAAATTAACGCTTGAACAAACCACAGGTACCGACTTCTGTGATTGAACTGAAGTTGGCCGCAGCCAACGCCAACTTTGCACTTTGAGCAAAGTTTTGTTTCAGTCGCAGTCGAAGTCGAAGTTGCAATTGTATCTTGCCACATGCATTTACCAGTCGTAGTAGACTGATCAGTCGTAATTGTAATTCAGGCCTTACGCTGTTCCTTGGAAACCATCTACTAGTTTCTTTATTCTTGATTGCAGCGCAATTGCGCCGTCGCATTTTCTTAGAAAACAAGGCGTAACAGTGAATGGAACGTGGCGACGGTTAACGGTAGTTTCGTTATAATAAAACATACTTGTTTTCCATCGACCTAATCAAATTTACAACACAAAACAACTATCATATTATAAAACAACTACATATACATATCTACATTATAAATATAAAATTCTACGCTTCAACGGCATCTGTTTCTCCTCGCTTGGGAGACAGATCACATAATTGGCCGGCACTACACTTAAGGATGGCCAGGTGGCGTCTATTCATGTTATATGTTAACGAATAGTTGTACTATTCGTCAAGAAGAAAAAGAAGAAATCATAGCGTATGTTAAGTTTTTCATTCCGTTTGTAACTCATAGGAATAATGATAGTAGAGCAAAATAGATTTGGATACCCACACACATAATATTAAAATTTATTTGGATTTTTGCATATTCGTCCATCTGTCGGTCTATCTGTCCTCTCGACAACTCGAGAATGCGTTCACTTAGAGAGCTGAAATTTTGCACACGGAATTTTTAAAAAAAAATTGTAGGTTCGAAAATGGGACAAATTTTGTACACGGCGTTTTGTAAGGTTTTTCAGTGACTCAAACTTCTTTGTTCAGATATAAATTCAAATGTTTGGGAACAAGACAAAATACATCAAAAGAAGAAAATTCTTCTGTTGTGCGCTTTTAAAAATCTCTAATGTTAAAACAACGTCTATTGGAGGAAAAGTGAGCACTCTTGAAGCACTAGTGGAATGATCCAATTTCCAATTAGGTGATCGTGTTTGTGTTGGTGAATCAATTCATAATCTTCGAAGCAAAGTTTTCGGAGTCAAGCTGCTGCTTTTTGTCTGTGACGTCTTATTTACTTCAAGCGTTGCATTTGAAAGCATTTGTATCTTATAAGGCTAAAAAATTACGAAACGCGAAAGGGAAATATGTCTAGCTCGGGGTTGGCTGTGGGAAGAGGAACATGTGTACCAGAATTGTCGTTGCGTTTGTTATATAGTTCCACAGTAAAATAGAACTTCTAATCCCTTTTTCACTTATATTCTGTTCCCAGGGCTCTGACTTTGTGTTTTTTGAAGAAAGGGTAGGGGCGAGGGCATTTTCGATATGCTCTATACAGTTCACAACAAGCTAATGAGTGCTTTTCACCCAGAAAAAATACCCCGGATTACATAGCCATATATGTACACGGTATGCTTCCCTTTTGTAAAATATTTCATAGGGTGATAACATTCACCAATGCTAGAAAAAAGTGGTTCTTGAACAACTTTTTGTTTGTATTGAGGTACGCTATACCCAACTCCCTCCCTGATATTCACACATATCAGATATTTTATGTAAAAACAGCTTTTTATGATTAAGAATATTAAACAAAGAAAATATTGTACGATTTTTATTATATACGCTAAATAAACAGTTTTTATCACCTACTATACATACTACAATTTTGTTGAAGTGAGTTATGAGGTTTCAGAATGTTGTTAGTGTTATGTAAGTTCTAGGTTCCCTCTTGCATTCGCCTACCTTCTTACATTCCTACAGCCACTTGACCTCCCCAATTAAATCTCCCACTTACATCCAGAAATTAGCGCAGGGCTAAGCCCATGTTTCTAGAAAAACTGAAAACTCCACTAACATCTTGATCGTTCTAAAGGCTCTAAAACTTGGAAGTTTGCGTAGACAAAACATATGCGCACTAATTTTAGGTGAATACAGTGATCTGCACACGACCATCTGTAATACACATGGTTCAATTTTAGAAACCTTTAATGTTTGTAGACCTAATTTATTTAGTTGAATCTCTTAGATTTAATTACATACTTCGGTGAAATATTATAATTTTTTTTTTATATTTATTAAGTCACAAACTGCGAGTTGACGAACAGTATCTCTTGTCCTTCCTTATGTTTCTTAACAATAGTATTCTGTTGAAAATGTAAAACAGGTTAATTTACATTTATAATATCTCATTTCAGATATTCATACGTGGATAAAAATGCTACATCCCGAGAGTATAAGCCGGTTGTACCAAAAGTAGAACCAAAGAAATTAGTACGATATCGTGACAACAAAATAGTATCACTTAAAGGTGAACGCTACACGGAGGTGCGTCGTGATGATGATGGTGAATTGAAAAAGCCCAAGAAACCAATCTGCCCGTAACTGAGAATAAATTTGTCATTAATAGAATCTAAGTACATAAAGCACCTCTTTTTTCATAATGAATGTTACAATCTAATAGGGCCAAGAACTTTATCTGATACATCACCCTATAAAACACAGACATCTGTGTTACATACTACTATGGGCTGTTTCTGTAAAACAAGACAACATTGTATAATTTTTATAATTGATCACATAGGCTTTAGTTTCTTTTTGTTGATTGAATGAGGAATCGAGGGGATTCGAATTTTAACATAATTATTTTATACGAAGCAAGTTTATATTGTGCGTTTTTTTTTCTTTCTAAATTTCAACAACTGATGTGTGTTTACTAGAAATAAGATATTCTTTTTTGAATCTTTTATTTAAAAAAAAAATGTAGTTGGATTATGTTAAGAGCAAAAAAATTCCTTCAATGTTTAGTGAGTTTAAAATGTAGTGTGTGTCAAATTCAGTGTTATATTTAAGTTTTTTTTTTTTGTTTTAGTTATAATATTCACCAGACATTTGTAAATACATTTTTTGCATAACTAATACGATTACTAACAAAGTATCTTAGGAAATATACTCTATCTTCATTTTAAAGCTCTCGAAAGTATTTTGAAATAATGACAAAACAATTTTGTGATATTAGGATTATTTTCAGCGAAATAATTATTCATTAATTTTCTGTTCTTAAATTTATTTAGCTTGTCCTAGAGTGTGAACTGATTCATTTTTACTGGAACTACCACATCAATTCAAAATGAATTTATTTATCGAGAATAAACATAACCTATAAATATTAATTGCGTGTATGTGTATTTCTTTCTTTCAATTTTAATAGTTGATATTTACCTGTGCTTAAGTACATTATTTAAACCAGAGCTAGTAAGCATACGTTCAATCTACTATAGGGAATTTAATGTTAAATGGTACAAAATTGTACGATTTTTCAGATCGACCCTGTTTGAAGGTCTTGCATTTCGCGAGATATGGGAATTCAAAGTTTCCTGAAATGTTATATAGTGTTACCTTCAAAGGTCTATCTATAACTTTAGAAGTAAATAACTGAGTTTAATGATTTTCTTTATTATTAACTATACTGTAAGACGTATCCTTGATTTTTATGCCCTAGAGATAATTTATTGGGTATATTCGACTTTCGCGTGTCCGTCTGTCTGTCCATCTTCACGATAACTCGAGAATATGTTTACTTAGAGAGCTGAAATTCTACCACAGCCAAAAAAAATAGATTTAAGTTCAAAAATGTATCTAATCGGGCAATCTCTTCTTGTTGTTGCCATACAAAACATTTCATTTAACTTTTATTTACACCCAGGGTATAATATTATTGGTCTTAGACCAATTATGGCTTTTACTTTTTTTTTTATAATTAAATATAATTATAAAAGTGGTATCGTGATTAATAAGGGGAGCAATTTTTAGTGTAAATACATGTTATGGTAGCATAGGAGTGAGTATGCTTTGGACGTGAAGTCCATTCTATCAGCATGAGCTGGTAGCTCACTCTGTGAGCAGCGTTGATACAGGGCGGCACGCTAACAGCTCGGCTAGTGCAGGAGAGCTGTGGGGTGGATATACCAAATACCTGCCGCTGTCACAGCCCATATAAAAAAAGATTGTCAAGAGAGGGCTCCGGGAGAGTGGAGGACAAATAAGAGTACTAAGACCGCATATCTTTATAATATTTTATTCGAGAACTACTTCGGCCTAATGGATAACGTCATCCTTATCTACAACAACTCTTGATGACAAGAAAATATAGTTGCCTCATAATACGAAGTTAAGGAAATAAAAAAACATTTTTATATAAGGACAAAATGTAGATATAAATGTGTATCTATTTGAACCTTGAAATAAAAAGCATTAATTGAGAACAAAACATTTGAATTAACGATGCTTAGCCGTTTCCGAGTCTCCTTTACTTTTACAATTCTAAATAAGATTTCTCTTTAAAATTTTCCAAAAAAAAATTATCCACAATTCGTTTTTTATTTATATAATGTGTATAAGTCTTGTGCACATATATATATTTAATACTATCTAATTAAGGATCAAGGATCTAAATTTCACGCGAAAGCAAACTATGAACTCCTTTAATCAAAACAAAAAGAAAAACTGTATAATTAGGACACATACAACTTACAGTAAAAATATGAATGAAGATAATTAATAACCCTATCAAGAACGTTCATTTTAAATCTACAAATTGGGTTTCTTCTATTTTTTCTTTCCTTTTTAATTTCTTTTTATATAATTTTTAAAAAATTTGATATAACAACAACTTACGGTTTTATTTTGTTGAGGATCCATCGAAGACGCGCCCCTTAGATGCTCCGCTGCCACTATTACATTAAATTGGTTTTATTTTTCCTTCCTCTCTAGAACTTCAAGATTATGACAACTAAAGTTTATTGCTATTTAAATTTCGTGATTTAGAAAAACATACGTGGGTCTTAGACAAATTCGAACTGGTAATAATTAAAATTTGTGACATTTACACGGGCTTATTCACGAAGACCAACTGAAAAGTTGTTGGATGGTAACATTTTTCGAATAACAAATGCATCTATATGCTAAGGAAATTAAATTTTGAACGACTTTTGGGAGTGTGAATTTCTAAAATTTGTTTAGCTCCCCTTTTTTTACAGTTTAAGCTATACTGAACATAAAATAAAATTACTTTTGAAATTTATTAAGTTGTTTTTCTAAATGACTTGCAACTTGTGACCAAATTAAGGAATTTAAATAAATACTCGTTTTGAAATACTATTTCTTTACAAGAAGATAGAATAACTATTGAAAATGCTGTAGTAGTATTCGGATCATAAAACCTGTAATTACATCTGGCAAACCATACGTCGCTCAGTCAGTCGTACGCCGTGAGTACTGCCCAAATTTGCGGAGTCTAACGATGAAGCTGTAAAATCTCACGTTGCTGTTTCTTGTGTTTCCCGCTAGGAGGTGAAAGTAGTCATCTAGGGGGGGGGGGCATATCAACCATTTAGGAGTTCTAGGGTGATTAAGGAAAAAAGCTGTATCTTAAAAAGTACAGGGCGTACGGTCACAGTTAAGAGCTCATTGTATGCAGAGCTTCATGGCCTTTCCAACGACTGCTCAACCAACCCCGCACATCTCTCCTCCCAGGAGTTATGGGGTCTAAACTAAGAATGTCGGATTTTTTTACCTTTTTTTTCTTTGACCTCTATTATTTTTGCTAAAAAACTGCATACAATAAGCTCTTAAATGTGACCATACACCCTGTACTTTTTAAGATACAGGGTGTTTTGTGAAAAACGAGCTTTTTCTAAATCACCCTGTAACTCCTAAACAGTTGAACTGTCACCCCCCCCCCCCCCCCCTCCCTTCCAGACAACATTTTGTTCTGTTAGGTGACCTCCTGCTTTACTGATCCCTAGTGGGAAACATATGACTTTTACAGTCAACCCGAATGATGGCGCTTTTACCATAGCCTGTGTTGATTTTACTGTGCGATTTCTTCGGGTTGATAACATGTCCTGCAGATTGATTAACATCCGTCAAATCAATGAATCACCACGTTGCATTAATAATTATATGAAGATTTTTGTTAAGAATTATCTGACTGAACTATGATACTCTAGCTGCACTTTATGGAGAAAATTATCTGTTTTCACTATGGTGGTCTTACCAATTTGACCAATTTTTCGAACCTCTTTCGGCTTCCCGTTTTTTCTGGGCAGCCAGTGTCAGACCAAAACGTCTGTCATCTTCACTCCCATCTGTATTCTATCCTCTCGTTAACAGATGGCAATGGTGCCACTAAATGTATCAAAGCCACATTCGTACGATCATAACATATAAATACATATATGTACAAAACAGAAAATTTAGCTTCCAATTTGTCCTGGAATGTATAACTAAAATCATTCTGCTCAACCAAACCAGATGCTTGGAAAAATCTGAGTTTCAATAGAAAAAATTCCTAGAATTCCATAAATAATTGGCTTAACTCTAAACTAAATAAAAAACAGTATTATTATGTGTTTTCATAAATAAATTTTATTTATTTATTTATTTATTTATTTACTTATTTATTATTTACAAGTAACAAAGAATACATCTTCAAAGATAAAACAAACAATCTCCTTTGAGTTTGATGCAATGCAACGGTATAATTTAGGAAATGTGGACATTTTAAAATATTGGAACTTTTGTATAGTATGTAAACGCTTTGCTAGGGGGAAATACAAATTCAATAATATCGCGAATTTAGCCAGATTTTGTTTGAGTTTACCTCATTCAAATGCTGAATCAGAGCGTATATTTTCTGTTGTAACTGATGTAAAGACAAAAAAGAGAAAGAAAATAGGGTAACAAAGTAATAATTGTTGCAATAATTTTACAGTAACAGATGAATGAGCATAAAAATGTAATGCGAAACCTTCCCAGTACAAAACTAATTAGCAATATTGTTTGATTATTAGTCAAAGGTGAACATTTTCCTGGAGCAAATTAAACTCTTTGTTTTTTTTTGCAGACTTCGTCCGACCAAGCTGCATATCTTAAACGATTCGAGAATTAGAGAATATATCCTTTAAGGCTGAATGGCAGAAAATAAAGCTCTCTATTCCGAGCTTCCATTTAACTATGCAGTAGTAGCGTGAGCTTTCGTACAAGGCTTTCGATTTAGTGCCACACGCAGAAGCAGTACTCGCTGTATATAAGTATCTTGACCTAGCATCAGTACATAATCAATGCCGTATTGACATGGCAAACATTTTTTCTTCTTTATTTGTTGTTGTTCGAAATTTAATTGAACTGTTTTTGTAATTTTATTATTGCTTTCCATACAGCCTTTGGGATCTTTTTATATAACATCCCTTGCCTTCTATGTATGTAATGTACATATATGTACAATCGTTCAAACAAGTTGGATTAAATTGGAGGCATTGGAGGCATTGGAGTTCACAAATGGGCCGAATCGGGCAACTCCTCCGTAATCACGTAATCGCTATTCAAAATGATGCACATACATATTTACATATAGAATGTACCCAATTGATAACTTTAATTATTTGCCGAATACACCTAGAGCGAAAAAGCCGAGTATTTGCATGGATTATAAAACAAATTCCCAATCTCAAACAAATATGCAATAAAAAAGTGAAAAGAGAAAAAAAATTCCAAATAATTTTCCCTCGGCTTATACTCGTCTCTTTTTAACTAAACCATAAACGAAAAATATTAACAAATATTCACCCTTTTCTCTCAGTGCATTCCTAATCCACTCCAACAACAAAGTTGCACACACAGCTAGCAGCAGACGGGCAGTGTTTGGATAGATACTCATTTTTAGAGACACATAAGATAAATTTGTTGGCCTTTTTTTACTGGAGCCTATCGCCATCTCGGAAAGCTTTTGAGAATTAAAATGAATAAAAACCAATTTTATCATTCAATTTTATCACGATAGAGGTTTACAAAATGATTTTTATAAAATAAACTACTTTCGGGATTAATCCAGTTTTTGGGCCACTGAATAGAATTACCTCAATCTTCATTATCTATTAAAATAATCGTGTAGCAACAAATTTTTTTCAAGTTACAAGAGTCTCAATCTTAATGTTATGAAAGTAATTATAACATGAAAAATATTAACAAATTTGAAAAAGCAGCTCCGCTAGCATTTGCAAATATGTTTGGAAAACCTATGTACGAAAAATAATAAAAATTGGTGTGTACATGAAAAAGTTATTCGGGGGGAGAGGAAAATAACACTGTTTTTTGGGGGGTTTGATTTTAAAAAAAAAACTCAATTTTTTTTTCTAAAATCTAAGCCCGGTATCATTTGAACTGAAGAGTTTCTATTATATTTTGCCGAAGGTTTCAAATCAATATTATAAAAACTGTGAAAAATAAAAAGGGGGAACAAAATGCTTACAAATTTATTCAGCCTTAAACACTTTCGCGACATTGGCTTTATAAACTTAATTAATATTTTGACGTCGTGTACCACTGGTGGTACATTTGTCATTTAGACCATTAGCCGTAGTGCGCCACAGGTACTTTAACTTTAATGTAACTTAGAGTTTTAAGCTTGTGACTGTTGGAGATATACACAAAGATGCTATGCTATCAGTGTACCACCGATGGCGCACTCATGTTTAGAAAAAGGCATGTTTTATTCGGTTTAAATGTATTCATTTTATAGCGTTCTCATTTTATGACAAAACTTAAAAATAACTCAATTTATTTAACAAAAAAAAAAAACGTAAAAACAAAAAGAGACTATTCAGATGTATTATATTATGTTACATAAAAATAATACTAGTGTGATATAAAATTACTTGTGCTTTTCATTAAAACACTCCAGACACCTTGTTGGTTGATCATCACAATTGTTGCAAAAAGTCTGTACCCTTTTTGTTTTACCGCGTGCTTCTTTTGCTCCATGTTCTTGAGAGATTTGCTCGCAGTACGGTAAGCATCTTTTCCTTGCTGTTGTTGCGCTGCCTTTTCGTTTGAAAAGTTGGTGTACAGAAACAGAAGGCTTCCTATGATTTAGGGGAGCAGTGCTATTTGAGACTGTCGTTTCCTCGACATTCTTCAAGAGGCCTTCGATAATTTTTTCTCGAAAATTTATCATTGATACTTTGTTTGTTGATTGGATGTACTTGTTACAGATAACCCACGAATTTACGATACTAACACCAAGGAGAAGCTCAAATCCAACTTTTTTATACCACTTAATAGTCTTGTGTAATGGCGAATAATAATTTGTTATTTGGTCCGAATAGTCTACACCTTTCTTTTCTTTATTATAACCTATAATTGCTGGAGGCTTCATTATATCTTCTCCGAATCTACTCTTTTTTCCGGTTGGTACTAAGATAATAGTGTGATCTGGGTTGCTAGAAATCATATGTACTGGACCTTTTGTCAGTCCATTTTAAAACACGTATTCCGTTTCTATTTTCTTTACCAAATACTTCTCTTTTTTTAACTTTTTTCATGCAAATTTACCGCAAATATATGTCTTCCTTTTCAATAATTCTTTGCTCGGTTATACACTAATGTAAAAGCTGTCAGCGTATAATGTTCTGCCTTGGTCCAAAAGGCCTTGAAGCAATTCCATTGTTACATCATATGTATGAATGCCCATAACCGGAAGTACTGCTGGCTCTTCCAGCATAAATTTTCACGTGGTACGTGTAGCCGTCGGTGTTCCATAGCTTATACAATTTCACTCCGTATTTATGGGACTTAGCTGGAATATATTGCTTGAAAAAAAGTCTGCCTCTCCACGGGATCATCGACTCATCTATGATGACTGCTTCCCCGGGAGTTAGAGATGATTTGAAGTTTTGTGCGATAATGTCAAGCAGTGGATTTATTTTCGCTAATCTTGTTTCTCCCACGGGAGTTTCATTGTCAGCGAAATGCACACATTTCAAATCGAATACATGTCATGTGCCTTTACAATAACAGGATATCTGTAAGTAGGGTTTTTCGACCAATATAATCTCATACTGGGAACAGGGCAAATACCCATTATTAAAACAACAGCAAGTAGTTTCTTGACTTCCTCTTCATTCGTGTCCTTCCATTTTGCCATAATTGAACGACGACTGATGATGTGCGATTGAATGATTTGCGCCGCATATCTGTTTGTTTCTGTCACAATAAGTTTCAGCACTGCATCACTTAAAAATAATTTATAAATACTGAAAGGATCAGTAGAACCTAAGTTACTTCGCAAGCCAGCGTTTTCTTCGGCAAAGTTGAATTCTCGCACTAGACTTCTAGCTTCTTCCCATTCATCTGATAGAGAAGGAACAGTAATAGCTGCATGCTCCTGACAAATATCGTCCAATTCCTCAGCTTCACTGCTCCCGAGGTCAGTTGCGATATCACTATTACTGTCTGCATAATCACATTGTGAGGGTATGTAAGAAGATTCCGAGCCAGAAAAGTCCGAAATTGATTCTTCTTATAATAAAGCGTCTTCAATTTCTTCATTTTCCATTTCAATTTGTTTATAGCAAAACTAATTAATTGTGGTGTATTTACACACAATTTCTAACAGAAAAACAAAAAGATTGAAAAAGTCTTGATTTATAGGTAACAAGATTGTAAGCATAGCATGCTGAGTTAGACTTTTGCTTTTGGTTACCAAACACAATTAGAACTAAAGAATTGTAAAAAATGTAAATAAATTATGTATTTGAAATCCATGTACCACTCGTAGTACACGACGACCATTATGCAGATCGTTTTCTATATACGACGTCGTGCGCCACTCGTGGTACACTCTTTAAATGTTGTTAAAAGTATGTAAAATTGTCATACTAATTAAAAAAAAACACATATCTGTGTTACTTAAAATAATAAATAATTCACAAACAAAGACGAAAACAGTTAACGTCCAGGCAGAAAAGCACTTAACGCTGCCTTGTGTATGAAAGCCGAACTCTCAATGTACCACCGATGGTGCACGATGTCGCGAAAGTGTTAATAAGGGTGAAAAATGATCAACAATTGAAATGCTTCATTATGCTGCGCAAGAAAAAATT
Organism: Dioctria linearis; assembly: GCA_963930735.1. Taxonomy (NCBI): domain Eukaryota; kingdom Metazoa; phylum Arthropoda; class Insecta; order Diptera; family Asilidae; genus Dioctria; species Dioctria linearis. The sequence continues at coordinate 204,869,231 of OZ005741.1, read as the reverse complement.
GCCAAAATTTATTCGGCTTCAGTGTTTAGGCGAACCAGAAAAATAATGCGATATTGGTTCAACATTCTGAATTCCACCAATAGATATCTGATGCTTTCAGTAGCAGCATATCTCTGCAATGCCAGATCTTTTTCCCTTTTGTAATCCAACCTTAAAAGCGATTTATATAAAAAGTAGAAGTTAAAGCACAATAAAAATATTAAAAACATTTGTATTCTGGATCAAAAAGCCATTTTTCTTGAAACTTTGTTTTTCGAAAAGATCATTTCTAGATTTTCGTTTCTTTTGTGGTGTATCTTGCTGTCGTATACTGATATTGAAATAGTAGAAATGGAAAGAGCTTTTATTCCATAACACCATTAAAAAAAATATATCTAAAAACGAACAATCCAAACTATGGTATTTTTCCAAACTGGAAATTTTCATTACACAACAGAAGAACTCTACTCTTCTGGAGGCGGGTATTAAAAGCAAACGTATTTGACATTGACATGAAAATTCTCATTCTGTGCTAGTTTTTCTTCTATTTGCAGAAATTCTCAATAGCTGGATCAAATAGATATCGTCACTTTTGAAACTTTCATCACTAAGTCCCTAAAACCGAAAATTATCCCTATATCCAGGGATAAAATCCTTAAGTTGGCATCACTGGAACAGATGCGTTTGAGGACGCAAAAAATATCATAGTAAAACGATAATATTGTTACGTGCAATAGAAACAGACAACTAGTGACATCTACTGGCAACGGAGAGTAAACAACTTTAGGTTCGGAGAATCGATGATGGAACCTTCGGGAAGGTTCAGGAATAGAATGAATAGAATAGTCAAGAAGCTTCTGGAATAGAACCCGCCAGAATAATCTGGAGAGTTTCTAGGGTATAAATATAACAGTTGTCACCGCCAGAAAAAGAGTCTTGTCTTAGACGTTGCAGTGTTAACAAGCGAAAGTAATTAAGAACCGAAAGTGTTGTAATTGGATTGCCATAATTCAAAGTACAGTATTAGCGATAATTAAAGTTGAGTTGATTAATTGAATGATTGTGAATTTTATATGATCAGAAGTGAAATAAAGAACTTGTATATTAAATATTTAATATTGTTTTTTAAATAACGAACCAAAGGCCACGCTCGCAGCAACTGGTGTCAGAAGTGAAATAAATTCGCGAAATAAAGTGGTAGCAATTGACGTAAAAATTCATAGTGAATTATTAAAGTAATGGGGCGCAAAGTGGAGGAGCTTCGAATACAGGATTTGAAAGTGGAGTTAGGAGGCACCGGTCATTATAGACGACAGGTGCACAGAAAGTTCTAGTCGAGCGACTTAGACAAGCTTTGATAGAGGAATGAAAGAATCCTGAGACATTTGTTTTCGAAGAGAACTTGGAAGAAACCGAAGCTGAAGAAGAGCCTACGATGAAAGTGGAACAGCTTTTGAGTACTTTAATGAGCAAAATGAAAGCTCATTTTGATGAACAAAAGAATTCTCTGGAATCCCGTTTAAACAAGCAAAAGAATTCTCTCGAAACCCGGTTAGATGAGCAGAAGAAATCTATGGAAACCCGCTTGGACGAACAAAAGAGTTCTCTGAAGAATTGTCTAGAAACTCGTTTGGAGGAACAGAAGACTTTCCTGAAAAACTCGTTAGACTAACAAAATTTGAAAATTGAAGGCGTCAGCAGCCTGACAGTTTTAAAGCAGATCTGGAAAGAATAAAGCATCGTCATCCTCTAAACGTAGCAGCTGAAATATCCGGTGCAGGTAGAATGAAACTCCAATAATTGATGGACAAAATTCGTGGCATATCTTCAAGAGACAATTCAAGGCAGCTTCAGAGGTAAATGGATGGAATGATGAAGACAAAGCTCTCTGGTGTTAGCACTTCGAGGTCCAGCGTCAGAGCTCTTACAAACTGTACTGATTGAAAAGTAACGATATTGCACTTCATTAGTACATGCGATAGAATTACGTTACGGAGATGAACACATGCAGCAAGTATATCGCCTACAGTTGCGCAACAGGATTCAAAAGCATGGCGACACTACAACAACAGCAGGCAGATGTGGAAAGATTAGCGCATCTTTCATACTCCAGTGTGAAAGCTATCATTTATACACATATGCAATACGTTTTTATTTTAGTGTATTTATCGTGTAATATTATTATTTCTTTATAAAATTAGTTTTGCTTAAAGGACTGTTTTTATTAAAATCTAACTGATCATTAACCAGAAATTAGCCTTTATTTTTTTTTCTTTTAATTTCCAGTATCTTATATCTGTTCAAAATGTTACCTTCATATAAATTACGTAATAATTTTACTTTGTCAAATAACGTAGTGTGACCTAGATCAAGTAAATGTTTATATAAGCCAATGTTATTACGATGATTAAAAGAATATAGGATTACAGTGCCAGTAAAAGAGATTTGCGTTCTACATACTCTATGATTAATGAGGCACTGCTTTAAAGATTCATTTGCAGCTCTTGCATCCACGATAGAACTAACATCTTACGCACTGAAACTTGCTAAAATTTCTTTACCAAAAGTCTCGTTTTCTGATGATACAACCGTCCCACGTCTTTTTAATATTCAGGCACTTTATTTTTTGAAATCGTTAGCCGACAGGAGCAGCATATCTTACAATTCGGTTGTAATGTTGGAATTATTTAAACCATCCATGACCACAGCTCTTCGTTCCTTACTACAATTACGATTTGTACTTCAAATTATTTTCAAGTTTAATAACCGCTAATTAAATGCATACCAGAAGTATATTTTTCTGTAGGAAGAATTGTAAATATCAACTCTGAGGACACTGAGAAAAATCGTCGGGTATATGTTACAAGATTGATCTGATAAAATTTCTAATCAAAAATATTGTAAACATAAAAATAATTTTATTATAACAATATCAGATATTTTTACTCAACAACAACATATTATTATTATCAAATATGAGGAGACAATTTAATAGAATCTTGTAAACTATATAACAAACTAATTAAAAACTTCATGTTAACAAATTATTTTCCGTACAAGATCTTATTTTACAGTTACATCAACAAGAGTTACAATAAATATTAGAAGAAAATCTTGTTGATTAACAAATTCGAAAAGCATCCATTTAATTTAAAAAGATGTCTTGTAGTTGTTCTACAAATAACAAGAATCTTGTCAAAATTTCGAAAGTTTTTAATCTGATTTCATTGTCGCAATTAATCTACGAAATATTATAAATTGATATGATTCCAGTATAGCTTCCTTCTTATTGTAACAAGAAATTTGTAATTTTATTATCAATTCTATCAGATCGTGGTAATGCTACTAGTGTGTAGTGGAATCAAAATATTTCATCATTCTTGAGAAAATCCGAGTACAACGAATACGTTTTAGTGAAGTAGTAATCTTTGAAATAATTTGGTGAAGTATTTTGTATAGTTTCAGTGAACTGTTCTACTTGAAAAAATACGCAAGTTTTCTTCTTTTGAAAGATAACAGGTAAGTAAATTAAAGTTAGATTTTTTAAAATTATGTTAATGCATAATAATGTTTGATCTTTATTATTCGTATGCAGAAAACTGCGTATTAAGGATAACAGGGAATTTGTTGTGTTAAATTAGTATTTGATTGTGAAAGAAAGGAATTTTAGAAGATTTCTCTAGGACGCTACAGATTAAACAGTACATTATTAAATTAAACCAAACAAAGAAAAATAAATATGTAATTCAAAATAATTCCATCTTTAAATCCATTTTTATAGAAACGTGAAACAAATTATTCATCAAGTTAGATAAAAATATTTTAAGAAATCGAAAAAGTATTTTCGTAATGAAGTGCTTTATTTGCAAAAAATTCTTTAAATACTTTCCGTTTTTAATTAAACATTTAAGATTTCTTCACGGCTTAGGCACTTACAGCTCTTATTCATGCTGTGATGATAACTGTTTCCAGCAATTCCATAATATCAGTAGCTTTAGAAACTCAATAGAACGATAGAACTCAATATTCGAGGAAAAAGTTAAAGAACCCAAGAGCCGTTTACTTTATGAACGTATGAAAAGCGTATCATTAACAGAAATTAAGATTCTTCTTACATTTTAATTGAACTTAACTTATATTACTAAATTTTTCTTACTTTTATAGATGGACAACATGCTGTAGCACTATTCATCCTACATGCGGTATTAGTTCCTACCTTTAAGAGTATTAAAAAAAGACACTGAGGGTAAAATAAACGTAATTAAGCACAGAATTGCGGATTCAATAAACGTCTTTCTATTCTGTACCGAAACGGTAATTGAAGAAGAAGATAATATCAGATATTTACAAAATAAAGGCCAAAACATTCAGCCCTTCATTATTGTAATTGGGGACGTTTTGGATCACTCGAGTGAATTTATTTAGCTGGTACATATCTACATACATGGTGCGGAGGCCCTTCGTAGAAAAATAATCAAAACTTCGCAGGTATATCATATAAACAAGTTCTTCTAGAGTTCAGAGCAGGAATGAGAATTACATTTCAAGCCAAACGCAGCGGATACGAAATCCTTTATGCATATGTAATATACGAGGGTAGTCCCAGAAGTACCCGACCTGCAGACGAAGTTAACTTTTCGAGTAACGGATTAACTTTTAAGAATATTAACGGACCCTTTAACTTCCGTTAACTTTCCATAAGTCCGTTAACCGTTAATTGGGTACTTACTATTTATGACGAAATTTTCATTCACGCCGCGGAAATCATGCTCTAGTTTGGGTCGTACATGTGTCTGGCTACGCGTAGGTTCCTTGCATAGACAACAGCACGCATAGAAGACATCACGCTTGAAGCCCAAGCATATCTCGGAACACTCCCACCGACAATTGCAGCAACTGTATTTAAATTAAAGAATATCAGGGCTAGGGGTCTTGTGAATTGCACAGCTTTAGCCAGTGTCTTATTAAGGGGCATAGATAAAAGGTTTGGACCTGTTCTGGGCGATGAACAATGCCAATTTGCTGCGGATTTTCACGAGTAATCTCCAGTATTTTGAATCTCCCGTAATTTTAATTTGATTCCGAAATATTTATTATAACAAACTAAGATTTATGTTTTCTTATTTATCTTCCATGTCCTACCTAAACTTCACCAACCAAAACATTTTTTTATAACCAAGGGTATTAAACCCTAGGCAAATGATGCACTAGAATGATCATTGATCCAATTAGGTACGTAATGAATGGAATGATCATTGCTTGGTAAAGCAAGCATACGATATCTTGACGGTAAGTCGATTTGACAGATGACAGTTCTCAATTTTGTAAATTAAAGACTGTGATGCCTCATTTTCATCGTTAATTTAATTCATTTGACTAATTGAAAAATACCTCCATCTTTTTTCAATTCTTGCAACAGTTCCTATAATCTCTTCTCCCTCGCGGATCTCAAATTTTGTTCACTTAAACCACAAGAATACTGCACTTACAAAGCCAAATATTTGACACAGCCAAACTTTTCATTTAAAATTAACACATAGCGACACGTGCGGCGAAAATGTATATTTATTCATCTTCTTAAAGTGACTAGGATAAAGGAATTTTACAATAATCTTGCTAAAAGTAAATATTTCAAAATATTTATTTTATAACCCACCTTTTATTTCATAGAAATCAAAATTAGTATTTAGGACGACAAAATTAACAGGAAAATTAGTCAAATGAATTAACTTAACGATGAAAATGAGGCATGAATTGTAAAGTAATTTGCGAAAAATTGAATCGAGTCTTGTATTGGATATAAAATATGAGAAAGTTTTTCAATAATTCGCTTTGGAAAATATTTAAAATTTACCTTGAAAAATATGATATCTGAAAGTGGTGGCTTGAAAATCAGCTGATTTTTCCAATAAATTGCAATTCCTCACCGCTGAAAGTACACTTATTGACAAAAGGGATGACAAGTAATGCACAATTGCAAACGAATGAGCATGTGGAGGCGTAATTGGTTCAATGACGAAACGAATGATCATTGCGCCAATGATTCAATAACACACGAGCTATTCAATGGCCATTGATCCGCGAATATACTTGCTCATTTCACTAGTCCAATATATATATATATATATATATATATATATATATATATAAAGATTACAATTACTATTAGGAGTTAACGATTAATGATTAATGTTAACTTCCGTTAAATGTTCCGTACAGTAACGCTTTAACGTTTAACGAAGTTAACTTTTTTAGTAACGGATTAACGATTAACGAAGTTATTTTTTTAATAACGGTGCCCAGCACTGCCGACCTGACATATAGATAGCGATTTTTGTTTGAAAATAATGATAATAGTATAAAGTAGCAACCTTAGAAAGCTTAAGTTTGAAGTTTGACGACGCTACGTTGTATAGTATTTATTTGGCAGTCATAAGTAGTGAGCGCTTTACGTAAATTTAAAAAATGGAAAAAATTGGTCATCGATATGTTATATAGGTACAATACTTATATTTAAAAGGCCTCAGTCGAACCAATATAAAAGCGGAGTCTGCTCCTTCATTTACAACTGTACAATATTGGGTGACGGACTTTAAACGCGGCCGTATGAGCTGCCAAGACGAACATCACAGTGGTCGACCAAAAGAAGTGCCTATGCCAGAAAAAAATCCACAAAATGGTATTGCATAACGGTCGACTGAAAGTGCGCGAGCTTGCAGGCAGGCATTTCGAAAAGTGCTGTACATCGAATATTGAGCAAAAATTTGAACATGACAAAGCTGTGTGCTCGATGGATGCCGCGATTACTCTCAATGGAACAAAAACAGCGTCGTGAGGATATTTCAATAGTGTGTTTGGCGCAGTTTCACAGGAATAAAGCCGAGTTTATGCGTCGATTTATAACCATGGATGAAACATTGGTCCATGACTTCACACCTGAGACGAAGTAACAGTCAAAACAATCGACTCAAAGGGGAGAATCAGTTCCAAAGAAGGCGAGGACAGTTCCATCTGCAAGCAGTTTTTTTGGATACGCAAGGGATAATTTTTATTAATTATCCTCAGAATGGGAAAACAATCAACGGCGAGTATTATGCGAACTTATTACAGTGTTCGAAATCAAGCAGAAACAAAAGCATTTGGCGAAAAAGAAAGTTTTGTTCCATCAAGACAATGCCCCAGTGCAGACCCATGGCCAAAATCAATGAGTTAAAGCTCGAATTGCTTCCTCACGTACCCTATTTGCCAGATTTAGCCCCCCTTGGATTTTTTTCTGATTCCGAAATGGTTAGGTAGTAAAAGATTTGCCTACGATGAAGAGGTGGAGTCTGCTGTTGATGGCTATTTTGAAGAGTTCGACGATCCTCACTATAAACAGGGTATCAAAGCTATTGAACAGGAGATCATGTAGAGAAATAAAGATATTTTTTCCCAAATTTTTTGTGTTTTCTTTGTAAGGTCGGGTACTTCTGGGACCACCCTTGTAAATACATATTTATATTTATTATATTCCAATTCCATATCAAAACGATCACAAAATTATCAATTTTGAGAACCGACCTCTCCGATTTCAATGAAACTTTGAAATTGAGAAATATAAAACAGAATTTTTATTAATTTCAGATTTTCAGAACCCTTTCGGAGGAGAAACACCCGCTATAAAATATCTTTTTTGAAATGCTCCAACATTAGCACATATCATATAAAAAATTTGCGGTTATTCAGGCCTTAGTTTAGGAGATACAATTTTCTTTATTAGCGTCTCTGCAAAATTCCATATGAAAATTTTAGAATTTACTCAAAAAAAGGATATTTTTTTTACTGTTTTTAGATACTTAATGAAATAAAAAGTATATAATAATAGTTCTGTTTTATTATTTTTGTTCACACGTGAACAATTATATTTTATCGTCATATTCATAAACCATAAAATACTTCAACATATTTCTATTTATTCTTTTTTTGTTTAGCTAGCATAAGCATTTCTTTCTGCATGCAATTGACTCATAACATAAAAAGAAATTTAGTTCGATTATGTTTTGCAACAATTTCTGCGGCACAATTTGCCGCTCTAACATACAATTTCTCTTCAAGGCGTCATACACTTACCTTAATAGAATAAACTTAAGGTTGATTCTGCTAACTATTCATTCTGTTAAGCAAGAGAACTGTACATGGTCCATGGTAAAAGACAAATTGCAAAGAGCAACTCTGTGCACGGTGCAAGTACATTAGGGCATAGAAGCCATTATCTTCATTTAAAGCTGATCGGAAACATAAGGAGTACCTACAAAAGAGAGAGCAGGCGGTAGAGAGTTTCTGGGAAGAGTTCAGCAAACTGCACAAGGCAATAAAAAAGCAAGTTGGTGAGGATCATCCATATATCACAGGAGAGCTTTATGAAAAAACAAAAAAGATATATGATACAACGTTAAAGAAAATAACGGAGCACCACTAGCTTCAAAAGAAGATCCTCTGGAAACACCAACATCAGCACCTTCAAGACCACTGACATATGATCGTCAAACTTAAAACTGGGATAATGCTACAAAGTTTACTCCGCAGCAAGAAGTCTTATCATATCAAGACATGATCAATCACAACAACCTACCAAAACTTCCACCAATCAAGATCCCGAAGTTCGCTGGGGATTATAAAGAATGGAAGTCCTTTTTTGATTTATTCACTAATGTTATTCACAACAATCAATATATTAGTGACGTGGAGAAAATGCTAGACGAGTAATTGGGCATCTTCAGATTAACAGCAAAGATTACAATACAGCACTACGTTTAATAAGTGACAGATTCAACAACAACAGAAAAATCATAACAACATATGTAAATACCATAATTGATGCAAAGAAAACAGAGTATAGATGTCAGGAAGATATCATAATGTTGTATGATCTTATATTATACGTGAGTGCCTTGAAGCTCTATAAAATCTCAGTTGCAACACAGATGAGTGGGGTCCGATAATAGTGTGCTTATCAATGAGAAAGTTGGACACAGAAAGCTTGAGATTATTTGAGGAAGGCCTCTCCAACCCAAAAGAAATGCCGTCGATAGATGAGCTGTTGAGGTTTTTAGATAAACGCCATCAAGTGTTGGATTGTATCAAGAATTCCAAGCAACACAGATTTGATACATCCAGAAAACACTCTAAAAAGTTATATCATATTACAATGAAACACTCATGCAGTTTGTGCAATAAAGATCATTACATCTATCAGTGTGCGGAGTTTAGGAAGAAGGATGTAAAATCTTTGCCAAAATTGCATGCTCCATAACAAGGTAGAAAGGTGCTTATTGCAAGAAAAAGCACCATACATTACTCCATCAGAATAACGAAGAATCTTCCGGTGCAAAATCAAAGACAACCGAAGCCAATAATCTCAATACAACCATGGCAGTATATAAACATGCTCAAGAGCAGTCTACTAAAGATGTATTACTCTTCCATGCAAGTGACACAACCGTTCCAAACGTACTACTGCCAACGGCTATTGTGAGAATATAGAATCAATTTGGACAATCAGACCTATTCAGAGCGCTAATCGATCCTGGATCGCAAGTATCTCTAATACCTGAAGAAGCAGTTCAAACATCGAAACTAGTGAAACAAAAAGTGAGGGCAACCATATTAGGGGTCGGAGAATCAGAAACAGCGAAAACATTTAGCAAGGTGAACGTAAAAATACAACTACGTTTTCAGAAATCCTACCTATCTGTTGAAGCCTTTGTACTACCCAAGCTCAACTCTCTTCTTCCGGAAACAAATTTAAAGGGAATCGACATGATTCAGCTCGGCGACATCGTATTAGCGGATCCAACATTCGACACGCCAGGTCGGATTGATTTGCTCTTAGGAGCTGACGTCTACGCCAACATAATTACAGACGGATTTAAAGGAAAACAACCTGTAGCTCAAAACACAAAGCTCGGATGGATTCTTTTTGGAGGCGTTTCTAACTGCTATAAAGAAACGACAAGGGTATCAAGTTTTCTTTCATTGGCCGAGTTAGATCGAAAGCTTGAATGCTTTTGGGAGGTCCAAGAAAGCTCTACTCCTAATCAAGATGAACAAACTTGTGACATCCATTTCAAAACCACATACAAGAGAGATCAAGAAGGGAGATACATTGTCCAGCTAAAGGAGAACTAGGAGAATCGGGAAATAAAGCCATAGCCCGTTTGCTGCAGATAGAGAAGAAACTAAAGAACAATCCAACTGACATGGCCGAGTACAACAGTTTTATCTGCGAATATGAAGAATTGGGACATATGATCCCCGTAAAACCTTTTGAAGGTGATCTAAAAAGAATCTTCTATCTACCAAATAACGCTGTATTCAAAAAAGACAGCACCACCACCAAATTACGTGTAGTTTTCGATGCATCATCTAGAACGACTTCTGGGTTGAGTTTGAACGACCTATTGCACACTGGGCCAAGGCTTCAGCAGGATCTCGCGCAAATATTGCTGCGTTGGCGAAGATATAGGCCTACACAGCCGACATTGAAAAGATGTTCAGGCAGATCAAAATTTCTGAAGAAGATAAGAACTACCAGTGAATTTTATGCCGAAGAAAACCATCGGAACCCATTCAGGAGTATCAACTAAATACCGTCACGTATGGCACCGCTCCAGCCACATATCTTGCAGTGAGAACTCTAAAACAGCTTGCTGAGGATGAAGGAGGCCATTTTCCTGTTGGAAAAAAGGTTCCCGTTAACGATTTTTATGTCGATGATATGTTAACAGGAGCAGATACAAAAGCAGAAGCTAAGATACTACATTCTACAACATGAAATAAAAGCCTTGCTAAACAAGGACCATTTCAACCTCGGAAAGTGGACTTCGAATGATGAATAGTTACTAGAAAACATTCCTGGAGATATAAGAGAAAAAGAAATATTGGAGATAAAAGAACAAGACACAATAAAAACTCTGGGAATACATTGGAATCCCAAGAGAGATGAATTTCCATTTAAGCTCAAGCCAGAAAAAATGGAATGAAGACTAACCAAACGACATCTCCTATCAAACATATCTACATTTTTCGATCCTCTGGGATGGCTAGCACCTGTATCATTTTCAGCCAAATTATTAATGCAATCTCTCTGGAAGACCGGTACAGATTGGGATCAAGAACTTCCGTCAGAAATACTAAGTGCTTGGGAAAAACTCAGAAACGATCTAACGAAGCTTGAAGATTTAAGAATTCCTAGATGGATCAATTATAGAGAGACTCAGGAGATACAAATCCATGGATTCTGTGATGCCTCAGAAAAGGGTTATGCAGCAGTAGTCTACTCAAGAACAGTAGATTCGTTCGGAAAAAGCCATACAACACTTCTTACGGCCAGAACAAAGGTGGCTCCACTAAGGTAAAAAATTACGCTTCCTCAGCTAGAGCTTTGTGGAGCTCTCTTGTTGACACAACTACTGAAGGCAACAGTCAACACTTTAAATTTAAAACCAACCGCTTTGACTGCTTGGTGTGACTCAGAAATGGCATTAGCCTGGATTGCAAAGGATCCCAATAAATGGAATTCATTTGTAGCTAATCAGGTATCAGAGATTCAAAATTTGACATCTAAAAACATATGGAGGCACGTATCTTCACAAGAAAACCCTGCAGACATCGCATCCAGAGGATCAACTCCAACAAAGCTTATAGCACATAATATATGGTGGAAGGGCCCATCATGGTTATCTCAACCACCGGAAGCATGGCCAACAAATAAATTCAATATACTAACAAATGAAGAAGTTATGAAGACAGCGGTTACGCTAAACACAACAGTACTTACAGCATCCTCCGAAATACTACATTGCTCAACCTACACTCGCCAAACAAGAGTAATATCATATTGTAAAAGATTCGTACAAAATTGCAATCATCCACAATCTGCTAGGAAAATTGGTAGTCTAACATCAGACGAGTTACAAAAGGCAAAGGACTGTATTATCAGAATTGTCCAACAAGAAACATTCAGTGATGAACTAGAGGCGCTAAGAAAGCAAAAAGCCATTAAAAAATCGAGCAAAATTCTTTCGCTACATTCATTCTTGGACACAAGAGGCATTTTGCGTGTAGGTGGCAGCATAAGTAATTCGAACCTATCTGCAGACGCCAAACACCAAGTACTGTTGCCACAGAAACATCATATGACAAACTTACTTATTGACCACGCTCATCGCCAAACTCTTCACGGAGGGACCCTGCTAACACTCAATTATATCAGAGCGCTTTTATCGTCATATTCATAAACCATAAAATACTTCAACACATTTCTATTTTTTCTTTTTTTGTTTAGCTAGCATAAGCATTTCTTTCTGCATGCAATTGACTCATAATATAAAAAGAAATTTAGTTCGATTATGTTTTGCAACAATTTCTGCGGCACAATTTGCTGACATAGCAAGTGCGCAATAAATGTTATGGGTCAATTGCATTAAGCAATGTAAACAATCAAACCAGTTTCGTAAACAATTAACTCAATCAATTATTCACCTAACCCAGTAAATTTTTATGTATATAAATAAGTGCACGAAATAAAGTTTTTCAGAGTTCAAAAAAAAAAAAAACGGAGTGATAATTTAATACTATGCGATCTCTAACATACAATTTCTCTTCAAGGCTTCATACACTTACCTTAATAGAATTAACTTAAGGTTGATTCTGGTAATTATTCATTCTGCTAAGCAAGAGAATTGTACAATTTCATAAAATTCATAATTTTATTTTCATTACAAAGGATAGATCCAATATTTTTTAATACTTAACTAATTCTGAAGGTTTCATCGAAATCGGAGGGGGGTCGAGTCGATGGGTGATCGTTTTGGTATAGAATTGCTGTATATATAGGATGTTCCGTATGTGGTCTCGCACCCGAAGGCTATGGATAGGTGATGTTTAGACAAACAGAAAATTGTATGCGTGGGGAGTGGAAATCCTATAGGACTTAAAAATATTTGGTTATGTTTTTATAGATCACCCTGTATCTTCTGAACGGAACACCCTATGGTGATGATTTCAAATTTGTTAGATTTCCAATCTTCTAAATATTTTTTCCCTCCTCTTCTCCGTTTTGAGGTTATGGCTAACCAAAGTCAAAATATCAGAATTTTAACTTGGTTGTTTCTATTTTTATCAAAAAGACACGTAACCAATACCAATTTTTCATATTGAATTAAGAACGCCAAAAGCTTATATATACATACATATATATACCTATATATATTGTTAGAGCGTGGTCCAGGTTCGTAATCTAAAACACAATATTTCAGATAACATTCAAAAGTTCTTCTTTTTTATTTAACTTTACTGTTTACTCTCACAAATTCACAAATAATTATCAAATCAACGCGATGCGATGTCTTTATTTTACAGCTTTTTGCGTGACGGCAAGCTGTATTAATGGATGTGAGAAGCGCCGTATTATTTATACTCTACGAGTTATCCCTGAATATTCCGTTCTCCGAACCCAAAGTTTAATAAGATGTGACTAACCTAAAGTTGTTTCCATTTCCAACAGATGTCGCTTGTGTCGCTTTGTAGCGCATAACAATATATATATGTATACACTAGCGAGCAACAGGTTACGTCCACCGTAAATTTTATTATTTTTCAGAACTGTGCGCAGGTAGGAAAAATTCGTTTGCAAGGTTTTACGAGGATCACAATGCTATCCTTTCCTTCCTTACCTCATGGAAATAAAAGGCGTATCCATCGGGTCCGTCATAACAGAACCTTTTTTCATCCGAAAAAATAACGTTTCTCCACCGCCCTCCCCCTCCAATATGATCAACTGCAAATTTTTTGCGATTATCCTTATGAGACGCAGTTAACTCAGGTTTTTTCCTTAATTTTAGTCGTTTTAAATTGGGAGACTGTTTTATTATTCGTCTTAGAGTCCACACACTTGCCGAAATGCCTGCTCCTGCACCGATTGCACGTGCAGTTTTCGACGAATTGGGGGCGAGTCGCAAGAGACTTCGCCGCTCCCTCTCAGTTGTTGCGGTTTTAACACCGCCCTTGTAATTTTTGCCGTAGTTATCAGGATTTCTTAGAAATCGGCACACTACATCATGACTGCGACCTATTTTTCTCCCAATTGCCCGTGCAGAATACCCTTCTGACTTTAAGGTTTTAATTTTGCCCTGTTCCTGAGAACTTAATTTTTTCATGCGGTCCATTCTAACTGGTTTTAGTGTAATTACAACACTTTACTAATTTTTTCACTTTTAGATTAATTTCAACACAACGAAACACGAAAAATGACTGGTGTCAGTAATCAGTTGCTCGCCTTTAAATGCACAAATTTTCTTAATAAAGGATTTAAAGAAGGGAAAAGAGAAGAAAATGAATGAAAATTAAAGCTAGATTAATAAGCATTGTAAGCCTCGTAAAACCTTGCAAACGAATTTTTCCTACCTGCGCACAGTTCTGAAAAATAATAAAAATTTATGGTGGACGTAACCTGTTGCTCGCTAGTGTGTATAGGTACAGCCATACGCATTAACTTTTAGTAGTATATATATGTATATAGGTACATACTATATATGCATGCCTTTTAAGTTTTTAAATGAAAGCATGTGTATTGAGCAAGATTAAAATTTCTCTATTAAAACTCGGTAGCCCAAATATCTATTTTATTAAACTAAGGTGAACAGGACTGCCGTTGAGTATGTAGTACAGAAACTTAGAACAAGGATTCAACTCTCCTGTAGGAGCTAAAGCCAAACCTGTCAGGAACGTTTTCTAGGGTCCACAATTCTGTTGTGTGGTTGATAGATTTAAAAGAGAGTCGATTCTTAAAATCTTGGAAATTCTTAACAGACAAAAACAATTCCATAGAGCAAAGAAATATTACTTCCACAATAATTTCCCCATTATCAATACATTTTTTGATATACATATGTATACATTTCGATACAGTGTATGTGCATGACCTAGTGGAAAATGAGCTATCTAGCAATACGGAAGTGCGTACATATATAATCTAACATTGTATGCATATGTGCTGTATACATACAATGCGTATCGGAAATGCTTTTATATTATATATATTATATATTATATTACGCTGCCTGATAAGATTCCATACGATCTGTGAGTTTTCCTGAAAGGGTGTCGTGGACTGAGGGAAGCGCCTTATGGGGCCTTTCCCGTTCCGCTCTAAAAATTGTTACCGACGGCTCTCTCACTAACGAAAGAGTTGGGGCGGGTGTTTACTTTCCTGAACCTGACATTGGGATGGAGTACTCACTTAGAAGGCATATTACTGTCTTCCAGGCTGAAGTCTTCGCTATCGCAAGTGCAGCGAACATAGCCCTTGATATGGAAATTAAGGGAAAGAACTTTGCTATTCTTCGAATAGTCAAGCAGTCTGAATGGCTCTGAGTGGCCCTCAAATAACATCTAAGGCCGTCCGTGGATAAACACTGTTTCCACAACAAGGTGTCCCTTCAGTGGGCTCCTACTCAAATGGGGATCATGGGGAATAAAAGGGTTGGGCTTCTAACTAGGGCTGGCTCTGATTGTCCATTCCTCGGATCGAAACCCGATATAGACGTTACAATCTTGGTTATCGGGTCTCTCATCAAAGCGGATGTTCGTAGGAAGCATCAGCAGAGATGAGAGAACATGAGGTGCACACAAAGTTTTCTTGATGGGCCCAATAGGAATTTCTTTGATTTTTTGCGGCTCGGGAGGAAACAATGTAGAACTGTGATTGGCATCATCTGGGCAGCTCACTTCATGCTCATCTAAATAGGAAGGAAGGGAGTTGTTGACAGCGCTCAGTGTCTGTCCTACCAGGAAGGAGAGCCTGAGATCTGTGTGATTGTTCGGCCTTCGCCCGGAGTAGGTTGGATACTCTAAGGACTGGTATGCCTTTCTATTTCTAGATGAGCTGAAAAACCTTCATTAAGAGGACAGGAAGGTTTTAATGATAGGGTTTCTAGTAAGATAGTACAATGGCCCGCTCTGGTCTCCGTGCTTGGGATCTCTCGTCCCCTACCTTTTAATAAAATTTAAAAAAGCAAAGCCACAGGAACGATCATGCCCTCTCCGGGAAAAGCTTTTCAAGAAAATTTCGTCTGCACACCTGATAACCAGAAGTAACGAAGGCGTAAGGTTGAATTATGTTTTCTGGTAGGGTAGGTCGCCGGATTTTTTTTAAAAATATGTAAGTGCATCCAGTATAAATAAAACACACAAAAAGAAAAGAATAAAGTAAATATATCTGATTCTATATGGCCTTTACTCTAGGTGGAACCCAGCAAGCCTCGTTAGTGGATATTACAGATAAGATAGAGGAAGCCCGCTTTCTAAAGTTAAAGAAAACATAAGCACTTGAAAAGTCTTTATCCACCATCGAACACAGGGGATATATTAAATTCGACCTGTTCGGTCGTATCTCAAGGTGTTCCTCCAAATTCAGTCTCGCCAACCCCGCAGAAATCACTGCAGTACAGCACATCACAGTGGGACAGTTTTGTCAGGTCCTTCAGAAGTAAGCTCACCTGTAATTAGTTTAAGTGCGTATTTAAATACATTAGTTAGTTGGAAAAGAGGTTGGGAGGAGTCCCCCGAAGGAAGGCCAAAACAAGGCTCAGTGATCACCATCCAGACCCCTGAGCAATCGCTCATAGGTCCCAACTGGACGCTCTTACAGCCCACCTTGCCAACTTCGTGCAGCTCAGCCAGGAGGTATGAGCCGAGAATTCTGTAAAGCTTTCCTGAGAGTGCCGGACAGTGACAAAGAAAGTAAGTCACCGTTTCGGATTCCTCTCCGCAACCCCTGCATATAGGATCGTCAAAAACTCTCATCCTGTAAAGGTGACCCCTGAGAAAAGAGCGTCCAGTGAGAATAGACACTAGAGTTCTCAGGGTTGGCTTGTTATTTTCCAAGAGCTTATTCGTTTGGTTTGGGTTAGGTTTACCCTACAATTCCTTAATTGAGAAAAGGTGTTTTGGTGTAATCCTGATTATGGAGGTAGATTCCTCCGAGGCTGCACCAAGACGAGCAAGCTCGTCCGCCCTTTTATTCCCGCTGATGTTGATGCCAGGGCATAGCATAGTTTTACCGAGAGAGGGAATTCAGGGTGGTTTTACACTCCAGTACTAAATTGGAGGTTGTAAAGGATTTAGATAAAGCCTTGATAGCTGCTTGGCTGTCTGAACAGATGGCGATCTCCTTTAAATATATTAATAGAGTCCTTGTATTAAGCTCTCGATAAGGAGCGATACAGACCAGGAGATCTTGTAACTGGAAGAGTTCCCGCATTTCTTCTCATTATTTAGTATCAATAAGAGGAATACAGTATATTTTAGTGATAGTGAATAGTGGATAATAGTGTGTGTGAGACCACGCGTGGCTTCGGTAGTTCGTAATCGCACTGACTACGATAGAAGGGGTCATGGATTCAAATACAACCTCGACACGGTCCTGTGCTTTTCGTCGAAGTATGATAACTGAAAACTTATCGCAGTAAAATTTTATTTGTGCTTTGCAGCACTGCAGGTCATTATATTTGTGGCAGAAAATTGACATACCATTTAAACAGAGCAAAAGAATTAGTTTTAATTCAATTCCATACATGTCTTATGGTGGCGTATCTAGCTTGAAATATTTTTCATTTCATTTTTTTTCATTTATTATATAAGCAACTCTACATAAGTAAGAATAAATTCTTTAAATTATGTGTAGGAAATACGATGTATAATTCATTATGTATATATATACATTATAGGCTATAAACGAGCGAAAAATTAGCATTATAAATATATAGAAAATAAAGTATAATTCACTATATGTAAGTATTAGTTATCATTATATGGATTAGTTATCAAGAAATAATAGAACCATAAAAATACAGTACAATACTATGACTAGTTACAAACTGCTATAATAATTGAAAATTTTAGTTTTGAAACTGTTGCACTCTTGCTGTCTGCGTATTTGAAGAGGTGTAATGAAGCGCCACTCATTAAGCGGCATTCATTACCTCCCCAAATAAATCAAGCGCTATCAAGATCAAATTAAATCAACGAAATCCCCATAACTTCAATGTACATACGTACCTACATATCTCCCATGCATATCTTTTCGTACGTGCATACATATTCCAAAAGCATATGTACGTACATACATCTCAATCGTAATACGAGTATTCCCTGAAGATTATCCACAAAAAATTATGCAATACTTTCTTCCTAAAAGTCATTAAATATTTTCTCTCTGAAGAATACTCGAATTACAAAACATTAAAAACATTTTCTTTTTCAAGTAACAATGACTTGACCTTTTCAATTCATATCGATTGACAATAATTCCATCAGAATTATTGTCAACTCAACATTTTTCCATTTTTAATACAATAGCGGCTCTTGTTCCCTCAAAAAAATAATAGTAAAGCTATAATAAGCTAAATATAAATAAAGGTGTAATGTTGTAAAATCAGTACGTGAAAAATATACAAGTAAAGATTGAAAAGTGATTTTATGTGTAAAAGGCAGATATATTAATACAGGGCTGGTGGCCTTCTACCTATAAAGCACTCCCAGTCCTTGCTGTTAAAATTGCACAGCAAAAGGTTGGTGGCAGCGGTGGGATATCCAAAAGATATCAAAAGGATATCAAAAGGATATCAAAAGATATACCAAAAGTAAAAAAAAAATTTAAGAGGTAACTGCAGCCAGGCGCTCAGCAGACAGCCTAAAATTAATTCAAGAGAAGCGGAAAAAGCAAAAGAAAAAGCTCTCTAGAAAAATAATTAAAAAAAAAGGGAAGGCAGACCATAATAAATGGAACCACAACAAAAGGAAGGACAGTTTTTCGGACGAACCCGGAGCTCAACCCAGAAAGTCCAGGAAATAAAGGAGAAAATAAACAAGTTCACCTCACCAGCAGGACCAGACGACGAGACAATGGATTTTAGCTATTTCCTAGAGCTGAAGGAAAAGCTGGCCAAATTAATGTAATGTAGATTATTTTTTTTAACTATATCAATTTTATATAAAACCATACAATTTTATAAAAATATTTAAATATTATGCTAAATTATAATATAAACACTACACACACATAAAGAAAAACCAGTTGTTCTTGCTACGTTCTCGTGTGGAAAAATAATTGCTCCTCTAGCCTTGTAGGCAGTGTTCTTTTGTGAAATAGTGAAATTTTTTTTTGTGAAAGGAAAAACCTTTTTTGTTGTTTTGCGCCCGTGATTGGCATGGTAACCCCCAAGTGATCAATATTTTTTTGAATATTCATTGATTTTACTTGTGTCTGATTAAAAAAAATTGTTTTTCTTTTCTCTAAAGCTGTAATGCAATCATTAAAATTCTTTTTGTCTTCGTTGATTTCACTTTCAGTGGTATTTTCTTTCAAGTTGTGTTATCGTTAATTAACTAACTCGTGTCTGTACGAATACAATTTCGAGTGACGATTTGTGTTGCCGTTAAAAATATAAAGGGAACTACCTGAGTAGGCCTTGAAGCTCGCGTATTTTCAATTCTCGTAAATTTTTTTAGAGCGTATAATAAATTTCATAGTGCAATCTTAACTGTGCAAATTTTTTTTTGTGTTTTCTCTTAATAAACAAAGAAAAACTATCTTGTTCTTGTGGTGAGTGAAGCACAAGAAGACAAGATAGTTAACACTAGGAATAATCGGTATAGCCTTGTCCTAAAGGCTCCAACAACTTCACCTCCGCCAGAGGCAGAGTGTATATTCAAAATTTCATTGTCAGACGCACGCAGCTTAATTCCTGAATTTGACGGGAATTCTGCAGATTTACATAAATTTTTAACAAGCTGCGATGCTCTATTTTCAACTACAAAAACCCCTGCAGATCTGAGTTTGTACCTCAATCTCCTTAGAGGTAGATTGATTGGAGCAGCTTATGATGCATTGAAGTATGAAACCTTCAATACATGGGAAGCAGCCAAGGAATTGATAAAATCTCAATTCCAGGAAGAAAAGTCACGCATCACTGCCCAAAATGAGTTGATGCGACTTCGGCAAGGTTTCAAAGAAGAAACCAAAGATTATGCTCAAAGAGTGACTAAGGCGTTAGCAGAGCTAAATGAAGCGTTCGTTATTAATTAAAGAAAATGAGAAGGGAGCTATTCAAGTTTTCGAAGACGGTTTAAGAGACGAACAGTTGAAAATAATAGCTAAAACGAAAAATGAAGACAGCTTACGCAAATTAATTGCATACGTGACTGCTCATGCAACCCGCATATCAAGATCTACTCCTCAGACACAAAATTTTCAAAAAAGTTTTCAAAAACCAGGTCCATCTAACATAAATTTTTCTAGAAATATCCCGACGTGTGATATTTGTGATAAAAAAGGTCACACTAGAGCTACGTGCTTTAAGAATAGAGCTATTCCTTCCTTCACACCACAAACCCAAATTAAGAAGGAAGTTAATCATTTCTATTGTGCTTATTGCCAAAAACCTAATCATCATATAGGTGAATGTCGAAAAAGACAACGGGATGAACAAATCCGCCGACAACAACCACAAAGTAATGCAGTACAAAGTACTGGAAATAGATCCCCACGTAACCAAATACAGCCTGACTATATACGGCAGGTACGATGGGCCCCTGTTATAACGTCAGCGGAAAACGATGTTGTGCGGGAGGAAGCTCACGGCAACCTCCCCCGACAAATCACAACAGAAGCCGTGATACACTCTCAAACAAATTAAATAGACCCAAGTCTTTAAGCATTCGTTTACCCATAAACATAACAAATAGCTCCATTACGGTGAATCTTCCTTTATCAATATCCGATAGGAAACATTCAACTCTCTTGGTCGACACAGGTGCCGAGATAAGTTAATCATTTCTATTGTGCTTATTGCCAAAAACCTAATCATCATATAGGTTAATGTCGAAAAAGACAACGGGATGAACAAATCCGCCGACAACAACCACAAAGTAATGCAGTACAAGGTACTGGCAATAGATCCCCACGTAACCAAATACAGCCTGACTATATACGGCAGGTTCGATGGGCCCCTGTTATAACGTCAGCGGAAAACGATGTTGTGCGGGAGGAAGCTCACGGCAACCTCCCCCGCCAAATCACAACAGAAGCCGTGATACACTCTCAAACAAATTAAATAGACCCAAGTCTTTAAGCATTCGTTTACCCATAAACATAACAAATAGCTCCATTACGGTGAATCTTCCTTTATCAATATCCATTAGGAAACATTCAACTCTCTTGGTCGACACAGGTGCCGAGATAAGTTTATTAAAATATGTTTCCACTACCGATAGTTGTCTGGTCGATGAAAATCAAAAGTGTACAATCACTACCTTAACCGGTGATTTCATTGCCTCTGTGGGCACAGTATACGGTAGAATAGGAATTGATTTAGCAGAAGGTCAACTACAAATTGACCATCCATTTCACGTAGTAGGGAAAAATACAAATCTGAGTTATGATGGCCTCTTGGGAAATGACTTTCTCAGATTATACGAATGCTGCATAAATTATAAAGAGAAATACTTGGAAATTAATGTAAATGATATTAGTGATACCTGTTTGGTTGAAGATACTCCGATTCAAGAAGGGATTAAAAATAACAAAACTTATATAACTAAATCAAGCGAAATCGTAATTAACGATAATAAAAAAGACAGTGAGATAAATATTCCACTGCACAAAAATAATAAGAAAGACAGTGAGATAAATATTCCACTGCACAAAATTAATAAAAAAGACGGTGAGATAAATATTCCACTGCATACAGATAAAGGTACACGACGCTACGACTGTGGCCTAAATCTGAAAAATAAGAGTTCCATAAATAATGGAAGTTATCTAAAAGAATTTAAAGAAGAATCAATAAAACAAAATTTGCAAAAGGAGAATACGAAGTATCCTAGTGATCACATTCCTAATGTAGACACAGATACTAGCCTGTTGACAAATTTCAAAGTAATTGAAAAAGAATGTCAATTAAATAAACATTCTAAAATTAAAATACCCCTCGAACGGAAGTAGTAATCAAAATTCCAACGCCAATGTCTGAAAAAGATTTGTTATGTCTTCAAAAGGAAGTCGGACCTGGTGTATTCCTATGTAACGTTTTAACTCAGTCCAATGATAATCAAGCCAAAGTGCTTTTGTTGAATATAAATGAGTCCGAAGTAACTCTAGATCTGGAAAATGTAATACCTATTTGGGAGAATCCTGTTGATTACGAATTGATCACAGACTTCGAGAACCCAATTGAACAAAGAATAAAAAAATTAATAGGATCTATAAACCTAGACCACTGCAATGTGGAAGAAAAAGAAGCTATGGCTTTAATTTGCCGACAATTTAACGATCTTTTTTATCTTGAAGGAGATCATCTCACTCACACCGAGGTAACTCAACATAACATCCCGACTATGGTAGACAAACCTCCCATTTATGTTAAACCTTATAGGCTACCAGTATCTGAAAGAGACGAGATTGATAGCCAGATTCAAGGCATGTTGACTGATGGTATCATTAGCCCCAGTAGAAGTCCCTGGAATTCTCCTCTTCTACTTGTACCTAAAAAAGCAGATTCTACAGGAACAAAAAGGTGGAGAATAGTCATAGATTTTCGACGATTGAATGAAATAACTGTTGGTGATGCTTATCCGCTGCCTAATATAACAGATATATTAGATCAGCTTGGCAGATCCAAATATTTCACCACACTCGATTTGGCTAGTGGATTCCATCAAATTCCTATGCATGAAACTGATAAGGATAAAACTGCTTTCAGTACGGCTTTTGGTCATTATCATTTTAACCGAATGCCGTTCGGGTTGAAGGGAGCACCAGCCACTTTTCAAAGGCTGATGAATTCGGTTTTAACTGGATTACAAGGAATATGTTGCTTTGTCTACCTAGACGATATAGTCATCTACGGATATAGTTTGAGAGATCACAACGATAAGCTCATAGAAGTATTTCACGACTAAGAGATAGCAGACTGAAATTACAGCCTGACAAATGTCGCTTTCTACGAAAAGAAATTACGTATTTAGGACACGTAGTAAGTGATAAAGGTGTACACCCTGATGAATCCAAAATAAAAGTTGTAAAAACTTATCCAATCCCGAAAAAGGTTAAAGATATAAAAGCTTTTCTAGGATTCGTTGGATATTATAGAAGGTTTATTCCTAACTTCGCCAAATTGGCAAAACCACTCACAAAGTTACTCAAAAAAGACTGTCCATTCATCTGGGACGAATTCTGCGACGAATCATTTCGGACTTTAAAGAAAAGATTAATCGAAGCCCCCATACTGGCATATCCCGTTTTTTTGTTTTGCAAGTCGAACACTGAATCAAGCCGAAACAAGATACTCAACTATCGAGAAGGAATTACTCGCAATAGTATATGCAGTAGAACAATTCCGCCCATACATCTATGGAAGAAAATTTACCATCGTGACCGACCATAAACCACTGGTATGGATGATGAACCTAAAGGACTGTTCCTCTCGCTTAATGAGATGGAGAATTCGCCTAGAAGAGTACGACTATACAATCCTACATAAACCAGGCAAATTGAACGTCAATGCCGATGCACTCAGCCGATTAAATCCTCTTGGAAATAAAGAAGAAAACGATTCTAAGCCATTTGTAAACGTGGTAACTAGAAGTCAAAAAAGGAATAATAATAAAGCAATTACTTCCAAAGATTCAGAGCGTCTTTATAACGACTATTTAAATTCAATCATCACTCCAAGCGAGATAAACTTAGAAAAAAAGTACCTCTGTTGCGCGATAAGCGAATGAAAACAAAATGCTTCGTTCTCCCTAGAACAGAAAACGAAATTGAAAATCTCCTAAAAGAACATACACCCAAGTTGAAAACTACATTCGAATTGAACAAAGTCTTTTATTATGAAAACACGGATTGCAATTACCTAATTGCCAAATGCTCAATTCCAATGCGTACTCCTAAAGAGCACCAGGAAGTCTTAGGGAGTATAGAGCAAATAAAGCAAATTTGTATCCTCCACGGTCATCAGAACATAGCAATTTCCATTCCTCAATTAGAGTTAACTGTTCTTTCCGAGCTTAAAAATATGATTTCATACGTTTTCAAGGAAGAAAACATACGAATCACTACCTATGTAACTAAGATACAAGAGTTAACCGATGACAGGCAAATAAAGGATGTTATAAACGCATACCACGTAAGCCCTCTTGGCGGTCATCAAGGCATCACTCGTACTGTAAAAAGAATCCAAACTGCTTATAACTGGTCAGGAATAACCAAAGACGTCGAGAACTTTATAAAAAAATGTTCCTCTTGTCAGAAAAATAAACTTTCAAGAAATCCAAAAATACCCATGAGAATAATCACTACCAGCTCAAAACCATTCGAAAAAATATTCCTAGACTTAGTGGGACCCTTACCCATAAGCTATGAAAATTATAAATACATATTAACTTTCCAAGATGATCTTACGAAGTATTCAGAAGCCATTCCGCTCGCAAATGGTGAAGCGCAAACAGTAGCCCGTAGATTGGTCGAAAATATTATTTGTAGACATGGTGTACCTAAAACTATTTTAACCGACCAAGGTTCAAATTTTCTAAGTGAAGTATTCACAGAAATGTGCAAACTTCTGAAGATTCACAAACTCCAAACGACACCATACCATCCTCAGACTAACGGTGCCTTAGAACGAAGCCACCGAACACTAGCTGAATACCTTCGTCATTATGTAAATAAAGATCACCTGACTTGGGACACATGGATCCCATATGCAATGTTTGTGTATAACACAACTCCCCATTCAAGCACAAAATTCACCACTTACGAGCTGCTCTATGGTTATCAAGCAGAGATTCCGACTACAGTAAAGAAGGAACCTACGATATGTTACTCATATGAGAATTATAGTAACGAATTAAAAGCCCGGTTACAACATGGTTATCAATTAGCCAGAGAATTTCTCATTCAAAAAAAGGAAAAATCTAAAATTTCCTACGATGAAAATACTCGTATGAAGCAATTTAATTTAGGCGAGAAAGTTCTCCTAAAGAACCACCAACGAAAAGGAAAACTTTCCCCGCTATGGTCTGGACCATATGAAATAATAAAATTAAATTCAGCAGAGAACACCACTATTAGAATAGGCAACAAAAACAAAACGGTTCACAACAATAATATCAAGCTCTTTATCGAATGAATTTCTAAAAAACGGCAATAATTGCAGGTTTTTCGTTCTTATAATACTAATAATTGGGATCGTACCAGGAAACGTTAATGCAGAAGAAGACGTAGCAGTGACAGAATTTACCAACAGCCCAGGTATATACTTCGAAGGTTTAGGAAATGTAGGTCTCTATAGCAATCATTGGAAAATAATCATATTCTACGATTTAAGAAATTTTAATCGCGAACTAGAAAAATTAAACACTTACACCGAAAAAGTACAACAATTATGCACAACAATTAAAGCTCATAGCTATAATAGTGACACCAAAGCATGTGAGGATATAACAGTGCAATTACATGGACATCAACCAAAAGCAATCTCTTCTCGGTCCCCACGAGACGAGACATAAAAGAGGTCTATTTAATATTGTAGGCACTATGAGCAAAACTCTATTTGGCACCTTAGATGCAAAAGACGCTGAGGAGATCAATTCAAAGATCTCAGAACTGAAAAATAATGATGAGTATTTATTAGAACTTATCAAAAACCAAACCATAATTGTAGAAAGTACAGCCAATATATTTAAAAAATCTGATAGATCCATTAATCAACAGTTCACACACATAGAAAACAAAGTGACCACTATAAAAAAGGTCGTAAACCAGATAACGTCCGAGATTAACCTTCAACAGATGCACCTTCATATAGAGACCTTAGTCTCACTTACCACTCTAGCACTCATTAGGTTTCAAAACACTCAAGAGACGATTATTGACCTTGTTACTAAAGTAAGACATGGTAAACCACATCCCTCTATACTAACTCCGAATCAAGCTGAGGAATTGTTAACAACAATCCAAAGAGAACTACCTAACTCCCTTACGTTATCCGTTCAACTCAAAACAAGTAACATAATACAAATTTACCAACTCGGAGAGGTTCGTACAGCCATTCTTAATGATAAAATATTATTCGAGCTCAAACTACCATTACCTTACAGGGAACATTATCAATTATTCAAGGTAATACCACTCCCAATCCAACAAGGTGGAGTCTTCGCATACATTTTACCATCCGTAAACTTTCTTATAATAGACCTAAATCGCGAACACTACTATTCAATAAATAAAATTGATTTGAGTAACTGCCAAACAACGGACCTTGAGATTTATCTATGTAGGATCATCCATCCTATATTCAATGTTCATTCGGGAAATAATCTATGCGAAATAAAATTACTTAAACATAGTACACAACTCCCCAAGGAATGCAGAACACAGATAGGACCACCTACAAATTTTTGGGTGCAGCTTGCACAACCAAACACATGGTTATACTCTGTAACAAAAACATTAACCATTGACGCCATCTGTGGCACCAGTATAAAGTTCGTTAAGTTAAAAGGAACAGGCCGTCTCAAATTAAAACATGGTTGTTATTTGAAATCCGATGACATGTTAATACACTCACATAATTCCAAAACTACGGAGATAAATAATTTCTGCTTACCCTCACTAAATCTATCTTTGGAATTACATAAAAATAGGTTACCCAATCTGTCATCTGAAAATAAAACTCGAACACACGTAGTGAAATATTTCGATGATCACGAATTGCGAGAACTAAACCTAGCCATAAACAAACAAAAAACGAACGAAGGAAAGGGTTTTTCTAAGATTCTGCTCACACGATTCATCACTACGCTATTAGCTACACACTCCTTTGCCTAATCTTCATAATCATAGCGATTATAATAAAATATAAATTAGACAAAACTAAATCCACTCCCAAAACAGAAGAAGAACCCCAAGAACAATCTGGTACCTACGTAATAACCACAACTACAACATAACGAATTGTAGGAACAAATATATATAATGTATTGCTAAATTAGCTATAGTTAATAATCGAAAGTGGCAAAATAATTCAAAAACCATTCATGTAGATTTAAAAAAAAAAAAAAAAAAAAACTATGTATAGCTTACTTAACTAAATCATAATTTCTTTTAATAATAATCGAAACTCTTCTACTTAATATAACAACTAATAATTGCTCACTACAAAATTTTGTTAAGTAAGTATAAACTATTATAAAATTAAAATTCTAAAATAATAATAAAGATATAAGAAATAACTAAGCTAAACTAAACTATGTAAAGTGAAGCAATAATTATCATTAATTATCACCTAAAATTTAAATTTTTTTTCTTTAATCATAAGATATTCATATATGTAAAGCGACCATCGGCAACACTTCATCGAAAAACACCTTCAATCATTTCTTTCTACACTCATTCATTTTTTTTATCGAAAGTTCAATACGTAAGACTCCATGAACTTTCTTTTCTAAGGGGGATGGTGTAATGAAGCGCCACTCATTAAGCGGCATTCATTACCTCCCCAAATAAATCAAGCGCTATCAAGATCAAATTAAATCAACGAAATCCCCATAACTTCAATGTACATACGTACCTACATATCTCCCATGCATATCTTTTCGTACGTGCATACATATTCCAAAAGCATATGTACGTACATACATCTCAATCGTAATACGAGTATTCCCTGAAGATTATCCACAAAAAATTATGCAATACTTTCTTCCTAAAAGTCATTAAATATTTTCTCTCTGAAGAATACTCGAATTACAAAACATTAAAAACATTTTCTTTTTCAAGTAACAATAACTTGACCTTTTCAATTCATATCGATTGACAATAATTCCATCAGAATTATTGTCAACTCAACATTTTTCCATTTTTAATACAATAGCGGCAACGCGTGCATTGTTTACATAAAACAAACCCCTCAGCACGAGACCAATTCTAGCCATGTAGCGGCACTGGGCTTGTCCCTGACCTACCATACAACCAGTGAGCGCTTGCTTTAATTGTTTTTTCACATGTTGGGAAATACGCGTAATGTGCCTAGCGTTTGACCCACAAATTGTGTTCTGTTGTTCTTCGTCTTTTTTTTTGTTGTCACTAGGTTGCTCATATGTATATGGTAAATACTTTGAGTAATGAGTATGACGAAAAAACAATATCATGTGTAATATGCATGAGGTTTTGACCCCTTTAATGGCGCTACATGAATTTTCTGGTCATGTATATTCTATTAGCCAATAGACGGCTTTTAAAATTCTTATATGCAGGGGAATCGTTCAAAAATATTGCTTAGCCATGCAATATTGATTTTCGCCGTTATGTATTGATGCAATATCGGTAGGCGTACCCAAAATTTCCTCGCACATTTAACTGGGGAAATAGTTAGAATAGTGCTAAGATTGCTGGAATTTTCCAATACTCACTATATACTAATTTTTCTTCAACCCCACTATGAATAATTCAGCCTTTAGCTGATTATTCAAAATTTGGAACCAAAATTCCAAATAAAAAGCCGATGCGTCGTTAGCCAAAGGCAGTCAGTTTTAGTCAGTTTTTGAAAAGGAACCAAGTGACCCCGACCCACGGTAAGGTCTCTTGTTCCCTTAAAAAAATAATAGTAAAGCTATAATAAGCTAAATATAAATAAAAGTGTAATGTTGTAAAATCAGTACGTGAAAAATATACAAGTAAAGATTGAAAAGTGATTTTATGTGTAAAAGGCAGATATATTAATACAGGGCTGGTGACCTTCTACCTATAAAGCACTCCCAGTCCTTGCTGTTAAAATTGCACAGCAGAGGAAGGGAATTCCATAGCCTGGCAGCCTGCACGAAGAATTATCTTTGAGAAGTTATAAATGAATGTCTCGGTACTAGTAGTATTAAGGATCGTTCAGATTGAGCAGTGGTGACTTTATCAAAAAGGTATCGAGGAGCCGATCCAATTAGTATCTTATTCAAAAAAATTACATGACGGTACAGAAAATAAAACTTACATGGAAGACCCAACAATTGGTTTGAGTATGGAGAGACGTGATCGTAACGTCTAAGACCATTAACAAAGCGCGTGATGGAGTTTACAGCAACATTCAGTTTACGGGTTTAATAAGAATCAAGATGCCCATAAATCTCACAACCATAGCCAATAATAGGAAAAAGTAGTACTTTAGCCAATCTTACATGATGATATTACTAAGCGCCGTAGAGCTCCATATACTTTCCATATACCCAGATTATTTATCTTATCACAAAATTGGATAGTAGTGTTATTCAGAGTGATATTTTTGGGAAACAAGATGTGTCAAGAGCATTTCTATATATAGCAATTGCTTTAGTTTTGTTAGGATTAAGAAGTAAACCATTATCAGTTACCTAAGAATTAATCTTTCCAAGGTCGCTATTAATACAAAAAATTGCATCCTCTACTAAGCCCAACCTCCTAGATGTGTAAATTTGTAAATCATCTGCATAGAGATGAAAATTACAATGATTAATAACATTAATGAATAAGGAAAAAAGTAAGGGACCAAGAATGGATCCCTGTGGTATACCAGCTTTTATTGGAAGAAATATGGAGAAAGAGTTACCACACCGAACTTGTTGAAAGCGATCATATAAATA
The DNA here is from genome assembly GCA_963930735.1 of Dioctria linearis. NCBI lineage: Eukaryota > Metazoa > Arthropoda > Insecta > Diptera > Asilidae > Dioctria > Dioctria linearis. Next base: position 204,839,546 of record OZ005741.1, on the reverse strand, counting down.
GGATGCAATTAAGTTACTTGCCGATACAGAAAATAATAATAGGAAAGCAGTTTTATCAGTAAGAGCTGATGATTGACTAAATCAAATGCTTTAGTAAAATCAAGAAGAACTAAATACGTAACCTCATCCTCATTAATAGCAGCACGAATATCATCACTTATCTTGAGCAAAGCAGTTGTACAACTATGCTTAGGTCTAAACCCTGACTGATAACAACAAAACAAGTTATTACGAAGTAAATATTCTCGTATTTGAAAATCAAGTAATTTCTCAAATATTTTTGATAAGTATGGCAATATGGAAATAGGCCTATAATCATTGATATTGGGACGTGTGCATTTGGGTATTGGAGTTACTGTGGCATATTTCCAACACATGGGAAAAACAGATTGCATTATTGCACTGTTAAAGATTTCCGTAAGATGAGGCAAGACTGCTGGTCGAAGAAATTTAATAAATTTTGGGTGAACATCACCAAAACCTGGAGCATTAGATTTAACCCTATAGATCATCTCATCCACCTCACCAACTGTAACCGGTCTAAAAGTAAAGGTTCTCCAATTGTTGGAAGATAAAAAGGTACCCATATGCACATTAGTGGAAGTATGATCAGAAGTTACAGATGCAGACAAAAATATGCGATTAAGTTCAAATATTTGAGGGAGTCAGCATATTGTTACGTGCAATAGAAAGAGACAACTGGTGACATCTATGGCAATGGAGAGTAAACGACTTCAGGTTCGGAGAGTCGATTATAGAATCGAGAGGAAGGATCAGGAATAAGAATGAATAGAACAGTCAAGAAGCTTTTGGAATAGAACACTCCAGGATAATCCGGAGAGTTTCTAGGGTATAAATATAAAAGTTGTCACCGCCAAGAAAAGAGTCTTGTCTTAGACGTTGCAGTGTTAACAAGCGAAAGTAATAAAGAAGAGAAAGTGTGTAATTAGATTGCGATAATTGAAAGTACAGTGTTAGCGATAATTAGAGTTGAGTTGATTAATTGAGGAATTGTGAATTTTATATGATTAGAATGAAATAAAGAACTTATATATTAATTATTTAATATTGTGTTTTAAATAACGAACCAAAGGCCTCATTCGCAACAACTGGTGTCAGAAGTGAAATATATTTGAGAAATAAAGTGGTGGCAATTGACTGAAAAATTAAAAGTGTGATTAATTTTGTGGAATTGTGTTAAATTTTAAAAGTTCTGGAAAATAATTTATATTCAACTGTGAGTGAATTACTACATGGGGCGCAAAGTGGAGGAGCTTCGAATACAGGATTTGAAAGTGGAGCTAGGGAACCGCTCATTACAAACGACAGGTACAAAGAAAGTTCTAGTCGAGCGACTTAGACAAGCTTTGATAGCGGAAGGAAAGAATCCTGAGACATTTGTTTTCGAAGAGAACTTGGAAGGAACCGAATTTGAAGAAGAGCCTGAGATGAAAATGGAACAGCTTTTGAGTACTTTAATGAGCAAAATGGAAGCCCGTTTTGATGAACAAAAGAATTCTCTCGAGGAACAAAAGAATTCTTTGGAATCACGTTTAGATGAACAGAAGAAATCTATGGACGAACAAAAGAATTCTCTCGACGAATAACAGAATTCTCTGGAATCAGGTTTAGATGAACAGAAGAAATCTATGGCCGAACAAAAGAATTCTCTGGAATCACGTTTAGATGAACAGAAGAAATCTATGGACGAACAAAAGAATTCTCTCGAGGAACAAAAGAAATCTATGGAATCCCGTTTTGATGAACAAAAGATTGATTTTGAGGAACAAAAGAAATCTCTGGTAACCCGCTGGGACGAACAAAAGATCTCTCTGGAGAATTGTCTAGAAACTCGTTTGCAGGAACAGAAGACTTTCCTGAAAAACTCATTAGACGAACAAAATTTGAAAATTGAAGGAATCGAGCAGGAAGTGGCGGAAGCTCAACAAAAAGTCACCGAGCAGCTTGACAGTTTTAAATCAGATCTGGAAAGAATAAAGCATCGCCAGCCTCTAAGCGTAGCAACCGAAATATCCGGTGCAGGTAGAATGAAACCTCCCATATTTGATGGACAAAATTCGTGGCATATCTTCAAGAGACAATTCGAGGCAGCTTCAGAGGTAAATGGATGGAATGATGAAGACAAAGCTATAGCTGTGGTGTTAGCACTTCGAGGTCCTGCGTCAGAACTCTTACAAACTGTACCGATCGAAAATCAACGTAATTACTCTTCATTAGTACAGGCGATAGAATTACGTTACGGAGATGAGCACATGCAACAAGTATATGGCCTACAGTTGCGCAACAGGATTCAAAAACATGGCAAATCACTACAACAACTGCAGGCAGATGTGGAAAGATTAGCGCATCTTTCATACTCCAGTGTGAATGCGGATTTTCTTAACGAAGTGGCGACGGAGGCATTTGTGAACGCTATTGCAGATCAAAGTTTACAACAAGCGTTAAGGCTAGCAGGAAGGAAATCAACAGCAGAAGCACTAGCCTATGCATTAGTGTATGAATCCGCCAGACAAGCTTCGCGGGGTGCAGTACGAATGAAAGACATTTCGGTGGACGAATGTACTTGTAATAGAATGCAGTCATCCCAGAGCTCACCTTTGCGTGGTATCCTTCGATGCTGGAATTGTAATAGAACAGGACACCTACAAAGAGACTGCAGAAAACGCCGACGAGTGGAACCTCTAGATGAAGAGAGGAAAGTGGAATTGCAAAGATATCGAGCTGAGCAGCAGACTTGCAATAGATTGCAGTTATCACTGAGCACCCCTTCACGTAGTGTTCTTCGATGTTGGGATTGTAATAAATTAGGACACCTTCAAAGCGACTGCAGGAAACGCCGTCGAAAGGAATCAACAGAAAAGAAAGGGAGAGAAGAATGTCCAAATTGGCGAGCTAGAGAGCAAACTATTCTTAGGGAGACTAGAATCCCACCTTATGGCTTTGCGAGCCAACACGGGGAAGGACGTATCCATGAAAATGCAGAAGCCTTGGTACAACGTCAATGGGAACCTGAATGTAAGCATTACGGCTGGGAGAAAGGAAATGAGAAAATAGCTCCTATACAGTTGGTAACTGTGGAGCCATCAACAGGTTGGGATATCGAGAGTTTGCAAACAGCGCAACGAGAGGATCCGGACATATCGCCTATTCTTGCTTGGAAAGCAGACATAGAAAAACCAGAATGGAAGGATACTTCGAGGATGAGTGAAAAGCTGAAAAGCTACTGGGCTCAATGGAATTCTCTTCATATTGAATGCGGTATATTAAAACGCAAGTGTGAAGCACCTAACGGTAAATCGTTCCGAATGCAAATAGTCGTGCCGGCATCAAAGGTCAACGATGTTCTAGGTAAAATGCATCGTGGAGCATCTGGAGAACATTTGGGAGTGAATAAAACAATTTCTAAAATACGAGAAAAGTTTTATTGGCTACATATGCGGGAAGAAGTAGAGAAGTGGTGTCGCAGATGCACTGTAAGTGCTTCTTACAAAGGGCCGCCACGTAGCAGCAGAAAGGAAATGTATAAGTGTAGTGTCAGAGCCTCATTGAAACGGAGAGCTGATGTACAAGGGGCCACGAGGGCGAAATTAGCAGTAAGTACCCATCGGATGAGGACCCGCTATGACTTACGTGCGAATTCAGCAGGATTCAATGAAGGTGATCTTGTTTGGCTATACAACCCGAACCGACGTAAGGGATGCTCTCCAAAATCACAACAACAGTGGGAGGGACCGTATTCAGTAGTAACTAGAATAAATGACGTAGTATACAGGATTCAACGTGGTACAGGAGGCAAACGAAAAATCGTCCATCTGGATCGCTTGTGTCAATACTACAAGCATCAAGACCGTGGATCACCTGTTGTTCGGGACGAACAAATTTAAGAAGGGGGCAGTATTACGTGCAATAGAAAGAGACAACTGGTAACATCTACTGGCAATGGAGTGTAAACGACTTCAGGTTCGGAGAGTCGATTATAGAATCGACAGGAAGGTTCAGGAATAAGAATGAATAGAACAGTCAAGAAGCTTTTGGAATAGAACACTCCAGAATAATCCGGAGAGTTTCTAGGGTATAAATATAACAGTTGTCACCGCCAAGAAAAGAGTCTTGTCTTAGACGTTGTAGTGTTAACAAGCGAAAGTAATAAAGAAGAGAAAGTGTGTAATTAGATTGCGATAATTGAAAGTACAGTATTAGCGATAATCAGAGTTGAGTTGATTAATTGAGGAATTGTGAATTTTATATGATTAGAATGAAATAAAGAACTTATATATTAATTATTTAATATTGTGTTTTAAATAACGTACCAAAGGCCACGCTCGCAACAATATTAAAAGAAGGCGTCACTGCATAAAAATAAATTTTATTTCAATAAACATATTCTGAAACAAAAAAGAAACAAAAACCAAACTTTTGTAGTACATACGCAGACAGATAGTGAGAAATTAAATCTTTGTATGGCAACCCTATGAAGGGGTTAGCTGATTTATTCCATTTTCAAACTTGGATCTCCAATTTTTTAAGACTGCCGTGTGCAAAATTTCAGCTCTCTAAAGACTTAACTATAATTATTGATTCGACGACTGACTTCAGCGCCACCCTCTTAGAAAGTGTTATGTACTTTGTTTGGGTGAGATGTTGAGGATGACGTGCAGTCATATTAACTGTCCAAATTCATCTGCACTCTTCTGTGATTGGTTTCGTCTGGCTGACACGATAGCTTTTCTAGGCTATTGCGTAGATATAATGGCGCGGGCAAATCACCATCATGCCTCCGCGATACCAAATAAATCGTCCCAAGCGAGAAGAAGAAAGGGAACCGGGACTACTTGTGCAAAAAATAAGTTCCAAGAAGGAACTGTACGGATAGCAGAAGAAATTGGAAATACGGAGAGTTGAGAACGGGAACTAGCCAACATAGCTCTCCTTATCAAAGTAGGGATTGGTATTGTGTCCTCTTATGAGGAAAAGTATGCATACATACCAACACAGTTGGGAAGAGTGAATTCACACGAATACATCCAACTCCGCCTTATAGCCACCCAACCTGATTAAAAAATGCAGACTTCAACCGTCATCTGGTCGGCATAGATGTCCAGATGATCCTATTATTATGTAGCCTGGCCGAGTAGCCGCAACTTCCAGCTTCAGGGGCGATATCAATTCATACGCACCGGTGAGAGAAAGAGAGGGAAGAGAAAAAGGAAGTGAGGGACAGAGATAGATAGAGAGGGGGAGAGAGAGAGAGAGACCCATAATGCTTAACAGAACAGAACTAGCAAATCTGAAATCTTCATTCAATAGTCAATTCTCACACGGATTTCCTTATGAATATTACTCCCCTGGTACGCCGGAAAACAAAACTCTTAATAAATAACCCCTTTCCTAAAATTTTTTGTCGAAAAAAACTTGTATATATTTTTCTCATTTTTGTTCCCGAACAGGTCTCTTTTAAATTTAATGGGCAATCGAAAATTATGTTTTTCTGAATATTATTTTTCCGGATCCATAAAAATTTGCGTGGATAATTTTTCCAAGGAGCGAAAACGGTGCGGAGTTAGGGTTCTACGGATAAAGCTTGACGACAGAGAGAGGAGAAGATATGGAATCACTTACCTACATCTTCAGAGATCAACAAGCTCAAATTACAAATATTCACGTTGATGGAGGTCTATTTTTGTCTCATTCTACACTTATGAACCAAATAGTCGAACTTTGCACAACTATGTGACAATTTTCCTTTGTTTTGTTTACAGCTGTGGAAGTTCTTTAAATAAATCGTCTGCTACCAGTAAAGCAGTGCATCGGCCCGAATAAGTCGGTATAGCTCCAGTGAACGATTTCTGTTATATTAGTCGCCTTGACAGGTAAAACCTACTATGGGAGTATTCGTTTTCCCCTCTTACAAAGAAGTAAAGGCTAAATGCATCGAAATTTAAAATTTGAAAAAGTAACATTGGAAAATTCAATAGAACGGTTGCAGGCACTGGACATGTTTACACTGATTTATGACATTCTGGAAAATGATGATATCTATTAAGGTAAGTACTCTCCATCATTGCGGAAGATGTATGATAGGAGTGTTAAGGTCTACTGTCTTTGGAATGAAGTACCCCGATCAGATTTCCTTATATAGATCCTCTAACTCACTGATTAACTGATTATTCATTTAATCATGCTAAATATTCATTTTCCCTTAATATATAAATTATCATTCGGAGTACAAATTCCTGAACCAACAAACGTACAAATTCTTTCAACCAAAAATGCACAGTTGCAATTCTCATCAAAATCGGACTCATCAAGTAACAGAAATAAATTCACACGTTGAAGTAAAATTATGCACAGACGTATATTCTTGCATACTAAGCACAAAAATTATACACCGCCACTAGCCAGTAGGATCAAATATTGTTCATGCTTAGTAAATAAGTTTAGGTAAGAAAATTGTATATAAAAAAGCAGTAACATAATAAAGACACCAGTCGTTTTTTAAAAATCATCGGAGAGCGCTTCTATTATTATCTTCCAAGTTTTCAGATTTAGCTTTGTTCTAGAATTCCCCCCACCAGAAGTAAGGGTTCTAGAGTCCAAAGCCCATCATTCTTTTAAAGTTCAGCCTAGAACCTAAAAGAACACTTACTATTTCCGTTTTTGAGATCGGATCCGGCATTTTAAGAATTTCTTCGGGAGCTTGACACTAGGCTAATATTGAAAAGTGCTCTATGGGAAGCTCCTCCTAAATACTTCCTGACCCATTTTGTGATTCACATGCTTGGATGGATGGATTGAAAAGAGGTTGAGTCCCCCTGGGGGAAAGCCCTAGAACGTAGGCCGCTACAAGGCCCATTCTTCACCCTCAAGACCCCTGAATAAATTCATAGGTCCCAACCAGATGCTCCTACAAACCATAAGATTGGCTCCCAACCCTCCTTACCTGGTTCATGCAATTCATCCAGGAGGTGTGAGCTAAAGAAATCTACAACGTGAGAGAGCCGAACAGTGACAAGGAAAGTGAGTCACCGTCTCGGATCCCTCTCCACATCCTCTGTATGCAGGGTTATCAACCAGTCCTATCCTATGTAGGAGACCCCTGAGGGAATAGTGTCAAATGAGAATAGACACCAGAATTCTCATGGTAGGTTTGCTCAGCCCTAGCTGCTGTTTTCTGAAACTTGGGTTAGGTTTACCCCAGAGTTCTTTTATTGTTCTACCCGAAGGGTCGTCTAACCAAAGACAACTGTATTGGCAGTCCGCCTAAGTCGCAATTGTAGAGACCACTTTTTCGTTTCACTAACATCTCTGTGACCAGGCACCCAAAGAAGGAGTACCCTGTTACACAGAGAAGGAGTTCAGAGTGGTCTTATACTCCAGTACTAGATGGGAGGTTATGAAGGGTTTTGACAAAACCTTGACGGCAGCTTGGCTGTCCAAGCAGATGGCAATCTCCTTATTCTCAGTGTCTGAGCCAAGGAGGTACCTTCTTGCTTCAAGAATGGGGCTGACCTCCGCCTGGAAGACCGTTATATGGCTTTCCAGGGGTATGGCTAGTTCTAAATGAGGCTCCTCACAGAAGATGCCCGCTCCGGTGTTGTCTTCAGATTTGGAGCCGTCTGTATAAATTAAAGTGTCTAATAATGGGTGGAGCACAAAGTGTGCTGCCCATTCCTCCCTAGATGGGATTCTCTCTGGGACTCTCTCTGTCGGTGTCAGATGCTATGGACCGCACAAAATCAAGGATGGACTCGTGTGGAACAATGGTTCCTGAATGGATACAGTTCTGATTCAGGTGGAGCCTCAGCGCTGCTATAGTTACCCTGCGTAATATTTATCTGCACAGGGTGTATGTTAATGATAACGTCAAGAGCCCGAGTGCTAGCAGACTTGAATGCGTCGGTTACGCTGAGTAGGCACAATCTTTGAATCTCAATCAATATCTTACTATGATTGGCATACTCCATCGCTTTCCACCACACCACAGAACCGTAGGTTAACATGGGTCGGATGACACTAGTATACATCTATAGGATCATCTGCGGTTTGAGTCCACACTGTTTCCTTATAGCTCTGCGGCACATTGTGAATGCTCTAAGAGCTTTGTTCGCTCTGTCCTCAAGGTGTGGTTTCCAGCTCAGCTTTTTATCTAGTATAATAACTAGATATTTCACCCTGTCCTTAAGCTCTAACCGTGTAGAGCCGATGGAGGGCAGGTTCAATCTTGAAATGTTCCTTTTTTTGGTGAAAAGACATAAATCGGTTTTCGAAGGATTGATGCACAGTCCGAAATCCTTAGCCCAGTCCTCGACTAGTCGGACCGCATTATGCATCAGTCCGCAGAGCTCCGATTAATAATTTTCGGTGACTAAAATCTCCGGGTCGTCTGCGTAGCATACCGTTTTGTATTTCATCCGGGTGAGAGTTAGCAAAAGATCATCCATAATGAGCACCAACAGTAAAGGTGATAAGATACCACCTTGTGGGGTGCCCCTGTGGGCTTTTTTCACTCGAGTTGCCCCACCCAGACAGGCGAAGACGGTTCTATTGTTCAACATGTGTGCAATCCAGTTTATTAGGGACAGGTTCACACCATACTTTGTCAGCATTTCACTAAACTGTAGAAGAACATTGTTAGAGGCTCTATCTAAATCGATAAAAACAGCTAGCGTAAATTGTTTAAAGTGGAAGCCCTTTTCAATTGAGTGTATGACGTCTCTATCCCCGGAAGCAGTTTCACTACGAAAAGCTTCTGCTCACAGAGACGAAGAGTCTTCAACAGGACCGTCAGGGAAGTGTTCGTTAAGCAAAATATCCAGAGAGCTCGAGCCCGGGCTTGTCAGTGTTGGAGAGCAATCGTTTTAACCTTGACATCTCATTTACACCGTCAACATTCTCGCAGAAGAGTTGCCACGATTTCCTCTTGGATTTTCGGATTGAATATTTGTAATGACGTTGGGAGCGTTGGAAAGCTGACCATTCGTCTACCCGTTTGATATTTTCAGTTTGTTGTACAACCTGCGCACGTTTCTGCGCTGATCTCAAAGTTCACGCATTAACCAAGGGGAACAGAGTTATGCCCTGTCCTCCTGACCGGGCACGAAGACTCAAAAGACTGGATCAGCGCCGTGGTAATTTTTTCGACCGACCTATCTATATCTGCACTCGAGGATAAGTGCGCGACAGAGAGGTCGGTTAGCCTCTCTGAGAGCGAGTGGTTGAACTCCTCCCAATTGGTTTTGGTAGGATTTCTGTAGGTTACCGGGGCTTCAACTGCCATATCTAACTCAAACCGTATGTAACGCTGGTCGGAGAGTGAAGCCTCTGTCGAAACGCTTCAATTAAGAACATACGACGTCAGATGACGGGTTGCAAGACTTAGGTCTAGGACCTCTCGACGATTGCGTGTTATAAACGTGAGTTCCTCACCTTTTTTTAGTACATCTTTGTTAGTAGTTAAAATAAAATCTAGAAGTGACCCACCTCTTCTGGTACATTCGGTGCTACCCCAGATCGTGTGATGGAAGTTGGCATCACATCCAATTAACACCTCCAGGTTACCGCTGTTCGCTAGCTCCATGGCGTTTGACATTTGCATAGATGGGGGTGGTTGGTCAAAAGCATAAGGAAGGTAAAGATACGATAAATTAGTCTTTTCAATCTTCCGGAATCATATCGTTTAAGGTCCATGGTTCCTGAATGAGTGCAACATCCGCAGTGTCAGCTTGGAGGATGTGTTGTAGGTTACTATAGCCACCATACTATGATATCAATTGATTTGTATCAATCTTAACATTGCAGCGACCTCCTCTCCTCTTCCTCCGAGAAGTCTTCGGTGAGCGTGTCATCTTCATCCTCTGACGAGGAGGTCCCACAAAGAAGCATCCTCCCTTCGTACGAAACAGTTGGACGCGGAGAGGTCCCCTGCTTGGGAACTCCCTTGGGACCCACCGGTATGTCTTGACAGGAGACCATAGTATGATCGTCCCTAGAGAGAGTCAGCCCAGAGATGCTGCTTGTCAGCGACAGTTTTTGCGCTGTCAAGGATGAGCTTTGCCGGCAGGATTAGGTGAGGACGTCCTTGTCAATTGACTGCTCGGCTTCAGTGTCCATCTCCATGGCCTCGCCGGTTGATGGCTCCATCCTGCTGCCAAGTCTAAATTTCAATCTGGTCATTCTGAAGACAGCCAGGCCTTCTCTCTCATTGAGTCAACTTAGAGACTCTTGGTAAACTCCAAAAACTAGGAACAGATAATTCTGTTCTTCTCTGCGGTGGTAAACCGCCCACAGGTTGGTTTTCAGCCCGTTTTGCTTTCTCAAGCACCCGAGAATCTCCTCGTTGGCTCGTGATTTTCCACTATTTGCGACGGAGATTTTCAGGGTCGGGATTATGCCCTTCCCTACTACACGTAGGTAGCCGACTTCCTAAATATTTCTGAGTCCCCTCATCTTTAAAAAGTTTGCTGTGAAGTCATCTTCACAGCTTGCCCTGAAAAGCCCCCTGCTGAAGCCACTCCAGGCAAATCGAACATTAATCCATTAACACACTCAGAAACAGGTGTCATGTCTCAGCATTCCTAGGGGCACCCGCAAGACAATAAAATAAACACGTCACCGTGAAGTAGCTACCATTCACCACAACGAAAACATGATGCACGATCCCTACTGAGTACTAACCGTCGGGCTTATGTAATTTCGTGTTTGTTTATCATTTCCCATATGCTATTGGCGACCCTGAAAATTGTCTCTGATTATTTTTGTAGTTTTCAATTGTTTTTGTGATATTCCGAATTTGTTTACCGATTGTTAAAATTCGAGCGTTTCCGTCCAAGACGAAAAGTCAATTTTTAATTATTTTTAAAATTTTTGTTATTTGAGCGTTTCCGTTTAAATAAAAATCAGAATTGTGATATTCAATTGTTTATTCAATTTCTGTCATTTGAGCGTTTCCGTTTGGACAAAAATCGGAACATATGCACGCATATGGAATTGTCTACCCGACAATTCCCACCAAATAGGAAAATGCATAATCGACCAATTTTGATTAGTTAAGGAATTGGTTCGATTTCAAATAAACACTCAAAGTAAGGATCCAGTGATTACCAGTGTTTTTTAAAGTTTTCCAAAGTGTAAGAAAAGTTAGCGAAATTTTTGTATTAAAAGGTAGTATTCAGTTTAACATATTGTATTCAGTATTGTACGAAGCGAATTGTTTGAAATAAAAGAAGTGAACAATAAAGGTTATTACGAACGACACAAAAGGAGATAATTATTTTTAAAAAAAAGAAGGAAGTTGTACCCCAAGTGGCGTGCAACACTGTTGTCGCTGATGACCCTGGCGAAGCTCTTCGACGTACCCGTCTCCTTTTTCCTCCTGAATACAGAAGTGGCTTCCTCATTTGACCTGACTCTTTTCAGTTTAGGCCAGCGTTCCGTGGTGGGGAGGGAGTGCCCGAGGGAACTGTAACGGTGCGCTCAATTCGCAAATAAAAGTTGTATATAATCGATCATTAGGTCCATTCGTTTGCATGCTTGATATAGCCCACTACACCAAACCATTCGTTTGTAAGGTGTACACCAAGCCATTCGCTTGCTTGTTAAAATACGGTGTAGTGTACACTGAGTGTAATTTTTCTGCACAATCGAAATTATGGGTGTAAGCAGTGTAGAAAAGATGATTTGACAATTGTCATTAGCTTAGACGATAAGGTCATTGTTAAGCAACCGTAATAACTGAAATTAATAAATGGATTTGAGTAAAAACCAAGTGCGCTCAGTAATCTAGATAATTAAATTTATTTGAGTAAAAACAAGTGGGTTCAGTAATTTAAATAATTAAATTGATTTGTTGTAAAACAACCAAATAAGTGTACTCAAACAATTAAATAGAATTTTGATAAATATAATCAAGTATTTTTAAACAATAAAAAATGAATACAGTGACATGAGTTGACCCGGTGGTCGGTTCTGCGAACCAAAATATTTATATCTGTGTGGATTTCGTCTCAAGCCGTCAAATATGTGCCTAATGGGTTGCAGAGGACAACTCTTGGCTCAGAGGCCAACTTCTTCTCGCCTAAACATAGCTTTTTTCCAGTTTTATTGCTTGATCTGTTGTTGGATAGTTATCCTCGTGGCTTTGTTTGGAACTACCTGAAGATCCCCCTTAGCTAGGATTTGCACGCTCCGTAGGGATACTGAATACCACTTTCAGATGTGTATTCCTCAGCCTGTTCGTCTTCCTTCACCCTGCCGGAGCATGGGGCTTCCACCTGGCGCCTGTAAAGCCCGTTCTTCCAGACAACTACAATCTAATTTTTATTTCACTCATAATTTTATGCGATTTTAACTTTGTTCATTTTGTAAATCTGGTAACCCTGCAGTTTTTGTTTTTAACTTGTTGTCTCAGTCGCACTACAATAATGCATAGCCAAGCTCTTTTCCCTCATTCATAAAAGTATATGACATTCACTTGTTTCTTTTCTAGAAAACACGAAAAATTTCCTATTTTGCTCGCTTCTGTCTCTACTTATCCTTATTAATACTTTGCTACGGGTCAAAGTTTACCTAATAATAAGTTAAGAAGCTGGTGAGATATCCGAGTGTTTTACATTTAAAATGCACACGGCAAGAAAAGGAAGAAAGAAAGAAAAAAAATCGAAAAAAAATCAAACTCTCTTTAAAAATTTTATGAATAAAGATAAAAAATGTGAAAGCGCAAGTTGCATGCACCGAAACAGAATGGAAAATGTTTCATTTTCGTAAATAAATGAGAAGGGGCGGAGTTTTCACGTTTTACTCTCATAAAAAGTTCCCGCGCTTTTGTGAAAACCGGTTTTCATAAAATATTGATAATGTTAGGACACATGTTGTTGTTGTAATTTGCTGTAATATGGACACATGTTGTTGCTGTAATCCTATGATATTTGAACAGCACGTGTTTATGTTTACATTCGTCTTGCTATGAAGAGATTAAGTGGGAGAATTCATGCTGGATTCTCTGTTATTTTCGGGAAAAATGAGAATTTCATTTGAGAGGAATTTTACATCTCCTTTCAGCATCTGGGCCAAAGCGAAATTTATCTTTTTCTTAAAAATGGGAAGTAGTGTGGCCCGAAGTACATTATTATGAATAGGTTGAAAGGATTTTGAGAGATTTAATAAGATTTTGTCGTTCGGGTAATCCTACGTTCTCTCAATTTTTGTTTTTAACTCGTTGTCTCAGTTGCACTACAATAGTGCATAGACAAGTTCTTTTCCCCCATTCATGCAAAAGACGAAAGTATATGAAATTACTTGTTTCATTCTAAAAAACACCAGAAATTTGCCCATTTTGCTGTACAGCTTCTTAACTTATTATTAGGTAAACTTTGCTACGGGTGCTCGCAATACACAGTCAACAACAACTAGGCATAACACTATTGTTGCTTTTTTACCTGGTTGTGTCGGTTGTTGCTGCTAATGGCGCCCAAATATTTGTGTTTTTGTATCACCTTTTTTGTTTTTTCCTCTGAGCATGCAGAATTTTTTTTAGACTTCTGCAACATTCGTGGATTAAGAGCTAATCGTTTCTCGGTGTACCTTATTATATACAAATATCCGGCAATTCTTGCACTAAGTGCCAAAGTTATTTCTCAGGCTGATATTAGTCAGTATCACGTCCCTGGTTACAGCTTGATCCCGCTTATTTCTCCACATAGGGGATTGCATTATACCTACATATACAGGGTGTCCCGTAAGTCGACGTCAAGCTGGAATCGGGTGATAGACCAAATCATAACAGTTACCAGAAAAATATATAAAAAAATCTAAGTCATTTATTTTTTAAATTATAGACATTTCTTTTGTTTTCGAGAAAATGTACACCTTGTGATGGTTTTTTAGCTCCTGTTGCTACAAATCTTAACTTTTTTTCAATTTTATTTTTCTTATGTAATCCCGAATAGTGCTTATGTAACCTGCTGCTTTAAATTCTAAGCCAACTGCTCCAGCTTGGAAGAAAATGTCACATTTTGCTGAACCAAGAATTGAAAATTAATATTTCACCCAACTTTAACTGTCTGTAATGAAAAAAAAATGTATTACGCCAGTTTGGCAAGTAACTTTAAAAGTTGACGCATTTAATAAGGATTCTAAAATGGTATAACACTTGGTGAAATATTTCTTAGATTACGGAAAAAAAATTTTCCTTCAAGAAACCCAGTTTCGAAAAATTTCTTTTCACCTACTAAAAATGATTCTAGTGTACCCAAAGCTTGCCGTAAGACCGTAACGTTCAGATTTTAGTTTGAGTGAGACGGAGAGTCATTACATGAAGTGTGAGTGAGCAAGATAGTGACGCTTTCAAGTTAGAGATCCTAACTTTTTGTTGGATTTAGGACAAATTTTCCTTAAGTTTAAAATTAAACACCAATTATTTGGATGCTAAGATTCATAATTTACAAAAGATATTCAAACCGCCTTCCTTCAGCTGCAATACAAGTTCGACATCTTCCAAATTGAAGGCTGTATAATGCTAGAAGTGGAAGGTGGTTGTAAAATTTTGAAATTTTGGGACCGATTCTTCAGGCCATTCTATTCAGAAAACACAGGATATTATAATTATAAAGAAAAACGTTCAAAAAATGTATTATGTAATGTACTAAAAATTTATTGAAGATTATTATATAAAATATGAAAAGAAAAGAATGCTCATTTTGAAATTAAATCGGAAAATAGTACTTCTACATACACTAGAAGTTTTTTTTTACCCGATAAAACTTTGTAAAAATAACGCTGTACAAAACTCCAAAAATTATAACCAGCAATTGGATATTCTAGATTGAACAAAAAGAAAATTTTAAAACATATGTCCATAGCACGGAGGAAATTTGTAAATTTGTATTTTACGCCATCAGAGTACAATAAAAATTCCCTGATTGTTAATATGTCTTCGCCTATTGCTAGTAAATGAGGTTGAATATTTTCTGCTTTATCTTGCAGTGATTGAAGATGTTCTTCAAGTTGGTTGACATTATTTTTGATGCATATGAAGGACTCCTGAGAATCTAATATAGTATGCCTTTGTTTTTTTCCCGTTCCTTGTACTGCTTCCGACTTGCTTGTTGGTGGAATTGCGCCATGAATGCTCCACAAAATTGTAGCAGCCCTCTGATCTTAAATATTAAGTAATAAAAAATCATTATCTAACAAAATATTGAAAATTTGTAATGGAAATAAATCAAATATACCCAGATGTGAGGACCAATGTTAATAAATAGGAACATATCTCTGCAGCTAATGCTTTTTCTAATTTGAACACAAACAATTTTAATGTGGAGATCTAGAAATGGAGTAGACAAGCTTTCCTAAATGAAAATTTCATACATCACTTCTTCCCACTACACTTACACATCTGGGCATATTGTCTGTGATTAAAGTGAAAGTAATTATTAGAATGGTCTACAAAACATTTAACATGTGTTTCCTTTTTCCACAATTCATTGCTCTAGAAAAGAAGCAAATGATGTTTAAATATTTTGCTTACCATCGAGAATATTGTCTATGTTGAATGACTTTTGCAAATATATACTATAATAATCACCTTCTGTTAAATCGGCTCTTTGTTTCAATTCATATAAAGTTGCTTTGACATTTTTATCTTTGATACGATCTTCTTTCGAGAAAAAATCTTGTATCATGGTGAGTTTTTCAGGCCATTCGTCTAATGAAGAAGTGTTGTTTTTGAATTCATAATTGAAGTCAATATCTATCTATTAAAATTATAAGTACTTCAAGTAATCTCAAATATATATAAAATAATGCATATTAATTACCAGACGATAGCCAATTGGTTTTTTGTATTGTGGCCAATTTTTAAAAATCTCCGATGTTGGTTTCATCCGGATTTCCAATTCAGCCACACTTAAATTATCATACTGTAATGACTGAATTTGCGCTTTGATGTCAGCATTCATTACTGAAAAAGATACAATTATATGGTTTATTACTGGTTCCAAACGACTGAAAGTTTTTATTACGGAAGATATTGTTACGTGCAATAGAAAGAGACAACTGGTGACATCTACTGGCAATGGAGAGTAAACGATTTCAGGTTCGGAGAATCGATAAGGTTCAGCTTATGGAATAGAACACTCCAGAATAATCCGGAGAGTTTCTAGGGTATAAATATAACAGTTGTCACCGCCATAGAAAGAGTCTTGTCTTAGACGCTGCAGTATTAACAAGCGAAAGTGTGTAATTTGATTGCGATAATTGAAAGTACAGTGTTAACGATAATTAAAGTTGAGTTGATTAAATGAATGTTTGTGAATTTTATATGATTAGAGTGAAATATAGAACTTGTGTATTAATTATTTAATATTGTGTTTTAAATAACGAACCAAAGGCCACGCTCGCAACAATTGGTGTCAGAAGTGAATTAAATTCGCGAAATAAAGTGGTGGCAATTGACTTAAAAATTCAAAATGTGATTAATTTTGAGAAATTGTGTTAAATTGTGAAAGTTCTGGAAAATAATTTATATTCTTCTGTAAGAGAATTATCAAAGTAATGGGGCGCAAACTGGAGGAGCTTCGGATACAGGATTTGAAAGTGGAGTTAGGGAACCGGTCGTAACAAACGACAGGTCCAAAGAATGTTCTCGTCGAGCGACTGAGACAAGCTTTGATAGACGGGCAGAATCCTGAGATATTTGTTTTCCAAGATAACTTGGAGGAAACTGAAGCGGAAGAAAAGTCTGTGATGAACATGGAACAAGTTTTGGGCATTTTAATGAGTAAATTGGAGCTTTCATTAGCTCTGCAGATGAAAAATGCTTTTGAGGAAACAAGCAATTCTCTTGAGAAACAACAGAGATCTCTGGAATCCTGTTTAGATGAGCAGAAAAAATCTATGGACGAACAAAAGAATTCTCTTGAGGAACAAAAAAATCTATGGAAGCCCGTTTTGATGAATAAAAGAATTCTCTCGACGAACAAAAGAATTCTCTCGACGAACAAAAGAATTCTCTCGAGGAAGAAAAGAAATCTTTGGAATCCCGTTTTGATGAACGAAAGATTGATTTTAGGAACAAAAGAAATCTCTGGAAACCCGTTTGGACGAACAAAAGATCTCTCTGGAGAATTGTCTAGAAACTCGTTCGGAGGAACAGAAGACTTTCCTGAAAAACTCATTAGACGAACAAAATTTGAAAATTGAAGGAATCGAGCAGGAAGTGGCGGAAGCTCAACAAAAAGTCACCGAGCAGCTTGACAGTTTTAAATCAGATCTGGAAAGAATAAAGCATCGTCAGCCTCTAAACGTAGCAGCTGAAATATCCGGAGCAGGTAGAATGATAGCTCCAATATTTGATGGACAAAATTCGTGACATATCTTCAAGAGACAATTCGAGGCAGCTTCAGAGGTAAATGGATGGAATGATGAAGACAAAGCTAGTAGATAAGCTGTGCGGGTTCTGGCCCACTTTTTTAGCCTCCAGGATTTCGCCACCGTCGCCAGGTGGTTTGAGCCCGTGCTAAATGTAGGGCTGTGTCTTGGTTGTATTGGTTTGTGTCTTGGATACATCATTGCGCCTTGGATGCACCATGTGTTGCGCCTAAATGTAGGCTTTTGGTTTCATTGAGTCTCGACTGCGCCCTAGCGGGATTAATCGGTACTACCGAGATGTATCATTTGATCTTGACTGCACCCTAGCGGCATTAGCAGGTACTACCAGCATGCTCCCGTACTACGGTTTTCTTAAATAGATATGTGTTGCGCCTAAATGTAGGCTTTTGGTTTCATTGAGTCTCGACTGCGCCCTAGCGGGATTAATCGGTACTATCGGGATGTGTCATTTGGTCTTGACTGCGCCCTAGCGGCATTAGCAGGTACTACCAGCATGCTCCCGTACTACGGTTTCCTTAAATAGATATGTGGTGCGCCTAAATGTAGGCTTTTGGTTTTGAACTAATATTAGTAATAATTAAAGTTAACGCTAGGAAATTTTTGTTCATGCCAATGGATTCTAGATGGTTGGGGTGGGGTTATTAGGTGGGATGAAATTTTCATCAGAAATCCTCTACGGGCTCTGGTTTTCGAGATATTAGCGATTTTACCTTTTCTTTTATAGTTAATATTATTAATAATTCAAGCTAGCTAGGACAGTTTTGTTCATGCCAATAGATTCTAGAAGGTGTTAGAGGGGCGAGGGTTAGAGGGGGAACGAAATTTTCATCAGAAATCCTCTACGGGCTTTGGTTTTCGAGATATTAGCGATTTTACCTTTTTAGGTATAGTTAACATAAGTAATAATTCAAGTTTTTTTCGCTCATGGGGGTGCTGCGTCTAAATGTAGGCTTTGTTCAGCATCATTCGAATTTCACAACATGACATCACTATGAACAGATTCTAGAAGATGTCAGTGAGCCGATACTATCAGCATGCTCCGGTACTACGGCTTGGGATGTGTGGTACGATTCTTTTGGAAGTTTTTTGCTTCACTTTTGGCCCACACGTGGCAGCATGCTACGGTTTTGGGAAGTTTTTGCTTCACTTTTGCCCACACGTGGCAGCATGCTACGGTTTTGGGAAGTTTTTTGCTTCACTTTTTTGGATGTGTGGTGCGCCTAAATGTAGGCCTGGTTTTGAATTAATATTAGTAATAATTGATTTTTCTTGAGCGCCTAAATGTAGGCTTTTGGTTTTGAACTAATAATTAAAGTTAATAGTAAGAAATTTTTGTTCATGCCAATGGATTCTAGAGGGGTGGTATGTGTGGTGGTGGTGGTGGTGGTGGTGGGGGGGGGGGGGGGTAATAGAGAGTGAGAGGGGGGTAATGTAATATTTCAAGTTATTTTTGCTCATGGAAATGGATACTTGGCGGTGTGGGGTGGGAGGCGGAATGAAATTTTCATCAGAAATCCTCTGGTTTTCGAAATATTAGCGACATTTGTTCGAGCGCAAACGCCATTTCTTTAGTCAGGTTCCCTAGCGGCCTTAGCCGGAACTACCAGCATGCCATGGTTTTGCTGTTTTCTTTTACTAGCGGGAGAGTTCTAGATATCAGCATGACGTCATCATGGTTTTAATGTTTTCAAATGCTGCACGTTTTCTTAGCAGGGAAGTTGTAGATATCAGCATCATTCGATTTTCACAACATGACATCACCTTTGCTTGATGTTTTCTTAGCAAATTAATATTATTGGGTTTAGGGGGTGCGTGTATTGAAAAGTCACAGTTGCTCTTTCGAGTGCAAACACCATTTATTGAGTAAGGTTCCCTAGCGGCATTAGCCGGTACTTCATATGTTGTTCACCTCGAGGGAAAGTAAGGTTCCCTAGCGGCATTAGCAGGTACTACCACCATGCCTTGGATTTGCTATTTTCTTTTATTAGCGGGGAGGTAGTAGATATCAGAATGACGTCATCTTGGTTTTTCTGTTTTCAAGTGGTGTGCCTAAATAAGTTTTCTTAGCGGGGAAGTTGTAGATATTAACATCATTCGAATTTCACAACATGATATCACCTTGGCTTGATGTTTTCTTAGCAAATTATTATTATTAGGTCTTGGGGGTGCATGCATTGAAAAGTCACAGTTGCTCTTTCGAGTACAAACACCATTTCTTGAGCATGGTCCCCTGGTGGCATTAGCCGGTACTACTCCAGCATAGGGAAATAACATAGGATTTTGATTTTGTTTCTGAAGTTCGCTTATTTTTCATCTCGAATCTTGGGGATACGAGACCACTTTGGGGGTACGAATCCACTTTTAGCGCTCTCCAGCAAAGGGAAATAGCATAGGATTTTGATTTTGTTTCTGAAGTTCGCTTATTTTTCATCTCGAATCTTGGGGATACGAGACCATTTTGGGGATACGAGACCACTTTTAGCGCTCTCCAGCATAGGGAAATAGCATATGATTTTGATTTTGTTTCTGAAGTTCGCTTATTTTTCATCTCGAATGGTGCCCTGGTGGCATTTGCTGGTACTACCAATTTTTGTTCATCTCGGGCTTGGGGATACGAGATCACTTACAGCACTCTCCAGCATAGGAAAATAGTATAGAATTTCGATATTTCTTGAGTAAGTTTACCTAGCCGCATTAGCTGGAACTA
This sequence comes from Dioctria linearis, assembly GCA_963930735.1. Classification (NCBI taxonomy): domain Eukaryota; kingdom Metazoa; phylum Arthropoda; class Insecta; order Diptera; family Asilidae; genus Dioctria; species Dioctria linearis. The sequence goes on along the minus strand of OZ005741.1, from coordinate 204,819,433 downwards.
ATAGCATGCCTTGGTTTTGCTGTTTTCTTTTATTAGCGGGGAAGTGCTAGATATCAGCATGGCGTCATCTTGGTTTTTATTGAAAAGTCACAGTTGCTTTTTCGAGTCCAAACACCATTTCTTGAGCAAGGTCCCCTGGTGGCATTTGCTGGTACTACCTATGTTGTTCATCTCGGGTTCGGGGATAAGATATCACTTACAGCACTCACCAGCATAGGATTTCGATATTTCTCGAGTAAGATTATCTAGCGGCATTAGCCGGAACTACTAGCATGCCTTGGTTTTGCTGTTTTCTTTTATTAGCGGGGAAGTGCTAGATATCAGCATGGCGTCATCTTGGTTTTGGGGAAATAGCATAGAATTTCGATATTTCTTGAGTAAGGTTACCTACCTGTTTTCAAGTGCTGTTGTAGATATCAGCATCATTCGAATTTCACAACATGATATCACCTTGGCTTTATGTTTTCTTAGCAAATTATTATTATTATTGGGTCCTGCGGGTGCGTGTATTGAAAAGTCACAGTTGCTTTTTCGAGTCCAAACACCATTTCTTGAGCAAGGTCCCCTGGTGGCATTTGCTGGTACTACCTATGTTGTTCATCTCGGGTTCGGGGATACGATATCACTTACAGCACTCACCAGCATAGGGAAATAGCATAGGATTTCGATATTTCTCGAGCAAGGTTACCTAGCGGCATTAGCCGGAACTACTAGCATGCCTTGGTGAAAAGGTTTAGGTTTTATGAAAAATTGTTTACTAATTCGTGGCGGAAAAAGCTGGAAAAGTCCATCTATAAAATCTTGCAAATATTTCTATTAAATTAATTCACCTCAATGTTTTTAAATGTACTTTACTAGCAAAAAATTAAAGCTGTTATCAGAGCTGTTTTAAATCTGTTAATTTGTTATCAGAGCTGTTTAAAAGCTGTTAAGCTGTTATCAGAGCTGTTTTAAAAGCTGTTAAGCTGTTATCAGAGCTGTTTGAAAAGCTGTTAAGCTGTTATCAGAGCTGTTTAAAAGCTGTTAAGCTGTTATCAGAGCTGTTTTAAAAGCTGTTAAGCTGTTATCAGACCTGTTTGAAAAGCTGTTAAGCTGTTATCAGACCTGTTTGAAAAGCTGTTAAGCTGTTATCAGAGCTGTTTTAAAAGCTGTTATCAGAGCTGTTTGAAAGCTGTTAAGCTATTATCAGAGCTGTTTTAAAAGCTGTTAAGCTGTTATCAGGGCTGTTTGAAAAGCTGTTAAGCTGTTATCAGAGCTGTTTGAAAAGCTGTTAAGCTGTTATCAGAGCTGTTTGAAAAGCTGTTAAGCTGTTACCAGAGCTGTTTAAAAGCTGTTAAGCTGTTATCAGAGCTGTTTGAAAAGCTGTTAAGCTGTTATCAGAGCTGTTTAAAAGCTGTTAAGCTGTTATCAGAGCTGTTTGAAAAGCTGTTAAGCTGTTATCAGAGCTGTTTTAAAAGCTGTTAAGCTGTTATCAGAGCTGTTTGAAAGCTGTTTAGCTATTATCAGAGCTGTTTTAAAAGCTGTTAAGCTGTTATCAGAGCTGTTTGAAAAGCTGTTAAGCTGTTATCAGAGCTGTTTTAAAAGCTGTTAAGCTGTTATCAGAGCTGTTTTAAAAGCTGTTAAGCTGTTATCAGAGCTGTTTGAAAAGCTGTTAAGCTGTTATCAGAGCTGTTTTAAAAGCTGTTAAGCTGTTATCAGAGCTATTTGAAAAGCTGTTAAGCTGTTATCAGACCTGTTTGAAAAGCTGTTAAGCTGTTATCAGAGCTGTTTTAAAAGCTGTTAAGCTGTTATCAGAGCTGTTTGAAAGCTGTTAAGCTATTATCAGAGCTGTTTTAAAAGCTGTTAAGCTGTTATCAGGGCTGTTGAAAAGTCACAGTTGCTCTTTCGAGTGCAAGCACCATTTATTGAGTAAGGTTCCCTAGTGGCATTAGCCGGTACTTCATATGTTGTTCACCTCGAGGGAAAGTAAGGTTCCCTAGCGGCATTAGCAGGTACTACCACCATGCCTTGGATTTGCTATTTTCTTTTATTAGCTGGGAGGTAGTAGATATCAGAATGACGTCATCTTGGTTTTTCTGTTTTCAAGTGGTGTGCCTAAATAAGTTTTCTTAGCGGGGAAGTTGTAGATATTAACATCATTCGAATTTCACAACATGATATCACCTTGGCTTGATGTTTTCTTAGCAAATTATTATTATTAGGTCTTGGGGGTGCATGCATTGAAAAGTCACAGTTGCTCTTTCGAGTACAAACACCATTTCTTGAGCATGGTCCCCTGGTGGCATTAGCCGGTACTACTCCAGCATAGGGAAATAACATAGGATTTTGATTTTGTTTCTGAAGTTCGCTTATTTTTCATCTCGAATCTTGGGGATACGAGACCACTTTGGGGGTACGAATCCACTTTTAGCGCTCTCCAGCATAGATAAATAGCATAGGATTTTTATTTTGTTTCTGAAGTTCGCTTATTTTTCATCTCGAATCTTAAGCTTGTTGTTGTTTAATGAACCGCATATTGAAGACTAACGGGATTGCTATAAGTATACCTATTTATATTACATTTCAACAGTATCATCGGAACTTTATAAGATGTCGGATCACAAATCGAAACGCTCCAGAAAATCTTTGAAAGGGGGCAGAGGACTATTAAACTCAATCATCAACAAATTACCTGTAGAATTACATCTACCGGGGTACCAGTACTGTGGACCAGGAACAAAGTTACAACAAAGATTGGCGAGAGGAGATCCGGGCATTAATCCACTGGATGCAGGCTTTTATGAATTGGAGCTGCTGATAGTTAAACACCCAGACCTATATCTCGTAGAGAAAATCTTAAAGAAGTGTGGAGATAAAGCTTACGTTAAATGGCTCGGATTTTCATCAAAACACAATTCTTGGATTAATAACAAAGATGTTTTATAATTTCTTGAAAAAACACCTATAATACAATTTAAAATAAATATATATTTATAATACTTTATACATGTAGCTATAATGCAAATTACTTTAATAAATGAAACTAAAACTATAATACATATTTTATTTACACTAGATTTAGATTCTTTCTGGGGTTGCCACTTGTTGATCTGATGAAATGGAATAATGCCGTAAGGTTAAGTATCCGCCGTTCCGCTCATAATATGTCGCTTATTTTCATAAGGACTCATATCCAAATAAATGCACAGCTACACACATCCACCCGCGCCTTAGGTAACGTTTCCTCAGCCACCAAGTAGCCCAGCCCAACATACTAAAGTAAACAACTGAAACCAAACTCAAGCTGACAAGTATACTGCCCCGATATAAATTCGCTTAGGGTATTTCACATCATTACTTAAGCCGTATACATTCTACCCAAGCCTTGGTATAGGTAACGTAGCCGAATCCAACACACCACAGACAATCCTAGTCATAGTATCAGATATTGCCAATAAAGCTCTCAGCCAACCTCCAGTACCTATCCCCAAGTCCAAGATGATGTAGTACCGACTAATGCCACCAGGGGACCTTGCTCAAGAAATGGTGTTTGCACTCGAAAGAGCAACTGTGAATTTTCTCTGCACGCACCCCCAAGACCCAATAATAATAATAATTTCCTGATATCTACAACTTCCCTGCTAAGAAAACGTGCAGGATTTGAAAACAGCAAAACCATGATGACGTCATGCCAATATCTAGAACTCTCCCGCTAATGCATGCTGGTAGTTCCGGCTAAGGCCGCTAGGGTACCTTACTCAAGAAATGGCGTTTGCGCCCAAACAGATGTCGCTAATATCTCGAAAACCAGAGCCCATAGAGGATTTCTGATGAAAATTTCATTACCCCCCCCCCCCCCCCCACATACCACCCCTCTAGAATCCATTGGCATGAACAAAAATTTCCTACTATTAACTTTAATTATTAGTTCAAAACCAAAAGCCTACATTTAGGCGCTCAAGAAAAATCAATTATTAGTAATATTAATTCAAAACCAGGCGCAACACTTGAAAACAACAAAAGCCTACATTTAGGCGTACCACACATCCAAAAAAGTGAAGCAAAAAACTTCCCAAAACCGTAGCATGCTGCCACGTGTGGGCAAAAGTGAAGCAAAAACTTCCCAAAACCGTAGCATGCTGCCACGTGTGGGCCAAAAGTGAAGCAAAAACTTCCAAAAGAATCGTACCACACATCCCAAGCCGTAGTACCGGAGCATGCTGATAGTATCGGCTCACTGACATCTTCTAGAATCTGTTCATAGTGATGTCATGTTGTGAAATTCGAATGATGCTGAACAAAGCCTACATTTAGACGCAGCACCCCCATGAGCGAAAAAAACTTGAATTATTACTAATATTAACTATATCTAAAAAGGTAAAATCGCTAATATCTCGAAAACCAAAGCCCGTAGAGGATTTCTGATGAAAATTTCGTTCCCCCTCTAACCCTCGCCCCTCTAACACCTTCTAGAATCTATTGGCATGAACAAAACTATCCTAGGTAGCTTGAATTATTAATAATATTAACTATAAAAGAAAAGGTAAAATCGCTAATATCTCGAAAACCAGAGCCCGTAGAGGATTTCTGATGAAAATTTCATCCCCCCTAATAACCCCACCCCAACCATCTAGAATCCATTGGCATGAACAAAAATTTCCTAGCGTTAACTTTAATTATTACTAATATTAGTTCAAAACCAAAAGCCTACATTTAGGCGCACCACATATCTATTTAAGGAAACCGTAGTACGGGAGCATGCTGGTAGTACCTGCTAATGCCGCTAGGGCGCAGTCAAGACCAAATGACACATCCCGATAGTACCGATTAATCCCGCTAGGGCGCAGTCGAGACAGAATGAAAACAAAAGCCTACATTTAGGCGCAACACATATCTATTTAAGAAAACCGTAGTACGGGAGCATGCTGGTAGTACCTGCTAATGCCGCTAGGGTGCAGTCAAGATCAAATGATACATCTCGGTAGTACCGATTAATCCCGCTAGGGCGCAGTCGAGATTCAATGAAACCAAAAACCTACATTTAGGCGCAACACATGATGCATCCAAGGCGCAATGATGTATCCAAGACACAAACCAATACAATCAAGGCACAACCCTACATTTAGCACGGGCTCAAACCACCTAGCGACGGTGGCGCCATCTGTGGCGAAACCCTGGAGGCTAAAAAAGTGGGCCAGCTATGGTGTTAGCACTTCGAGGTCCTGCGTCAGAACTCTTACAAACTGTACCGATTGAAAATCAACGTAATTACTCTTCATTAGTACAGGCGATAGAATTACGTTACGGAGATGAACACATGCAGCAAGTATATCGCCTACAGTTGCGCAACAGGATTCGAAAACATGGCGAATCACTACAACAACTGCAGGCAGATGTGAAAAGATTAGTGCATCTTTCATACACCAGCGTGTATGCGGATTTTCTCAATGAAGTGGCGACGGAGGCATTTGTGAACGCTGTTGCAGATCAAAGTTTACAACAAGCGTTAAGGCAGGCAGGAAGGAAATCAACAGCAGAAGCACTAGCCTATGCATTAGTGTATGAATCCGCCAGACAAGCTTCGCGGAGTGCAGTACGAATGAGAGACATTTCGGTGGACGAATGTACTTGTAATAGAATGCAGTCATCCCAGAGCTCACCTTTGCGTGGTATCCTTCGATGCTGGAATTGTAATAGACCAGGAAACCTACAAAGAGACTGCAGAAAACGCCGACGAGTGGAATCCCTAGATAAAGAGAGGAAAGTGGAATTGCAGAGATATCGAGCTGAGCAGCAGACTTACAATAGATTGCAGTTATAACTGAGCACCCCTTCACGTAGTGTTCTTCGATGTTGGGATTGTAATAAATTGGGACACCTTCAAAGCGACTGCAGGAAACGCCGTCGAAAGGAACCAACAGAAAAAAAGGGACAGAAGAATGTACAAGTTGGCGAGCTAGAGAGCAAACTATTCTTAGGGAGACTAGAATCCAACCTTATGACTTTGAGAGCCAACACAGGAAAGGACGTATCTATGGAAAAGCAGAAGTCTTGGTACAACGTCAATGGAAAAATGAGAAAACAGCTACTATACAGTTGGTATCTGTGGAACCATCTACAGGTTGGGACAACGAGGACCTGCGAAGAGCACAAGGAGAAGATCCGGACATTTCACCTATTCTTGCTTGGAAAGCAGACATAGAAAAACCAGAATGGAAGGATACTTCGAGGATGAGTGAAAAACTGAAAAGCTACTGGGCTCAATGGAATTCTCTTCATGTTGAACGCGGCATATTAAAACGTAAGTGGGAAGCACCTAACGGTAAATCGTTCCGAATGCAAATAGTCGTGCCGGCATCAAAGATCAACGATGTTCTAGGTAAAATACATCGTGGAGCATCTGGAGAAAATTTGGGAGTGAATAAAACAATTTCTAAAATACGAGAAAAGTTTTATTGGCTACATATGCGGGAGGATGTAGAGAAGTGGTGTCGCAGATGCACTGTAAGTGCTTCTTACAAAGGGCCGCCACGTAGCAGCAGAAAGGAAATGTATAAGTTTAGTGTTAGAGCCCCATTGAAACAGAGAGCTGATGTACAAGGGGCCACGGGGGCGAAATTAGCAGTAAGTACCCATCGGATGAGGACCCGCTATGACTTACGTGCGAATTCAGCAGGATTCAATGAAGGTGATCTTGTTTGGCTATACAACCCGAACCGACGTAAGGGATACTCTCCAAAATCACAACAACAGTGGGAGGGACCGTATTCAGTAGTAACTAGAATAAATGACGTAGTATACAGGATTCAACGTAGTACAGGAGGCAAGCGAAAAATCGTCCATCTGGATCGCTTGTGTCAATACTACGAGCATCAAGACCGAGGACCACCTGTTGTTCGGGACGAACAAGTTTAAGAAGGGGCAGTGTTACGTGCAATAGAAAGAGACAACTGGAGACATCTACTGGCAATGGAGAGTAAACGACTTCAGGTTCGGAGAATCGATTATAAGGTTCAGGAATAAGGATGAATAGAACAGTCAAGAAGCTTATGGAATAGAACACTCCAGAATAATCCGGAGAGTTTCTAGGGTATAAATATAACAGTTGTCACCGCCAAGAAAAGAGTCTTGTCTTAGACGTTGCAGTGTTAACAAGCGAAAGTAATAAAGAAGCGAAAGTGTGTAATTAGATTGCGATAATTGAAAGTACAGTGTTAGCGATAATTAGAATTGAGTTGATTATTTGAGGAACGGTGAATTTTATATGATTAGAGTCAAATAAAGAACTTGTATATTAATTATTTAATATTGTGTTTTAAATAACGAACCAAAGGCCCCGCTCGCAACAATATTATATATATGTACCTACCACATTTTTGTTGTTCCAATTTCTTGACCATAGGTGTTTTTTTCTCTTTCAGCTTAAAACTCAATTTTAAATTACAATATTTGTAGTAAATTTTTCCTCTTATACCACAACGGTAAAATTCCTGGAAAATCAAAAATATAAATAGTTATATATAATTTGTAATTTTATTACTCATGTTATATTTACCACCTTTTCTGTCGGGAATCTTTCAATTATTTCTCTTTCTAAATTGTAAGTACTTTTCAAATCCAAATGAATATTTTGCTCATCAAAATATCGAGCTATTATAGTTATTAGCATAGAACGATATTCAGGTTTGAAGTTATTACTTTTTTGATAGTAATCAGCTAGCATGATTCCTTTTCTTGAACTATTTAATATTTGCGCCAAAGTAACTGAAGATGGATGTGTACTCTCAGGAGAAGACGACCTAATCGATGAAGGCGTTTCACTCCTTGAAAGTTGTTCAAGAGGAATGACACTTGGCCTACAAGAATTTTCTAAAGGTTTTCCAATAGCATTCCTCCAATTCTCCAAGCAGTATTCAAATTTAATAATTTCTCCCCATGTGAAACTTTTTAATAGATCTCTTATATGATTACGATTCATGATTTGGAGAATATCGATGTTAATATTTTGTGCTATAAATAAAAGCATTAAAGATATATAACCAGTTTTAGAGATTAATACATACTTAGAAAATATGAATATAATTCATTTTCTTCCAAAATAATTATATCTGATGATTCAGTGTTTTGCGAGATATTATCATTTGGTGTTGGTTGTTTCAGGAATAGGCGAAGATATCAACAATATTTGATCTGATGCTCCAGTTGCAGTATGCGATAATAACCCATTTAAAATGGTGTCATTCATTTTGTTGTAGTTGATCTTAAAAATTTATGAAACAATATGATATTCTACATGATTCGAAATACTGTTTTATACGAATCATTTTGCACCCTCTAGCTGTTTCATCTATATTTAACGGTAGTCCTAAAAGGTCCTTAATTTTTAATATAGTAAATTCTCCAAAAGAATTGCTATTTATTTCAAAGCTTGCATAATGTGGACGGTACTGAATATCTTTGATACGTTGACAAAAGAGGAGAGGCTCTCCGAAAGGTAGTAAGGTAATTTCTAAAATGTTATATATTTCAACATCTGCTGCAAATATTGCTACATAATATCCCTTTCTATAAACTGTTGATTTAAGAGTTATTTTTTCATAAAATTTAATCGTTTTTTTTCGGTTGTTTTGAGTTTGCTTTCTATTATACAATGAAAACTTCCACTTATTTCATTTCTTTCGTCAGCCTCATAATCAGTATATAATTTTTGATCATTTCAAATATAATTGGCAAATTTAAGCTGATATTTTTTTGACAAAGACAGTGGAATATTTTTCCTTGAAGTAATTCAATGTGAATAAATTTTAAACTGTTTGTGTTTTCCTTCAAATCGAAAACACCAAAGTTTTCTTAATGAACCCGCACGTTCAATGACCCAGTTGTGTAATGCAATAAATTGTGATGTTTTAGTTTTAAAATGTCGTTTAATAATCTAATGTATTCTTTATTATGCATTTCTATTTTTTTTCTTAAGAAATCTAATACACTTAATTTTACTTCAAAACAAAGTAAAATACCAATTATTTCAACAAAATTGATTGTAAAATTCCAGACTTCGTCATCTTCTGGAACAAAATCGCCCACCATTAAAGGGAAAAAATGTATAAATGTCATCATTTCTTTTGCGGACATTTTCAAATGATTCTTTCTCATATCCAGTCTCGCAAGATCCGTAATTAAACAAACTTGTTATTTAATCGTTCTAAAGTAAAATATTTCATTCTTTGTGTTAAATATGTAATTATATGAGATAAATTATAATGGCATACGCCTTCATATATATCGTGCATAACATCGACACTAAAGTTATTCGCCGCGTGAAACGAAGGTATATCATTAAATACTGCTCTGCTGGATATTCCTACTTCCTCTGGATTTTCTTTTTTTAAGTCTAATTCGTAACTTTCAACTGTTCGTAAGTTATTTGAATTTTCAACATACAAAATTTGCGCTTCTGTTTTTTTTTGTGTAACACATTCTGCAAAATGACTGAGAAGAAAAAGTATTAAATCCCAAAATTGTATCTAAACTCAAATTATCTCCTATAACTAATCCCAATATGAAATGGACTTTTGTCTCCACACCATTATCATTTATTAGAATACCATTTAGCTCTGTCTTTTAGTTGTTGAACTAAATTATATAAACATTTTTCGTTACCATATTTTTTAATATATTGAGTTTTAATGACAGCTGCCAAATATATTTCATCCAGTTTTGAGTTTGTTCTTATGCACGGAAAAGAGTAATATATTGTTACGTGCAATAGAAAGAGAGAACTGGTGACATCTACTGGCAATAAACAACTTCAGGTTCGGAGAGTAAATGACTTCAGGTTCGAAGAATCGATTATGAAAGTTCAGGAATAGAACAAATAGAATAGTCTGGAAGCTTTTGGAATAGAACACTCCAGATTTATCCGGAGTGTTTCTAGGGTATAAATATAACAGTTGTCATCGCCAGAAAAAGAGTCTTGTCTTAGACGTTGCAGTGTTAAGAAGCGAAAGCAATAAAGAAGCGATAGTGTGTAATTAGATTGCGATAATTGAAAGTACAGTGTTAGCGATAATTAGAGTTGAGTTGATTAAATAAATGTTTGTGAACTTTATATGATTTAAGTGTAATAAAGAACTTATATATTAATTATTTAATATTGTGTTTTAAATAACGAACCAAAGGCCACGCTCGCAACAACTGGTGTCAGAAGTGAAATATATTTGAGAAATAAAGTGGTGGCAATTGACTGAAAAATTAAAAGTGTGATTAATTTTGTGGAATTGTGTTAAATTTTAAAAGTTCTGGAAAATAATTTATATTCAACTGTGAGTGAATTACTACAGTAATGGGGCGCAAAGTGGAGGAGCTTCGAATACAGGATTTGAAAGTGGAGCTAGGGAACCGCTCATTACAAACGACAGGTGCAAAGAAAGTTCTAGTCGAGCGACTTAGACAAGCTTTGATAGCGGAAGGAAAGAATCCTGAGACTTTTGTTTTCGAAGAGAACTTGGAAGGAACCGAATTTGAAGAAGAGCCTGAGATGAAAATGGAACAGCTTTTGAGTATTTTAATGAGCAAAATGGAAGCCCGTTTTGATGAACAAAAGAATTCTCTCGAGGAACAAAAGAATTCTCTGGAATCACGTTTAGATGAACAGAAGAAATCTATGGACGAACAAAAGAATTCTCTCGAGGAACAAAAGAATTCTCTGGAATCACGTTTAGATGAACAGAAGAAATCTATGGACGAACAAAAGAATTCTCTCGAGGAACAAAAGAATTCTCTGGAATCACGTTTAGATGAACAGAAGAAATCTATGGACGAACAAAAGAATTCTCTCGAGGAACAAAAGAATTCTCTGGAATCACGTTTAGATGAACAGAAGAAATCTATGGACGAACAAAAGAATTCTCTGGAATCACGTTTAGATGAACAGAAGAAATCTATGGACGAACAAAAGAATTCTCTCGACGAACAAAAGAATTCTCTGGAATCACGTTTAGATGAACAGAAGAAATCTATGGAAGCCCGTTTTGATGAACAAAAGATTGATTTTGAGGAACAAAAGAAATCTCTGGAAACCCGTTTGGACGAACAAAAGATCTCTTTGGAGAATTGTCTAGAAACTCGTTTGGAGGAACAAAAGACTTTCCTGAAAAACTCATTAGACGAATAAAATTTGAAAATTGCAGGAATCGAGCAGGAAGTGGCGGAAGCTCAACAAAAAGTCACCGAGCAGCTTGACAGTTTTAAATCAGATCTGGAAAGAATAAAGCATCGACAGCCTCTAAGCGGAGCAACTGAAATATCCGGTGCAGGTAGAATGAAACCTCCCATATTTGATGGACAAAATTCGTGGCATATTTCAAGAGACAATTCGAGGCAGCTTCAGAGGTAAATGGATGGAATGATGAAGACAAAGCTATAGCTCTGGTGTTAGCACTTCGAGGTCCTGCGTCAGAACTCTTACAAACTGTACCGATTGAAAATCAACGTAATTACTCTTCATTAGTACAGGCGATAGAATTACGTTACGGAGATGAGCACATGCAGCAAGTATATCGCCTACAGTTGCGCAACAGGATTCAAAAACATGGCGAATCACTACAACAACTGCAGGCAGATGTAGAAAGATTAGCGCATCTGTCATACTCCAGCGTGAATGCGGATTTTCTCAATGAAGTAGCGACGGAGGCATTTGTGAACGCTATTACAGATCAAAATTTACAACAATCATTGAGGCTAGCAGGAAAGAAATCAACAGCAGAAGCACTAGCCTACGCATTAGCATACGAATCCGCCAGACAAGCTTCACGGAGTGCAGTACGAGTGAGAGAAATTTCAGTGGAAGAATGTACTTGTAACAGAGTGCAATCATCACAGAGCCCGCCTTCACGTGGTGTCCCTCGATGCTGGAATTGTAATAAACCAGGGCACCTTCAAAGAGACTGCAGAAAACGTCGACGAGTGGAATCACCAGAAGAAGAGGGGAAAGAAGAATGCCAAAGATGTCGAGCCAGGGAACAAGCAATTCGTGGAGAGACTAGATATCAAACAGCGACTAGTCGCATCGTCTCTCCTCTTGAGCAGTCGGAAAACTAGTAAAAACCAACTTCGTGGGGCAGAAGTTGGTTGGTGGAATCGACAGCCCCGAAGTCATCATCCAAGTAAGTCAGTTACAGAGAAATAATAGCAGTCTTGTTATATATGGAAGTGTAGGAAAAAATGACTGCGCAGTTACTATCGATACTGGAGCTTCAAGATCAATTATTAGAGCAGATCTTGTTAAGAACAAATGGCTTCACAACACCACCAAATATCTACTAAGAACAGCAACTGGAGCGGCAGCACAGGTGTTTGGAGAAATAACTTTAGATGTTCAACTAGGCGAACTACTATTTCCTCACACTTTCCTGGTTTCAGACATAATGGATGACTGCATTCTTGGAATAGATTTCATGACCACATACAAAATAAATCTGGATGTCGGAGAGCGGATTCTCAAATATGGCAATATAGAAATTCCTATGAGACTAGGAGAAGGAGCAGATTATCCTGCGAAAGTAAGGACGATGGTCTGCGAAAATATTACTCTTTCGCCATGCTCCGAGACACTAATATGGACAAAGCTTACTGATGACATCGGGACCTGCCGATTCTATCTGGTGGAGCCTTACCCCACAAAAGTTACATCTAGCATCATTGTTGGCAAGACTTTAGTGAAGGCAGAAGGTGCAACATTAATACCAGTCAGAGTGCTCAACACATCCGAAAATGAGGTACAACTAAAAGAAGGTGCTATAATTGGAAATTGTGAACCCGTTTACCAAATCGTCAATTTAGATAATGGTAGTAATGTCAAGGAGGCAAAAACTATACCAGCTACTACCCAACAGGTTCAGAAACTTCTTTCGTCCAGTGCCTTAAGTGAACAACAACACAACGATGCCAAAGAGGTGATCGATGAATTTTCGGAATTATTTGCAATGAATGATGATGATTATGGTAAAACAAATCTTGTCCAGCATCGAATCGATACAGGAGATTCCAGACCCATTCGACAGACACCACGAAGATTGCCATTAGCCAAACAACCAGAAGTTGCAGACATGATGAACTCCATGAAGAAACAAGGCATCATAGAGGAATCTAACAGCCCTTGGACATCGACGGTTGTTCTGGTTAGGAAGAAGGATGGCAGCACCCGATTCTGTGTAGACTACCGCCAACTAAATAACGTGACGAGAAAAGATAGCTATCCATTACCAAGGATTGATGACACATTGGATACCCTTTCCGGAGCGCAATGGTTTTCCACGCTGGATTTGAAGAGTGGTTACTGGCAAGTGGAAATACATCCCGAGGACCGAGAGAAAACTGCTTTCTCAGTTGGCAGTGGCTTATGGCAATTCAAAGTAATGCCATTTGGGTTATGTAATGCTCCAGCCACATTCGAACGACTAATGGAATGTGTTCTACGAGGTTTAACCTGGAAAACATGTCTTGTCTATTTGGATGACATAATAGTAATCGGAAGGACATTCATGGAACATAAAAACAACTTACGGGATGTACTTCAAAGGCTCAAAGATGCAAAATTAAAGCTCAGTGCGAGTAAATGTGCTCTATTTAAAAAAAAGGTTAAATATTTAGGGCATGTAGTTTCATCACAAGGAGTAAGAACCGATCCAGAGAAAATAGAAGCCGTCAAAAATTGGCCAGCACCAAAGGACAAACATCAAATACGGAGTTTTCTTGGTTTAGCTACCTACTACAGGCGATTCGTGAAAGGTTTTGCAGATATAGCAAGAAGCCTACATCAACTTACCGAAAAGGGAAAGCCGTTCATATGGTCGGATAAATGCAACGAAAGTTTTGAAAATTTGAAGCAACAGCTCTGTGAGGCTCCAGTACTTCACTATCCAAAGCTGGGAAAAACATTTACATTAGACACGGATGCCAGCAATGAAGGTATTGGTGCAGTGCTTTCTCAGGAGGAGAATGGTCAAGAAGTTCCAGTAGCTTACTATAGCAAAGCACTTTCAAAGTCAGAGAAAAATTATTGTGCTACAAGAAAGGAGCTACTTGCCATTGTAAGTTCAACAAAGCATTTTCATAAATATCTCTATGGGCAGAAATTCATCCTTCGCACCGACCATGCAGCGCTTAAATGGCTTCTGCAGTTTAAGAATCCTGAGGGACAAGTGGCGAGATGGATAGAGCGACTCCAGGCTTATGATTTTGAAATACAACACCGAAGAGGTCGTATCCATGGAAATGCAGACGCAAACATTGCACACGAATAGAAAAAAAGAAACAGCAGCAACTATACAGTTGGTAACCGTGGAGCCATCTACAGGTTGGGACAACGAGGACCTACGAACAGCACAACGAGAAGATCCGGACATTTCACCTATTCTTGCTTGGAAAGAAGACATGGAAAGACCAGACTGGAAGGATATTTCGGAACGGAGTGAGAAGCTAAAAAGTTACTGGGCTCAATGGAACTCTCTTCATGTTGAATGTGGTATATTAAAACGCAAGTGGGAAGCACCTAATGGCGAATCTTTCCGAATGCAGATAGTCGTGCCGGCATCAAATGTCAAAGATGTTCTAGAAGAAATGCACGGTGGAACCTCTGGAGGACATTTGGGAGTGAACAAAACCATTTCCAAAATACGAGAAAAGTTTTATTGGTTACATATGCGAGAAGATGTGGAGGAGTGGTGCCGCAGATGCACTGTCTGTGCTGCTTGCAAAGGGCCGCAACACAGAAGCAGAGGAGAAATGTATAAGTATAATGTCGGAGCCCCCTTTGAAAGGATAGCTATAGACATCGATGGACCTTTTCCAGAAACGGATGGCGGTAACCGTTATATATTAGTTGCCATCGACTATTTCAGTAAATGGCCTGAAGCTTATGCAATCCCTAATCAAGAGGCAACCACAGTTGCGGAACAAATAATAACGAATTGGGTCAGTAGGTTTGGTGTGCCTCACGAACTTCATTCGGACCAAGGACGGAACTTCGAATCGCGGACTTTCCAGGAGATGTGTAAAATTTTGGGAATAAGAAAAACTAGAACAACTCCTCTACACCCACAATCTGATGGCATGGTAGAGCGCTTCAACAGAACATTGATCGAGCATCTAAAGAAAGTAGTTGACTATCATCAACGCGATTGGGATCGACATATTCCTGTATTCCTAATGGCTTATAGATCAGCCGTTCATAGTACTACCGGACAAACCCCAGCTAAAGTCATATTCGGAAGAGAGATGCGTTTACCTAGCGACCTCAAATTCGGTACCCCCAGAGGTGAACAAAAGTTACCAGAAGACTACGTATCGGAGCTCAAACAACAATTAGCCGATGTACACGAGGCCACGAGGACGAAATTAGCAACAAATACTGATCGGATGAAGACCCGCTATGACTTACGCGCTAATTCCGCAGGATTTAACGAAGGTGATCTTGTTTGGCTGTACAACCCGAAACGACGTAAGGGACGTTCTCCAAAATTGCAACAACACTGGGAAGGACCATATTCAGTAGTAACTAGAATTAATGACGTGGTATACAGGATTCAGCGTGGCACAAGAGGCAAGCACAAAATTGTTCATTTGGACCGCTTGTGTCAATACTACGAGCATCAAGACCGTGGACCACCTGTTGTTCGGGACGAACAAGTTTAAGAAGGGGGCAGTGTTACGTGCAATAGAAAGAGAGAACTGGTGACATCTACTGGCAATAAACAACTTCAGGTTCGGAGAGTAAATGACTTCAGGTTCGAAGAATCGATTATGATAGTTCAGGAATAGAACAAATAGAATAGTCTAGAAGCTTTTGGAATAGAACACTCCAGATTTATCCGGAGTGTTTCTAGGGTATAAATATAACAGTTGTCATCGCCAGAAAAAGAGTCTTGTTTTAGACGTTGCAGTGTTAAGAAGCGAAAGCAATAAAGAAGCGATAGTGTGTAATTAGATTGCGATAATTGAAAATACAGTGTTAGCGATAATTAGAGTTGAGTTGATTAAATAAATGTTTGTGAACTTTATATGATTTAAGTGTAATAAAGAACTTATATATTAATTATTTAATATTGTGTTTTAAATAACGAACCAAAGGCCACGCTCGCAACAATATGTTAGATATAGTGTGTCTTGAGGAATGTGATCCTAAAAGATTATTTATTTCTAATTCATCCTCATATAAGAAAAAAGAAATGAGAATTTTGCCAGGATACAATTTCTTTTCCTCTTGCCGTAATCTTCCTTGGATAAAGTTAACAAGCTTATCTGACTGGCATTCCAAAGATTCCATATAATTTAAAATTTCTTTTAAAATTCCATCTTTTTCAAAATTTTTTTTAATTTGAAATTTTATTGGTAATATAACTCCTTTTTTAATAGTCTCTCCATAACGGTTATTAGCGATAATGCCAACTTGATTATCTATTTCAAATTCGTTAAGTGGTTCAATGATACCTTTATGCTTAAGACATTCGTACATTCACATTTCATACATTTCATTCTGACAGAAGTTCTAGCGATTTCTATGTTAAAGCGAAAAGGAATATATCATGTGTAAAATAAAATAATCCATAGCTTAATGAACAGAGATTAATCAACAACAAAATTTTTTATACCTTTTGTAAAATAAGTGTAATTTTGAGAAATACAGGAAAACAATTAAAATATACATTGTCTCGCCGTACAAATATTACTTCTAAATAACAAATCGTCATATTCGCATGAGGAACACTCACCTGATTTTTAACAAAGCCGCAACCAATAAGAAATATATTTAAAAAAAAACCAGCCACAATCAAATATGCCAACAATATTACACAAAACTTTTTTGACATATAAAATAACTTCTGTTTTTCCACGCACGTTCACTCTTCAAGAAGCCACGCTGACAATGAGGAAACTAAATGATCCCAGCATCAGTGAACGAAGTTTTCCATTAATTCAATGAAATTTTCGTTAACGTAAGGAAAATTTTCGTGAAGCAAAGAGAGCCTTACTTTAATATAATGAAAGTTTTCGTAATTCTACTAAAAAATTTACGTTAGTTATGTTTTGTAGCACTCTTATAACGTGATGGTAAGCATTTCTATTTGCGGTTGAGGAAAGAGAGGAACTGAAGCGTTTTCTCTTATTCCTGAATGTTTGTTGTTATTATAACAAACATACTGCCATGACTCGACTAA
The DNA here is from genome assembly GCA_963930735.1 of Dioctria linearis. Taxonomy (NCBI): domain Eukaryota; kingdom Metazoa; phylum Arthropoda; class Insecta; order Diptera; family Asilidae; genus Dioctria; species Dioctria linearis. Next base: position 204,802,238 of record OZ005741.1, on the reverse strand, counting down.
ATTAAGAGCCTTGTTTAAGGCACTTTCACATCTAAAACAAGAACCGAGAAAATGTAAACCGAAAAACTCAATTTATTCCACTTTAAAACAAGATTTTTATTCCAATGATTAATAAAATCATGGGAAATAGGATAAACTAATAATTTTACTAAAAAAAAATAGTATATTTATATCAGAGCTTTAAGAAAACACAACTTTTATGTTTTATCAGCCGAATTTTTCGGGCGAAAAAGTTTTTCGGCCGATAAAACATAAAAGTTGTGTTTTCTTAAAGCTCTGATATAAATATACTATTTTTTTTTAGTAAAATTATTAGTTTATCCTATTTCCCATATTTTATTAATCATTGGAGGAAAAATCTTATTTTAAAGTGGAATAAATTGAGGTTTTTTGGTTTACATTTTTCGGTTCTTGCTTTTGATGTGAAAGTACCTTTAGATTCCTGATGTTATTTCAATATTTAGTTAGTTATAGGTAATTCATTGTACAGGCCATCGATATTCCTATCTAAAAACTATTGTTGCGAGCGTGGCCTTTGGTTCGTTGTTTAAAAACACAATATTTAATAATTAATATATAAGTTCTTTATTACACTTAAATCATATAAAGTTCACAAACATTCATTTAATCAACTCAACTCTAATTATCGCTAACACTGTACTTTCAATTATCGCAATCTAATTACACACTATCGCTTCTTTATTACTTTCGCTTGCTAACACTGCAACGTCTAAAACAAGACTCTTTTTCTGGCGATGACAACTGTTATATTTATACCCTAGAAACTCTCCGGATTAATCTGGAGTGTTCTATTCCAAAAGCTTCTTGACTATTCTATTTGTTCTATTCCTGAACTTTCCTAACTTTCATAATCGATTCTCCGAACCTGAAGTCATTTACTCTCCGAACCTGAAGTTGTTTATTGCCAGTAGATGTCACCAGTCGTCTCTTTCTATTGCACGTAACACTGCCCCCTTCTTAAACTTGTTCGTCCCGAACAACAGGTGGTCCACGGTCTTGATGCTCGTAGTATTGACACAAGCGGTCCAAATGCTTGCCTCTTGTGCCACGCTGAATTCTGTATACCACGTCATTAATTCTAGTTACTACTGAATATGGTCCTTCCCAGTGTTGTTGCAATTTTGGAGAACGTCCCTTACGTCGTTTCGGGTTGTACAGCCAAACAAGATCACCTTCGTTAAATCCTGCGGAATTAGCGCGTAAGTCATAGCGGGTCTTCATCCGATCAGTATTTGTTGCTAATTTCGTCCTCGTGGCCTCGTGTACATCGGCTAATTGTTGTTTGAGCTCCGATACGTAGTCTTCTGGTAACTCTTGTTCACCTCTGGGGGTACCGAATTTGAGGTCGCTAGGTAAACGCATCTCTCTTCCGAATATGACTTTAGCTGGGGTTTGTCCGGTAGTACTATGAACGGCTGATCTATAAGCCATTAGGAATACAGGAATATGTCGATCCCAATCGCGTTGATGATAGTCAACTACTTTCTTTAGATACTCGATCAATGTTCTGTTGAAGCGCTCTACCATGCCATCAGATTGTGGGTGTAGAGGAGTTGTTCTAGTTTTTCTTATTCCCAACGTTTTACACATCTCCTGGAAAGTCCGCGATTCGAAATTCCGTCCTTGGTCCGAGTGAAGTTCGTGAGGCACACCAAACCTACTGACCCAATTCGTTATTATTTGTTCCGCAACTGTGGTTGCCTCTTGATTAGGGATTGCATAAGCTTCAGGCATTTACTGAAATAGTCAATGGCAACTAATATATAACGGTTACCGCCATCCGTTTCTGGAAAAGGTCCAGCGATGTCTATAGCTATCCTTTCAAAGGGGGCTCCGACATTATACTTATGCATTTCTCCTCTGCTTCTGTGTTGCGGCCCTTTGCAAGCAGCACAGACAGTGCATCTGCGGCACCACTCCTCCAAATCTTCTCGCATATGTAACCAATAAAACTTTTCTCGTATTTTGGAAATGGTTTTGTTCACTCCCAAATGTCCTCCAGAGGTTCCACCGTGCATTTCTTCTAGAACATCTTTGACGTTTGATGCCGGCACGACTATCTGCATGCGGAAAGATTCGCCATTAGGTGCTTTCCACTTGCGTTTTAATATACCACATTCAACATGAAGAGAGTTCCATCGAGCCCAGTAACTTTTCAGCTTCTCACTCCGTTCCGAAATATCCTTCCAGTCTGGTCTTTCCATGTCTTCTTTCCAAGCAAGAATAGGTGAAATGTCCGGATCTTCTCGTTGTGCTGTCCGTAGGTCCTCGTTGTCCCAACCTGTAGATGGCTCCACGGTTACCAACTGTATAGTTGCTGTTGTTCCTTTTTCTTCTATTCGGGTGCAATGTTTGCACTCAAGTTTACATGGATGTCGTGAAAGGGCGTCTGCATTTTCATGGATACGACCTCTTCGGTGTTGTATTTCAAAATCATAAGCCTGGAGTCGCTCTATCCATCTCGCCACTTGTCCCTCAGGATTCTTAAACTGCAGAAGCCATTTAAGCGCTGCATGGTCGGTGCGAAGGATGAATTTCTGCCCGTAGAGATATTTATGAAAATGCTTTGTTGAACTTACAATGGCAAGTAGCTCCTTTCTTGTAGCACAATAATTTTTCTCTGACTTTGAAAGTGCTTTGCTATAGTAAGCTACTGGAACTTCTTGACCATTCTCCTCCTGAGAAAGCACTGCACCAATACCTTCATTGCTGGCATCCGTGTCTAATATAAATGTTTTTCCCAGCTTTGGATAGTGAAGTACTGGCGCTTTACAGAGCTGTTGCTTCAAATTTTCAAAACTTTCGTTGCATTTATCCGACCATATGAACGGCTTTCCCTTTTTGGTAAGTTGATGTAGGCTTCTTGCTATATCTGCAAAACCTTTCACGAATCGCCTGTAGTAGGTAGCTAAACCAAGAAAACTCCGTATTTGATGTTTGTCCTTTGGTGCTGGCCAATTTTTGACGGCTTCTATCTTTCCTGGATCGGTTCTTACTCCTTGTGATGAAACTATGTGCCCTAAATATTTAACTTCTTTTTTAAATAGAGCACATTTACTCGCACTGAGCTTTAATTTTGCATCTTTGAGTCTTTGAAGTACATCCTGTAAGTTGTTTTTATGTTCCATGAATGTCCTTCCGATTACTATTATGTCATCCAAATAGACAAGACATGTTTTCCAGGTTAAACCTCGTAGAACACATTCCATTAGTCGTTCGAATGTGGCTGGAGCATTACATAACCCAAATGGCATTACTTTGAATTGCCATAAGCCACTGCCAACTGAGAAAGCAGTTTTCTCTCGGTCCTCGGGATGTATTTCCACTTGCCAGTAACCACTCTTCAAATCCAGCGTGGAAAACCATTGCGCTCCGGAAAGGGTATCCAATGTGTCATCAATCCCTGGTAATGGATAGCTATCTTTTCTCGTCACGTTATTTAGTTGGCGGTAGTCTACACAGAATCGGGTGCTGCCATCCTTCTTCCTAACCAGAACAACCGGCGATGTCCAAGGGCTGTTAGATTCCTCTATAATGCCTTGTTTCTTCATGGAGTTCATCATGTCTGCAACTTCTGGTTGTTTGGCTAATGGCAATCTTCGTGGTGTCTGTCGAATGGGTCTGGAATCTCCTGTATCGATTCGATGCTGGACAAGATTTGTTTTACCATAGTCATCATCATTCATTGCAAATAATTCCGAAAATTCATCGATCACCTCTTTGGCATCGTTGTGTTGTTGTTCACTTAAGGCACTGGACGAAAGAAGTTTCTGAACCTGTTGGGTAGTAGCTGGTATAGTTTTTGTCTCCTTGACATTACTACCATTATCTAAATTGACGATTTGGTAAACGGGTTCACAATTTCCAATTATAGCACCTTCTTTTAGTTGTACCTCATTTTCGGATGTGTTAAGCACTCTGACTGGAATTAATGTTGCACCTTCTGCCTTCACTAAAGTCTTGCCAACGATGATGTTCGATGTAACTTTTGTGGGGTTAGGCTCCACCAGATAGAATCGGCAGGTCTCGATGTCATCAGTAAGCTTTGTCCATATTAGTGTCTCGGAGCATGGCGAAAGAGTAATATTTTCGCAAACCATCGTCCTTACTTTCGCAGGATGATCTGCTTCTTCTCCTAGTTTCATAGGAATTTCTATGTTGCCATATTTGAGAATCCGCTCTCCGACATCCAGATTTATTTTGTATGTGGTCATGAAGTCTATTCCAAGAATGCAGTCATCCATTATGTCTGAAACCAGGAAAGTGTGAGGAAATAGTAGTTCGCCTAGTTGAACATCTAAAGTTATTTCTCCAAACACCTGTGCTGCCGCTCCAGTTTCTGTTCTTAGTAGATATTTGGTGGTGTTGTGAAGCCATTTGTTCTTAACAAGATCTGCTCTAATAATTGATCTTGAAGCTCCAGTATCGATAGTAACTGCGCAGTCATTTTTTCCTACACTTCCATATATAACAAGACTGCTATTATTTCTCTGTAACTGACTTACTTGGATGATGACTTCGGGGCTGTCGATTCCACCAACCAACTTCTGCCCCATGAAGTTGGTTTTTACTAGTTTTCCGACTGCTCAAGAGGAGAGACGATGCGAGTAGTCGCTGCTTGATATCTAGTCTCTCCATGAAAAGCTTGTTCCCTGGCTCGACATCTTTGGCATTCTTCTTTCCCCTCTTCTTCTGGTGATTCCACTCGTCGACGTTTTCTGCAGTCTCTTTGAAGGTGCCCTGGTTTATTACAATTCCAGCATCGAGGGACACCACGTGAAGGCGGGCTCTGTGATGATTGCACTCTGTTACAAGTACATTCTTCCACTGAAATTTCTCTCACTCGTACTGCACTCCGTGAAGCTTGTCTGGCGGATTCGTATGCTAATGCGTAGGCTAGTGCTTCTGCTGTTGATTTCTTTCCTGCTAGCCTTAATGATTGTTGTAAATTTTGATCTGTAATAGCGTTCACAAATGCCTCCGTCGCCACTTCATTGAGAAAATCCGCATTCACGCTGGAGTATGACAGATGCGCTAATCTTTCTACATCTGCCTGCAGTTGTTGTAGTGATTCGCCATGTTTTTGAATCCTGTTGCGCAACTGTAGGCGATATACTTGCTGCATGTGCTCATCTCCGTAACATAATTCTCTCACCTGTACTAATGAAGAGTAATTACGTTGATTTTCAATCGGTACAGTTTGTAAGAGTTCTGACGCAGGACCTCGAAGTGCTAACACCAAAGCTATAGCTTTGTCTTCATCATTCCATCCATTTACCTCTGAAGCTGCCTCGAATTGTCTCTTGAAGATATGCCACGAATTTTGTCCATCAAATATGGGAGGTTTCATTCTACCTGCACCGGATATTTCAGTTGCTACGCTTAGAGGCTGACGATGCTTTATTCTTTCCAGATCTGCTTTAAAGTTATCAAGCTGTTCCGTGACATTTTGTTGTACTCCCGACACTTGTTGTCGAACTTCCAACACTTCCTGCTGTATTCCTTCAATTTTCATATTTTGTTCGTCTAATGAAACTTTCAGAAATTTCTTCTGTTTCTCCAAACAAGTTTCTAGACAATTCTGCAAAGAATTCTTTTGTTCATCCCAACGGGATTCCAGAGAATTCTTTTGTTCCTCAAAAGCATTCTTTTGCTCGTCCAGACGGGTTTCCATAGATTTCTTTTGTTCCTCGAGAGAATTCTTTTGTTCGTCCATAGATTTCTTCTGTTCATCTAAACGTGATTCTAGAGAATTCTTTTGTTCGTCCATAGATTTCTTCTGTTCATCTAAACGTGATTCTAGAGAATTCTTTTGATCCTCGAGAGAATTCTTTTGTTCGTCCATAGATTTCTTCTGTTCCTCGAGAGAATTCTTTTGTTCGTCCCTAGATTTCTTCTGTTCCTCGAGAGAACTCTTTTGCTCATCAAAACGGGCTTCCATTTTACTCATTAACGTACTCAAAAGCTGTTCCATTTTCATCGCAGGCGCTTCTTCAACTTCGATTTCTTCCAAGTTCTCTTCGAAAACAAATGTTTCAGGATTCTTTCCTTCCTCTATCAAAGATTGTCTAAGTCGCTCGATTAGAACTTTCTTTATGCCTGTCGTTTGTAATGACCGGTTCCCTAACTCCACTTTCAAATCCTGCGTTCGAAGCTCGTCCACTTTGCGCCCCATTATTGTAGTAATTCTATTATAGATGAATATAAATTATTTTCCAGAACTTTCACAATTTAACACAATTCCTCAAAATTAATCACTCTTTTAATTTTTAGTCAATTGCCACCACTTTATTTCTCAAATTTATTTCACTTCTGACACCAGTTGTTGCGAGCGTGGCCTTTGGTTCGTTGTTTAAAAACACAATATTTAATAATTAATATATAAGTTCTTTATTACACTTAAATCATATAAAGTTTACAAACATTCATTTAATCAACTCAACTCTAATTATCGCTAACACTGTACTTTCAATTATCGCAATCTAATTACACACTATCGCTTCTTTATTACTTTCGCTTGCTAACACTTCAACGTCTAAAACAAGACTCTTTTTCTGGCGATGACAACTGTTATATTTATACCCTAGAAACTCTCCGGATTAATCTGGAGTGTTCTATTCCAAAAGCTTCTTGACTATTCTATTTGTTCTATTCCTGAACTTTCCTAACTTTCATAATCGATTCTCCGAACCTGAAGTCATTTACTCTCCGAACCTGAAGTTGTTTATTGCCAGTAGATGTCACCAGTTGTCTCTTTCTATTGCACGTAACACTATTTAATAATGGTTAAAAATGAATATACTCATTGCAATGTATTAAAATGACTTCCATTGGTATATTAATTAATAAAACTTTAAAACTTATCAACTTTAAAAAAACACATTTGGGTTTTTAAAAAGCGGGTCAAATAACGTTTTTCTTTACTTCGTAGTTATTATATTCGAAGAAATAATATTGTTGCGAGCGTGGCCTTTGGTTCGTTATTTAAAACACAATATTAAATAATTAATATATAAGTTCTTTATTACACTTAAATCATATAAAGTTCACAAACATTTATTTAATCAACTCAACTCTAATTATCGCTAACACTGTACTTTCAATTATCGCAATCTAATTACACACTATCGCTTCTTTATTGCTTTCGCTTCTTAACACTGCAACGTCTAAGACAAGACTCTTTTTCTGGCGATGACAACTCTTATATTTATACCCTAGAAACACGCCGGATTATTCTGGAGTGTTCTATTCCAAAAGCTTCTTGACTATTCTATTTGTTCTATTCCTGAACTTTCATAATCGATTCTCCGAACCTGAAGTCATTTACTCTCCGAACCTGAAGTTGTTTATTGCCAGTAGATGTCACCAGTTGTCTCTTTCTATTGCACGTAACACTGCCCCCTTCTTAAACTTGTTCGTCCCGAACAACAGGTGGTCCACGGTCTTGATGCTCGTAGTATTGACACAAGCGGTCCAAATGAACAATTTTGTGCTTGCCTCTTGTGCCACGCTGAATCCTGTATACCACGTCATTAATTCTAGTTACTACTGATTATGGTCCTTCCCAGTGTTGTTGCAATTTTGGAGAACGTCCCTTACGTCGTTTCGGGTTGTACAGCCAAACAAGATCACCTTCGTTAAATCCTGCGGAATTAGCGCGTCTTAGCGGGTCTTCATCCGATCAGTATTTGTTGCTAATTTCGTCCTCGTGGCCTCGTGTACATCGGCTAATTGTTGTTTGAGCTCCGATACGTAGTCTTCTGGTAACTTTTGTTCACCTCTGGGGGTACCGAATTTGAGGTCGCTAGGTAAACGCATCTCTCTTCCGAATATGACTTTAGCTGGGGTTTGTCCGGTAGTACTATGAACGGCTGATCTATAAGCCATTAGGAATACAGGAATATGTCGATCCCAATCGCGTTGATGATAGTCAACTACTTTCTTTAGATACTCGATCAATGTTCTGTTGAAGCGCTCTACCATGCCATCAGATTGTGGGTGTAGAGGAGTTGTTCTAGTTTTTCTTATTCCCAACGTTTTACACATCTCCTGGAAAGTCCGCGATTCGAAATTCCGTCCTTGGTCCGAGTGAAGTTCGTGAGGCACACCAAACCTACTGACCCAATTCGTTATTATTTGTTCCGCAACTGTGGTTGCCTCTTGATTAGGGATTGCATAAGCTTCAGGCATTTACTAAAATAGTCAATGGCAACTAATATATAACGGTTACCGCCATCCGTTTCTGGAAAAGGTCCAGCGATGTCTATAGCTATCCTTTCAAAGGGGGCTCCGACATTATACTTATGCATTTCTCCTCTGCTTCTGTGTTGCGGCCCTTTGCAAGCAGCACAGACAGTGCATCTGCGGCACCACTCCTCCAAATCTTCTCGCATATGTAACCAATAAAACTTTTCTCGTATTTTGGAAATGGTTTTGTTCACTCCCAAATGTCCTCCAGAGGTTCCACCGTGCATTTCTTCTAGAACATCTTTGACGTTTGATGCCGGCACGACTATCTGCATGCGGAAAGATTCGCCATTAGGTGCTTCCCACTTGCGTTTTAATATACCACATTCAACATGAAGAGAGTTCCATTGAGCCCAGTAACTTTTCAGCTTCTCACTCCGTTCCGAAATATCCTTCCAGTCTGGTCTTTCCATGTCTTCTTTCCAAGCAAGAATAGGTGAAATGTCCGGATCTTCTCGTTGTGCTGTTCGTAGGTCCTCGTTGTCCCAACCTGTAGATGGCTCCACGGTTACCAACTGTATAGTTGCTGTTGTTCCTTTTTCTTCTATTCGGGTGCAATGTTTGCACTCAAGTTTACATGGACGTCGTGAAAGGGCGTCTGCATTTTCATGGATACGACCTCTTCGGTGTTGTATTTCAAAATCATAAGCCTGGAGTCGCTCTATCCATCTCGCCACTTGTCCCTCAGGATTCTTAAACTGCAGAAGCCATTTAAGCGCTGCATGGTCGGTGCGAAGGATGAATTTCTGCCCGTAGAGATATTTATGAAAATGCTTTGTTGAACTTACAATGGCAAGTAGCTCCTTTCTTGTAGCACAATAATTTTTCTCTGACTTTGAAAGTGCTTTGCTATAGTAAGCTACTGGAACTTCTTGACCATTCTCCTCCTGAGAAAGCACTGCACGTGTCTAATATAAATGTTTTTCCCAGCTTTGGATAGTGAAGTACTGGCGCTTTACAGAGCTGTTGCTTCAAATTTTCAAAACTTTCGTTGCATTTATCCGACCATATGAACGGCTTTCCCTTTTTGGTAAGTTGATGTAGGCTTCTTGCTATATCTGCAAAACCTTTCACGAATCGCCTGTAGTAGGTAGCTAAACCAAGAAAACTCCGTATTTGATGTTTGTCCTTTGGTGCTGGCCAATTTTTGACGGCTTCTATCTTTCCTGGATCGGTTCTTACTCCTTGTGATGAAACTATGTGCCCTAAATATTTAACTTCTTTTTTAAATAGAGCACATTTACTCGCACTGAGCTTTAATTTTGCATCTTTGAGTCTTTGAAGTACATCCTGTAAGTTGTTTTTATGTTCCATGAATGTCCTTCCGATTACTATTATGTCATCCAAATAGACAAGACATGTTTTCCAGGTTAAACCTCGTAGAACACATTCCATTAGTCGTTCGAATGTGGCTGGAGCATTACATAACCCAAATGGCATTACTTTGAATTGCCATAAGCCACTGCCAACTGAGAAAGCAGTTTTCTCTCGGTCCTCGGGATGTATTTCCACTTGCCAGTAACCACTCTTCAAATCCAGCGTGGAAAACCATTGCGCTCCGGAAAGGGTATCCAATGTGTCATCAATCCCTGGTAATGGATAGCTATCTTTTCTCGTCACGTTATTTAGTTGGCGGTAGTCTACACAGAATCGGGTGCTGCCATCCTTCTTCCTAACCAGAACAACCGGCGATGTCCAAGGGCTGTTAGATTCCTCTATAATGCCTTGTTTCTTCATGGAGTTCATCATGTCTGCAACTTCTGGTTGTTTGGCTAATGGCAATCTTCGTGGTGTCTGTCGAATGGGTCTGGAATCTCCTGTATCGATTCGATGCTGGACAAGATTTGTTTTACCATAGTCATCATCATTCATTGCAAATAATTCCGAAAATTCATCGATCACCTCTTTGGCATCGTTGTGTTGTTGTTCACTTAAGGCACTGGACGAAAGAAGTTTCTGAACCTGTTGGGTAGTAGCTGGTATAGTTTTTGTCTCCTTGACATTACTACCATTATCTAAATTGACGATTTGGTAAACGGGTTCACAATTTCCAATTATAGCACCTTCTTTTAGTTGTACCTCATTTTCGGATGTGTTAAGCACTCTGACTGGAATTAATGTTGCACCTTCTGCCTTCACTAAAGTCTTGCCAACGATGATGTTCGATGTAACTTTTGTGGGGTTAGGCTCCACCAGATAGAATCGGCAGGTCTCGATGTCATCAGTAAGCTTTGTCCATATTAGTGTCTCGGAGCATGGCGAAAGAGTAATATTTTCGCAAACCATCGTCCTTACTTTCGCAGGATGATCTGCTTCTTCTCCTAGTTTCATAGGAATTTCTATGTTGCCATATTTGAGAATCCGCTCTCCGACATCCAGATTTATTTTGTATGTGGTCATGAAGTCTATTCCAAGAATGCAGTCATCCATTATGTCTGAAACCAGGAAAGTGTGAGGAAATAGTAGTTCGCCTAGTTGAACATCTAAAGTTATTTCTCCAAACACCTGTGCTGCCGCTCCAGTTTCTGTTCTTAGTAGATATTTGGTGGTGTTGTGAAGCCATTTGTTCTTAACAAGATCTGCTCTAATAATTGATCTTGAAGCTCCAGTATCGATAGTAACTGCGCAGTCATTTTTTCCTACACTTCCATATATAACAAGACTGCTATTATTTCTCTGTAACTGACTTACTTGGATGATGACTTCGGGGCTGTCGATTCCACCAACCAACTTCTGCCCCATGAAGTTGGTTTTTACTAGTTTTCCGACTGCTCAAGAGGAGAGACGATGCGAGTAGTCGCTGCTTGATATCTAGTCTCTCCATGAAAAGCTTGTTCCCTGGCTCGACATCTTTGGCATTCTTCTTTCCCCTCTTCTTCTGGTGATTCCACTCGTCGACGTTTTCTGCAGTCTCTTTGAAGGTGCCCTGGTTTATTACAATTCCAGCATCGAGGGACACCACGTGAAGGCGGGCTCTGTGATGATTGCACTCTGTTACAAGTACATTCTTCCACTGAAATTTCTCTCACTCGTACTGCACTCCGTGAAGCTTGTCTGGCGGATTCGTATGCTAATGCGTAGGCTAGTGCTTCTGCTGTTGATTTCTTTCCTGCTAGCCTTAATGATTGTTGTAAATTTTGATCTGTAATAGCGTTCACAAATGCTTCCGTTGCCACTTCATTGAGAAAATCTGCATTCACGCTGGAGTATGAAAGATGCGCTAATCTTTCTACATCTGCCTGCAGTTGCTGTAGTGATTCTCCATGTTTTTGAATCCTGTTGCGCAATTGTAGGCGATATACTTGCTGCATGTGTTCATCTCCGTAACGTAATTCTATCGCCTGTACTAATGAAGAGTAATTACGTTAATTTTCAATCGGTACAGTTTGGAAGAGCTCTGACGCAGGACCTCGAAGTGCTAACACCAGAGCAATAGCTTTGTCTTCCTCATTCCCTCCATTTACCTCTGAAGCTGCCTCGAATTGTCTCTTGAAGATATGCCACGAATTTTGTCCATCAAATATGGGAGGTCTCATTCTACCTGCACCGGATATTTCAGTTGCTACGTTTAGAGGCTGACGATGCTTTATTCTTTCCAGATCTGCTTTAACGTTTTCAAGCTGCTCGGCGACTTTTTGTTGAACTTCCGAAACCTTTTGTTGAAATTCCTGCTCAATTCCTTCAATTTTCAAATTTTGTTCTTCTAAAGAACTTTTTAGAAAAATTTTCTGATCCTCCAAACGAGTTTCTAGACAATTCTCCAGAGAACTCTTTTGTTCGTCCAAGCGCGTTTCCATAGATTTCTTCTGCTCATCTAACCGGGATTCCAGAGAATTCTTTTGTTCAACAAAAGCATTCTTTTGTTCGTCCATAGATTTCTTTTGTTCATCTAAACGTGATTCCAGAGAATTCTTTTGTTCCTCGAGAGAATTCTTTTGTTCGTCCATAGATTTCTTCTGTTCATCTAAACGTGATTCCAGAGAATTCTTTTGTTCCTCGAGAGAATTCTTTTGTTCATCAAAACGGGCTTCCATTTTGCTCATTAAAATACTCAAAAGTTGTTCCATTTTCATCGCAGGCACTTCTTCAACTTCGATTTCTTCCAAGTTCTCTTCGAAAACAAATGTTTCAGGATTATTTCCTTCCTCTATCAAAGATTGTCTAAGTCGCTCTACTAGAACTTTCTTTATGCCTGTCGTTTGTAATGACCGGTTACCTAACTCCACTTTCAAATCCTGCGTTCGAAGCTCGTCCACTTTGCGCCCCATTATTTTAGTAATTCACTCACAGTTGAATATAAATTATTGTTGCGGAACTTTTAAAATTTAACACAATTCCACAAAATTAATCACACTTTTAATTTTTCAGTCAATTGCCACCACTTTATTTCTCAAATATATTTCACTTCTGACACCAGTTGTTGCGAGCGTGGCCTTTGGTTCGTTATTTAAAACACAATATTAAATAATTAATATATAAGTTCTTTATTACACTTAAATCATATAAAGTTCACAAACATTTATTTAATCAACTCAACTCTAATTATCGCTAACACTGTACTTTCAATTATCGCAATCTAATTACACACTATCGCTTCTTTATTGCTTTCGCTTCTTAACACTGCAACGTCTAAGACAAGACTCTTTTTCTGGCGATGACAACTGTTATATTTATACCCTAGAAACACGCCGGATTATTCTGGAGTGTTCTATTCCAAAAGCTTCTTGACTATTCTATTTGTTCTATTCCTGAACTTTCATAATCGATTCTCCGAACCTGAAGTTGTTTATTGCCAGTAGATGTCACCAGTTGTCTCTTTCTATTGCACGTAACAATATCATTTATATAAAAATGATAGGAAAAGTTTCCTAAATATAAGGTAAACACTTTTGTTATTTCAACGAAAAATTACTTTACACAAAATTTGAAAGAAAAGTTACTTCAAATCTACGAAAACTTCTTTGTATTATGCTTTAGTGTAAACTTTTCCTGCTATCAATGTATAATTTCATAACATTAAAGTAAAGAATAATTAAGGAACTTGCATTCGTTAAGATAACGTAATATTTATTGAATGACATTTACGAAAAACGAATTCTTTCATTATATAAAAAAACATTTTCTTTGTAACAAAGAAATTGAATTAAAAAATTGGGTTTCGTTAATATTACGAAAGAATTTTTTTTGTGTGTAGAAACCAATCAACTCATAAATGATCGCCAATGGCTTGCGGAGGGACGCTCATCTAGAGACTTGCTGATTTTTCTTACGGAAAGTTGGAACCGCAGTCTTCACAATTTTGGTGAGACCTAGGTATTTCAAAGGCTTTTGATGGAGCCTGGCATCCATTCCTTTTAGCCAAATTTAATGAAATTGGTGTCTCTCCAGCTGTTCTATTTTATAGATTGAAAGTATTTATTTGGTCGCCTAATACGGGTTGTATTATATGTCATTAGATTTGAGCCTCACCCTATAAATGCCGGTGTGCTTCAGGGCTTTATTATCTCTCCATTTTTCTTCCTAATTTTTATAAATGATCTGCTTTCCTTTACTTTCCGTTAACAGTATCCTTGATTTCGTCTACTCCTTTGATACTCTTGCGGACACCACAGGGAATGCCACATCTGTCAAACGAGATTGCATGATTAGATCTTAGGCCATGCCAATATCCTCGCTTGAGGCAAATCGAATCGCGTCGAATTCAATGCATCTATAAGTCCGAAAGCTGTTTCATCTCTTTAAAGCAAGATTATAATTTGTCCATTCCCGTTTCTTGAGATGGAGCACTGAGCTACGATATACCGTCATTATGCATTCTTGGCTGGACAGATCACATCTTCTCTCTTGCCATAGATGCATCGAATTGTCTTGGGTTTCTGAAAAGGTGTAAGTAATATTTCAGGCCATCGAATCTAGCGCTCATCTACAAGTCCTACATACATTAGACCTAGCATGGAATACAATTCCCATATATGGGCCGGGGCTGGTCGCACAGCCTTATATATAGTCAAAAGAGAGTCTTCAAGCTCATTGGCGATTTGGCAACAACTTGTCATATCTACTCGCTCAATCACCGTCGCAATGTTGGATACCTCCGACCAAATATCTACTCGGATTCCTTATAGATTGATTCCTGCACGAAATACTCGCGGTGCGAACCGCGCACAACCTTTTACCCTTCAAATAATTTTCGGCCGTACAGTAAAATCCCGTGATGCTTTTTTATCCCGAACTGTGCGAATGCGGAGCAGTCTACTATCTTCTGTCTTTCCTCCGGCATGCAACCTGCGAAGATTTTAGAGTGAGATACATCAGCACCTCCGCCATTCCTTAATCCATTTCCCTATCTCCTTCTTGCCATGCTGTGCTTAGCATCATAGCATCCTGAGCTTGGCTTAATAGCATATAAAAAAGGAGGTACAATTTTTGGAATTTCGAGTGATAGTCTTCTACTTTAAATAGGCTACGAAACTTATATATGCAATTTTTGGCAGTCCGAAAGATAACTATTTACTTTAAAGATTACAACTCAAAGTTCCAAAAATTTTACCTGTAACATTCGCATCCTGTTTAAAGTAGTAGGCTATCACTCAAACTTCCAAAAATTGTACCTGCAACATTCGCACCCTGTTTGAAGTAGAAAGCTATCGCTCGAATTTTCAAAAATTGTACCTGCAACATTCTCTCCCTGTTTAAAGTATAAGATTCGCACCCTGTTTAAAGTAGAAGGCTTCACTCAAACTTCCAAAAATTGTACTTGTAACATTCACACCCTGTTTAAGGTACAAGACTATCGCTAGCATTTCCAAAAATTGCATGTATAAGATTCGCATCCTGTTAAAAGGAGAACTGGAACTTCCTAAAATTGCATCTGTGACATTCGTATACTCTGCTATAATGCTCTTATTCGTTCTTCCAATAATTGCACCTGTGGTATTCGCACCCTGTTTTAAATGCAAATCCAAAACTCACACCATAAAAATGACTCTTGTAAAATTCGCACACAGGTTAAGCTTCTCGATTATAAATTTACTTGCTTGAAATTGAAGTTATAGCTACTTACAAGATAAAATTCTGTTTATATGAACTTTCTTTAAGGTACAGAATTCCTGTCGGATCTCTAAAATCATATTCTGTAATATTTCTTTACCCAACTTATAAATTTTATAAATTTGTAATTTCTGTGTAAAAATTAATATCGGTTGAAATTTCCCCCTATAGTGGGGAAATTTGCACGACCATTTTTTGACTTTTTTATACTGTATGTGATTTTCAGTTAGAAAAAATGATGGTGCGAATTTCCCCCCTATAGGGTGAAATTTGCTCGGAAGCGAATTTCCCCTAGAAGTACTCTGCGATTTTCAAATATTGCAAGAAAGTGCTACAATTATGTATTTTGGCGGAAACATGGCTCAAACGTAAAAAACTAGGAAATTGTTTCAATTTTTTTTATTTTGACGACGTATAACTATAGTCGAAAGTGGCTTAGATACATGGTTGGACATTGGAAAATCCGAACGGCTAACTATCATCTGAGATATGAGTAATCTTATTAGGGTGTTTTGTATAATAGCTATAGTTAAATAATAAAACTTTCAAAAGGTTTTTGATGGGGAGAGGAGGTAAATCCTAGCAGTTTAGGTGAAAGTTGACAATGTAAGATACAGATCTTGAGAGAGTGTTTGATTCCAAATCCAAACTTTCAAATAAAAGCTTCACTTTTATAAATTGAACTGATCTTTTTCACGAGAAATGATTCAATAACAATTATAACCAAAGTTAACCTACCTTGCCGTTCAGAAAGAGATAAATCAAACCTTGAAAAGATTTTAACTGAAATCTGCTCATACACGGAACCAAATCAGTTGAATCAAATAAAGGTTTTCGATAATCAGCAAATAAACATTAAGTTCCATTAAGACTTAATAAAATATTTACCGACAAAAAGATTTTCATTCATTACCGATGGGAAGCCATCAAGGCGTTTCCTGTACAATTAAAATAATTAAAACAACAATTTTACTGGTCTGCCATGTCAGACGACGTTTTAAACTATGGGAGGAAGTGTACCTTATTACAGTTGTCGACTCACCAAAGTGATAAGCTTCGTAGTCACTCTCACTTCACTTCACTTTTCGTTTTGTCGTTGTCGAACGGTGTGACGTGACATTTTTCTTCACAGCCTTATTATAGTTGTCACTTAAAGTGACAGATAGCATCAGGGCATACGTCAGGGTATGAATTACATTTGTAGACAAAAGGATTCGGTTCCTGGCTTTTGACAAGTGAACACGTTTTACAAAGTGGAAATTCTTTATTCAGAAAAATTAAAAAAAAAAAATTAAAAAATTAAATAATTTCATTGTTAGCACATTGCTAAGTTTTTCCTTTAATGTCTTGCAGCATTCTGTAAGGCATTTAGTGGTAAAATATTAAAAATAAACACTAGAAAAGTGCAAACCAATTCGGCGTGGCTTTACCTGGCCGACCCCATTAGTGGCGGCTATGTTAAAAAAAAGCCTTTAAACGAAGTGAATAACCTTAATACAAAACTTATCAGGAATCCTCTAAAGGATCCCATCGACATGCTAAGCGTAGGAAAGGTGTTAACGTCAGCCGATGTAGAGAGGCTGCGCCAATTCGAGCCAGGTGGGGGAGCACCTGAAACTGAAGCCCCAGGCGGCCATCTTGTTGCAACAAATAGTCGCGTACATAGCAACCCTTCGGGCAGTAATACGTCACAAATAACAAATGAAGACACGCCACAGGAGACGATGCCTACTTTCTGGAGGAAAATCGTAGAGGATGTAAATTCTGACGCACGGGATTTCACAGTGGTAAAATCAAAAAAAAGGAAAATAAGAACTGAGGCCGAACAGGAACAAGGTAACGATGCGCAATATAATTATAATTTTCGAAATCAATTCGACATCCTGGCATATGATGACGAGATGGATGGTGTAGATCAACATGTCATACATAATAATTTGAATAACACTAACCATACTAAATTAAGTTCGAATAAGGTAGTTAGTCAACCTTCATTAATTACTAATATTACAAATAAAAATTCCTCTATAGTTAAAACCGCGCCTTTCTGCCCACCTATTTTTGTTTTCGGTGTTAATATTAAAGTGTTAACTGATTGCATTAATGCAACAGCGGCCGACTGTAACGTAACAAACGTGATGTTTAAATTCACAAACGTGGGTTATAGAAGGACAAAGGTTTTTTTAAATAATTCCAGTGTACATAAACTGCTTTTGGAACGCTTGCGTTCAACCCAGGCTGATGCCTTCTCCTTCTCTCCCAAAGAACTAAGAAAGAGCTCCATCCTGCTCAGAGGGCTGGACGGCGAAACCCCGATCGACGAAATCACCCTTGCCTTAAAAGAGTATGCACCTAACACAAAAATAGTCAAAATTTCCGCATTTAGCACAGCTAGGACTAGAGAACTTGGGATCCATACGAACATTTTTTCTGTACAAATAGAAGCAGGTGAAAACACTGCAGAGCTTAGAGCTATTAGATATATACTTCACCAGTCTATATCGTGGGAAAAAAAAGCAGCGTCATGTAGCCAGATGCTTCCGTTGTCAGAGATTTGGACACAATGGTGATTACTGTGGATACAGTAGCAGATGTGTCGTATGCGGTGGGGAACACGACTCGGAAGTTTGTATTAAGGCTAACGAAAGCAATGAAAATAAACCAACCCCGAAATGCGCAAACTGTGGGACCTCTGGACACCCTGCTAGTTTTGGAGGATGCCCAGAGTACAAAAAATATAAGGAGAGAAGGGATAATCTGAAACAGACCGCTAGACAGACTACTAACACAAGAAAGATGGCAGTAAGCAATGCCATAAATAATTACATTAACCCTAAGGTATCTTTCGCAGAAACCCTAAAAGCTGGCCGCACGGTGCAAATCTCCTCAAATGGAGCTCTCAATAGTTTCTTAAGTGAATCAGATAATCTCTTCGGTATCCCGTTCAGGGAGCTCATAGCCCGTATAACACAATTCTGGCCTTCTTACGGGAAGTTACAAAACAGAGAAGATAGAATGTTTGCCTATCTGGAATTTGCAGCTTCGATTGTAACTAAGTGAATGCTCTCGCATTAAATATTAATTCTCTAATTGCTCATGTTAAAAGAATCGAGCTTACTCACCTTTTAAAACGCTATAACATTCAAATCGGTCTCCTGTCTGAAACAAGGCTTAACAAAAAACATAAACCCAGAATCAATGGGTATAACATTGTGCGCAACGACAATGGTAGAGGTACAGCGATTGTTCTAGATAACAAATTAAAATTTTCCCATATCCCCTTTCAATGTGACCTATTCTCAACTTGTCTGGTGTGCATATCCCTTAATAATGAATCGAATTCTCTGATGAAACTCCTTATTTGCAGTATATATATATTCCATCCAACGCTGACACAAACATCGCCAGAGAATTGGATCGACTTCTGGCTTTATCTACTAACTACGACGCAGTCATCATTGGGGGGGATTTTAATGCTAGACACACGAGCTGGGGAGACGTTTCAATCAACAGAAACGGTAACATCATAGACAGGTGGTTCAACAGTGGACCCTTCTTAGGCATGGATCTAATCTCTCCCAACAGTCCAACTTTTCCGAGATCTTCCTCAGTATTGGACTTTTTCTTAATGTCGTCATCCCTAGCCTCATCTGCAGGTCCAGCCAATTCATCCAACTGCTTCACAGTTTCAGCTCCGTCGGACCATTTTGGAGTTATCACTAATCTGAACCTGAACAATCATTCACCCCTTCAGCTCACTCCAGAGACCGTTACCAGCTTCGAAAACACTGACTGGAACTCATTTAGAGCCGACCTAAATATAAAGCTTAACCTACTAAATATCCCTCTTGAAGAGAACATCACCAACCAAGAGATTGACAGACACATCCAAAAGATCAATACGGTAATATCCGACTGTACCCTCAGACACTCTGTCACTCGCAACATCTGTAATAACAAGTACAACAACATCTCTACCACTACCAAAAAACTGCTCAAATTAAGAAACATCTGGCTGAGAAGGCTAAAGAGAACCTTTCACAGACATTTGAATAGAGTTAACAGCGAATATCAAGAATTAAATTCGAGAATCCAGTGCCTTCATAAAATAATTAAAGACAGAATAAGAATTGAACTCAATAACGCTTTCAAACAAAGACTCAACAGAATTAATCCTTCCCCTCAGGCTTTCAAGGAGATAGACAAAATTTCTGGCAGGAAATACTTTGGAACGGACATATCCAAAGACACCCTTACCTATAATAGTCTTGAATTAATCAACATCGATGACAAGTTGGAAGCTTTCCGAGAATATTTCTCCCACATATATTCCGAAAAAAACCCAATGGCTGGACTAACTTGAACAGGCTTGTTCATGAAAGTGCGAGTTGCTTTGACCTTCCGGGCACAAGCTCCCCCTTAACTACATTTTCTTCATCTAACATTGCATCTAGCCCTAATGACCTCTTCAAATTCACTTCGCCTTTCAAAATTCTACTGTTAAGGGATAATCTCAACAACAAAAAATCTTCTGGACCAGATCACATAACAAACTTCATTATCCGCAAATGCCCTGATTCCCTTGATACAGTCTTTGCAACCCTGTTTAACCACTGCATCAATAATGGGTACTTTCCCTCGGCCTGGAAAGTATCAAGTATTATCCCAATAGCCAAAAAAGGAAGTTCCAAAGAAATTAAGGACTTTAGACCAATATCTCTGCTGTCCAACATAGGTAAATTGTTCGAGAGAGTTCTGGCGGGAAAACTGGATGAGTTATGCGCTGAAAAGAATATTATTCCTGATAACCAGTTCGGTTTCAAAAAAAGCCACTCTACTGAGCAAGCCATCCTTCTTCTGTCGAACAAAATCACCCAGAACCTCCGAAAGAAAACGTGTACTATCTGCCTGGACATTGATCTGGAAAAAGCCTTTGACTCGGTATGGCATAAGGGTCTTATTTTCAAAATGATACGTCTCAACCTTCCCAACTGGCTTATAAGAGCCCTCAATAGTTTCCTTTCAAATAGATTCACATCCATTCTTATCGGCAAAGATTCTTCTGCGCCTATCCCAATACACTCAGGGGTCCCCCAGGGCTCAATTCTAGGACCACAATTGTTCAATCTCTTTCTCCATGACTTTCCGTTTAAGGATCCTATGAGCGAAGAGCCTGGTGCAATACTTTATGCGGATGATACAATCTTACTTGCAAGCGATGTAAAACCCCAGGACGCTCTAGATAAACTTAAATTTAAACTACCCACATTACTAAACTACTACAACAAATGGGGTCTCAAAATCAACAGTGACAAATGTGGTCTTATCTGCTTCAGAAATGCCAGTGGAAAAGGTCATCATCTAGCAGTCAGGGAAAGTAAAACTCTCAACTTGAAAATCGATAACAGAAACATACCTCTTAAAACTGAAATCTCCTATTTAGGCATAAAACTACAAAATAAATTTCTCTTCAACCCACATGCTAGAAAAGTCCTCAACAAAGCCAAGGCCGCATCAGCCATACTCAAACCGCTTCTTAGCTCTAAAAGCTTAAATAAAAGCACCAAAATTCTCATTTACAAAACCCTTATCAGACCAATTATCACCTACGGATATCTTACGTGGTTTTCAATCTCCCCCCACTGTCGAAAAACAACTGAACCTATTCGAAAGAAAACTCCTTAGATTCTGTACAGGTAAATACAGAAGGCCGAATAGGAAATGGTTCTCCAACACAATCCTCTATCTCGACACCGGTATTACCCCCCTTACACAATACATGATAAAACTAGGAAACAGAGCCCTAGAACGTTTAGGAAATCATCAGAATCCTATAATAAGAGCAATATACAATGCTAACCGCAATGAATCTTTACTCGATAACTACTATCTTTCTCCCATTAACATACTACACGATAGCTCCATGCCACTTGTACAGCCTAGTCCCGTAAACCAATACACGGTACCTTTCTACGAGAAGGCTGCTCCCTACAACTACAGGGGTTAACCAAGATCCCCCAAATCCTGATTCGGTTACCCCACACTGTGTCGTCCTTATATAACCCTTCGCCAGAAACTCTTATGAAAATGTGTCGAAATTGCAGTGCCTTCAGTTTTCACGGCCCAAATTAAGACAAATGAACAACTAAATTATAGTTAATTCTAACTAAAACGCTCAGCATTCGTGTTTACCTTACTAATTTAGGTAAGGTTTGTCATTTAGATTTCACTAAGATACGTTAGCTAGATTTAAAAACTCTAAAAACTAAGTAACTAAATTAAACAAATAACTTAACAGCGTAGTTATCAAATAATAATCTTAAGTCACAAATCCTGAGTCTTAAATAAAATATAGTTTTATTTTTATTAATTCAATCAAAGCTTTAAGTGCTAAGTCAAACACTCAGGCCCTTAAATATAAGACTACCAAAGAAGCTGTGAGTTCAAAAAATTTAAATATACACCTTAGGTGGCTAGATAACACAGCCATGTAACAATGGGATACAATTTAAATAAATGTATTCGTTCCCTTGGGGAGCTTTTTAACTAGTTTGTAAGTGTTGTTATTAGGTTAAGTGCCCTATAGATGCAATGATGTGAATGTAAGTCGGGAGCAAACTTACTCTAGACACTCTTACACTAGCCAGACATACTCCTAGTCGGCCATTTTTATTCTTCAAAAGTCATGTATAATGTTAAGCTATGAAGCCTCAATAAAGTTCTTTGAATCTTTGAATCTTTTTGTAGACAAAAGTGAGGTTTGTCTTATTTCGTGGTATTGTTGTTACTTTTGAAAGTGTTTAAAGAAAAAAAAATTATAAACGCGATGTATTTCAGCCCTTTAGCTATAACAGGATGCTTCACCATAAAATCTATGATGACTTCAAATTGTTTTTGTTGTTGTAATTTTTACACTAAAATTGCAAAAAAAAAAAAATAATTTAATTTATAAAAAACTATCGAATTTTATGTTTTAAGGAACAACTAGAAAGTCATTATAAAATTTATCATTTTCCTTTTCCTTACACACATCCAACATCTGTCACTTACAAAAACCAAGTGAGTAAAATTGTCACTTAATTATCACTTACATCGACATTTGTCACTTAATACGACAACAGTAATACGTCCAAAGTCGTATGTTTTCGACAAATGTCACTTTAAACGGCAACCATAATACCATTTTTGTGTCGTAACGCCATTTCTCACTTAAAGTGACAACGATAATAAGGGTGGTAAACTTTATCAGTATCCAGAAATCCTAAAATTCCTTTGAAAATCTCGAGCGTTAGCTCCAAACCATTCGACAGAGCGTTCCTAGATGTTGTAGGACCTCTGACAATTTCTAATTCTGGAAACAAATGTCTCCTTACTTTTAAAGACGAGATTTCAAAATTTTTAACAACATTAATTTGTCGACATATATCGATTACATAGCGTGGCTTTTCTTAAATGTGCTTGAAGTTAGAGAAATTGGAGAAATGTATGTTCAGCTGCCTACAATTGAAACAGCTAAGAAACTCCTGTACTGAGCTCTCACACAGCGGCAACAGAGTCTAACATAAACAGAATTTTGACTACGCTAAATTTGGCTTATCACACTTCCTGTACTCTCTATATTCTAAGAAGGGTAACGCGAATTTCTGTAGTTTAGTGTGGATGTATAATTGCATTAATTCAACCGAATAGAGGCCATGCAGACGATAATTCGACTTTTCATTTTCATTTCTGTTTTATTTATCACTTTCTTCGCTGAATATTTTATATATTTTTATTTTTATATTTCTAGCGATTATCAGTTGGGGCTGTTATCAGGGTAATCGCAATTTTTGAAGATATAGAATACCCCCAAATTGCTCGCTTGTTCGCTCGTTTTTGGGGTGTTTTTCAAAATACTCAAAGTATTTGGTGACACACACACGGAGAAAAAGCAGACTAATTTAAATAAATTATAATTATGGATTCTTTTATTTTTATGGTGGAACTTTTTGAGCAAATTTATCTCCATTACCTTATAGACTTGTACGGACCTGATCATAGTGGTAAGAATTTGTTATCTCTTATACTTATTATCACATAGTTAAGTTTACCTTATGTGTATAATAAGATTAAGGATAACAAATTCTTACCACTATGGTCAGGTCCGTACAAGTCTATAAGATAATGGAGATAAATTTGCCCAAAAAATTCCACCATAAAAATAAAAGAATCCATAATTATGACTTAAAACTTTTTACCAATTAATATTATAATATATATTAAAAATATATGGATTTATGCTCCCAATCGACATAAATCCAGAATTCAATCACAGTGATCTACTTCTAAAATACAGACACGGACGAACAGAACAATCACTAATCGAAATGATATAGCGAACAAGAAATTGACAACTGTAACCTCTTCTTCTCTCTCGCATCATGGTAGGCGGTAATGCTTTTGTTTTGATGCAGCTCTCATTTTGGCGTCTAAGCGCATAAATATCAAAAGAATGGAGAGGTATAATCGTAGTTAATGTAAAATATTAATTAATTAATTAATTGTGATTTTAGTGGACAGAGGAGTTATTGATAGATACATAATTAGAATTAGTTTCCTTCGCTTTAAAAATATTTTACTTTCTAAAATTGATTTCACTGGCTCCATATTTTCCATATTGCAGAATTAATTAATATGTTGAAAGCAATTTTATCCATTTATAATATTTTGCGGTGCTGACCACTACTTTCAACGAATAACACAATTCATGTTCACAAATATCAGGAGAAAGCATCAGCTATACAGTGCTGCAGCATCATACACAACAGCGCATCATGATACCATTTGATGTGCGCAAAAGTTTAACGGTTTTGATTTTACCCAACTATTGAATACTCCAATGTATACGGATTTCATACCTTTCACGTATTCCTGTTTGATATAATATACTCTAAGTTTCCAAATTGCATTTTGAAGTAAAATATTAATAATATTAATGGGATTTTTATACCACAATAATATATCTGCACTGTCTTGCTTCATTAAAGTTCGCTCATCATTTAAATACATGCGCCAGCTCTTTTAAAGCTCACATGCGGTGATGAAATTAGTAGATGTTTCAGAATAATTCGAAAAAAGACTTAAACGTGGAAATCGACTTTTTTTTTATTAATATTATACTCTCTTACATTTATATAATGTATATGAAGTTCTATAACTTGTTTTTGTTATCCTTTGCCTAATAATTATCAACATAAAAATGCAACGTTGCTTTGTCCAATTTATATATAAGTAAATAAGTTCAAGGGATGCAAAAAAAAAAGAACACACAGACTAAAACTGCGTTATATGTATGTACATCATAATAGCGAGGGATGAAATATAGTATAAAATTTCAGTAAAACTAAAGTTTTTCCAAATCTAAATGTATTGTATTATACATTTCATGTTTAACAACCAGAGAAGCAACAGGTATACTTAAAAGAATGATACATTTCACTTGTATGTGAATGTTTTTTTTTATTTTTATTTATTTTTTTACAGCTCTAATTAATTATAACTTTTAGGCGTATATGTATCCAAAGTTTTCTTCTCTAGTGTGAAGTTAAAAGAATTCATTTCAGAAACAATAAATCAATAAAAAGGATAATTACATAAACCTTGTGTTCTCGTCGTTTTTGATATAATACAGGCTTCATAAATCATCAAGCTAAATTTTATATTTTATATAAAAGCGCTCTTAGCAAATAATTTTTAAATTTACTGCTCCTATTCATCTTGATATATTATTATGAAAAATAATTACCGACAAGTACGTTAATAAATCCTCACGAAATATGTTCTTAAACACAACTTAAATAAATTAAAAGAAAAATACAAGAGAGTTGTTGCTCCAGCATGTTTTTAACAGAAAATAAATTTAAGACCGAATCAATAATTAAAATTTTATTTACTTTATTTCTAATATAATTATCGGACAAATTATGTTCCTCAATTTTTTTTTCAAGTAGAGAATATTGTTATCTCACAATCAGTAGTATATAAAAATCATACTGAGACTCAACAAAAAGTCATTCTTCTTTTTCTTTTTTTCTTTTTTTTTTGTTTGTGAGAAAAAAAACTTTTAATAAACATAATTATTTTAAAGTACGTCTTTACAAATAAAATTTTATGCGATATTTTTTTTTTAATTGTGACTTATGTGTTAGTAGTATCATGAGTGGTCATTTTGAACTATTGTACCTCCGACGGTTCTGGTTTGTTTGAATGATGATTGTTAGGATCTGGTGCACTCAGGGGCTGAAATTAAGAAAAAAAAACATGAAATTTAAAATATTATACACAGAAATTAAATTTTTGCTTGAATATATTGATTCTACATAAAATATGGATGAAAATAATAGCTAGCTCTATGCTCTTTACCAGACCTGAATTAATTAATAAATATGTGCGAGATTAATTACAAGAATGAAAAGCTTATTAACCTTTTATAAGAGTTTAATTAGTATTTTTGGTAGTGCAGGAATTGTATTAATGTAGCTCAGTCTTATGTTACTTATTGGGAAACGAAAAATAGCAAGCGTTATAAACTGTGAGATATAAATTTAATCAAATACCATAAGAATATATTATATTGTATAGAGTAAAAGTCATTCGATTAATTGTAAAAATTTTATAGACAACCGTGAAACAATGTCGATAAAAACATCAATATGGCGACAAACCCGCTTCTAAAATCTATGCACACATCGAATGGGGCTTTTCCCATTCATCTTTATATAAAGTTCTGAAAAAGTTTTCAGACATATTAAAGTCGATTAATAGAATTGAAGGAAATATAGTCTAATGGTGACTGATGCCAGTAGTATTCAGTAGTATAGTGGTTGTTGAGCAAATTTTAGTTGCCAAAAATAGTATGTCAAATAGTGTGTCACAGTTCACTTGGTAAAATTTTCGATCATAGTTGAGGCTACGGTTTAAACCTGAGATGAATGTATACTTAAAGAAGAAAGATTACGAAAAATCTTAAGAGCTTGTTTTTCTGTTAGCAACAAAAATTGGATTAATCTTTTAACGAGTGAACATTTAGGTTTATCTGTGATTCTCAGTGAGCTGTGGGCAGCCAGAGTAAATAAATAAACCAATTTTTGTTTTTATTAGCCGTGTTATTCAAGAAAAAATTTCCCAGCGCATACAACAACACAATAACGATTTTATCAAAGGAAGTATATTTCTATTCGCGTTTGTGGCCACGAGCGAAAAATTTCGCCCTTATTGTTGACAACGTGTACCTCAATAGCTGCGCTTTTATTCACTCAACTTCAGTTCAATTGTCACACAAATCAACAAAATGGAGCCTGGTTCTCAACCGCTCTTGACCATGAAATTTGAGCTCTAATTTATGTTTCATGATGCCACTTTTCTCATATTTTTATAGATTTTTTTGTTTTTCAATTTTCAATTTTGTACAAAAAGGCACAATTTTCTTCAATTATTAGGACAAGAATTTTATAATTGAAATCCAAATAAATCCCAATTATGTTGGATAACAATAATGACGCATTCACAATGCAAAGTAGAGTAGAGTAGCGTAGTATGGTAACTAGCATCCTTTTTATCGCACGCAGTAGTGCATATGGCCATCTCTGTTTGGCTCAGAGTAGCACAGACTGGAGCTGCATGAAAATAGGTACTATTCTATTTTCACGCTGCGATTTCCGAAAGCTTACAAACTGAAATTTCGAACTACTAGCAAGTAGATGGCGTGGAAAAAGCTCCATACTTCTTTTTATCATAACTAACATGTTTTAATGTTATTTTCTGATTTAATATTTTTATGAATGCCAATAAAAACAAAAGGTATTTTTGCAAACTTCATGATTTAAAAACAAACAAAAAAGTAGGCTAATTTTTAGCTAGTTTCGAAGCAACTTATTATGGTCCAAATCATGATATAAAGATTAACAAGGTATGGCTGAATTATCTGTCAATTGGTTGCTTGTCTGTTTTGGTGACAATTGTCACAAATTTGTTCGTCTCAATTTCAATCGTCCTTATCAAAGTGAAAAAAATTTCCTATTTGGAAATTTCTTTGCTTTCGCACTAGAACATAATTACTTTTCCCGAGGTGATTTAAACGAAGAAACTAATGTTTTGTTAAATATTTCAATATATTCAAAACGTATTTCAGTCAATAAAATACGAAAAACTTAAAAAAAAATTCGCTGGAAATGACATTGTCACCTCATGACGTAGCAATACAAATATGTATATTCTCCTCCTTTTTCGAATTTATTATTTTGACAGTTGTTTGCTTGTTTGTTGACTTGGCGTTGTTATAAATTGTTATACGTTGTTCATACATGATTAGGTGCCGAATAATAACTGGCGATTAAAGAATAAGCCACACGAGTTTTCCGTGATTGCTGGAACGAAAAACTGAAATTTTTATCGCATTCAAAACGCATTTTTTTAAATGTTATGGCAAGTTTTATTAATTTTATATAGCTTCCCCTCCAATTATTATTTTCAGCAACGCAAGTTCCAATTTTGTATGGTTGGGGAATGGGAGTGTACTTTTTTTAACTTATTGTAAAATATAAATTATATATACGACCTCCACATTTGAAATCCAATCAAAACTCAAAAAACTACTTGCTTAGCCACAAGTTCATCGGGGTCTCAGACTAAAATTTGAACTAAATAGGATATGCGACTTGAAAACTTAGTGCAAATAGTTCTATCAAGTATAAGAGATGAAGCTCATTTTCGCATGAGCTGTAAATCCTTAAGGCAAATAAAGGGTGTCAGTTTGCTTTCTGCCAAGAAACTTATATCAGAACAACACAACAGACAATAACGTAAAAGCAGTTTAAGTTCTTCAGAATAAATTCTAATAAAAGTCTATTGGATAATAAATAAATAGTTTTGACTTTAATGCCTGCAGAAGAGCAGTCGAATCTATGAATGTTATCAAGGTTCCAGCGACAAACGAATACCAGTAAAAGTACAAGCTGGATCCCAATATCACTGTTATTCTCCTTCCACTACAGACAAACACACCTAAGCTATGCTGATAATGTTTGCCTCCTATCAAAAAGTCAAATAATGTATAAATCAGATATTCGTATTAATATAACAGATCTCAAAATCAAGTTATTATAAAAATTTCTTGAGCTTATTTTCTACAGTATATAGCCAAGACCATACACTTAGAAACATTTCAAATTTTCGAACTCATTTGTGATGGTGAAACCGAAGATAATTCATGAGTTGAATATGCAGAGAATAGTAAATATTATTAAAAATGTAACACTTGTTGTGATGATTCTAAATACAAACAGAAGAAGAAACCAGCATGCATTATTGTAGATTCGAAAGGTCCCGAGCTCGAATCTCTGATAATTTGCTAAAAACATTTTTTCACTCAAATAAAACTTTAATTTATTATATTTGGAAATGGTTGGCATGATTAATGCCACAACCGCTTACATTTATGCATTCCTGTGGTATTGGGTATTTTATTTATGAGCACAGTTATAGTTAAATACTTTAATAAGGAGTTTCATAAAAAAATTAAAATTAGTAAAAAAAACTATGGGATAAAGATTGATTGAATTACAATGAGGCAAGAAAGATTTATCATAAAATTTAATATTTTTTAACTTCAAATCAAATCAATTTTTTAATTGCTGATAAAAAGAATCTCTCAAAGAAAGCAGTAATAAAATACCTAAATATTTCGTTCTTCAAAAAGATATATCTGAAAGTTATCCTCATTAGAGTAACGTAGAATTTTGCCTTAATTTAAATCATTTGTATCTCTATAAACAAAAAAAAAATTCTAAAAGCAGCAACCTGGTTCAAACGGCTTTGTTGAACATTTTAGATGAACCTGCTAGAGTTGCCGCCCTCTGTAATGATAGTATGAAAAGGGGATACAAAATTACAGATAAGAACGGCCTGAAAAAAATTCGATTTCCACACTTTACTGTGTGTTGTAAGAATACAAAAACGAAATCTTTCAAAATAAGTACTAATTAGGAAATAAAAAAGGATGAAGATAGAAAGTAGAGATCAGTATGAAGTTGATATGACAAAAGAAGAGAGAAAATTAGATAAATCACAAGCAATTCAAGAAAACAATCTCGTACTTTGTGATACTTTTTACATTAAATTTATGAAGCTTACAAAAAAAAGGTTACTACTTTATTTTGGACAAAGGTAAAAGTTTAAATAGGGGTGTTAGCTTTTGCTTCAGATTCGTTTATTGATTTTAAACCAACAACGAAACGGTGCTTAATTCATGTAATTACATTGATAAATAAATAACGTCGGAACATTAATTTCCTAGAAATTCTATGTTTTTTCTGCAATCTTATCATTTTCTGGCATCTATACCTTCTTAATTTTTCTTCTTTAAAACACTGAACCATGATATTCACATGAAATCTGTTTCTTTTTCAAAAAAAAAAAATAATAAAAAAAGAATTAAAGTTTCGTTGAAACGTGAAATTGCATGTTGAATTTCTAAATTTCAGTTTAAGTGTAGGTACTTTAAAAATTCATATCTCCAAAACGAAGCCAAGCACCACTGCAATTTTTGGCACATGGATATATGTCTCCAAAATAAAAATATATAAAAAAAACTTTACAGATCCTCAATTTCAACAGTAATTTTTTTGAAAAAAAACCTATTATTAACAAAAAATATTCTTTCGGTGTTGCTGTATTTTCTTATGAAAATATAAAGCATTTAGCTACATTTTGGCATTTGAATCAGAAAAACCGGTTGCGCCGTTCCCTAGATGATTTTTTGAAAATGATATTTCATCGTAAAATTACAAAATTTCTAGTCCTCCTTGTGAGGGATGGTGTATGGTAGGGAGAAAAAATAAAATATGGGTGAACTATTTTCGTATTGCTTACAAACTCTGGAAGTTTAATCCAAATCAGAGATGGTTGCATTTCAGGGTGATCGGTTTCCTGCGGAATGGCTGTGTATATGTTTTAGACACATGACGTAAGTTAGTACTTCATGAAAAGTCTAGGCAGATAGTGTGACAGATTGCACTTAACGACTTTTTACCAAGTGTCTGAAATTTTTAGTAATTTCGTGAAGTGCTACAAGCCTTTAAGCCGATATTATAATACCAACCGATATAACCGAATACTAGGGGCGGATGAGCGGTGAAGGCGGAAGTCGCGTACATGCCTGCAACATCCATACACACACACACACGCGATTTGAACACACAGCTTCACACAAGTCGAGACTTTTCGTAAATTCTGGATATTACATATACTCTATAAAATCTTTAAACATGTCAAGTTTTAAAAGAATTGTTATATGTATGTATATGCAAATTGCGTACAAAAAATATCTCCATACATCGGCCAAGACTAAAACATTACTCCCGAGCTTTGTGGCGGTATAATTAATCCAGTAAAAGAAATGTCTAGATAGAAATTTTCTATTACTCACGCTAATGTAACAATCAAGGAATCTAACTATGCTTACAACTTCCTCCTTTCCATAATTAATGTGAGATGGGGTTTCTGTTAGAATGAAATTAATGCTCTTTGTGTATACCCAAAGAACATCTAACAGAAAGAATACGCATCTCGTATATTGAAGTTTTATATGGCGGGTCGTAATATTAGAACCCGTTATCACAAATTTTACGAAAACTCTCTGCTGTCTGACGACCCACCATTCACCGCGGTGGCCAGTGGCAGGTCGTCAAAACACCAACTCCGCATCATGCCCATGCATTCCATTGCGTATTCTCTTTGCTTCTTTTACCTCTTCCCCGGGAAACCGGTTTCATCAAGACTATTTTGTTTGAGAGAATTTTCATTGACATTGCATTGTATTGCAGTGGAACAGAGGGAGAATAGTAAGATGAGCGGATGGGATAGGAATTGGTGGCAGACAAGCAGTCATCGGCCTATGTATACATGTACAGCTATGGCAAAGTCAACTTAAAAATTATTATTAATAGGTTATCTTTGGGTATGGCATAGATAGACGCGTTTTGGTGCGGAAGACGATGGGTTGCCGAAAGCACGCTCTGTCTGCCAGTCAAGATAGGTGGATTAGGTCTTACTAACTCGGTTATGAAATCACGGTGTCTCCAAGTGCGTACATTCCAGAGTGTTTTTCCACAGAGTCACCTTGATTTCTCAACTGTAGATGAATGTACTGGGAGGGATCGGCATAGGGGAGTATTACTACCTGCTCTCTGTTCGACCACCCTATCCTCGTGACTGGCCACAGGATCTAATCTCAACGATTCAGACCTGGGCAGAATCAGGCGAGCATTTCACCTTAAGTGGAATGCTCTAAGATACACGCAATTCGCGTTGATTCCAATCAGGTTCAATCCAGATTAACAGATTCAGTGTTCAGTAATGCTCTAGGTTTTGAAGCTGACACGCATCCACTGACGATTCTCGGAGATATTATTGATACCTCCGGAAGCTGTCAAATAAACACTAACACTTCAAACTACACGACCTGGCTGCTTCTGCGCAGGAGTGATTTCGCCAACTTGGACCAGTGACCCTAGCACTAACTTGGAAGATGATTTCGTTCTGAGCAGACCACCTCACACACCTTTCAGCACACTTACAACACGTGTGCCTCCGTGACGTGCTTATGTCCATAACACCTCCGGAGTGGCGATTATACCTCGGGGTGATATGGGCGTGATGGGAGGGATGACTTACAGAGTAGTCTACAGTTATTCTCCTAATTACGAAGATGCTGATGTAGCATTCAAATTGTTGTATCACAGTCTTATACATCCTAATCAGTTGTCACATATTGACCGGCGAGTTCAGAGGATCTGCACAGTTTGTGCTGGCGAAAGCACCGTGTTTCACAGGTTTTTCACTTGCCCAGCTTTGCAAAATCTAATGGAACTAGTGCGCGATATATGTCAGTTGATCCACCAGAATTTCGGCATTACTAGGATATCGTTTCTATGGACACCAAAGGTTTGTAGTCGGGTGAATTGCTTGATTAGCTTTTTGCTGACACTGGCCAAATCTACAATTCATTTGTACTACATGAGAGTCGAAGATGAGAATCAGAACACAGACCACAATATCACGCACAAACACTTAAGCGCCACTTCGTTAACAGATTGAAGAGACGTTTACGTCTTGAATATCTGACAATGAACGCAGACACATTCAATTGTACATGGCAACCACTGAATAGTTAAGTGCTGTGGGAAGGACAGCACTCTGTTAGAGATGCTAAGCTGGACGGATGCTGAGGGCAGTTTGTAGAGGTCTATGATACAACAGGCTGCTCTCGCGGGACTCTATAACGGTATCGCGTAAATTTTTTCGTTCGTTCGATTTGTCATGTTAAATTCGGTGTCGGTATCGGTGCTAAATTGCAAAATTTTTGTTGAAAATTCTCTCGTTTAAGAAATTAGCGTTTATTACATTATTTTGAAAATTTGGAACTTCTTGGAACTGCCACTTACCTAATTGTCAAAATTGGTTCTAAATTTTTGGTTATACTTTAGATCTTTTTCAAAATTCTTGTGTCCGTTGTTAGAATCTTTTGAGAATTTTGTTTGAATTTGTTTTACTTTTTTGTTTGTTTTAGCTTTATGTCATTTGTTTTAACTGTCCCAATTGACTTTTATAACTTTAGTTTAGCTAGTGTCTTTTTTAACCTTTATAGAGACTTTTGAAGACTATTTTTAAGAAATTTTGAAAAGACCCAAAGAGCTATTTACATAAAAAAAATTTATTATGTTTTCTTTGGGTGGCGGAGACAGGGAGAACAGATCAACATTCTCCCAATCTCAAATCTTTGCTTCTTCTCGTCTGTTACCTGCCGACCGCATCCACAACTAGGCATACAAATTGTGCGTTTTTAGATTCCAGATGAATCTTCTTGCTGTCATATGTTCTTTGGTATAACCAATTAACATATAGAAATACGGAAAATTAAAGAGCCTATTCCAATCATAAATTTTACATCAACAAGATAATAGGACGCCGTTATCTTAACTTCTATTGAGGTAAAACGCTAGGTTATAGGATATGTAATGGCCTTGATCATACCGGTGCTCTTAATTTTTATTAAGAGTATACATATTATACCAATTCATTGCTATAAGCAACAATTTTGCCTCACAACGATAAAAGCAGGAAAAACAACTTTTAGCAATAATTTGACACATATGACGAATGTAAAAAGGGAAATAATGCAACCGCAATTTGCCGCCATATTTGCACTATCTATGACAAGGATGATGTAGATAAAAGCTCTGGTAATCGTTAATTCAGATATATTGACTCTGCCAAGATCAAACACAGCACCGACATTAATCTGAGATTTCTAAGGAGTCTTTAAAACAACTTATAGCATCCATTGAATCATGTTAAGTATTTATATGGCAATACTGGAAGGTCTATAATTCATCGCAGTTCGGCGGCTAGATGCTACAAAAAGGGATCTAGCTGATCGAATGTCTACTGGTTTTTCTTTGCTCATGACAACACAACAATATGCAGTAGCAGCCACAAAACCAAATATTGCGAGCTTGGAATGAAAATCTAAGCCACATACATATATACCAGTTCTTGTACCAACGAACTGACAGCTTTTGCGATCCTTACAAAGGAATTTTGCAGGAAACATTCATCAAATAAGACGGTGTCCAAAATGCATTATAAGATTTTCGAAAAGTGAAAAATAAAGTCTTCCCTAAAAAGATTTCATTGACGTTAATAGACGATATGTATACACAAAAATTAAATAATTATTTTTTTTTTCGCTCGCTTAGGAAATCTTTCCTAGTTCTCATATTTTTTCTATGATTACTTTTACCGCCCTTCAATCTAAGAACTAATTACTGACATATATAATATGAACCGCTTAACTTTTTATTTCACATGGGCACAATTGCTTGTGTCAAAAAGAGTTCTTACGTCGGTGCCAACATTCTCCCTAATTATCGTTGTCACTTTAAGTGACAAATGGCGTTGCGACACAAAAATGGTATTATGATTGTCGTTTAAAGTGACATTTATTGAAAACATACGACTTTGGACGTATTAAGTAGACAAATGTCGATTTAAGTGATAATTATGTGACATTTTCACTCACCTGGTTTTTGTAAGTGACAGATGTTAGATGTGTGTAAGGAAAAGGAAAATGCAAGCGGAAAAAGATAATTTTTTTTTATGACTTTTTAAATTGATCATTAAAACATAAAATTCAATAGTTTTTTATAAATTAAATTAATTATTCTTTTGCATTATTAGTGTAAATTACAACAAAAAAACAATTTGAAGTCATGATAGATTTCATGGTGAAGGTTCCTTTTATAACTAAAGGGCTGAAAAACACTTTCAAAAATAACCACAATACCACGAAATAAGACAAACCTCACTTTTGTCTACAAATGTAATTCATATCCTGATGCATACCTTGATGCTATCTGTCACTTTAAATCACAACGATAATAAGGCATCGAACAAAAATGTCACGTCACACCGTTCGACAACGACAATACGAAAAGTCAAGTGAGAGTGATAGCGGACCTTGTCACTTCGGTGAGTCGACAACTATAAGGATGATTGAAAAAGTGAGCACGCAGCTCGAGTGATTTAAATAAAACGTTTGGAATTTCTTCTGCGTATCTAATGAATATGTAAAAAACTTTTTATCAGTAATAACCCTAAATAATTAATTTAAAAACATTTATTTCGATGAAGCCACATATTGATTTGCTGTTTCAAGTTCTTTCAATTGGTACTTGGTGCTTAGACCGAAAGAGTCGGCAATATAGGAGTGAGGCCACTTTCTGCAGTGCATTTCTGTCGACTATGTTCACATGTCAGTGGAACTACTACGTACATCTCTATGAACAAAACAAAGAAGGCTGATGACAAGTCATCACCATCACCAGCACACTAATTTTGACAGATTAGCATTGTATTGATTTGGCTTTTATAATAGCTGTGATCTCATTAAATGTTATAACGATATGAGGACCTTAATTTGGACATATCTACTATAAAAACAAGTAGTCCCGGTTAAGGTGCCAAATCCACGGATAAGTTTCGATTATAAGAGCAAAAAATTGTATGGTTGGAGTGGAGGGAATTACACTCCACTCCAAGTTAAAGGTGTCTGAAATATTTTCGGATGTTAGCTTACTTTACCTCTTAGAGGAATAGCAGAGTCGAGTTTGTAGAAAACCCTTTCCACTTCTCATTAAGATCTGACATACCACATCCACTTCCTATGCCCCTGTCATATCCTGACTTTGACGTTAGTTATGACCCACGATTTTGATATTAAAGCTTTTTTTTACAAAAAAAAACTGCATTTCTCATAAAAACATCACATAAAGTATTGTTTTTTATGAAAATTATGACAAAATTAGCTCCAATATATGTACATACATAAGGATGGACACATCATAAACGACGTATGTTCAATTGACTGCTTAATTAGTTCAAGTAAATAGACGCGTATTACTCTTGTATATGCGTTGCTATGTGGTCAACAATATAGTAGATGATTTAATGAGAATAATTTCTTTATATAAATACTAAGTTAAAAAAATATATATATTAGTGAATAGACCCAACACAGGCATGGGAATATCAGAGTGGAGATATATAATATATAATATGACTCAGTTTAAAGGGGGCTACTAAAATACATACCTGGTTTCTCTGAAAGGCTTAAAACCTTACTTAAGCCTTAAGAGGGCCCAGGTTAAGATAAGCTTCAAAAGACAAAAAACGATGAGAATGTGTTTCAGCAACTAGAAAGATGTAGCCCGAAAGAACTCCACTCCGATGTTGTCTATAAAATACCATGCAAAGGTGGTAATTAATGAAAATTTCCCTTTGATTGGTTAGAAGCTTTGTACATACAAAAAACAGACAACATAATGAACAAAAAACATACACAGGCAATATAAAGTCTGTGCATTCTGGGGATTTCCAAAAATATATTTTATTTTTAATTAAGTTGCATTTGGGTGATTGGTTAATAAAATTATAATAGCTTTTATTATGATTATCGTGTCGATCAATCGACTACTGTGTATAAAAATCATAGGAACACGCGAAAGGATAAATTGACAGCAGCAACAACAAAAACAAACAGAAATGTACTCAAAACTCTCGTCTGCTTCTAAACAGGAAATTCATGAATATATTCCTGCAGCAAATTCAAGAGTGTATAAAAATCTTCACATGATTTTAAAACTGCAGTTAATTGGCGTCATCGTCAGTGAGACTTTCAATTAATTTGTTTTTAATTTCCTTCTGAAGCTATACCTATGGTGTGGTAATTCAAGATATTTACAAATGTATTATTAACATCTACATACATACATATGTATGCGATAATTTGATTTATTTTATCGGCTATATGAAACATAAATGCTTGCATAAACCTACCTCCGCGGACTCGGTAACTTAGACCACGTGGCGCCCCAATTTGATTTCTAATTTACGCTCAAAAGATACAAAAATATACAATCAAGAAATAAAAAGTCAGCAAAATGGGGTAACTCAGAATTGGAATCCCAATAAAATCCGAAAGGATGTCAATAAAATGAGAGCTGGCTGTAAACAAAAGTTATTTAACAACAGAGGTTTGCCGAATATAAATAAATTCCTAAAGGTGAAATTCTGTACAAGTTTATACAAAACTTTACACGTAAAATTCATTCTTAATATTCCAAAAATTTGTTTGGAAAATTATAAATAGTTCCTGTAGCTTATAAATAATATTGTTCATACACTTCAACTAAAATATATAAGTATATTATTTGATCCAAATGAAAATGACAACCTTTGCATGTAATTAATTAGGTCTACCGGCAAATTAAACGCGTTTTCGATTCATTCAAAGATTTTCGCTTCGACTGACAATTGGTACCGGTAAGTTCGATTGAGTTGTTGTGCTAGTTAATGCAAATCATAGCAGATTCCTCACATTTTAGTACTTTTTGGTTATAAAGTTGGTCAATTTTGATCGAATTTCGATTGTTGTTTATTAAAATTGTTTGCCGGAGTGAGACATTTTTTATTATGAAGAATAAAAAGATGTCATTCAAGCCTACCGGGGAATTCGATTCGATCAAATCTATATCGAATGGATTTTTTTTAAAGACCACTTTCTACTGTTTGATACAATTGAATCGAAGATATCCCAAATTCAATAGAAAGCAATTGCCGGTTATTTATGAATGACGCTGAAAAATATTCGATGCGATTAATTTTACTAGTACAAGTGCTATATGAAAAACCTTGATTCGAAGGAATCTAGATCAAATCAAACTCCCCGGTAGACCTGATTAACTGTAAGAGACACGAGAGAATTTTAACGAGATTCGTCTGATTCTTTAGATCTTCCATACTGCAATTAAATTAATAATGAATTCAAACAGAAAGTACGCGATTCTCGTCTAATCAATTTTTTTGTTATAAATTTGGTACAGCCATCCTGTCCCAATATATTTAAGTGTATAAGCTCCTGTAAGCCTTCAAGCTGCTTATTAGATGTAGGCGTAATCTATAACGTTAAAAATAATAAATCAAATCGTCCTTTCATTTTGAACACGATAACAAAAATGCATCGAGAAGTTCGATTTCGATATTAAACATATTAAATTCCACGGTAGACTTGAATATTAGGAAAAACAGTTATTATATTGTTGATTGCAGCTTTTTCCAGATCTGTAATCGAAACTTTCGACCCAAGGAAATAAATCTTAATAGCAATTATTACTTAATATATTTCAATTAAATAAAGATTCTTCAGGAAAATTATCGTATTGCATGATGTAAAGAAACAGCAAAAAAATATTTAGAAATTGGTATTATAAATATTGAAACTAAAACGAAATCAGGTAAAATGTAATAGTAAAGCAAGTATAAAAGAACGTTAGAAAAATGACAATTCAAAAAGACGAGACTAAAAGTGTGACATCATATTTCAAGAGCTTCGAACGAAATTTTACACTGTGAAGGTGAAGCTACACGGCGAGAGACTTTGACCTCTAAAGACCCTTCGGAGACGCAAAAAATCTCTTTTCAGCCTCCGGTCTCCAAAGTTTGTTCATTTGTCGTCTCCAGGTACCTGGAGACTATTTGATGGAAAGAAAAAGGAATAAAGTGGAGTGTGAGTTTGACAAATTGTTACAAAGAATTAATAAAATGGATTTAGGGCAGCAAATTTGTTTCGTCAAAGTTCTGGTTAATTTGGAAAAAAAAAATCTTTATCCTGTAAAATTTGTACACCAAGGATATATTTTTCAAGCTTTTTCACTTTTCGCATAACATAAAAATATTCATAACTTTTGAGATAATTCTTTCTAATAATCTTTGGAGATATCTGGAGAACAAACATCAAATTTCGTGTATGCACATCGGAGACGTGTCTCTAGAGACAAGTCTCTTGCCATGTAAACATTTCGGAGATTTTAGTCTATGTACACCGGAGACTGGAGACCAAAAGTCTCTCACCGTGTATTTTTACTTTAATTCCGTTGGAAGATTGTTCCAGAATAGTGCCCCGTGAATACGGTTGACTTCATGAAGAAGTGGTAAAAGCCTTCAAAACAAAAAACCACCTAGGGAAAAAACAAAGAGAGAGTACCGAAAAAGAGATGCATTAATTTTGTACACATATTGGCATATGTTTAAACCCTCAACAAATCGAAGCACTTGTTGAACGCAAATTTATTTTAAATTCCTAAAAAATAGTAAAATTCGGCTAGTATGTATTTATAAAGATTCTTTACACCAAAGTAGTGGTCGCATTTACTATGATAGGTTGTCTAATAGCTTTGACATAACTACCAAGTTGGTGAAACATACGTACTCTTGCGCGTCGGTTCTCTTTGTATTAGTCATTAACGGATGTCCTTCCGAATTCTGAACAAAAACGGTCGCGACATATGATCAAGACTCTAAAGTGGGAAACAGAATGTGGTGCTGGCGCTCGTTGCTGGCGCTATAGCGCGAATTGTTAAAATATAACAGTACGATTTGCGTATGATAGCAACAGAATGCGTAGCTGGCGGTTGATGCTAGCGCTGTAGCGCACTTTTGCCAAATTTTAATTTTTGGTGCGCGCCAAGATTGACATTTGTAATTTCGAAGTAGTTTGTTGGAGTGAAACAATGTGGAAATTTTGATACAGAAAAAATCATCGAAGTAATAAAAAGAAAAGATATATTGTAGGGGGGGATCCCCTATATAAAACTAAGCTGAAGCATTGTATTCATACTCAGTTACAAGGTAAGCGGGGCCAGCGCCAGCACCACATTCTGTTCCAGCCTTATTACTATTAACGTAAGAAGGAAAACTATTGTAGAAAATTACGTAAAAGATTCAGAGATGTTTATTTATTGTCGGCGGGAGATCATGCACTTAGATCTATTGGACTTTAAATGAATTTGTTCAATGGATCTATGCATGCAGATGTTACCTTTACTACAATTACTTTCGCAACTGTGTCCAGCTTTGAATAGGGACTGCAATTGAGTTAGCTATTTCAGAATTAGTTAAACCTATTGTTCCGTAAGCCGTTCAACAATTCTGGGAAAAAAGTTATCAAAAACATCACCCTCTCTCTTTTTTAATAAAAAATGGGTATAAATATCCTTACGCACATTTCGAACGCAAACATGTAAGGAAAAATTTCTTCATTATTTTGTTAAATTTGTATATTTGGGCTTTTGAATTCATTGTTGTGTTAACCTTGATGTCAGGTTTTGTAGTGCAAGACTATAGAATCGGATACATTCTATGGGTAGTCAAAGGAATCCTCAGGTAGAACGGTGTGGAGGGCTAACATTTTTCTCTTCCTTCTAAGCAGAAATAATTTTTAAAACAGTTATGCGATATGCTAACCCAAAGTTTATGTCAATTGACCGGAAAAAGTGAATTTTCTTATGAGTATTCCGAGGTTAATAATGAGATGGAGGGATAGAGTGAGATAATCGTATCTATTGCTGGATTTTTCAGCAACTTCGATGATTTTTCTTTAGTTTTCATGTTTTCATATTTATATAAACGAGTAAAATTAAATTAAAACAAAAATTTAAAAATTTACAATAGATGCTATCTTTTAATAAATGATTATCACAATCGACTCAACGAGATTTCTATTTTTCGGATGAATTCTATCCACCACGTTTTGATTTAAAACCGGAAGATCCTTTTATAAAATATTTTCTATATTTGCTTAATGAAGGCGCTCAATATATAAATTTGTTGGAACCATAAATTAACAGCAGTTTTGTTTTTGCTTAGATCCGAGGATCCATTATGTAATTTGAGCTCACAGAGATCATTGTAAAATATTGGAGAATACAGCTTGCTGCCTTAAGATAGAAAGACATTCATACCTGCTAGCAATAAGGATCGTTTTACTCAGTGTTGGAAAATCTGCTTTCTCAGTTTTATCTATCAAGACATTTTTTTCCGCTCCTTTAATTTTATTTTCACCAGAGTTATCATATTTGTATAAGTAAAAAGAGTGAAAATGAAGATTAAATCAAAAGGCATTTGTTAACTTCGATTTAGAGAAATCTGCACATGTAGAGATCCCATCATTCAGTATAATACATTTAATTCTGATTTGATGAAATTCAGTAAAAGGAAGGAAAAGAAACTGAAAGCTAGTCTTCAATATAGGGTAAACTAATAGAATATAGTGTTAATATATAAAATTATTTAGACTAGCCAGAAAAAAAAATGTTTGTAGAAACCCAATCCATAAACACATCAGCTTCATTTCAGGCTGCTTACCTTTAGCCTCTTTCTCTTTTCTTCTAGTTTACTGGAGGAGGATGGACGGGTTATACACATATTGCTCCGACTATTTCGAATTCGATTACAATAATAAAGCCCCTTAGTATGGAAGCGTGTTTTTTCATTGAATTATGAAAAACAGTTTTATTTGAGCTTCGAAACATTAAATGGAATATCGCGCGCACAATGGACTATTCTAATGTTTTTTTAAATACGAATCAATTCAGTAGAAAATATGTTATCAATTACACATGATAACAATGAAGTAAAAATTAATTTGAATGAATTTTTACAAACTGTTTGAGATTGTTAAACGAAAAATTACTGTTATTTGTGACTATTTCTTATAACCAAATATGTACATACTGCCCAATATTATCATAAACTTCTATTAAATGCTATTCTACAGTGTTCGGTAAATATTTAAGATGGAGTATGCCAATGGATGCCTTGGGCATGATCACACTTTTGCTTTAGACCCCTCTAAAATCACTCCTTTTCCCTCAAATTTACGTTGGAAAATTTCTCGTTTTTCAAAGGGAAGTGTAATTCCTTAAGTGAACATAAGTCCTTTCAAAGATATCACAGGATCTAACTTGAGAACTTGTTCGAAAGAGGACATTTCGTGCTTTTAAATCCCACGTGTTATGATTTATAGGCAAACGCTTCAGCAGTTAGCGAGCCTCAGTTGAGTTCTTAACAAAAATTGTATACAAATTTCTTGTGTAATCCTTGATCCCGTCAAATTTGTACTCCAAGGACATATATTTTTTTTCTTCTTAAATGTGACTCATTAATAGGCCTTTACGACGAAAAAACAACTATCTCAATATCTGTCTCCGTGCAAAAGTTATTAATGTTATTATGTTACATGAAAAGTGAAAAAATTGAATTGCCAGAGTACACGTGGAAAATTGAACATGACAAAAAAAGAAAGAAAGAAAAAAAATCACATAATTGTTGAGGATTTGAAGCAAAATACCTACAACACAACTCACAT
The DNA here is from genome assembly GCA_963930735.1 of Dioctria linearis. Lineage (NCBI taxonomy): Eukaryota > Metazoa > Arthropoda > Insecta > Diptera > Asilidae > Dioctria > Dioctria linearis. Next base: position 204,760,120 of record OZ005741.1, on the reverse strand, counting down.
TTACAGAAAGATTTTTTTGAATGAGCTGTCCTTTTCTCTTAACAAAATTACAAGTATTTTTATGAACATTTTACTCTGCCATATCTAAAATAGACGCTCCATTGGCGGAAGTTGAAGCTCTGAAAATGCTCAAATGTCATAAATGCACCAAACCAAAGTCACAATAAGAGAAAAAGTTAAAATTGGTCTAACAATTCTAGATTATACTAAAGATCTTAGGCTTGTGTGTGAAAACTGATTAAGCTAAAGTTTTAAATTTGGTGTCGATAATGCATGCATTAATCTACTTTTCATTTTGGTTTCAGGCAAGACTTAATTTTTTTCCAAAAATATTATAATAATATAAATATTATACTTAAATAAATGAATATTGGAAAAAATAAGTAATTACTCTACGCGCACAGTAGAATCGGCACTAAATTCAGAAAGTTTGTCAATTTTGCACACAGCAGTTTGAAGTTTGAAGAAATTATAGATAATATTCAACAGTTAACTTTACAGACTTCAAGTTTTTCGAATTGAGCCATTCTGTAATTGGTCAATAATAAAATAAACGAGATATTTTTACGTTCGTGTTTTCATTTCCAAAATATGGATTTGTTTCCAAGTTACAAAGATATCTCCTGTAATAAAGCCAACAAATTACGGGCACAGATTCGTACGGAGCCAGGTATCCATAAAGTGAGCTTAAAACAATTCATATCGATTTTTGCATAAAAATTTTATGTTAACGACCTCTTCACCAGTGTATGCTTAAAAGTTATATAAGAACTGGTAAGAGATGTTTTTGATGACCTTGACAAAGACTAAAAAGCGATGTTGCCATTGCGGCTTCCCGAAATTCTTCTCTTTGTATTCTAAAAATTCTGCATTCAATTTATGGAGGCAGTATAAACAAATTTTTAAGAAGATGGTACGATTCGAAACTATAGAAGGAAAGACTTAGCTAACCTTAATCACATTATTTTTATGTATTGAAAACGTTTGTAAATTATATTTAAGTAATAAAAATAAACATTAGCATAACTTACTTTCAGCGTTTAGTAGATGGTAGAAGAGGATTGGAAATTATTTCGAAGTAATCTACATAATTATGTATGTACTTATAGTACTAAATCAAGTTATGTATGTACACATCTTTTATTCATTTCAAGTTTTGGCCATTTTTAATTTGTTTATAACATATCCTCTTAAATTTATTGAAATCATTCACATAATATACTTAACTTCCTCCACATGCTTTGATATTTTCCCTTCAAATATGTCATCCGGAAAGAATATGGGAACAAAACGTTTCCTTTTATTTAAAAATCAATAAGCCCCTTTATTCTAACAGCAAAGGGTCTCTACGGATACTTGAGGCTGCATCGCATAATATTTCAAATTTGACAAATTCTCTAATTTATTTGGAAAGTTAGTTGATACTTCGTATATTCTTATTATTTGTTATTAAATAGGCAAATGTACGTCTGAATATATTGGCAAATTTTATTTCTTCATTGAAAATGAGAGATATTATTCAGTTTTTTTTTTAAAGATCACGAACATTTCAATTTGTAAAAAAAAAAGTTGAGTTGGATTTAAAAAAATAGGTGATAAAGAAAGAAAAGTGATTTCTTCTGAGGAATGTAAGTTAATGTTCGTTGTTGTTACTTAATCAGAATTCTCACACTCTAAACTCTGTTAAAATCCTAAATTTATAATGAGGATTTCCAAATTACGTTGAAGGAACCAAAAATAAAACGATCTTAGGTTAACTTCGTTTTAATTCTAATTACATCTTTTTCATATAATGTTAAATAAAAATAAAAAACTCCCTGTTTACAACATATAACTTGAAAGTCCCTTAACATGATTACGTTACTTGATGAATACATCTTTTCCAAGTTCTTGAGTTTGTGAAACTTACTTCTTCAATTGTCAGATGGAGAAATCTAGTTGCACAGAAATTAAGGAAAAGAAAAAATACAAATGTAAACACAAATATGAACGGTTTTACTTATAAAAAAAAAAAAAAAAAAAAAAAAAATCATAATTATAAAAATATGTTAATCGTTCGTTTATACCGGTCAATAAATTCGTCAATAATAATAATCGAGTGTGTATTTAAGCGATGAGGATTGTTAAAAAATCATTAATTGCAACAACAACACAACACAAACAACAACAACGACAATTTTATATAGGTACCCACCGATTTACTCACAAGTCCAAGCTGAATTCCGACCTGAGGCTGCGGCACAGCAGACACTGGTGGCGCTGTAACTGTCTGGGATGGAGGGACTGCTGGTGGAGCGTGTGCACCCGCACTATGTGGTGCTTCATGAGGTGTTGTGCTGTGCGCCTGTTGGAGTGCGCCTGAATAATATCCTCCATTTATTCCTGTTCATATTTCAAAGTTTACATATATATATGTATGTATATATATAATAATTTTATCTCCTCTTTTCAAAAGAGCGTATGTTTCGAAACGAGTTTTATTTTATTTAATCGTGTGTTCCTCAAGGCGTCTACCTAAATAAAACGCATGTCGAAAGTACGCTCATATGAAAGGAGAATAAAAACAATATTAACTTTTTATTGTAAAAATTAATTCATAATAAGATCACATACTAATGATATTCAATTTTGTTGATTTTATCTTCAAGAAATCTACGCAAAACAATTTTTACAGGGCTACTTTTTTTTATAGATATTCTACCCTAAATAAGTGCTAGAAGCTAATAACACAAAAATTAACTAAATCAGACCTTGCAAATAGTATTTAAAATGAAATTGGCTTTATTGACAAATTTTGCATATATCATCTCCCTTATATCTTTGACAAACGGGAAAAATCAATGATGACTCGCCCCTAATATAATTTCTCAAAATTCGATTTACCGATGATTTTAAATTTTAATCATAAGGAATTTTTTTTGGATAATGAAATTGTGACGGAATAATTATTGATATTCCGTCTGTTCAGGGTATTCAAAACTTGTAGAACTATTGTTATTGGACACACAATATTATATTCCTTTATGTTACTTTAAAGGCTCTCAATAGGTCCGGTCCGCTTCTGAATCTACCTTCTTATGTAAAATAAATGCTGAGTTTAAAGCTGAAAATCTGGATTAGTACGGAAGAATTGATTTAAACGACTTACTTTAATATAAAAAAAAAAAAAAAAAAAATTCACTATATGGAAGAATTTGTTTATGGATAAGTTCTGTAGTTGGAATTAATATTTTATGTGTGCTCCAAATTAGGGCTGAAAGTTTCCGGAAAATTTACTAATATAATAATAATAAATGGGATCCGAGTACTCAAATTTGGGTATCCTGATTATCAGGAACCGGATTCCAGTATCCGAATTTGTGTGGGTCCAGACTAAACAACGAAGGTTGAAAATTTCATCCAGATTGCATTGATTTATTGGCAACATGGAAAAAATTTAGATTAACATTTAACACCCCCACCATCTTTTAATGGATAACTCCCAGTTCAATTTGAGATGGACAAGACGAAGGAGTTTAATTGTGAGAGAATAGAGCGTGAGGGAATGTTAAATGTTGCTGTTTATTTACTATTTTAAGGTTTTTCGATGAAATTTACATTTCGCCCAACGAAACAATGTAATCTGGAGGAAAATTGTAAACCTTCTTTGATTAGTCTGGATAGATCGGATCCCGATACTCGGATTAGAGGAATTGGGTTGTCCGCAGATCTGGGAATCCGAATATTAACAAATCCGGATCTAATTTGCAGCTTTACTCCAAATAGAAAGTGAAATATTCTAATCAACGATTCTAAATGCTCCCAACAGGATAAAAATATTGTTCATTTGTGGGCCAGACAATAATTGAAAAAATTTATTAGCGCTTCCGTGCATGCAATAATGGTAAAAGAATTATCACATATGAAAGGTTTGTAGAAATATTCTACAGACAATTAAATGGAAAAAGTATAATAAATATAATCCTGCTTTTTAATATTCCGTTCGCAGGTTTATGTGTTTTTATAATTTTCTTTGAAAGGATGTATGTATGTATGCATAGTACTATATAGTATATTCACTGTTTCGTAACGAATATATTGTATATATTATTTATTTCCCAAAAACTAAATAAAACTATTTTTAATTTATGTACTTTAATATCTTACAATTAAATAACTTATATTATTAAGTTTTTAAAATTAATTAAGATGTGTATCTTTCAAACACAAATCCTAAAACAATATTTAGAATCAATGCTTTACAGATATATTTGCCAAAACCATCATAGGAAAATATCAATCTACAGTAGGGTAATTTTTATTCATAAAGTATTCTAGTCGACGGCGAACAATTTAACAATCGAAGACATATAATAATCTTAAATCTAAAAAAAAACCAAAATGAATTCGAAAAATAATAAAACAAAACAGCAAATTAAAGACTAAAAAGTAAAATAAGTTAAACAATAAGATGAATTTAAAAAAAAAAATTTAAATTTACATTTAAACTATTAAAAATTAAGCAGAACGTTTTAAAATATAAAACATTAGTAAAAACAAACAAAAACTAAGGCATAGCATTACACAAACAAATATAGTTTGATGCACAAATACAATGGGATCTGGTGATATATGAACATTTTTTAACAATGGTCTTAACATCTGAGCAAATATTGCCTTTATATCTATTCGTTCCAAAGATGATATCTTGCACAAAGTAAGTTCATTCTACACGATTTTATCATGCCTTGGCAAAGACGATTGTTACCTCCGGTGGGGCCATATATGTACATATGTGTATATATATGGCAAAATATTTAGGTGGTTGACAAATAATACGTATGTCGAATTAGATAGAAAAGGCTGATTTACGCCGATTTTAGTAAATGGGTCTTTCATAATTACTTGAAGTGCAGCCAAATTTAGAATATATAGCAAACGGTAAGGAGCGATAAGTATAAAATCCTGTGTCCATGAGCCTAATTTTGCAAGAGAAGAGCATAATTCGGAGTAAATTCGGAGTAAGTGAGATGAAATGTATTTGTCAAACTGGAGCTTCACAATCAGATGGGTTTTTGATTTGTGAAGACGTTTATTCTATTTCAAATTCTTTTGCGAAAAAAAAACTATTTTAGAGAAGTGCACTAGGCGAATTATTATACATTATATATAAATATGAAATAAGTGAATTTCAAATTTAAGTAGTTTATAATTAATCACCAGGTAAATTTCTATTTTTTTCAAGTAAGCTATTTAATGACAAAAATTATTTCGTTTAGGACAGCAAAGTTTCAAGTCTTGGTTTCACTTATCAACAGGTCCAAATCAACAAAAGATGAGTGGCTTGAAAAAAAACGAAAATAAAAAAAATTAAAGAAATTGCAAAATGAGAAAAATAGATTTTTTGTTGTTGTTGAAAGAGTAGAAATAAATCATATTATTTCGATCAGGCAAAAACTAAAGGTAAGGATACACACACGGTGATAAGACTTTTCGTCTCTGATCTCCCGTTCATTACAGAGACTAAAATCTCCAAAATGTTTACACGGCAAGAGACTTTTGTCTCTGGAAATAAAGAAAATAGATCTCTGGAGACCATAAGAAAAAAGGCTCTAGAGACACGTCTCCGTATACACGAAACTTGAAGTATGGCCTCTATAAATCTCCAGAGATCTTTGTTAATTGTCAAGAAAGAGATTGTTAGAAAGAATTATTTGAAAAGTTATTAATATTTTTATGTTATGCGAAAAAAGAAAAAGCTTAAAAAAATATATCCTTTGTATACAAATCTTACGGGATAAACACAACAAAGGGGAATGCCCACTTTTCATACAACTGATATGAGAGATCTCTTAAACGATGCATTATTCTGAACAGATTTTATTAACAATGTTTATTTCTATTAAGCGGGGGAAAGCTTTGACGATCGAATGTAGCTTGAGCGACTTTCTTGGGTGAAAAAGTGGACTTTTCTACTTCTGTAGTAACTGGGGTGTAGGTGACCCTAACGCAGGAAAATTGGTTTTCCGGTGGCGAAAACGTCCCGAGAAAATTTTCTGAATCGGGAAAAATGTACACCACCCAAAAGTACTCGGCTTTAATTTGATATGCAACGTGCCGTATTGGAATCTCTCCGCCCGGTGTTCCTACTCGCCACCCTAAAGGTATGCAGAGAAAAATTTTCTATTACGAATTGTAGCTGGTAATGAGCTGAGTCGAACAGTGAAACCCGTTTTCTCTGTACTAGACCAAACTTTGACGTCCCACCCCCAAGCCTTCCCCCGCTTAATTGAAATGAACATTATAAAATATGTCCAGAGTATAATAATGCATCGTTTAAGACATCTCTGATGTCTGGAGATTTCGAGCCTAAAATGGGCATTCTCCTTTGTGACTTTCCAAAAATTATCAGAACTCTATTGGAAGAAACAAATTTTCTGCCCTAAATCCATTATAAGTATTAATTTCTGTGTAACAATTTGTCAAACTCACTCCACTTTATACCTTTTCATTTCCGAGTAGACCTACACTTAACTGACCAGAACACGGAGACCTGGAGATGAAAAATCAATAAACTTTTGAGACCGAACCTGAAGACCTGTTTGTTTTGTAATACAAGACGGGAGACCAAAAAAGTCTCTAGATATTTGGTCTCTTTGATTTTTTGCGTCTCCAAAGTGTATAAATGGGTCTCTTGGTCTTCAGAGACCAAAAAAGTTATCTCTGGATGTCAGTCTCTCGCCGTGTAGCTTCACCGCCGATGTGTATAAGGTTTCTGCTATACAAATCGCTATTTTTGTGTTCCTTTTTCAGCTTCAGTCCACTGCAGGCTTACACAGTTTTATTCATTCGAATTAGTCTGATTTTTTTCAATCCTAAAAAAAATATATATATATGTATATCTTAATATTGTCATTTCTTTTCATTTTTATATTTCCGTTTGATTTTCAAGCCACTCATCTTTTGTTGTTTGGGACCTCTTGAGAAGACAAACTAAGACTTGAAACTTTGCTGCCCTAAAGCTAAACCAAAGAATGTGTGTTAGAATAACAAATAATTTTTGCTTTTTTGTAGTACCGGAGAATAAGTACGTTACTTGAAAAATATATAAATTTAAGCAAAAAAAAATAAGTAAAAAACGAGTTTTCAAACAAAACTGAGGCCAAGCCGCATGAAAAAGTAGAAAATAAACTTTTCTTCACACACAGAGGTGGACTCAGATTTTTTTATTGGGACATTTTTCTTGAATATTCTTTCTCTTCATGAATCAAATCACATATTACCTCTGATTGATCATACTGAAATATATTGGTGATTGTCAGCGAATAAAATCTGAGTCCACCTCTGTGTGTGAAAAAAAAATTATTTTCCAATTTTTCATGCGGCTTGGCCTCAGTTTTGTTTGAAAACTCGTTTTTTACTTAATTTATTTTCTGCCTTTTTCACGTTGACTAAATTGTTATATGCATGGAGATATTTTAAAATAATTTTTAAGTCATGTTTGGTGCCGATCCGAAAACAAAAATTTTTCGAGTATCAAATCGTTGAAGTACTGCACCGGTTTTATGAAATTCAAATTATGGTTTAAACAACGCTTTTTAGCTGTATTCCAACTTGATCCCATATAACATGAATTTTCCCGATTTTCCATGTTTTCCACAGACTTTTCCTATTTCTATGATTTTTTTTTTTAATTTACATGAATTTTTCTCGATTTTTCATGCAAGTTTTAATGATTGTTGAAGAGAAAGTATTGATGCCAGTAGGACGGAAAAAAATTATTCCGCATAGCTTATAAAACTTTTTTGTCGGAAAATTCCGGAAATTTTCCAGAAAAATTGGAAAATTCTGCATTTTTCCTGAAACAGATTTATCACTAATCATCGATGAAAGTTTGTCCGATGATTTTCCCGCTTTTCCGGGTTTTCCACAAAAGCAACTTTATGCAACTCATTTCGCTCTACAACTTTGTCTTAGGTTGCAAAACGCTCAAACGCTTCCTTGGTATGAAAAACTCCGGAAAAGCGTTTTACATGAATGTTACTCGATTTTTTTCTGCAAGTTTTCACCATTGTCGGAGAGAAAGTAATGATGCCAGTTGTATGGAACTTGATCCTGCATAATTTAGAAAACTTTTTTACCGGAAAATTTTCCGGAAAAATCGGAAGTCTGCATTTTTCCTGGAACGGATTTATCACTTATCAAATTTGTACCAAATTTTCAAATGATTTTTCCCGATTTTCCGGGTTTTCCATGGAAATTTCCGGTTCAAATTTTGATAGATTCAATTGTCACGCGACATGAACCTGTGTGCCAAATTTCAGCTCGCTGTGATGACGAAAAGTGTGTTTACGAGAGTGTCGAAAATAGTAAAAAAGAAATATATAAATAAATAGACAGACAAATTCGTGTACGAGTTGGAATGGCCTCAAAAAAAGGAAAAGTTTTACCGCAGTTGCCTGCACAAAACTTTATTTGAATAGTGACAGATTTCATGTACATATTTTTTCTGTAGGGAAGAACTTTAAATTTGTGACAAGTTGCTGGGATACTCGCGTCTGCCCGGATTGGATATCAACTATTGTGTTCAACTTGTGGCTAGAGCCGGCTATAGCTAGAATGAGGTCGTTCAGTTGTTGGCTATAGCCAATTTTGAACAAAAAATAAGAGCTATAAATGACGAAAAATCATATCTGTATATGTTAGCTCAATTGTCATAATTTATTATCAACTTTTGGCTGTAGCCAGCCGGCTATAGCCAAATTGGTTAGTGCTCTGGAGGTGAAGCCAAAGTAGCTTGACGTTTGTTTGTTTAGTTTTTGATGTCAAAAGTAACCAAAAAAATGTCACAATTTTATTACTGTGTGGAGGTGAAATATTTTACGAAAATAATTTGCCATTTCAACAGATATGGACGGTAATGTTGAACATTTGCGTTGTAATTAAATTATTTATTAATATAGGTTTCACTTTTATTTTCTAGGGAATCAATTCATTCGTTTATTATAGTTGCTATTGCAACTAATTTACTTTTATTACTGGACATAATTCTTACAATGAAATTGAAACAATTTATGGAATGACTCAAGTTTGACATTTACTCACACAAATAAAGAGTCCTAGCTATAGCCGGCTCTAGCTAAAACTTGAACACAACCAAAACCCTCGAGAATACTTCCCAAACCATGAAACAGAAATCTACACGTGTGCGTTCGGAGTGCGTTTTCTAAAATGTTCTATATTGATACTTATGGAAAAGTTCCAAACATTGGCTTTAGATATGTCATAGAACCTCAACTACTATCCATACAGGAAAATAGTCTTCCAGTAATTTAAAGCTTGGTTCCTTACCTTCCCAAAGGCTGCATTTCCGATATAACTTACTTAACAAAATAATAAAATAGCTTTGATTACAAAGTAACCTTACCATTCTACGCTCAATACCTCTCAGCTGAGTAATAATTGCATGAGTGTATGTGCAGCCGAGTGTGAGTCCGAATCTGTTAGGCAGCTACATTCGATATCATCAGCCGTAACTCCCGGAATATAATAAAAGCCATGAAGTCGCCAAAGGCACCGACACATTAAAATGCCTTAACGTGCCGGGTACAGCGTGCAGTAAGTGCTCACTCACACTGCTTTTTGTATACTCGTCAAGGAGGAAAAACTAAAATTTCATCTTAAACAGGTCCTAAAGCCCAAAACTGTAGCTTCCACAGCAAAATGAAGTTAAAACAAATTGCAGCCAAATATGTTTCTTTCTAATAGTTTTAAAAAATATAGCATGTAGAACAAATTTATGGAAATTATAGCGTTTGAACGAAATACAAGCAACTTTTATATGAAAAACTCCTTCAGTAAGACAAGGCAAGAAGACGGTGGATGTCGCCTGTTGACCGGCCCGCAGCTCTCTTTTTTCGACTTTGTTCATGGCTTGTATATTCCGGGGGTTATGCATCAGCCCACGGCAAAGTTTACCTAATAATAAGCTAAGAAGCTGGTGAGATATCCGAGTGTTTTAAATTTAAAATGCACACGGCAAGAAAAGGAAGAAAGAAAGAAAAAAAATCGAAAAAAATAGAACTCTCTTTAAAAATTTTATGAATAAAGATAAAAAATGTGAAAGCGCAAGTTGCATGCACCGAAACAGAATGGCAAATGTTTCATTTTCGTAAATAAATGAGAAGGGGCGGAGTTTTCACGTTTTACTCTCATAAAATGCACCCGCGCTTTTATGAAAACCGGTTCTCATGAAATATTGATGTTAGGACACATGTTGTTGTTGTAAAAGGTATAAAAGGACACATGTTGTTGCTGTAATCCTATGATATTTGAACAGCACGTGTTTCTGTTTACATTCGTTTTGCTATGAAGAGATTAAGTGGGAGAACTCATGCTGGATTCTCTGATATTTTCGGGAAAAATGAGAATTTCATTTGAGAGGAATTTTACATCTCCTTTCAGCATTTATCTTTTTCTTAAAAATGAGAGGTAGTATGGCCCGAAGTACATTATTATGAATAGGTCGAAAGGATTTTGAGGGATTTAATAAGATTTTGTCGTTCGGGTAATCCTACGTTCTCTCGATTTTTGTTTTTAACTCGTTGTCTCAGTTGCACCACAATAGTGCATAGACAAGTTCTTTTTCCCCATTCATGCAAAAGACGAAAGTATATGAAATTACTTGTTTCATTCTAAAAAAACACCAGAAATTTGCCCATTTTGCTCTACAGCTTCTTAACTTATTATTAGGTAAACTTTGCCCACGGCATGCCATGACGGCACAGCGACATTACAATGATTACTCAGCTGAGAATTTTTGGTTGAGGAATCGTTGTCATTTGGTAAGATAATTTTTTTAAATAATTTTGTTAGGAGAGGTATGAAAATTTTATTATGGTTCGGAAGATAAGAAAGCAAGCTTAAGATTAACAGAACGCCATTTTTCTGTATGAATAGTAGTTTAGGGCGCAGAAGCTATTCAAATCAAACTTTTGTCACTTTTACAGAAGAACACTGCAAATATTTTAGAATGTAAGGACTACGTTGGGCCTCGCATGTGGTAGGGAGGGAGTCTGTTTCATGGCTTGTGAAGTATTCTCGAAGGTTTTGACACAGCCCAGATATTTTTGGGTATTTTCTCAACAGTGAGATCTTCTTTTTTTTAAATAAAAACAAAAATAAAAGTTTTCTTGTTGAATTAAATAAAAGTAGAGTAACAGCAAATTAACCATGCATCTTCTATATACGAAATTTTATCGATAAGCTCCTCTCTAAGGAATAAATAAAACAAATAAAATAAATAAGTGAGTTTAGTTTTATTGCTTGTGGATTTTGTTTATTCTTTGTGGAAAAGGTTTATATAAATATGTCAAATCTGTTAAATGCTATATATACCTGGAAACAGGAGTAGAAATTTTCATTTAGAGTTATCGGCCAAAATACAGAAACATATAGACATAAATTTTGAAATATATTCACAAATAAATTCATCCGGCTCAATGATTTTCTACAAGCTCATACTATGAGCATGAAATAAAGAAATAATATGAGATAATTGGTAGCGTTCCTATCCACAAAAAGGGTGATAGAGTTATACATATACAGCAATTATTGAAATATCATTGATGAATACTACATTTGATTCATTTCCTATTCCATTGAAACAGTTCTACACCAGTGGAGTGTAGCTCTATGGGCTCTTGTTTGTTGCATTCAAAATACCACACGTAAAGCTCACTACACCGTTGTAGTGAAACGTATTCGACATTAGAGAAGAGTGGCTAATTCGGACCAAAGTAACATTTCTTCTTTTGTTTTTTTTAAAGGGGCAATAAGTAATGAGCAATTAACTTCTTGTAGCGCATGAACTAAAACTTGCTTTTGTGTGCCTTTATAGGATTTTGGAATAAATTTGCGATTCTCAGTTGTAATAGACACGAAAACGAGCTATCAAGATCACGCGAGGGAAAATTGTAACGTTTGCAACATGTTTTATTTGAAAGTTTTAGTAATACATTTGAAAGATTTCATTTTAAAAGTGTATTTCTTCAAATTATTATGACAAAAATTCAAAAAGCTCGTTAGCACAGACAGAGCGCAGTTTCTTCCAACGTTTCTGTTGGCAGCTTAAATGGTAAATATATCGAATGAAATAAGCAAATTTATTTCTAAACAAACTTTTTTAAGTGCGAAACATGGAATAAACTTTTCTGAGTGATGATATTTATTTAACTACATTTTATCAAAAATATGTATACACCATCAGTTTTTCAAATGAAATTTAAGAGCCCCAGAGCTTAACGTCATTATTATATATATATAACACTTTCAGAGTTTTTGCACTTTCAGCATATCCAGCAAAAGTGGTTTAAAAAACAAGAATAGTACCTACCCTTAGGCATTTACTGAAATTTTTCCCTGTATTTAGGTGAAGAAAAAGTGCAAAAAGCACAAAAATGGTTGCATTTTTGGAATGTCTATTTTAGCTTTAGGCTTCTTAAATTCCGTATGAAAACCTATTGCTGGTGATGTGTCCTTGACAAAAATTGTAGTTAAAAGAATAAAAATTAGTTAGGATTCCGTAGTTTTGACTGACTATTTTGATCCGAAAAACAGAGAAAACTTCAAGGATTATCTATTTAAAAAATTTTACATCCCGTTTTTGTTCCTCGTGCATCTCCTATCACCTCCTGCAATGGTGTAAAATTAATTCAGATCACTGTTTTTTGTTAATACGCAAATCAATTTGTAAGTAAAATTCATCAAATATCAATTTGTAAAAAAAAATTTTCCTGGGACATGCATGATTGTTGAGAGTTTGTTGTGATTAGTTAGGTTACCTGTAATAATTTTTATTTAATTTTTGTTTTTGCTGACCTAAATAGGTTAAGAACTAATAATTCTTTAACGACTAGTTAGGGCATAGGGTGTACTAGGTCAAATTAAAAGACTTCACAGTTTTTATAAAAAAAAAAACTTATTAATCAGCTTTAAAATATATACTATATATCAGACCTGTAAAATTCCAAGTACAAGTACCAGTACCTGGACTTGAAATATTTTAAGTACAAGTCCCGGTACTGGTACTTAAAAAAAATTTCAAGTACAAGTCCCGGTACTGTTACTAGTACTTAAGTACTTTACAGGTCTGCTATATATATATATCTTAGACAGCCATAGCTCCGAAGAGAAGAGGAGTACGGACAGTTGTTGAAAAGGTCATGAGGTTCTTTATGCAATGAGTTCTAACTGTGGCTATACAACCATGTACTTTTTTAGATACAGGGTATTTTGTGAAAAACATATTTTCCTAATCACCCTGTAACTCCCAAAAGGTTGAGATTCCCATCCCATACAATTTATACAATTTTTTATTTACCTATGTGAGTACTATCACTCCTGCTCGGGTGAACAATATGCCTTGATGTGGCTTAAGTTCCAGTCTTCCCCCGGAGGGCTCAACCTCTTTTCAATCTAATCCAATCACCTTCTGCCCTATGGACCTCCGTGACGGAAACATCCTGCATAGTAAAAAATGTCCTTCGGAATGTATGTAAATAGCTTTGAAATTGGTTATGATCGTTTTACCGCCCAACAAACCTTCTACATAGAAAGATGCTAAAAACAACGCTAACGTTGAAACGAGCAGATTGTCAAAAAAGATGGGAAAGTATCTCGGGTGTCGTCAAAACTGATCTTAGAAATGAAAAATCCCGAGATCGAATCTCGGATGACACGGCAGTTTTTTCTTGCATTTATAATTATTGGAGTCATCGTACTTGTGTATGTATTCTATGACAATTTACCTGCTCCTTTTAAAAAGAAAAAATCGTAACTTCAATGGGACATTTTGAGCAATCATTTTTAACTGGCAAAAATTCAGTACTTAGTTAATGTACAAGAACAAAAATTTTTTTTAAAAGCTTGGAAGTAATATTATTCTGGCTAGTAAGCTGTTCGCTTCAGAGTGAGTCCATAACCCAGTTACTATTGTCACCATGCGCCAAAATTAATATTGGTAATAATAGGATGTCATAATCCCGTCCATGACCCTCTACGTAAAAATAATCTTGTTCAGATGGGGTAACAATTTTTGGCAGAGCGATCGGGTTTATCTCTATCACTGAACTAGTAGAAGCTGTTGTATGTATAAATCCAATCTATTTAAACTGATAATTTCGTCAGAGGATGAAGTGCAAGTGTGCAAGTTTGTAAAATTGATTTTTCGCATTTAATTCTAGATCGGTCCCTCTGACAGTAAAATGATTATAACCTATTTCATAGCACTTTATATTTTGAAGAACTTAAATTTACATTGTATGCCGTGTGCCAGAGTTGTAAAAGAATGCAATCTTTTCGGCAAATAATTCTTAAGTATTTTAATTCCTTAACTTCACGTCGATACTGGGACTTACAGAAACCAAATCGAAATTCATTTTGAAGTAATGAATGGTGCAATCATTTCAACATATCAAAAGCTTGAAGTCATGAGAATGCAAAATCTTGTGATTTATGCTTTATTAGAGACATGGGATATGGATATCTAGATATTCCGAATGTCTAGATATCAAAGTACTCCTGACAGGGGTTGAAGAAGGATTAAAGGAGGACAAACCGTACTTTGACATTTCAATTCAGTTCACAGATTTTTGAGCGTAATACATTTGGAAATGGAAGTGACAAATATATTAGCTTTAACGCATTCTAAACGACAACAATTAATTGTAAATATACGACATATTAAAAAAATAGAGTTATTTTGCAATAAGATCCTGGTTGAGGTGCAAAATATATCGGCGGATGTGGTGTCTCAATTCACAATTTTGTATGAAACGAAGAAAAGTGTGATCGACGGTTTGTTTAAAAATAACAAATTTGTAATGGAATAATTAATTAACTCTGCGGAGTTTAATATTTGCCTTTTTTTATGTTCCCGGAAAATGTTTGGTTCTTTTTTCCTTTTTCGCATTTTTGGGTAAGCACAGACACATTTTTGCTTAATTAGTCACATTATCATATTAGTATCAATAACAAGATGGCGCTACGCAAGTAAAGAAGTGCCGATGATCAAGCTATACCCAATAATTTTTGAAGATATTGATATCTAGATATCTAGTTTATACCCACAAGTTCTTCTGTTGGGAGTATTTGATGACACACATGGTGTATAAACGGGATATTCAAAATATCTAGATATCATGTCTGTTATAAACATTACTCACATTCTTTGAAGTACTATGAAAGTCACTTTCAGTCAATTGAATTCATTCAGAGTTTTGGGTCGGGGGTTAAAAAAGGCCTTTATCTCACTAGATACCCACCCGACCATTAAAAAAGTATTTCTAAAATACAATACTTCCTTACCTTCCTCAGCAGCTGTCGAGCGCTTATTTTCGTTTGCTGGAATAATTGATACTCCTCGTAGTGGAGCACTTTCAGACTCCAATTTTGAGAAACTTTTACTATTATAAATTAATAATAACATAAATATGTTATAAATATATGAATATTTGAATCATAGCTTTTTTATTTAGTGAGATAAAGGCAACACCCGACGCAAAACTCTTAATGAATTCAATTGACTGAAAATAACTTACATGGTACTTCAAAGAATTTGAGTAAATCACAAGATTTTGCATTCTCATGACTTTAAGCTTTTGATGTGTTGTTCAAAATGAATGGCGATTTGGTTTCTGTAAGTCCCAGTATCGAGGTAAAATTAATGATTTCAAACATAAAAAAGCAATGACTTCCAGTGACTTCAAGATTGCGTTCTTTTAAGCTCTGCCGTGTGCAAAATTTCAGCTCTCTAAGTACACGCGCTCTTGAGTTATTGTGCGGACAGACAAAAATCAAAATTACTTTTAATATTATGCGTGGGTCGGTCTTCAACTCATTTTGCTCTAATAGCATTATTTCTATGAGTTACAAAAGGAATGACAAAATTTGGTATACTCTATAGACTTTCATCTAGGGTATAAAAAAAAATCCAATTTAAAGGGATGCACCAAGAGGAGGACGCGAGAGGACTTTGAATAACATTAAAGATTGTTCAACTTTTTAAACTAAAACTTTGAAATAAACCTGATAATAATATTAATTGCTAATGAGTCGTACAACATAGAATATAGCATATACACTGATTCTACATCAAATTCAACTTTCAATTTGGTCTAGTAGTACTTAGGGCAGTACATTTTATGGTGTATATTTTATATATTGAATGAGAATTTACGTCTGCTTTCACTTAAAAAATACAGACCGAGATTTATAATATATTTCAATACCTTAAATAAATTTTTTGTGACAATTTCTAGCGTAAAAAACAAAAATTTTCCTTTAAAATCTAAGTCAATTTCAAAATTTTGAAATGGTGTGATAATGTATTTACAATTTATGTAGTGTAAGTATGGAAAATATACATATATATAATTAAAATCAGGAAACGGAAAATTACCCACAAACAACTAAACTGAGGACAGTTTTAATTAAAATTTGTAATATTGTTTACAGCTCAGCAAGTATAATTTTTTTTTAACAATTTAAATTTTAAATAAAACAGTTCTCAATTATTTTCAATTGATTCCATCATCACTTTACATTTACAAATAAGAATGCAAATTAGGTTCCACAAAGTTAGAAGAAAAAATATAAGACATAACTATGTTTAACTTTCTTTTATTAATTATAATAGTACATAGTAACAATTTATTTTATAAACTTAAAATTCAATAAACAAAGTAGAGAAAGGGCTTTTTGTTCATATTTACTAAATACAAGGCGAAAATAAACTTTGATGATGAGATCATTTTACAAGGAGTTACTTTTAGTTATGTGGGTATATTTATATAAAAATAAATGAAAATATAACTTTACTGAATTTTTTTATGTTAGGCGGTTTTTATGTACTTATTTATTATAGTGAAATACATACATTCCACTCTATTTAGATTCTGAACTCAATTACAAGGACAAACTGTATGACAAAATGCAGCAAAATATCTTTGCATATTTATTATTCGTATTAATGATGGCTTTGAGCGAAAAATATAAGAATTAAAGCATTAATACTTGATTTATCTGCTTAAGTGTAGTGTTTACTTTTCAATTGAGATTTATATGAAATCTGAGCCATTTATAAAAACGATCCTATACCTAACCTACATAATAATTTTACACTAGTAAACATACATATTTACATACATTCTTTTAAGGATTTACGTATTAGTAGCAGATACCGAGTCTGTGGCCACAAAAAGAGAATTACTGAATTGATTCTTGAAAAATATTATAGACAGAAGATTAAAATAGAGGGAAAAGCAAACGATTATCACCTTTTTTTCGATTTAGCAATGAACGAATATAGTTCAAACTATCGACGAGTCTTATTTACGTAAACCATTTTCGTCTTTTTTATTATTTTTGCATTCATAACGTCATTATTATATATATGCAAAAAAATATAACTAAATCGGGGACTTAATAGGATTCTTAAATATGTATATTAAACACGGAGCATTATGGCTATATGTACATTTTTGTGATGTATATGTAAATATTCTATGGATATGCATTTAAAAACGCTTGTGTATAGAAGTATATATAGTTTCAATTCGCATGTTGTATCACCTCATTTCTTGCATATGCGAACAATCTTCGTGCAATCTAATTGGCAACACACGTATTAAAATACTTAATAATACATACTTCCATACACAAGGATAAAACGTAACTGAAATATTAAAAATGGTGCAAAGTTCTCCCGTAAAAGAAAGTTGCATTTTGAGGCACATACAGGAATGTGCCAGTTTGGGTAAACTTGTACTTGTAAAATGGTCTTGCTTAGAAAGGTTTCTCTTATACTATACGGGGTTATCTCAAAAAAATTATACGCCAAACTGATGTATAGCGTAAAAACTTCCAATTTGTCTTTTAATAATTTGATTTTAAATATACTCTGAGCCTGTCTTATGGGAACACTAAATTTGAAATTAAATTAAATTAGTTGATATGGAACCCTTAACGGATAATCTACAATGCAACATTCACTAATTTAGGACTGAAATATGTGTACATCATGCATGTGATTGTGTTTAATTCTTTCCCAAAGGAGAAAATGTTGACACTTCCCATTATTCCACGCCATTTGAGCCTTCTTCTGAGCCCAAAATGAATTTAAACTCATTTTTTACCACTAAATTAGTATGTGCAACCCTGCTATGGTATTATGTTTGTAGCTGCCCCTTCAGCATCTGCATTGAGAGAAATGTTTTGCATTACAACTACATGGCCACAAATTTTTTTCTTACGGCTAGGCTAGACCGTCTGAGGTTGGCTTATAATTTGATGGTACATTGAATATTAGCCATACTAAATATTTTCAAATGCAATATTATCAATTGCAATTGAAAATTTATACAAAAAAAAAAAAAAAAACGTTGGTCATGTTTCATAAGTTTTTGGGAAAGAGTATGTGTATGGTTTTTTTTCTTTTTATTCAAGAAAAATTAGTAGTAGTAATTAGAAATAAATTCGTTTTGTCAGCAATCCTTAGCTTGAAGGTATATAAAGTGAGCAGAAAAATAAAAAATAATAATAAATAAATTTAAAGAAATTATAATAGACCCAAATAAAAAAAAAATAATCCTTTTGATGCATTACGAATGTTTCCGGTAGTCCTTTTTTCCACTAAATGCAGACTCACAAAACACCAGCATTGGCTGGTTACCTTATGAAACGCAATACCTTGGACCTTATTATTGAATTGGATTTAATCAGAGCTACATATATCGAAACTGTGACATCTGATATAGACAATCAAACATAAAATTTTACAGCAAAAATCGAGTAACGATCATTGACTCTTGACTTTAATCAAAATTTTATTCAATTACTCATTCGCCAATATATCAATTTCGTTTTAATTGAAACAAATTCTGCAATAGAGTCTATGTAATTGCCGCACCTAAAATTGCAATTGCCCATTCCTTAGGGGGAGATGAGACAAGCGGGCTTGGTCGTTGATTTGTTGTCAATTCGACAATTCTGAATTGCTCCTTTAGTTATTTTTTCCTAAAAAAGTGTGATTAGAAGTGATTTAGACTTTATATTAGTGAGAAACAATAGTGAAATATTGTTTTGTGCAAGAAATTTTTATATAATCGAAACTCCGCAGTCTTGAAATATAGTGGCGAAGTGCGCTGTGCTGTGCTGCAGAAACAACCAGAGATTTTGCCGTAGGAAATCATTTTTCAAGTAAGTTTAATTGTTTCAATAATAAATTATAGCGTTTTTAATAAAATTAAATGTACTTATAATTATAAAAATAAATAGCCGTAGCAAAAAAATTTAACATTTTCCGATGCCGGTTTGTTTCTTTACAATTGAATTGTCCGTGGTAGCTTACATATTAGCCATACAAAGGCAACGCCAAGAAATATCAGAAAATAAATGGAACACTAGAAAAATTCCTAAAAAAGTTATAAAAAATTATAAACTAAAAATGATGCGAATCACGTTGACAAGACAATTATAAAAACTTCTCCAATGCTTGATAAAATTTCAACAACTAAATTATGTGCCCGCTCAGAAAATATCGTAGTTTACGACTTCCATAACTAAACAAGTACATCGATGCTATTCTACTACATGAAGAAAAATGCTTAAGTTTTTCCCTCATAGCCTATCCTTTTTGCATTATAATCTAAGCAAATTACACGTTTGTTCCCTAAAAATGTCCATTGGAATAAATGTACTAAAACATTTTTGAACGAAACGGAAATTTTGAGCACATTTACAGAACAAATTCTTTTTCACTGAAAGATGTAAGTCTATTTTGCTCAGTATCGAGGGAACAATTTGCCGTTTACATATCACTATCGTAAAGTATAATGAACACTCTCTCACAGAATTTCTGCTCCGTTCCTTTAATCGCACGTCTTTTATTTTATAAAAACAAAAAATGGGCAATTTTGGGTCCTGAGGGTGGAATTTGATTTCTCTATCACTATATAGTGCCGCTTAGTGATTGTTATAAGTTTAAAGTCCCCATATAAGAAGTGACTTCAGAGAATTTCTTTTTTGAGAGGATTTGTGATAGCAAATTGAATCAGGATATATTATTCATGATGGATTTGACCCAGAAGATTTATCTTTAACTTGCTTCAGAAATGTCAGTCAAATTGGTTGCAACAAAATTTTCGAGACTTTCCAATTCCAATATACCACACGTGACTACGATTCTTAACTAACATAAGAATTGTTGTACTGAGCAGGAAAAGTTGAGATGGAGATAGTGCATATTGAAACTGATAATAGCTGTGTTCTTTTGTGTCCGCAGAACAGGGCGGAACAAAAATTCACAAAAAACGCCTCATACATTTTCATAGAAGATTTATAAATGAAACCAACAGTACAAATAGTTCGCTTCAATCGACAGAACAATTTGTTCCCTCAGTATATGGGAGGTACACAAAAGAACATAGCTATTGCCATGCTGAAACTGAAGAAGAAAATGTTATTGACTCTCACAGAATAGATGTCAGTCACACAAGATCACGAGGTTCCTAAAATGATTTCAAATTTACGGGCACATTAACTTAGGACATATATATATTTATCTATCCATATCATTTTTGGTGTCCTTATTTTGACTCCCTCAATAGACATAGAATTGAAATTATTTCATGATCCAATGCCTGTCCGCCTTAGACGGGGTTTCACTGTAATAAGAAAGGCATCATGGGCTCAGAAAAGTGCGTTCCCGCGATGGTCATATGGATCATCGTGGAGCAATGAACGGAATCTTAATCTGTTTTTTACCTAGCTTTTGTCGACTACAAATAAGTCTTATACTGGAATTCTGTAGTTTGACAATTACGAATCTTTTCGCCACTAGTATTCCTTACTACAATTAACGATGTTCGCCGCATAAACATACAGACGTGTATTGATGGTTTTCTGCTTACTGTCCCAACAACACCTGAACGCCATGATTCAAAATTTCGAAGCAGAAAAACCTTGATGGTCTGAGATTTAATCGGAAAAACGAGAATTTTGGTTAACATACATCTCCGAAATTCGAATAAATAACGAGAAAGTAGTAGTAGTTAAGAGCTTCTTTTACCTCAGTGTAGTATAACTATCGGACCTGGCCGTCGTCAGCTCCTGAATTGGTGTGTATGTATCTTTATTCTGCTCAGACCACTCCGAGCGCTTTGAATACGGATTTCTGTAACTTTATTCACTGTCAGAGTACTCCGAGCGTTCTGAACGTGTATCTTTTTTATTGATCAGAGTACTCTAACAAATCGTAGGTAGACCTCTGAGCATTTAGAGCAATCCGGCAGTAATACCAATAGAGCGTAAACAAATTCTATTGAAAATGTGAATACTTTTTCAAATCCCATATTTTCTTCCTTTCCTTAACCTGTTATTTATTTTTATAACTTTATTATTATTATTTATATATTTTTATAAAGAATCTTGTATTATCAATTGATATTTCACAAAACACAAGTAGTGTTGCCAATAATGAACAGAACGCTCAGAGCACTCTGGATTTGTATCTTTTTTCCCATAGTTTTCTGAGCGTTCTAAAAAATCTGTTCGATCTACAGAACGGAAAAAAGATACAAGCCCAATAAATCACAGACGAGTTTTTCCAAGACGTCCCGTCCCGGATAAAGAAATTTCATTAAAAACAAATCATGGCCTAATTAAATTCAATTTTAAATCATTTCTGCTATATTATTGTGAAATATGGAAGGATACGAAACCAGATTAAAGTAGAAACACATCCCGGCCTCGAGGCTTCCTCGTATCGTTGTCAACATTTCCAACACGGGTTTTTAAAAGACGCAACACAAAACCAACCCACAAGGCCTAACCGCTAGGCGCGCTTTGCTGAATGTTGAAAATTTTTCTCTCTCAGGCCAAACATTTTTTTTTTTATTCTGTCAAAGAAGAATAGCAATCATTTGAAATTTATAACCCATTTTTGAAAACTATAAATTATTTCAGACCAGAATGTAAAGAAATTGGCGCAAATACTATGAAAATTATAATGACAGCACCTAGCCCGGTGGTATAATTTTGTTTTCAAGCAGGTCTGAGACTTGCTTGGATGTGCTTCTGCCTTTATAAACGTTGATTTTGAGGAAACTTAAGCTTCAGACATTTGCGTCGAGTTTTGTGGCCGATGTGTCAACCGACAAAATTTTGAGAACTGTGAATAGGACAGAATCTACACGGAAGACGAAGAACAATTTTAACAGAAGAGCTGAAGCAAATCAAAAGAAGGTTCGATGGATAGTTCTTGTTACACCGCCTCACATATCTCGACGAATTAGAGGAATCTGATGATGACAAATTTATATGTGGGGAGATATAATATTTTATTTTAGATTAGACGATGGTATTATCAAAGGTGCATTACAAAGTTTGGGACGCGCTGAATTGTATATAAATGTACACATACTGTATAACAATTTTCAGTGATAGTATAATAAATTTAATTTATGGACAATATAGACGGTTACAAAGTACAAAAATATAATAAAAATTGGGTTAAATTGTTGTCACATATCCTCCAACCAACACTCTCTCCATCACTCTAATTCCAGCATAACTCTAAATCTAGCTAGTATTAGAGGTACTTTTTATTATTATTATGACTTTATTTTAGAACTTTCCGATTATTTTATAGAAGTCGTTTGTTCCTGTTTTTGTGTGCGCTTTTCAATTTC
This sequence comes from Dioctria linearis, assembly GCA_963930735.1. Classification (NCBI taxonomy): domain Eukaryota; kingdom Metazoa; phylum Arthropoda; class Insecta; order Diptera; family Asilidae; genus Dioctria; species Dioctria linearis. The sequence goes on along the minus strand of OZ005741.1, from coordinate 204,737,393 downwards.
CGGTTATTCATATCATTGATTATTCAAAAGTAGATTGCAGATGTATGTGAAGTTCATTCATCAATCTGGCACTCAATGCGCAAATCCTTAACTTAGCCTTTTAGTTTAGAACTGAATCCGGTAAGCTTGCCTTAATAACTTCAGGAAGCTCGTTATAGATTTTGGTCGCCGTGCATGGAATTCTGCTCATGGTTACATCCATTCTGTCGATGTATGAGTGTTTAAAGCATTCAACTAAATAATCATATGAATGTGAGATTCCTATTTTTATTGACTGACTGCGCTCTTAATGAGCACTATTTAATAGGTGGAGGACGCTTACCGACCTATCTGCTATAATTGAGAAGCGATCATACAAAGCAGAACGAAATAAATCCATTTAAGTCAATAAAAACGTTATAATAATATGAGAGCATAGATATTCTTTGCGTTTAGTGTATATCTTGGAATGTTCATACACGTCAAAGAACAACGAGCCTGAGACATAAAGATAAGTTAATAAGATATATCGTAGATTATGTCAATATAAAATCCTCAAATTTAAGCAAAGATTAAAATAAAACAAGAAACACTCATTCTGTGCTCCATTACAAGACTCCACTTAAATTATCTTGTAAGCTTAAAAGCAGATATCCATTCTGCGATTTTAGGGTGGTAAGAAAAAATAGGGCAATTAGAAGAAAAAGCGAGATCTTTTTCTGAAGAAAAAACTAGTTTGATATTCATGTTTTGGTGATTCAGAGCTAACCTAAAATTACAGATCCAATTGATAAAAAGTTAATTTTGTTTTAGAGTTTCATAATAAATAAACCACGCAATCCTGTTGTTTATATCTATCTGTTCATTGTTAGCCTTATATTTGATATAAACAAGGTTTATAAAACAATATTTAAGTAGCAAAGATATGAGATGTACTTCTTTCCATTGCTACAAGCCACTATAAATTTTTTTTAGTAGCGTTTGTTGGCTCTTGAAGCTTAAAAAAGTTCTGGTTTGGGTACTAATCACTCAAAATTATTTTCGTATCATTGCAAATGCTTATATCCTGACCCTTATAATTAATAGTACCATAAATTGTGCATCGAAATTCTATTTGCTTTTAAAATATCAATCAAATAAATTTAATTCCAATAAAAAAAAAATTTCGTTTTTGAAAAAATAAAAATTTCTACGTTTTAAATACGTGAAAATATAATTACGTAATGATTTCTAAATATTTTCTAAGGATATTAATTTGTTCTGAGAGCTCAAAATATCAAACAACATTTCAGAAATACACCAATTTAACCCAGTAGTTATGTGAGGATATCTACGTCTACTTTAAAATTTTGTTTTAATTTCATGTAGTTGAAGGATGTCACAATAAAACTGGCAGTGGACTTCTAATATGTAAAATCTCTAATATATTATAATGTATGTACTTTTATTTCTACATGCTCTACTACCTTTACTAAGAAAATATCTAATATTCTAATACAAACTTTTTTATTGTTCATATACGAGCTTAAGAAATATGGAGGGGGTTATTGATCGACTTCCTAGTATTTTATACATTGGAATACGATGGCTAATGTATGTTATACTATGTTTTACCTTCTGTATATGCGGCTGCCGCGGCAGCTGCTGCGGCTGCTGCCGCCGCTGTTGGTGTTCTCATGAAATATTCTTTGTTGACGCAATTTCTTAACACTTCTGGAATATTTCCCACAATTGCTCGTCTAATTTCTGTTGCTGCCATCTCACGTAATTCTGTCGCAGATGCTTCACTGTAAAAAGCTGCGTGTGGTGTACATATAAGATTTGGGGCGTCTTTCAGAGCTCCCTGTAATTAAAAAATGAATAATTGTTATATCGTAGATAAGGTTACGACAAATATAATATAATGAAAAATTATATATTTTTTTAATTACATATCTCAATACATATACATGTAACTTCTCTCTCTTGAATTAAAGAGAAAAATTTTATAAAATTTCGCAAAAATGATAAAGATCGAAAATATATTTTTGATTATGTTAATTTTGTTTTGAGCTACATCATAGTTCCTTTATGGAAGAATATTTTCGTAGCACAATGAAAAATTATTTGAAGAAGTTGCTTACAGTATGCGTGAATTTCACGTAAATGTCTTTAAAAAAAAAAACTAGTTATAAAATACGGATTATTGCATATAGTTAGATAGATGAGACGAACACATTCTCATCCCTCTAACTATAGGCAATAATCGGTATTTTATAACTATTTTTTTTTGTCATGGGTCTTATAAATGAAGTGTCAATATCAACGTGAAAAAAAAACTATGTTCATGTCACAAATGGTAAATGTAATGTAACGTAAAACTACGAAAATGCTTAGAATCATATTTACTGTTCCCCGTACTTTTTATGGAAAAATGTATTTTCAAACATTCCATCTAATTGTCAACAATAATAATTTTCCTGTGTATTATACTGTGTACAGTACAAATGTAAAGAACAAGACAGTAGCGCAAAAATATTTCAAAAAGTACATAGCCTTAATTCTAATAACTATATAATAACTTTGCTTTATACAGGCAAAGATCATTGCCGATATGGCAATAACTAGTTATATCGACTCCCTGGAGCACCGTCGCAATATTGGATGCCGATGTTCCGATGAAATATCTAGTCTGATCCTCTCACCCTTCAAAATACTTTCGGCCGTACAGTAAAATTCCGTGAGGCTTTCTTAACCCGAACTGTGCAAATGTGGAACAGTCTACCATCTTTTGTTTTTCCTTGGGCTTACAATCTGCGAAGGTTCAAGAGTGACATACAACGGCACCTCCGCCAATTTCCTTATGTCCCATAATCCTTACCCTATCTCCTACATGTCATGCTGTGCTTTACATCATAAGGTACCCCCTGAGCTGGCTTAATAATAAAAAAAATAAAAATAAAAAAAAAATAAAAAAATAGAAAAATCACACCATTACAATTTGAAGTCATTATTTGAGTTTCAAAATTGTTCCACAAGATCTTAGGACTACTTCATTTAAAATTCTTCTAAGCTACCCTTTGGAAATTTTCACGCTGGCTTTCATTTGCCTCCTAATTCCTTTCAGTTATATATATACCGTAATATGGATAAACTCAGCACTAATGCAGGAAGTGATAGGATTATCGAAGAGCACAGAAATATATGGAGAAAAAGGGAGGAGTAATGGGCATTAAAGGTTTTTTCTTCATAATGTCGTAAGAATGTTTATTTATACGCTAACTAGATGCTGAAAAAAAAGTAGATTTAAGGGACAGATCGGGTAACTTCTTCGTAGGGTTGGCAAAAATTTCGTTTTCAACTATATATTTGGACACTGCCTGAGAACCCGTCGACGTAGAAATGAAAATTTGTACACGGCGTTACCCTGAAAATTGTAAATACAAGTTCAAAACTGCATTAAATCGGGCAACCTATTCTTGGGCTTGCCATTCAAAAATAAAGGTTTTTTACGCATACTGTGTACACGATAAGTTCTAGACGTTATTATTGTACTGAAAAAAAATCTTCAGAATATAAAATGCTATGAAATTGTCCGACGAACCGTTCTAAAAATCCATGCGAAAAACTATTTGCGCTTCATAAAAACTGATATTATGCCAATTCTAACTTTTTTCCTTGTTTTTTAATTTCTCGCGTCAAGATTAGGCAAACCATGATGCCGTTGGGCTTTGATTGTAATATGTAGGCAGTTAATTTTTTTATGGTTTTAGGTAGCTCGGCTTGTTAAAACATATAGTGAATTCTTTTCTGCGACTCGGTGTAACCAACGCCACCGAATCTGTCATTCCGAATCCGAAACATAAGGAATCTTATCTAAAAAATTTAAATCATCGCCATAAGATGTAAACTTGAGTTATATGGAATGCGTTCCAAAACATAGCTACAGTTGACTACAGTAGACTTCAATCGTTTCAAAACCACTAGTCAACTGAAATATGTTAGGTGAGTTGACTATTGTGCGTTATAAAGTCAGCTGTAGTCAACTGTGGCTATGCTTTGGAATGCACTCAAGGTGATTCATAACATATGAAGTTCAGATTAATCTCTTGCCATCATTTGGGATGATGCATTTTACTTGTTTCAGACATTTTTTTATTGTTTTGATTTAATCATCTCACGAAGATAGACATATTAATCTAGAACAACCTGTACAAAGTAAGGACAAAGAGTAGAAGGAAATGCATTGCGCGTAATACTGAATATGCATAGCCATGTTATGTATGTTTACCAAAAAGGTCAATAAATGCCAAAAAGTAGACAATTATTTTTTGGGAATCTGATTTTTGCCATTTTGCGGGATATGCTTAAAGCAAAGCTTTTGGGCTTCTTAAATCCAATATGAGAATTTGGTATTGATAGTGTGTTTTTTTGATAAAAATAGTAGTTAAATAAATAAAAACCAAGTTAAAATAAAGAAATTTTAACTTTACCGAGTTAATTTATTTTAAATTTAAAGGTCCAGCGAATATCTATCTACAAATTTTAAATTATTATCATAGGTGTAACGTTCAGAAGTTACAGGGTGATATATAAAAACATACCCAAATATCTTTAAATCCCGTTATCGCGAAAGCCGTTAGGATTTCCCCTCCCCCACTCACCCATTTTTTTTTGTCTAAACATGACTAAGAGGAAATTTTACACCCGTGGTTAATAAAAGAAAATATTCATTTGCCTGTTATACTTTTTGTTGATGGGCACGCGTCGCATTTAAACTTACAAGTAAGCCAGTTTTGTGAACAAAATGTGGATAATCCTCATTGCCCTTTACCGTAATGCTACCCTTCAGCCGATGTTGCGAATTTTAGAGCCCTAAAAGACCTATGGCAGAAGAAGGTTCATACTTTGGGTTGCAAAATCTGACGTGCTGTCGAAAGAAGAGGGAAAAATGTCGACAAAGGAAAGGATAAAATAAATCTCAAGAACGTAAGAAAGTCAAGCGAGTGCTTCAATATGAAGTTCGGATTCTAGCATTGCTGATGAGATCTCTTATAGCAGTGGTTAAAATGATTAGAGCGAGGAAAAAGATCTACAGGTGCAGGATAACAATCTACCCGTAGAGAGTAAAGTGGGTGAATGTGCAGTATATTCCTATGAAAAAGAGTTGTTCCCTGGAGTTATAAAGGATGTGTCTGAAGCGACTGCAATCATTTCAATGGAAAAATGTGGTAGACTGTGGAAGTGGCCGGAAAGATTGGATTAGCTAGATTATAAATGGGAGGCTGTGATGTATCGTATCAACGAATCCATTAAGATGAGCACTACCAGAAATGTGTATTCAGTTACCGAACTAAGTTTTGTGGAAGTAACTTCTAATATTAATTTTTTTTTTGTAAACTTACTCAAGAAACATTCAATATATTCATTCTTTATTCATACATTGCCAAGATCAGATTATTAATTAGTTTTTCTCCCAATTGAAACAAAAGAAAAAAGAAACTACCACTAAACTTTTTGGTTACGCTGGATGTCAACTATTGAACCAAAATTTACTTAAAAAAAAAAAATGTAAATGTTTAGAACCGCCATCAGGAATGAATACTTGTCGTATTATAATAAAAGAATAGTTGTTTGTGCTGCGGCTAATAATCATAAATTTTGCATAAAGTGAACTTAGCCTGAGCTATATGAACAAATTGGAAAGAAACTACTGGTACCTTTACTTGACTAAGAAATATTTTTGTTTATTTGTTGTTATTGAAAAGATTGAATTGTCATGTTTAAGTTTTCAATAATACAGATATACATAAATAATAAAAATCTAAAAATAATTTTTTTTATCTAACTTTCCTGTAAATATAACTAATATTTAACAAAAGGTGCTGCGTTGACCAATACTGTAGAATTGTAAGTAAGAAAGTAAGTTATTTAGCATTTTTTGCTATTCATTACAAAAGCCATATAAATATTATATAGGTATGCAATGCAGACATATGTATTACCGTAATATGTATTAACAAAAAATGAAAGTAGGCCAAATAACAGCAGTAGAAATTTAATAATAATAGGGCATACGGTAATAACAATGTACATACCCGCTAACGTGAACAATGTTAGATCAGGCTAATTCACTTCATCGAATATGTTCATTTCAACGAAAGGTAAACTTTTATACATGGATTTAAATGCTTATTTTAAGTATTTAAGCCCATCAAGTCTATTTAAGTCATATGATTGTGGTTTCGTACGCTTTTTTATTTACGCGTGCGTACTAAATTTCTTGTTCGAGGGTCAATTCGCTCACGGGCAGTAAATATGTACATACTTTTCTTGTTCACGTTATCGAGTATGTACTGTATAATGGCAATGATCGAAATAGCAATAATAATTTTATGTTATAGCCTAGTATTAAGGTCAGAGCTAAACTAAATTTTAGCGGGTCTCCAAAATCGGGCCGTTAAAATATGACAGCGGAAGCTCAGAGAAAAGATATATTAAAAACAACAAGAAGAATTTTGCAATTTGTTTACGGAAATACAACGCCAGGTTATAATATTTCTAAAAACAGATAGTTAAAATTATTTAGAAATATTAAAAATATAAAAATAATATGCATAATGCATATACAATAAGAAACAAATTAACAATATTATTGAAAATACGGCCACGAGAGAAATCCAATTCAACTGTACTAACAGCAAAGACGTACAAAACTACGATCAATAAATTTATCAAATCTCAGAACTCAAATATTTTTAGCGCGCTAAAGAGCGGCCAGGGCGGATAAATTCAAGCTAAATTTTTTGGAGGCTTACTGGTGGTGCCATCTCTAATCAAAACCCAAAGGCAAATTTAGCGCGTTGACCTTAGTACCGCTATCGCTAAAATTCAGGATAAATTTTCGCCAATATCTTTTAGCTTGCTAAATTTTCATACAAAATTTAGCTTAGCGCGGACCTTAGTACTAGGCTTATGAATAGAAAAAATATATACGAGAAAAACAATTACAAACTCATTCTATCAGATTGAGCTGCAGGCACTATCAATTTAAAAGGTTTCTATTCGGATTAAAGATCTCTACCAAATTTTATATATTGTATGTATGTACATTGTACATCACATCACAAAATAAAAATCACAATCAATATCCAAATCACCGACGAAAAGGCCAAAATAGCTGACGACTTCCACTGTACATTCATTGAGCCAAATCAAGTTTTCTAATGGAGTGTGTGAAGTCAAATAACTTGTAACACATCTTAACTCTACAAACTATAATGTTTTACACACGGACGCACATCATGCCCTAGACCTTTATTTCGGGGTCTGGGGACACCTACCAAAAAATTATAAATCAACATTATAACGTAAAATTGTAGGCCCTATAACGATGACGGTCGAGATACAGATGGTAATTTTCACTAGTTTCACAATATGAGCTTAAGCTCAGAATAAGTAAACTCAATTTATGACTAAGTGAAGATTAAACCAAAACAGAGTTACATATTTATTACTATTCTCGGCCTAAGATACAACACGATTTACAACCTGATAAATTAATGAAGGATATGGCTTTAAATTAAAAATTAAAATAAAAAAAAAAAAACTTATTATAAAAACAAATAATTTAAAAATTCGATGGCCCCTATCTATACAATGGTAACTTCAGAGTCAATGATGAAGTTTTCAAAAACTCTTATATATCTTATATATCATGCTAACTTCCACATAGTATTATATAAAAATACCGTTATTGTATCTCTAATTAATTTTTGTAATTAATTTTTTCCTTGCTGTTGTGTAATCCCAACCTCAGCTCGCAGAATTAAATATCCACGTATGTACGTTACTATAAACCAATTTAAAAACTTACAAACTTAAACCAACTTTTCTTACAAGATACGCTTTCCAAATATGTGCAAAAGCAGCTAAAGATACCATAATAGAGCACTCAGTTCAGTGCAAACATACCATAGTGAGATATTCGAGTTAAACATCAATTCAAGGTACAGTAATGTAATAAATATATTGGATTATGTAAGCGATATTACAATACAAGAATTATATTTCCATCCTGAAATCTACGAACCGTTTCATGTATATGGAGAAACAATTAAATTGTTTTCGAAATTTACAATTTATAAACTGGTAAATGCGCTTACAGAAGTATTGAGATTTTAGCAGCGCTTTACTTCAACTTACAATGCAATTGCATCATACGTTTACATTGTAAGTAATTATTAATCACTAAATACATATTATTTTCCTTTTTAAGCTTAACTAAAAATTATGTATACAGGATGATACGTAAAGAAGTGTTCCAACATGTGCCAGTCGATTCCTTACAGTGTTGTGATCAACGTTCACGATGAACAATTTTTTTGTAAAAGGGGAGGGGACGGGCCTTCACTCTTTTTTAACCGACTGAATTATTTTCGTGTTAGCTCATATAAATACGTAATAACTTCTGTTCGAAACACAGTAGGACGACAAGTAACGTTTTGATAAAAAAAAAAACCTGCCTCGATCCGTTGGCAAATGAACGTTAAAGCCCTTAAAAATTTCCTTAATAAGGATATGGTTTGAAAAACAAACAAAAAATGCACCCTTAAGATATCTTTTAAAAAAAAAAACAAAAACATGTCAATATCTTTAGTCCGTCAAAAGTTATTAACATTTTTGTCGTCCGTTTGGGTTCAGTGTAAACGGTTTCTGTTCGGAACACATACACACACGTACACGCACACACGCGAACATATTTCAGTCATTAAAAAAGGGGTGAAGGAGGAGTTTTACAAAAAAATGTTCATCGTGGACGCTGATCACAACATAATCCATTCATAATCTTTGCTAAATAAAATAGCTGTAACTGTCTACCTGAAAACTGATGATTTTGAGTTACCATAGTATAGATTGGGGTCATCGAATTAAAGCAAAGAAAATATTCTTAAACTACTAACAAAAGTAATAAAAAATAAAAATGATATAATTCGTTAAACCAATTAAAAATTAAATGCTAGTAATAATAATATGCATATGCTTCTCAAGTCAGATAAAGAAAAACCAAAAAGAAAATATAAATAACAAATTATTTCAAAAAACTAAATAATGGCAGTCGCTGAATGCCCCAAATGTGTTTGCCCCCTGTAAAACGTACCAGTCATATGTTTTGGGCATGTAAAAACCCTTCTATCATTTGCACTACAATTGAAACTATGCTACGATTTGTGAACAATTTTGTTGTTCATGCAATATGCGATAAAGTAAGAATATTTATTTTTAAATTACCGAAGAGTAGTTTCTTAAAATACTTTTTAATAATGAAAATATTTAATTGGACCGATTTTAAAAATACTTTACGAACCTGAAATACATTATACGGCTCGTTTTCATGAACATCTAAAGCTGCAGCCCTTATTCTTCCTTGTTTAAGTGCTAAAGCTAAAGCTTCGTCATCAACTAAGCCACCCCTTGCAGTATTAACTAAAAAGGCTCCAGGCCTCATCTATAATACAGCAAAAAATGTCTTAGATATATATATATTAATATTTGTTGTATTGTCTATATACCTGTTTAATTGTGAATTCATTTATTAGATGATGATTGTGTTCATTTAATGTGCAATGCAATGAAACGCAATCAGATTGGAATAGAAGGTCCTGTAGTGTATAAACTCTTGTAAGCCCAAGTGACTTGTCAATTCCATCCGGAAGATAAGGGTCATAAAATATAACATTGAAACCGAATGCTTTCGCTCTTAAGGCTACAGCACTTCCGATCCTTCCAAGACCTACTAATCCTAAGGTGTCACCTCTAATTCGTGCGCATCCCTATTCATACGAAATTATGATGTTATAATATTATATTGTATTATAATTATAGTAAAATTATACTTACATGTGCAGCTTCTCTAACTTGTTCAGGACCAGTAAACTTTTTTCCTTCCCTTACCATGTTTGCCAGCCAATATGTTCTCCGATATAAGTTCAAAATCAAACACATCGTTGTGTCTGCTACTTCTTCTACACCATATCCAGGGACATTGCAAACAGCTATACCTAATTCTCCAGCAGCTTTTACATCTATATTATCAGTGCCACTACCAATACGAACTATTATGCGAAGCGCTTTGAATTTTTCCAGATCTTCTTTTGTAAGGATTATCGTATGCCACATTAATGCTCCAACGGCTTCATTCAATACCTAAAATAATTCAAAAGTTTTCTAAATCGTTAAAAATTCAATTTCAGTAAGAATTTTAAAAACTTTAATCTTGGTATTACACGCAATAAGACGAGTTTCAAATAAAGAGAGAATTTCTCCTCATGTAGGAATTTAATTTTTCACAGAAAAGTAAATATACAATTAAAATGAAATTAAATGAGAATTAAAATTAAATTAAAATGATAAAACAGAGATAGGTATTTGCTTGGCGGTCCAATGCTCACCTAAGAACGCCTTTCAAGGCCACAATACAGCAAAAAGAAATTTTGTTTGCTTGGCTGCAATATGCCCACCAGCCAAAATTACCTCTCAACTCTAGACAATAACAAAATAAAGGAAAATTGGGATCATATTGGGTTAATGTGTTTACAACAAAGTTCAATGCTGAAACAGATCTCAAACACAATCCAGTGAGCCTTTTATTTCATTAACGATTTCGGAATCTTCTCGATTAAGTTTCCGAGTTGCTACGAATTTATTTGGCTCTGGTACCGTCGTTGAGCAGAAATTTCTCTAAATATCCAATTTTACATGCAGATAATGTGATAAAAAATAAGGTAACAACAGCTGCTATTCGAGTGTCAATGGGCCATCCCACACGAGTATTCTTGATGCAGTATGCATACCGGTTTTCTAGGGAAGTGGTGAGATGGTTTTCTAGGGAACTACTTCTCACCTCTTCCCAAGAAAACCGGTATGCATACTGCATCAAGAATACCGGTTTTCTAGGGAATAGGTGAGAAGGTTTTCTAGGGAACTACTTCTCACCTCTTCCCAAGAAAACCGGTATGCATACTGCATCAAGAATACTCGTGTGGGATAGCCCATTGAAAGATGTCAAAGTTTACATATACATAAGTATTTAGAATATATGTATAACAAACAGGAATTCTGATAAACTAAATTAAGTGAAATTGGACCGATATTTGTGTTGAGCTCAAAGTTTCTAACGTGAGAGCCCATTATAACTGTACAAAACATGAAGGAGCAGTTAAGTTATTCTAATATGAGTGCAAATTTGTCGACATTTCTGACATTCATTAAGTTATAATAATCAGAGCACACACGCCCGCTGTAATGACACGTTTAATAAATAAACGGTCAACAATACATGCTTTTAATCACATAGTCGGTGTTAGTGTTAGTATTTTAATCTAAACATAAACCAAACACAGGATGAAATGACATGCAATGCAACATAGAAACAGAAAACGAAGTATATTCAGGGTGTTTCCGCCAAGGAGGTCCATGGATTACAGCTTTTATAAAGAAAAGGCATGTTAGCTTTTTGCACATAAAAAAATCCGAAACTTTTGTTTTAGACCGCAATAGCTCCGAACCGGAGAGAAGGTTGGGGCTGGTTGAGCAGGCATTGGAAAGACAATGAGTTCTTAACGGTGACCGCGCACCTTTACTTTTCAAGATACATTGTGAAAAACTAGCATTTTTTTACTCGCTCTGTAACTCCAAAACGAATAAGATGCCTCAAAGAGTCCCAGCCATGTAATTTTTGTTTGTTTAGGTGAGTACTATCACCTCCTGCCCTATGGACCCCCAATGCGGAGACACCCTGTATAGATGTTTTTTTAAAACAAGCTTAGCAGCGTCTACGACCAAATGCTCAGCCTTAATATTAACAGCAATTGCACATGCGATTAATGGGCTCGTTATTCGTGCATGCTAAAGTTCGAACTTGCGGAGTTAAAGTGCAACAGAGGTAAACTTCTCAAAATATGGCCACTATTACGGAAAGAGATTTTCTAAGTAGCAACTGAGAACCAACATTCGAGTTTAAGAGTTGATGCAGAAAAGTTCATCGGCAACTATTCAATATGTCTGTTTAATGAGCTGCTCTAGGTTACTACTCTAAAGCAGAAAATCGTGTTTAATGAATTCAGAGCACTGCTCTAAAGTACTCTAAAGTGAACTAAACTGTGTTTCACGAGTTTCTGGACAATTCTATTGGAATAATTTACATATGTAAGTGTTTTTGTGTGTTTAAAAAAAGCATATGTACAAAAGAAATGTTATGATGGGATTCGGGAGCTCTCGGGCCCAGCATAAATCTACTCTTTGATACCATGTAGCTTATGTTGGAGATAAAATTCAATCTTTGGTCACATTAGACACCCAAGTCGCAGACAGAATCCATACGACGAATCAAGAGATCCAAGAGCACATAATCATAAGTGATTGGTCTCTGATTCCTGTGGGAAGTCATATGGTCACATTTGTTGATATTGAGAATCAAATTATTGCTTTTGCACAAACGTTAAATTTATGAAGGTCCCCAAAATTTCAAATATCCACATTAAAACGTTTTCAGGCAGTTAAGGTGAAAACGAGATTTTCGTAATGCAACCCTACGAACGTTTTACTTAATTTGTCCCAATTTCACAATTTTTTAAGAAGGTCGTCCTATCTGTGAATATCCACCACCCCGAACAAAAACAGAAGCAAAGAATAAAAGTGCAAAGCAACTTGTACGTTGTTACACTTAGCCTTAATCAAAGCGACGGCGATACTCCCAAAATGCAACGCATGAAAACAAATGATAACCTAGGGATTATACACGCAAGCTGAACTATCATACTTCTTGCACGCCACAAAAAGTAAAATTAAGTTCATAAATGGGGGCAAATAGTTTTTCGTTACATATTTGAACACTACCTGAAAAAGCGTCAACGTAGAGAGCTTAAATTTTGTACACAGTGTTTGCATACCTACAAATAGTAAATACAATTTCAAAAATGTACTAAATTGGGCAACCCTTCTTGATGTTGCAATATAAAAATTTAGGATTTTTACGTATACTGTGAAAACGATCCGTCCTAAACATTTTTATTATACTGAAAAGTTCTTCAGAACATGAAATCCTATAAAATTGGTTATAAACATTTTTTACCGTTCCACGCTCTAGAAATAGATGCGAAAACCCACTTTTATCATCAAACTTCACAAAGATGTGACCATACGAAATTACATACGAGTATTCATTTAGGGTATCATAAGAATTGGTCTTACAATTAGACCAATGCTTGCTTTTTTACTGTTTTAAATGAACTTGCATGCAAGGTAATAAGACATCAATCGAACTGCCTTCTGCTGTTAGATTTAAAAACGCGTTGGAAGGGAGGTTTGCGTGCAAGCTATACTTGCTCGTGTAATCCCCAGAGTCGATACGAATGCGGCTGCTCATCGATGCAATGTTTTCAATGCTGCATGGAATATTTGTATGATTCTACCGCACAGAGGAAAGAAGAGAAAACGGAAATGAAAGACTAAATAGAAAAAATATAAAGTTGTTTATCTGTTTTCAGAATTTGAAATACTTCCGTGATTAGACAGACTGTCTTATTGGAGTCAGAGTTTGGTCCAATAAACTATATTTAGTGAAATTTTTTGGCGTGCAGTGTTTTTTTTTTGAATAGACAGGTAGGTAAACCACCTTGTTTGATTTGCAATCAGATTATTTCCTTTTTTAATTACTTTAATGTGAAGAGACACTATGAAAATAGGCAAGCAAAACTGGCATCTTTGAAAACTGAACTTACGAGACAGCAATTATTTTTTTAAAAAATCAACAAGTGACAGTTAGAATGCAATGAAAAGCTAATTATTCGATCGCACTAAAGATTGCAAAAAAAATCCGAATCTTTTAGAACTTTTAAATATGCTATACGTGGCCGATAAACCAATTCACATGAATCTCTGCACAATTGAAAGAAATTCGCATTGCCGTGACATCAGCAAGCAATTTTTGTCAATAATTGATTAAGAAATAGTTTTTTCGTCCGTTGAAGCAAAAATAACGGCTGGCATTTCGTTATTCAGAGGTTTTTTTGAAAACGACGACCGATAAGGCCTCCCAAATTTCTTCTAGTTTAATAATTTTCAACCCTATTTGTTTCGGATCAACTGGCAAAGCTATGGAGCGCCCCGCGCAGAACAAAACACGCCGTGCACGGCTTTGTTTGATGGGAGCTGGAGCCGTCATTTTGGATCTTTTTTCATAAATAAAATTGGAGTGTACTCTCCATTGGTAGAAGAATAAAATATGTTAAATTAACCCATTAACAAAAGTATTTATTTTATGTAAAAAAAAAAAAAAAATTCCCAAAGTTCATGCATTTTTCATGCCTCTTCGACGGTAACCCCCTCAAAGATAAAATTAAAGAATTTATCTGGTATTCTTTACCTGGGATTACACGAGGAAGTACAGCTTGCATGCAAGCCTCATTTCCAGCTCATTTTTAAATTTGACAGCAGAAGGCAATTCGCTTGATGTCTTATCACCTTGCGTGCAGGTTCATTTTAAAAAATGGCATTGAGGCTAAAGTCTTATGTATATCGGTAATTATATTAAATTATTATTATAAAGGAAGTAGCAAAATCGGAGAAACAAAAGGAAAAAGGTAAATGATGTAATGTATATAATCCCAGAAACACTCATTTTACAGGAATAAATTTATTATATATATATATATATCCGCCATCTTGACAACTGTATAATGTCAAATTACTATGTAGTAGAGATTACATGTGCAGTATAGATATCAGAAAGAAATACATCGTAGCTCGCTGTATTTATTCGTGGAATTAATGAAGATTTCACCATTAAAGAGTACCTATAATGTATCTTTGAAAAGTACTACCACAGCTCAATATATGTACTCAGCAATTGAGCAATTAGTGGATTTGGATTGGAGTAAATACTGCAGTATTACCACAGACAGATAATATCAATTGTCGGTAAAAATGCTGGTGACGAAAATACGGGTCACAATTTTAGATGATATTAATGATGAGTGACTCAAATCCGTTGCAATTCATTGTACTGTACATCATGGAGCCTTGACCTTTAAAGTGCTGAAAATGGGTCATGTGATGAATTTCATAATTTAAAGTTAATATTATTATTTTTAAAAGATCTTGATGAACAATATTCAGCCATTTCCTACTTTGCAGAAGTTCGGTCAATCATAGAAACGGGAATATCTCAAAAACGGTTGCATTTAGGTAGGTACATGTGCATAGTCACCATAAAGTTTACATTCCGGGGTTTCTAAATCTTGTAAAAATTTTGAAATTTTTGAATTTGTAGTCCTACAACTTCCGACGGAAGGTGACAGGAAGGTCTATTGGGCTATATTGGAAACCTTAGACGGTTTACTATCATTTGAGATGAATCTCATCTTGATATTTCAAATTTACAGGGTATAAGTGGAAAAAGTACTAAAAATCTTAAACCCTCCCCTTCCGCCGAAACGACGCGAGCATATAAATGTTTGCTTGTCTCCACCTCATCAAATCCTTGAGTTATGCGCAACAATTATGAAATACCCAGTATAGTGAAAACCGAAATTTTTGTATGACAACCTTACGAAGGAGTGCACGATTTGTCCCATTTTCGGACTCAAATTTGCATTTTTTTAAAAAACTCTGTGTCCAAAATTTGAGCTCTCTAGTCGATGCCTTATCAGGCACTGTCCAAATATATAGTAAAAAACGAAATTTTCGTATGGTAACCCTACGAAGGAGTTGCCCGATTTGTCACATTTTCGTACTTAATTTTAGTTTTTTTTAAAAGCTCATCTGCAAAATTTCAACTCTCTAAGTACACGCGTTCTTGAGTTATCGTGAGGTCGGACAGACGGACGGACATGCAAAATCAAAATAACTTTTAATATTATGCGTAGGTGTCCAATCCATCATTATTTCAAGGTTTTACAAACGGAATGACAAACTTAGTATACTCTTTAGATTTCATCTAGAGTATAAAAATGTAATCGCTACGCAACTGTACTCAAGCGTTCTAGCTTTCGAAATAAAATTATAGTTGTGGACTCGCAGCAGCGAGAACAAACTTGACCATTTCCCTAGCATTCGTGGAATCGGCATGTATATTGCAGGTAAATTAGCAGATTTTGCAAACCGTTTGCTTGATCTTACTGCTGAAGCTGACAGTCGTTTCGCAGATTCTCGGGAGTTCAGTTCAATACGTACGACTTTCCTCTATTGAATTATCTATTTACTTTCGATGTTGGTGAAGCACCGAAATACTTGCAAATGGTACTGCTTCTGCTTTAAAAAGCAAGTTCAATGAAGGTGACATTTTGGTATGCTCAAAAATAAAATCGCAAATAAAGGAGCTACGCTGCCAGCATTTTATGAATGTATGGAAGTTGATATGTGTGTGAACGAATGTTTTCAACAATGAAGAATTATAAATCTACCTAGTGTTCAAGACTTTCAGATGAACATCTCCAGTTCATTTTGGAAATACAGCATCTCGTTGACACCAAATATCGAGGAGATAATGAAACGTAAAGGAAATCAAGTTTATGGTTCCTCAAAGTAATATGTATTTCAGTTTAATACGTATCTACTTAAAAAAAATTATAAGTTTTTTCTTTAATAAAATCATTTTTTTTATACTACTTCTTACTGATACTTTAGTATTTTATTTTTAATCTGCCCTTCTGTCATACTCCAAACAACAAATTGGAACTTCAGTTTGAGTGCGACACCGACCTAGCGCATCGTCAGAATTGGTCCTTAGAACAATTCTCGCTTTTTTCCTTATTTATTTGTATGTAGTAAATCAATAACCGAACTACAAGAAATTTCGAAAATTTCGCGTCAACCTCCTATGACGATCTAGCTTACCAACTTGTCTTATAACTTAAGAGTTTATGGCCCATAGTGTACAGTGCAACACAATACAAATTATTACCTTGCTTTATTAGCATATCGGTGCCATGAGTGTTTTGCCTGGTTATTTTTTCGCCGTTTCAATACTTATTTATTTATTTCTTATTTTTTCAGCGAAGACTCCAGGACTAATCGGCTGATTGTGTTCCCCTCAGTTCTTTATTTTCCTGGAAGCATTACGGATTAAAGCTCAAAATGACTAGGCTAACTTTCTAAACGCTGTGTTTTGCCAAGTGCATTCGTAAGGAGATAGCTAATGACTATTTAAAATACGAGCAATGCGAGAATACATCAAGAGAAACTCTAGTATACCGAATGCAACTTACGGAGAATCTATGACAAACTCTACACTTAAATTTGGTGAATAAAGCCCTTATGCGATGTACATAATCCCAACACAGATCTCATGTGTTATACATTGAACCACCAATTGCTTTTTTCCATAAGGGACAGTAGTGTGATAAATTGATTATAATTTACCTTGTTGTAGATTAAGTTACCAATCAGCGTTGGCAGCATGCAATGAAGAATGGAGGCAGTCACAAGGCAGATCTCCTTAGGAAGTAACTCAAAGAGCAGAACTACTATAGTAGGTAGGCACCACTAATACTAGGAGACACCAAGGGTAGATAAGCGCAGCTATAAACAGCAGGCACCAAGTGATATGCCAGAACTCGATAACACTATGGATTGTTTAATGAAGCATTCTTAGCTTATTTATACAAAAGATATTACGCTATTGTAATACTGATTGCATTGTGCACCTATGCCCTAAATTATTTATTTGCACTTGTGTTTAACTTTGCTTGGTGTGATGCAACTAGCTGGCCCGGTTTAAAGTATGTCGCCTAACATGTAAACAAATGCAGTCACTTCTTACGGTTAACGTAATAACATAAGTGTGACATGCATTTGGGTGAATACATGTTCTGCTTAGAATGCATTATTATGATTGTTTTACAATTATTGTGATTAATTTTTTGAGAAACGATTTTAGGTCAATAGTTTTTTTATGTCAAATGTGCATTCTTTTAGTTGCATTAGTTAATTGTTTCTGGTTTTGAGTAGTTACACCACAGTAGATAGATTCTTCTTCTTTCATGCTACATAATAATGAATTTTAAAATGGGACAGTTCGGAGTTGTATTAAGACCCACATAACAATTGCGCTTAAGCAAAAAAGTCCGAAGCCTCAGCTAGTAATGGCTTTACAAGAAAGTATTAGCTATTTCCGAACGGAGACTTCAAACCCACATAGGCCCAATGAGGGTGAAGAAGGAACCCCCATACATTTTTTTTTTCGTTTCTAACCGAGATCCGTCTCCTCTTTCAATATTGCCATTCTAATTCTGTATGTACATAGTATTTGAACGTCTATTGTTTTAAATGTGTCACCATGGCGACCATGATTAAGCTATTTGAGATAGTAATATTCTTTAAGAATACCTCCCTTTTATTACATACAAATGTAGGGCTAGGGATCTTCAATTATGCTAAATAAAATTATATATATCCTTTTTGTATTTCATGTAAACGCAATCTCTTCCGAGTCTTATATATATTCTTATTTAAAACAATCAACACTACCTTAATTTAACATTTATTTATATTCTTATATTTTTTATTATTTATATATATTATATAATTACCTTTTCATGAATTTCTGAAGTACTCTGCGCGTCACAAAATGCAACAGTTGCAACATCTTTGAGAATTGGCATCTCTATTGAACAATCCCGCCCATCAAGCAAAGCAACAAGCGGCCTTGCTTGAATAGGACCATTAGCAAAGGGCCCTTTTACATCTAATCGTGATCGTTTTGGCAACATCATAGATTTATCCATTATTAGTTATGCACTTCACGTATAAAAATGTCCTGATTAAACTAAATATAATATTTTGATGTTCAAAGTAAAATATTTGAAAATAAAAGCAAAAAACTTCACTTTTAACACATTCAGTAGATGTACACTTTTCACTTTAAAAAAGTTCTAACAGAGCCTTTTTTTCACGGGCAGTACCCCTCATTGTTGCGTTGTAATGGATCTGAAATAAAAAACTAAATATTATATACTAATTTAGTACATTATATATTTGGCTTTAATAATATTTTAAACAGAAACCAAGATTAACAATGAAGTAAGACTCCAGACAGACTACACTTATAAGTGCCAAAACGAAAAGAGACAGAACTTAAGTTTAATTCTTTCCGTACTAAAGAAACCCATACATCAAAACTGCGTGGTAATTTGTGTGGGTTTTCATATCATATACATATATAATTAATTTGGATATTATTTTATTCCAATAATTATTAAAGTCTTAACAATATAATATAATAAAACAACAAAACAATAATTTTAGAACGTTATGGGACGGTCCTGATCAATATGGGAATTTTTATCTACTAGAACATCTAAAAGAACAGGAAACTAAGAACCCTTGCTTTTTATTACATTTCCGAGAGGGGAGGAGAATTCATATTTATGGGAAGTGGTTTCCCTGTAACTTTTTTGGTACATACCATATGAAGCCTGTCATATGACATTTGATGGAGAACTTTTCGTTTCAGTGAGTCCCGATCACCTCGCCCTTCCTCTCCGAACACTAGTTTAAAATTCCAAGCCTGAATTAATATACAAATTTGTAGTATTTTTTTTCTATTTTTACTATTTGTCCCGCCAAAATGCCCATTAGCAAATGCTTTTTAGTTAAATTTTGGACTCTTCGAAACTTCACCTGTGATTTTATACAATAAGTATTAACCTAAATGCAACCGTTGTTAAGCTATGCGTCATTTTTTAGCCCTTTAATCCTCTTTATTTTAAGAATAATAATATGCTGCAAGTCAGTGCTGTGTTGGCAGATTGTTGTTGTTGCAGGGGATTAAGTGCAATACAATATGTTTTGGAATCAAAACAGCTTAGTGGCTAGCCATCAAATTTCTTAAGCAAGATGTTTTTGCCTCAAATCCCGGTGGGATAACTTTCTGAGTTCACCTAGCTCAACCAAATAGAAAAACATATACTCAGTGAGCAGCTAAATCTTAATTAAGCATAATGGGACATTTGCGACAATAGCTACATCTCTTGGTAAATAAATAAATTAAAATCACTAGTCAGAATTTCTTATTAGTGTATTTTTCTTTTATTATAAAGTTCGGTGGTCTCCATTTCACATTTTTGAGACATATTAATGGTAGTATGTATGTCTGGATTGTAAGCCAACAAACAGCAAAGTTCAGTGCAGTACATTGCGATACATCAAAGAGCATGTGTCACGAGGTAGGAAGCTCATTTAAGCAGGATTTACATTATGATGGCATGCAAGTTTTACAGAAATTGTGAGGGAGATAGTACATCGTATACGGAAATTTATTTATGAGTGACCAGAGAAGCAAACGCGTTCTGCAGTTTTTCCAGACCTCGATTTGTCGATGTGTGCGTGTCCGGAACCATAAAAAGACCTCAAGCATAGTAAGTTTTTATAGTTACTGAAAATAAAACATTATTATTGGCAACCCTAATTTCTCAATTTTGACTACTCGTGCTGCCATATTGATGTTGTTACTATAATTTTATGGCATATACATATCTGTCAAGTCAAAATATTTGTTGAAATAAATAAAGTTTTGAGTTTGTAATTAAATATTTCGAAATTGAAAGTTTTTAAATATTTCTTTATAGGAAATATTGAAGTTAATTCTTAAGTAGTTTTCCGTCCACAAGCAGGGAGCAGTGCGTCCACATCTGCCATATGAACACGAACAGGACTGGAATTATCTTCACCGGCGTTAGTTCGATAGTGGAGTGGAATTATTTTCATATGAGCACTTGAGTGGATCGAAGTGGATTGACGTTTACATATTAGCAGTTACTGAATTTTTTCTTTACTACGAAATAAATAATAAATAAAAATTTCGTTATCGTACAAAATGTTGATTATAGAATTGAATTACAGCACCATCTGATATTTTGCGAGAATTTTTTTCTATATACTCTCATCCTTTGCTTCGAACTCCTTCGTGCTTTCATTCAATATTTTAGAAATTGTAAAATTAACAGAGAGTATTTCTTGTCGTAAAATTAGTAAATCCTCGAAACCGGTTGCATCCTTTGTCATAACTGTTTCAGCAGATATGCAGGAAAAGTTATTAGATCCCTTATTCTGGCCCTCCGGCGCTTTCACTAAATTATTTGTACCTTCCGTGCGCCAACCTAGAAATACAGTTAATATAAGCAATGTTATTCCAAAAAACTGAAGTCGCTTTCCCTTTACTATCAAAATGTAAGGGGGATTCGGACAAAAACTGCACATATCTTCAAATCCTCTGTTGCAACTTGTTTTGATATCGTTGCTTTCACTGAAACTTGGCTGCATCACGGCTTTCGTGATGCCGAAATTTTAGACAATTCTTACCAGATTTTTAGGAAAGATAGACATACGGATTCTGAGGCTCGTGGCGGTGGCGTACTCCTCGCATGCAAAAACATTTTTAACTGCAGCCAAATTGAGGTTCCAAGTTTTTCCAACACTCTTGACACTGAACTTATAGTTCTTAAATTATCTCTTTTAAAACACGACTTATACATACTATGTTGCTATATTCCTCCAGACTCCATAAACATTGTCGATGACAAAGGTCAGAATATTTACGACCTACTCACTTCAACATCTAATTTTATTCACGGCAAGATGCAACCTCTTGACGAACTACTACTTATTGGTGATTTCAACTTACAATGGGTACTAAATGAAGATGACGATGACTATCTTCCTCTTAATAACTTGTCAACAAAGGTAGCACTATTCCTGGACACTATGTCATCTCTTGGGCTCAGCCAAATCAGTAATGTAAAGAATGACATGGGGAGGCAGTTGGACCTGGTTTTCTCTACTGACGCGGGTAACATATTAGTTGAATCTAGCCCCGTTATAATGTCTACTCTTGACAAATATCACCCCCCTCTACTAATTTCATATTGTTTTGAGACCGAAAACATTACTAATTGTGACGAAACACAATATTTTTTTCAATTTTAGAAAGGCTAACTTTTCGGAACTTTCCAGTAGACTTACCTCTATTGATTTCAACACATTACTGTCTAGCAATAGTGTTGACGAAGACGTCTCTAAATTTTACATAATTCTTTTCGATTTATTTTCCTCTCACGTTCCCCGCGAGCGACAGCGGTCCTCTAAAACATCTCCGCCATGGTTCAATAAAGAACTAAAACATCTCAAAAATAAAAAGAATAAATTGTGGAAAAGTTATATGAGTGACAAAGGCATTATAAGTCACAATAATTTCCTCACATCCTATAATGAGTTCAAAGAACTTTCCTCCACACTTTATGATGAATATATTCAAAGCATGCGTGCGAAATTATTTCGTGACCCACGTATCTTTTTTAAGTTCATTAATATGAAGAAAAAAACGGACAACTACCCCAATACCATGAGGTACAAAGATTCCGCTAGTGATGATTCATCCGAAATTTGCAATATGTTTGCTTCTTATTTTGACAATGCATTTTCTTCGTCCAATTTCCTTCCTCGAAATGACAACTTCAGTCATATGAACGATTCTCATAACGTTTCATTCACTACCCCTACAATTGCGAAAGAGGATATACTCGATCATATTAATGGGCTTCCAAATGACTTCACGACGGGTCCTGATGGGATCCCTCCAGCTTTCTTTAAGTCATGCTGCCATGCCCTTGCATCTCCACTGAGAATTATTTTCCAAAAATCGCTCAATAGCGGTTGTTTCCCACAGCTATGGAAAAATTCTTTTATCATACCTATCCACAAAAAAGGTAGTAAGAGTGAAATTTCTTATTATAGACCCATTGCAAAATTATCTTGTATGCCTAAATTATTCGAATCTATCATTTACTCTCAGTTATCAATTTCCTGCAAGAATTTGCTTTCTTCAAACCAGCATGGATTTATCTCGGGCAGGTCTACAACCACTAACTTGTTGGAATTTGTCTCGCCTACCGTTGGCGGGTTTGCAAAAGGCTATAAGACAGATTGTATTTATACTGACTTCAGTAAAGCGTTCGACAAGTTATCTCACTCCGTGATACTCTTTAAAATGGAAAAGTATGGGTTTCACCCAACATTTATAAAATGGACGGAGTCTTATTTAGATAACAGAACATATCAAATACTATTCCGTCATTCCGTCTCCAGAGTCCTGAAAGCTTCGTCCGGCGTACCTCAAGGGAGTCACTTGGGCCCGTTGTTTTTCATTCTATCTATTGACGACATTGTCTCTGTTGTGAGGCACTGCAAAGTATTGATTTATGCTGACGATATTAAACTTTTCGCTCAGATTAAATCTGTTACCGATTGTGAACTGGTACAAGGTGATCTTCACAAATTTTACGTTTGGTGCAAAAACAATAATTTGGCCCTCAATATCGACAAATGTGAGGTTATGACTTTCCACAGGAATCAGAAACCAATCACTTATGATTATGTGTTCTCGGATTCCACGATTCGCCGTCGCGAGGGTGCTGTTTTTGATTTGGGTGTTAAATGTGACCATAGATTGAATTTTATATCCCACATTAACTATATGGTATCTAAGAGTAGTTCTATGCTGGGCTTTATTAAACGTTGGTCTCGAGAGTTCTCGAATCCCACCATAACACTGCGTTTGTACACTTGCTTTGTGAGACCTCTCCTTGAATACGCTAGCCAGGTCTGGTCTCCATTTTACGGTACACACATCGAACGCATCGAGTCTGTTCAGTGGAACTTCCTGCGCTTCGCTCTCAGGCACCTACCCTGGAACAATTCATTGATTCTTCCACCTTATGAGGATCGCTTGAAGCTTTTAAATATGCACTCCCTCGAAAAACGTCGCATGGTCGCTGATGTAACTTTTGTGCATCAACTCTTAAACGCGAATATTGATTCTCCCCATCTACTTAGCAAAATCTCTTTCCGTGATAGTGCGCACAATTTGAGAAGGTTACCTCTGTTGCATGTTAACGCCGCAAGATCCAACTTTAGTATGTATGAACCCATCAATCGCATGTGCATTGTTGTTAATATTAAGGCTGAGCATTTTGTCGTTGATATTTCCAAGCATGTTTTAAAGAAACGTCTATATAATACTTAAATTTCTGTTTCCATGTCGCATTGCATGTCATCTCATTCGGTGTTTGGTCTATGTTTAGTTTAACATACTAATACTAACACCGACTAAGTGATGAATCGCATGTATTGTTGAGACGTTTATTTATTAAACGTGTCCATGCAGCGAGCTTGTGTTAAGCTGGTTCTGATAGTCATAGTATAATCCGTCTTTCAATATCTACGAAAAAAACGATTAAAAACTTGAAAATTTACAATTCGACAGTTTGCTATTTTTACCATAAAAACTAGAGGGGAGCGTACGTGTGAGCTTTTGCAATGATTGCTTCGGCAGCATTTAAATTTCAATAAGCTATCTCCCTCACAATTTCTGTAAAAAATGCATGTTATCATAATGTAAATCCTGCTTTAAACTAAAACCAGTTTCCTATCCACCCCATGGATACATACATACATATATCCGAATAAAGGATTCTACTTAACGTATTTTGCAATCGATCCCCAGGCTTAAATGTATGTACGCTAAATACAAGAAGTATTCGTAATAAGATTAATGAATTAAGGTATATTTTCTCCATTAGCAATCTACACATTATTCTCGTCAGCGAAACGTGGCTGAACGATATAATACCATCGTCCCTAGTTTCTATTCCAGGTTTTAATATTTTCCGTAATGACCGGAAAGGCCGTGTGGGCGGTGGTGTGGCAATTTTGTTAGGGACTGGCTCAGAGCTAAAATAATTACTGCCTCAGTGGTGCAGCCTATCGAATTGTTATGTGTGGAGGTAAGCTCCGCTACTGATAAATGCTTGGTTGCTTCTGTATATTGTCCCCCTAATTGTTTTAGTTGCGATAATGCACGCGAATTCGAAAACAAAATATCATACCTAACTCAACGTTACGAGAATGTTATTATTGGTGGAAATTTCAATATTAACTTGCGTAGGCAGGATGCTGTTACTGATCAGTTTTCACATTTACTCCAATCACTACATCTTAACACGATTAATACCCTGCCCACCTTCTACAATACCTCTAATCCTTCGATGCTTGATTTAATATACTTCTCTTGAGCTTTGACATGTCACTCAACATGAATCCTCCCCCACTTAGTTTCTCTTTTCGCGATTATAATAGCGTAGACACAGAGTCCTTGTTTGAAGAATGTCATGGCTTGGAATGGTGGAGAATCTTTGATTGCATTTCTGTGGATGATAAAGTCGAGATTCTAACGTCATCAATCTCATACTTATTTGATAAGTACGTACCAATTAAAACGAGATCTCTACTGGTAATGGCTGTCCCTGGTTCACAGTGAGAGTTCATAATCTTATCGCGGAGCGTGAGTTTCTCTATCAGCGTTACAAACGTCTTAGAACATTTGAGGCAAGGACATTGTATAAAGCTGCCCGTAATAAGGCTACCACGGCAATCAGGCAAGCCAAACGACAGTATTATTCCTCTAAAATCGACGCTAACCTCGACCCAAAAAAGCTGTAGCGGAACCTACGTTCGATCGGAGTTTATGGAAAGGATAAAACTGAATGCAACTTCGATCCAGACGAGCTGAATGCATCGTTTACTCTTGCAAATCCTTCCGCCCCAACTGCCTCCAACATTCGTCAAGTTAACCCGCTGCGCAGTCCTGAGATTACTCCGAGTAGCTCGATTCATAGTTTTTCGTTTCGTGGAGTAGACATTACTGAGCTTCTATTGTCTTATAATTCAATTCGATCCGAGGCAACTGGACCGGACAACTTATCATCTCGATTTATTAAACTAATACTACCTATTATTAGTCCGTATATCCTTCATATAATAAATTCATGCCTCATTTTTTCTACATTTCCCTCCAACTGGAAGGTAGCTAACATTCTTCCAATAGCAAAAAAGAAAACGCCAGATTCTCCGGCTGATTTTCGTCCAATCAGTATACTTTGTTTTTTATCAAAAGTGCTAGAAAAATTAATGTACCAACAAATACTTGACCATGTGGACAAAAATAATCTTTTAACTCGATGGCAATCAGGCTTTCGAGCATTTCATAGTTGTGAAACAGCCCTATTAAAGATAACGTCCGATATTAGAAGCGCGATGGATAGTGA
This sequence comes from Dioctria linearis, assembly GCA_963930735.1. Classification (NCBI taxonomy): domain Eukaryota; kingdom Metazoa; phylum Arthropoda; class Insecta; order Diptera; family Asilidae; genus Dioctria; species Dioctria linearis. The sequence continues at coordinate 204,711,276 of OZ005741.1, read as the reverse complement.
AAAATTCGCTACGCTAGTCCTTTTAGATTTCTCAAAGGCTTTTGATAGTGTAGATCATGGCACTCTTATACAGAAGCTCTGTTCGTCTTTTAAATTTGGCAGTTCAGCAGCGCACATGCTGGATAGCTTTCTGAGTGAGCGTCGCCAGCGGGTTAGGGTCGGCAATGTCTATTCTGCATTTTTGCCTCTACAGATAGGAGTTCCCCAAGGATCGATATTGGGTCCGCTGTTATTCTGCTTATTCATTAATGACTTGTCCAAAGTTGTTCGTGATGTAGAACTACACCTCTATGCGGATGATGTTCAGGTTTATCTAAGTCGGCCCATAGGTCTTCTCGAGGATTGCTTATCACGCATAAATAGTGATCCGGATCGAATATATGCCTGGTCTATGGATAATGGTCTGCAACTTAATCCAGTAAAATCACTTTCTATAAGTTTTTACAATAATGCTTTCGATGTGTCTGACGTCCCATCAGTGATCCTGAACCATTCTACACTACCCATGCTGAATAAGGTTACCAATCTTGGGATAGAATTAAACAGCAGTATGAAGTGCTGTGATTATATTAAGGCGAGATTGGGTAAAATTTATGCTGGGCTGCGTAGACTTTGGCTCTCGGCCGATATATTGCCTCGTAACACTCGTCTGGTCCTAGTAAAGACGTTGATTCTGCCTCATTTCTCGTTTGGTAGCGTTGTGTTACCCAAACTTGATAGCATATGTGCACGTAAAATGGAGGTTGCATTCAACGACTGTATCCGATTTATTTTTAGATTGCGACGATTTGATCTTGTTTCCCCATATAGGCTTCAATTACTTGGGTGTTCTCTGGAATCCTTTTTAAAACATCGAGTGCTCTTTCTACTGTTCGGCATACTACGGTCCAATAAACCGGAATATCTCAGGGAACTTTTCCAGATTACTTCGTCTCAGCGGAACAGAAACCTGATAATGCCACGATTCTACAGATCAGTTATGGAGAGTTCTTATCTCGTCCAGTCTATCAGACTATGGAATAATTTACCCGTTACTATACAAACCGCAAACACCGTCAATGCGTTTAGAATGCAAGTTCGAACTCACTTAAAATAACCCCTTTATAGGGTAATAGTTCCTATTCTCTTCTAGGCTAAGAGGCAGTATTTAAACTATTTAAACTATTTAGAATATTCTTATATACTAAATTTGAACTAAATTATAAAATGCAGTAGATACTTAATTTATATGCATTTTTGCTTAGAAACGACTTTTTTATGTATTTTTTTTCTGAACTATCAACCCAATGCAGATTAATTTTATTTATAGCTCAGTTCTTATTTTTAACACTAATTTATCTAGCACCGTCTTATTATTTTGTACTATGAAAAAGATTGTACATCTTGTGTACATATACTAGCAATAAATTATTATTATTACAAAGGTATAAATACATATTAACAAAGTATGGCCTTCCCAAAAGCATCAGCGTCATTTTTTTATGCTCGCACAGGCTTAGCTTCATTAGATATTGTCCAAAAGAGAGCCTTCAAGCTAATTGGTGATGTGGCAATAACTTGTCATATCGAGCACCGGCGCGATATCGGATGGCTTTCGTATCTTATTGCTACATGCATGGTCAATGCTCTGATAAAATATCTAGTCTGATCCCTTGCAGAATGATTGCTACACGCAATACTTGTGCTGGAAACCGCGCAAATTCTTTTAGACTCCAAATTACTTTCGGCCGTACAGTAAAATGTCGTGTACTGTCGATCATTTTTTATGTTTCCTACGGCATACAATCTGCAACTGCCACTCTCCTTATGTCCCTTAATCCTTTCTCTAAGTCCTTCCTGCCATGCTGTGCTTTGCATAATAGCGTATCCCCTGAGCTTGGCTTATTAATATATATATATAAAAAAAAGAAGTATACGAAGATGCAGAAAGAAAGCTTAATGCAGTGATTTCCAGAACGATTAACTAAACTGATTACTTGAAACAGAAAAAAACATTTTTATGACGTGCGGGCCAAGATAACATTCTTAACGGATCATTTACGGAACTTTAGAGCAAAATTTCTATCCTCGAACAACTATAAATATAAAACAGATATCATTATCATCTCTTGAACAACAATCAGAAGATTTCCTATCCCATAATCTCTATCTGAATGATGTGATTAACAGACTACTTCGATCTCGCGATGAAAATTCTATAACCTTGCTCAAATCATTCATGTTCCAGTCGTTGTCCGCATACTGTGATGTGTGTCTGAACAAGCGAATAGTATGTGACGACTAACTGTATAAAAATGTACTGCTCGTTGAAACAAAAATTCATGAAAGCAAATTTCACCACTTTCATATTCCTGTCTCTTTCCGTAAGAGCATACTTTCCCACTGAACTGTAAATTGGAAACGAGAAGTTCAGCGGTATTTTCAGAACTGGCAACTTGGTAATCAAAACTTTCCTACAAAAACAGCTTTGTAAAAAGCATTTTCTTCGACTCATAATTAAAATTTAGCGATACAAATAATCCAAAATACTTTTGTGGCAGATTCGATAAATACCACTGACATGCATATAAGTAAAATTCCAAATAATTTAAATATAGCTCCAGTTTACGACAGTTGGGAGCATTGACAGTGAGAACATACTTTCTTAAATCAAAACTGGTGCCACATGAAGCAGGAGATCAGTCAGTCCATTTATATACATGTCAGTGGATATGACACAAGGCACGGAACGTAACAATAAGTAATTGTATACACAACTTACTAGTAAATTTTTCTTGCAAAGCAGAACGTCTAGTTTTTCTATTAGCATTTAAGAGATCAGGTGGAGTTAAACAATACAAGTCCAATTATTTCCAGTGAAAAAGTTCAATAAATGCCAAAAAGTAGGCAATTATCTTTTGCGAATGAACTTTTTAAGACATTTTCGCTAGATATGTTCAAGAAAAGGGGACAAAAAGGCAGAAAGGGTTACATTTTGGGTAGCGAGTGTGATAGGTCATTTTGAAGCGAAGCTTTTGGACTTCTTAAATCCAATATGAAAAATTGTTTATAAAAATAATAGTTAAATAAAAAAAAACCCGAGCTAAAATTCCGAAATTTTAGCTTTGTTGAGCCATACCTTCAAAATGGAGAAGAGCAGCATGATCTATCCATAGCCTTCGGATATCAGACCACATACGGGACACCCTATATAATATAACGAGTCTCATACTGATTTCCATTGATCACGTTTTCTAGAAGTGTTACACTATTCATGCAGTGAAGCACTGAAATCGTTCCAATGACGTGCACTGTTAGAAAAGTGTACAGAAAAATGACCGTGGTATTACCTTAGACAAACTTAATATACTAGATGTCCAGTCGAAGAACAGAAGTGTGCCTATGAAGCAGAAACAACAATTCCTTTGTAAGAGAGAAAGCTTTTAAGCATGTTTTGCATGCTGCATTTAATCGGTTTGCAAGAGCGCGAAAATATTCTCTGTCCTAAAAGTATGCAAAGACAGTCGACAGGGGCAGGGGCAGACTTAATCGTACGAACATGAACATCTACTCTGCTTATGAAAAGTGGGATTTAAAGAGAAATGATCACGTTTTACTCTTCGCTTACATGAAGAGCTTTACTTTGAACGCGTAGAGCTTTATTTTAAATGCGTGATTTCGATTTTAAGTGGCTTAGCATTTGGTGCAGTGACTGGACATCTAATATATTAAGTTTGTCTAAGGTATTATACTCGAAAAAACGACGGTTATCACACATGTCACATATCACACATGTCACTGATGAATGTCATTGGATCACATTAACATCTTCAAAAATTACTCCACTAAATTCATCCGCAATCACCCCAAAATCTTCCAAATTATAATTTTCAACATGTTTGTTATTCGTAATGTTGTTTTTCCCAGAAAATAGCAATCTGATAAATTACATGGATATAAAGAACTACTATATTATTTTCATCGCTTTAAAAGTTGTTCCAAAGAACTCATTTTCCACTGATTGACATACATACATACATTTTTCTTGAAATATCAATAAAAATTTGGTATCACATAAAAAATGGTCCATGTATTGTGCTGCCATGTAGCTCCAGAAAGATAATCAACTAACATTCACACTTAAAGGCGAAGAGCAAGTTGTGAAAAATAACAGTATTACTCAAACTATGATATAACGCATCCACATCAACTTATCGGCGCTCCCACATCAGAATCAGAGTCAACTGTTAGTGGGTTAGGGCAAGCGCATAATTCTATTGCTGCTATTCTTCGAAATTATTTTTCTAATTGTTATTATTATAGTATTCCAATACAACAGTTACAAACGATATCGCCACTAAGTATAAAAATCATAATAATCATACATACATATATGTATATATAGGTATGCCAAATTTCTGGAAAAGTCTAAGACCAATTAATTGAACTTATTTTTTAGTTTATATACTTTTGTTTAATGTGGATCCAATCTTCTTCGGAAATTGGAAATTTTTTAACATCATGTGCGATTACATTGTAATAACCCACACAAACTTCTTTTACGCATCTAGAAAATGAAGTCTGTGGCATGGCTAACAGAAAATCATGTAACCGGCCGTTGATAAGGCTCTGGCAGATAGTAAATAAGTTGTTAGAAATTTGCATACACCTACGCATAAAAATTCATTATTTTCTTTTCAGGAATATATCTAATTACATTGCCGCGCAATTGTAAAATAGACTCTGCTATAATTTAATAGATCACGTTTTCTAGTACACCGAAATCGTTCCATTGACATGCACAGCTAGAAAAAGTGTATGTCAAATGACACTGGGGACTCGAAAAAACGGCAGTGTTACATCGAAAACGCACACGTCTAAATGAGAAATGTCACAACTGAATGTCATTGAACATCCAATATCCATCTTCAACTATTACTCCACCAATTCATACTCAATCATTCTAAAATCTTCCAAATTATAATTTTCATAATTTTTACGTTATTCGTGACGTTATTTTTCACAGAAAATTTTAATCTGACAAATAACACGTATTTGAGCTACTACCGCATTCTCATCGCTTAAAAGTTGTTCTATTGAACTTGTTTTTCATTGATTGATGTGCACTTTTCTTAAAATATCAATGGAAATTGACATAAGATACATTTCATGTCACTCAATAATCAGAACTTTAAATTATGCATAGTGACATTGTTCTTTCTTCGAAATCATTTTGTCATTTGAATTTTATTAGAATCCAGCCCCAAGTTTGGAAAAATTGCAGTTTTTTGTTTCTCAAAATTCCGGTTTCCCGCCAATTTACGCTGAATATAGCGTCGTTATGACCGTTGTCAAGCCATTCCTCTAATTCGTCTATTGCATTAATAAGGTGTATCGATTTCCATTTATGTTTATCTTTCTTTAAAATCCCCATACAAGCTCACATTCTGCATGAACTGAATTTCTTGCTCTTTTTACATGCCCTTGCGATCAGCCATTCTGTGCTTATCTAAAAGATCCAATTACACATCATTCATATTATCCTAAACTTAAACGATTAAGCGAATATCTATAACCAATTGCCGTCGTCATTTCATCCATCGCGTTTCGTCCTCATATTCTCATGGTGTAAACCTGTTAATAAATAAATAAACTTTGAATCTTTTTCACTACCAAACCACATTCACTCCCCCATCATTACCATATCAATTTTTATACTCTTCGGAACAGCCCCTGCTTTCTCCATTATAACGGCATACCATTTATTGCGCCTACTCATATAAAATGAAAAAAGAACTATAAATAAAACTTCTGAGGAATTTTATTATGAAATCACTACGCAAATGAAAGATGCAGATAAGCAACAACTTTATTAAACTGTTTCCCTTAGCATATGTATTTAAAAAATTGAACTGATATTCATTTTGTTATCTATTACAGGGAACTTGTTTCAAGTCGAAACATTAAGGACCACTAGAATATACTGTGTTGTGCAAACAACAACAAAGAAGAATTTATGTTTTTTCCATAATTGTAATTGATAATAATATTGTAATTTTATCCATTCGTCAATAACCAATAAATTGGCATATTTCACGTAAAAACAAAAGATTTCATAACTGTAAAATAAATGAAAAAAGTAAAAAAGCTAGCATTTGTCTAACAATAAGACCAATGTATTAGATGAATGCCCGTATGTATTTCGTATGTGCAAGTGTGATTTTTGAAGTGGTTGTTCGTATATTTCTAGAACAGTTCGTCCGACAGTAAACATGATTATAACCAATTCCATAGGATTTCATATTCTGAAATACTTTTCAATGCAATCAAAACGTCTAGGACTGATCGTTTGCAGTATACGTAAAAATCCTAAATTTTGAAATGGCAACACAAGGACGGGGTTGCCCGATTTAGTCCATTTTTATACCCTAGCCTAGATGAAATCTATATGGTATACTAAGTTTGTCATTCCGTTTGAAACGCATAGAAATAATTATGGTAGAGCAGAATGGATTGGACATCTACGCATAATATTAAGTTATTTTGATTTTTGCATGTCCATCCATCCTCACGATAACTCGAGAGCGCGTTTACCTAGTAGAGCTGAAACTTAACACACGGGCTTTAAAAAATAAGTAAAATTAAGTTCAACGAGTAAAAAAGCTAATATTGGTCTAAGACCAATTCTTATGATACCCTAGACTAGTTGAATGTCCGTATGAAATTTCGTATGGGCACCCATTTGAGCAATTTTTATTTTTGCAGTGGTTTTTCGCATATATTTCTAGAACGGTTTGTCGGACAGAAAAAATGATTAAAACCAATTTTATAGGATTTTATATTCTGAAGAAGTTTTTAGTGCAATAAAAATGTCTTGGACTGATCGTTTTCACAGTATACGTAAAAAAACTAAATTTTTATATGCAACACCAAGGAGTTGCCCGATTTAGTCCATTTTTAAAATATTACTTGCAAGTATAACGAAAACACCATGTACTAAATTTCAGCTCTCTACGTCGACGCGTTCTCAGGCAGTTTTCAAATATATAGCGGAAAACGAAATTTTTATATGGCAACCCCACGAAGGAGTTGCCCGATTTGTCTCATTTTTGAACTTAATTTTACTTTTTTTTTTAAAGTCCGTGTACAAAATTTCAGCTCCCTAAGTGTAGGCGTTCTCGAGTTATCGTGCGCACAGACAGACAGACGGACGGACACGCAAAAATCAAAATAACTTTTAATATTATGCGTGGGTGTCCAATCCATTTTGCTCTACCATCATTATTTCGAGGTGTTACAAACGGAATGACAAACTTAGTATACCCCTATAGATTTCATCTAGGGTATAAAAATGGGACAACTCCTCGTGGGGTTGCTAAACAAAAATTTCGTTTTTCACTATATATTTGGACACTGCCTGAGCACGCGTCAGCAAAGAAGGCTGCACAGAGCGTTTTCATAGAAATAGCAAATATAATTTCGAAAATGGGCAACCCATCATGGTGTTGCCATATAAAAATTTTGATTTTTTATGTATACTGTGAAAACGTTCAGTCCAAGTTTTTATTGTACTGAAAAGTTCTTCAGAATATCAAATCCTATGAAATTGGTCATAATCATTTTTACTGTCCGACAAACCGTTCTAGAAATATATACGAAAAACCACTTCAACAATCAAACTTGCACAGAGAGGTGACTAATTCTAGCTACCACGAAGGAGTTTCCCGATTTGTCCCATTTTCGAACTTAAATTTACTTTTATTTTTAAAAGGCCGTGCGCAAAATTTCAGCTCTTTAAGTTCACGTGTTTTCAAGTTATCGCGAGGACAAACGGATATGCGAAAATTAAAATAATTAATAATATGGATGTGCAATCCATTTATCTCTACCATCATTAGTTCTATGTGTTACAAACGGAATGACAAACTTAGCATATCCATGATTTCATCATCTAGGGTATAAAAATAAGAGGCTTAAATATTTTAAAGTGTGCAAAACTAAGACACCGTTTTATAAATAGCGACTCCTTCTTCGGTGCTTCTTATAATGACTTCTCATTTTAATTACTTCAGGATATCATCTTGGTACAGACGCTATTAAATTAGTAATTCTAATGTATAATTTCCCGTTCTCTTTTCATTGTTTCCACTTTATTTCGGGAATTTTTGCATGTAACTCGTCGATTACAAATTCGGAAGAGGTCCTCAACGAGATTCGAGTCTGCACATTGGGCCGGCCAATTAAGAACTTGAACCCCATTCTTATTAAACTGTTTCTTTACCGGCATCGATGTGTGTTTTGGGGTCATTGTGCCATCGAAGCGACATTTCCCATTCGGCATAGGGCAATTTAACCATTTCTAAAATTTCCATATATTTCAAATGTTCCATTATTCCTTTTATTTCATAGAAAGAACCTAGTCCGTAAGCTGAAAACAGATCCCCACGATAACGTGGTAGTGTTATGCTTCGCTTTGATCTTGCAATATCGTGGATCGAGTCTTTCAGCTTTAAGTTGTCGTACTCATTTCATCGGAGTTAATTAAATTAAATGAGGAGTAAGCGAACAAAAGGCAATATATCCGTATTCGACCGCTTATCGTTTATGGTGTCCGATATACTCATCTTTCTCTATTTTCAATCGCTGTTCTTTCAAAAAAAGCACTAAAAGTAGCACAAACTATCAAAATCATAGTGGGATAGTTTCGAAAGTCCACCGGTTTGATTTATACAGTTTTATGCGTTTTCTGTAAGTTTTCAAGAATGAGACATATGCCTTTTTTGTTCGCTCACTCCTCAAATTTGAACTCGTCAATGAAAAGGACTGTTTTCTATTTACCAATGGACCAATTCAAATGTGTTCTGAAAAATGTAAACCTCTAAATTGGAAATGTAAAGCATTAGATCGCATCTTGGCTTCTTGGCTTGTCTATAACTTGTTCTCCAAATCACGCCTTTAGACTGTTACTAGCAACTATGCTCAAATATAATGTTTTTACAATTTCGTTTGACGTCTTTTGTCGTTCTTTTTTAATTAGAGCACTAATTCCCTTGTCAGTGTGTCTTGTAGTTTTTCACGGTCGTCAATCCTTTGGCATGGTGTTAATATTTCTTAATAAGTCGCGAAATTATGAATTTATAAATATGTTTTAGCGATTGAAATTTGGGAAGCTGTTGCAATATTATTCAATTATTTTTGACTTGAAACTATTCTGAAGCTTGTTACATGGCCGAATGAAAAAGAAAAATTCCAGCGTTCGTGAAGAACAATGAACAGAAATTACTAATATCTATTTTTAGCAGTTCTCTTCCATAAATGTGCAAAAGTTGCATAGAAAGAATCCCGCTAGCTGAAGATGGTTGTAAAATTGTTTTAGTTTTGCACGCGACCAGCCCTGAGTATCTACACAGACACATTGCAATCAAGCTTTCAAAAGCTACAACAATAAAATTGAGTAGTTCCCGAAAATGTTCTTGAGAGGATGCCGAACATAGAGTCCGAAAATTAAGAACGCATCAATTTTTGCAACAGGTGGCGTTACAAAATTCAAGACACAACATAGCAAATATCAGCTACCGAACGACAGGTGGCAACACACAATAATTAAACACAAAATAAGCCGCAGTCAAAGCAATAGGAAACAGGAATAAGCAACACCACATCGAATTAATTAATTTAACATCACTAACACACTAAAATAGCATAATACTACTTAAGATAAATAAAATTACATTAGGTAGACAGAAATAGCATAAAGTAGAAATAAGTAAATACTTAGGCAAATAAAATATTATACATATTACAATTTTTTCCACACAAACGGACAAGACATATTTCAAGACTGAGGACAATTAAAAAACACGCCCCAGGTGAGCGCAAATAATATGTCTTCGGCCGACAGGCCGCAAAATCGCTACAGCCTCCTTGCCATGGAGCCCATGCGGAGGAAGATAGCGAAAAAAAATAACAGTAAGAGAGGCAGAAGGCTTAACGAGTTAGCGTCCATTCAGGACACATTTAACGACGCTTTCTCGGGACTGGACCCGAAATACGTAACAGTGTCTCTGGCCGATCCAAAGACAACCAAATTAATCCTTTGTTGTATGCAAATGCATAGAACATGCAGAAAAGAAATTTAAAAAAAATCAAGAGTACGATGTAAAGGTAGAGTACGAGGTGAAATTAAATTCCTCCAGTGGAACTACCTTCGCGCCGAACCTCAAAAACCTATCAAAAGAAGAAACCCTGAAAGGTTTGAGAGATAAAAACAAAACCGTGATAGAGGTTAAGAAAATAACGCGTCCAAGGAAGTCCCAAGGATGACAGGATCCCTACGGGAGCACTCAAGCTTACCTTTGATCGCTTTACCCCTCGTCCATTGTCTGTTGTTTTGAAAACCTGCCTGTTCGAAGGAGGTACACCGCACCGTTAAGATGCAGGAGATGCCTGGAGCTCAGGCATCATGAGTCGAGTTGCACAAAAACCTCAAAAAGTGAAGAAAATGGTACGCCATGTATGGGAACATCGCTCCGGTACAGGACAGCCAAAGCAAAACTATACCTGGCTTCTTCTTTGCGACCGTACTCTAGGACAACACTTATACACAAAACACAACAGGTACCAAAATTGAAAATCAAGGACAAAACAATCCACAGGAAGAAACCACCCCACCTATGACAAAAAGAACAGAAACCAAACCAAGCAAAACACAAGATATAGCACATAATACAAAAAAAAGCAAACCAACTACCATAACAGCAGAAGCAGAACGAATCGCTTCACAGTCGATCTTTCACAAAACAGATAACAATAACCAACAAAGAAAACAGAACAAGCAAACATGTCAGAACAAACACTCAAACAGAGAATGTCGCGGTCGAAACAAGCCTGGCAGTTGAAGAATTTCAAATCCTCACAGGAAACAATTACACCTTTGGGGCAGCAAGCCTCGAACACGCGAATGGGCTCCTGTCGCCAACTCCAGCATCTTTTAAGGAGTTAGGAAGGACATACCCTCCACCCAAATTCCAATAAGTACTTCCATCGCAGCAGTAGCGGTGAAAGTACACATCAAGCCTGAGTTCAATGTCGTGAGTGACCCACGGGGAAACAAGATTGCGGACTGACTGGACGCCTCTGAGCTCGTACTCTTAAATGATGGCTCCCCCACCATTTTAAATATAAAGAACACTCTTACATACACAGACCTATCCATTGCCCCTGCTCCTCTCGCCTCTTACGGACTGGTGCGTAACTTCTAACCCAAAGGGTAGTGATCACCTACCTATCATCAGGCTTAGCAGAACTCTTCCAGGAAGGGCACACATTCCTAGATATATAGAACGTCGCGCCGACTGGCGAAAATTTCAAGATAAGGTGGAGGAGTACCTCCAGCTTCATCCTACCAGCCTAATTGTGGACGAAGAAGCGGCATTTCTGGCGAAACCCATACGCTTCGCGGCCAACAATAGCATCCCAATGAGCAGTAAAGCCAAAAAAGCCCAGCTCCCATGACTAACGTCGCACGTTTTACAATTCGTGGAACGTAAAGAATCGGCCTGGAAGAAATTCCCAAATAGCATCAACGCAGCCAGTTACCGTAAAACAAACGCCCTCATGAAGAGAGACATCAAAATAGCCAAGAGACAATCTTGGCAAGAGTTCGCTGCAAGCATCAACGCACAAACGTGTATGGGGGAAAGTTGGCGAAAGGTCAGAGCCATTTGTAGAAGACCCACTAAGACAGGCATCACAGGCCTTAGAATAGGAGGAAAAATGGTTCAGGACCCGGCATAGATAGCGGAACACCTAGCCGAACATTTGAGGCAGTACTCTAGTGACAACAATCAATCTGTCGCCTATATATAAGACTTAAAACATTGTGTGATGGAGCTAGTCCTAGAATAAAAACAAGAGTTGCAGACATTTTTCCCAAGTTCAACAACTACAAAATGGACTCTCACAAGGCTCCCCACTCTCGGTCGACCTCTTCAATACGTATACAGGGTGTTTCCCACTAGCAGGTCAATAGAGCGGGAGGTGATAGTACTCACCTAGACGAACCAAAAATTGTATGGAAGGTGGGGATCATATCAACCGTTTAGGAGTTACAGGGTGATTAAGAAAAAAAGCTATTTTTTTCACAAAACACCCTGTATCTTAAAAACTACAGGGCGTACGATCACAGTTAAGAGCTTACTGTATGCAGAACTTCATGGCCTTTCCAACGACTGCTCAATCAGCTTCATACCCCTCTCCCATCAAGAATTACGGTTGTCTAAACTAAAAATTTTGGATTTTCTTACCTTTTTTTAAATTTAACCTATATTATTTTTGCAAAAAGGTCGTTAACATAACTTTTTTTTATAAAAACTGTAAACTGTAGACTGTCCTTGTTGACTTATTACACCCTATGTATTAACTGTAGCCGTTAAACAGTTATTAACTCAAAACCTATTCAGGTCACACCGAAATTAGACGATATTTTGTAAAATGACGTGCTAAGGGAACAAATTATCGTTGAGAATAGGTTTAGAGCTAATAACTCTTAAAAGGCTTCAGATAGCACATTGGGTGTAATAGGCCACATTAAAGAGGACAAAGCCATTCGAGCCATTTCGTCTTAGGCCGACATAAATGGTGCCAAAATCGTTACGGGAAAACTGGAAGCATTGCATATTTGTAGAAGACGAAGCTGCAGACAAACGGATTTCAATATATGGCATCGGTAACATTGCTTAGGGAGCTCAAAATTCTCCGATTGATCTTTTCACACAATCTAAACTGGAATAAGCAAACTTCCGCTGTGGCGGAGTCAACAAGGAGCAGGAATAATCTCCTCAAGGTTATATGCAGGAGAAATTCTTGACCTCCCCTTGACACTGCCATAAGGATAGCCAAGCAATGGGTAGGATGATTACTCTCTCACAATGTACGGTCAGCTGAACAAAAACTCTCAGAAAGATCCAGACAGCAACAGCAAGAATCTCTCTTGGTGCCCTCTGCACCACGCCTATCGCCAGCGTTCTAGTAGAGGCAGGTTTCCCTACCTTCTCCCAAAGAAGACAGGAACTGTCGGCCATCAAAGCCACAGCAAATCTAAAAGAATACAAACCCGCTGGTAGTCAACTTAAGGAATATGTTGGCAACAAGAAAAATAACACTCGCCTGGTGCCCTGCTCATGTTGGAATTCAAGGGAATGAAGAAGCTGATCAGCTAGCAAAGAGAATACTAACGGAAAGTGGAGATCTGATCGCACCTCCAGCATATAAAGCCGTCAGGAGAGAAGCCAGAAAAAATATGGAGGCCAAAAAGCTTCCTGCATGGCAGCAAGCAAACACCTTTCTAGTCAGCCACCATATATATATATAAATATCTGTTCCTGAGACAGCCACGCCCCACACCCTCCTTCTGCCCAGACACACCTTTTACGGCAGAGCATGTCTTTACACAATGCGAGGAACTACAAAGACAATTACACGGGCAAGGCATACGGAGAACTCCGACTGAACTCAACTATAGGAAGGAGGATACAGACGCACTATTCCTAGCATTGAGGACTTACTTTACGGACAAACATTTTATATGAATTGAACTTATTTTGATAATATGTATTCACAACTAACCCACTAAAACTCTAGCTAGCTAGTAAGCCTATAATAAGTAAATATGAATTATATTACGAAATACACTTAAACTTCTCACGATAAACAACTATAAAAGTGTTATATATGTATATTGAAAAAAAACAAACAAAAAATATCTAAAGAATTACAAAATGAATTACATTAGCTTTATATATGGGAAAAACAAAAATTAATATATGGTATGTGTATGTATGTATATATGTACGCACAAAACAAACTTTCATGTCAAAACAATACTTAAGTTGCCCAGATGGACAAGTTGCCGTGGGCCAAATACATTAGGTTGCAGTAGGCTTAGGCTTTTAGCGCTAAGAAAGGTATTCTAATGTTATAAATAAACAAATAAAATATTTCAAGCTTCCGAAGCAATACAATTTCAAATGTTTAATATTTATTAGAACCAAAAACATTTATAAAGTATCACTGCTCCCGGAGCTCTGAAATCTTTACTTTCAGAAACGTCAAAATGTATCTCATTCAATTAGATCAGAACGTCAAGGTGGCTTACTTGGGTACACTATATGCACTTGGTATTTATTCAATGGTTATGAATAACCCTGTACCTGGAACACCGTTAGGACGCCTCCCTTCAAATCATGACACCCCACTTTGACAACACAAATGACAATTTAATTTTACTATGTATTCGTAACATGGAGATAGAATCCATTGAAAACTGGGGGGAAGTTCAGTGTAAAACTAGTATTGCACTTCTGCTATAAAAGTGTTCCCATCAACATTTTCAGTGCAGCACTGCTAGAAAAGTGTAACACTGGTGTTGTTCTAAAATCCCATCGTGATCACTAAGCCGCTTCAACCTATCAGCTGTTTCAATTATGAATATATAATGAATCAGCATGTATGTTTAATATCTGTTAAATGAATGTGAGACTAATTATTAATTTCCGGCGAAAAAATATAGATATGTATAGTTAAAAAGGATTCATCCAATAAATCTTATGTTAAAAAATTTGGTTTAAAAAGAATTAGAAAGATTTATACCTAGCATATTATACATGTGTGCGTTTATACACCTAAGTAAACAGCCGCCCGTAACCACTAAATAATTTTAAACAAAAGGATATTACATACCTTCCTATTTTAGAACGTTGATAATCATATCGGCCAACAGGAAGGTATAATACTGGTGGTATAATCTGAAAGAAAAGAATTAGCTTATAAATTTTGAATATAAAATTGTGAATTTATAACATTACTTTGAATTTACACTACTGATAAAAAAAAGTGAGCAGGGGAAAATATTTCAAAAATCGTTTAATTACGGTAATAAATAGCACTAACAATAAGTTTTAATATAAAGAAATCGGTCACTTAAAATTTTGAATTAAAACAAGAACATATTATATGTATAATCTTAATTTTTATATTTCCTCCTTTATTTTGTATTATGTCCTTCAGTTTGTTGGAATAGACGATATTAGATTTTCAATTAAACTTGATGGCATTTCGTTCCAAGCCTTTTCAACAGCCGCTAAAGTTCGTGGATATTGCAAACATGAATTTGTGAATTTTCCTATTGCTGTGATTCCAGATATTTTCGATAGGGTTCAAATCCGGACTTTGAGTGGGCCAGTTGTTGAAAATTGCTGTTTTCTTCTTGCTGTGTTCCTTAGTATGACATGATGCAATATCCAGTTGAAATATTTATTCGTTCATATTCTAAATATCTTCTAAAACTGTTATCAAACCTTCTTCCAAAAATGTCTGTATAAATTTTAGCATTTAATTTAACGTCCTGACCTGATCCACTTTCAAATTTCAAAAAAACGGGCTGCTCACTTTTTTTTTTATCAGTAGTGTATTTTATACAATGACTAGGGCAGTATGTACCAAAACAGATAATAGGTCTGTTTAATGAGGTTACTGGGTTACACTAGAGCAGAAACCCGTGTTTAATGAATTCAGAACACTGCTCCAAGGTACTCTAAAGTGAACGGTACTGTGTTTAATGAGTATACTCTAAAGTGAACTGGAGTGACCTAGAGCCAGATTTTGTGCTCTACTTTTTTCGAAGGAGTAACTTAGAGCAAGCATTTGACAACTGTAAATTGTGTTGGCAGTTCTGGTAACAATTCAAATAATTGCAATTTTTTGTGGGAAAAATAAATTTCTGGACAATTCTAATGGAATAATGTAAATAATAATTGTGTTTTTGTGTGAAAAAATGCTTCAATTTAACCAATTGTGCTTTTTTGGTGACAGATCTCAGAAAATTTCAGAAAAGTGTATGTGTATTAATTCATGGTTCTAACTTCAATTCATTTGGTAAACCATTAAAATAATTTGGACTGTTATACATGAAAGATTTTTGGGTGCTGCAAATTATACGGTTGGACCTAGCCAGAGTAAACAAATTCGTCTCAAAACAGGGAGGAAGCATTTTGAGTTTTATTTTGGCCTTAAACATCATTGCATCATGTTCACTATTCATCAAATTTATCGTTTTAAGCATAAATGGAATCCGATTAAGTCTGCTGTTTTTCAATATAATACGCATGGCTTTATTCTGTAGTAACTGAAGCCTCTCCTGTATTCAATTTTAAATAGCGTACAATAACGTCCAGCAGTAAGTTAATTGCAATAGAATTATAGTATGTTCCAGCGACAAAAGTTATCTAATTCTCTTCAAAAAATTGACCTTCTTTGTGGTTTACAATTCCCCGAGGAATTTAAAACTCTCCACACATTCAATAACGTCTCCATTCATAGCCATAGAAACTGAATCATTTAAATTAAATTTCATACATTTATGCCTTTTTATACCAGATGGAATCTATAGGTCATACTAAGTTGATCATTCCGCTGCTACTAGAGCAAAGTGGATGCGTGTCCAATATTAAAATTTATTTTGATTTTTCATGCCCGTCGACTCACGATCTCCAGAACGCGTGTACTTAGAGAACTGAAATTTTGCACACGGCTTTTTAAGACAAAATTAAATCCGACAAGTAAAAAAGCTACAATTGATCTTAGACCAGTTTTTACGATACTCTAGATCGGAGCTTCTTAAACTTTTTTCATTCACGACCCCATTTATGATTGTAATTTTTTTACACAAAAAATATAAAATAAAGATATATAAATGTTTTGTGATGATTCATTGAATAGGTAACAAAACATGTATATACCTACATATGAAAAATATAAGCTGTTTTCTTTTGTGTCTCAATCGACAGAACAATTTGTTCTCTCCAGTATATGGGAGTTCTAGAACACAGCTATAGTTTTAGAATTTGTTTAAAAACATACAAAAATATAAAATTAAAAAGTTATGTTTATGATCTCGACCCAAGATTTCGCAAGCGTCCCTTGGGGTCGCGACGCATAGTTTAAGAAGCCCTGCCCTAGATGATTACCCGTATGTAATTTCGTATGGTCACCTCTCTGTCCAAGTTTGATTGTTGAAGTGGTTTTTCCCATATGCCTATTTCTAGAACGGTTCGTCGGACAGTAAAATGATTATGACCAATTTCATAGGATTTAATATTCAGAAGGACAATTTAGTACAATAAAAACTTCCCTTTCTCTGTATACGTAAAAAATTAATTTTTTATATGGAAACACCAAGAAGGGGCTGACAGATTTAGTCCACTTTTGAAATTTTATTTACTATTGTTATGGAAAGCCCATGTAGAAAAAAATTCAGCTCTCGTCGACGCATTCTCAGGCAGTAATTGCTTTCTTTTTATTTCATTTCTTAATTAATTCACAAATGAGTCGTTTATTTTGAAAGTGGTGCTAGTCCTTTTGGGTATAGTATTTCTATTTTCTTCAGAATTCTTTAGTAAACATAATTGGGTAATGAATTTTCATTATCTTTAACTTCAAAACACACGAAAATTCAATGTTACACTGTTGGATCCTATAAATATTCTTAAAATATTTTTTTAAATGAATTTAAACTAAAATATTTCAATATTTCGTCGTAAAAAACAATGGACTTGCACCACTTACAAAATAAAAGGGCTCAAATAATACTTTTATTACTGGAGCGAAATTTAAATCTACAAGGTCTATATTTGGCGGATAATATTGCACATCAGGAAAATATTGAAATGAGTATTGCCGCCATGTCTTACGAAATGTCACTAATAACATAGTGGAAGCAAAAAAATAATCTCCATAATAAAACGACCAGATAATTGATCTGAATGTGTTGAAATTTATACAGTCGAAGCTCGACTATCCGGGATTCGATTAACCGGAAACTCTATTATCTATTTCCGGCGATATTTTTATTTCTCTCCATTATCCGAGATGAAAACCCAGTAATATCGAGAAATGAGAAGAGTTGGTATGTGTAGTCTCGAATTGATCGTCTCCATGTACAGAAGGCATTCATAACGCCACCACTTATTAACAGATGTAATTAATTGATATGCCGTTGGATGGAATACCAACTGTGTTTACTTTCAAATGAATCCTTATATACTGCGTTGCAGAGTTATAAACGCACCATGCAATAGTACGGTAGTTCATCTCTGTAGCCAAAGAGAGAAAAGTGTGATGGCAAAACACATGTCTTCTTGTTATCGCTGACACCATAAAAAAGTTTGCCGTTAAAACTATGTGTGAAGTAATTCGATAAAAACTTGTAGGAATATGCAAAATGAGAATTGAACTATTATAGACGCACATAACTTCATTTATTTTAACAATGAGACTACAAGAAAATAAATAAATATTTTTTATTAATTATCAGTAGCACTACCTTTGTTAGTCACGATGTCCAAAAGCCTTTTTGGCATTGATTCCACAAAGGGCTTAAACATTCTGGAGTCTAGGTTAGCCAAGCAGCTTCAACAGTATCTTTAAGCTCACTGATGGCATCTTTATAAAATGTTCGAACTAATCGTCCCCCATAGGGTGCATCAGGAGATCGGATCGGGCAGCCGAGAAGGTTGATATCGTGTCCCAAAAACAAACTTTTGCGGAGTTTCTTATGTGGATCGTAGCGTTATCTTGTAAGACTTCCCGATACTCCAGACTATTCATAAGATAGAAAGAAAAGGTCAAGTCTACGGTTCTATGACCTCTAAGGTCAATTCTACGGTTGCATGACCTCTAAGGCATCCCATGCGATCAATAACACATTTCAAAAATTTCATATTGGAAAATACCGGGGCTCTTTCCACAGATCCTTACGGTATCCGCACAGACCATCTGGACCATTAAGGCTAAATTTGTTGTCATCTATATAAATTGTTTAAAGGTGAAATGACGGTTAGCCTAATGGTCCAGATGGTTTGTAGTTCGTGCGGATACTGGAGGGATCTGTGGAAAGAGCACCGGAATTTTTAAATATAAAATTTTTGCGGCGTGTATTGATCGCTTGAACGTCTTACAGATCATGGAACCGTAGAATAGACCTTTTCACATATTTCGATAGTCAAAGTTTATGAAATATATATATATATATCTTTTTGAATTTTTAATGGGGCAGATTTAAAAAAAAAATCTTAGTTTCTGAAGCTTAAATTTTGATATTATCAGGGTAAGTAGACATTCAGTCATAGATAAAAGGCGATCAGAGATAACCATACCGATGAGACCCCTCTGATCGCTGGGTCGAAGAGTTCAATCATTTTTTTTGCACTAAAAATGCATTTTGTAAATATATTGAAATTATTTTCAATAAATTTCAGTCTGTTAAGAGGAGAATTATCCTTCGGATAAAAGAAAACTGCAGCTTTTTTCGACAGTCTTAGAATTGCTCGAAAAAAATTTCTTTTGTATTAACTTATAAGATCACTTTTGCATCCGTCCGTCTGCTTAAATATTATTGAAATTCGAGCTAACTAAAAAGGAAATACAATAATCGATAACGGATTTACCAATGTTATTCCAGAGAATTATTTGTCAGTTACTAGAGGCAAATTTGGATTACATGAAAGTTCTGGTGCGGAACCCTGATTACCCAAGAATTATCAATTTAAGTTATACATGTGTACGTACATATGTATATACTTATTTTCTGAAAACGTTTGGTTTATTGTAACACCAAAATGTGCAATATTTTCTTCGGTTTTACAACTTCGTATATAGACAATTTATTAATATTATGTATTAACAACTTGAGTTTGTTATAAAACAAAACGTAGTTTCCTCTATATTACACGAGCTCGTTGTATTAACTGAATTTCTGGGAAAGTCTCGAAACCGAGAATCCCAGATAATCGAGTTTAAACGTATTTAAGACCAAGAACGGGGATCTTCCGCCATATTTAAGAGCTAGAATAATATTGGTGACGGATGCTCAAGCATTTAGTCGAAGGAAGCAGATTTAAATATAAGATTAGTTAACTACAACAGATCTGGTACTCTAAATTCGTTAATACAGGGTGTTTCATAATTGGTGCACCTAGCTTAAGGCTTTGATAGCTGAGGAGGAGACGAGCAAAAAAATTATAAGGTGAAGAGAGCAAACGCGGCGTTTCGGTGGTTAACTTTGTTAATACTTCTTCCACTTTACACCCTGTAGCTTTCTTGATATACACCCTATCAAGGAGGTATTCATCTCAAATGATAGCATACCATCTCAGCTTTCCAATGAATGCCCAATTAGCCTTCCTGTCACCTACCATCGGAAGTTGTAGGACGTCAGTCAAAAAATTGGAAAAAAAATTCCTAATTTTTTCACATTTTAACGATTTTCCCGCCAAAATACATGATAACTATACAGTTTTATTACAAGATTTAGAGACCCCAGAATATTACCTTTAACTGACTAAGCACAAGTACCTGCCTAAATGCAACCGTTTTTGATATATTCTCGTTTTTATGATTCATAATTTCATTAATTTTGCTGCTGACGGTGGTAATCATGCCTACTATTATGCAATTCCACGCAAAATTGGCTGTTTTTGTACACTTAGTGCTAATAAATTGTTATTATTATTATTCTTGTAGTATCAGTAATGTTATTCGAGAAGTAAGAATAATTACTGTTTCCTTGAGCCAGAGTTAAGTTAGCGTTAAGTTTTGCTAGCTGAGTTGACAGCTGAAATATATTGTACCAAGTAGCCGGATTGGATAACACACCAAAAATCCATCCGCAATATTCTAACAAATACTTACACAAACCACAACTCAACTCGACTGGTTTCGTAGAGTTAACATGGATACAATGAAACTCAACTCAATTCTCATTTCTATCAGCACTAACACGAGTCCAATTCGGATTGAAACATTGTACGTTTGTTTTAAAAGTTGAAAAAACAAAACATAACAAAAACTACTTGCACAGAAATTTTTAAATTATGGGTGGAATTAAATATCATTCTTGGAATAGACAGATTTCACTGTTACAAAAAAAACTCGATTACCTAATTGAGTACTACTCAAATACTTGAATACTGTCGCTTGAGTACTAAAATACTCTTACCCGAGGACTCGCATGTCGAATAATCAAACTCGATCCAGCTTACAACTACTACTTGAATGCTCTTACTTGGAGCCCTAGACAGCTCGTCTAATCAAAAAAAAAAACTACTGTTCTGCAGAACAACATCTATCCAAACCTAATACTATTTTATGAGCTTGCAAACAGTGATGCACTAAACTCTACTCATAATAGGACCGGAAAATTTTTAAAAAAGTATTTAAGCAAAAAATGTTGCCAGTTGAAGATAAGATTTGTTGGACATGTGCAACATTTAACCTCAGGAATGTAAAAGAATTCCGATTAAATAATTATAATACAACAGGAGCGCAAAATTCACTGCTGTATAAAGGTTTAACTATTGCAGGAATGATGAAAACTTTGGAGCATTTAAAAGATATTGTATTGAATTTATAAAAACTAAATTAGATGTCCTATTGGCATGATGTTATTTGTTAATTACTAGATTGTTTTTTCATTGTTTTTTTTTTGTGAAAATTTTATTTATTAGCGATTTATTATCGATTTAATAAAGCAAATCATTGGAAATGTATTTTATATGCTTTTATATAAGCAAATAAAATTTATTTATTTATATTTATTTATTTAAAACTCTGGAACAAAGCTTCTCCGAAGAGCAAATATTGTTTAGATCCACTAAAAGGTTCCAAATATATTGTGTGTGCGTGTGTGTGTGGTCTGGACGTGCAGCATTTCATGAAATGGTTAAAAATTTCAAACACATCGTGTAAAAACTCATTAAGTGCAAACTGTTAAGTGCTGATTACATAGCGCCCGTTCCATTCCGTCACGTAAAGCTGTCAAATTTGAACATAACCAATACTGTGTAATTGTTCACATTGTAAGAAACGGATCGGAACGCGACGGATAAGTTGAGCAAATTTCAATTTCGACGGAAGATATAACCTCCAAAATTCGGAATTTGTTTGTTTACAATTGTAGATTGTGGTGCTACTTGATTGAATTTAAATTAAATAACTTAACTTATAATGATTTAAAAGTGAGTATATAAAATGGACAAAATGGGTAATATATCTGGTATGACATTTCTGACGGTGCTATTTATTGCCCATTTTAAATCTCGATGATAAAAATTAGTGCTCACACCTTGGGATAAAATGTTGTAATACGATAACGCCAGTCTGTATTCGAAATATTTGTGGCCCGAATTGAGACTTTTGTTAATTGTGACTTTTGTTTTCTTCATCGTTTGGTATGTTGCTACGAAATACCCAGAAATATCCCTTTCACTTTTTAGTGGTTTTACTCACCGCCTTCTCCTTCTAACACCCCAAAACATTTTCTGTTCATTGTAGAAATTGAAATAAGGCAAATAAATTCTCCATTTAGCTGGTACCATTTCACAAACTTCTTTAAAAACAAAGTGAGGATAACAGTCAAATAACGTGACGACCCGGGGCGTTGTGATCACTTCATAGTTGAGTCGAAACGGGCCGAAATGCAATGTAACGGAACGGACGCTATGTAATCAGCACTTTACACTATCTGCCTACGTTTCATGATGTGGCTAGACTTTTCGTGAAGTGCTGAGTTACATAAGCAGGACTTAAGGACTTGTACATATGTAAATACGTTTAGTAATCTGACTCCTGTTAAGATTTCTGGTAAGTGATAAAATGAGTATGGCTTGGTACATTTAAATACAGTTATAATATGACATTACCTGATGGTGGAGTCACAGTTATCAATACACCACAAACTTCCCCAAGGACATCTTAAAATAAATTCAATTTAGATACGTACTAAATGCATAATGTAGGTGCATTTACATTTACCTCAATCTGACATCACTGAATCTAAAACCTCAACAATTTTTTCAGCATATGGTAATTCTAGATAGATAGTTGAGTAAAACCGATACAGATGTATGATAACCCAATAGAATTAAAGCGTTATGATTATTTGCAATTCGATACAGTTTAAAACTGTATGCTGAAGAAAAAGGTCGATTTATTCAAAATTTTATTCTAACATCTTCTTGACAAGTGTTTATAGAAAATATTTTGATATGGATATTGAATATTATTCTAGCGAATATAATTCAATAGGTAATATTTTTTACATTTATGAAATTCGTTGAAAAGTAATTTTCGTTATCTAGTAATTTAGTTTAGGTTCGTTCAAGTTGATTACTTGCAATACTTAGTGTTTGATTTTACTCTAGAATGTCCTACGAGAAACTTGCAAGTACTTTCAAAAACGATGAGGACTACGAATATAACTCTGACACTCAGAGCCAATGCTCTTCAGATGGATGCAGAATTATCAGATGTCGAAGGTGCTCTTGCGGATATTGAATTAACGGTGAAATGCAGGACAAAGATTGTGATGAAAAAGTCGAGGAAAGTGATCCTGATCAGAAAACTACAGTAATAATACAGTATATAGACAAGTACCTTGTGATAGTACTCGTACTCCAAGACACAACTGGAGAGAACTGGACCAGCAAGATCATCAAGGACTCATTTTGTATTCAAACGTTCAATCGCATTTTTACCGATTTAATGCGTGATATAATAAGTCTGTTCGATGAAAGTACCCGGTAAACTTGGGACACCCCAGGGTTACACTAGCTTGTTTTTTGAAAAATCTAGGGTTACCTCAAACTTACACTAAAAATATCTTGGGGTAAGAGTTTGACGTTTGAACTGTTACTTGAAATTTGTTGCTAATTGGGACATATAAATTACTTCTTAAGCAAAAATAAGTTCGATGAGTGCTCAAAAGCCTGGATAAATAAACGAGGGGAAAATTTACATGTCACAGGTTTACCCAAGTTCAAATAACCTGTTCGATGAGTGCTCAAAACCCTGGGTAAATATTGGAGGGGCAAATTTACGTGGTGTTTTCATCGAGCAAACCTAATGTCGATTTTGATGGGACCAATTCAGTGTTGCATTTTTTCTGGCAGTGGAGAATGGGAGCACTGAAGTCCATCAAACATATTTCTGCCATATTCCTTATATTTGCGGACACACGTATTATATACGTGGAACTGTCAAACGTAATAAATGTTCTTTATTGATATATAAGAACAGATTTCTTCCAGAACTTTATGCAAATTACCTAAACAAAATTGTTTAATTCATTTAGCTCGAAAATTTCACAAATAATCGCGACAGTACTTTGACAGAGCAGATGATAATTCAACTTGAATATGTATTAAAAGGTCTGTTTGATGAACACCTAGGGCTACCCCGAGCTTACACTAAAAATTTCTTGCGGTAATGGTTTGACAATTGTCACTTGCAATTTGTTGCTGATTGGGACATATAATTACATATTGAGAAAAAATAAGCAAAAATTAGAAGTAAAGTAATAGATAAATAGCTAGAGCACATTTTATTTGTATTCACCCATTTTATAAATAGCTTTTTGCAATTAATTATACTCAAGTGAAAAGTCATTACACTAGGTTTACCCGGTGTTTTAAAAACTTGTTCGCTGATCGCAAAAACCCTGGGTAAATATTGGAGGGGAAAATTTACTCGGAGTTTTCATCGAACAAAACTTGTAACACTAGTTTCTATGCTAAATGAAACGATAAGTGGTGTAAAACAAGAAAAATGATGTCAATTAATTGCAAACGTGCGAAGGAATTTGATGACTTTCGAGAAATATTGGTTACATGTAGAGCAGGCTTATGTTACTCCAGCTCAGAGCAGAGAATTATGGAAATCTTATGGTACATATATTCATGGTTTCGTGGTGGAATAGTAAACCGATTTCATGACATATGCTAGTTTATTTGGTTTGATGTTGTCAATACAAGAGCTGAATGATTGAAAACGGACAAATCTGCACATATTACCGATCTATGGGTTCATGTTGAACGCTAGCTTATCTACGCAATATATACCTTCAGACTGTTATAGTTTATATATAAATATATTTTAATTTTGTCTTATTTTTAATAATTTAAATCGCAACAATAAATTTTGTTTTCTTTCTCCCTTGAAAGCAAGACTTTCTACCAATATATTTTCAGATGAAATCTTCACTTACTTCTATTGCCATATGCAGTGCATATATGTATCCGAGAAGCAACGTCAATATAAATGTTGGGCTGAAAATTTAGTATTTCTGAATATATTTTTTTCTTAAACAATAAATACATTGAATAGTTTTAAGATGCCCATCTCATTGACTAAAATATGCAAATATCTAAAAAAAACAAATAAGTCAAAAGTTACCGGGTACCTATTCATTAACAAAAGGGTTAAATAAATCTTTGTAGCTATATGGTACATATATGGTTCTTATTTTATTTGGCTTTCTATGGAGCTATATTATCTTTTAACAAAATTTTTAGTGTGATTTGACAGTGTTACACTGCTTAGAAACTACTCTATAAATATGCCTTAGTACCTAGTCATTATACCCAACGCTAGTCTGCGTGGCGCATATGCCGGGGTTTGTAATAAATAAACTTTGAATTTGAATAAGGGATTTTGGTCGAGAAGAAGCGAATCAATGGGTCGCTTAAAATATAGCATTCCAGAAGGACCTCTATTTTAAGCCCTGATTTTAACAGAAAAGTTTCCGTGCAAATAAATTTTCTATTAGTAGGTACGTTTATATACCGAATTGAATTGACATTATCAACGTTAACTTATTGTATTGTGATTGACTATCCAAACCTTTCGATCCATTTTAGAATAGAATTGAATAGAAAATTCATTTATTTTCCCCACCCATTGTTTAAATAATTAATTCAATCTCACTTTAATCGGGCATAGGAACATATGCTATGGAACATTTTTAATATATAAACGTACTAACTCTAGTTTAAGAATAACTTTTCTGTCTATTTGCCTCTATAGATATTATATATTATGTTGCTAACTCGTAACTTTTACATACTACTTATGATCACACTGAGTCTACTGACTCTAGGTTTTATATTGTAGCAAGAGGTTACTCTTCATTATTTACTTTGCTAACTTGTAGTTTGTTATAAACTTACTTCGTACACTAAACCGCAAAATATTTTTCTAAGGAACATTTTAACTTGGGATTTTGAATAAATATATTTCAAAATTGATTTGTTTGGGCTTGCGCATCTGAGTATATACATATACATATACATATTTGTTTGTGGTACTACGAACGCTAATTTATATGTACCCTCGTACAAAACGATTTGGCCTGTCATACAAAGTGCAATGTTGGTCTAAGCAAATCATTGCTATCACTCTCATTTAAATCTCCCAAAACTTTAATGAATTACATGCAAACAACCGAATGAAATATTACCATATTTTGAAGATTTTCAAGGTAATATCTGCTTGATAGAAAAAGTCTCGATATTTTAAGAGGCGCCGATGGGATTTGAAGTGATTCCTATGCAACCATAAGCTGAAATTTATGTTATCCATTTGAACACCAACGCCCTCACGTATGTTAGCTAAATGGAAATTTACTGAACCTATATTTTTTATTTGCATCGAAATCAAAATTGAATAATTTACCGAAAATTAAACACAATAAAATATTTTTCGAATGTACCTACGACTTCGCCGATTTTTTTCTTTATTCATAAAACTAATTACTCTTACAAATTATTTCTGTCAATTTAACTTTTGAATGTTCAAGCTCATGTAATATCCATTCAAAATAAATGTATATAATCCCAGTAACATTAAAAAAGACACTATTTTTTGAACATAAATAGGGAGGCGGTAAACTCGTTTTGGATGTCATCCATAGCCAGGGGAATTATCAGTCTCAATAAACCACTTAAACCTTACAGAATTTGCATAAACTCCGACAACTGCTGAAATACTAGTGTGTACACTAAAATCCGATCAATTAATATTGCAAACACTATTACATTTGTCAATAATTTCAATGAGCGCGGGAGATTGCAATAATTGGAAATGCCCTGTGCATATACACATGACAAGTTACAAGTGTTACATATGAACTTGTTCACCACGATATGACACACACAAAATATGAACTTCTAGCGGGTTTTAATGCAATGTCAGTTATGGCGGTGGATTTTTACAAGTTTTTGCAATATTCTTAAAATAATATTACAAATAACAAAATTAGCTCGTACCTCCGATATATTGCACTATTTAATTGCAGATTTTATGTCACTGCAAGAATAATTTTCAGCTCACCAACAATTCAGTAGAAATTTTGTTGTCTTCCCGTGTAAGCCAATTGTGGACACTGAAATCAATCGGGCAATTTTTCTTGTAAATCTATAATCTGCACTTTGTTTAACACACTCACCTTACAAAATATGACTAAAACAATTGATATTGGGTTGAATATCACTTTTTTTCATCAACTTAAGTAAAATTTTAGAAATCTTTACTCGATTTATAACGCGTCGCTTTAACATAAATCCCCACTCAGAGCATTCAAAATGGCGGAAAATAAAATATTTAGTACAAAAATGACGCGTTATGCACTTGGCACCTGTATAGATCGCGCTGGGAATAGTTAAAATTTTAAAGATGGTTACGTTCGTTTCAATCATCTTCAAGTCAGAATACATTAACAACATACTTACCTATAGCCCACACACGGGATGATATTTGCACTTTTTATTTTTAGGGCCATATTCACCAAGCAAAATTAAAAAAAAATTCAATTAAAGCTATTCACCAACCACACTTACCAAGTCGATTTAATGAAAATTTAATTTTAATTTAATTTTAAGTGAGGCCTTACCCTCTCTTAAATAAATTTAATTTCGATATCAGCTGATTGAAGTGTCATGCAGTCAAATGTCATATTTTTAATAGCGCAGTTAAAAGTTTGAAGAAGCAATTGCTTAATATGGGCTATTTTTAATTAAAACGAATTGTACATATATTATAAAATATTTTTAATAATACATAAAAGCTTCTCTATTTATAATACATAAAAACTTCTTTTAATTTTTTTAATAATATTTAATTTACATGAACTCTCACGAGAACAGTCACCTGCCAAATTCGGAAATCTTGCAGCTGATAGTCCGAAATGTCCGAAATTATTTATTTTATTAAGGTTGGTGAATAGCTACAAAAATTTAATTGCGGTCCCTCAATAAAAATTAAATTAAAATTAAATTTGTATTAAATGGCTTGGTGAATACGGCCCTTACTGTCGAGATTCGGGGGGAAGAAAAATGCCGAAATGCCATGTTTCGATCTGGAGCACGGTGTAGAGATACAAGGTATTCTCATTACGAACACCGTTCCGCCATTTGTGTCCGAATGTATAGGAAAGTACGGTACAGAGAACACAATATTCTCTCTCATATGTCTGTCTTTTCAATAGAAATGTATATACGTTATAGGACGAAACACGTCACAGGCTATCAGCTGCAATGTGTCAAAATTTTAATGGGAATACTTTGTCTTCTACATACCTTGGATCGGGAGTACCGTAACCCCCGGAATATAATACAAGCCATGAAGTCTCCGAAGGCACCGACACATTAAAAGGCCTTAACGTGCCGGGTACAGCATGCAGTAAGAGTTCACTCTCACGGCATTTTGTATACTCGTCATGGAGGAAAAAATAAAATTTCATCTTAAACAGGTCCTAAAGCCCAAAACTGTCGCTCCCACAGCAAAATAGGGTTAAAACAAATTGCAGCCAAATATGTTTTCTTTCTAATAGTTAAAAAAAAAATAGCATCTAGAACAAATTTATGGAAATTATAGTGTTTAAACAAAATACAAGCAACTTTTATATGAAAAACTCCTTCAGTAAGACAAGGCAAGAAGACTGTGGATGTCGCCTGCTGACCGGCCCGCTGCTCTCTTTTTTCGACTTTGTTCATGGCTTGTATCTTGCGGGGGTTACGGGAGTACGAGCAGCATACGAATACTACAGCAAGCCGGCCATTTTGAAATTGCGAAATTTCTGAAATTTCTCATCGGACGGATGTACAGATGTTTATTTGCGATTTGAGGTGATAATATAATAATTTAAAAATCATTACGTGTTGTGAATTTGTGATACAGTTATTCTTTATATCAAAAACTGTGACACAATTAATTTCCGTAATCATATAAGGAGCTACGCGAAGGAACATACTGTTATGGCACGTCTAAGCCAAGGGAAGGAAAAGTAAAAAATAACCACAGGTAATGTTTGTTGTATAATTTATATAAATGTGAGCTAATTTATAACAAAAAATTCAAAACAAATTTTGCGAAATTCAAATGTCAACGCGTTAAATCTGATAGCATATCTTTTCCAACTCGTCGCCTGCGACGTAACCCTCGCGTCCAAAATTCCAATCTAACTCGACCTTTACAGTTTCTGATATAAATAATAATTGTATCACAAATCTAGAGCACGTAATGATAATTAGATTATTATATTATCACAGGTAAGGAACTGAACAGCCATCCGATCAGTAATTTCACGATTTCAAAATGGCCGAATGAATATCCCTTTGAGTAGATTGGCGCAGTATATTCATACAGGAGCGGCTTCATGAACTCGGCTGCATCCAGTCATAGCTATATCGTGGCCAGGAGCGCGTTTATAAAGTGGGCTGCACTCAAGATGTGGCTATCGTCATTCGGAAACGCAATATTATATTAGGCGTATATTGTGACATTTTGTTATGGTCGTAGCGTACTGCATATAGCCATACGCTACACGGAGAATTACTGTAGCACGTATGCCCGCCGGCTGCCATACCGACAGCCCGCACGCACCCTAGCTCGGAGGATTCTTGCTTGTCGCTGATGGAGAAGAAGAGACAATCTTTTTTTCTTGTCAAATCATCCAGTCATCCACATCGTAGAGGAATAAACCAAAAGTATTTCGTAGACATCGGCGAGGAAATAAACCCTTAGAATTATTTTCATCTACCCCGCACCTAAAAAAATATTCCGACATTTCGGGCGTAATTGCAATGTTTTGACGCTTCCTCATATCTTCAAATAAATGAACATAAGCCAACGTGGAATTGTCCTGTCGGTGATAAGCCTGCCACATATGATACTCAAGTTATCGATGGATATTTTCAAGAAGTTTTTGCTTCATCATTGCTCTCCCTTGATGACAATGAAATTCAATTGCACCATGATGGATCTTGGAGCACACATATCATGAGAAAAGACACGCAGATGATCTAGAGTTTATAACGACAGAACCAGAAGTCAAAATAACTACAAAAGCAATTGCCGTAACTCCTCTTTCTACTACTCCTATTCCAGCAGCAACAGATGACGATCTAACGCTCAAGTGAACAACAAAGTCAAATATCACAAATGGAAATAGTCAGAAAATATTGCCAACAATAGCAAAAATGGAGCCAAACGGTATGTTGGATTTAAATTTGTTATCCATGTACTGATATTAATTTTATTCTATATTTTTACATTAAGAAACATTTGCACTCTTGTTATGGTCGTAGCGTATTGCATATAGCAATATGCTACACGGAAATACTGCAGCATGTACGCCGGCCCTCAAGTAGAACCACGTACTGAGCGCACCTCGACGAAGCAATGCTTCATCAAGCTCGCGTGACATGCGGGGACGACAGATTATGACAAAAAAGAAGAAGACAATCGTCTGTCTTGTTAATTGTGTCAGAAGGGAAGGTGAAGTTCAATTGTGCAAAGTCGGAAAAATCAAGCAAAATCATAAATTTTTGAATGCATCAGAGGAAGTTCAACCCAGCACGTAAGTCCGAAAGTTTCTATCTATACTAGCATTGAAATTCTAATTGAGAAAGAAAAAAAATATTCCCTTCAGTACCAGGTGAAAATCCGCCACCTGCATGTTCAAGAAATCAGGCCGTACACATAATTTGTGTTAAAGGAAAAGGACTTATTGTCGTATTAGATCGTCCTAATGCACCAGAAAGAGTACTGGAAAATCCTCCACGCTTTACCACATTGTTTAGAGTAAAGGTAATGAAAAATGCTGAAATCTGAATTTTTGTTATAAAATTAATTTCATTAGAATTGGGATATTGGAGAAAATACATATGCCACGCATAATTCTATTGGAAGTTCGGAAACTAAATTCCAACTTAGTCCAACTACTGGAAATATTATAGTTGCTGCTCATCTTGATCCAGAACAACAGGATAAATAATTGTTAAAGGTGGCCTCAATTCATGGCCCATGGAGATCAGAGACTCCACTAACAACCACAAAGCAAATCAGCGTCCTTCGACAGGGAGCCTTAGCAATTCCACGCCACAAATAGTGCTAGGTCCGCTCTCGTCTCTCTTAACAGGTCAGCCAAGGGACTTTGGAAAATAGTGCCACCCAAGGTCAATTGGGAGGATGGGGCTGGCAAAGGAAGGTAATAACACCTACGCCTTCCACCCAAACTACAGGTAAGTGACGTAAGGGTCCCTTCAGGACCGAGTGTGTGCTGGCTTGTTTGTTGAAGGCACGAAACTTTTTTTTGATTATGGGTGATGACAAGCGGCAGGTTATTTCGGGAACTCCCCCCACACTCTCCGCCACCCTTAGCCGAGGTGCTAGCGTGCCGCCCTGTGCTATCGCTGTCATCGAGTGATCTGTCAGCTCATGCTGGCAGTTCGGACTTCACGTCCAAGCCAATCACTCAACATATTACCATAACAAAATGGCGCCCAACGTGGGGCCACCTCAATTAGACTTCGGTGGTCTAAGTATAAATTTTACTGGGGACTGGGACTCTGAGTGATATGATCATCTGGTATCTGCTAGTTGATTGACCTCAAGTCTCATATCCAGTGGAAGTTATATGCAGACCTGGGTTTAATTGCTTGTTATTAATTGGAATTCTTCTGTAAAGTAAAGTTTTTGAAAGTAAAGTAAAGTTTTTCTAGCTTTGATGTGTTTGAGAATTGGTAAAGTAAAGTAAAGTTTTTGGAATTTTTGGAAGTTTTGTAAGTTCGACTTTAGGTTTGACTTCAGTCAAGCCTCAAGTCCGAATAGTTGATTTTTTTGAATTTTTTTGAACTTTTTGAATGATCTTTCCCGCTGGCCTTCTGCCATGGAAATGGTAGGTGGCCTCACCAATTTTTCGTGAGCTCTTGTGGAAACGTGTCTCTGCCAGCCAACTGGCTGGACAGAGTTGTGAATCTGAGAGACAACTTCTTGGCTTCCCGCTAATTAGTTGACCAGACTCATGACTCTGCCTGGCTAGCGAACTGACTGGACACGATAAGCCGGTGAAGAAGAGGAGGAAGAGTCACCCGAGGATGGGATTGATGCTGGAGATCTTCAGTAATCAGGAGTTGGCATACTGCTAACTGCCTGTTTGAAGAATCTCTAGTGACATTCTCAGTCTCTGGTGCCTCCGACTTTACTCTTCCCAGATTTCTGCAAGAGCTCTAACTTTTTCAATGCACACACTCACGTCGCTTGCCTGTATTTCGTTTCTGACCTTGAGAGAGAAAGAGTGGCCTGACCTCTTGTGTTGAGAGTTGGCTCGGGGAAATGAAGGAGGATTGGTTGTTGTGGAAATTTTTTTTGAACGTCACATTTCCGAATTGGATTATTGTCACTCGCATGTGTATTGTCTCGATTCGAGAATACTCAGCGAACTTTTCAAAGTATAGTATCTTGTCCCAACGTTCAAATTTTAAAGTTAGTAGCTTGTTAGCATCGATTTCTGGGATTTTTTTAATTTCTCTGACTGTTTTTCTCAAACCTTTGGTTTGCAGAACTTTTCCCAACTTTGACTTACGATGGCTACAATGAGGACACCGCCTCCTGGGCCGAACGAAGTGACTAGGTTACGTGAGCCATGCACTATCTGTCGAGACACAAGCTGGTCAGCTGAACAGAAGCCTGTCATGACCACGTGTGGACATGTCTTTCACGAGGCATGCATCCAAACTTGGGTAGGCGCACATTCCAGTTGCCCTAACTGTCGACGCTGCCTCACGCCACAGGACATCACTAGTTACACGGGTGCTTTTCCAAAAAAGCCAAAGAAAGCGAAGCGCAGTCAGCCAGGCGCGACTCATTGCCAACCTTTGAATTGCCAAACCTTAACTTTGACCGACCTCCCTCTAATCGACGATCGTTGTCTCCAGGAATGCCTGACTTACATTCAAGGACGTTTGTTAACCCGAGTCCTCGACGTGATAGTCCAGAGCGTAAGGCTCAAGACCACAACCCCTCAGCTGCTACGGATGCGCTGATAGCAGGCTTGAGCGTAAAGATGGAAGACCTAATAAACCGAGGTCTCCAGCAGGGTTTAAATGTTTTGCGGTCTGAATTAGGAGACAGTATCAGACAGCAAGTGACAGCAGCAATGCCGCCAGTAGGCTTTGCGAGACCTAGTTCGTCCAGGAGTAACCAGCGGCCGTCAAACGACTTCCCCAATAGGGGAAGGCAATCATTTCCAAGACCATCACCACCTTTTGGTCAACCGTTTGGTCAACCTCCGAATCAGCCCCAACCGAACTTCATGCCACCCCAACCACCTCAACCCCCTCCACCACCTATGCGTGTTCCTGCTAATGTAGGGTACCGACGATCAGGCAGTCCAATCAGGAGATGGAACCTGACATATAACGGGAATAACTCGGACCTCTCTGTCGACGAGTTCATCTTCAGAGTCGAAGCGCTCACGCATTCCGCTCTTGAAGGAGATTTTGGATTACTAGTCAGAAATATGCTTACGCTATTGACAGGACCAGCGAAGGACTGGTATTGGTCAGTACTAAGGCAAAATCCATTTCCGACTTGGGACGTCATCAAGATGGGATTGTATAACGAATGGGGGACGCCTAAAGATGATCTGAAGAATAGATTCCAACTGATGTCTAGAAAACAAAAGCCTGGTGAACTGTTCGCAATGTACCACCACCATTTGGGGTTGCTGCGCGATCAGCTACAGAATACTATGCCAGACCAAGAATTTCTGGAGATTGTCAAATCGAATCTCTTGCCGGAGATTCAAGAAAAAATCTGTCTGCATCCTACTGATACGATAGGACAGCTGAGATCGCTGGTCACGCGTATCCAAGCTATGCAGACACGCATTGCGACAGCTGGCAGTTGGAACCTTTACCGGAACCAACGGGTGCACGAAGTCGACAATTTTGCAACTTTAGACCCTGAACTGGCATTAGTGACAGGCAGTGACAACGGCCTAGGTGCTATAGCTAGTATTTCGGCAAAAAACCCTATCACATGCTGGAACTGTGATCAGTCCGGTCACTTTTATCCAGATTGTAGACAAGAGAGACAAATTGTGTTCTGCTATGGATGCGGGCGCAAGAATGTTTTCAAGCCCGATTGCCGCTACTGCAGACAGAAAAACGAGAGACGGGTCGGGAATACCAACACCTCTTTCCGACCAACGTCGACGTCGCAAGCAGCAACGACAACGAACTCTCCAGTTCAAGCTCTGAACAAGGAGGAAAGTCCGCTCCAGTAGCAGACACTCATGATAACTCCCTAACATGTCCTCTGATATCATTCAGTGACTCTGGTGATATCAGAGAAACACCGGATTGTACGATTACTTCATTGGCAGAGGCGGAGAACTTAGTAGATTTCTCCGCAGACCTTCAAGCTCCCATTTCCAATTCTGGGGAGCCCATGACCTTATTAGACACTTCTTTAGAAGAGTCTTTAATCTTCGATGTCCCATTGACACCTATCGCACGTGTAGCCGACAAAGTTACTGAGCGGGAGATTTGGCCTCCTGTCATTTCTGTTTTAAAACGGCCACCAGGCTCTGATATGACTAGTGGGCGTGAGCCAGTTTTATATCCGCTGACGCCGTATCATTCGCGTCTGCAGAAATATAACGCAGCAAGAGACCGAATCTTCTCCTCAGTGGCGGAGTTAGCTGACATTATGTTTCCTGACTGGGATATGCGACCGAAAAAGAAGCGATCAACCGTTCGTTGGCGGGAATACTGTCGACGGATGAAACAAGAAAGGAAAAAATTGGCACAGATTTCCGTGTCGATGCCAGACGACATTCGACCGTACGCCGAAGTAAAGCTGCTCGGGCGAACTGAGAATGGATTACTTGATAGTGGTGCCACTGTCAGTATCCTAGGCCAGGGAGCTCTAGAGAAGCTTGTGGAAGCAGATGTCGAATGGAAGAGGTATCGAACACAGGTCCAAGTAGCAAATGGTGCCATGACGACTGTTCATGGTCATGTGAACTTGGACGTCACTTTCCGTGGTAAGACCCATAACGTGCGTTTTTACGTGGTTCCTGGGCTCACACAGGCACTATATCTGGGAATAGACTTCTGGCGTCTATTTGGGTTGGCTCCAGATGTCCTGGATATAGTCGCAGAAGTGAATCCAAGTGGGATAGCTACCTCTGACACCGATTGCCACGTCCTTTCTAGTTTCGATCAGCAACGCTTGGAAGCCACAAAACAGCTTTTCCCCTCTTTAGGCCTTGGGAAAACATCATTGGTCACTCACAAGATTGAAACGAATGACGCCGCCCCGATAAAACAGCGCTTTTATCCGATTTCGCCGGCAGTACAAAGTTTAATGGATGCTGAATTAGAGCGAATGCTGTCGCTGGGTGTGATAGAGGAGAGCCAGAGTCCTTGGAGCTCTCCAGTTGTTCTGGTAAGGAAGCCTGGAAAGGTCCGGCTTTGTTTTGACGCCAGGAAGGTCAACTCGGTTACGAAGAAGGACGCCTATCCGCTGCCGCAGATAGACGCACTTCTGAGTCGACTTCCTCCGGCAAATTACATAACGAGCCTGGACCTGAAAGACGCATTCTGGCAGATCCCACTGGACGCTGATTCCAGAGAGAAGACCGCTTTCACAGTACCTGGTCATCCTCTCTATCAGTACACAGTGATGCCATTCGGCCTATGCAACGCTCCACAGACTATGTGCCGCCTCATGGATAAAGTCATTCCTTTCGATCTTCGTGAGAACGTTCTCGTCTATCTAGACGATCTATTAATTCTGTCACAAGACCTCGACACTCATCTCACGCTGCTAGCCCGAGTAGCGGAATGTTTGAGGAAAGCTGGCCTCACTATCAACGTCGAGAAGAGTAAGTTTTGCATTAAAGAGACTAAATACTTGGGATTCATTGTGGGAAAGGGAGGTATGAGAACTGACCCTGACAAAATTTCAGCCATAGTTGACTATCCGTCACCTAAAACTGTTCGGCAGGCCCGACGCCTACTAGGTATGGCGGGATGGTATAGACGGTTCATCCCGAACTATGCTGATTTGACTGCCTCCATTACAGACACTTTGAAAAACCCGAGTCAGTTCAAATGGACACCTGAAGCCCAGACGTCTCTTGATCTTGTAACAGTCTGTCAGCTCGAAGTGATGTCAAACAACATTCAGACTGGTATTCTGTAGACGTTAAAAAAAACTATTGAAATCTACCAGAATATCATCCGGAAAAAAAAAGGAAAAAAAAATTATAACTGCCATATTTGTAACAGCTTAACTTTTTTTTGAAATTTACGCCATCTATTATGCTGCATAATATTATGACTTTAAATAATTATATGAATCATAAAAAAAAACTCAAGTGTGTCAGAAATGATCATGCTTAATCGATGCACAGCTTAGCTCGTCGCGGGGTGGATAAGTTGACACACCATAACTACTATTCGACTGTTACTTTTTGTTTTTATTATTATTATTTTTGCATGCTCAAATTAAAATCAACAACCAACAAACATAATGAAAGAAAAGAAGACTTGAGACTTCGAAATTTCAAGCGAGGGATGAAACAATTCCAACATTTTACCATACTTCCACCATGAATATTTTTCCTGAAGGGACTTAATCACACATCAACGCAGGAAGGACCCAACAACGAAGAAGGACCCCCATGCAGGCCTCTGCTACACCACATCCTCATGAACGATTTAGTTCCACCACATCTCAACTACTACATACGGTACACTTTCAGGTACTAATTATTTAATAAAGAATTATAATCATTAATTTAAATTTGTGTTTATTTATATTTGTTTTAATTTTTCTTTTTTTTTTTTTTTCTTTATAAAAAAAACTATCATTTCTCAACAATAATGAACCTCCCAAAAAAAAACCATTCAGTAAATTTGCTGACGCACCTCCAATCTTACATTATTATTAAATTTTATAAAAAAAAATAACAATTCCTAGAATTACTTATGTAGGATTAATTATGGTATTGTTTTGAACAAAAAAATCAAAAATAAATTAATTCTTCTTACGATTCCACTTTCATCAATAATTAAATTTTTATACAAAGATCTTGCCATTACAAAACCAACCGTTTATGAACTATCCATTTAATATCTTTCTTATAATAAAAATACAAAATTTATTACCTGTATATTAAGTTTAAAACCTATTACATATTTCCTTAATCATTTCCAATTATAATGCAACTTAGGTCCATCGTTTCTCTCAGTATATTAGGTCATTTATTCATTCCACTGCATGAATTTTTCCATTGTCATTACCAATTTTGATGAAGATTAGAATTTTTCCACCATGTTTTAAGGTTTTTTTTTTTTTTTTTTTTTATTTAAATTATATATTTTTCTTTCTTTCTTTTTTTTCAGATGGATGCACCAAGATAATACTTTAATTTACAGATGATTACACCCATGTTAATATTTTATATTTTCAAAAAAAAATTTGTATTTTCACGTTAATTTATTTAGAATAAAGATTTTTATTTCATTATATTTTCTTTTAAATTCATTTTTTTTTCCAATTCAATTTAATTATTAAGTTCCATTTTACATGGCAAAGGTTACACAAACTTTTCAATTTTCTTTCTTTCAACCAACAAAAAAAAAAAAAATGTTCTGGGTTTCAGCCCATTCACTGAATAATTCTTCTCTTTTTTCCTTTCTTTAAAAATACAAAAATAAACTGCACAATTTCCCAATCATTTTACAGAACTTTTTCATTTTTTTTGATCTTTTCCACAGAAAGCAATCCATCCAACCTTGATGCCGGCTAATTATTTCATCCTCCTCCCTTCTTTTTTTCTTTTTTTAGCACTTTTTTTCGCCACTCGCGCCATTCCTTTCCTCAAACCTGACAACTAACGCGCCACAGAAAGAGACAACTCGATTCTTTCACTTTGCCCACCCAAAGTAAGCTGACAGCCGTCAGGGGCTCAGCACTTACAGATTGACATTGCCAAAAATCAAATCGTTTTAAAGAAATCAAGTTTACAGGCAAGACGTTTTGTTACAATCTTTTAAAGAAGAAACTTACTTCTGCTCTGTTGCTAGTGAGTCCAGACTTCACCAAACCGTTCGTTATCCAGTGCGATGCGAGCCAACAAGGTATTGGAGGAGTGCTGCTTCAACTAGATGACGATGGCCACGAGAAGCCAATAGCCTATGTCTCGAAAAAGTTGAACTCAGCACAAAGAAATTACACCATCACAGAGCAAGAAAGCTTAGCTGCAATCTTGAGCGTACAGAAGTTCCGGGCCTTCATAGTACTTATGCCGTTTAAGATAGTGACGCATGATCAGTCATGAAATGGCTGATGTCTCAAAAGGACCTCAGCGGTAGACTTGCACGGTGGAGTCTGAAGCTTCAGGGCTTCGACTTCACTATTGAGCACAGAAAAGGAAGCCTGAACGTCGTCCCTGATGCGCTGTCACGCATTCATTGTGACAGCCTGAACACAAACGAAGATCCTGGCCCGGAAGTTGACCTTAGTTTGCCATATTTCAACTCGTTGGAATATGAGGAACTGAGGCATAAGGTTAAATCGACTTCTGGCAAACTACCAGATCTTTGCGTCAGGGATGATTTCGTTTATATCCGGACTGTTCCGAGAACAGGCGATCCTATTCAGGAGGAAGAGGCTTGGAAGCTTTGGATTCCACGAGGGCTTGTCAACGACGTCATTTCAAGGGCTCATGATCCGCCACTAGCTTCACACGGAGGTATAGGGAAAACACTGGAACGTTTGCGAAGACATCTGTACTGGCCACGAATGACAGTTGATGTCAGAAATTACGTAGGCGCCTGTGACGTGTGTAAAGAAACGAAAGCTCCTAATACTATTTTGCGACCACCTATGAGAGTTCAATCTGTGACAGAACGACCATGGCAAAAGCTGTACATTGATTTCTTAGGTCCATATCCCAGGTCAGTTAAAGGAAACGTCTGCATTCTGATAGTTCTTGACCACTTTTCAAAATTCCCCATTCTCAAACCTATGAGAAAAGCGTCCACACTCAATGTGTGTCAATTCATTGAGACCGAAGTGTTCCACGTATTCGGAGTTCCTGAAGTTATCGTCTCTGACAATGGAGTCCAGTTTTGCTCGACTCAGTTTACCAGATTACTGGATAAGTATGGGGTGAAGCACTTGCGAACGGCAGTTTACTCACGGAAGGCAAACGCCTCAGAGCGAGTAAATAGGTCTCTATTGTCGGGGATTAGAGCATATATTAAGAAGGAACACACGAGATGGGATGAGAAACTAAGTCATGTAGCTAGTTCCCTCAGGAGCTCTTTCCATCAAGCTACTGGTTTCTCTCCCTATCGAACACTCTTCGGTCAACAAATGATTGAACATGGCAGCTCCTACACCATCTTGAGGAGCCTTGGAACTCTTAATGAGTCATTGAGAGTGGATGCAGAAGACAAGATGAGATTGCTCCGTGCGAGAGTGCAGGAAAATTTACAACATGCATTCGAACAGGGTTCAAGAGCCTACAATCTCAGGGCGAAACCTGTCGATTTCAAAGTGGGTCAAGAAGTATTTAGACGGAATTTTCCCCAAAGCAATTTCCAGCAGCAGACCAGTGCAAAACTGGGACCGAAATTTGTCAAATGTCGAGTCAGAGCCAGGAAGGGAAACGCTTACTACGAGCTTGAGGATCTGCCGGGAAAACTGTTGGGTGTCTATCACGCCAAAGACATCAAGCAGTGATCATCATTATGAAAACGTCACCTATACCTATTGTCGTTATTCCTGGTAGCCCTAAGAAGGCATCCAGCCAGCTTCACTGGTAAACTATAGGATATCACGAAGCCCTCCTATTGCCCCGTCAATGGTGGGTGATATACCTGTTGAAAGTCAATCTCATCATAGCACCTCTACCGCTTATGAGTAGATAACCTTTTATAGTCCCTTCCGGATCGGCCTCATTAGGAGGAAAATTTTTCCTTGTCTGTCCAGCTGCAACATTTCGGTAATCGTCGGACATAGTAGTACTAGATCTATTCCTGGTAGCCCTAAAAAGGCATCCAGCCAGCTTAACTGGTAAACTATAGGATATCACGAAGCCCTCCTATTGCCCCGTCAATGGTGGGTGATATACCTGTTGGAATCCATTCCCATATTCGGCTGTCAACATGTCACTACTTCGACGACACCTTGGAGACACACCCTTGAACAATCGCCAGTCTGGGATCAGGGTGAGATATTGCGCCGGGAAAGCCTGGTGAGCAGTTTTTTAGGTTGCTGATCGCAAAGCTTCCTCAGCATCTCGGTGAAGGGGGGCAGAGAGGCATCGACCGGCTGGATTCTTTAGGTTACCAGCTTGTCGATGTACCTTTGACTTCCCACACGGAGAAGCATGTCGAAGTCTGATCGGAGACTGACGAGACTTCAGGGATGTGTCCTCGACGCGTTATCGGAAGTAGAGTCCGAGTGATGAGGAAAGCATTGAGTCGTGGGTCGAGACACACATTGAGCGCCCGCAGTGATGAGGCCTATGTTTAAGACCGGCTAGCTCAGTCGACCATCTTTCAGCGTCGTCTGAACCACAGGTGGTGTAGACCACTCTGTACTGTTATGGTCGTAGCGTATTGCATATAGCAATATGCTACACGGAAATACTGCAGCATGTACGCCGGCCCTCAAGTAGAACCACATACTGAGCGCACCTCGACGAAGCAATGCTTCATCAAGCTCGCGTGACATGCGGGGACGACAGATTATGACAAAAAAGAAGAAGACAATCGTCTGTCTTGTTAATTGTGTCAGAAGGGAAGGTGAAGTTCAATTGTGCAAAGTCGGAAAAATCAAGCAAAATCATAAATTTTTGAATGCATCAGAGGAAGTTCAACCCAGCACGTAAGTCCGAAAGTTTCTATCTATACTAGCATTGAAATTCTAATTGAGAAAGAAAAAAAATATTCCCTTCAGTACCAGGTGAAAATCCGCCACCTGCATGTTCAAGAAATCAGGCCGTACACATAATTTGTGTTAAAGGAAAAGGACTTAGGGCCGTATTCACCAAGCCATTTAATACAAATTTAATTTTAATTTAATTTTTATTGAGGGACCGCAATTAAATTTTCGTAGCTATTCACCAACCTTAATAAAATAAATAATTTCGGACATTTCGGACAATCAGCTGCAAGATTTCCGAATTTGGCAAGTGACAGTTCGCGTGAGAGTTCATGTAATTTAAATATTATTTAAAAAATTAAGAGAAGTTTTTATGTATTATTTAAATAGAGAAGTTTTTATGTATTATTAAAAATATTTTATAATATATGTACAATTCGTTTTAATTAAAAATAGCCCATATTAAGCAATTGTTTCCTTAACTGCGCTATTAAAAATTTGACATTTGACTGCATGACTCTTCAATCAGCTGATATCGAAATTAAATTTATTTAAGAGAGGGTAAGGCCTCACTTAAAATTAAATTAAAATTAAATTTTCATTAAATCGACTCGGTAAGTGTGGTTGGTGAATAGTTTTAATTGAAATTTTTTTTAATTTTGCTTGGTGAATATGGCCCTTATTGTCGTATTAGATCGTCCTAATGCACCAGAAAGAGTACTGGAAAATCCTCCACGCTTTACCACATTGTTTAGAGTAAAGGTAATGAAAAATGCTGAAATCTGAATTTTTGTTATAAAATTAATTTCATTAGAATTGGGATATTGGAGAAAATACATATGTCACGCATAATTCTATTGGAAGTTCGGAAACTAAATTCCAACTTAGTCCAACTACTGAAAATATTATAGTTGCTGCTCATCTTGATCCAGAACAACAGGATAAATAATTGTTAAAGGTGGCCTCAAATCATGGCCCATGGAGATCAGAGACTCCACTAATAACCACAAAGCAAATCAGCGTCCTTCGACAGGGAGCCTTATCAATTCCACTCCACAAATAGTGCTAGGTCCGCTCTCGTCTCTCTTAACAGGTCAGCCAAGGGACTTTGGAAAATAGTGCCACCCAAGGTCAATTGGGAGGATGGGGCTGGCAAAGGAAGGTAATAACACCTACGCCTTCCACCCAAACTACAGGTAAGTGACGTAAGGGTCCCTTCAGGACCGAGTGTGTGCTGGCTTGTTTGTTGAAGGCACGAAACTTTTTTTTGATTATGGGTGATGACAAGCGGCAGGTTATTTCGGGAACTCCCCCCACACTCTCCGCCACCCTTAGCCGAGGTGCTAGCGTGCCGCCCTGTGCTATCGCTGTCATTGAGTGATCTGTCAGCTCATGCTGGCAGTTCGGACTTCACGTCCAAGCCAATCACTCAACATATTACCATAACACTCTATTTCCTTACGATTAGTTTTATAGTTTCACTGAATTTTTTTGCTACATGCAGGCTAAAATAGGTTCAAAATTTTATTATTGGTCTTGTTATTGTGTTGTACCGCCGTACCGTAACCCCCGCAAGATACAAGCCATGAACAAAGTCGAAAAAAGAGAGCAGCGGGCCGGTCAGCAGGCGACATTCGCAGTCTTCTTGCCTTGTCTTACTGCAGGAGTTTTTCATATAAAAGTTGCTTGCATTTTGTTCAAACGCTATAATTTCCATAAATTTGTTCTACACGCTATTTTTTTACAACCATTAGAAAGAAAACATATTTGGCTGCAATTTGTTTCAACTTCATTTTGCTGTGGGAGCAACAGTTTTGGGCTTTGGGACCTGTTTAAGATGAAATTTTAGTTTTTCCTCCATGACGAGTATACAAAAAGCAGTGAGAGTGAGCTCCTACTGCATGCTGTACCCGGCACGTTAAGGCCTGTTATTGTGTCGGTGCCTTCGGCGACTTCATGGCTTGTATTATATTCCGGGGGTTACGGCCGTACGTGAAAAGTAAAATTGAGCTATTTGTGAGCATAAAGGCCGAAACACAATATGCCGACACGACATTTACGACGACAAATTAAATGTTGACCTCATTGCAATACCATGTTGCTGTACACAATGGCGCCGACCGATTTTGTCGTCGTTGTCGTCGTAATTTGATTTCACAGTTCA
The DNA here is from genome assembly GCA_963930735.1 of Dioctria linearis. NCBI lineage: Eukaryota > Metazoa > Arthropoda > Insecta > Diptera > Asilidae > Dioctria > Dioctria linearis. The sequence goes on along the minus strand of OZ005741.1, from coordinate 204,668,054 downwards.
GAGTAATGACCAAAAAATGTCTTTCGAGGAGCAATTAATTAATTTATTGAAGGAAATGAAGTATTTTTATGCCAAAAGAAATCCTCAATATCGAAAGACATATTTAAAAAAAAATGGAAAGAAATTGGAGAAAAGTTGAAAATAAGTGGTAGATGATATTTTGCAATCCACATAAACTCAGTGTTAATCATAGTTTATTACACTTTTACAACTTTTCTTTTATCTTTCCCACATTGTTAATAAATTTCAAACAATAAAATTTTACCATATACATATCTTGATATACGAACATAAGAATGTCGGTCGGTGTCATTGGGTTAATTCGGCGAGATTTACGACGACAGTGTCGTCGTAATTGCTGTGTCAGCATCATTGTGTTTCGGCCTTTAGGATATACCGTGAGACACGCAACTGAAGGTTGTTTTCTTTTACATATTGCATCACTTTAATTAGTAGAGCTATACTTGGTGTATTCTGGATAGATTTCATTTCATGCACCTAATCTTGGGGCACGGAAAAGTTTCTACTTTAAGACAGGAATATTTAGTTCTGTATTAGTGGTGTTTTTGACTCGGATTTCCTGAACTGATTCCAATCCGAGTAAAAGAGGCATTAAATTCTATCACGAAGAATGAAACATTCCAATAAATTTCATAGTTTCCAATGAAAAGTTAAATGCTTCGATAGAGTAATGCATAAGATAATTAATTTACTCATTGGTAGGGATTCAAGCATCCCCCTACTATGCTCGAGCCATTCTGCTAACAATAGAGATTAATCAGTGAAAAGTCAACTGTAATGTGCGGTAGTTCGTAATCCATCTGGTAGTAGTAGTAGTAGTAATAGGTGAAATAGAAACAGAGGGATTTAAAGGAGTTGAAATCAAGTGAAACAACGTTATATTGCAATAATTAGTAGCCTAGTCTATCTGACAATTGAAATTTTTGTTTAATCTTTTGACATGTACAATTGAATTTATATCACAGTTCGTTCTTTTTACTAATAATTAATTTAATGAAGAAAAAGAGCTCTTTTCCCTTTTCTTTTCTCCTCCACCCACTTCAATTCACTTTTCAAGTCTTCTAGTTAGTTAGTTGGCTTATTACCTAAAAAAAAAAAAAAAAAAAAAAAACTTTCTAAACGTGAAAATATTATTGTTATTACACTATCTATTAACTACCTTTAAGCGTTTTAGTTAAGTTTATCTTATTAATCAACTAGATAGCCGATAGTAAATAGTTTATATAGCTTAAACATTAGATTATTATACGTCGTTCATCATATAGTTTATAGTATAATAAATCGTGTAACAGAATTTCATCTGCCATTCAGGAATTATAACGTAAAAATGAGTTGCTGAATACTTTTTATTTCTCCCTTCACTTTCCTGGAGCCCTCTCGCATGAAGGTCGTTTAAGTCCGCTAGTCTCTCTTTACAGGTCTACAAGGGACTCTGAAAAAAAATCTGCCCTCATTTGCAGACTGGTGCTGCGATGTGTACTTACATAAAACTAATACTTCTCCCAACCATTGTGCAACTAGCTACTGTTCGTTCATTTACATCCGTAACATACTTAATAGTTCCCTCTTATGGGAGAAATTTTGAGGTTTTTTTTTTGTAATTAAAATTCTAAAATTCACTTTTCAGTAGTTTGTTCTAAGCTGGGCTACTGTACACCGCCAGTATTAGAACCATTTCACAGCGTCGTGTCGCTCACATTGTGTTTTAAGTCTAAAACACAATGTGAGCGACACGACAAAAGCGCCGTACAAAACGTCCTTGAAAATACAATTGGAGTGACAATAGCTGTCAATCCCCAATTAAATTTATACTGTTATTTGTGTTGTAAATTAAAAATAGAAAAAAATCAACGAATAAATTAAAAAGATTATTAAAATTGCATGTGTGGCCGTTTTGCTAATGAAGATAAAAAACAGAGCCCACATAGAAGAAGAGGTGTGTCCAAGAGTTATCTAAAACAATAGATGGCACAAGAACTAGATGTCGCATGGCGTACTAGAGCAGAGTATACAAATTGTGAAATGGGTAGTGCATTCTGGAATGGGCCACAACCACTGACTTATAACAATGGACTGAGCGATTTTCTATTTCATGTGGCACAAAAAATATTGTGTTTCTGTATATCACCGTTAGAGCACCCTTTAAAACAATTACATAAAAAACATGTAAAACTCAACCAATCAGATAAAATTTAACACCCGAAAATCGAATTTTATTAAAAAAATATATTTTCTTGTGCCCAAGTGATATTTTAATCGCTTATAAGGAATTAAACTCATTCCGACTTTAATTTTCAAAAGTTATTCTTAACTGAATCCCGCTTATGGGCAAGAGAGACGGAGCATGGTAAACACTATCTTTACCTTATTTCTACTGCTGTGATTGCATCTGTAGCCAACATAAAAACATCAAATGGCATATGCAAACGTTCCAGAATGCAATATTTTGTGTTGGTAGCTCCAACTCTGCCATAGGGCGAAAGAGAGAACTATAAAACTTGTGCCATGCTTTCTTATAGGAAAATTACAATACGCTCAGTCCATTGTTATAAGTCAGTGGCCACAACACGGTTTGAGTATACCGCGAGCAAATGTTTTTTTTAACAGCCATTATGTATTCGTTTGATCGACCTCCTCAACACTTCAGATACGAAAAAATATGAATCTCTCGACGTACACATCAGTTCAAATGTTGTGGTCCATTCCGGAATGGACCACCCAGCCATATAAATTTTGTATACTTTTTTGGTACTGCATGCGACATCTAGTTCTTGTGTTATCTATGCTAAAACTCAGCCGGAATTGGGTTTTTATGCGTATGCGTTTTTTTTTTTTATAATACAGTGATATTTTACCATCTCAATCAACTTCCATCCATTTTTTATTCAACCAATTTTGATATTTACCACGGCATTGCTATTTACTGATATTTTTAATTTATCAAGTCATAAATATGATTGCAATGAACGTATAATATGAACGCAACCCAAAATCATAATTTTGCTAAACGCACCTTAAACGCACGACAAATTTCAATTTTAAATTTAAGTTCGGCGACAACGTCGAACCACGTCGGCAGCATTGTATTTTATACAATACACTACCACAGTATATCATACAGTAGCCCAGCTTAGATCAAACTACTGAAAAGTGAATTTTAGAATATTAATTAAAAACAAACCTCAAAATTTCTTCCATAAGAGGGAACTATTAAGTATGATACGAATGTAAATGAACGAACAGTAGCTAGTTGCACAATGGTTGGGAGAAGTATAGTTTTATGTAAGTACACATCTCAGTGCCAGCCTGCAAATGTACTGTTCCATTACCAAACAGCTGTTTGATTGCAAAGTGTTGCTCGTTCCGTGGACAACAAATGGCTGTAATAACCTTAGAATATATAGCAAACAGGATGGTGATAAGCCAGATTTGTGTAATGAATTTCTGGTTGTGTTGGTAGTCCATTTGTACATGTATGTACACGCCATCCCTTGTCAACTTGCAAGAAGTAAACAAAGGTTTTGAGTGGCATCTGTGGTAAAAAATGTTCTTTTTCTACTTTATTTTGAAACAATTCACATAATTAATTTATATAAATCTTTGCTTATATGGCATAAGTCAAGAATCGGCCACGGTAACCGATTTTCTTCAAACTTTGCGAATTAGTTACAATTCGCTCGCAAATCACAAATATCACATTAATTTTTCCCGCAAACTTATACTTTCCGAGATATTTCACTTTAAAATCACGAACTTTGCACTGCACAACTCAATGCAATTTGATAATAAATATTCTTCTTCTTCTTCTTTTAAGTAGCAAGGAAATACTCTTATTGTTGGGTATATACATACCTCCCAACATTCGGGTATCCAGCATTGCATTGATGTGCAGTAAGCAGCATTTAGTTAGAATGGAATAGAAAAACATTCATTAAAGAAACGCACACACACACACATACAGGCAGGCTGGCAGTGGCACACACACACACGCGCGCGGAGCGAAGCGGGCGTGAGTAATGTAATGCAATTCATACATTCAGTACTGTCTCTAAATATTTTTGACATAAAACGACGACCACGCCGACGACGGCGCTTTTAATGTAATCCAGCCTATTATTGTGTTTTAGCCTGACGCCCTGACCTCGTTGATCGAAATCGACATTTGTTTAATTTGTCAGTGTCAGTTGTCAGTTCTTGATTGTTTGGAAATTTTCGTTTTGAAATATTTCAGTATACCCGAAGCAATTCTGGTCAACGTAATTATTATTAAGATAAATACATTTAATTCTTATTTTTCCAACATTAAAGTAATTTATTTCTTCACATAATTTACAGCCAAACTTGTTTAACCCCTTAAATTATTTACTTACACATAAAATTGTTAAGACATTATTTTTCTCTTTACAAGTAATAAATAATTAGTTCAACAATTCTTAATTATTAGCTGCATTAATTAATCAATTTTTTTTTAGTTGGATGCAAAGCTTGCATTGCAGCAACTTAAAGTTGGTATTATGCCAAAGTACTACTGCGATTATTGTGATACTTATCTCACACATGATTCCCCAAGTGTTAGAAAGACACATTGCACGGGGCGTAAGCATAGAGATAATGTAAAATTTTACTATCAAAAATGGATGGAAGAACAAGCTCAACACCTAATTGATGCCACAACTGCTGCATTCAAAGCTGGAAAGATTACACAAAACCCTTTTGCTGCTGCTCCACCAAAAGCAGGTGTTGCGATTCCACCACCAAGCAATATTGGACCTCCACCCCGTCCTGGTATAATGCCACCTGGTATGCCAACAGGAGGACCTATGCCACATATGATGATGGGTCCCCATGGTCCGATTCCTCCACCGATGATGGGCATGCGGCCTCCACCAATGATGGGGCCGATGGGCCCAATGATGGGCCCGCCTCCACCAATAGGCGCTTTAAGCAACATTCGACCTCCGATTGTAACTGGTCCGCCTCCGTCGATGAAACAAAATTGAGTTCAAGATTAGAGGAAAGTGTTTTTATAAAATTTAAGAGTTTTTAAGTAAATGATGAAGAGTGCGAAAAGATTCTTTCATTTAACTTTGATCGGAACCCTTGATGATTTGTTCCTGTCTCGTGAGGTTAAAGAAAAGCAAAAAAGCATTCAATTTCTTCGCGTTAATCTTTATATTCTGAAATTTTAATTTGCTAGACGAAGAGTTTAAATAAAGTATTACGACTTTGTAAAGAAAACAAAATAGGTAATGTATGAGAAAAAAATTCTGCTGAATCTCGAATCAAAGTCTAGTCTGAGACTAATCTTATGAAAATGTTCCGCATCATGCTGTGGGCATTTTTTTCAACTATCAGAACTAGCTTAATAATGCATTATTGTATAACGTTAAAAAACGGACACGTACTGATTGCACTTCATTACATTAGTCAGTGCCAAGATATGCAAACTGTCAACATTCAAAACTCCCGAGAATACTTCACAAGCCATAAAACAGACTCTTTCACTACAACATGAGAGTCCCAACGAAGACCTAACATTCTAAAATATTTGCAATATTCTTATTTCAAACGGGCAAACGTTTGATTTAAATAGCTCTTCGGCCCTAAACTACTATTCATGCAGAAAAATGGTGTTCTGATAATCTTAAGCTTACTTACATATCTTCCGAACCGAAATAAAATTTTTATACCTTTCATAACAAAGTTATTTAAAAATTTTTATTTTAACCAAATGACTACGATTCCTCAAACAAAAACTCTTATCTGAGGAATAATTGTATATTTCGCTGTGCCATGGCATGCCTATAGATTCGGACTCTGGCCGCAGTTCAATATTGCAACTATTATTCAGTTGAGAGTTATTGAGCGTAAAATGGTAAGGTTACTTTTAATCAAAACTATTTTATTATCTTGTTAAGTAAGGTATATGGTAAGTTTAGCCTTTGGGAAGGCAAGGAACCAAGCTTTAAATAACTGGACGACTGTTTTCCTGTATGGATAGTTGTTTAGGCTCCATAGCATTAAAGTCAATGTCTGGCACTTTTTCATACGGACTCACACGCACACATCTAGATTTCTGTTTCATGGCTTCAGAAATATTCTCGGGGGTTTTGCAACATTGCATACATTCTGACGAAAAAAATAAAAATGATGTGTATATTTGGATGTTCTCCCTTTAATACAGTTATTCTTGTTTTCATATCTGTCTAAATTTTGTTTGGTGCAACATCTTAGCCTTTTCTGTAGTTCTTTTTATACCCTAGATAAAAAATATAGGGTATACTAAGTTTTTCGTTCCGTTTGTAAATGCACTTTCACATAAAAAACAAGAACCGAAAAATCTAAATGGAAAAACTAAATTTATTCCACTGTAAAACAAGATTTTTGTTCCAGTGATTAATAAAATCCAAGGAAATAGGATGAACTAAGAATTTTACTGAGAAAATAGTTATATTTATTTACGATTTTTAAGAAAAACACAACTTTTATGTTTTATCGGACTAAAAAATCGGTGTGAAGGTACATATAGGACAGGCGGGCGTCTTCGAATAGTGACGCGGTCAACGCTTTGGCCACCTCCTGATCTAGGGTATCATAAGAATTGGTCATAGACCAATTTTTTTTTTTTTTCTAAATTTCATTGTTTACTTTTGTTGTATTGTATATATTTATTCATATGTTCATTAAAACTATTTATAAAATAACTAACTATAAAAATAAATAACTAATTATAAAATAATTCAAATATCTTTACAAAGATTTTGATTATGTGTTAAAAATTACATTTCACATCATTTTTAAGATTTTCCTAATTAATTTTTAATATTCACAGGTAGGTTATTGTACATCTATAAATCTAGGTATGTCACCATCCTCTAGGCCACCTTGGTCTTAAGTAGCTTATTCCTTTTTAATTTATATACAAAGAATAATACATTAAAAAACGTCCTTTGTTTCACACTCACCCAGCATACATAGATCTAGATACTCGTATCTAACATGTTTAATATGTCTAAGTATGTATATCTATTGCACCTAATTATCGATCTCGTTGCCTTGTTTTGACATTTTTGTGACCGATTCATCATTTTATACTATACATAAATAACACTGTAGAGCAATATTCAAAATGAGGTTAATGTATTATAAACAATTATGGCCAAAAATAATGATAGTTTATTTCTAATACGTTTAAAAACGAAATATTTTCGAAATTTTTTACTAACATAGAAGATAGGCAATGCGTTTTTCAGTTCAGCAAGGTTACTGAAAACGATTTAAAATCAACGTGTGAAGTAATTAACCAGAAACATGATTTCGGTGGAATGAATGCAAGAATAATTCGAGATAATTGGAATGTCATAGGAACAGCCCTTAAGTATATCGTTAATAAGTCGTTTGAAGAGGGTAGGTTTCCTCAATCATGGAAAGAATCACTTATAGTACCAGTACCCAAAGTAACAAATGCAAAGAAGTGTGAGGAGTTTCGTCCAATAAACATGTTAAAGGTCTTCGAGAAGATATTAGAGAAAACTGTACAAATTCAGCTGGAAAAATATTTGGAAAGGAATAATATAATAATCCCAGAACAGTCCGGGTTTCGAAAAAAGCATTCATGTGAGACGACAATTAATTTTATTGTCAACTACTGGAAGGAAGAGATAGACCAAAAGAAAGCAATTGTAGCTGTTTTTCTTGACTTGAAACGAGCCTTTGAAACGGTGGACAGAAATATTCTGATTGAGAAATTGGACAAGTATGGAATTAAAGGGTGTGAATTGAATTGGTTTGTGGATTATCTAAGAAAAAGAACGCAGAGAACAAAGGTCAACGAAGCTCGCTCAACAACGATTGAAACTGAAATGGAGGTTCCACAAGGATCAGTCTTAGGAACACTATTATTCTTGCTTTATATAAACGACTTAAAGCAAGTAATAGTCCACTCAAATCTCATGCTGTTTGCTGATGATACACTGATATTTTGTACTGGGGAAAACATAGATGATATCAAAAGAAAAATAGAAAGCGATCTGAACAAAGTTAAAGCATGGATGAATAGCAATCGGCTGAAATTAAATACTAGTAAATCAAAATGTATGATATTAAACAGCAAATTAAATGTGTCGATCGCAATCGAGAATGAGCGAATTGAATTAGTTGATGACATCAAATATTTAGGTATAATGTTGGACAATAATCTAAGTTTCAATAAACACGTGGATTATGTATGTAAAAAGATTGGGAAAAAGATATCATATTTTAGACGGTTGAGAAAATCAGTTTCACTAGCGAGTGCAATTAAAATCTACAATGTCACTATAAAACCTCATTTCGAATACTGCTCGACGGTACTTTTTCTATGCACACGTACAGCGAAGGACAGACTACAGAAACATCAAAATAGGGCAATGAGAATAATCTTGCAATGTAATAGATACACATTAATTAGGTGGATGCTCTCAGCTCTTAAGTGGATGAATGTGACACAGAGAATTGATCTTAACGTGTTGAAATTTATATTTAGGATCAAGAACGGGGATCTGCCGTCATATTTAAGAGAGAAAGTAACAATGGTGACGGATGCGCAGCCATATAATCTAAGGAATGCAGATCTAAATATAAGATTACTTAGCTGCAATAGATCAGATACACAGAATTCATTAATATATAAGGGGTTTCAATTGTATAATAATTTGCCACTAGTGATAAAGGAAGAAAGAAATATAAATGTATTTGTAAAATTTTGTATAGAATATATTCGAGCTATGTCATAGTAATTTGTTAAGAGGTAGTATAAATAATTGTATTGTTTTTTGTGAAAAGTACGTTTAGTGCTAATAAATTATTATTATTATTATTATTATTATTATTCTAAAGAGAGCGGACGTGTCAATTTTGGCTCCAAAGAAATTAAACAAAAAAGTAATAATAAAAGAGTGAAAAAGTTAAGAAGTGCCATCAGCAATAGTGTACAACAACCAGAGTTATCTGAAGTAGATTATCTTAAAAATAAATCCAGCAAAATTGTGAAAAAAGTGTTTAAAATAAAATTGTAGTGACATTTCAAAATATAATTTAATTTAATTTGGCCGTTGCCATGACAACGGGACTACCGTAAAATATTTTCTAGTGACCCGAACAGAAACTTTTAAAATTTTTTGAAGTGAAAAACATTAAATTAAATTAAATCAAAAATTAAGTCGTTGGAATAAAAACAAAAAAGGTAAATTCACGCTGCGCCACTCAAAATGAGTGAAAACAGCAGTGACTCTGGGGGGACTGATGATCTCCCCAAATTAAATGGAAGGAGGAAGAAGAGTAATAAGTCTTCTTCATCCGAAAAAATTAACCAAGGGCCCACAGAAATGGCCATTAAGGGCCCTACTCAAGAGGCCGTAAAGCAGACAGTAACCAGGGCAGCGGATGCAGCCCGAGAAGTACCTGGAACGTCAGCTGCTACAATGGCGGCTACCCCAGCAGCACCTGAAGTAAAAGGACAACGTCCGAAATTATCGGAAGTTGTCAACACGGCTTCGTCGTCAGCACCAAAGCCTAGCGGATTGGTAATGAGGCCACCGCTTTCTTCAAGCGTCTCCAAAAAGCAGGCAACAGTACCAGTAGGACCAGCAGCAACATCACGATCCCCGGCGTTAGTGTCAGCGATTTCATATGCACAGCAGGTAAGTGGCAGTTCCAAACAAGCTTTCACAATAGAAATTTTGAGCAAAGGCATCACTCCTCGTCCAGCCCCACTGGACGCAGGTAAGCCTCGACCCAAAACCAGTGCGGGCCTCCAGGGCTTCTTCGACGGGAGATGGCAGGATGAGAGCTACGGTATGCAGCTCGAGCACATCAGAGGATGTCCTCAGAGCGCATACCTGAAGGCAATCTTCCGCGTCGTCTCCTGTGAGCAGCTATTCTCCATGGGGATAATAGCTGGGGGAATGGTTGAGGTGTATACCACAACCCTCGAGAGCGCTACCAAGCTAATGCTTGAGGGCATCGAGGTGGAGGGTAGACACCTTGTGCCGTTCCCACTCAGGGAAAAGCCCACGAAGGTCGTGTTTTCACGGGTCCCTATGCGAGCTTGCCATGAAGACCTCCTAAATTTCTTGGGAAGATTTGGGAAGGTTCATGGCAACGTTCGTGCCATTCCCTTAAAAATTGGGGACGAGGGTATCGGGCGAGGTATCTTCGGTACTAGCCGGGAGGCGTCCATCACCTTAAATAAGGGGTGTACGCTTCCAAAGGGCTTTTACCTGAGCTTATCCGGCTCGAGGCACTGGATAGACGTTGGCACCGAAGCGAAATGCCATGCTTGCCATTTGGTAGGGCATTTTATTGCTGACTGCCCCAGGAGAACCGGGAAGAAGGCTGAACCGAGGGTTCCCTCGAAGGAAGCCACTACTACAGTAGTGGATCTGGAGAAGGAGCCTTCGGCCGGCACTCAACCTGCTATTTTGGAGCAGCCAGTGGTTAAGGTGCCTGAAGTTGTCCTAGAGGCAAAAATAGTTATGGCTGTAAACGGCGCCACGTCGGCACGTGAAAACACGGCTACTTCCGACGAGGAGTCGAGTAGCCATTTAGGCAAGAAAAAGAGGACGAGGAGGAGGAAGACAAAGGTGGACCGTGTGATGCTGCCTCCTCCAGAGCCAGCAAAGCCAGTCGCATCAAAGCGGCCCCACTCGGAGGAGGACGATAGTGGAGCTGGCATTCCGAAGGTTGTTGTAAGGGAGGTGGAAGCATCTCTTGAGCAGCTTTCGGACTGCGACATGACCGGTTTTGATGAGACTGGTCTTTCGAGCCTCGGTGGCTACGAGTCGTGTGATAGTATCATTTCGACTGGTAGCCAATTTGAGGTCTCGAAGGGGATGGAAACCCTTTCTAGGAAGAAGATCACCGGAATTCTTACCCAGCTCCTGTACAAGAAGAATTCAGATAAAATCTGGAGTATTCTTGTAAGGGAGCTGGAGAGGCCAGAGTTGTTACTTCCTCAGCTTCTACTCCTACAACAGGAGTCCAAGAAGAGGAGGAAGTACAACGATGTTGCTCGGTTAGAACGACTTCATAGCAAGTTGGAGGAGTTGCTTCAGGAGCATCGCTTGGCCGATTCTCCTCGTCAATAGACGTCGCACATTCATCGTTTGAGCTTTTCATCTCTTTGAATGTGCAAGATAGCTTCGATCAACACCGGGGGCTTAAGTGCACATACAAGGTTACACAGCACTATCGAACATGTCAAAATGTTCGATATAGACATCGCGCTTCTACAGGAGACGAATTTTACACAAGACACATACACACAACTTGAGCGCTATGCTTATTTACACACTGGCTATGCAATGTTTGCCACACCTGCGCCTCGCCGAGGCTCAGGGGTGGCAATCATTGTATCCAACAAATTTACACTATCGTCTCCTGTCTATACAGATATCTTCCCAGGCTTCGCTTCTTCCTTGGACTTTGTCATTCAAGACAAAAATATCAAGGTAGTAAACGTGTACCTTCCTCATGACCAGGACATTACAAGACAAGTTCTTGATAATGTTCAGTCGTGTCTGGTGAATTTTAGCGGCGAAACTGTCCTCGGAGGTGATTTCAACTGCACTCTGAATCCCTCAATGGATCGGCACTCTGGAGTTGAGTTCAACTCTGTCAATGCTACTCGATTGAGGAATTTTGTCGGTGTTTTCAGACTCGTGGATATCTATCGTTGGATGCATCCTACGACTAGATCATACACGAGGGTCTCGCGAAATATCCATGGAAGTCTCGCAGGCTCCAGAATTGATAGACTTTACGTCTCACCTGGAATACTAGAACATTTCGTTGGTGTCACTCATGAAGTGTGTTCCGTTAGTGATCATCTTCTTGTAGTGGCGACCAGCACTCTAGTTGAAGGACGAACTGCATACTGGATATTCAACAACAATTTGTTGAATTCCGAGCAGTTCATCAATGAGTTCACTGAATTCTGGCACGATTGGCAAGAGAGGAAAGTTAACTTTCCTTTTCTTAGTCAATGGTGGGATGTTGGAAAGCTCCAGATTCGGTCTTTTATCGAGACGAGTTTCAATCGAAGTGGCTATCAAGCTTCTAGCTTGTCGGCCGAGGTCTCTCGGGTGGCAGCTCTTCTCCCAACTCAGCCGGGGTTGATTCTTTATTTCAATGGAATAAAGGAACGCTTGGCGACACAGACTTACAAGCACACCTTGGAGTTTGTGCTGCGCGGCCAATCGCGCTGGCTGAGAGAAGGCGATTCTCCAACTGAGTACTTCTTTCAGGCGACTAGACGTCGTACTGCTTCCTGTGAGGTCGAATCGATAATTGATGAATCTGGACAAGTCCTCAACGGACAACAGCTATCAGAATATATTCGAGACTACTACAGTAGTCTCTACTCTGAATCGACATCGACAACATCCTCGACCACTCATGAATTTCTTGAGAATATTCCCACTTTCTCTGAAGACAGTAAGGAGCTCCTGGATACAGTAATCACATTGGAGGATATGATTGCTGCGACAAAGGATCTAAGGCGACACACTTCACCTGGTTATGACGGCTTGACTCCAGAATTCTTCATACGTTTCAGGGATTTATTAATTCCTGACCTTTTGGAAGTCTTCAATTCGGCGGTTGAGACGCATTCAGACTTTCCTTCTAGTTGGAGGAGATCTGTTATGCGCTTGATTCCAAAGAAGGGAGATTTGCAGAGGATGGGGAACTGGAGGCCAGTAACCCTATGCAATGTAGACTACAAAATCGTCTGCAAAGCATTAGGGGCGATACTCCGCTCAGTGATTGCTTCGGTAATACACCCGGAACAGTCCTATTGTGTACCTGGTCGTAGTATCTACGACAACATCGCGGTAGCCAAGCATTTGATTGCCTACCATGAACAGACAGGTACACAAATGGCCATGATCTCACTTGACCAGCAAAAGGCTTTTGATAGTGTCTCGCACGAGTATCTCTTGACTGCTCTCGGGGCATTTGGGTTTCCTCCCAGGTGGCTCGATATCGTCGGGAAACTGTACAGAGATTCAGCGATTTTGATTAAGCATCAAGGACAAGTTCTGGCTCCTATCTCGTTTCATCGAGGTATCAGACAGGGCTGTCCATTGTCAGGTATGCTTTATGATCTTTCGTTGGAGCCGCTACTGGTGAATCTTCGTCGAATGCTCGGACGGTATGCGGTTCATCTGCCATATACCAATGTGAGGCCTCTTATGTTGGCGTATGCGGATGATCTGTCTATTTTCGTGACAAGAGATGAAGCTTTTCCGGTCGCTCGTGCTGTTTTCGAACAGTTCGAACGTATAGCGGGCGCTAAAATCAACCTTAGTAAGAGTCAAGGCTTGTGGTGTGGAAGGTGGAGAGATCGTACAGATACTCCACTGAACATCCAATGGACTAATACAAATCAAGGTGTCTCCAAGTGCGGGCATTCCAAAGAGTGTTTTGCCAGAGAGACAGCTTGATTTCTCAACTGTGGGTGAATGTACCGGGAGGGATCGGCATAGGGGAGTATTACTACCTACTCTCTGTTCGACCACCTTATCCTCGTGACTGGCCACAGGATCTAATCTCAACGATTCAGACCTGGGGCAGAATCAGGCCAGCATTTCACCTTCAGTGGAATGCTCTAAGGTACACGCAATTCGCGTCGATTCCAATCAGGTTTAATCCTGAATTAATAGATTCAGTGTTCGGTAATGCTCGGGGTTTTGAAGCTGACACGCATACACTGACGGTTCTCGGAGATATTATTGATATCTCTGGAAACTGTCGAATAAACACTAACACTGCACAACTACACGACCTGGCTGCTTCTGCGCGGGAGAGATTTCGCCAACTTGGGACCAGTGACCCTGGCACTAAGTTGGAAGATGCTTTCGTTCTGAACAGACCACCACACACACCTTTCAGCACACTTACAACACGTGTGCTCCGTGACGTGCTTATGTCAATAAGACCTCCGGAGTATACAGGATACAACAGATGGCGAACACACCTCGGGGTGAATATGGGCGTGATGGGAGGGATAACTTGCAGAGTAGTCTACAGTTATCCTTCTAGTTACAAAGATGCTGATGTAGCATTCAAATTGCTGCATCACAGTCTTATGCATCCTAATCAGTTGTCACATATCGACCGCCGAGTTCAGAGGAATTTCGGCATTACTAGGACATCGTTTCTATGGGGACCAAAGGTATGTAGTCGAGTGAATTGTTTGATTAGCTTTGTGTTGACACTGGCCAAATCTACAATTCACCTGTACTACATGAGAGTCGAAGCTGGGAATCAGAACACTGACCCACAACACCACGCACACGCACTTAAGCGCCACTTCGTTGACAGGTTGAAGAGACGTTTACGTCTTGAATATCTGGCAACGAACGCAGACACATTCAACTGCACATGGCAACCACTATCGTCGGTGCAGGACGGAGCTCTTGTCTTTCACTGGTGATAGCAGGCCACAGCATTTGCAACACTAGTCCACGGGGCTTCTCCTCGCTTAGGAATCGTTGCAAGTGCTGTGGGAAGGACAAGCACTCTGTTAGAGATGCTAAGCTGGAGGGATGATGAGGGCAGTTTGTAGAGGTCCATGATACTACAGGCTGCACTCGCGGGACTCTATAACGGTATCGCGTAAATTTTTCGTTCGTTCGACTTCTTATTTTAATTCGGTTTCGGTCTCGGTGCTAAATTTTAAAATTTTTGTTGAAATTCGCTCGTTTAGGTAAAGCTATTTATTATATTTAGAGACAGTACTGCATGTATGAAATGCATTACATTACCCACGCCCATCTCTAATTTAAACGCTGGCGCTCCATTGCTGCAAATATGCAAGATCTAAATTTATTATGAAAAAACATGAAAAACGAAACGATATTAGAATTTCTGAAAATAAATGATTTTATATTAAAAAAATGTGGACTTGAAGGAAAAGAAAATATCTTTTTATTATTATTTAAAATTTTATTGCAAACCGGCAGAGATTATAAGCAAATAACTCAACTGTGCAACGGTGCAATTAATGTATGGCGCTGCCGCCCAATGTTAATGCAACTTTCCCGACGTTTTGTTCGGCGTTAGACGACGACCACGTGCTCTAGGCTAGAGCTTGTGTTGTTGTGACAAAAGACGTTATGGTGACTTTAGTGCCTCATTTGTGCAACAGGGAAGATCAAGATCTCCTTCAAGAAGGGAGGGGTCAATAGGCAACTCCTTATTGTTTCAACATATTTCCCGTATGACTCCACTGCTCCCCTCCCACTGAGGGAGTTAGGCGAGCGGTTGAGTATGCGAGGTCTAATCGGCTTGGTGTCTTGGTTGGTTGTGATGCCAACGCTCATCACATTGTCTGGGGCAGCTCAGGCACTAACCATCGGGATGAGCAACTGCTGGAGTTCATAACTTCAGCGGACCTGGTCCTGTTGACTTAGGGCAACGAACCAACCTTTGTTAGCAGCTGAAGACAAGAAATCATTGATGTGACTTTCGCGTCCTTTGACGCTTTTCATCTGTTCTCCGGCTGGAGGGTATCGCGAGAGGAGTATCTCTCTGATCACCGCTACATTGAATTTTGTATGGGAGCTGACCTCTTTGAGGTAGAACCATACAGGAATCCGAAGCGGACTGATTGGGGGATATACCATAGGGAAGTAGCTTCCACGCTCGACTCTCCGGCTGAAAGAATAAGGAGTATTGCCGCCTTAGAGGAGGCAGTAGGAAAGCTGCAGTCTGCAGTGAATGAGGCCTTCGAAGTTTGCTGTCCCAATAGCATGCACATAGGAAAGACGCCTATGCCGTGGTAGAACGGCAGTCGTAGTAAACTCCGTAAGGCTTCCAGAAGGCTAATAAGGCCAGGAGGACTGGTGGATCTACAAGAGGCTTGTTAGACAAAAAGACAGGCCTTTGTAGATTTCTGCGAGGAGCTTGACGGCTATCGTGAGCCGACCTGTCGGCCAGGCTAAGTGTTCCGAGAAGGCAGATGGTTCCTAAGGAAGAAGCCTGTTGGCTTCTTCTCTCGACGCATTTTTCAGATTATAGGCTTGAAGAAGACGTGAAGTTGTATGGCGAACATTCTCTACCTCTCTGCACTGGTGTTACTGGTGGTGACTGGCCCACTGCTGCCAAGGTAGTTGACGTCGAGAAGGTGAAATGGTCAATTTCAACCCTCTCGGCTTTCAAAGCCCCGGGTCCAGATGGTATTCTGCCTGTACATTGATTCCATTTTCAGCGCATGTATCGCTTTTGGATATGTCCCTGAGGTATGGAGGAAGGTGAGGGTTGCCTTCATTCCGAAGCTTGGTAAGGCTTCATATATGGACCCGAAGTGTTTTCGAATCATAAATCTCCTCATTCCTTTTGAAATGCCTGGAGCGGCTTGTGGATGAATATATCAAGGGAGTATCCGTAAAGGCCTCTCCCTTAAACACCTAGCAGCACGCTTACAGGAGGGGCAGATCTTCTGAGAAGGCTCTCCATTCAATGGTTACTGTCATTGAACGGGGACTGGATCGTGGTCTGTTTACCTTGGCAGCCTTTCTGGACATCGAGGGGGCTTTTGACAGGGCCACCCTGGAGTCGCTATGTGAGGCAGTTCATTGACATGGTGTTGACTGCACTGTAGTGTGATAGATCGACCAAATGTTAAGATGCTTAACTGTGGAGTTGGGCGGCGAAACTCTCTCAGTGTGCTGGTGGAGAGAGGCTGCGCGCTGGGTGGTGTGCTTTCCCGGATACCCTGGTGTGTGTTGGTTGACTCACTCATCAAGATGCTGAAAAACGTGTGATTCTCATGTGAAGAGTATGCGACTGATATCCCTCTGCTCATCTCCAGGCACAGCATGGCTGCTGCCTGTGGGCTGATGCAACGAGGTCTCAATATTGTTGAGGACTGGTGTACCCGTCATGATATGTGAGTGAACCCTACAAAGACCAGCTTGCTATCATTGCTATCCTTTCTGATAGCCAGGCAGCCTTGATGGCTCTGAGTGGCCCTTGGATAACATCGAAGTTACTGGGGGATTTTAGGTCGTCTGTCGATAAGTTGTGTAGGGACACCTTGTTGTGGATACACAACAGTGGATTCCAGTGGGTTCCTGGTCACATGGCGATCATGGGGAATGAAAGGGCTGACCTTTTATCTAAGGCTGGCTCTGATTCTCCGTAGCACGGACCGGAACCCACCATAGGCGTTGCCACCTCGAGTATCGGGTCTCTCATCAAAGCGGATGTTGATAGGAAGCGTTAATAGAGATGGCAGTACTTGCAGGTGCACAAAAATGTTTTTTGATGGGCTCAATAGGAATATCTCTGATTTTCTCATGGGACACGGAAGGAAACAATGTAGAACTGTGGTTGGCATCTTCACTGACCACAACGCGCTTCACGCTAATCTAACTAGGGTGGGAGTTGTTGACAGCCCTGAGTGTCTGTCCTGCCTGCAAGGGGAGCCTGAGACAACCGTACACTTTTTGTGTGCTTGTCCGGCCTTCGCTTGGAGCAGGCTGGATACTCTAGCTTCTGCCCTCCTATTCGTAGAAGAGTTGAATAACCTTCCTCACCAAGACCTGATGCGCTTCATTAAGAGGACAGGAAGGTTTTGGTGTTAGGACTTCTAGCAGGACAGCACAATGGACTGGTCTGGCCTCCGTGCTTGGGATCTCCCGTCCCCTGCCTTAAAAAAAAGCTCATTTTAAGCACGGACCCACAGAGCATAATCCGAATTGAGGATCTCCTGAAAGCCTCTCGCTGAAAAGATAAGTAAACATAAAATAAATTTTGTAGGTTAGTTTTACCAGCGATTGGACGAATAATGTTTTGGGCGTATTCCGGCCAAAGCTTCTGTCAACTTCAACTTCAACTTCTCGTCAACATGCTCTGCGTGATACAAGATATAATCAGTTCATGTAGCATCGTCATTATTGATCAAGTAAGCTTTGAACTAACAGTGCGTAGTTAAGCCAGCGGAGCGCCTTGAAATAGAAAGGTTGACTATAAATGGTACACAAAAAGTGAACGTCAGAGATTTTTAGAACCTAAGCGTATACATGCAGTAAAATATATTTTTGTCCACCATATTTTTTTTAAATTAAGCCAGCGGAGCGAGCGCCTTGAAATGGAAAGACTGGACTATAAACGTTTCCCAAAATGTGGATGGCAGTGAATTTTTTTTTTGAAAATAAGCGTATACCTATATTAAAATTAAATCTTCATGAACTCGCTTGGTGTAATCTGATTCGAGAAGCGCCTGAAATTAAAGATTCGCAATAAAAATTTAGTTCGGGTTATATTATCGTCAATGATTTAAGCCAAAAGAATTTAGAATTTAAAATTTTATATGTCGTCTTTTGTTACGTTCCGGCAATCCCATTAAGAATTAAGAAGTTTTATTAAATTCAATCTATAAATGTCGTCACTCTTAGTTTATACATCCGGAAGAAGGGAGAAAGGAAAATTTTATGGTGATTAAGTAATTTTTTTGACGGAAATTGGCGAAGAATTGATACCCCTAATTGCCCAATTTGTGTTTGTGGCGTATTTTTTTTCATTTTTAGATCTCCGTTTAAACCCCCATGCACGAATTCTTTTTGTCTATGGTGTAGAAATGTGGTATTATGAGGGACGATATCAAGGATTGTCTGATGGATTCGTCCAGATGATGCGAGTTTGCGTATAGAGAGCGGAGGCCATAGTAGATTCGAGAACATACTTTACTGATATGAAGTCACCATGTGAGAGGGGGGTTCATGAGAAGACTAAAGTTGTTGACTTGTTTGGTGGAGAGAGAGATGATCAGATTATGAAGAAGCAGGTTAAGGAGCATGTCATTAGTACTAGAGGTATTATCGGAAATGGAGTACCTTATGGCTTGTGTTTTCGCAGAGTTGAGCCTCACTGAAGCTACGGAGCGAGAAACCGTCAGCTGAGGGATTGGAGCTGTACACTAAAACTTGGCAAGGAGTACTGGCGCTCGAGGCGGCAGGAAAAGGGTGCTGACAGTAGGTTGCACGGGGACTGGGGGAGGAGCATGTGTTTGAGCTGCGCAGAGATAATTTGCAAAATCTTCAAGGTCACCACTGGGAGGAGACCTAGCCTTAGATCTCAGTCCAAGATTTCGAACTCTACGCCAGTCAACACCGTTTCCAAAATCCCCCAACGTGGTCTCCCTAATGACTGCTCGAATGAGATGTTTCGCAATCCTTCGCGCACGCCTATAGTCTTTCAGGTTAGTGGAATTCTTGTACCTATTCCAATGAGTTTAGGTGATGTCACGAGCCTGAATTAGCAACGACACATAAGGTCTACTGAGTGTCTTGTCATTTACACTCCCAGTCCGGAGAGTTTTGAGACATTGTTATGAAAAACAGACTTGATAGTGCATATGAGTTGATGGGATGCTTCCGCTGTATCAGCAGCATTGTGGATGTACGACCAGTCTCAGTTACCAAGGACTCAGCTCCACTCTGGGCTACTCTGAGCCAAACAGAGATGGCCGTATCCACTACTGCGTGGGGAAAAAAGATGCCAGTTGTCACTCCTCTACTCCACTCTGCATTGTGAATACGGCATAAAGGCCAATTCACAATCGGTGCTTTGCAATTCTAACCTTTTTCATAGTTCACATTTATTTACAAACACTACACCTTAATACCGAGTTTTTCTTTTGCGCATAATTTTAATTTAGTCGTTTTTCTTTAAAAAAAATAGATCCGGAGGAAATATGAGAGATAAATAAGATGTGAAATTTATTTTTTAGCTCAGTATGTTGGTAGAACTGTTGCAGCATGCATCAAAATTTAAAATTTTCTAAGCCCATGCAACATGCATCAACGCATCATTGCACCATATGATCCCACGATGTCAAACCTTGCATTACAGCTGCTGCATGCTGCGTTGATGAATGCTGCGCCAATTCTGAATTGGCCTTAAGAATCAATATAAAATATTTTAGAGAATTGGACCAGGACGCACACATATAGATTTCAAATTCATGGCTTCATTTCAGAAATTTTCAGAATCAGGATATTTAACCATACAGGAAGTTCATTGCATCCGTTTTCATATAGAAAGAAATTTGAAAGGAGTGACTGGTTAGGACGTGAAGTCCAAACTGCCAGCACGAGCTGACAGATCACTCGATGACAGCGATAGCACAGGGCGGCACGCTAGCACCTCTGCCAAGGGTGGCGGAGAGTGTGGGGGAGTTCCCGAGATAATCTGCCGCTTGTCATCAACCATAAACAAGAAAAATTTTCATGCCTACATACCAAAAACGAGCCAGCACACACTCGGTCCTGAAGGGACCCTTACGTCACCTACCTATTTCTTATGAAGGCGCAGATGGTCTGCCTTCTTGCCAAGCCCCATCCTCCCATTGACTTTGGGTGGCACTGTTTGCAAAGTCCCTTTTGTTGACCTATGGAAGGGATTAAAGAGGACCTATACGACCTGCGGATGAGAGGGCTCCGGGATGTGAAAGGAGAACTAAATCGAAACTCAGCACGTCATAATCGTTACAAAAATTCCCTGTATTTTAAGCGAAACCTATTACATGCTGCGGTAATCTTGTGACATGCACAACTACCGTTATACAACATTCGAAGGAAGACAAAAGTCAATAGTATCACGTTACAAATGCTACAGCATGGTTAGCGGTAAGTATGTGTATGGATATTCTAAGTAATATTAAAAATAACTTGCGTGTTTTTCTTTAATTCTTATCTAATATGGAACTTGAAAAATGTATATAAGATAAAGCTCAGCGACTTACATTAGGCTGTCTTAAGCGTAACTTCAGTTCTTTCTAATGACTACATGCCTTAAATTTAACTGTGCTCCAAATAAATGTGCACTGCGAGCTAGCACAACTGATTCTCTTAATCAAGGTTCACTATTCCCGATTCAGTAATCCTATTAAGTGACGCCCTATATATTTCAATCAATTCATTAGGCAGTCAAGACATGCATGCGTCAACCGAGAGAGAACAAATCCCTTCTTAACGTATGAAAAAGGCTACATTCTATACAAAAAAATTCCACCCTTATTGATTGTCTACATAAAAAGGAATTCTTCTTAAAGAGCAACAAGAGAAAAATTTATACCTTATACACTTAACTAATCTTGAACCTTATGCTGGTTTATGCTAAACAACAATTTCTTCTCCAAAATTTTAAGAAGTATGTCATGTATACTTAAATAGATTTCACAGTACTATGTGTGTATGCCAAACAGAATTTTAAAATGCTAAGAGGTGTAGGTTATATATATTCGAATAAATTTCCAAAAAGAAAACAAACGGAACACTTACATGGAATTAATGCTGTGGATCCATCGTAGAGGCGCCTCCAGGAAGTTCCAATATACTACTGGAATCTAATTAAAAGTGTAAAATTGATATTAACGTAAAGGCACACTTCATAG
This sequence comes from Dioctria linearis, assembly GCA_963930735.1. Classification (NCBI taxonomy): domain Eukaryota; kingdom Metazoa; phylum Arthropoda; class Insecta; order Diptera; family Asilidae; genus Dioctria; species Dioctria linearis. The sequence continues at coordinate 204,646,591 of OZ005741.1, read as the reverse complement.
GCACACACAGTTGTTAAAATCTAAATCTAATTGTGACCTAGATACAGACTCTTTAAATCTTAATGTAGGAACTTTAGCTACTATCCGGTTGCCGAAGATATCAAAAACTGAGCACTAGAGATAATCTTCCCATAGAGTTAGGTTAAGACAGCATCATTTCTTGTGTTCTGCTATACGTTTTCCGGTCGCCGTACAAAACACATATCGCCGTCAGACATTTTGCTCCAAATCCGGGTGCTTTCCTGCTTGTTCTGCTCTTAATAACCCATTCGCGGCAGACATTAGATTGTCCCCAGAACAGGATCTCATTACTGGATGCCCGTGTCGTTCTCAGACGAGCATTTAATTTTCCGTGCATTTAATTATTTGGGCGGCTTTTGGGTGCGGCACATATGTTGTACTTGTCCGTAGTCGAAAGCAAACCTTTTGTTTTTAAATAAATGTCCTATCAGTGTTCTTTAATAGGAATCATATGGGGCTGCCTGCGGCGTGAAAAGTTACTTACGCTTATAATACACATGCTTCATTTTTATCAATTCAATTTACTCAATTTTTGGTAGATAATAATATCTCGGCACACTGTATGCGCCTCTTGGTGTGATAGAACCGAATTTTAATTACTGTTCAGACCTTTGTACTCTTGCTTACTTTGTGTATTCAGTCCTTAGCAAAGTCTGCAATCAATTTTATCCGAGATATAAAAATTTCTCTTTTCCTTTTTTTCAGAAAATGGTTGCTTCTTCACTTTTCATTTTAATTGATTTTGTCTTCTAATGAAAATTTTTTTTTGGTTCAATTCTTTAATTCATGACCCTTTTTCTTTTTCTGATGTAATCATTCCCACATTGGTAGTTTCTCTCATTAATTCATATATATAAATTCATTTCTTTATTAAAGAGCGTGACTTTCGGATTTTCTGTTCCCTTTTTGTTTCCTCTAACTTTGACGTAATCTGAATTTTTATTTCCTTCACTTTTGACGAATTCTAGGTGCGGTGACGTGAAATTGTTTTGAGGGTATAATTCCTCGCCGATGTTTGTGGAAAAGTCTTGCTAGGTAGTTAACTCGACGTGTTGAAGAAGATTTGACACCACTGTGATGATCGTCTTCTTCTTACTTCCCAGTCATGTCAACATGGCACCTGAGCGTGAGGAAACATTACTCTCGGTCGGGGTGCATTCAGTTTTCCAACTTGATCGCGGCCGGCTCACACGCGTCAGCATTTCGTGTAGCATATTGCTATACGCAATACGCTACGACCATAACAAAACTACAAGATCTATGCGAGAGCTTACATGATAATCGAGGTTTACATAGCAGCCCTATGGGAAGAGTTCCAAATTCCCACTTGAAGTCTTAACGATGTTCCTTGGGTAGATTCTACACCACCTGGGAGGTAGAGTCTTTGGCACTTTATTTACAAGGTTTCCCAGGAGGCCTAATCCACGGTTTGCTGTTACGTCACATATCCTTTTTGGAGCCTATTTGCTGCTCCAAGTGTGTTTAAAGACGTATTTTGGCTATCTTCTGTTCAGCGAAGGAATGATGTCAGTAATGACAAAGACAGGTTTATAAAAGTCCTAATAAAATATTTGGATATAAAAATATCTAGGACTGATCATTTTCACAGTATACGCAAAATACCGTAATTTTTATATCGCAACACCAAGACGCGATTGCTCGAATCAGCCCATTTTTGAAATTATGTTTACTATTTTTATGGAAACGCCGTGTACAAAATTTCAGCTCTCTATGTTGACGCGTTAGTATGCAAATATGGTCACCTAATCCTGTTTTTACACGGTGCATACGTTCCAGAGAATATCGTGTAAAAAAAAGCGTGTAAAAAAAGCCGGGAAAATATTAGATTGGTTCAACAATCTCAAAAGGCCTACAAAAATTAACAATTCGATAAAACAAACACAAATTTTGTTCTTCAGTATACCATGTCCATTTTATAATTTGTAAGAAATCAAAAGAAAGTTCACATCTAAGATTTATGCGGTCTCCTGAAGCATTACAGCAGAACAAAAACGTAATTCTATCTTTTACTACTTTAAAGCCACGAGCACTATTTTCGTATTTTGCTAAGTACGTTCGGCTTGGTATTCTTTCTCAGAAAAGGCCTGTTATGGAACTATGATGAGTGATTTGCTTGGGACGTAAAGTCCCGACTGCCAGCATGAGCTGACAGATCACTCGACGGACAGCGTTGACTGCAGGGCGGCACGCTAGTTCGCCTCAACTATTGGCGGAGAGTGTGGGGGGGGGGTTCCACAAAATACCTGCCGCTGCCGTCAGCCATAATCAAAAAAATTCGTGCGTACCTAACACAAAAAGCCGGCACACATTCGGTCCTGAAGGGACCCTACGTCACTTATCCGTATACAAACGAAGGCGCAGATGTTCTGCCTTCCTTGGCTGCCCCATCCTCCCATCTGACTCTGAGGGGCATAATCATTCAGAGTCCCTAGTTGACCTGTAAAAAGAGAGAGAGACTAGGCGAGCCTAGACGACCTTAATCCTATGTGAAAGGGCTTCAGGATGGTGAAGGAAGAATTAAAACTTTCAGAATTTCATATTTTATTTATAATTTCACGGTATACTTACCTATATACCTTTTCAACTTGGAACTATACCTGTACATATATTTATAATTTAATACGATACCTGCCTATTTGATCGATATTCGTTTTCACATATTTATATACATATGTTTTGAATTGATGAGATTTTTTTTTCTCTGAAATTATAACGTAAATATGAAATTCTGAAAGTTTTAATTCTTCCTTCACCATCCTGAAGCCCTCTCACATAGGATGAAGGTCGTCTAGGCTTGCCTAGTCTCTCTCTCTTTTTACAGGTCAACTAGGGACTCTGAAGAATTATGCCCCTCAGAGTCAGATGGGAGGATGGGGCAGGCAGGAAGGCAGTACATCTGCGCCTTCGTTTGTATACGGGTAAGTGACGTAAGGGTCCCTTCAGGACCGAATGTGTGCCGGCTTTTTGTGTTAGGTAGGCACGAATTTTTTTGATTATGGCTGACGGCAGCGGCACCCCCCACACTCTCCGCCAATAGTTGAGGCGAACTAGCGTGCCGCCCTGCAGTCAACGCTGTCCGTCGAGTGATCTGTCAGCTCATGCTGGCAGTCGGGACTTTACGTCCCAAGCAAATCACTCATCATAGTTCGATAACAGGCCGGTCTCATCGGCGTTAAAACCTTGGTCATTGTTGTATCCACCTTCTTCAATTAATTTGGCCAGCTGCGAAGGGAATTCTTTGGCAGCTGCAATATTTCCAAAAGCTATTTCACCTTTGATCTGGACATTATGAATTGCATGCCTTTCTATAACTCCTTGCAACCATCCATTACTAGCAACAAATTTATTTTTATTGTCGTCGGTAGGTTTCGAAGACGTTGACGATTCAAGTTTTTTTTTATTAGATCATAAATTCTTAAAATCTTCTGCTTAATGGTATTGGTATCAAGTGGTATACGTTTTTGGGCGTAATGTTGACATAGATACAACAGAACCTTTCCATTTTTTCTATAACTATATTTTTCGTATACGAAGAGGACTTAGCGCTCAACATGGTACCAGAAGTTACGGTTTGTTTAATCACTTTTTAATTTTTTTTTACCACCATTTCCAAGTCGGCCAAGTCGGCTTGTAAGAGAGGGTTAGGGCACACTTAAAATTAAATTAAATTTTAATTTGGGTTATTTTATGTTATAATAACGCATATATAACTTTAATTTTAATTTAAGTGAGCCCTAACCCTCTCTAACGGGAGTACTAAAACAGAAATTAAATTAAATTTCAATTAAATGGCTTGGTGAATACGGCCCTTAAATAGTTCCTGTGAGTGAATACAATGTACGAATAGGATTTTAACGGATATTTCGGTAAAAACTTAGAAGTAATATTTTTTTAACAGTGCTTAGTATGTAGTAGTAAAAATTCGGGCATAATGGGGAAAAAAGGACATTTCTAGTGACACAAAGGAAATCGTTGCAAATTTATTGAAGAAAATGACCTTTTCGCAACGAAAAATTGCTGAAATGTGCAATATTTCACTATCGTCAGTAAAAAATATATAAAAAATGGAAGATGAGGGAGTAGATGTTCGATTGGATAAGAGGGAGCATTGCAAAAGTGTACGAAAAACAACACCACGGGCTGACAGGAAGGTTGTTTCAATTGTTGAAAAGAACAGAAAGACTCCAATAAAAGTCATCCATAAAATGGTTTCGGAATAGGGCGTTGAAATTTCAGAGCACACTCTAAAACGTCGAATGAAAGAAGCGCATTTGGACTGTAGGAGGATAACCAAAAAACCGAAGATAACTCCTGCAATGATAAAGAAAAGACTGGCTTGGGCAAAGACGCATAAACACTTCTCAATATATGACAGGGAAAATGTAAGTATATTTTTTTTTTAGCTACAGGATATTAAATATTTGAAATTGAAACATCTCACAGGTTTGCTTCTCTGAAGAATACCGGTCGAAGTGACTGAAGAGCAAGCAATTTATGTAAGAAGGAGACCAGGTGAAAGACTGTTGCCTGAATGTGTTGAGTAAAGGGTAAAACACCCAATAGCAGTGATGATATGGGATGTAATTTCTGGGAAAGGACTCGGAGCATTATATTTTGTCGAAGGTACCATGAGCTGCGACCAGTGTCTGAGAGTTGTTAAGGATGTTTTTCTTCCTCAAGTGGCAAATTGGTTCGAAGAAAAGGACCAGCATATCTTTATGGAGGACGGCGCACCCTGCCACAATACTTAATGTGTGAAAAAATTCCAAAGTGAAAATAATACTAAAATTTTACCATTGCCAGGGAATTAACCGGACATGAATCCCATCGAGAATGTATGGGCAGTATTAAAAAAACAAGTTTAAAAAAAAAGGTAATCGCAATAAAGCAGAATTAATTAATTTTATTAAAGAAGTATGGTTTCATGATGATCTAATTAAAAAAACTGCAGAAAATAACAAAAAAGTATACATAGAAACTCGTGTAAGAGATTTAGGGCCGTATTCACCAAGCAAAATTAAAAAAAAAATTCAATTAAAGCTATTCACCAACCACACTTACCGAGTCGATTTAATGAAAATTTAATTTTAATTTAATTTTAAGTGAGGCCTTACCCTCTCTTAAATAAATTTAATTTCGATATCAGCTGATTGAATTGTCATGCAGTCAAATGTCATATTTTTAATAGCGCAGTTAAAAGTTTGAAGAAGCAATTGCTTAATATGGGCTATTTTTAATATAAAACGAATTGTACATATATTATAAAATATTTTTAATAATACATAAAAACTTCTCTATTTATATAATACATAAAAACTTCTTTTAATTTTTTAAATAATATTTAAATTACGTGAATTCTCACGAGAACTGTCACTTGCCAAATTCGGAAATCTTGCAGCTGATAGTCCGAAATGTCCAAAATTATTTATTTTATTAAGGTTGGTGAATAGCTACAAAAATTTAATTGCGGTCCCTCAATAAAAATTAAATTAAAATTAAATTTGTATTAAATGGCTTGGTGAATACGGCCCTTAGTAAAAAATCGAGGTAGTTGGACGAAATACTAATTTCAATAAACTATGCTCATAATGAGGTTGACTAGCAGTAACAGCAGATATAGCACTATTGGAATAGAAGAATTTTTGAAGTTTTTATTTTTATGATTCTAAGATAGAATACAAGAGCAAAAATAACCGCTTCGTCCGGGGTTTGAAGCTGGAACCTTCTGCTTTCCGGGCGAATGCTCTTACCACTGAGCTAACGAGAAAGATGACATTTGCTTTCAGCTTGCATTGACCAGGATCGATGAAAGTGCGCAAATAAATTGTCATATTTTTGCAATTCTTATTTATTTAATCTTGTCCCATACGGGGCTCGAATCCACAATTTTTTTAAATAGGTCACATATGGAATAAAAGAATTTTAGAGAACTTTTTATTTTTACGATTCTATGTTAACTTATTAAATACAAGAGAGAAAAATTCGCCTGGTATGGGACAAGATTAAATAAATAAAAATATACTACTATTGTTGTTGATCCATTTCACTGAGCGAGCTGAAAAAAATACCGACTCTGTGTTTCGCCGGCTTTGATCTCTCTTTTCTTATTTCTCTGACCCAAAATTATCTTCCAAAGCAAGGCCCTGAAAATGTATAACAACAATTATTCGATATAACTTGAAATTTCGAGACTCAACATTCATTCAGTTTCGACTTCTGCACTTCAAATTAACGTAAGTCACGAATTACCATCTTTTTAGTTATATAATCATTGAATATAGATAATACATATTTTTACTATAACCAAGTTATCAGGAAGAGATCATATATCGCTCCAAATTCATATAATTTTTAATGGAAATGGATGAAAACTATTTTTTTCTTCTAAGAGTCACTGTACGTGTACATATCAAAAAGAAAAACATCAGCTGTATTTACTTCGAACTAGCATTTTATTTTTTTTATCGTTGAATAATAATAGTAATTTGTATATAGTGTAACAATGAATATTTTATGTGTAATATTCTTAAATATATAAAAAATGTCTGATTTTTCATCAAAATAAATATTAAAGATAACATTGTTATTTACCTAATTATTTAGCTTTAATGACAAATTGTTGAATATATATTTTTTACATTAAAAATTGAAGTGAGATAATATAAATTTAGCAATAATAATAATAATAATAACTCTAATACTCATTTTCGTTGTATATTTATAATGCGACTCTAATTTCGATTTATGTGGACCAGCTGTTATAATTTGCTGCTAATTATCCTCATTTATCTAATAAGCGATTCAATTAAGATATAAAATCCAAAATTCTGGATGTATATTTTCCTTCAAGCATAATAATAATAATAATAAATAGTAATTTTATTCTGGAATATTTATTTCGTCTTTGATTAAGTTATTGCCTTTCATAGAAATTTTTATTAATGATATTCGATGTGGTTGGAGCAATACTACTCAACATTTAAACAAAATTAATTAAATCAATACCATTCGGGAATTTAATCTGTCAGTTTCAAATGTTTAGTTTGGGTTTAAATAAAAATATATATACATGCATACATATGTATGTATACATATAAAAATGGCAGTGGGAGTTTTAATCAAATTATTATTTTTTTACCATTATTCTTGTATTCTCTAATTTACTATATAATTTGCAATTTATACTTTGTATTTTGTAAAATGTTCGTATACTGCTGCTTTTTTCCTGATGTGTTGTTTTGATAAAATATCAAAAGTTTTTTTTTCATTTCCCGTAGGAATTCTTGCTCTGAATTTGCAATAGTGTTTTTATTTAGAGAACCACAAAAATATTTGAAACTGTACTGGGTTTTCAGTTCATAGAAAACTTATTTTTTAATTTATTTTAATATTTAATATTTAGTGATCTCCACTCACTCAATAAATATGGTTACCGGATATAATAACACAGTCGAGACACCCTGCATAGTTCTAAGTCACCAGCATAGATAAACATTTTAGATATATGTACATACATATATCCGTTAGATAGGAAGATAAGCAGCCATGCAGAAAAACGTCCGTTGAAAAGCTTTTAAGATTTCTATATTGTTGTTGTTGATCTTTGACTTATCCTCATGATCCATAAACATTCTGATTCAAATGGAATGATTTTTTTTTAATAGGTGCAATGCAAACCTGTCCAAATTTTGCATTAAAAGTTAAGTGCGAAAGAAAAACATACTCAACGTAATTAAGTTTTAAATAGAAAAAAATGACCGGAAACTTATAGTCTTAAGAATAAAAGAAATTCTTTTGAAGAAATACTTGTTTGAACGCTCATAGCTTTGTAGATTTCCAAAATATGGTATAATACAAAGCCAAGGGACTGCTACGAAATATAGATGTATATTGTCCGACAATTAAATTACTTGAGTTCTTATATCTTTGAACTCAAAGTAGAATGGAGCTCTCAGAAGCAAAAAAATCTTGGCCAAGATCACATTGATGTATAGATATCAGAGCATGAACGAACTGGTGAATGACTGTTCACTAGAAGAGGTCAGAATTCTTCTTTTGTTAAAACCCAAACAAGCGAAGAAAAGGCGCTTTGGCAAGCAGATTCTCAGTGAGACAAGTGAGATATTCTCACTTGGCTTACTGAGACTGCACTTTCGGTGAACTGTCTTACTTCCATATTGAGCTACAAAATTCGAACGCAACCACTGAGCAACTGCGACAAGTGAAACTGAATTTTCTTGTCTCAGATGACTCAGTTTCGTTATTTTGTGATTTTAATTACTAATTAAAGTTTAGTGAGCTATTTGAATCAACTAACAACACTTTCCTCAATTTATTACTATCCATTTTCTGTGGTCAAAATTATTTAAATGTCAAAATTGGCAAATCAGCTGATTGGTTTGAGTTGAGACAACTGAGACGGTTGCTCAAAGTTTTGCCTCAGTTGTCTCACTTGAGACAGTGCTTGCCGAAAGCCCCTAAGGTATTCCCATTAAAATTTTGACACATTGCAGCTGATAGCATGTGACGTAATTCTGTGACTATGTATATACATTTTTATAGAAAAGACAGAGAGAGGAGAGAGAGTATTGTGTTCTCTGTACCGTACTTTTCTATACATTTCACGATATTACGTCACCTAATGGTGGAACATGGTTCGTAATGGGAGTACCTTGTATTCTATATACCTTGGGCCAAATGGATCTTTTAAAGATCCGGATCATCGGACCTGCTTCTTTTGAAAGGTCCAACTCCTAAGCCCGGTTCAAAAGAGTAATTCAAATTTTGACTGCAGTCAGCAATCAGTTCTGGTTCATGGTTTGCGTTATTTTATTAAGACAAAAAGAAGCATGCTTTTTTCTCATTGCTGAGTCATGAAATGAATGAAATTTTTGATAAATTTTAGTGCAAAATACAAAACTTTATACTACACTTGATATGATCGTCGGAATAAACCTTGGTTTTAAAGAATTTATAAACTTATTTTGCCATGGATGCAGAAGGACTAATCGAATAGATTTATATAATAATATGTATAAAGAAACAATGCCACCGTTCCACTACGTAAAGAAGAACTTTGACGCTTTGGTTCTTTTGGCATTATATTATTTGAGTAAGCCGCAACCCCCAAAATTGGAATACAAAAGACAGTCAACACGAGAAAGAGACTGAACTAATCTGGAGAGGGTGGCATTATTTTACACTGTGCGCTGGGCCTTTTTACCCAGATGCGAATCATATTGTCACGTTTGCTCCGATCTCTAAATGAAACCACAGCGTCACATGAAATATTGAGGAGAAATTAAATGGTTTGAGCCTGTAAACATCTGAGTAAGGCAGGACACACACCTGCATAATCACCGACTGTAGTCGGTGACTAATGGCCAGTTTCACAGTCTGAGTTTAAACCAAATATTTAGTTTAAACTCGACGAATGAGTTTCACAGTTTGGCTTGGTTTTAAAGAATTTATAAACTTATTTTGCCATGGATGCAGAAGGACTAATCGAATAGATTTATATAATAATATGTATAAAGAAACAATGCCACCGTTCCACTACGTAAAGAAGAACTTTGACGCTTTGGTTCTTTTGGCATTATATTATTTGAGTAAGCCGCAACCCCCAAAATTGGAATACAAAAGACAGTCAACACGAGAAAGAGACTGAACTAATCTGGAGAGGGTGGCATTATTTTACACTGTGCGCTGGGCCTTTTTACCCAGATGCGAATCATATTGTCACGTTTGCTCCGATCTCTAAATGAAACCACAGCGTCACATGAAATATTGAGGAGAAATTAAATGGTTTGAGCCTGTAAACATCTGAGTAAGGCAGGACACACACCTGCATAATCACCGACTGTAGTCGGTGACTAATGGCCAGTTTCACAGTCTGAGTTTAAACCAAATATTTAGTTTAAACTCGACGAATGAGTTTCACAGTGGCTTAAACCCCGGTTTAAACTAGAGTTTAAACCGTGCCCTTCCTCGGTTTAAACTCAAGATAATTTTATTTTGACAGTAGCATTGCCTTTTTTGTATCAAGAAAATAATTTCATCATGGATTTAGATTTAGACATTTCTAGCGATGAAGAAGATTTTTTTGAGTTAAATTTACAACTCTGGCGTCGACTGAGAGTAATTAGAAATCGGCCAAATCATTTTACTTAGTGGGACGACGTTGATTTTTATGCTAGGTTCAGTTTAAGTAAAGAACTTTGTCACTTTGTCTTCGAATCTATACTTGTCCGTCTTCTTGCGCTCTATTATATATCTCTTTTTTATGCATTAGTGAAGGCAATAGTTCAACTTCACTTATGCTAAAATTTTCATCCTTTTTTAATGTTGGCATATTTAAAATTAGAAAATATAACTACATATTTTTTATTTCTGATCTGTTTACTTTTTTCGATTGACAGATTGATTCATTGCAAAATTACTTCACAATGGTGGCGATAACTAATTTAATTCACAATTTAATCAGTACTACCAACGTTACTAAAAGAATGCACTGTGAAACCCGATTTGGTTTAAACTACGTTTAAACTTGGAGGGTGGTTTAAACTAAACCTTGGTTTAAACTCGACTGTGAAACTGGCCATAAGAAGTCAGTTGACTTTGCTCGTTACACGCAACAGCGTTCGGTACCGCAAACTGCTCGATTTTATGTCAGTCAGCAACTAAAAAATCAGAAGGAAGTTGACGACTGGCAAATAACTGAATCGAATCGACTGTTGTGCTCAGTTTGCATCAGCAACCTTTATATCAATCAGTTGATTATTGTTGATTGCTGCCGCCGTACGTAAAATTTTTCTTTTGTTAAATCTTAATAAAGTTTGTCCTGACTAAAGTACATATTAAAAATCTGATTTCGACTGCAACTATGATTGAAACTAAACTTTGCTCAAAGTGCAAAGTTGTTGTCGGCTACGGCCAAATTCAGTTCAATTATCAGTAGCAGGCACTTCTTGTTTCTTGAAGCAGTTCAAACTTTAATTTAATTATCACCTCAGCGTCGACTTCCACTGAAAATCAAATCGCAGTGGACTGATCAGTCGTAATTGTAATTCGGACCTTATCCATCTCTGAGCACTGACATGTATAATTTAGACTGCTTGATCTTCTATTTCATATAAGTCCACTTTTGTTGTCAGGGGTGTGAAAAATATCTTAATTTCAAATTTCACTTTCGCTTTAACATTCATATTACAAGCTCAACAAATTCAAAATATATTCAAAATTATTATTTTTATTGGAAGCTTATCTCCTATAACATCAAATATTCCTTAAACCCGAATTGTAAGGACATAAAATTAAGCTATTTTTATTTGCCTATCCCTAAAAGTAGTTATGGGGGACAGAGAAAAGACTACAAATGTTGTATTGCCATCTATTTTTATTCTGTATATTCATTTTGAAAATCCACTGAACTGAAACTGAACTATGGTGGATTTAGTATAGAACTTACTATTTGAAGTTCAGCGGAATACAGTACTTAAACCAAAAAGAGATAACTATAAAAAAGTGATCACATGATAATGTAAGCGATTTCAGTAGTGTCAGCGGTCCATGTTATAAATGTCAGTACTCTGAAGGCACACTCCAAGCCTAGCCTAAAATCTCGTCGAACTGCAGGAAATTAGAGCTGAAGCTTTCAACTTCTTTCCTGGTCCCGTATTTCTCTTCTCGAACGATTCGACCATACAGAATTGACACATTTTATGCCGTATTCAAAGATTATTTTTCACATATTGCCTCTGTGCCGTCACTTCTCTATAACTAATTTATAATACTTTATACCTACCTACTTACATTTCTATGCATTTTCTTTAAAAGACGCCTTTAATGGAATTTTTGATAACTAAAATGTCATTGTAAAATATCCCGATCTGACGACCAATTTCTACTTTTTCGATAAAAGGAATGCCATATACATAATATATAAAAATTGAGTGCTGATAATGAACTACGAAATACAAACTTGTCGTTTTAGACAAAAATTCATTTCAAATCGAGAACAGGAATATGGGTCCTAAAACCGTCCCTCTAATAAAAAAACATTAGAAAAACTGATGGGGAACTGTGACTTTTTCAAATAACTCGTTATCTGCAAAATTTACGATTTTAAACTAAATATACCATTCGACATAAAATTTTATATTTTATAATCCCGTGTACTCTGTTATAGCGATTATACTATTATTAACAAAAGAATAACCACTGAAGTACCCAAAAATCTCAAATTATTTTTTCAAGTAACAGCACAAGTAGACATGCTACCAAGAAGTTAAAAAAATTGGTCAAACAGCAATGCAAGTGCAGATAAGTTGTTACATATTTGAAAATGAAATTCCGACTTCACATTCAAAAAATATCTTCAGATAACACAATACGTACAAAAATACACTTTTCAGCAGTGGCGTAACTAAGGATGTATGTATGGGCCGCAAATTAACATAATTGCGTAGAAAATTTTAATTTTTTATGTCAATTGTAAGGAAATATTTTCTGAATTTCGGATGTATAATGTTTCCCATAGAAAGGAGAAAAAGCTTCCCACATAAGTATCCGGAAATATCCGATTACTTAAAGTAAGAGACCGAGTCCACTGATCACCGCACCGAATTGTACAACAGTGTTGCGAGCTTGAAGGAATTTCGTATACATATTGTTACGCGCCAGAAAGTGATATAAGCGACATCTATTGAAAATGGAAACAACTTTAGGTTAGTGTAGTAAGCTTTGGGTTCAGAGAACGGAATATTCAGAAAGGCTCTAGGATAATTTGTAGAGTATAAATACGGCGTTACTCACATCCAGGAGGCGAGTCTTATTTCAGCCAGTGAAGTAAACTAAGTAAACTATTTGGATTGCGATAATTAGAAGTACAGTACTAGCGATAACTAAAGAGTTGATTTGATAATTGTTTGTGAATTGTGAGAGTAAAGATTATAGTTAAATAAAGAAAGAACTTTTGAATTATATCTGAAATATTGTGTTTCAAATAACGAACTAAGGCCACGCTCGTAACAATATGATCTTATACACATGCTAGCAGCGTGTACGCCTAGCTTAAGGAAGTCAGCCAAATATTTCCCAAAAAATAATTTACAGTATTTCAGTTTCAAGCGTACATTTTTTTCTTTTGAAATCCACTTGAAACTCAAGTAGGGTTTTTGGTTGAATTAATTCCAATTACTTGACTTGAAATTTTCTTGAAATTTACTTGAAGTGACATTTTATCGTTGACAACTCTGCATAAGGTTCAATACATAGGTACGGATTTTTAGATAAATATCTTGAGAGAAGTGCTAAAATTCACAATCTGAATCATCAACAATGATCTTCTTCTTGTTCCTCTTTGCCGTTTTCATGCTAGCAGAAATGAAAAATGTTCAAGTACTGAAGCTGCGTTTACATGAATTTTTTCAAGTAAATCGAACAAAATTTTGTGATTTACTTGACTCAAGTATACTTGAAGTAAATGCGCGTTTACATGATATTTTGATTACTTGATCGCTACTTGAAGTATACTTCAAGTATTCATGTAAACGTACTGTATGATGGTATGAACACCTTTATATGGAACTGAAATAATGAAACAATTACAGACTTAACAGAATTTTTATTCAGAAACCGAATTTTAATTGAGTGAATCTAACTGCTTATTAATCCAGCGTTGTTATTTTATGTGGTTTCAAGTTTGATCACTTCATATGAACATTTTAATTTTGTAGGATTTCGTGGGTCCCTAGAAACTGTGGGCAACCCGCGCGGCGAGGCCTGCGTGGACGTTAGTTACGCCAGTGCTTTTCAGGTTCTGCTTTGGCCAAAATAATCTTAAGATGAGCAGTTATTCAGATAATTCGAGTGTAGTCAGTTAACTTGTTGAAAAAATGTAGGTCTATTGACATGGCTTTCGCAACTTTTTTTTATTTTTCATTAAACTACATAAGTGTACTTCTCGAGTAAACCGTTAAACGATGTGTAGCGATTACTGATTTCAAATAACTATTCATCTTCAATTGAGTCGTTAGTTCGCACACAGTGTATCGAAAAAAAAGTTATAATTGCGAAAGAAAAATATTGGATGTACAGATTCTTCGTTATATTTAACATTTTTTGAAAAATAATATCAATACTGTTAATGAAATTTATTTCAAAACGTCCTGTGAGAAAAAGAAAAAAAATTCCACAAATTGATGATTTCCCAATACTTTTTCTCACTTTTTTCCACTTTTCCCTCGTTTTCTCAAAACTGGCTTTTTGCAGATAATGAGTTATTTGCAAAAAACAACAGGATTATCAGAACTGTCGGAATTGTGAACACGGAAAGTTACCATATCAAAAACTACGATATCTGAAAAATAACATGTAAAATTAAGTTGACTGTAAGTAATTTCCAAGGGTATCTTCCAAAATAATTTTCACATGCAGCGAAAAGGAGAAAGTAACCAGTCATATAACCGCTGTTCTAACAATACATTGAGCTACATAATAACTACCGAACTTGAAAATATTACAATTTAAAATTATTCAACGCGTGTTGTTTCTATGAATTTCTCAGGCAATAACATAATCAATATTTAATTTAACCACGAGTAGTGAGTTTTGCACACTTCTCCTGCACTACATAGAATACCGTAACTAGTAAGTAAAACTTTAATTTTTTATAATCTAACAATTAATTTTGTATATTTTAAGGCAATACACTGGAATATCGCTATAGTTTATAAAAATTCATTTTTGCTCTATTTTTTGTTTATTTCTTAATTAATTTTCAATAAACTTTAAATATTTCAAAAGTATTTTAAAGTTTTTGTCAAATCTGTTTTTTTTTTTTTGTTAATTACCTTTTGGTTAATTAATGAGAAAGGGAACTACAGAATTGGCCTGCTTAAAAAGAGTATTGAGTTTTTATATTATAACTCACTCCATAATATGTTATGTCTGTTCTTAAATAATAATGAAAAGTTTCATTAAATCGTTCTATTAGATATCAAATGATTTACTATTGGGTCATTCCATATGAAATCGATCAAAATTTGCACTTTCCAAACACGACCATCACAGATTTCGTTTTTCTTTTGCTGAAACTTAATTAGTTATGAGATAAGAATACAACTAATTTTTTTATTCCTGTCATGCATGCTGCCTGAATTAAAGGACTTTGAAATCCTTAAAAATCGCTGATTTTCGGTCTGCTGAGTTATAATATTTAAAATATCATAACTTCAGTTCTAATTATCACAAATATGATCTTTAGCTTATTTTAAAGAGAAAAGTACAAATCTTTATCTCTTACTCCAATTCATGCGGACAAAAAAAAATTTAGTTGTATTCTTATCTCATAACTAATTAACTTTCAGCAAAAGAAGAACAAAATTGATGATAGTCGGGTTGAAATTCAATTGATTACCTATGAAATGACCCTATTATTATTTTTTTATTATAGTTTGTGTTTTAAATCTAGAGAACTGCTTAACAGTATTTTCTACATTTAAGTAACAATTACTTTTCTCTATATACATATGTAGTTTATAGAAACACTCTGATATTCTAATCAAGTCTTTAGTTTTTCGCGCATTGATAAGAATGATGAATTACTTTTGTGTTTCTATTAATTATTATTTCGTATTATTTTTTTTTTCAATTTTTTGAAGAAAATTTATTTTTAATAAATTGGTCCACATTTAATTTAACATATATAATATTAAAACAGCATTTGTTTCTTTTTGAAAATTCGAAATTCGTTACACGTAAAATGTAAATAATACCGGCTGGTGTAAGTACATATATCGAATCCTTCTTTTGGCTTTATATTAAGCCTTAAAAAAAGTGTTCTGTTTCATAAAAAATTGATTGTTAAATTCTCGGCAATTCATATTGAAAAAACAAGCAAGAAATTGTATAAATATTCTAGATAAATTTAAAACGAAGTTATGCGAAGGTTATGCAACAAGCGAAAGAATCAACAAAGATTTATTAATCTCATAAGTAGCGTAATCTGGATGGATCCAGCGGCATACTGAAGATTTCAAAAGGGGGACTCTATACATAGCTTTGATGAATGATATGAACTTTCGTATAATTTAAATGTAGATATACATTTTCGGAACATTATATTTAGCTTGTTTAACTCCATGTCAGTACAATATTGCTCATAATTTTCCTGAAAATTTTAGTCGGAATAATAAATCCTTTTTCATATAAAGTATTTACGAAAGATGAAAAAAACCAAGAGGAAGAAATATAGAGATATTATCTCTCGAAGAAAAGTATATCTCGACAAAATTATATAGCATCTTTTTGAATAATGTGGTTCCATATCGAATTTCTAGCTGAAAGTATAAATTCTTTTATATAAATACAACTATTAAAAAGGAAAAAAAAACAATTTAGAAAATTTGTGGGCTACAGCTATTGTTTTCCTGTGGGAACCAAAGTGTTAAGAAATCGAAGCGTATTTTGCTTCTAAGTGATTTCACTATTTACTATGAGTTTAAAGTTTGGAAAGAAAAACTATTATCTATATGGATTTGCCATTAACGCAGTCTATTGTCAAAGCACAGGATATAATCCGGTTTACATAATCTTTGGCAAACAATTAGAAGATAGACATGACATTAGAAATGATCTTCGTAGGATAATTTAAGGAGAGAATTTCATCCCGGAGATAACACTGCATTATTAATATAAGGTACAAGATAAGCAGAAAAAGATTTCTGATGGTAAGTGAAGGTAACAATAGCTATGTTCTTTAGTGTATCTTGTTCTAGAACTCCCATATACTGGAGAGAACAAATTGTTCTGTTGATTGGAGCGAACTATTTGTACTGTTCGTTTCATTTATAAATCTTCTATGAAAATGTATGAGGCGTTGTTTTGTGTATCTTTTATTCTGCTTTGTTCTGCGGACACAAAAGAATACAGCTAATGTCTTATTCGTTACTTGTATTCGCGAAAAAGCCTCGGGTCATAACATGAAAGTTAGCAACTAAGTAATATGTCCCAATATGTCGTCTTAAACAAAAAGGGATCCAGATCTTGTAAGCAACGTTGCCGTTCTAATATTTGTAGTACAATACTTGATCATCGTATTAGACTCAAGAAAAAATAGAAAAGGAGGTTGTTTTGTTGGAAATGGGAGAGAGGCACGGGGGGAAGGTTGCCAGTGGAGATGGAAGCCAATGGGTTGCAAAAGCATGGATGAAGTGAAAATTGATTGGTATGCTGCATGATTGAGAGAGGGGTCTGTGCGCAGGGAGGGGGCTTGAAAACAAAGAGAGAATGAAGATACAAAGGTTAGGTAGTAAAGGAAGAAGAAATAAGGACAAACAAGCGAGATGGGGATATATGTGGCGAAGATGGAAAGAAAAGATGAAGTGGAAAAGGATATCGGGGGAAGTAGCTTCCACTTCCACAGAAGGAAATCTTTTGCAAAAAAATAACATAACTTAATGATTATTGCTTTGCATTTGTAAATTATGAGAAAAATCATGTGTAACGTTATGATCAAGTATACTTTAGTTTTACTATATATTTCGAGTTTTTTTGGAAATCTACATTTGCTACACAAAAAGTGCTTGAAATTTCACTAGTCTTCTATAGAAGTTGACGAATTTTGCAGTCATAATTATTATCGGATTTAGGCGAACTTTAAAGGTTTAAAAAACTTTATAAGTATTTGAAAAGATTTGACACCATATTAAAAGCATCCCACGAATCAAAGAGGAATGAGCAAACGATTTCCAGTGTAATTCAAATCGGACCACCTGGACTGAAGGGGATCAAGATCAAGTAAATAGTGCAATTAATTATGTATCATACTGAGCGTATAATTTACCTATTTCACTTATGGACACTCTTACATTCTTCCAAAGTTATTTAAAGCAATATTTCTTGATTCAGCAATCGCAAAAGCTTTAATTGCGGAATAACTAAAGCCTACTACCTACTAGGGCTGCCGATTAGCTTGGCAATTCAGGTTTATCTAAAGTTAGTGTAGAATTCAAAAGGTCTTGCTTCTTTATAATTATTGATGAGACAAAAGACGTTAGCACGAAAAATGCATTACTCATCTTAGCTCTTGATTATGATAGAAACAGAAAAGTCTGATTACGAAAGTATTTTCAAGATTGTGATCAATTATTTAAATAGTAGGTACGTTGAAAATTTCTAACAGCTTTCGCCTCTGTGCTATGTGTGGGAACGTATCTAGCTTTAAAACAAATGTTTGTCCAGGCCTATTTTTCATTGGTTGCATATGCTACTCACACTTTACATCTTTGCTAAAGTGAAGGCTGTTCAAAACGCCCTAATAGCATTGAAAAATTTATCAGAGATTATTTATACATTTTTCGCGCAGTTCAAAATGAGCTCAAAGAATTTCAAATGTTTTTTGTTTTGGATGCAAGCCCCACAAAACCTTACGACCATCCCAAACTCGTTTGTCCAAGGTACTTGCAGGCTCTACCGCATCTTTCCATTTCAAAGCATATTTAAGGCGGAATAGGCAGTGATTCCCGGCATTTGTCTTAAGAACTAGGAAATCCTTTCTTATATTTCAAAAATAATAAACACAGTGAATATGAATTTCAATCAGTGCGTATATGAATTTATAAGGTACTTAAAATCATAGAAATGCAATTCAGGACAATATTATCTAATTTTGTAAAAAAAAGAGTACATCGATAGCAAATTTGGAGGAACTCGATTTAACAAGAAATGATATGCACATATATTTCTACCGCTTACCGGTATGACCTGAAAAGGAACTTTTGCCTTCAAATTGTGAGGCTAATTTAAAGAAAGGATGTTCGATGTTTTCTTTTTATATTATCAAAAGAAATATTTCGAAGGTTTAATTTTAGCAATAAAAGAATTCAACTGTTGGAAAATATAGTTCCAGAAATTGCCAACAAATTGCCTATTTTCTTAATTTCTGCCCACTCTCAAGCTTTTCCAATAGTTAAACTGAAAATGCAAATTTGGATCTTGAAAATGTAAGCTCGGAGTAGACAACTGCAACACGTTCAAAATGTTTCACTTAGCCTATCTATAGAAGAATACTGATATTAAATTTCGAAAATACAAAAAAAGAATTGGTGTAAATTTGTTTCCTCTCTTTTATGACTTTCTCATAGTAGCTCAGCAACGGAAAGATCTTTTTCAAAACTAAATCGTATTAAAAACAATTCAACCAATCGATTGAAAATCGATACAATAAATTTTCATATAGCGCAAATGAAATAAGAACAGGTTTTAAACTTTTCGAGTGGAAAACCAACATAAGAATTTTTATATAAAATGAAGTATAATTTAGATTAAGTAAGATGTATAAATATTTTCAATAATATAATTAAAGGTCAAATTAAGGGCCGGATCTATTGGGGGGCACGCGAAGGCACTTGCCTCGGGTGCTAGTTTTAAGGAGGCGAGAATACGACGCACTTCTGAACCCATAACTAAACGAGAAAAAATCTAATTACAAGAATTGGAAATTTTTTTCTGACCATACTAACATTTCAGTCTTGTTTCCGGAATCTAAAAGCTCTTTTGTTGATATCATTCTTTCAATTGTGCATATACCTATACAGTCAATCAGTTTACTGTCTATTAAATTTAAGTCTGTAAGCCTCTGTAAGCTAATTAAACTAAAAATTCCGCTCCGCTAAATTATCATATTGTACCTTTGTATCATATGAAATGAATTCAAAAATTGTGGAAATGTGGCTAGTAACCCTATGTTCCCTATCATCCATCAATCCCACCTCGAATATACACAGAATATTAAACAGTAGGCACATGCACGGAGTTACCAGAAAATTATTTTTATGCCAGCTAAATTTAGTCATTTTAGCCGGAGTTAAGGCCTTTGAGTCCGAGTAAAAAATCGGATAAATCCTTTCAATCTGAGTGGCAGTTGGCCAGAATTCCTACCCAGAGTTTTTTGAAACCGTCTCAAATTTTAGTAGAGAAGATTCATATTGAAAAGCGGCAAAAATAAAAAACTAATCTCTAACATAATTAAATTTTTAGTTTCTTATCCTTGTGTTAATAATACCGGAGACAAACTTGCAATTTCAATATTGCATTTTGCGCTCAACGGCATTTCTGTCTCTATATACTGAGAACAAGCTTGGTATACGCTCGGTGTACACCCACTCTGTAGTACATTGGAATTCAATATTGAAAACGTACGCGGTATACGAGTTTATTGCAATATGACCCTAGTTATAAACCATAATCATTTAATACACGAACCTTTTAGAGCCGAATTTAATACTGGAATGTTGGGTACAATTTTTTCTGACATTTGATATTTGACACTTGTCAAATTGAAGTGTATATTTCGTTTTTATCTGTCATATAGACAAGTAATTTCACAATATTTGTTCGCGTTTTGTACGTGCGCGGAACTTTCTTAAGTCAAATGACAAATCAAGTGATAAATCAAATGTAAGTTCTCTAATTAAATTCTTAGTATCGTAAACCGGAAGTGTGTCTCTGTAATTTTATATTGCAATTGACATAATTGCATTATCAATATATCAATATTGAAATTGCAAGTCTGTCTCTGGTATAAAATAAACTGTATTTGTAATGGTACGATTTTTTACTTTCATTTTATTTTAAAACAGTTTGAGATTCAAACGACATTTCATAATCATTTGTTTTAAATTGTTTTTAACAATTATGGTTCTCGTTTCATGGTATGCAGTATAAATAGGTCATCTATCATATACATATGATGCCTACTACAGTCTGGAACTGTAATGAAATTTGCTCCAAATAAGGAACGTTTTTAGAGGGGGCGGTAACTAACGTCTTTGCCCCCCTTCAAAACTTTCCTAGATCCGGCACTGGTCAAATTACATTGACAGGTTTCTACATTTAAAATTAATTTGGCAAGCGGCAACATTGCTTGTAAAGTAGCAAGTTTTAAGGCCGCAGCACTCTCCTAGGAGTATATCACCTATCACAGTATAATTCCCAAAAGCTAGTCTGCACGTTTGGATTGCCTTTGAAATAGCCACTCGTAATAGCGGCATTTGATTTTAAAAAATCAACTAGTATTGGTTTTTATTTGTTGATTTTGGCTTAGCAAACATTTATGTATTATTAAAAAACTTTTAAGTACGCCTAAATACTTATATTTCTTTCTTGAAATTCCTGTTCCGCAACCTTAAACTGTCGGAGAAGTTTTCATTGATTTTAAGATTTCATTCAGAATACAGAATTGCCAGAATTCGAACGTATTCATTTTCGAATTCAATCGTAATCAGTTATGGGAAATGCTGTTTCGTTCGAAAAATATTAATTGCGCCAGAATAAGGCCCACTAAGTAAATTAAATAATTAGATGTTTAAGCGTACCGAAATTCCGTTTTCAAAGTCCCATATTAAATGCCATTAATCCTGTTAGGTATTGTCGCAGCTAATCCACTCCAATGACTTTTTTTTTATAAAGAACTATGTATATACACCAAAAGATATCTTAGAATTTTTCTGTAAGAATCGCTGGTTTTTGGAAGTAAGCTACTCAGGTGTAACAAATGTAAGCCAATATTTTTATAAGGGCTCATGGAATTACAAAAACTGATTATAATTTTCTAACAGATACATAGATATCATTCGTTTGTATGCTAAAACAAATCTATACACCCTAAATCTTATAAAATTTTGATATTTTATACAGGAATTGAACCAAAACAAGGTAAATGCCAAAAATAGTTAGGTAATACTACAAGTTCCTACAAAAAAAAACTACTTTTAGGTAGTTCCTCATTAAATTTTTGTTCTATTCCTTCAGTGCAATGAATAAATAACAACGAAAAGGAGAGGTAATATTGTGTAAAATCCTTGGATATAGGTAATATTCGTGAAACCAAACATTTTTACAGTTCTATGCCCTTCGTATTCGAATTCATTTTTTAAACGAGAATGAAATTTTCCTTAATCTTGCAACGTCAGACATCTACACCTTTCACATAATACTATTATTTACGTGAACCTTATTATATATATAATTAGCAATTTCTAATTGAAATCACTTTATTTCAACGTTATTACGGCTTAATTTTTAATACCTAATAAAATACAAAATACAGTGGGCAGTTTTGACTTTGGTCAAATAGTCAAGTTTTATTAAGAAATATTCTATAATTTTCATTTTCAAGCAAAAAATGCTTTTTATCCAGCTATCTATTATTAAGCCCCGTCTTTTCGATGAGAATCAACAGATGATAGCTCTTTTCAAGCTTTCATTTCTATCTATGTAGGATGTTTGCAAAGTCGTGCATTATATTTAATGATTTGATAGCAACTAAATTATATGATGGTAAATTAGGAGAAATTTTATGATGTTTGATATATTTTCCATTAACATCTCATAACGTACCTTATTTTACAGCCCATAAGGATACCTTAGATATCAAACGATACGGAATCAAATCTTTCCACAGCCACCTCTCCGTTCCTAAATCGTCAGGAGTTATAGGAAATCAAAGTAAAAAAAATTGGAAAAATTCGCATATTTGTTCAAATTTTGACGGGTTTTTCGCTAAAATGTATGGCTCAGCATAGTACTTTCCGGTGACCATAGCAGCAAGATTTTCCTTCTTCCCTTTTTAACACTATGCCACTCATCTAGTACATATAACTTATAATCTGCGGTCAGATTAGTTTTCAACTTTTTTATTTTCATTGTGTTGAGGAGAAATAATAAATAATATAAGCTAACTAAGTTAATTTTCCATAAAAATATCCATATTGTATGCAGGAATTAATTTTTGAATTTGTTTATGTAAAAATGAGGCACAAGCGTCAGGTACGATTTCGCACTTCTCTTAGCATTTGTTGTTATGGAAAAATGCATTACTTTCAACTTCAACCTTCTGCACAATGTAAATAAGCCTCCGTACTAGAAGTTTTATTCAGGAATTGTGTTATTTAATTCCTTGTGCATGTACCAGCATAAAAATCTAAGTACTTTCTTTAAGAAAATTGTTTATATTTTATCACTCAAACATAACACTACACATAAAAATGAGAAAATGCGTTGAGTTCTGTTGCCTTCATACCAGCTTTCATTTTTCTGTGTGTTTTCTCACAGAGAAATGAAAGCTCACTTCAAAGATGGGAGGAAATAGTTCTTAAATTATATCTACTTTTGTTTGAAACTGATGTTCTTTTAAAAATGTATAAAAACCTAAAATAGAAATTATACTACCATAAAGGCAACAAATTTGCCTATAAAATAGGCTAATATTTGAATTACCTTTGTATTATAATTTAAAAGTTATGAAGAGATAAACACAAAAAACCGTTGCCGTCCGTTTGATTCACAGCGCAGTGAGCAAGCGCAGCTTGTGAAAACATGGGCCGAATGTGTACCTCTGCCGATTCATTGATTAAAAAATACTTTGAGTCATGTTTGAAATGAAAAAACTGAATTATATGATATGGAATGAGGGAAATATTTTTAATTGATAGAAGCATTACGAGATAATATAAAAAAATGGTTAACATTGTCTTTTTGTCTTTATTATTCTTAAGAAGTTACTGTCTGTTAAACATTGAGAGACTTATTTTTTTTCATATAACTAAATAGGCAAGCACAAGGCTCTGATTGCTTTCTAGTGTGATTTGTGGTATGAAGGCAACAGAATTCAACGCATTTTCTCATTTTTATGTGTAGTATTATGTTTGAGTAATAAAATATAAACAATTTTCTTAAAGAAAGTACTTAGATTTTTATGGTGGTAAATGCACAAGGAATTGAATAACACAATTCCTGAATAAAACTTTTAGTACGGAGGCTTATTTACAGTGTACAAAATATTGAAGTTGAAAGTAATGCATTTTTCCATAAGAACAAATGCTAAGAGAAGTACGAAATCGTACCACTCACATTCAAAGAATCCGATGTCACGGCCTGCCAGACCCTTCCCACGGCGAATTGGCTTGTACTCGGGTGACGCGGCTCATGAAACCCGTGCCATGGGAGCACTGGACTGAGCCATCCTATCTAATTCCTATAGTCAAAAATAGCACAAATTTTGGCTTAAATCTATTTGTCTCTTTCAAGCTCAAAATGTCCAATGAATTGAAACCAATTTTGGAAACAATACGGCTGTATTAATTGAAATGCATTGGAATTGACATAAAAGTTCAGACAAATATATTGTTTTTATACGTCTATCTCTTACAAGCTCAATGAAATTTGACAACAAATATGCAGAGAAGCATATTTTTCAGTAATATTAAAAATTAATTTTGAGGTTAATTAAAACAAGTTTAACTTTCTAAATAATTTTAATTTAATGCAATACTATTTTTCAACATCTTTAATGTTTCCAATCTACAAATAATAATAAATTATGAATCGGTGTGCAATTGTACGAAATAAAGTGTTTTCACAGCCTGTTCAATATTTGTGCCATTTTTGAAGCAAGAACGCTCAGTCCATCTTATTATATTATGTCAGTGCATGGGAGCCAACTTAAGGTTTACTCAACTCAAAATTATTTAATTTTATGCTATGGGAGATATGCTTCCAATAAAAGTAATAATTTCGAATGTGTTTGAAATTTGTTGAACTTGTAATATGAGTATCTAAACCAAAATTAAAATTAATTTAAATTAATTGTCACAAGAAAATTGGTCCGGCATGAAATAGAAAATGAAGCCGTCTATGTTATACATGTCAATGGGTGGCGAATGTTTTCGAACTTTTGATCTGTTTTCGACTAAAACGTTTTTCGACCAGAGTTGCGCCTCCCCTCACGAGAATTATAATGGATACGTCGAGTGATTAATATTTTCTCGAAGTTGCCGTGCTGAGAGGTCGATTAGATGCACACAAAACTGCTGTTAAAGAAACATTTGCTCTCGGCAAGCTCTAAAACATGTTGTGGTCCATTCCGGAATGTATCCATTTCACAATCTGTATACTCTGCTCTGGTATAGCATGCGACATCTAGCTCTTGAGCCATCTATGATATTATTAGAAATTATAGGGAGATTCATAAAATATGAAAAGGTCATAATTGCCGCGCGTCCAGAGCCGTGTGGATTTATCACGCAGCTTTAAGGCACTTTCACATCAAACACAAGAATCGAAAAAATGTAAACCGAAAAACTCAATTTATTCCACTTTAAAAGAAGATTTTTGCTCAAATGATTAATAAAATCATGGGAAATAGGATAAACTAATAATTTTACTAATAAAATAGAGTATTTATCTTTGAATTTTTAAGAAAACACAACTTTTATGATTTATCGGGCGAATTTTTCCGCCGAAAAAGTTTTTCGCCCGATAAAACATAAAAGTTGTGTTTTTCTTCAAAATCTGAAATAAATATAACTATTTTCTCAGCAAAATTCTTAGTTTATCCTATATCTCTGGATTTTGTTAATCATTGGAACAAAAATCTTCTTTTAAAGTGGAATAAATTGAGTTTTTCGGTTTACATTTTTCTGTTCTTGTTTTTGATGTGAAAGTGCCTTTAGGCCCATTCAGACTCTGCAAGTTACTTGCACAATTAGATTGCTACATATGAGCAAGTTTATGTTTACATTCTTCAAGTGCTTTTGCGGGAGTTTGCCTTAAGTGGATCTAAAGTGGAACATTAACTTAAAACAGCTGATTGCTGTCATTCCTTTCAAAATTACATTAATAACAATATTTTCCGGAGATAACCGTAAATGATTCCGATACGCTTGCCTATCTTCAAGAATTAGTTCTTTGAGAAGAGTACTAAAAGCACACTTTATTTTCTCTGCCATAATACTTTTTTGGATCAAGATCTTTCTACTTATTTTGAGGAAGACAAACTCTAACTATTTATTTATTTTTTTAATGTGATGCAAGGTTGACAACTTCCACAAATCAATATCATCTGACAATTTACACCATCCGCCATGTTTAAAATTGACATAAAATTGAAGTTAAATGTGCGGACTTGCTCTAAAAAGTGTAGCACCCTAAGAGGCTGAGAGGCTCTATTAGTCGATTGTTGTACGACGATATTTGTCGCTGGTTATGTCTGCTTATTTCTGTATATTTCTTAGTTCACTTCTTTGGTTATACACATCATGCTCCAGGGTGGGTTTTGCACTATGTTAAGTTGAGCACTTGTAGGTACAGATTTATCATAAAAAAATAACTTTTTAATTAAGGGCTGCTTGATTTGTATGGTATTAACATCGACATACCACAGTTGGAAATGTATATTATCTTCTTTTAGGTCGCCCACATGACAGAATTCTTCTGCATAAAATATGCTGTAAAAATGTTATTCTTTTGGTTTATATACAAATTCTTTCAGAAAAGTGATTCGTAAGATGAAGATGGTATGGTATACATTTATAGGGAAATGTCGTCAGTGTTCGACTGTCATGTAGTTCGGCCATCTGCGATTTTTGTTTGTTTTGACCACTAGCGCCATCAATGTTCGAGTACAGAAAAATTTCTACCAGTAACAGCGAACTTTTCGGTACATTAAAAACTTGGAGCGTGAACGCAAAGGACGTGTTGTGTACTCAGTGTTTTGAAATTCCAAAAAGAGTTTTTTTAGCAGCAGTGAATACGGTCAAAGAGTGAGGAGAAAATATGCAACTGTCAAGGTAAGCACTGTGAATGTGCTATGTGGCTCATGCTTGAAAACAAGCCAAGAGGAAAATTCAATCCTGTAACATATTTGGTTGTGCACGTGATCTGGCAATGGGGCTTGTCGTCAAGGTTGGCCACTTTATGTAGTAAGGGTTGGCCCAGTGTGATTGCGTGCTTGGAAAACGACCAAAACACGTCCAGCATCAATCCCAACGAAGTCCATCAATAAAACACCAGCTAAAGGAAGATACCCGCCCAAAAAAGCGCAGAAAGAGCCCTCTTAGGACAATGCAAGAGAGAAGTGCAATTGAAGTGCGTCAATATAACACCTTTTCCGGAATTCGATTCGAATATGCCATTCAAATTTTGCTAAAAAACATAAAAATGCAACAAATTCGGCTTTTTATTTCTTTCAATTAATTTTTCCAGATCATTTTCACTGGCCAACCTTGAAGGCATTTGACTTTTTTTTTTAATTGCCTATATTTTGTTTTTGTTTTCACCCAATCAATCTGCGATGTTCAACAAAAGTGCTCCTTTTTCTTAGACCTTTCCAAAGATGTGCTTGGATTAACAAAATTATTTCTTAAACGGAAGTTGTGGGCAAAAGTCAAAAAGGCGGCCAATCCTGACGACATTCCCCTACATTATTTAAGAAAATTATACTTCAGACTCGAACTAGATCAACTAGACAATTGATGTGGTGGAAACGTGCCTAAGAATGTACGTTGACGAATTTTTAAGAGAAGATTTTTATTTGGATAGGCCCTTCCTTAGTGAGTGAGATATGTATTTACAAATTAAGTATTCAATAGAGCGACTAAAGTGGTAGTCATACTGGCGCTTTCTGGAAATATAGTTATAGTTTTTAGTTATTATGTTTATAGCATTAGTAAAAAAAAACATCTAGCTCTGTGTACATATCGGCTAATAAATGCATAATAAAATTATAATTTTTGTAAGCAATAAACTTATTGCATGCCCCTCACCATGTTTTAATTGAATTGCCGAGATCGAGATTAAAACTAAATATTATTGTAAATAAGATCTATACCATGAATATTTTAGTCCATAAATTTATGCAGTATTCTTTATTTCAAAATAAGAAATCTTGCACAAAAGTAGTTCATGTAGGTAGTAATGAATCGTCAAAATAATAAGCATCACAGAAATTTCAAGAATATATATGTATATGAGTAGGTATATGTATACACTGTCACATTATTACAGAACTTAGAAAATGCTATAAATTTTAATAAAATATAGTTATACTAGAGATCATACTACATAATATTGTCTTCCAATAATCCAAGTTGAGGAATCAATCCTGTTCCGGTAACTGCTATTATATGTACATATGTGCGTTTGTAATATTTTTCGACTATTCCTAAAAATTTGGAATAGCTGTCTTCTTTCATAGAGTAAGGATACAACAAAATCTTAAACCAACTACTTCATCATAATTTTAATTCAAAATATTCCGATAACCTTTAGTGAAAAAAACTGTAAAAATTTCAAACGGATATTATGATACCTAATGCAAAAAACTACCAGAATCACTATGCTGTCCGGAAATGTATTTGAAGTGGCTATTTAGAGATGATTAAGTCCCATTAACATTCGCTGGGAGGGATGGAGCAAAAATACTATTTGTATATATTCCTAATATATCCGGCGACTACTTATTTTCCAACTCAACGTAGTACATACTTTCCATTAGTTTTTGCACTTTAATGAGCCCTAACGGGAAAGTGTTACGATTAAAACACACAAAAAATGTGTATGTTGTATACATTTTTATGCAATATGAATTAAATTCATAGGACAGTCATTTGGTGCTCTAAAAGCGAGTAATCTGGAAAGTTTTCGGGAGTTTTGAAAATTGGTATTTTTATAGATTTCGACGTGCTCTTTTCAAACTTTCACCTTGTCACCTCGTATCTTTACCGCTTGCGCCGTCATATTAAAAAAATGGAACCCAAAACAGTTTTTTTGATAATAACTCCTTTCCGACTCATTTTGCGATGAAAATAGTCATGCAATAAATTAAACCAGAGAAACTTTCCTTTACTAGTGTCTTTTATTTTTTGTCAAATGTCAAGCCAGCACAAATCTACCCAACACGCGTATTTCATATATTAATGACAAATATTTTACTAAGCGTTGAAAACCCAGTCTGCTACGGCTTATACAGTCTGTCGGAGTTATAAACGGATGCTCCCCCTTGGCCATTGAGCCTCTTCTATGGAATAACTGCCTACAGAGTTCAAATATTTTTTTGAGTGTATCGTTCTACAGCGTCGTTCGCGTTTTCAGAGCCAGGGCTTCTAAGGAAAAGAACTGCTTTATTTTTGAAAAATCTTTGAAAGGAAGTGAGGTGACTGAAGAGAAGGAAAAAGGATTGGTGACATTTCGTAAGTAAAATGTTAAGAGAAAGGAAAACAATGGCAAACTCTTAGAAGGACTTAGTTATTTTTACCTGAATCCTGCGAATGGGCAAGAGAGACGGAGCATGGTAAACACTATCTGTACCTTATTCTTTCTGCGGTGATTGCATCTGCAGTCAACATAAAAACATCAAACGGCATAAGAAAACGTTCAGTAAGCAATATTTTGAGTTGGTAGCTCCAACTCTGCCATAGGGCGAAAGAGAAAACTGTAAAACTTGTGTCATTCTTTCCTATAGGAAACTGGCTATACGCTCAATCCAATGTTATAAGCCAGAAGGCCAACCCCGGCCAATCAAACAGTTTCAGAGTGCACCTGAAAAAGTTCGCAAATGTATGAATACTAACGCCAAAGTACGCTATGAATTTTGTGCGGAAAGTGGTTGGTAATTTGTTAGCACAATAATTTTTACTTTTGAGGATAATATAATAATAGTAGAGTGGTCTTAATAATAATTGTTGCCTTTAAAATAATGTCAAATGACATTAATATCAAATCAAAACTAGACTTTGTTTGTGTGACTTTGTTAGTGTACCCGAGAAAATTTTCAGAGCGAACCTAATGCATTTTGGGTTGCCACCAGAGACAGCCCATGACGTCATTTTTGCTTCAAACGAACGCTTTGACAGCACTTAAGTTGCCTCTACAGCGAAACTGATGTTCAAACGTAAACGACATAAACAAAGTCGACGCCGGCGTGGTCGTCGTGGGGATAGCGAAAGGAAGGAGAATGCACTAAATTTCATAATTAGCTCATTATATGTGAATTAGGTCTACGGGGATACAAAAAAAAAACAAAAAACGCCACTTTCTCTACGGTGGTGTGGAAATGAGTTTTTTCGCCAATAGGCTTGTCGAGTAGATTTTCGATGCTCGTACGCTGAAATTATTCATTTAACAAGAAGAAGAAATTACTAAATAAATTGTAGTAAATTTTCTCTAGTTTAATTTATTACATAACTATTTTCATCGTAAAATGAGTCGAAAAGGAGATATTCTAAAAAAAACTCTTTGTGCGCACGAGCGGCAAAGTGGAAACTCGAAAATAGCACGCCGAAATCTGTAAAAGTACCAGTTTTCACAACTCCCGGAAAACTTTCCAGGTAGAACTATCAAATGATTGCACTATCATAAATATGACAAAACTGTGAAATATTATTAAACCGAGAAAACACCCACCGCGGGAATAAAGCTAGAAAATGTGTGAATTTTATTGGAATAATCGCTTCAGAATTCTTCCCGTATAATTTGATGGAAATAATCAATTTTAATCAGACACACGACTATGTATGTAATTATAACGTACAACTGCATTCTTCGCGTGTCTTCTATTGCTGTGGTATTTAGTTTAGTATTTGGCTTCAGTCAACTTTCGATATCTTTCCTCGTAGAAGTACATATATTATAGAAAATGTTTCCAACATTTTTATCACAAACATACATTTTTTTATGATATTTAAAAAAAATAGCTAATATTATATTTGCAGTGCTGATATTCTTTTTTTTTTGGTATAACTGCGAAAATATTTTACTAGAATATCTGATGTTTACGATTTTTATTGCTGTACGTATTACAATAGTGATCGATCAGAAAATTCAAAAAACTGCAACGAAGTTGTTTGTAGACAGAACTGAACACAGAACCAAATAAAAACTTACATTATTGTTGCTTTATTATTAGATATACTGGAAAACCATTGTAAACGGATTGAAGCACATATAATATCTTTCAGCAACTGTCAGTGAATACTCATTATTATCGCTCTGCAAAAGTTACCGGAGCAGGATATTTTTTCCTTTTTAACACCACATGCTTGCATTCCTTCATGGTATTCTTACCAATTAAGAATTATCACTTCTCTCAGCCATTCAATAAGTTGTTAATTAGCACTATGAATTTCACTATCCTATTAAATTGAAAAATAGTTTGATTACATTCATTTCTAATATTTACATTATGTATTAAATATATTTTACTCAGTTTAAGGATAACAGTGATTTTTTTTTCTTTTTCTTGCTTATGCACGTATAATGTCGGTTTACACTAATTGAAAGTTTATCGAACTCTGTTTTTATTATTACAATTATGAGATACTTTAAAAGCATTTGATTTTTTTATAAAAATAAAATTTGCCTGTATTAACACAATCCTTTCTTAGCTCTTCGCTGAAGCTATAATCATTTTAATAATAATAAAAATAAAAAAATACATATAAATATAAAATGTACGAATATATTAACTCCTAAATGCTTTATTTAATTTAAAGCTGCTACATTTTAGATGATATAATTTGAAATGAGTCTTGGGGATGAAAAGCAATAGGGTACGCATTGAGCATTGATTGGATACGTTTCTAGTCAGACGAAAGTTTCATAGAGTTGCTATTTTTGCTCTTTTTATGGAGATCTCGAAATGCTTTATCGCGGAGGCCCCTGTTAAATAACTCATTTACCTATTTGATTCACACGAAATAACTTAGATTGTATTTAATGCGAATTACACTTTGCATAGAGTATTTATTGATTCCAGTAGATATTTGAATTATGCAAGCTGCGATCCTGTATTGCACTATACATATACACATGATTTTCATATCGAGGAATGAAGGAGTTTTATGTCGCTTAGAGAGGTTATAAAGATTAGCTAGATATTGAGAGCTGTGGTCTTTCTGGGAACAAAACTTAAATTTTAAGTGAAAAGTTCTCACCGGAATGCAACAGGGAAACAATGTTCTGGTATAATCTTTACACATGACAACATTATAATGTCTTTCTAGTCCTCCAGTCCTCGAAAGTATTATTATAAAAGTCAAATTATGTATACATTAAAAATAATTAAGTACATTGGGCCTTAATATATTATTCCGATTATTTTCCGGATCCAATATTTATTGATGGATCTATGAAATATAACATGCTCAGAAAGTCCATTCAAAATATTATTTTTTTATTATTTAAATTACACGAAAAACGGGAAGGAGCGTAACACGACAAATAACAAAAGACGTGAACTGTACGTAAGATACGATTATTGTAAAATGCGCTCATAACGGTAGATTTTATTTTAAAGTTGTCTGTTTTTGATTGGAAATTGTACAGAGTTTTCTTATTTAAACCTAAAATTTTTTACTTCTACCACACTTTTCCTTTAATTTATGCAAATTTAAAACATTTTATTGTCATGCAGTTATTCTTAAGTTCTATATATTAATTATGTATGTTTTTTACGTATGTAAGTTCCGTTCATTCAGTTTCTTACGTACCGTCACGCTTAATTCTGAGACATGCTTATGTTTTTTCATAAAATTTACTCCCGAAATTTTTGGCGGTAAATACATTGGCATTGGTTGTAAGTTGTAAGAAACAGCATTTGCATCGAATGAAATCTGGCAGAATTTTGTTTTGGTCGCAACCAATAGATATATTCGTTCTAGTGAACAAAAAGAACAAAAAAGTAGGTACTGAAAGTTGTATGATTCTCACGCACGATGGCAAAGGAAACTACGAGCTATTTATTAGTTTTTTTTTCAAAAGTCTATTGGCCGTTTCTTGACATTGCACTAACTTTTGCTAAAGAGCCCATCTCTAATTCGGTGGAGGAAAAAAGTTTTGAAGAAAAAAGGTCTTATTAATTATAATAATTAAAATTATTAATGTATTATAAATTGGTGTAATTTCGAGCACAACACCAGCCCTTTCGGTAAAACAATGCTTGAGCCTATTCTTGAATTACGAATGGTTTTTACGAATTCGTTATATAACGAATGGTTTGTGTACGAAAATAACGAATACGGATTTCAAGAATAGATTGCACATTCATTTCGAATGGTTTTGACAGCATAAAGA
The DNA here is from genome assembly GCA_963930735.1 of Dioctria linearis. Taxonomy (NCBI): domain Eukaryota; kingdom Metazoa; phylum Arthropoda; class Insecta; order Diptera; family Asilidae; genus Dioctria; species Dioctria linearis. Next base: position 204,613,639 of record OZ005741.1, on the reverse strand, counting down.
ATACGAAATCTGCCTTCGTTATTCAAGAATAAGCCCCCAGTACAGTGAAGGTTTGTGAAGTGTCTCTCAAAAGTAAGTTCAGAAGGGAAAAATTATACTGAAGATAAATTAACACAGGAGATTAATTATATAAATATTTAAGTTCTTTAACTAATGAACAAATACACTTGATTGAAATATATTCACATTTTTTAAAGAAATATAAGAATTCTTAAAATTCGCAGTGTCCACCGTTATTTTTTGACATCCGTGCAAGTTGACTTGGAACAACTAACGTTTACTTGCTACCAGGATGTCGGAGCGGAGCGATTACAACTGCTCCGGCGCGTTCCGAAGAAGCTCTAGCTGGAGCGAAACCGGAGAAATTGACTGGTGCAGTAATTGGAGCGGAGCTGTATGTCGGATGTATGCTCCGGACTTATTTTTGAGAGCCACTGTATTGTGTTAGCGGCTTAGGTCGAAACGTATTAGCAATGCATTACCCGGAGGCGAGGCTACACCTGCAAGTACAGCTTGTATGCAAACCTCCCTGTCAACGCGATTTTAAACTTGACAACAAAAGGCAGTTCCGGAGATGTCTTATCAGCTTGCATGCAAGTTCAATTATAAAATGGCATTAAGACGTAAAGTGTTGCGTATATTGGAAAATTATAGCAATAAATGAAGTATCAGAATGATAAATACCCAAGAAAAATGGAAGAGGGAAGGTGTTGGTAAATGATGTAATGCAAATGATCCCAGAAAATTTCATTTTCCCGGTATAAATTTATGAATTTCTCTCAAGCATTTCTTTTTCGCCATTTTGAAAATTGTATAAATGTCAAATTACTATCTCCCAGCTGCCATGATTTTTCATAATGCAAGTTCGCTGAAAATTGCATGGCACGTGGATTACACGTGCAAGTTGCATACAAGCTGTACTTGCAGGTGTAACCCCGGGTTAGGAAGAACTGCGCACCCTGTCACGACAGCAATTGTAAACCAATGAACTTGCAGCCATTTGTTTATAACTAGAATAGAGAGCCACAGAATAAGTTGATAGACAGGAACGCCACTGTATGAATGGAAATCAGGACCTAAATTATCTAAACCGATACTCCAGAATTGTTTGATCAGAAAATAAAATGTCGTTAGCTCGATAACATATTTCAAAATGATGCCATTAGCTTATTCAAATAGTTAAAGTGATATAATATTATATTAATAATTAATTAATTTGTAGAGAAATTATTTAAGAGATGCAGCAATCAATCCAATTTAAGAGACAGGTGTAAGTATAACGTAAACTTTTCGTGTTAGTAAAAATTCTAAGTTCTAATTCTAAGTCACATAACAGAAAATTCTAACAGTTTCAGCAAGCATAAGTAGTCTGTTTATTTAAAATATTTTAAAACTACCAGCAATCGTTTATTTATTAGTAGGAGCAGGCTACCAATGACTGACATAATACCACAGTAATTCATGTATACTGTGATAATACTATAATATACCTATAATGCAATAATGGTACACTTTCATTAGTTTTCCGAGGACAGTAAATTCAATGGGAACAAATTTAACTCCCAAAAAGGATTATAGCCCAAAGAATACAACTTAGCGAGAAGAAACAAAGTGATTCGAGTTAACCCATTAATGAATAACGTTATATATATGTAACATCACGTTATCCAATTTTAAAACGTTAATAAGAAAAAGAATTGACTCATATTTATGTTGAAAAATGTTAAGGCCTGCAGTGCAGATATACTTGATATTAATAGCATTATAATTAATTGTGAGCCAACAAGCGAAGCATTTAGACGCCCTAATTTTCGTGTTATTTTGAGGTTGAGAAAGAAAGTGTTACAATGAGTGGGAGTAGAATGTAAGTATATATTCTTTTGTATTGTTGTATTTTATGCATAAAATAGTCATCGGGAATAAAAAACAATAACTTCAAATTATTTGTGGAAAAAATTAAGTGTTTTGGTGGACCCAACTAAGATCCAGGGTGTTCTGTTATGGGCGTTACAAACAGGGTGTCCTAAGAAGTAGTGTCAAGCGGAGGTTCGGAGGTAGAGCACCTCCAGTGGTATCCGAATCACCCCCATATATGTTGTGCTATTTTGCGTAGTTTTTTAGGTTATGATTTTTTTTGTAATTTTTCACCAATCTACTAACTCGAGCTCATTTTTGGTCATAATAACTTAAATAATTGAGATAAATTGCGAATCGCTCTCAACGATTTTGGTACATTTTATTATTTTGAACTTAATGGGAATATAAAAATTTCTTTTGGCGTAATGGTATAAGCTACGGAATGAAATCTTTTTTTTCAGCTTAATCGAGAAAAAAAATCAGCAATTTATCTCAATTATTCGAGTCACGCAAAATCGCATTACATATGTGGGGGTGATTCGGGTATCCCTGGGGTGTTCTACTTCTGGACTTCCGCTTGACACTACTTCTTGGGACACCCTGTATATGAAGTGTGAAGTGAATTGAATTACGTTTTTCGTTATTCTCTTGTATTTCAGATATGGATTGTCTGCAGCGAAGGCGTTAGAATATTTATACTCCTTAGAGTCATATGATGAAGATGTAGATATAGTATATTTAGAGCCCCCAGATGAAGGAGAGCTATCTGGGGAAGATTCGGGAGAAAAATATGGCCCATGATTGGTGGGTAATCTACCAAAACACAATTAGAGGCTCATTGTGAGTTAGTTTCTTCTGCCAAAGATGATACTGTTAGTGGTAAATTAGCGGATATAGAGATCAGCGGATATAGAGAAAGATATTTTAGAGAATTCCTATCGAAATCTAAGCGTGAGCTAATTGCAGTCACCACCAACAAATCCATCAAAATCATCAATGACTAGTAAATTTTATGGCACTAATAAAGAAGTGCCTGTTGCTTCAACATCATCTAGTGCTATTCCCGGAACGGAGAAATTTTCTTCAATTCATGCTTTGTCATCAGATAAAAAGCAAAATCCAATCCGCGTTATTTCAACTGAATTTCTTTCACCTATGCCCAACGTTACTGCTGCATCAAGCCGATCGGCTGAGTTGTCATCGGAAACATCTAACAAAGACCCAGAAACAGCTGCAGTAAAAATAACTCCAGAAAAAAAATTATACGTTCAACTTGAAAGGGAACAAAACTGTCTGCTGTTCCAACAGCGAAACAATTGAGAAATGAAACGGATTTAGCGTGGATTATTGACGATGGACGGCAATGGGATCCAGCTTTTCCTGAAGGCAATTACACCGATTGTGTTGGATTACATCCATACCAACAGTTCGGAAAGGTTTTTCATACTGATGTCATAAAGTTCATATGCGATGAAACTAAGAAATATGCAGCTAAATCCAAACTTAATGGAAAATCAAGTAAAGGTATTTCTTGCGATACTTATTATAACTGGCTACACATCTCGGCCAACAAAACGAGACTATTGTTCTGAAGAGATGTATTGCAAAATTATTACAACAGCAATGAGACGTGACCGATTTAAAATGATTATACGTTACCTTTACTTCAGTGATATCGCCCAGCAAGACTCCGCAGACAGAATTTAGAAACTTATACCATTGACAGACGCTCTAAAGGATCGATTTTTGAGACATTTCAAACCAGAACGTGATTGATCTTATGACGAGTCAATGAGGAATACTATGGTCGTCATGGTCATAAGCAATTCATACGTGGAATGCCGCTGAGGTTTGGCTACAAAATGTGGAATCTGAATACATCATTAGGTTATCTCATAAACTTCAAGATGTACCAAGGTAACAATCCGGGAATCAACAATTAATATCCAGTAAAGTATGGTAAAAATGCAGCACCACTATTTTCTATTTTGCACGATTTTAGTGACGATATCAAAACCCTGCCTTTCTGTTTTCACTTCGATAATCTACATATTTACATCAATGCTCGTTTTACTTGGATTGAAGCAACGTGTTTATTTCGGTACAGGCACACTGCGGGAGAATATGATACCAAAATCCTGCCCATATGACAAAAAACATATAAAAAAAAACAGCAACGCGCTTACTTACATGCAAAGAAAAAAGATTCAAGGAGTGAAAAGGTATTCTAAAAAGGATAGAAGACATATAGATGTTCCCAATCCATATTCAGTTGCTAAATATATTGCCGGAATGGGTGGAACTGACCAAATGGACCAAAATGTAAGTACCTACAGAGTCGCAGCCAGACGAAAGAAATGGTGATTTTCGATTTTTACCTGGCTTCTAGTTGTTTCGGTTCAAAATGCGTTGTTATTGCACAGGAAAGGTGGTTCTGGGCTATCCCAATTACAGTTTCGGAGAGCCATAGCTCAATATTATTGCCAGACACTCTGTACTGCTAAGCCACCCGTAGGATATCGATATCCAAAAAAAGAAACTGAATACGCTAGTCCTTGATATGACAAGTGATTCCAGAAAAAAAGCGAAGAACCTGTCAAAGTGAATATTGTAAATCCAGCGTAACAACAATTTGTAAAAAGTTGGCCTATGTGCTCCGAAACATACCACCTAATTCCTGTTCGTGATTAAGACTTGTTTTTCAATGCCTTAAGTTGCACCTTGTATTACTTTTCTCAAATTGAAAAATAAACATTTCCGGAAGAAAACATTTTTTTTTCTGGATTCTGGTTAATGTAGTTATTAATAGTACACCGCAAAAATTTCATGAAAAAATCTCAACTCTTGCAAGCTCGCCGTTAATGGGTTAAATACTTTTTTTTTATGAGAAATGTTACTAATATTCTTGGGAGCAGCTAAAACTGAGAAAACTGAGGAAAAGCCAGCGTAAATAGAGCGATCTGGCATGGATTATGCACGCAAGGAAAGCTTAATTTAAATGGACATGATGAGTTCCAGTATTATTATCAGGATCCGAAGAAAGTAGGAAGGTATTTGATCAGTCATTATACCAACAAGTGTATACAGTTATAGTATGAGGTGCCATTTCATTTTATTTAGCCAAATGGATTCACTATTAAAAAGATTTTTACTTCACACTTTATATCAATTATTATAACTAATAAAATTTTTTGAGCGGTGGGTTTTTTATTGTTAATAAAAGTTATAATTCATCAGGAGACCTTTTCAGTAATGGCAGCCACTAGATTAAATTCCATACATTTGTGTGTACAAACCTATATATGTTTTCAAAGATCTACACAAATATAATTAATATCTACATACTAATTATACCCAACGGATGGAAATTATTATTAAACTAACAATAAGCTTTCTTTCTCGTCCAGAGCTCATCTCTTCTGATTGGAGCTTTAGTTGAGATTCGGACTAACAGCGGGAATCATATTCATAAATTCGGATGAAATTGAGCAAATCATATCAACATATCATGATAGACAGACAATTTAGTATTGAAAAACTTGGAAAAACAGCGGCACCAATATATGAAGTCACTAACAAATGGAAGTTGGAAGACTTTCAAATATATAGAAGCTGACAACATCTTTCTACTCCTGTGACAGAATGAGTAGCTACAGTAATTGCTATCAAGTCTGGCAGCCCTTAGAGCGAAGTATACTAAGCTATATACACAAAAGATGTAGAGTGATGTTAAAATTGTGTATACTTTCCTTTCCAGTTCAGACAGAAGCCTGTTGAAAGTGTTAAACCATAATATCAGAAGTGTAATACTTAATTACACACGCTATTCGTATTCGGTTAAGACCAGAAAAGACGCTTCCAAAGAATGCAACAGATTTAGAAGCTTTTTTGGATATCAAAAGTATATTAGACAACATTTCTTGCGGATCCATAGAAAGTTATGTTATTAAAAAAGAGATATCCTTATATTAGAATCCCGGTAAGAACAATGTTCTGTTGCAAGAAAATTGAATTTAATTTAGAAGACCAATCGTCAACAATCTTTGTCAAAGGTGACCTGTTCCACTGCTGTGATCTATAGGTTTTTGATAATTCCTTACAAGTACTAATAAACTCTGACAATGTTAATCCAGGTTATGCGAACGACTTAAATATACATAATTACAGGAATCATGGTCAAAAAAATATTTAAACATATTCCATATCTGGTTTCAACAGTTAGACCCAACTGCCAATTCTGATAAAATTATTATCATTCCATTTGTATAACCGAAAGTCTTATTTAAGCTAAAAGCACGAGTTCTGCAGGGGGCCACGGAATAAATTTTCAAATGATCTCAATACCTATCCAGTATAAATATTCTCAAATGGCATATGCCTAATTATGTTGAGTTCGAATGCGCAGTTCAAATCGTAATATTGCATTGATTTAAGACTTTAATGGAATGGGAAAATCTAGGTAATTGTAGGAAACCGCTAAAATATAAAATCAATAAAGCACTAATAGCTTGACTTAAAGTTTTCCAGCCGCGATATACGTTTAAAATTCTAGCACGCGAAGGTTTATTAAAAAGCGAAAGCGTTGTGCAAAAATATATATAAATATAGCATTAGAGAGTGAACCAATCGTCAAAGCGTTCTGATCGAATGTTTTTGAGTCAAATTTAGTACAGGATTTCCTTATCCTGATATGAATAGTAAAGTCTATGACCTATTACGTCGTTTATATGGTAGACTGGTTCCGAAATCAGGACAGCTCAAATTTTATATGAATGGGACTCGGCACAGTTACTCGATCTAGCGCAAAAAAATTAAGGGTCTTGAACGTGTGTGTGTGTGCAAATATATGTCTATTATGTGCACTAGGCGCTCACTTTCAGTTCTATTTACTTAATGTGAGAGCGCACCAAACGGCACATTATAGTGGCAGTTCATTTTATGTATATTGTTTGATTTTCATTTAATTTTTAATTTCTTCTGCACTTTTCATTCCATTTTAGCACAAATTTACAAAATGCCACCTCTTTGTCTCTCTATTTTGGTTGTTATGCCGTTTTATTAAGTACTAGGTACGTATGTATACTTCCCTTCATTCAGATCCTTCACATTTAATTTTCTATCGGGATTAAGGTTTATCGTTAGTCCTTTTACTGGGTATTGGTTTCTAAGATACATTTCATAAAATAGACAAAGCTGATAACAAAGCTTTCAACTTTTGCATGGAAAAGGATGAAATATATTTTCTATTATGACCCTTGGCTGTCTAAGACGAAAACATTTAAGATTGGTGTTCTTATCGACAAAAGAATTATTAAACGCCGAAAAGACTAGTATTTATAAAGAATATTAGTTCAGGATTAGATGACATCAACATATGTTTTAGTAGTGATGCCGCCCAGCGGCAAAACCTTAATATTTTAGTGTACCAGATTCTACAGTTATTTTAATTAGTTTTTAAAATAGCAAAAGAAGTGAATTCGATTATAAAACGTTTGTAGTCGAGGAAGAGCTATTTAATGAAATTTTTAGTGTTAAGATTCATTGCAATAAGGCTCAAATGAAACATATTTTTATAAATTCACGGTGGGTCTAATATTTAAATATTTCCCATACCATATTTACAGCAATACTATAAGTTAAATGGTTTGAAAATAGTTTTAGTAAGGTACAAAAAGTATGTAGTAACCAAAAATGTACAACATATACCTACTGTGAAGTAAAAATGTGTTCGTAAATTTTATTGTTTTTAGAAGCCGAAGAATTTTTTGAACCCTCTATTTAATTTTATTTAATTATTTTTCATTTTCTACGCTTTTTTAATACCTACGTTTTACTTTTATATATACATATAATATATAGATGTAGGTAATCAATACACGTTTTTAAATACAGATCGGACTCATTGTACGTTATTATAGTCATATTAGCTGAAAAGTAATGTTGGCAATTAAACATTTTATCACATAATCAAGCATTAAATTATTCAACATTAATATTTGATGTATAATAAAAATAAATCCCAACCAGTAAAAAAGTTTATCTAATGATAGAATTTACCAACAGTAAAAATATCAACATTATTCAAAATTTGTTCCCTGCTAGTTAATACATATTTTTACTTTACATGCATACATAATACGTTCTTTATAAATCCTTAAACAGTTAAGCTAGAAAAGTAAAAGATGGAACTGGCAATTGAAATTAACATAATATTAATTTATGATATGTGTATTGACAATAAAATGTTTGATAATATTATATATAAGCTAAAATAATAGTACTGTTATATTTATATGAAAAAAAAAAATATTGTGCTTTCCATCCTCTTTGGTCAGGCGATATACATACATATTTTTAATTACGCATTTTTTCCAACTACAGTCGTCAAGTTACAGTCAGCATTTTTTTAATCAAACACGATAGTTAGTATCAAGCTCATCTAAGCGTCCAAAATGTTTATAAAATATATTTCATTCTTATATCGTTTTCCATAGGTAAAATACCATTAAAATTCATATATGTACAACAACATATATATACAGAGCAAATACATCCACGAGAAAATTATTAAGTTAATCTAACGAAATATTAAACTAGACTTATATATTTTTTACATTACATGACACTTTTCCTTAGCCCCTCCACTTGAACCTTCTCCACCATCTTGTGTATTATTTACTCCACCATTTGTGACGTCTTTGTTTTTCTTCTGTTTAGGATTCTTTTTCTTTTTACCATCTAGTTGCAGGGATACGCTTCGATTTTTTTCCATATTCAAAAGTTCCTGCATATATAATAGATTTGTATTATTAAATAATCAAATATTAGAATTTAAGTAGAATTTAAATTTTAAAATGGTCAGTAAGAGTTTGGATAGGATTATTTGGGATCAGGGTAGATAATATCTTCATCAATATTCATGCTTTGCCTGGAATAAAACCAAACATTTCACAATATTGAAATAACTTAGATTGAATTGCTCTCATTACTGAACCTACAAGCATTAATTATCATAATATCATTCACTATTTTGAATATTATTTTGATTAATAGAGCTAATAGGGCTGATTTTACCATAAGTGAGATAAGGGAGCTTGAATCAAAGGCTGAAAGCGCAGTAAACAATGACATCAGAATGCTGTATCAAATAACTAAACAGCTCTCGGGAAAGCATTCTACGAAAAAATATGCAAAAAAGAGACATGATGGAAAGTTCCTGACAGATGAAAATGAACAGCTCAGCAGATGGAATGAGCATTTCTTCCACGTTCTAAACAGGACCTACCTACAACACGACTTAATGTTCTAACACCATTTAGAGCTGAAATAATAATCGCAATCAAATCGCATTAGTCAGCTACACGAAAAGATAACATGCCATCCGAGCTATTAAAATTAGAGCCAAATATATCAGCATGCATCCTCCTAGCAATCCTTTAATTTCCTGGAGGAGAGTTGCGAGCGTGGCCTTTGGTTCCCTATTTAAAACACAATATTAAGTATTTAATATACAAGTTCTTTATTTCACTTCTAATCGAAACATTAACCTTCAATTAATCAACTCGACTTTAATTATCGCTAATACTCTACTTTCAATTATCGCAATCCAATTACAACACTTTCGCTCGTTTATTACTTTTGCTTGTTAACTTTGCGACGTCTACGACAAGACTCTTTTTCTGGCGATGACAACTGTTATATTTATACCCTAGAAACTCTCCAGATTATTCTGGAGTGTTCTTGACTATTCTATTCATTCTATTCCTGAACCTTCCCGAAGATACCATCATCGATTCTCCGAACCTGAAGTTGCTTACTCTCAGTTGTCTCTTTTTATTACACGTAACACTGCCCCTTCTTAATATTGTTCGTCCCGAGCAACAGGTGAACCACGGTCTTGATGCTCGTAGTATTGACACAAGCGATCCAGATGGACGATTTTTCGTTTGCCTCCTGTACCACGTTGAATCCTGTATACTACGTCATTTATTCTAGTTACTACTCAATACGGTCCCTCCCAGTGTTGTTGTGATTTTGGAGAACGTCCCTTACGTCGGTTCGGGTTGTATAACCAAACAAACTCACCTTCATTGAATCCTGCTGAATTCGCACGTAAGTTATAGCGGGTCCTCATCCGATTGCTACTTACTGCTAATTTTACCCTCGAGACCCCCTGTACATCAGTTCTTCGTTTCAATGGGGCTGTGATATTACACTTATACATTTCCTTTCTGCTGCTACGTGGCGGCCCTTTGCAAGCAGCACAGACAGTGCATCTGCGACACCACTTCTCTACATCCTCCCGCATATGTAGCCAATAAAACTTTTCTCGTATTTTAGAAATGGTTTTATTCACTCCCAAATGTTTTCCAGATGTTCTACGATGCATTTTACCTAGAACATCGTAGACCTTTGATGTCGGCACGACTATTTGCATTCGGAACGATTTACCGTTAGATGCTTCCCACTTGCGTTTTAATATACCGCATTCAACATGAAGAGAATTCCATTGAGCACAGTAGCTTTTCACTCATCCTTGAAATATCCTTCCATTCTGGTTTTTCTATATCGGCGATATGTCCGGATCTTCTCGTTGTGCTGTTCGCAAAGTCTCGATGTCCCAACCTGTTGATGGTTCCATAGTTACCAACTGTATAGTAGCTGTTTTCTCATTTTCTTTCTCCAAGCCGTAATGCTTACATTCAGGTTCCCATTGACGTTGTACCAAGGATTCTGCATTTCTATGGATACGTCCTTTCCTGTGTTGGCTCTCAAAGCCATAAGGTGGGATTCTAGTCTCCCTAAGAATAGTTTGCTCTCTAGCTCGCCAACTTGGACATTCTTCTATCCTTTTCTTTTCTGTTGATTCCTTTCGACGGCGTTTCCTGCAGTCGCTTTGAAGGTGTCGCAATTTATTACAATCCCAACATCGAAGAACCCTACGTGAAGGGGTGCTCAGTGATAACTGCAATCTATTGCAAGTCTGCTGCTCAGCTCGATATCTTTGCAATTCCACTAGAGATCTAGAGATTCCACTCGTCGGCGTTTTCTGCAGTCTCTTTGTAGGTGTCCTGGTCTATTACAATTCCAGCATCGAAGGAGACTACGCAAAGGTGAGCTCTTTGATGACTGCATTCTATTATAAGTACATTCGACCACCGAAATGTCTCTCATTCGTACCGCACTCCGTGAAGCTTGTCTGGCGGATTCATACGCTAGTGCATAGGCTAGTGCTTCTGCTGTTGATTTCTTTCCTGCTAGCCTTAATGCTTGCTGTAAATTCTGATCTGCAATAGCGTTAGCAAATGCTTCCGTCCCCACTTCATTGAGAAAATCGGCATTCACGCTGAAGTATGAAAGATGCGCTAATTTTTCTACATCTGCCTACAGTTGTTGTAGTGATTCGCCATGTTTTTGTTGTTTTGTTGCGCAACTGTAGGCGATATACTTGCTGCATGTGCTCATCTCCGTAACGTAATTCTATCGCCTGTACTAATAAAGAGTAATCACGTTGATTTTCAATCGGTACACTTTGTAAGAGTTCTGACGCAGGACCTCGAAGTGCTAATACAAGAGTTATAGCTTTGCCTTCATCATTCCATCCATTTACCTCCGAAGCTGCCTCGAATTGTGTCTTGAAGATATGCCACGAATTGTGTCCATAAAATATTGGAGGTTTCATTCTACCTGCACCGGATATTTCAATTCCTTCGTACCGAGGTTCTCGATGCTTTATCCTCTCCATATCTGCTTTAACGTTTTCAAGTTGCTCGGTGACTTTTTGTTGAACTTCCGAAACCTTTTGTTGAAATTCCTGCTCAATTCCCTCAATTTTCAAATTTAGTTCTTCTAAAGAACTTTTTAGACAATTTTTCGGATCCTCCAAATGAGTTTCTAGACAATTCTCCAGAGAACTCTTTTGTTCGTCCAAGCGGGTTTCCATAGATTTCTTGTGCTCATCTAACCGGGACTAAAGAGAATCCTTTTGTTCCTCAAAAGCATTCTTTTGCTCATCTAAACGGGATTCCAGAGAATTCTTTTGTTCCTCGAGAGAATTCTTTTGTTCCTCGAGAGAATTCTTTTCTTCATCAAAACGGGCTTCAATTTTGCTCATTAAAGTAGTCAAAAGCTATTCCATTTTCATCGCAGGCTCTACTTCAGATTCGGTTTCTTCCAAGTTCTCTTCGAAAACAAATGTCTCAGGATTCTTTCCTTCCTCTGTCAAAGCTTGTCTAAGTCGCTCGACTAGAACTTTCTTTGCACCTGTCGTGTGCAATGACCGGTTCCCTAGTTCCACTTTCAAATCCTGTATTCGAAGCTCCTCCACTTTGCACCCCATTACTGTAGTAATTCACTCACAGTTGAATATAATATATTGTTGTGAGCGTAGCCTTTGGTTCGTTATTTTAAAACACAATATTAAATAATTGATATATAAGTTCTTTATTTGACTCCAATCATATAAAATTCACAATTCCTCAATTGATAAACTCAACTCTAATTATCGCTAACACTGTACTTTCAATTATCGCAATCTAATTATACTCTTTCGCTTCTTTATTACTTTCGCTTGTTAACACTGCAACGTCTAAGACAAGACTCTTTTTCTGGCGATGACAACTGTTATATTTATACCCTAGAAACTCTCCGGATTATTCTGGAGTGTTCTATTCCAAAAGCTTCTTAACTATTCTATTTGTTCTATTCCTGAACTTTCCTGTAATAATAATCGATTCTCCGAACCTGAAGTCGTTTACTCTCCATTGCCAGTAGATGTCACCAGTTGTCTCTTTCTATTGCACGTAACACTGCCCCTTCTTAAATTTGTTCATCTCGTACAACAGGTGGTCCACGGTCTTGATGCTCGTAGTATTGACACACGCGGTCCAAATGAACAATTTTAGGCTTGCCTCTAGTGCCACGCTGAATCCTGTATACCACGTCATTAATTCTATTTACTACTGAATACGGTCCTTCCCAGTGTTGTTGCAATTTTGGAGAACGTCCCTTACGTCGTTTTGGGTTGCACAGCCAAACAAAACCACCTTCGTTAAATCCTGCGGAATTAGCACGTAAGTCATAGCGGGTCTTCATACGATCAGTATTTGTGGCTAGTTTCGTCCTCGTGGCCTCGTGTACATCAGCTAATTGTTGTTTGAGCTCCGATACGTAGTCTTCTGGTAACTTTTGCTCACCTCGGGGGGTACCGAATTTGAGGTCGCTAGGTAATCGCATCTCTCTTCCGAATATGACTTTAGCTGGGGTTTGTCCGGTAGTACTATGAACGGCTGATCTATAAGCCATTAGGAATATAGGAATATATCGATCCCAATCGCGTTGATGATAGTCAACTACTTTCTTTAGATGCTCGATCAATGTTTTGTTGGAGCGCTCTACCATGCCATCAGATTGTGGGTGTAGAAGAGTTGTTCTAGTTTTTCTTATTCCCAACGTTTTACACATCTCCTGGAAAGTCCGCGATTCGAAGTTCCGTCCTTGGTCCGAATGAAGTTCGTGAGGCACTCCAAACCTACTGACCCAATTCGTTATTATTTGTTCCGCAACTGTGGTTGCCTCTTGATTAGGGATTGCATAAGCTTCAGGCCATTTACAGAAATAGTCAATGGCAACTAATATATAACGATTACCGCCATCCGTTTCTGGAAAAGGTCCAACGATGTCTATAGCTATCCTTTCAAAGGGGGCTCCAACATTATACTTATGCATTCCTCCTCTGCTTCTGTGCTGCGGCCCTTTGCAAGCAGCGCAGACAGTGCATCTGCGGCACCACTCCTCCACATCTTCTCGCATATGTAACCAATAAAACCCTTCTCGTACCTTGGAAATGGTTTTCTTCACTCCCAAATGTCCTCCAGAGGTTCCACCGTGCATTTCTTCTAGAACATCTTTGACGTGTGTTGCCGGCACGACTATCTGCATTCGGAAAGTTTCGCCATTAGGTGCTTCCCACTTGCGTTTTAATATACCACATTCAACATGAAGAGAGTTCCATTGAGCCCAGTAACTTTTCAGCTTCTCACTCCGTTCCGAAATATCCTTCCAGTCTGGTCTTTCCATGTCTTCTTTCCAAGCTGTTCGCAGGTCCTCGTTGTCCCAACCTGTAGATGGTTCCACGGTTACCAACTGTATAGTTGCTGTTGTTTCTTTTTCTTCCATCCGGGCGCAATGTTTGCATTCAAGTTTGCATGGACGTCGTGAAAGGGCGTCTGCATTTCCATGGATACGACCTCTTCGGTGTTGTATTTCAAAATCATAAGCCTGGAGTCGCTCTATCCATCTCGCCACTTGTCCTTCAGGATTCTTAAACTGCAGAAGCCATTTAAGCGCTGCATGGTCGGTGCGAAGGATGAATTTCTGTCCGTAGAGATATTTATGAAAATGCTTTGTTGAACTTACAATGGCAAGTAGCTCCTTTTTTGTAGCACAATAATTTTTCTCTGACTTTGAAAGTGCTTTGCTATAGTAAGCTACTGGAACTTCTTGACCATTCTCCTCCTGAGAATGCACTGCACCAATACCTTCATTGCTGGAATCCGTGCCTATTGTACATGTTTTTCCCAGCTTTGGATAGTGAAGTACTGGAGCCTCACAGAGCTGTTGCTTCAAATTTTCAAAACTTTCGTTGCATTTATCCGACCATATAAACGGCCTTCCCTCTTCGGTAAGTTGATGTAGGCTTCTTGCTGTATCTGCAAAACCTTTCACGAATCGCCTGTAGTAGGCAGCTAAACCAAGAAAACTCCGTAATTGATGTTTATCCTTTGGAACTGGCCAATTTTTGATGGCTTCTATCTTCTCTGGATCGGTTCTCACTCCTTGTGATGAAACTATGTGCCCTAAATATTTAACTTCATTTTTGAATAGAGCACATTTACTCGCACTAAGCTTCAATTTTGCATCTTTGAGTCTTTGAAGTACGTCCCGTAAGTTATTTTTATGTTCCATGAATGTCCTTCTGATTACTATTATGTCAGCCAAATAGACAAGACCTGTTTTCCAGGTTAAACCACGTAGAACACATTCCATTAGTCGTTCGAATGTGGCTGGAGCATTACATAACCCAAATGGCATTACTTTGAATTGCCATAAGCCACTGCCAACTGAGAAAGCAGTTTTCTCTCGGTCCTCGGGATGTGTTTCCACTTGCCAGTAACCACTCTTCAAATCCAGCGTGGAAAACCATTGCGCTCCGGAAAGGGTATCCAATGTGTCATCAATCCTTGGTAATGGATAGCTATCTTTTCTCGTCACGTTATTTAGTTGGCGGTAGTCTACACAGAATCGGGTGCTGCCATCCTTTTTCCTAAACAGAACAACCGGCGATGTCCAAGGGCTGTTAGATTCCTCTATGATGCCTTGCTTCTTCATGCAGTTCATCATGTCTGCAACTTCTGGTTGTTTGGCTAATGGCAATCTTCGTGGTGTCTGTCGAATGGGTCTGAAATCTCCTGTATCGATCCGATGCTGGACAAGATTTGTTTTACCATAGTCATCTTCATTCATTGCAAATAATTCCGAAAATTCGTCGTTGTGTTGTTGTTCACTTAAGGCACTGGACGAAAGAAGTTTCTGAACCTGTTGGGTAGTAGCTGATATAGTTTTTGTCTCCTTGACATTACTACCATTATCCAAATTGACGATTTGGTAAACGGGTTCACAATTTCCAATTATAGCACCTTCTTTTAGTTGTACCTCATTTTCGGATGTGTTAAGCACTCTGACTGGTATTAATGTTGCACCTTCTGCCTTCACTAAAGTCTTGCCAACAATGATGCTAGATATAACTTTTGTGGGGTAAGGCTCCACCAGATAGAGTCGCCAGGTCCCGATGTCATCAGTAAGCTTTGTCCATATTAGTGTCTCGGAGCAAGGCGAAAGAGTAATATTTTCGCAGACCATCGTTCTTACTTTCGCAGGATAATCTGCTCCTTCTCCTAGTCTCATAGGAATTTCTATATTCCCATATTTGCGAATCCGCTCTCCGACATCCAGATTTATTTTGTATGTAGTCATGAAGTCTATTCCAAGAATGCATTCATCCATTATGTCTGAAACCAGGAAAGTGTGAGGAAATAGTAGTTCGCCTAGTTGAACATCTAAGGTTATTTCTCCAAACACCTGTGCTGCTGCTCCAGTTGCTGTTCTGAGTAGATATTTGGTGGTGTTGTGAAGCCATTTGTTCTTAACAAGATCTGTTCTAATAATTCATCTTGAAGCTCCAGTATCGATAGTAACTGCGCAGTCATTTTTTCCTACACTTCCATATATAACAAGACTGCTATTTTTTCTCTGTAACTGACTTACTTGGATGATGACTTCGGGGCTGTCGATTCCACCAACCAACTTCTGCACCACAAAGTTGGTTTTTACTAGTTTTCCGACTGCTCAACAGGAGAGGCGATGCGACTAGTCGCTGCTTGATATCTAGTCTCTCCACGAATAGCTTGTTCCCTGGCTCGACATCTTTGGCATTCTTCTTTCCCCTCTTCTTCTGGTGATTCCACTCGTCGACGTTTTCTGCAGTCTCTTTGAAGGTGCCCTGGTTTATTACAATTCCAGCATCGAAGGACACCACGTGAAGGCGGGCTCTGTGATGATTGCACTCTGTTACAAGTACATTCTTCACTGAAATTTCTCTCACTCGTACTGCACTCCGTGAAGCTTGTCTGGCGGATTCGTACGTTAATGCATAGGCTAGTGCTTCTGCTGTTGATTTCTTTCCTGCTAGCCTTAACGCTTGTTGTAAATTTTGATCTGCAATAGCGTTAACAAATGCCTCCGTCGCCACTTCATTGAGAAAATCCGCATACACGCTGGAGTATGAAAGATGCGCTAATCTTTCTACATCTGCCTGCAGTTGTTGTAGTGTATCGCTATGCTTTTGAATCCTGTTGCGCAACTGTAGGCGGTATACTTGCTGCATGTGTTCATCTCCGTAACGTAATTCTATCGCCTGTACTAATGAAGCGTAATTACGTTGATTTTCAATCGGTACAGTTTGTAAGAGTTCTGACGCAGGACCTCGAAGTGCTAACATCAGAGCTATAGCTTTGTCTTCATCATTCCATCCATTTACCTCTGAAGCTGCCTCGAATTGTCTTGAAGATATGCCACGAATTTTGTCCATCAAATATTGGAGGTTTCATTCTACCTGCTCCGGATTTTTCAGGTGCAACGTTTAGAGGCTGACGATGCTTTATTCTTTCCAGATCTGCTTTAAAGTTATCAAGCTGTTCCGTGACATTTTGTTGTACTCCCGACACTTGTTGTCGAACTTCCAACACTTCCTGCTGTATTCCTTCAATTTTCACATTTTGTTCGTCTAATGAAACTTTCAGAAATTTCTTCTGTTCCTCCAAACAAGTTTCTAGACAATTCTGCAAAGAATTCTTTTGTTCATCCCAACGGGATTCCAGAGAATTCTTTTGTTCTTCAAAAGAATGCTTTTGCTCGTCCAGACGGGTTTCCATAGATTTCTTTTGCTCATCTAAACGGGATTCCAGAGAATTCTTTTGTTCCTCGAGAGAATTCTTTTGTTCGCCCATAGATTTCTTCTGTTCCTCGAGAGAATTCTTTTGTTCCTCAAGAGAATTCTTTTGCTCATCAAAACGGGCTTCCATTTTACTCATTAAAGTACTCAAAAGCTGTTCCATTTTCATCGCAGGCTCTTCTTCAGCTTCGATTTCTTCCAAGTTCTCTTCGAAAACAAATGTTTCAGGATTCTTTCCTTCCTCTATCAAAGATTGTCTAAGTCGCTCGACTTGAACTTTCTTTGTGCCTGTCGTTTGTAATGACCGGTTCCCTAACTCCACTTTCAAATCCTGCATTCGAAGCTCGTCCACTTTGCGCCCCATTATTTTAGTAATTCTCTTACAGATGAATATAAATTATTTTCCAGAACTTTCACAATTTAACACAATTTCTCAAAATTAATCACGCTTTTAATTTTTAGTCAATTGCCACCACTTTATTTCGCGAATTTATTTCACTTCTGACACCAGTTGTTGTGAGCGTGGCCTTTGGTTCGTTATTTTAAAACACATTATTAAATAATTGATATATAAGTTCTTTATTTCACTCTAATCATATAAAATTCACAATTCCTCAATTGATCAACTCAACTCTAATTATCGCTAACACTGTACTTTCAATTATCGCAATCTAATTACAACACTTTCGCCCGTTTATTACTTTCACTTGTTAACTTTGCGACCTCTAAAACAAGACTCTTTTTCTGGCGATGACAACTGTTATATTTATACCCTAGAAACTCTCCAGATTATTCTGGAGTGTTCTATTCTAGAAGCTTCTTGACTATTCTATTCCTGAACTTCCCGAAGATTCCATCATCGATTCTCCGAACCTGAAGTTGTTTACTCTCCATTGCCAGTAGATGCTACCAGTTTTCTCCTTCTATTGCACGTAACAGTATCATAGTCGAAATTCAATGGAGGACCTAGTAAATTGCACAATGACTTGAGAGGAATCTGCTTACTGTCCAGAGCGAGGAAATTCCTGACTCACGTGATCCAGAAAAGAATTAAATCTGCAGTCGACCAGACGATCAGAAGAAAACAACCCGGGTTTAGGAATGGACGCTATTGAATAGATCATATTAACACCTAGCGGATCTAAGTTGAGTAAAGTACAGAGTACCGTTACCCCTTTACCTGGCTTTTGTGGATTATGAAAAGGCATTTCACTCAGTTGAAAGGGCGCATACATGGAAGGCACTAGGTACATAGATGCGGAGTCCCCACAAAATAATAGAGTTGATAAACGATCTCTTCTCCAATTCGAAATGTAAAGTTTCTTACAATGGAAAACTATCCTACAGCAGCAATGTAAATTCCAAAGTCCGTCAAATATGTATACTTTCGTCGCTCATATTTCTTATTGTTATTAATGACATACTTGCGAATACACTCGATAACAACCCGCTCGAAACCTCCCACCAATTTAGACTATGCCGATGACATCTGCTTGCTGGTCACCGACACCAAGACCTCAACATCATAATACAAAATCTTGCAGCAGAAAGCAGTCCATCAGGTTTAGATCCGCTGGATTGAGTCAGCGAAAACTAATGACGATAGAGGGGAGGTAGTGCAGAACTAACTTTTATTACGTTGTTATAGCATAAATAATTACTGAATCTACCAGTACAGAAAAACATTTCAATTCCCGTATAAACAAATCGAGGAGAGCATTTTGCCAGCTGTTCCAGATATAGAACTCCAATGAGTACAAAGTTACGCCTATCAACTCCAATGTGAAAATAGTACTGCTATATGGTTGCGAGTCGTGGAAGATTACCCAATTCATAACACTCCAATTGCAACTTTTTGTCAATAGGTGTATTCGTCGAATCATAAGAATTCAGTGGACAGATCTAGTGCATAGACAAAATAATAACATACAAATACTGGACAAGTAGAGCAAAAATATGCAACGCTTTTCTCGAATATAAAATCAACGATGCCTCGACGTTGCCTCGACTCGCATTTGATGACGTAACCAAAGGGTAAGTCAGGAACGCCTAGCTCATAAAATCAACGTTGCCTCGACCCGATGTAGGGAAGCCCACAATTTTTTCATACAAATTTACTGAAAACTCTTTATACCCTAGATGAAATCTATAGGGTACACGATGAAAAATATTTGCCTAAATTCGGTGGCAACAATTTGTGCCACAAAATACACTTTGGGCTTTGGAGATAGGTAAGTTTCAGCTATCTCTATCCATAGGGAGTTAGAATTCAATAGACTTTAATGAATTTTCTATCGGGAGAAGGGGAATTGTTTACATATAAGTTGGGTGATATTCAATGAATTAACTAAATGCACCATTAAATTAATGTAAATTTTTCGACAAATTTTGTGGAAATATCCGTAAAATTTAGAGAAATTTGAACTATACATATTTCCGCAGATATTATGGAATAGTGCATAAAGAAGCTCAAAACTTTTACCTTAATTACGAAGACTTTTACATAGTTAGTATAAAAAAATACCTTTGATAAGTAGATTAAGTAATTTTACCGAATGTAGGAATTCTTTCCGAAAGAGCAAGGGAATATTCAATGCTCTATGTTTGATGAACTATTAAACAAATTTAAATAATACATTATTATAGATGGAAATAAACATAAAGTAGGTATAGTGAATTGTAGACATAATGAATGATATTTTACACAATTGGTGTCTAAAAATATCTCTTTAATATAGACACAAATAGCTCCATTAGTGGTACTTTGATTTGAGGGAACTCAAATTAAGTTTTCCTAAAATAACTCATTTTTTTATTAAGGAATAGGTGATAGAAAAAATTAGTGTACAATGCAAAAATCTTTAAATAAGTTTATTTCAAAGAAAAAACAAAATATAGGCATAGAATGCTTTACAAATTAGGTTGCACCTACTAAATCAAAATAAATATATTATTATTTTCGAAACAAAAATTCAATAAAGGTTTTGAAAATACGATTATATAACATTTACAAGCCGTTTCATATTTTTGATACTATTAAGCTTTTGTAATGAATAAACGTTTTTTAAAAATTATCTCACATTATTTTACAACAGGCCTGTAGCTAGAACTAAATTAAAGGTAGGGCATCAGAAGTTTGAAGTAGAACGTAAATTTTCGGAGCGTTTTGATACATCTGTTAAGGTGAAGGGACATTTTTTTGAAAAAATAAGCTTCCAGAACCCTAATTTTATTAAATTTTTTATACGTAAACTAACACATGTATCTATCTACAATAAAAAGATATATGGAGCAAACAAGAAACACAACATGGTAAAAATATTCAATATAATTGCAGATTTACCATATTGTGGAATTGTGGTAGCACTTCGTCAATATCTTTTTTGTCTATTCTTTTCCGTTCAAATGCAAGAAATACCAAACCTGCCATTATCTCGTGACCCATTGACATTCTTTGAGGCTTATTGATAGCAATTAGTGTCGAAAAGGTAGATTCGCACGCAGCAGTACCACATCCGATTGTTGCGACTGATGCAAATAGTTCCGTATCTCTGAAGAAATCCCTTTGTCTGTATAAAAATTTTAATATGTTTTCACTCTGATCTCCTCGACCATTCAACTCATTCAAGTGCCTTTTCACAATAGTAGCCTCTTCTTTGGAAACAATTTTAATACCTGAAAAATAATTACAAATACGGATTTGTTTTTTTTTTCTCATTAATTTCCTCACAATAATTATATATTTAAATGTTAAACAGACTTAAACTTTGTCCAACTCATCAAAACACAAAATTGAATCTAGTAGATCTTCATTGTCTTCAAATCTTCATTTCATCTCAACTGTCATTATGTCTACAGCTTCATAACATTCCGTTTTAAATGGTGGAGCTTAAATTATCCCTGCAGTGTTTTGACGAGAAGATGATGAGCCATACAGCATTTAATAATCCAGATGTCTTGCCTTTACATGTCTGTTCTGTTCTGGGAACTATTTTGAGATTCTTTTCTACAATATGGTATTCTCAGCTTCTTCCAAAATTGTTTCATACATCTCTTCTGACCTCAATTTCTTCCTGGACACATTTTATTATTGATATGGCATCCTTCAATCCCGTGCTTCGACCCTGTAAAGCCTGTTAAGCTGCATCAGCATCACATAATATGTTTTGTTTTTGCTACTATCTTTGCCAGTCGAATTTCCTTTGATGTGAATACTTTTTGCAATATCATCACCATTGAATTTTCAATTTTTCATTTCATCAAAATCAGAGAATAATTTTCATATACGACTCTTGTAACAGTCAAATGTCCTGACCAAAGCTGTTCAAGTAGTCGACCAATCGTCTTACCTTCATACATGGCAGGAAGAGGTGGGAGGTAAGCAACGCAAACATGGCCGAGTAGTGGCTGACTGATCAGTGTTGCCGATCATACAGACTCGCCGCGATGACTTTTATGACGGTGCCGCTGAATACGGAATAAGTTGGCAATTTTTAAGGTATGGCATTGCCATTTTAAGGTGGGCATTGCCCCTCTATGCCCCTCCCCCAGCTACAGCCCTATTTGACAAACATTTGCAATTACAAAAAAAAAAATGAGATGGTTAAAGAATTCACTAATTTCTGATAAACTTCCAGGTTCAATTTTTATAACTTTTTTCATCGATGAAATTATTAATTTGCGCACGACTTAACCACACAAAGTTCAGAATAAAACTGTACACAGTGCACACATGCGTATTTCATTGGATTATAAAAAGATAATGTGGGCATTGTATTTGGGGTATTTTGACTAAAGTGAAAGGTTTCAATTTTCTATAACTGTATGGAACTGATATTTTTATTCCAAATTTACCAAATGAGAGTATATTTCCTTTCGATTTAGTTTTAAGATTTCAGAACTTATTAGTCACAAAATAATAAAATATATGGAAAATAGCACAGTTTAGGTAAAAATACATACATACTTTTCATCTAAAAATTCCTTTTGTAAAGGAAAAGAAATTAACCTAGAATATGCTTTTCTATGTACTATTTGATTAAATTTAGGTAGCCGAAAGGTATATTGCTAATTTTTAAGGGAACACTAGACTTATTTTACGGATATTCCTTGCACTGAATATAGGGAACCGTACATTTTTTTAGCAGTGTATATTTAGTTTGTCATTCCGTTTGTAACTCACAGAAATAATGATGGTAGAGCAAAATGGATTGGACGCATAATATTAAAAGTTATTTTAATTTTTGCATGTCCGTCCGTCTGTCTGTCTGTCTGTCTGTCTGTCTGCCTGTCTGCCTGTGAGCTCGATAACTCAAGAGTGCGTATACTTAGAGAGCTAAAATTGTTTACACGAACTTTAACAAAAAGTAAATTTTAGTTCGAAAATGAGACAAATCGGGCAACTTCTTCGTAGGGTTGCCATACAAAAATTTTGTTATCCACTATATACATTTCGACATAGAGTGCTGAAATTTGGTAGATAGTATTTTTATAGTAATACCAAATAATATTTCAAAAATGGACTAGATCGGGCAACCTCTTCTTGGTGTTGCCATATAAAAATTTAGGTTTTTTACGTATACTGTGAAAACGATCAGTCCTACACATTTTTATTGTATTAAAACTTCTTCAGAATACGATATCCTATAAAATTGGCTATAACCATTTTTTCTGTCCAACGAACCGTTCGAGAAATGGCTATATGCGAAAAACGACTTAGAAAAACAAACTTGCACAAATGGGTGACCATACGAAATTTCATGCGGGAATTCCTAGGGTATCAAAAGAATTGGTCTTACCAATTCTAGCTTTTTTACTTGTTCTTTAGAAGTTTTATGCGGGCCGCCAACGGTACACATGAAAGTATTGTGCTTGAAAAAACGCCCCAAAGTGAATAAAAACTCTATCAAAATTTCTAAAACAAAAAAAAAATGCATATTGCTTATCTACGCGTCTACGATCATAAAAATTGTTGTTGTTTCTAAGTGTGGCCTTGCTGATTTACACGTTGGTTACGTCATCAAGTGCAAGTCGTTGCATATTTGTGTTCTACTTGTCCAGTCTTTGTATGTTATGAGCTTGTCTATGTCGAGTGTCCAACGAAGGACTTTGAAGGCGCACAAGCCTGGACAACGAAGAAATAAGAAGAAAATAGAATTGGATTGGACATACGCTACGATGTAACAACAATACAGTACCTACCTTGCCATATTATTAGACCCATTAACATTTTCAGCTTTAAATTATGATAACTTGAAGTGTTTGCAATATTTGGCCATCTTTTTTAATTGATCACTTTTCCTGTCCCTTAGAAAATAAAATACAACACTAAACTTATTTAATAAGTATTTATTAGACTAAAAAAACAGACGTAGGACGCTGACGCTGACGCAATTTCTCCTTTTATTAGGAAGTTGAGCTAATCATGTTTTTTTCCCGTTATTCGAGTTGCTAAGAAACAATGCTAACATTAAAGTAGGGCCAATACAACAAAGAATGAAAAATGAAAACAAATAATCCATAAAAGCAGTTGTAAGATATCAAATCCAAAGTAAAACGAATGATTTGTCCCTCGACTGGAACCCACCAGGAACGCGTCGTATAGAAAGACCAAGCACCACATGGAGAACGAATATTCTTATAGGAGCATCAATCGGAAGGCTATAGAGGGAACTAAAAGCTGTCGCACGAAAACAGGGTCCGATGAAGGGCAACCGTTTCCGCCCCATGTCCCTCAATATATTCAAGGAGGCTGATGAACAAATATAATGAAAACATTGATTGAAGCGAAGAAATATACGCACAATATGGCGGAGATTCAGAGATAACCTTAATGAATACCGAAAAATGATGAATTATGAATATGTTTAAGATCTATGAGCTGCCAATATTGTAAACTATATACAAAATGTTGCAAACTTATATGGATTGAATAACAAAACAGGAACCGCTTTCATATTAATTTTACCTGGAATAATTCCGTAACGTTATGATTTGTTTTGGCAGATGTTTCCATAAAAGATACTCCCCAAGCTCCAGATTCCGCTTGTCCTTCACTAGGTGTAACTTCTCGCAGTTCAGCACTTTCATCGCATTTATTGCCTACTAACATTACAGGAATCTGTGATATATCCTGTCCCTTAAATGTATAAAAAAAATATATATATATATATAACGTTAGTAAGTACTCTAACTAAAGATTATGTGTCGTAAACTAATTAAAATATGGATCTCATATTAGAATTACATGCTTATAGATATCATTTGGCATTTAGTTAAAATAAATCTAATTTTAGTCAAACTTAATAAATGCTCTTTCTGCTTTAAGCATTTGTTTTACGGTTAACCGTTCGAAGTCGTATTATTTTTAAATACTCTTAATGCTAACCTGTATTTGTCTGTACCTCTTTACTCATAGTTATCTATAAATACAATTTTATTTACCTTTAATTCCTTAATGAGACTCCAAATTGGTCGTAATTCTTCTAAGCTTTGTTTTGAGCAAACTGAGTAAACTAATATAAATGCATGTCCTTTCGTTATTGATAGCCTTTGCATGGCAGGAAATTGATGCGATCCTGTAGTATCTGTTATTTGCAGGGTGCAAATATTTTTATTACAACTAATTACCTGAAAAATAATTATTGATTTCAAAATATTAAAAAATATATATATTTTAAATAAAATCTAAAATATAAATTAAAAATAAATCCAAATAAATCCTGAATTTTATACGGTCAGAGCAAATGACTTCACAACAAAACTCACAGCTAATGTACTTCCGAAGATTAACGAGTAAAAACCACCAAATTATGTTTGTCTAGACCGCACGAGAGCCACCATCCATGTTAGGAAATTCAATTGAGATGGTAACAAGCCAATCTATTCTAGATTTGTTTTCTACGTGCCTACTCAACGAATAAGCATATGGAGCATGGTTTTATATCAAGATCATAGATGATTTCGGGCAAATACTAGTTCGACTATTATGTGCCAATTCAATATTAGGTCTGTTTAATGAACTCGAAAAAAGTTCAGAGCAGAGCAGCTCAAGTTAGGTTAACTGTCCAATTAAAAGTAGAGCGTAAAAGAGCAGAAATGAGCAGGCAGCTCATGAAATGCAATTTTTTCAGATTTGTCACCAAAAAACACAATTTTTTAAATTAATGCATGATTAATATAAAGAAATTTTTTTTTTAACGCAATTATTTGAATTGTTATCAGAACTGTCAACACAATTTACAGTTGTCAAATGCCTGCTCTAAGCTAACTCCTTCGAAAAAGGTAGAGAAAAAATGTTGCTCTAGGTTACTCCAGTTCCCTTTAGAGCAGAGTCATTAAACACATTTCAGTTCACTTTAGAGTAGTAACCTAGAGCAGCTCATTAAACAGACCAATTAACAACTCTGATAAGGTCGACAACTCTTGCGAGATTAGATCCACATGTGGCTGTCGACACGAAAGGATTGGTGGAGCGGATATGTCAGTGTTTACCCAAGAATCTATCAAGGGCTTACTTATATACAGATACAAAAATAGTTCTTTTATAGATTGCTGCCACGTCATACACATTTTTGTCGCAAATAGTATGGAAAAATCCAAAATTTAGCATTTCCACATCAGTCAGTGTCATCATGGATGACGTCAGCTGCGATCCCATGCAATTTACACTAACCTACCGTATGTTTTAGGCGATCAGATTTTTTTTAACAAGTATCACAATAGCCAAACCAATAAATACAATTATTACGCAAAATAAAAGAAGGTACGTAACAACAGAACACAATTTTTATTAAACTATAGGTAGATATGAAAGAAAGGAAAACTTAGCTCCGGAATATTCATCCATTATTGGCTATAAACCCAAAGTTGATAAAATTTTCTGGTCATAGCAACATAGCGGCAGAAAAGAAGAACGGCATTGCATGGAAAAAGGAGGTGGCTCTACTGCTCTCAGTTATCAGCTCTACTGCCAATATGTATGTGAAGAATATTCAAAGGAGCACATAGAAGTAGTACCATTCATGAATAATCAACGAATATTCTTCGAATCTTTATATCAGGCTCAAATAAAATAATAAAAAGCGGCAGGAACTGGGTCGAAGTTTAAGACATAAAGAGTTGTATAAAACTAATAGATACCACCAAAAATCATTACCTGGAAATACTAAATCAGTTCCACTTAAACAAATAAAGGACACAAATGAAATCATCTTATATAAACGAATACAGAAAAGACAGCAAAAAAAGCTCTTTAGACTGTGTTATGACCCAGATCTTAATTATTAAGTTAAAAATTAAATTAGTATTATACTAATTCAAGATATTCAAATTCAGTTTAATCATGATAAACCAAGAATTTCATTTAAGGCACTTTCACATCAAAAACAAGAACAGAAAAATGTAAACCGAAAAACTCAATTTATTCCACTTTAAAACAAGATTTTTGTTCCAATGATTAATAAAATCCAGAGATATAGGATAAACTAAGAATTTTACTGAGTAAATAGTTATATTTATTTCAGATTTTGAAGAAAAACACAACTTTTATGCTTTATCGGCCGAAAAACTTTTTCGGCGGAAAAATTCGTCCGATAAATCATAAAAGTTGTGTTTTCTTAAAAATTCTAAGATAAATACTCTATTTTATTAGTAAAATTATTAGTTTATCCTATTTCCCATGATTTTATTAATCATTGGAGCAAAAATCTTCTTTTAAAGTGGAATAAATTGAGTTTTTCGGTTTACATTTTTTCGATTCTTGTGTTTGATGTGAAAGTGCCTTTAGTCTAGCGTAAGCATTTTAAAGGGTTATTATTCTTAAGTTTATTGAACCAGCGATCATAATTCACCACCGTGAGCATTGTCAATTTCCATTTTTTCGCTTTACATGCAGTTTTTACAATATTTACGCCAGGGGAATTACTGCTGGGTCAGCATTCTCACTGCGGTCAATTACTAATCGCTCACGTCGATGAACCCTGTTTCTTACAGGTCAATTTGTGTATTGATTTGTTAATATTGATTACGCATGTTGAATTTTGTTATAAATATATTGAATGAAATAAATAATAATCTCAGTTTTGTTATAATCGACAATCAGTGCGTTTCTATTAATTCAAGTCAGAACGGTCAGCTTTTCAACCATTCCCCATTATTTTGAGTATCGATACAAGCATCGATATTCAATTCTACAGCGGTCTAGATTGTGCATCTGGGCCTATATATCTCAGTCAAAGCAAAAGAGCTTTAACTTTAACATTGGTGACCCCGACGTTATTCAAGTGCTTCACTTGAATCACATATATACATTCATTTTGGTTGGAACTGCGGCGCTTATTTCCGCCAGAAGGAAAACTTATCATCGCCTTTGAAGGAAGATTTCATTTGACTTCCCATCACAAAGTGAGATTACAAGTGAGATTGAGTGAAAATTTCATTAACACGAAAAACTCCATAACTTAACAAAATTATGGAAGCACTGTTCAAGGAACAAGATCTGAACGGAGATGAGATTGATTCAATAATCTCGAATTATAAGAAAGATCCGGCCGACAGGAAAACCTTAACATATTCTGAGGAACGACTTAGGCGTCTCGAAGAACGTTGGTCCTTATTTAATGCTACAGACACCAAGATACGAGCATTACAGAATGTACCCAGAGATCATGCTTACTTCACGAATGATTACTATAACGCCATCTTAACCATCTTCAACAAGTATAAAAACCATTTCACCAGCCAAATCAAATTATTCAACAAAGCCGCCACTAAAGAGGTCATAGCTGGTACAAGTGACAACACCCATAACCAAGATGACACAGATCCAAAACCACAAAAGTCTGATGACACCAGTGCTCATGAAGAGCGTCGTAGAACTACAGAGATTCAATCAAACGCAATCAACAGCAAATAATTCGAGCAATAAGACGACAAAGAGAAGTCATCAAGGCACTTCGTCGGCTCATTGCAGAAATGAAAATGGATGAGGATCAACAGAATAAAAATTATTATAACCTGAAAATAAGCAGGTTAAATCAATATTGGTTGCAGATCGAAAATATAAACCAGAATATCTGGGAATTAGCCGAAGATCCAATGCAAATGGGTTACAATGTTGATGAGTACGTGCAATTAGAAGAAGAGGTACAAGATCAACTAGTTTATCTATCTGACAAACGGGATAAATTGACAACTTGTAGTACAACAATCAACAATAACACCATGATGAAACTACCAAAAATAGTCCTTTCAAAATTTGGTGGAGACTATTTAAAATGGTGTCGGTTTTATGATCTGTTTAACCAAATGGTTCACAAATAATCAATGGCCGATTACCAAAAAATGTGGTATCTTAAAACAAATTTGTCTGGGGAAGCTGAAAGGTTAATACGCCATTTAACTTTGTCAGATGAAAATTGCACCGCTGCTTGGGACATGTTAAAGGATCGCTATGATAACTCCAGGTTGTTAGTCACAGCTCTACTCACTACTCAACAAACTATTATCGCAACCAGTTATTGTGAACGAAAGTGCTATAGCAATTGAAACGCTCCATGATACAACGCAGGAATGTTTACTGGCTTTGAAAAATCTTAAGGTTTCCAACGCTGATTGGGATCCAATACTAATACATCTGCTAATCAAGAAATTGGATCAAACCACACATCGTTTATACGAATAATCTTTAAGTCATCCACGAAATCTAGAATCTATGAAGAGCCTCTTATCATTTCTGGAGAATCGATTCCAATCTCTGGAAGCACTTGGAAGCAAGGCAAAAATTCCAGGAAACTACCACATTAAACAAGGCACAACAAAACCTTTCACCTCTGCTGCTACAACTATACCAAATTGCATAGCATGCAAGGGAAACCACGCACTATTCTCGTGTAAGGACTTTCTTCGACTGACGCCATCAAACCGGCTAACTCTCGTCAAAAAACATAATTTGTGTATCAACTGTCTGAGACCGGGCCATTCATCACAGCAGTGCACATTGAGAAGCTGTACAAAATATACTAGAAAACACAACACTCTGCTACATATCGAGACATATTCAGCCTCATCTCAGTCACTTCCAAAAGTAGTTCCATCATCACCAATTAAAGGTGAAGTTAACGACAGACCAACAACATTAACCGCACAAACAGCCACAGGACAACAAAATTACATTCTATTGAGTACCATTCTCGTGAATTTAGTTGACAGTAAAGGAATGAGCGTCGAATGCCGAGCAGTACTGGACTCTGGATCCCAGATTAACTTCATAACCGAGAGAATGATTAAAAAACTTGGCCTGACTGGTACTTCTCAACAGATGCAGATACAAGGCATTGGACAAACAAAACAGCATACACAACGAAGAGTAAATATGCTCTTACAGTCAAAATTGAATGGGTTTGCTACTAGGGTAGAGGCCTTCGTTCTGCCACAAATCATAGCACTCAACCTACTCAAGAAATAAGTACAGATTCCTGGGCGATACCAAAAAATATAAAATTAGCCGATCCCAACTCAACAATCCATCTCGTATAGACGCACTACTGGGAGCAGAATTCTACCATGACCTGCTATGTATAGGCCAAATAAAGTTGGGCGAAAACTTACCAACCCTTCAGAATACTGTATTTCGTTGGATAGTAGCCGAAAGGGTCGGCGGAAGACACTTAGACAAGGCCACCTGTGGGGTTTGCAGTGAAGATGAAACGTTTGACATAGAAAGGTTTTGGAGACTGGAGGAGGTTGACACTACGTCTCAAACACTCTCACCAGAGCAAGCACGATGTGAGAATCATTTCAACCAAACTGTGAAAAAAGACCCTGCGGGACGATTCATAGTGCGCCTACCATTTAATCAAGCCACTGACAAGCTAGGGGAGTCCAAAGATATCGCTTTACGAAGATTCCTGTCGCTAGAACGAAGACTTGCCAGACACAATGATGTTAAATCACAATACGTGGAATTCATGAATGAATATATCAAGCTCGCCCACATGCAGGAAATTGACGAAAGAACTATTCAACATCCATACTACTTTCTTCCTCATCATAGCGTTATCAAATCCGACAGCTTAACGACCAAACTAAGGGTTGTCTTTGATGCATCTGCCAAAACTTCCACGGACGTATCGCTGAATGATGTCTTAGCAACAGGACCGACTATACAGGACGAACTCTTTTCAATCTTGCTGCGATTCAGATAGCCCAAATTCGTCTTCACAGCTGACATCGAGAAGATGTACCGCCAGGTCCTACTCAATGAAGAAGATCATCGATTTCAGCTAATCATATGGAGAAGTGATTCGAATGTCCCACTGAAATTCTATCAGTTGAACACAGTGACCTATGGAACAACAACAGCTCCATTCCTAGCGACAAAATGTCTAAAAAGGTTGGCACAGGAAGATGGCAAGGCTTATCCTACAGCTTCGGAGGTAATTCAGCGCGATTTCTACGAATATGATGTCATGACAGGGTAAAATTGCCTAGCCACAGCCATTGACACTCAAAGACAACTGATTGCTTTACTCCAGAAAGGCGGATTCAAGATTCGAAAGTGGTGTACTAACCATCCACGCTTACTTCAAAGCATTTCACGAGAAGACACTGCTATTCAATTGGATGAATTTGAAGAGCATATCAAAACCCTGGGCTTAACATGGATACCAAAGAATGATGTCTTCTGCATTAAAAACAATTGGACTAAAACAGATCGAGTGACCAAAAGACTCATATCATCGGACATAGCTCACTTGTTCCAAATGTTCCTTCAACAATTATGGAATCTTAAAAGTTGACTGGGATGCCGCAGTCCCATCAGAGCTTCATACAAGATGGATCAGATTTCGTGAAGGGCTGCAATTATTGAATGACATAAAGATCCCAAGACACGTGTGTAGCCAAGAATGCCCAAGTTCCACACAAATACATGCCTTTGCAGATGCTTCTAAAAGGGCATACGGAGGAGCCGTTTATATCCGTTCTGTCAATAGTCATAACCGTATCGTAGTGAGGTTACTCTGCGCTAAGTCGAGAGTAGCTCCAACTAAGCAATTGACACTACCTAGACTTGAATTATGTGCCGCGAAGCTTACTGCTGAGCTTACCAAGCGCGCAATGCAATATCTCAAAATTGAAGATGCCATCATGTTCTACTGGACAGATTCGGCGATAGTTCTCGCCTGGATAAACTCTAGATCGTCGTCATTTCAAACATTCGTCGCCAATCGAATTGCTTCTATACACGAACTGTCATCACCCCAGCAATGGAGGCATGTAAATTCAAAGGAAAATCCTGCCGATATCCTATCCCGTGGTATTGCTCCAGAAAGATTAGAAGGCTGCAATCTCTGGTTTTATGGACCTCCCTTCCTACACGGTGAAGAATCAATATGGCCAAAACCATATAAAACAGACTCAGAATGTGAGCTTGAAAGGAAACGCACTGCAATACCAGTAACAATCGAAAACAGCATTCCACATTTCGTATATCATATAAATCACCAAAATTCCTTCAAAAAATTGCAACGGATCACGGCTTACGTTCTACGTTTCATATATATCACCACAAACAAAGACAAAACTAACCTAAATAAGAGCTGTGCATTGACAAGCCTAGAATTAGATAAGGGATTACTCACCATAATTAAGATCATGCAAGGGGAAAATTTCAAAGATGATCTATCTCAGCTACAAAAATTAACGGAGCTAAATAAATCCAGCCCACTTATTAGCCTTGCTCCATTTTTAGACGATCAAGGGGTCATTCGAGTCGGAGGAAGATTAGAAGCATCATGCTCCTGCCCTATAATCATCCATTTACAAAACCTTTAATGACCGACATCCACAGGAATCATCATCATGTCGGCCCACAAGCTATCCTGGCAATAACCAGCCAACAGTTCTGGCCAATAAAAGGGAAAACCATCGCACGCTTCATAGTGCAAAACTGTGTCCTGTGTCCGATGTTTCAGAAGCAATCCGAAAATGCGAACACAGTTAATGGGGAATCTTCCAGCTACCCGAATACAACCGGCACGACCCTTTACTAACTCAGGTGTGGATTTCTGTGGGCCAATATGGACGCATTTTCATCTTAGAGGGAAGAAACCTCAAAAAAGTTATGTAGCAGTGTTTTGCTGCTTTGCCACCAAAGTAGTGCATTTGGTACGTGATGTAACAACGAACGCATTTATTGGTGCTCTGAAACGCTTTATGGGCAGAAGGGGCCACTGCCAGAATTTATATTGCGATAATGCTACGAATTTTGTTGGCGCATGAAACCAACTACAAGAACTACTGGATAACATCTTCGCAGACAAGGCGAGAGAAGAGATCGAAACAAGGTGCAGCGCAGGCGGAATTGACTTTCACTTCATACCTGCGCGACGAACTCCCCATTTTGGAGGTCTATGGGAGGTAGCCGTTAAGTCAGCCAAATACCTACTTTAACGCAGATTAGCTTCAGCTTCACTTACGTATGAAGAGCTGGAAACGGTCATGATTGAAATAGAAGCAATACTTAATTCCAAACCAATTACATCCATCTCCTTTGATCCAAATGATTTCACGGCTTTGACCCATGGACACTTCTTGATCGGTGAGCCCCTCGCGGCCTCCATTAATCCCAGATGTGAAGAAACAAGAATAAGTCTTCTCAAACGATGGAAACTAGTGACTCACATTAAACAGGAGTTCTGGAGGCGATGGTCAAGAGAATATCTCAACCAACTGCAGCACCGTGTTAAGTGGAAGCAAAGCTGCCAAAACGTCCAACCAGGTACTATCGTGATCATACAGGAGGATAAAATGGCCGCTAGGAAGAATTGTGAAAACATTCAAGGGCAATGATGGTCTTGTCCGAGTAGCCGACGTTCGAACGGCAAATAATACATTACGGCCCAATACACAAGCTCGCTCCACTGCCTATAGAGGACGATAACGAAGATAGATTAGCTAGTCATGATGATCAGGACAGAGAAGGTCAAACTTCAAAACGACGAAACTCATCCCAATTGGCAGAAGGTTGCGACAACTCTATATGCAGTAGCGGCGAGGTTAAAAAAAACGACACGTCACACGTACGGTTCCGCACTAACAACACTTCTCTTAACCTGTATGATTCTACCCATTATCAGAGGACAGCATATTGAAACATCCCCTTTCACACCACAACCTGGGTTATATTTTGAGAAAATCAGCACGACTAACATAATATCAAATGAATGGAACCTTGTAGGCTATTATGAAATGGAGACATACTGGAACGATTTTCAAGCAATTATAAATAGCACCAAAACCCTAGATCACCTGTGCACTCAGATAAACTTTCTCTTTGTGCTAAAACAGACGAGTTCGTGTGTCAAACTAGTTAACCAATTCAATCGTCTGCAAGAGGAAATTTCTACTGATAAAGAACTCCTACACGCCAAAACTAAATCTACTAGAACCAAAAGAGGTGCTGTTAATATCATTGGCAATGTGGCGAATGCCCTGTTCGGCGTACTGGACTCGAATATGCAGCAGAAATGTTCTAACACTATTGTTGACATAAAGGAAAATGAAAACCGTCCTAAAAAATCAGACGTCTTTGATAGACTCCACAATGAATATAATGAAAACTGATCAAGAAAGTGTTGACAGAAAGTTCCAAGAAATAGATGATCACCTTGACCAGATAAACCTGCGCATAAATAATATCAGTGAAGGACTGTATCAGCAGAAAGCGATGGAACTGTTTTCTTCATTAGCAATGGAACTGACCCTGATGACGTTAAACTTTCAAAAAACACAATCAGCAATAATAGACACTTTCACCGACACCCACTATGGAAGGATTAATCACAAGCTCCTTTCCCCAAGGCGATTAGCTCAAGAGCTTACTATGATCAAGGCCTATTTACCCACATCTCTTCAATTACCAGCATCCCAGGATTCTATACTACAGTTCTATAGCTTGAGGACAATAGAGGGCCGAGTCGTTGAAAATTATGTTATCTTTCGATTGAGATTACCTCTCGTAAGCTTAGAGAAATTCGAATTATTCCGAGTCACTCCCATTCCAGCATTGATCAATGGAACACTTGTTGCAATTAACCCTGCATCAGAGGTTCTAGCAATTAATCTGCATCGAGATCAATATTACCCATTGACTAAGCAACAGCAATCATCCGTGTCTACAAACTGATGAAACTATCTATTTATGCAAGTAGCTTCCTCCAATCTATCGAAGAGGAGCAAATGTTAGCCTGTGCGAATTTGAACTGTTTCATCACAGGGAAATCTCACCTACATGCGATCTCAGAAGAACCAACAGTGACCCAGTATGGATACAGTTATTCCACCCAAATCAATGGATCTACGCTTTCAAGGAGAAGACTACAGTCAACGTCGTATGTGGAAATGATGTATCTCAAATGTCAATCGAAGGTTCCGGTCTCTTGAAACTTCAAGCAAACTGTATTATCAGGCAAGAATTTTTGACGATCCAAGGGCATCATGTATATCCAACTACCAGCAAATGGTCCTACACACGTGTCGGAAGCAGTCCCAAACCCATAAGCCTCGATCATCTTCCAATGATTCAACACAATGCCATAGCGTATCTCGCTAAATTAGTAGAATTGAGAGCCCTTCAGAAGGAAGTTCAAATGCAGGATATAAGAGAACTCCCAAATAAATTTCACGCACACCACGTCCATCACTACACGGTAGGATATCTAACACTGTCCTTGGCAATCATTATTACAATTTTTGGAATCATTTGGAGATGCAAAACAACTAAATCATGCTGCAATACATCTAAGGCTCCTAAACCCAGAGCGAGACGAGTTACAACCCCGGACCTCAAGGGAAACATTCACAGTTGAACAAGGTATGTTCAACGCGGGGGAGTATGTTATGACCCAGATCTTAATTATTAAGTTAAAAGTTAAATTAGTATTACTAATTAATCAAGAATTTCATTTAGTCTAGCGTAAGAATTTTAAAGGGTTATTATTCTTAAGTTTATTGAACCAGCGATCATAATTCACCACCGCGGGCATTGCCAATTTCCATTTTTTCGCTTTACATGCAGTTTTTACAATATTTACGCCAGGGGAATTACTGCTGGGTCAGCATTCTCACTGCCGTCAATTACTAATCGCTCAAGTCGATGAACCCTGTTTCTTACAGGTCAATTTGTGTATTGATTTGTTAATATTGATTACGCATGTTGAATTTTGTTATAAATATATTGAATGAAATAAATAATAATCTCAGTTTTGTTATAATCGACAATCAGTGCGTTTCTATTAATTCAAGTCAGAACGGTCAGCTTTTCAACCATTAGCCATTATTTTGAGTATCGATACAAGCATCGATATTCAATTCTACAGCGGTCTAGATTGTGCATCTGGGCCTATACATCTCAGTTAAAGCAAAAGAGCTTTAACTTTAACAGACTGCTCGACTCCGAATGTACTGAATATATAGAAGCTGAAAAAGAGGACGCAGAACCATGATAACTATGTATTTATGCAATTACTGAAGTAATGAACTTCAATTCTAGAAACTACCGTAAATATCAATCTTCAATCTATCCAAATATCATGAAGGGCAGACAAGAATCCATTCGACGGTAGTTTAACTCAATAAAGGACCACTTAGAAGTCTTCCACAAGACATAGGTGATAAGCAATATGAACAACAAGGAATGCACAAACCTGCAACTCAGTACACATACCAACTACGCTAGTTTTGCAAAATTTTTACAGAATCCAAGAACCATTACTTAAAAGTGCAAACAAATCATAATAAAATTATACCTCGCCTGCTCTCCCCTATGCAGTTATAAGATCAACTCACACTAATTTAAAAACATCTTTCTTCCTTGTTAACGCTGCAAAATTAAAGGATGGCTTTTATCTACTCTACAACTACTTAGTCTAAAACTTGGCTCATAAATTTTCTCTGTAATCTAATGAAGAGAGAAGTTAAGAATCTAACTTTTGCAAACGAACGAATTGTCCTTACAATACCATAACCTCCTAACTGCATTATGCTGTACCGAGGGAACGTATGAGCGATTTTCTATTTCATGTTTCACAAAAAATATTGTGTTTCTGTATTTCACCGTTAGAGCGTCCTTTAAAACGATTACATAAAAAACATGTAAAACTCAACCAATCAGATGAAATTTTACACGCGTAAATCGAATTTAATTAAAAAAATATATTTTCTTGTGCCCAAGTGATATTTTAATCGCTTATAAGGAATTAAGCTCATTCCGACTTTAATTTTCAAAAGTTAGTCTTAACTGAATCCTGCTTATGGGCAAGAGAGACGGAGCATGGTAAACACTATCTTTACCTTATTCCTTCTGCGGTGATTGCATCTGTAGCCAACATAAAAACATCACATGGCATAAGCAAACGTTCCAGAATGCAATATTTTGTATTGGTAGCTCCAACTCTGCCATAGGGCGAAAGAGAGAACTATAAAACTTGTGCCATGCCTTCCTATAGGAAAATAACAATACGCTCAGTTCATTGTTATAAGTCAGTGGCCTGGACCAGCAGTATGTTTTGGACACCAATCCAAAACTTTATGTTTAGGCATTAAGGTAACAATTATTCAATTATGCAGATTGAGTACTAAATACTAAAATTTCTAAAAAAAAAAAAAACAATCTAAATTCAATTTGTAAAGCTTTATAAATTCAGGTCATTCGCATCAGTTTCCAAAAATGCAGACGAATTCATTAGCGCTTTCAAATTACACGCATAAGTCTCCTGAAAATCGTATATAAATACTGTGCATTTTATAATTAAAAAAAAAATTAAAGTTATTTAATAAAGAAAGCGTTGTTCCCGATTCAAGTACAAAGCCTTTTTGAATCCAATACCACCAGAACAATTTAGGAAGCCTTCTTGGCTCAAACAGGATCTGAAAGGAAATCGGAGGAAATAAAATCAATTAATATTGTATAAGATTAGCGAAGGTTAAATCTCGAGTTCTCTCTGAAAGTTTTAAAAACTGTGTAGTGGTCAACTGGAGTTAACGTATCAATACGTGGATAGACAGCGGTAACCTAAACTCATCAATTCTATGAAGTCTTAGGAGAAGACGCAGTCGATTTTACACTACAGTGCAAGTTAGATCAATCATATCTGCGAGAGGGACCGTATTTTTCTAATATTACTCTGACTACCGATAACTTTCTTACCTTTTACTTTCATCGGGGCATGCAAAGCTGTGTAAGAAAGTAAAGGAATCTTCATACTTAAA
This sequence comes from Dioctria linearis, assembly GCA_963930735.1. Classification (NCBI taxonomy): domain Eukaryota; kingdom Metazoa; phylum Arthropoda; class Insecta; order Diptera; family Asilidae; genus Dioctria; species Dioctria linearis. The sequence continues at coordinate 204,576,000 of OZ005741.1, read as the reverse complement.
GCACATAAATTACAAACTACTTTTATTTTTATAACATTATAGCGCATTTTTAATTGGGAAATCGGAACTTTAAAATTCATTGTATAAAATTCATTATATGGTGGCCACCTCTCATTGTTGATCTAAAAACTGGAAAACAATCTAGGAATCTTCTTACTTTCCACTATGAGAAACATCCCGGTCATGTCACCCAGTGACCCTTCTACCCTGCAACCGTCGTAGAGCATAGCATTAAATACAGTTCCTATATTATATTAATACCTAGCGTTTGTTGATTATGAAAAGGTATTCGACTCAGTAGACATAACTGAAGTACTCATTAAGGCGAAATTACTCCAAAGATAATTCCATTCTACAATCATCTCGGATATGAGCCTCTAGTGAGAGCTCAGGTAATACACTCAAATTTCACACAATTCTACGAGACGTGACAGGTGAAAGGTTTAATTCATAACATATCGGTTGTAACGTATCTACTCTTATCTACTTTCTTGCCGACGCCTAACCAAACAAGTTGGATGATAAGATTGGAAAATGGAATAGGTTTTATCTGCATATGTGTATAAATTCTTAAACTTCTCGAAAATCATGTCGAATGTGGTAAAAGAATGAATATATAATGTATCAAATATATAATCAAACCAAAACCCCACGAAACTAAGCAGCTAAGCAAGTTCCCCTGAATCCATCATTATGGGTCACTGATCACGAATGCAGAGGTTGTCTAAATAAACTAATTTTTCAAATATTTACTATTTACTGACCGTTCATGTACATGGCTTTGGTAAATGTCTTTTAGTAGCAGAGCTTCCGTCTCTCATCTAGTCACCGCGACCTAATGTTTTGTGACATTACCCCTAAATGCCCTAGGTCGTCCATTTGAACTTAAGGTGCCATTTTTTCGACATCTTTTGGTAGTGGAAATGCCTTTCTTATATGTTTTAGCCTCATGCCGCACAGAGCTTCACAATCATACATGACATGTTCAGCGGTTTCGTCGTCTTCCATACAGAAACGACAGGTCCATCATCGACTTTACCAATCTTTTTAAAATGATATCTAAGTGGGCAGTGCCCAGTAACCAAATTAAGAACAATTAAATATTCCATTTGGAGTTGAACATTTATTTGATCTTGTAACCCACGCTCAACGAAGAAATGTTCGTTTGTTGTGGACTAAGGTTTTGCAGAAGTAAATTAAAAATAGATGATGAAATGAACACCTGCTAAGACTTCTAAACGCAATGTTATTATAATCGCAAAAAATGACAGGAAAGTGTATTTTTAAATAACATCGTATTATCCATATTATGCTTATTTAGTAGCTATAAAACTGATGATATACGCATCGGTCAGTACTTCTGTGCGTAACTAGAAATATAATATGTATATCATGTTGATAGATTTATTTCCCATTTTCTATTTTTTTGAAGCAGCAATAGTTTATCAATTATTTGTCATTTATTTAATCTTACACTTACTTGGCGATATGTGTCTTCAATTGTGGGAATGTAGCTCTCGCGAAAAGTTCCTTTAATAAATCGTAGCACCAAAGAACTTTTACCAACACCGCCCGCACCAAAAACAACAACACGATAATCATTACTTTGTTCTGGCATTATTAAAGTATCTTTTTTTTACTTCAAAGATTTGCGGAATATATGTAATTAATTTATAAAAATTCGTTTCACTGATAAAGATCAAAAGCAAAGTCAGTCCAAATATTGATGATTAAAGAGTTGAAGAAGTCGGAATGACTTTATATTTTAAAATATCACTTTTAATATATTTCATTGGATATTAAATTGATATTTAATTTTTATTAATTTTTACATTGAATATTATATTGTTCGTTAAAAGTTGAATGAATTTATCTTCTTAATATTTAACAGTTTTCTTCTACAATTCATTTTTACCTAACGCCTAAAAGCTGGCAATTAGTTTTGTTATTAGCACGTATTCTAACGTCTCATTTTTTCATAACACTTATTTTAAACTATTTATAAAATGTCCATTTTGGACCAAAATAACACCTTTTAGATAAAAGTAAGAAATGAGAACTTTGAATAACGCAAAACAAAAAGTCGCGAAGAATATGAACGATGGAAGTCGAAGTTTGACATATTTAATGACATTGCCGTATCTCTGGCGCTGGAACTGGATGGAAGTGGTGCTATATGTTGCTATGTTATGTATGTATACATATATATATATTGGAATTAACAATTGCAATTAACTTATTCAATTTCATCCGATTGTGGCGCGAAATCTAAAAAAATATAAAAAATTAATAGCTTCTTAGATGAGGAGTGGCTTTTTAAAACTATTAACTAAATGGAATTTCGTACTAATCCTTAACTTTGTGTTGGTGCAACGTAGTACAATAAAAAGTCGTAAAACGTTGAAAAAGGAATATCGCTTGTTAGTGAGCACGCAGAAGTGAATTTTATTTGATTAAACTACAAATTTATATAAAATTCGCTTAAAATATTTTAATTGTTATGACAAAAATGAGCAACAGTTCCAATTATCTATTGCATTTGATTCTTTGGCAGCCAAAGAACTAAAAAAGGGCTCTAAGTAGATAATAGAATTAAGCATCTCACAAAGAAAATTTTAGCCCATTTATATCTAATTTGTTGCAATTATTTATTTATATGATTTTATACCATTGAATAAAAAACTTATTATTCAATGTTTTATACCAATTATGATTTATGAACAGTGCCAATTGAACAGCTGTCATTTGTCAGTGTCAAGAAGATATTTCTGTGACGTGTTTTACAAATGTCATACGGTGTCCATTCTGGATTTGCTTCTTTAAATTCGTAAAAATCTTTAAAAAATTGCTAAAAATGGGTTCTTTTCGACGAGACAAAGATGATGAAGATGAAGGTAATCTTATGTACATGTTTTCTTATGAAGATATCTGCTCTTCCTACTTGTGTGTATTTCTTTTTGTAATCAACTCATCAACTCTAAATAACATGTACGACTTGCTTCAGCTACAAAGTTATCATTATTGAGAGTAGAATTATATATTAAGACATTTCTGTTCCTCGGTTTTATTGAAAATATTGAAAAATGTATATAAATGCATAATATAAAAACAGAAAAACTTAGATGATAATTTGGTTGACAGTTTAAATTTGTGAAACATCAATGGGTTGGTTGGTTCAGCACCAAACACGTCACGTTTGGGGTTGACTATACTCTGAGACCGTAGTTGATTAATGTTACTTATAGTCGGCATATAGTAACTAGCTTGGTAGCAGAGCACACTGAATAACTATTGTGGTATGTCCCTTTCAACCGAATTCCTACATATTCATGCTTAGTTCACTTCAACTTAATTTGTAATTAAGTTATTCTAGTAACCCTGTTTAAAGCTACGTTACAAATTGGACACTTCAAAAGTTAGTGTAGATTTATAAAATTAAACTTTTTGCATAACTTTAGTCCTATAATGCAGATTTTACAACAGTAATTAGTACATGATTCTTGATAGTCAGTTTCGATTCAAAAGAGATTATCGATCTGATAAAATGAGAATGAATTGCTCCATTGGGCCTTTCGGGCTGGCTGTCAAAGTTGAAAAATCATAATATGTGGTTTATCATTTCTATTCATTATGGAAAAGATGAAATATTTCAACTTTGTGCGGTGTATCAATTAACTTTAATATTGACAGCCAGCCTTGAACGAATAAATTCTATTTGGGACTGAAGACCTCTTATACAAAGTTGAATTTTTTAAAGTTTTCCAGTAGAATGAGAAGTCTTTATCAACTCAATTGTGTTTATTATAATTCCTTGTTTGTACCTCGCTTTCCATATGCAAGTCCCATCGAAAGCCTTAACTCATTTAAAAAAAAAAAAGATCGTGTCTATACGAAAGAAAAACTAAAAGAAACTATAAAAAACTTCCTGCAAGCACATTTGACCACGTAGTTTTTGCTTAAATTGAACTGAATTATCCTCGTTCGTTTGTTATTATACAATGTATAAGACCAGTATCTATATTTAGAATAGATTCAGTGTGGATATTGATGTACAATTAATTAATTAATTGCTCATGCATACGTTTGTCGGTCTCTAGGGCCTGTCCGAATCCAAGTCTTCGTCTTGTTATTACAGCTGGTGACGTAGCACAACAAGCTCAGCTATTATATTAGACGAAGACCAAGTAAACCCGTCCGACGTTTTGTTAAAAGCTTGTGCTGTTTTACTTGATGCTTGTATCTAAACTTCCCGCCGTGCAGTAATCAACTTGAAAACAAGCTCTCTTGGATTTGAAATAATAATTGTATTTACAAGGCAGTCAGATATTTCTTGACCATCATAAATGCAGTCAAATTCACAAAAAAAATTATGAATTTTTGGCGACAAGAACTATTGTACTTACTACGATAAGCTATAATGCAAAGAATAAAGACTAATATTATTAGCCACAAATTATAACTGTCTTATAAATGCTCATATTCATTAATAATTTTGTTTTTAAAGGAATTAAAACAGTGAGCCTGCGCAATATTTATGCTGCATTTTGTCGGCGTTCGCCATTTCTCCATCAAATTCAAGACGAAGCTAACCTGTCCGAATTCGTTTGCTTAGCTTGTACTCGATAGTCAGCAAATAAACATAACCTCAAAATATGTTGTCTCTTTAGATAAGTCAACTCGAATCTTAACTTGGTGATCAAGCCAAGGTATATAGAATACAAGCTATTCCCATTATATGACGAAATATTGTGAAAATGTGTAGGAAAGTACAGTACAGAGAACACAATAACAAAGTTAACTTAATAATAAGTTAAGAAGCAGACGAAAAGGAAGAAAGAAAAAAAAAAATCAACTCTCTTCAAACTACTATGAACAAGGATAAAAAATGTGAAAGCGTAGATTGCATGCAACGAAAAAGAATGACAAATGCTTCATTTGTAAATAAATGAGACAGGGCGGAGTTTGTTTTTGTTTTAACTCGTTGTCTCAGTTGCACTACAATAGTGCATAGCCAAGTTCTTTTCCCCATTCATTATAAAAAAACACTAAAAACTTTCAATTTTGCACGGCTGCTTCCTATCTTCTTATTATTAGGTAATCTTTGACAATCTCCTCTCTCTGTCTTTCCTATAAAAATGTATATACATTAGTCACAGAATAACGTCACAGGCTATCAGCTGCAATGTGTCAAAATTCTATATACCTTGGATCAAGGCACTAACATACAATAAGAATGGACAGAGCGTTCTTGCTTCAAAAATGGCACAAATATTGAACAGGCTGTGAACATCCTTTATTCCGTACAATTGCACACTGATTTATAATTAATTATTATTTGTCGATTGGAAACGCTTAAGATGTTATAAAATCGTATTGCATTAAATTAAAATTATTTAGGAAGTTAAACTTGTTTTAATTAACATGAAAATTAATTTTTAATATTACTGAAAAATGTGCTCTGCAGATTTGTTGTCAAATTTAATTGAGCTTGTAAGAGATAGACGTATATAAACAATATATTTGTCTGAATTTTTATGTCAATTCCAATGCATTCCACTTAAAACAGTCGTACTGTTTCCAAAACTGGTTACAGTTCAGTGTATATTTTGAGCTTGAAAGAGACAAATAGATTTTAGCCAAAATTTGTGCAATTTTTGACTAGAAATTAGATAGGATGGCTTATTCCATTATTATTATATGGATCAAGCTAACCAGATGTCTAAAGTGTTATACAAAGTAGCAAAGCTCGGTGCCATAGACATGGATTCGAATAGAGCTTGACCACTGACATAATATGGACTGACTACGTTCATAGGGCCATCCTACACCATATCACATACTGCACGCGCATTCACTTTTTTTTCGTTGAGAGACAGTTGGGTGGAAGAAAATTTTCCTCCTCCTGCTTGTCTCATCACCAAAAAGTGAAATGCGTGTGTATTATGCGATATGGTGTAGGACGGTTCATAGAAATACACTGCAGAAAGTGGGCTCACTTCTATTTTGCTGACTCTTTCTAAGCACCAAGTACCAACTGAGAGAAAACTGTAAAAAACAAATCAATAAGAGGGTTCGGCGAAATGAATGTTTTTAAATTAATTAGTTAGGGTTATTACTGATAAAAACAGTTACCAAAGACAATACATATATTCATTATACACACAGAAGAAATTCCAAAGGTATAATTACAATCACTTTTTGAGCTGCGGGCTCACTTTTTCAACTTCGTGCCAATGATTTTTTCAATGTTGGCACCGACGCACAGTGGGGTATTTGATCGAAAAAGTTGGCCAAAATTATTTTTTATATGAAATGGATCTATAATAATTGTTTCATTGATAGAAAAACTGTTTTAAAGCATTTTGAAGATTTTTTTTATTAAAATTACTAAATACTACGATTTATTCACAGTTCTTCTTAAATAATACTAATGTCGGCGTCTCCAGGTTCAATTTAAGTTCTCGTTTCGGCAGGCAGTAGCAAATTCAAAGTTTCTTTAGAAAAGGACCTCATTTTCTTTTTTGGTGGCTTTCTCATGCCCGTAAGTACTGGATCTGACGTTATAAGCAGTCTGTTTAAAACATCTAAGTTACAGGCTTCTCGTGAAAATTTTCGTGAATAATTGAGTCTGTATGCTCTCAAATGTTTGTTGCGAGCTTCCGCAGCTTCTTCGGAGAGCTGTCCGATTGGAAGCAGAGCATTCGAAATTACTTCAGAACCATGACGGAGTATTTTATGGATCGTGGGAGACATTGGATGCCATTTATACAGCTGGACATAGAGTTCTTCAGTCTCTCTTGCATATTTTTGAAATTTGTGACTGTTAATTTTGTGACCACTCGATAATACCTGAAGTATTATCTTAAATCTATATATTAGATTTAAATCTATTCCAGTAATGGATGCAGACAGCTCGTGTTCAGCAAAGAATCGCCTACTACTGTTTCCATCATTAGTGTTTCCAAAATTGGCTTTGGGGACGTCCACTATCAAACCCATCTCACTCCTAAATCGTTCTTGGATTTCTTTCTTTCTCTGTTGGACAGCATCTTTATCGGACTTTGTCCTTATTTGCCATTTTTGAACATGTAATTTATAGGAAAGATGTAAAATGCTTTCAAAGAATCTGATCTTTGCCTGAAGTATCGAAAGGCCAAATTTTAATGACTCTTCTTTAACGTCTCGTTTCTTCGTTATATCATTAAACTCTTTTGATGTGGCACCACATATATAGCACCTCATTGTCGAGGTGGTGTGAGTTGCAGCGTTACACACCTTGGCATCGACCATAGTAAACAGCATAGTGTGTCTTATTTTGGTGCTGTCAAATTCAGTCGGTTTGAGGGTATTTATTTTTGATTCCACATACTGGATCTCTTCGTTTGTTATATCCACAGTTTCACGTACAAATCTTATTCTTATAGGTCTACAATACCGTGGTGACGAGGGTAAAGGATTTTGCCAAATTACTTTTTTCTGCTGACCACAAATTAATTGCAGTGGCACCATGGTGCTTTGGAAAATGTTGGCATCAGAATCTGTTTCCTTCTCAAACTTCTGCTTATACTGCACTTGTTGAGATCCATCGCATCCCCATTTATAGACTAATTCCATTGATTGCTTATCGTCTTCCTTCAATGTATCAACTACTTCCTTCAAATGCATAATTAATCTCGAGGAAGTATGGTCCAGTAAGTCTTGCAAGTTTACTTCTGCACACGTTATTTTGTAATATTCTCTTTTGGGATAGCAATCTCCTTTTGCTTTTTGTAGTATACTGTAGCAGGGATATAATTTCTTTCTGCTCGATCTGACTATTTCATATTGTGCCCGTGACAGGCTTGCTTCTATGTACATAGACAAGGCCTGTAAGGGTGATAGTTGACGAAATTCTTCATCATTACGCTTTTTGAATGACGATCTGTATTTTTGTGCCCGAGTTGGACTCTCTGTGAGATCTTTAACAACATTCGCTGCATCTATCTCGCCAGAAGCACGTAATTTCATATGCGTCGCGTAGGTTAACGTTTCTACTTCTTGTGACCGGATTTCTTCAGTTTTGCGCCGCTTGCTTCTTTCACTTGATGCTACAAATGGTTTTTCGGGGCGACCGGGACTTATTCCTGCAAATAAAATATATATTGTGTAAAGAAATCTTGATGCGGTGTGCAAACCTGTTTAACAACAGTCGGATAATCCAGTCAGGTATTGTTGCTGCAACCTTCACATTCATAAACGAGTAATAGAATCTGGATGCCTGCGTACACTGCACGACAAATTATTGACCCACCTCTTACAAAGAAACAATTCACTGTGGTTGTATTAGTGCATCACAAAACGTGAAATATATTTGATTTTTCAGGTTCCGCTTTGGTTCTTTTACCTGTTCCTCACAAGACTCGTGTGAAAAGGCCTATTGACATTGTACATACCTGTGGTAGGTAATGGTATTGTAGTCCTTCCATTAAGCCAAATGCTGTTATTTTTTCAAATATGGCTTTCTTCTTGTGTGCTGTTTGCCATCGAACCTTGAATTGATGCTTTATCATTGACAATTTATGCTTCAAATCTTGTCGCCGGTCTTCATCATCAGAATACAATTCAATAATTTTTTTTTTCCATAAAATCAAGTTTTCTATCGAAAGTAGGCTCATTGGAACTTTCCAGAATAGAATAAATATTTTTCCTAGTTATAAACTTTATGCCCGAAGGCCCTAGAATAAAAAATAATCGTTAATTCGTATTGCTCATAAAATGGGACAAAAAATACATCCGCGGCATTCCGCGGCAATATTGTTAGTAGTTTTCTTTTAGGATAAATGCCCTTTAATTTGAAGTATAAACAACTGCATAGAAATGCTTAGAAGTAAATTAAAACGCCAAGAGTTTGTACTGATAATTTAAAAATTATAGTTTTTACCCTATGTCTTTTTTATATTTTATAATTTCTAGAATTCCAGATTGATTTCACTAAATAATGTATAAAATGTAAGAACATACCTGGTGTCGAATTATCCATAGAAAGAATTTTACACACTGGATCACAAAACAAAATTACAAGAATTTTTGTGTGAATAAACTTAAAGCGCATCGAAAAATCACACGTACCACTATCAGCAAACGGTAACTTCTGACTGACGGGATCGCATGGCGCGAGACCCGAGTGAAAAAAAATGGCTGCCTTTTGCACCGTAGGACCTTTGGCTTTAATAGAAACGGATTTTTGTTCATGAACCCACATTTTCGAAAATTCATTTTTGGCCAGACTTTTGCGTCAAATACCCCACTGTGCGACGTAAGAACTCTTTTTGACACAAGCAAACTCAAATTCAAATTCCAAAAATTCTTTATTGTACAACCTTGTAAAGCCTGATACAATAAAGTTATTTGACCCACGGCTACAAGGCCATTTGGGCACTACATGTGATGTTTCTTCTGATTTTCCAAGTTTTGTACTACAAAGGCGGCTACTTAACTAGTGCTATAACATATTTGATTGATGTTGTAGAGCATTAGTAGAAATTATTTACTGCTAGAGTTACATAGAGTACTAATGTAATGATTTTTGTTTGTACAATGTCTCGCTTGACCTATTATAGATTTTTACATAGTGCGTGTTTGAAGCTTAGTTTAGACTTCGCTAATCTATACTTAGAGAGTAGTTCTAAAGCTTAGGGGTATTATAACCCAATTCAGTTTAATTCATGATGATTTGATCTAACCATTTAAGTGTATTATAGTTCCAATTTCGTTTAATTCATAATAGTTAAAACTTACGTGCTATACTTGATCTAACCCAATTTGATGTTACACTTGTAATTTAATTGTGGAGGTAGCTAGGGTTTCGTTAAGAGCAGATCTTAATCCAGTCTTTCGTGCGCTAGAGTCTCGTAGTTAGTCCGTTTGCAGTTGAGTATTGTTTGAGTGGAAGGATAAGTCCGTTCGTAGCCTCTGGAATACTTCAGGATTTTAGTTGGTCTTGTCGTTATGCCTCGTTCGTAAAGTAGGCTAGGTAGTTCCCCACACTCGTTAAAAATGTGCTGCGCAATTAGCGGTGCGCTCTGGCAGAAGGTGCAAGATGGTCGTGGCTGCCTTCTGAACAGGTGTTGCTTTATTGCCAGGAAGTACCCCAGCCTAATTCTGGCTATCTCGATCATTGACGTCCGGAGCGATCGAGCATGTTCGGGCGGTGTATTGTGTTATGATGGCGGCCAAGGAAGTGTCGTGAGCCGCTCCACACCAGTTGCTTAGAGGCGTCTCCAAGGCCATAATGTGAGGTGGCCGCTTTGTACACTGGAGGAATGATAAAGCTCTCTTCCCTTTCAGCTGTGCGTTTTGCCAGGCAGTCCGCTCTTTCGTTGCCTGGTATGTCTACATGGCCAGGATACCAGGCGATCCAGATTTTGCCGTTCTGAACTGTCGCTCTGACATTAGATGCCAGAGTGTTCTTATTCTTGGTGTTTTTAATCACCTTGATCCATGACAAGCAGTCTGAAAAGATCACGGTAGTGCCCTCTTGGTCGGCTGCCTCCCAAATGGCTGTCATTTCGGCCGTGCAGGCATTGTGCCAGTCACGAATTTAATGCAGATTTGGAGGCGTCCGTATATAGTGTATTGTCTGCGCTCAGCTTTCTTTGGGCTATGTGCGTAGTCTTCTTTTGGTGTCGTTATTTTTGTCCTCGTAGGGTCGTTCGTTGTTGATGATGCAGTCTGTGCTTGATCCTCCAGGTCGGGAGTAGTGGTACTGGGTTCATGGAGCTGGGATCAAAAGGGATTGATTGAAGGGATGCGGGGACTATTTTCACGGTTTCGGGTGGACAAACTGTCCACAATTATATTGTAAAAGGGCGCTTGCGGGTTGTGAAGATTTTTCAGGAAGAGGCTGGCCGTGAGCTGGTCTCTTCTAGCATTGAATGTGGGGAAACCCGCTTCTATAAGAAGGTTATATATAGGGGTGGTGCATAAAGCTCCCATGGCCGTTCTGGCTGAAGTGTTGATAGCCTTCTGAATTTTGCTAGCATTGTGTTTAGTGGAGAACCCATAGACAGAGATAGCGTAGTCGATCCTACCCATGATAAGCTGTCTGACTATCTGGGTGGTCGTTTGTAGTGGGAGGCCCATGTTTCTTCTACCAATGACGCAAAGGAGATTGTTGCGCTTGTTAACATCTTCCACCACCCTGCTTGTATTGACTCAAGCAATTGTGCACACGTAAAATAGAAAGGTAAGCAGTCCATATTATATATGTCAGAGAGCTTAACTCAATGTTACGTCACTAGCTGTAATAAAAAGACGAAGTCGGCTTTGATTTGGAGTCGGATTTCGGACAGGCCCTTTTTACCCGGGGGTTACACGAGATAGTACAGATTGCATGCAACTTGCACTGCCATACTTCTTTGTAATTCCTACTGCCATGCAGGCACCTCAGCTTTAAGCGAACTTGCATGATGAAAAATCATGGCAGCTGAGGTGATAGTAACTTGGCGGAAAAGAAATGTTTGAAAGAAATTGATAAATTTATACGGGGAAAATGAGATTTTCAGGGATCATTTGCATTACATCATTTACCCGGGGGTTTCACCTGCAAGTACATTCCTTTTCATTTTTTCCTGGATTTTATTATCGCCTTCTACATCGATGAAGACAGCCACCGTAGACTGTTTAAAGAGGAAGCCCTTTTCTATTGAGTGAATCACCCCGTGGAGGACCGTCTCAACAGACTTTCCTTTAGGTACGCGTGCTGATGCTGCGACAGTCTGCTTCTGGGAATGGGGAGCCGCAGCTCCCACCCGCAGATGCGTTCTAGAGTTTTAACTAAGAAAGAAGACAGGTTTATTGGTTTATATACATTTGCAGTTGGGTAATCTACCCGACACAATAATAATAATAAACACAACACGGATTTCTTGCCACAGTTTCGGTGTGTAGCTCACTTTGATGCATACCCTAAATAGAAGGGTTAGGCTGCTGATCAAGGGGACACTCGAATATTGAAGAAGGGCTGGGAAAATGCCATCCTTGGCCGGGGATTTAAAAGGTTTGAACGAGTCAATTGCCCATTTAACTGATTCGTCCGTGATGAAGGCCACTTCTCTATCCTCGGAAACGGTTTCATCACGAAAAGTTTGCGTACGTAGAGATGGCAAGCCCTCGTCTGAACCATCAGTGAAGTGTTCACCTAGCAAGATTTCCAATGATTCCCCAAAAGGCCCGCATCCGTCATTTCCTGTGAGGAGTTCGGGTTGATTTGGTATCTTTGATAGGAATTTCTTTAGTCCTAACATTTCATTAACAGCATCTACGTTTTCGCAGAAGAGTTACCATCACTTTCTTTTAGATTTGCGAATCTCATATTTATATTGGCGCAAAGCGTTTTGATAGATTAACCATTTGATCTTTTGGCTTTATTATATAGGTTGTGCACAATTTTGCGTTGATTCTTTAGTTCGCGCGTTAGCCTTTGGGGGGGGGGGTCAAATCTGCCTTCCTAACCGGCCATGAAGTTTCAAAAGATTGGATTAGCGCTGTAGTAGTTTCTTCGATTTTTTTATCTATGTCTGCTCTAGAGATTAGTTGAGTGACAGATATATTGATGAGTCTTTCAGTGAGCAATTGGTTGAAAGCCTCCCAGTTGGCTCTGGTAGGGTTTCTATAGGTCACTGGGTTTTCAACCGTCATATCTAATTCGAAGTGTATATAACGGTGGTCGGAGAGTGAGACCTCTGCCGAAACCCTCCAGTTAAGAATATACGACGTTAGATGACTGGTTGCAAGACTTCTTTTCGACTGCGTGCTACGAAGGTTGGTTCATTGCCCTTATTAAGTACATGCAGGGTAGTAGTAACGAGAAATTCTAAAAGTGACTCAGATCGTGTGATGTGAGTTAGAATCGCATCCAATTAGCAACTCCAGGCTATTGTTATTCGCGAAACTCACGACGTCGCCATCTCCGTGATTGGGGGGTGGTTGATCTGCGTCGAATAGAAGATAGAGAGATGATAGAATTAATCCCTTCAACCTCCCTTCTGTTGACCTCTCCTACAAAATCGTGGTTGCGTCCTTAAATGTAGCCTGTGGAATAGAAACTAGGTTCAAGTCCTTCCTTGCAATGATACAGGTTCTAGGCGTACCTGGACCACGGCAATAAAAGAGCTGGAGAGTCTTGCCCCATTCACGAATAATGTCATTTGTTGTCCATGGTTCCTGAATGAGTGCTACATCAGCATTATCTGAAAGGAGGAGCTGCTGTAGGTTGACAGTTGTCGCCGTACTGCGATGGAAATTGATTTGGATCACTCTCATCGCTTACGCAGCCTCGTTTCTTCCTCCTCCAAAGGGTCCTCAGTGAAGGTATCGTCCGATGTGGTAGTCCCTCCGAGAAGCTCCCTCTCCTCGTCCCAGGTAGTCGGATTTGGTGAGAAATTTCTCGTGGGATCCCCCACCGGACCCAGCGGTATGCTGTGACAGTAGGCCATCGCCTGGTTGTCCCTAGAAGGGGGTGGCCCAGAGACGGCCTCTATCGCTTCAGCTGCACCAGGATTTTTAGCGTCCGCAGGTCTTTTGTTCAAGGCGAACCCCGGTGTGACTTGCTGTGAACCCCGATGCTGATTGTTTTTCGACTTATCAGTCTCGGTGTCCATGGCATCGCCTGGGGTACCTCCATTTTGCTGCCAGGTCTGAATTTCACCCTGGTCATTCTGAAATGAGCCAGGCCTTCTCTATCGTTGAGCCAACTAAGAGACTCTTGGTCGACACCAAAGACCAAGAACAGATAATTCCGCTCTTCCCTGCGGTGGTAAACCTCCCACAGGTCGGTTTTTAGGCCGTTTTGCTTTTTCAAGCAGCCAAGGATCTCCTCGTTGGATCTAGGTTTGCCATTTATGGTGACAGAGACTCTGAAAAGTTTCGGAATTTCTCCTTTCCCTACCATCTGTAGGTTGATGCCCTCCCAAAGATTTCCGAGTCCCCGCACTTGTTCCCTTAGGAAGTTAACCGTGAAGGTATCTTCGCAGGTTGTCCTGAAAAATCCCCTGCTGAAGCCACTGCAGGCAGACCCCCCACAGCTCCATCCAGAGCGGTGTCTAAGGCCTGATCCAAGGCCTCGTGAAAAATGGTCTATCCTTCACTCGTGAACTTACCCCCAGGTGCGCCAACGTCAATTATGGCCACCTTAATAAAGGTGTCGCTATTGTCCTTGATGACCCCGGCGAAAGTGTTCGGTGTTCCTGCTAGCTTTTTCCTTTTGGAAACTGGAGTCGCTTCCTCATTTGATCTGCCCCTTTTGAGTTTAGGGGCAGCATTCCTAATTACCAGCCCTAACGGTCTCAGGCCGGTATAGAAGACCACCGGTTGACGCCTGCGTGCCTTATGGTCCAGCCACCGCAGTCGGTGCAATTGCCCCGAAACCGGTATAGTCGCTCCTCGGTTTTTCCACCTCTTTTTTTTCACCGCACAGCTGGTGCCCAGTCGAACATCCTTTTAACCTTGGATACCGCTTCACTCCCATTAGTCGGTTTGTGCAGAGTAACCTGCTTAACGTTCTCTGGAGTTGGTTTGGTCACTTCGGTTCTGCCTCCCTCTACAAGAGACAGGCTTTCTGTGCGTAATTTACGCTCTTGGGCACCCGGCATCTTGTGGCGGCCCTTATTCTTAGTAGGCTTGGTTTTGCCTACCTCCTTGGCTGCTAATTGTGCTGAAGGTCTCGACTCCGCTGATGCCGAAGTGGGGCCTTCAGTAGTCGGTGATGGTCTCAACTCCGCTGATGCAGAAGTGGGGTCTTCCACTATTAAAGCCGGGCTTTTTCCAGCAACTGGTGCTGTACTGTCACCTATTGTGACAGCAGAAAGTTTTTTATTTAAACGAAGAAAGCTATTATTCATTTTATTCCCACGAGTGTGGTTGGAAAAACGATCCGCTCGGGCAGAGCCCCCATATCGGAGTAAGGCAATTTATACAATGGGATGTGCCCATTCCCCCAAGGAGATCGTTTGCAACAGTGCTGAACTACCCACTGCCATGCAGCCCTCGGCACGATGTCATTTACACCTTGGCTTGGTAGGTTTTTAAGGGGGTTGTGCTCCCAGGAATTGGGATGCGGATAAATAAGGAACTGAGTGTCATGGGAACGGCGACAGCTAGCTATACATAGTACATTGCCCGGGATGAACCGACATGATGGGATTGTCATGCACACTGGGAGGTCGTCGCCACTCATCCCCATCTGCAATAAAAATTTATTTTTTTAACTCTCCGCTTTTAGGAAATTTTGTTGGAATTCTTACATCTCCCAAATAGTGCTCAAATTGATGGGTATTGAAAAAATGTTTTCGGCAATTATGAAATGCCTATATTGCATAATAATAAAGATGATGATATGATGTCTTGAAGCCAAGGCGATATGGAATCAAATAAATAAAAAACAATACACCACATTTTTTTGATAGACTTTTCTTGTTATTCGATTTATTTTTAACGAAATGTGATATTTGTCAATCTTTTAAGTTAAATACACATACTGTTTATAGAGCGACAAATTCCTTTATTGGCAGCTTTGCTTACTTTGGTACAGAGCCAATGCAATTATAATTAGTGTGTTCCCAAGTACAAAACAAGTGCACGGTTGGAGATGTGTGTCCAAGTACAAAACAAGTACACAACATTAAATGTTAAATGCTTAGGGGCAAACTATGCTCTGAACGTAGACGATAAAAAGAAACCTAAACCACCTTTTTCATTCGAAAATTATAACTGACTTTATTCTAAGAAGAATCTCAAATTTATAATAAAAATATGATTAACATGCAAATCAATATCTATGCAAATTAATTCTTGCTCACTTATTACATTAATATTAAGGCAAAAATACAATTCAGCATAAAGTGCGCTGAACTCTTTTCAAGCGTCGCTTTCTCGAGCAATGCATGTAATATGATTCTCAAGAATTGCGGTCATGAACTTGAGTTCTTTACACTTTACCTGTGACAATTTTGATGATAATTTATTTTCTTTTGATTTTAATGTAATTTTATGATTCTATGCATATAAGTAATTTGATTGCTTGCAAATCTATTCTTCGGCATTAACAAATACAATACAATACAATACTACATTCAGATGTGAAGTACCTGTAAATAATGATTTTCTGGTTTCTGCTACTATTTGGGATATGGCAGCTGGTGAAACCCGAAAAGCACAGCTTAAGCTTTCAAAGGCTTCCTCCGTTGCGAGAAATCGAAGTGTTGTAATCTGGAATTTGTTTATTTTTATAAAAATAAACTTAAATTTTTGAAATAAGTTGTATGCCTCAGTTTTGGGGAAACGGTTTCTTAAAAGACTGTATCTTGCTTTTGAATTTATGGTCTAACTATCTGTAATTTCTTTTGAAATGTAATTACCAAAAATATTCTGAAGTTTCGAAATATTTCAGAAACTGTTGCATAAATTCTTTCCTTGAGAGCGTTCATGAAGTTCGCTGCAGCCTCAGCTCATAGCTATCTCGTAGCCAGCCATAGTTGTTTGTAGATGATCCTGACTTTATGAACGTCTTTAGCAGTAGCCAGCTTCAGAAATGTCATCTTTGGAGTATGAGTTATATTTGCATTTACAAAGCATGTATATGCAATCTAAAACATACAATAAGTACCTGCTGTGTTTAATAAATGCTTCTCCATGTTTATAATTTAAATTGCTACGGCCATAGTTATAGTAACTTTCAATTTATTGTAATATAACACTAACAAAATGTCAAATTTAGCGTTTGTGTTAATTAGTTGTACTGTTAGCACTCTCAAGTATGTACCAGCAATAGCCAGTTACGAAGCCAACTACTAGGATTTTTTAAACGATAGCAGTTGTCATTTATCCAAGCCAAGAATCTGGCTGTTGCATTTCTGAACGACGATAGCCTCCTCTACAACTGCTATAGCTCGCTGCAGCGTACTTCATGAACGCGCTCCTTGTCCTCTTCGAAGTAACCGTGGGCCAAAGAAGTTTGAATTTCCTTTGTTTTTCTTTTATTTTCCTTGTTAATATGACAGCTAATATTCCAGTGGTAGCTGTAGCCTTAGATTATATAGTAAAATATAATTAATCTAAGGCTGCGACTGGCTAAGCCATGAAATTTACTTGTATCCATTATTTGCACTGTTACTCACACTATTCACATTTAACTAAATGCATGTTACACGAGTTGCTTTACAATATCATAGCGACAAAACTCATCTTTACTTTAGCAAAACTTTAATTTAAAAACATTATCAAAAGAACACAATGGAAAGGGGCCTTAGATAATTTTCACAATAAAACTATTTATTTAGGGTCGAGCAGCATTTATCAAAACTTGGAGAAAACTGCTGTGCTCCAAGAGACTCGGACATTTAATGAAACTCCAGTAAATGCACGAAAATGCACCCAAATTCTTACAAAGATTTTGTACTTGATTAATCAGGTGAGTTAATTGTCCGATTTTTTATCCGATTTTTTTTAATTGCTTTTCTCAATTGTAGGGTGAGCAATTAGCTCCACGAGAGGCTACAGAATGCTTTTTCGCTATGACAAAATTATTCCAATCGAAAGATGTTGTTCTCAGACGCATGGTTTATTTAGGAATCAAGGAACTTAGTTCAATTGCCGAGCATGTTATTATTGTCACTAGCTCATTAACCAAGGATATGACAGGAAAGGAAGATTTGTATCGAGCTGCGGCTATTCGTGCATTATGCAGTATCACAGATAATACAATGTTGCAAGGGGTTGAACGGTATATGAAGCAATGCATTGTTGACAAAAATGCTTCTGTTTCCTGTGCAGCACTTGTAAGCTCCCTGCGATTAGCGACTACTGCACCAGATGTTGTAAAACGTTGGGCAAATGAAGCTCAGGAAGCTCTTAATAATGAAAACATCATGGTACAGTATCATGCGTTGGGTCTGCTATATCATATTAGAAAAACTGATCGACTTGCAGTCTCAAAACTTGTAAATAAATTGACAAGACATACTCTTAAAAGTCCTTATGGCGTTTGCATGTTGGTAAGTATTTAAAAAATAAAATTAAAAGGAAATTATACAGTAATTATTTTGTAGATACGTATAGCGTGTAAACTTATTGAAGACGAAGATTTTTCGACCTCTGAAATAAGCGATTCACCAATGTTTTCTTTCATTGAAACGTGTTTGCGACATAAAAGTGAAATGGTTGTGTATGAAGCTGCCCATGCTATAGTAAATTTAAAGCATACAAATGCTCGTGTTTTGGCTCCAGCTTTCAGTATTCTACAGCTTTTTTGCAGTTCTCCAAAAGCTACTCTTCGATTTGCTGCTGTGCGAACATTAAATAAAGTTGCCATGGCTCATCCAACAGCTGTAACTACTTGTAATTTGGATTTAGAAGGCCTTATTACTGATTCAAATCGCTCTGTAGCAACACTTGCGATTACTACCTTATTAAAAACTGGAGCTGAAAGCTCTGTCGAACGTTTAATGAAGCAAATTTCCTCTTTTGTTGCAGAAATATCAGATGAATTTAAAGTGGTTGTTGTTCAGGCTATATGTTCTCTTTGCACAAAATATCCTCGAAAGCACTCTGTTTTAATGAATTTTTTGAGTGGCATGCTAAGAGAAGAGGGTGGCTTGGAATATAAAACTTCAATTGTTGACACCATTATCACTATTATCGAGGAAAATGCTGATGCAAAAGAATCCGGTCTTTCTCATTTGTGCGAATTCATTGAAGATTGCGAGCATACATCGCTTGCTGTGCGAATCTTACACTTATTAGGTAAAGAGGGGCCATTCTCTAATACTCCTTCAAAGTTCGTATACTGTTTTAAATTTATTGTTTTATATAATTAACCATTTTGCTTTCTAGGTATATTCGCTTTATTTACAACAGAGTTATTTTAGAAAACCCAACTGTTCGGGCTGCCGCTGTTTCTGCGCTGGCACAATTTGGAGCATCATGTCCAGCATTAATTAAAAACATTCTAGTATTGCTTAACAGATGTCAAATGGATCCTGATGATGAAGTTCGCGACAGAGCAACATATTACCTTTATATGCTTCAATCTAAAAAGCAGGATCTTTATAAGAATTATATAATTGAGCGTCAAAGCTGCTCTCTACCATTGATGGAAAAAGCGTTGATGGATCATCTTAACGGATCTTTGAATGAACCATTCCAATTGTCTGTGGTACCGAAAACTACTTTAGTTGCCGAAGAAATTACTAACGATGCGATGATTGTTACAAATAGTAAGTTTCATAATTTTTTCCCCAATTCCGACATAAATGCTTAATGATATGTTAAATTATCAGCTCGAGTGGCAAAAGTCACAAGAGAAGAGGAAAGTGCAGAGCGGCTTTCGCAGATACCTGGAATTCAACGCCTTGGACCAATCCATAAGACTTGCCCTCCGGTTCAACTGACAGAAAGTGAAACAGAGTATACAGTGCAATGTATAAAACATATTTTCCCCCAACATGTAGTATTTCAGGTAAGGATTTTGCGAACGACATAAATAATAAAGATCTTTAAACTTTTGAGTATTTCTTAGTTTGATTGTGTGAATACACTATCAGATCAACTTCTGGAAAATGTAAGGGTGGAGCTTGCGATTCCTGAGGGATTTATTACTAGAGCTATGATCCCATGCGAGAAGTTGCCATATAATGAATTGGGATCAACTTTTGTCGTAGTTGAATTTCCGCCAGACATTTCAAGCTCAGCCGGTAATAAACAAAAAAAATAACAAATAAAAAAGAAGAGGATTTTACTTCGATTTTATATTAATTGCAGCAACATTTGGAGCTATATTGAAGTTCGTTGTTAAGGATTGCGATCCTACTACTGGACTGCCTGATTCTGAGGAAGGGTATGATGATGAGTATATGCTGGAGGATCTAGAAATCACAGTTGCTGATCAGATACAAAAAACCAAAAAAAGTAACTTTGCCGTTGTATGGGATTCTGCTGACACTGATGGTAAGCTTCGTAAAAAAATATAGCGCTATTACTATAATTGATAATTATTTATTGCTCCCGCTTATGTTAACCTTCAAAAGGTTTTTTTGAAATATTTAAGAAACGAAAAATTATTAACGCTTAAACAAACATTTATTTGGAAGATCTGTTGTTTCCTGATATATTAGGGAAAATTAACAGAGCAACATTATTATTTTTTATATCGCAAAGTTGAAATGCAATTGGGAGGCATTTTATTACAGAGACAATTTACATCGATGAGAATCATAAAAATTGCCTGCTATCCACAACTATTCACGATTTCCACCTCCAGACAATAGTTTATAGAACACGTATGCTCTTTATAAAAGCAGATTTTCTGAAAATATGATCTCTTAAATATGAATAAGATAAAAGTCTCCAACGACTGGTGGTATACAGCATTATATACTGAGACTAATTACTTTTTTGATAGAAGTGCGAATGCTGAGATATTTGGTCTCCATTTTACGGTATACACATCGACCGTATCGATTCTGTTCAGCGGAACTTCCTGCGATTCGTTTTTAGGCACCTACCCTGGTTCTAACACCTTATGAGGATCACTTGAAGTTTTTGAATATGCACTCGCTTGAAAAACGTCGCATGATCGCCGATGTAACTTTTGTACATCAACTCGAATGTTGTTTTTTCGCTGCTACTTAGCAAAATCTATTTCCGTGATAGTCGGTACAATTAACTCCGCAAGGTCCAGCTTTAGCATGTACGAACCCATCAATCGCATGAGAATTGCTGTTAATATTAAGGCTGAGAATTTTGTCATTGACATTTCGAAGTATGTTTTAAAAAAACTGTCTATATATAATATTTAGTTTTTTGTTTCTATGTCGCATTGCATGTCATTTCATCCTGTGTTTGGTTTAACATACTAATACTAATACTGACTAAGTGATGAAAAGTATGTATTTTTATTTATTAAACGTGTCACTACAGCGAGCTTGTGTTAAGCTGGTTCTGATAATCAAATCAACGTATAAAGCATATTCTCTTTAACCTTACTTTCATTGGATAAAAATGATTGAGTTATTTGGACGTGATAAATATATTTTTTGCGACGCCAAGAAATATTTACTCAGTGTAAGAACAGAAATAACAAAAACTTTACTAAGAGTAATGCTTAAAATTATATACTGAAACGATTTTTAGATGTGCTTTTAATGTTTATTACTGACTGTAGCTTATCCGGCTTGTTGCTTAACACTGATTGCACATTTTATTGCAATAGGTTTCATGTCGATTCTTGAACAGAAAAGTGTTTTCATTATGGTGATTTTTTTGATTGCTGTGTTTCTTTAGCTGATATTTGGTAAGTTCTTATTGTATTAATTTATACAATTGCGACAAATTGAGGAGTGTCGGATGAAAGTGCTTAAAGTGCCACAAAATAAAAAAATAAATAAAATATTGTACGTGCCAGTGCCGATAATCGGGATAAAGTCGCATGTCCCAAAAAAGTTCCCACTACAAGTTTGATGGTATCTACGCTCCCAAATTTGTATGTGCTCCTTGTAAATGTGATTTTTTGGTGCGGAGTACGAACTCACACGTTTTCAGAAAATCATGGCAACGAAACGATGTGCGATACACTATTATTATTACCCACCATCGCGTTTAGTTTAGTCACCGAGTGAACAGGTTGGTACTAAGGATTTCGCAAGTTATGGGGGTTGGAGTAGAACGAATCATGGTCATTCCATAAGAGTATCTCTACTCTTTGCATTGTAATTCTGTCATAAATTGATTGATTGGTGTTGTAGGGGTGACTAGGATTCCAGGACCTTGCGGACACCGCACCGCGCCTTCCCTTGAAATGGTTATGCAAAATCGAGTCTTTTAACGAGCTCGATTATAACTTTTGGAGTTAGATTGGAGGCATTATCCGGAGAGACAAGTGCTCCTTCAGTGATTTGCAGCCTTATACTTGCAAGTGCTGCGCATTCACATATAACATGCATTGAAGTTTCATCTTCCTCTTCGCACAGTCGACACAGTTCACTGTCGGATTTGCCTATCTTCTTCAGGAAGTGACGGAAGGGGCCACGACCAGTGATGCGTTAGCAAATCGTCTGAGCGACTGTCTGCTAAGTTAAATAAGTTGGCGCGTCTGGATATGAGAGCGGTTGAAGAATTTCTTCGCCTGCCTCATACCGGGCGCTCTACGCCAAAAAGATCCAGTTGCCTGTTTTCCCTCTTAAGCAGTTCCCCTTAAAGTGGCTTTTTGGTAGGCCAAATGTCGGGTAGGGACCAGTATACGGACATTCATCTCCGGTTTTAGCCAGTTGGTCCGCTTTTTCATTACCGTAAATTCCTTCATGTCCAGGCACCCAGACCAAGGTTACTCCGCTGTCCGTAGACAGTAGTTAGAGTTTCGAGTAGCAGCTCCACACTAATTTCGACTCCAAAAAGAGCTAGGAGAGCAGCTTGGATGTCTGAACAAATGTAGATATGGAGTTCTTGCAGCTCTTATTTAGGCTTGCCTGAACTCCAACCTCTATAGCATATACTTCCGCCAGAAAAATGGAAGGTGGGGCAACAAGCGGAATGGATAGTTCCACTTCTGGACCAACCAACCCCTGTACCTGATTTCCCGTCCTCTGTCTACTATCTGGCCTCTTTCATTAATGGTTACCTTCTAACCACTTTCAAAAGAAAATCTCTTGGCCATAGTATCTGTTGTAGTTTCTAGGTCGTTAATGTTGATCTGCTCGAAGATACTTAGATGACCTACCCTGGAGGAAGTGCGCTCATCTGGCCTTTCCTTTCGAATCATACTAGCCGTTGCTTCCCTCTCAATAAAGAGGTACAGAGGCTGTAAGCCAAGAATGGCTTCAAGTGCACGTTGAGGACACGATGTAAAAGGCGCCAGTGGCGTCTAAACGTGCCATCCTTTGCGCCTTATCAAGGATTCTCCTGGTGGTTGTCTGCCATATTTTAGGCCATCACAAATATCATACTAGCCGTTGCTTCCCTCTCAATAAAGAGGTACAGAGGCTGTAAGCCAAGAATGGCTTCAAGTGCACGTTGAGGACACGATGTAAAAGGCGCCAGTGGCGTCTAAACGTGCCATCCTTTGCGCCTTATCAAGGATTCTCCTGGTGGTTGTCTGCCATATTTTAGGCCATCACAAATTTGCCCCATAAGAAAGTATGGGTCTAACTTTTTCCCGAAAAGCCTGTGGCATGAGCTGAATGTCCACATGGCTTTGTTAGTTATTATTTCCAGGTGGGGATTCCAGGTTAGCTTGCTGTCTAGCATTATTCCTAGATATTTTGCTTCTTTGGAATATTCTATTGCAATTTAACCAGTATAGTTCGCCATTGCTCATAGATTTATCAAAATTTATTCACTTACAAGAGATGAAACCCTTGATCCCAAGGGATTACCATCCATTTTACAATGTACTGAAGCATAATTGTTCCTCCACTTCCTTATCAGACTGTCCGCATATCCAAACAATATTAAGGAAGTTACCTATATAAATCATTATTGTAAGCATAAGTACACCTAGGGCTCTAAGCATTATACGTACCTAATATAGATTTTCCACATTACAGACTTTCTTGTTAGTTTTTATATTATTCTTTCGAAATTATTTAGAAGCTAGTAGAATTTTGTAGTAATTACTCTAAGCTTAACTGAACTAGCTTAGAAACTGGTTTACTAATATTTTTTTATAAAACAAAATGTTTTATGTCATCACAGTAATTAATCTGAAGTATTATTATTTTTATTTTTTATCATGATATCATCAAAAACATTATTATTGAAAAGTATATAAAATATTTATTAGAGTAATCCGAACGTTACAACAACAAAGTGTTATTTGTCTCTCCTGTAAAGTATGTCAAAACTGACATGAAACGTATTGCAATATCAACGATGTATGTTTAAATCCCAAAATTTTCACAAGAATAGTAACAAAATATACAAATTATTAATAAACGCTACATACATCGCTTGTTTAAAAGTGAAATTAAAGCAAGTGAAAATTGTTATTTCGTGTAAGCTGTAAATAGATGAATATACAGGAGACGGGAGCAAATTAAAGGAAGCATTACGATTGGAGATAAAATTCGTTATACAAATCTCTTATGGCTATTTTGCTGTCAAAGTTGCATTTCTTTCATTTTAAATATTTCAAACATTCTATAAGCTTTTTTGTATCTCCAACGACTCGATCAAAAATGCGCTCTGCTCCGATTAAGGTTAGCCATTCGTTTAAATATTACAATCAACTATGAGTGTAGAAAATTGTAACTTCACCCAAAAATTTCGAAATCACATAAAAAACTGTATTTGCAGCCGCAACAAAATTTAAACCAAACTGTTTACATACACATCGCTTTTCAGGGTGTGCTGGATAATTTAAAATCAAGAAATTTGTATCTAACATAGATACACTCATTTCAAAATCTCTAAAAACGTGATTCCATCCTAAAATTAACCAGCAAACTTAAGCTATTTTGCCTCTTTGAAATCACTGAAAAGTTGGATGATTTCGGTCGAAATTACTCGAAGTATGCCATTTGTAGTCGCATATTTAATTAATTTTTCTAAATTCCACGAAGCTTTCCCCGTCGGTCATTTTCAATTATTTTGACATAATCAGTGCATAAAGAGTGCAAATTTGTAATAATGGAGTGAGAAAATATAAAAAAGAGAAATGCCTTATTGATTCATGGAGAAAAAATAAGACAATTGGGAGTACGTAAAAGTAATGCTTTTTATAAGGTGGTGGTCAAAATATATGTAATAATGCAACAAGTTGTTAAACCTTTCAACTTCCATTCTCATGTCATAGGAAATTTATGGGGTAATTAATAAAATACGAAGGAACATATTAATTCCTCCTAACTTGCAGAGAACGCAGATGCATGATAGACACGTATCCTTTCATAAATTTGATTAAAAATAACTTTTTAGGACGTGAAAGTGTAAATTTTTCAATTAAAACTGGCATTTGAAATCACTTGCGGTCTTATCCCATGATAAAAGAAAATCCAACTCAAACTTTCTTGAAAATTTAAGTGGCCACAAATTTTTGCCGGCAATAGTTTTTGTTGAAAAGATAGAAAATTATGTCATATTTATCGATTGGTACATTATATATTGTATTCTTCTTCAAGTCCCTTAAATCCATTGTGAGACAATGCACATTGAGAAATTTATCTGTTTCTGTACAAATGCTATAGACCAGGATTTTTAGGATGTTCCGAACCACAGACTGAAATATCACGCGCCTCATACTACATTCAAATTAAGTATATACATATGTAATTTAATTAATATAAGTTAGCTTAAAATTTTACTGGAAATGTGGAAGCTATTGTCCAAATAAAAGAAAATACAAATTTTCAATTACTACAGCTATAATTTGTGGTCATTCTTTTTTGGATGACCAATTATATTGGAAAATAATTTTAAAAATCGCATAACATAATGTTGATCCTCATTTTATCAGCAGTCATGTTATGACAAGTAGTACTCTAGAACCGGAATTTAAAATCTCGGCTCTCTACTTAGTTTCGTTTGTGAAATGTCCTTCAAACTCAATTTCAAGCGAAGTTGTGGGACAATTATTGATTAGCTTATTGATTGACATAGTATTATGTTTTCCACAGATCAATCAAAAATTGCAATTCCTCTTTCTAATAGAATACATTTACTAAGATAGTAACTTTCTCTCTAAGTACTTTTTCTTGGTGTTTATACCCTAGATGAAATCTTAGGGTATATTAAGTATGTCATTCAGTTTGTAATGCATAGAAACAATGCTGGTAGAGCAAAATGGATTGCACACCCACGTCCGTTCGTCTGTGTGTCTGTCTTCCCGTCCTTCCTCTTGATAACTCAGGAACGCGTCGACGTAGAGAACTGAAATATCGTACACGGTGCTTTCATAAAACTAGTAAATTCAATTTCAAAAATGCACTAAATCGGGCAACCCGTTGATGAGGTTTTTTATGTATACTGTGAAAATGATCAGTCCTAGAATTTTTTATTGTACTGAAAAGTTCTTCAAAATATGAATTCCTACAAAATTGAATCAGTTTTACTTTCCGACGAACCGTTTTAGGGTATCGTAAGAATTCGTCTTAGACAAATTCTAGCTTTTTTCCTTGTTTATTATTTGTTTATTATTATAACATCCGGGAAACTTCCTTAATAAACACATACCATTTTCCAAGTTCAACGGTATTAGATATAAATAGGCTCAAATTTCTCCGCGAATTTCTAATTCTCTTATTATTTTCTTTTAACACTTTTTAATTTTCTTACTCCAACAGATTTGAAATTGTGCCTATATCCATTTATCATATTTGACATTTAAAATTACGAAATAAAATGAAATTGAGATCGGAATTCTAAATATTAATTATTTTATTACTTTAAAAATTTTTTGGATAGAATTTTCATTTCGAAACACTTACATATATAATTGTTTTCACAGTCTAGGTTTAACTGAAATGTATGACTTATGCTTAGACTCACTCTCTCATTTTGATATTGAGCTTAAGCCGTATAGTAAGCTCAAGCTCGGACTCCGAAACTGATACTTTTATTTTCAGTTTTGTAGTCCCAAGTATGACGAAGCGTAGGTAGGCTTAAGTTACATTTTATGCTTAACGTCGGACTGTGGAATAATATAATATTGGTATTCAATTAAGTCTATTTTTCTAATTCCAGAATGGGTTGAAGTGGAGGATACGTACGCATTATCAGCTGTGAAAACTCTTCAAGATGCCGTTAACACTATTATAAAATTTCTTGGATTGGGTCCAGCCAATATGTCAGAAAAAGTTTCCGAGGGTACTAATATGCATGTCTTGCTTTGTTCAGGTAAGCTTAAAATTATATATGTATAAAAATATTATTGTTAATCTCATTTCTTGTATGCGTAGAAAATGTTGATCAATAGTATTAGTTGTTTGTTTGCATATCTCATCCGGTTGAGGAACGCAATAACATTTCTATTCCGGTTGTTTTTACAGCTGTTTTCTTTTGTGTACCTTCCTGTACGACACCCATATAATGAAGATTACATTTTGTTTTGTCGATTGAAGAAAACTATATGTTATTGTCGCTCCATATAACTTTTGTGCCGTGAGAGCTCTCTGGACATGAATACAAATATTGCCGCCTGATAAATCGCTGCGAGCTCTGCCTGAAAAACACTGCATTTGTCAGGCAGTCTATAAGACTCGTTACATTGGAGATCTCTGGAGTACACATGTTTATGGTACAATTCATAATTATTTAAATTACAATACGAACGTGGATTCCCGTTGAAAATGAGTAATATTTTGTTTTGATCATTCCTGCGGAAATTGGGATTATTTCAAATATCAATGTATTTGGTTACAATTTGTACAAATGAGAAATTTCTTTATGTATATACATGTCTATGAAGTTCAGAAAACAATAGTTATGATTGTACATATATGATCGCAAAAATGTTATGGAAAGCTGGGTAATTATAGATTATATAGGTAAAATGAACGCAGAACCAAGAATTGTGTAAGAAAACGAAAATAATAAAGTATTCAAATTCTATGAGAAAAAAAATTAAACTAGTCTAATCTATTGGTCAGTGCCTTGTGTTATGTGATGTCAGCAATACCCTGAACACTCTCAACGATCCCGCACGCCTTTTAGCAGTATGAAGTGAATTCCACAAGATAAAAAATAAACGCTTGGATTGTAAACAAGAATATCTAGACACTAGAAGATTATTCGTGCGCGGAGACCGTAGAAAAACTAGTTTTTCTTTCAAAATCAAATTGAATAAAAACATATTCAAACAAATTTTATATACGAGGAAAATGAACAGCCAAGGAACTGATTGACGAACTGCGATACATGATCAAACCGGAAAAGTTTTATATACATATCGTACTATAGAGTTAAAGCAGACATTAAGCTTATTGCGCAAGACAGAGTCAAGGTTGCCACATATTATATCTCCCGCGTGATGATAGGTAGTAGCAGTGAATTAGCTAAAAAGAATCGAGCACTAAGTGGTGTATACGAGGCGCTGCACCAAAGTTTGCGGAGACTTCCATATATCCTTGAGACTATACTGTTGATATGATCAATCCATGTTAAATTTTTATTTATGATAATACCCAACATTTTTACTTTTTATAGAATAGGTATAGGTGTCGAACCAATATGTAATGCAGAAAATGTACTAGTGGAATAGTAACATAGCCTGGAACTTTTCAGGATTTAAGTTTGAATTATTTTTCAGTCCCCAATTAAGAATAGTACTCTAGTCCTGATTCATCTGTCGGTTGCAGTTTTCAGTTAGCCCATAAGGGCAATTCAGATATATCTGAACCTCATCTGCATATATTAAAATGTTGACAAATTTGAGTATTTCAGGAAGATCGTTTATATAAAGAGTAAACAAGAGCGGTCCCAGACGTCTTGTATTTAAATATTACCCTCTGTTTACGGTTTTCCAAAAAGCTTTCAATAAGAATAGTCGACTCAAAATCCATTTTGCCAAGGGGACAAGAGCTCATTGACATCGATGAATTCAATGATACTTGTTGAGATAGTTTTTTCCAGAGCTTTACTGAGACAAACATAAAATGCTTATGGGTCGATAGTGAGAACAATGGGCGGGATTTTACCTCTTAGCAATTGGTACCACAAGAGCATTCTTCCACAAAGAAGAAAATTTAGAGGTCATTAAACAAGTGTTAAAAATATGTGTCATGAACGGAAGAATACATAGAAGCAGAAGTTTAATAAATTTTAAAGGGATATTTTCAGGTCCATCCGCATCGGATTTAATAGATTTTATGTCAGCAAGGACTTCAGCTTCAGTGACATTACGAAATGAGCAGCGACTCCCCACTCCTAATCTTGACTCAATATCAGAAACTGAAATAGAAGAAGTGTCGAGATCCAAGAAACTCTGGTTAAGAATATTAGGATCAATTTCGGGATCAGAAAAATTTTCTTATTCACTCCAATCGCTGCAAGTTTTTCCATAATATTCTGGGAGGGAGTTCTGAGCTTAATTTGTTAGCATAATAATATTGCTTTGCTTGCCGTACAGCAGACGTTACTCTGTTCCTAAGTACCCGAAAAGTTGCCCAATTGGAATAAGACTTGTACCTTTTAAAATGTAAATAAGCCTTGACTCGTTCTTTAATTAGTTTTTCTACGTGTGGGTAAAACCAGGAACTCTGCAGTGTCCTGACATTAACCCTACGAAGAGGAATGTATTTATCAAACAAATACATCACTAGCTCAATCAATAAAACAGACATGATAATGTACCTCAGGTATATGATAAACCCGATTCCATCTCAGACAAAATGCCTCCTCAAGCAGTATAGTCTCTATATTAAAAAAAATTATTTGTCCCGCTACGCGGACACAGCAAATCATGATCGTAGATTCCCGGAATGGATAATTGGTGATGCGAAGCTACCATGTTTATGTCACCCACAAGGAAAAGGTCCAGCAACGTTGCAATAGTATGCGAGATATGTGCTCGTTTTTATTTACAACTTTAAGCTCAACTTGTGGCCTATTTCACAAAATTACAAGTACAAATTTGTACTTACAGATCACAATTACAAATTTGTAATACGAATTTCTGTTTTACAAAGTACAAATAACTTTTTTACAAATTTGTGATAAGATGCAGAAAAATTATATATAAACAACTTTGTTTGTCACAATTTTGTAGAAGTGCGGTTTCACAAGATTTGTAAACTAAACTACAAGTATTTTTTCACAAATTTGTGAATATCAAAACAAATTGAGCCATTGCAAAATAAAATGAACAAACTAAATAAAATTGTGCTTACTTCTCTAATAAGAGAAAAAAGAGAATTTTTTTGGAAAATTTTTCAACGTTAAGATATGAAGCAAAAATAAGCGAGTGGAAAATATTTTGAATCCCTTGAACTCTCAGGGCATTCTTAAAGAAAAAGATGAGAAATACCTTCGTGATGTTCTGTGGCAAAACATGAAGAGGGGAACAATGACAATAGCTAACTAATTAACTAGATAAAAGTAAATAATGCAAAGAAAACGTGCTAAGCAGATGTCACTAAGTGTGTTTTCACAGACATTGATAACATCATTATTGATATTATTGGCAAGGAGTGTCCAATATAGCAAGGGATTATTGAGGAATCATCTCCCACTCTTTCCTCTTGTCAATCAATGGTCCAAAGATTTGAAGAAAAAGAAACAAAGTACGAAAGATATGTTTTTACTTTCAATATTATTTTTAAATGTATTGTTCTTTTAACTAGCTAGTCCAGTCAATAGGGGGTTTTGCCCCACAAAAGGTGGGGTAGTTGTGATATTTATATATGTTAGTTAGCTCCGGGCCCCGATGAAAAACCCAAGTTTTCACCCTTGGAGGGGGTCTGCGCGGTTCGCCATCTTGGATTAAAGGTACAAAAAATTGGGTTTTTTCAAAATAATTCCTCAATATACGACAAAAATGGCTGATAAAAATTTGATGAAGACTAAATTCCCTACATTTTTTTTATAAACACTTTTTTTGTAAGTCTGATGTGTAACGAGTTACAGCGGCAGAAACGTGAACATTCTTCCAAAAAATTTATATGTATTGGACCCCTTATACAGGGTGTTTCGTCCATGGTGATCCATAGGACAGGAGGTGATAGTAGTCACCTAATCAAACAAAAAATTGTATGGCAGGGGCGTGGGGCATCTCAACCGTTTTTTAGTTACAGGGTGATTAAGAAAATTTGCTAGTCTTTCACAAAATACCCTGTATCTTAAAAGTGTAGGATGTAAGGTCACTTACAGAGCTCATTGTATGTAGAACTTCTTGGCCTTTCCAACGACGGCTCGACCAGCCCCGTACTCCTCTCCCCTCAAGAGTTATGATCAATTTTTTGTTTGACTCGTTGACTACTATCACGATCTGTCCATTGGATCACCATGGACTAAACACCCTGCATAAGGCGTACTATACATACTATATATACATTTTTTTGGAAGAATGTTCACGTTTCCGCAGCTGTAACTCGTTACACATCAGACTTGTAGGGAATTTAGTCCTCTTCAAATTTGTATCAGCCATTTTTGTCGTCGGATGAAGTATTGAGGAATTATTTTGAAAAAACCCAATTTTTTGTACTTTTAATCCAAGATGGCGAGCCGCGCGACTCCTTCCAAGGGAGAAAACTTTGATTTTTCATCGGGGCCCGAAACTAAATAACATATATAAAAATCAGAAGCTTTTGTAGGGCAAAGGCCTTATTTAGTCCCTGTGACTGGACTAGGACTGCCAACACAAAATAAAAGGCGGATGCCAAGAGGACGGAAACGTGTGAAGATGTCAAAATCCTTTCTTTAAAAAAGCACAGAATGCAGTTAGAAATTAATAGTCTGCAACTCGACGCAATTAAAAAGAGGTGGGATTTGAGACTAATGAGAAATGATATAACGTCTGAAATAGAAGGAGAAAATAATTCAGATGAACAAAATTCAGCAATGCACGAGAATATTTCTCATTTTAGTACACATTAAAAAAATAATAAATCCTTAAGAACATATACCTATTCATAAAGCTCTTCATTATTTTTTTTTATGAAAAATGATTAAGAAAATAATTCAATACGGTTACATCTAAATTTTTGGAATTCTCATTATCACAATCTTCCAAGTTTTCTTCGTCTTCTGTGGTAGAAAGTAACTCAAAATTACAGTCTTTTGCTTGCCTCGAAATATTAGTTAAAATAATACAGCCGATATACTTTTCGGCGAAGTATCAAAGCAAAATGATCACTTCCGCTACTATCACTTCTGCTATGTGTTCGACGCATCTACGACATTTTCTTATTGAAATGAATGTTACAAATTTAAGTAAAACAAAATTGCAGACAATTACACAACCCCTGTCACTTGTGAAATATTCTATTTAGTGAAAGAGAAATCTACAAGAAAGTTCTATTTCTACAAAATTGTAACTTGTTAATTACAACTACAAATAACTTTTGGTGAAACAAAAAATGAAAAATTCCTAGAAATTTCCTCCTATAGATTGCAACTACAATTTTGTAGCACAAATATATTGTGAAATCAAAAATATCAATTTTTCTACAATTTTTGTTAAAAATCACTTGTAAATTACAATTTTTAAGTTCGTGAAATAGGCCACTGATGTAAATTTGAATTTGCATTATATTCGTTAAGAAGATTGAGATTAAAATCCCCTCCGATTATTATATGAGGCTAATCTGCACAAATTTCAGAGTATGTTCCGTATAACGGAGATAAGTTACTAACATTGGGTGGCTTATACACAGAACCCACAAGACGTTTGTTTTCTCCGCCAAAGAGTTCAAGAAATTTGAACTCTACTTCATTTGTAGCCGACGTTGCAATTATTTTGCAGGAGATGTTCTCACTAATATATAATGCGACCGCACCCCGGCGCCTAAATGGTCGGTCCCACCTGTATGACTTAAAGCCAGGAATATGAACTAGAGAATCAGGGACATGTGGTTTTAACTAAGATTCTGACACACAAATTAAATCAACTTTGGAGTCCGAGAATATGCTAACAAGTTTCTCAATACAGCCAATAAGACTGCGTGCATTAATATTACACACTTTCAATCCAGATGATTGTTTAGCAAAAACACGTAACATGACATTAGTACAATTTATCCCATCCATGCCCCACCCACAAGGTCATCGCACGGCACAATCAGCATGTGGGACAGGAAGAGGGCATATAGGGACCACCGAAAGTACACCACACATTGCCATGAAAATAGAAAAAAAAACATAAATAGTCCAGATAACAATATAAGAAAACTTATTACTATGAGTAGAAGAAAGAAAAGGAAAGAAAATAATTAATAAATACTCAATACAGCATTGCTCAGTAACCTCAAGTTGATGTAGGTCTATAACTTATGACGTCTGTGAAGAAGATAATTTGAGTTGATGCAGGTCAGGCACTCTTCACAAAAACAAAGCCATTCAAAATAAAAACATCAGCCCTCAGCTTTCATTCGTTTAGCCTGTAGAAAAATTATGCGGTCCCAAGGCATTCGGCCCTTCTTTTGATACCCAGCGACAGAGAACTCAGTTTTCTGTACTTAGTGTAAAAGCAGATTCTTTCATTTTTTGTAGGAAATTTGATAACAATAGGTGGGGCCCCAGTATTATTCCTAGTGCGGAGTCTGTATGTGTCGATATATTTTGAAGGAGTGTGATTTAGTTTATTCGGGTAAAAATTCCATCTATATTTTTATCACACTCTCTAGGTATGCCAGTAAAAATAACACTTGATAATCGATTACGGCGTTCGACTGAATTTAATCAGGACTTAATTTGATTCACTGCAGCATCAGATTTTTCGGCCCGTGCGAAAAGAGAAGTTTTGAGTTCAGTACGCTTTCTAGAGAATTATAATTTTCACTAACATCAGCATTTCGAGAGTAAATTTTTTTCAATGATCTCTTAATATCATTTATTTCACTAGTGATCAAAGTCTGTAGTGCTTTGATTTGTGTAGAAAAGTCGGGATTGTCAGATTTTTGTGACACTTGGCTCCTCGTGGACATGATGTTTTAGATTTTTGTGAAAGAACAGAGTAGGTACTTATTAAAAGTAAATAAAAAAATAGTAGCAATTTGAAAACTCAGAAGATTCATCGTCACACGCGGACCGAAGATATATTATTTAGACGACAAAATTAAATTTGTAGGCGAGCAACACAAAGCGACTTATTCACTGGCGGCCATTTACAATATTTGGTGAATTTTTCTTGTTGTTGGCACCAATTTGGAAAATCGTTCTTAAAGAACTTGCTCTTCTGCGTTATATTCTTCGACGGATTCGTATGCAAAATTAATGTTTCTGTTATGGCACCCCCATCTGTACAGTTCTAATGGCGTAATAAACCTGATAATCGCTTCAATAGGTTGGTGAAGAAGCCATCGACAGGCTGAATTTTTATATTAATTTTGTAACGGTTTTTGTAGGTTCAATGGTGATACGTCATATATTCGACACGATTGGTCTCGAAAGCAAGTTTCAAAAAACTGTCTCACTTTCATATATTTGGAACATGTCTCGTAGTTACCTAAATTGAACGCTGGGGGATTGCACATCACCAGAACAATTCATGTCAATAATCGGAAATGTAAGATTCTTCTCTAGACGTGCATTATCAGATTAAATTTTCTTTGCAATTCCAGCATATCTTTTGTAAATTGGTCAGCACTAGGCTTTCTGAAGATTATCTTTGATCTTGGATGGATGGATTGAAAAGAGGTTGAGAACTCTATGTGTTTTCTATAGTGTAGGCCACTATAAGGCCCATCATTTACTTTCCAGATATATAAGCTATTACTCATAATTCCCAGTCGGACGTTTTAATAAAGTTTGGGATTGTCCTCAACCCTCCCAACCCGCTTCATGCAGTTTATTAAGGTGGTGTGAGCCAAGGTATCTATATCGCCTACCGGAGAGATACACAGAAAATGTGGATCACTGTTTTGGTGTCCTCCCTGCATCCTCCGCATACAGGGCTATCAACATGTCTGAACCTATGTAGGTGACCCATGAGAAATAATAAGTATGCAGTAAAAATTGACTCGAGTGTTCTTATGATTGGCTTGTTAATTCCCAGTAGCTTTTTCGTTGAGCTTGGGTTAGGGTAGGCTATCGATCTTAAATATGAACATTTGTGAAACGAGCTCATTGTATGCAGAACTTCATGGCCTTTGCAACGACTGCTCAATCAGCACCACACACCTCTCCCATCAAGAATTATGATTGTCTATGGGTCAATTAAAGAGGAGAGTCTGCAGTTTACAGTTTTTATAAAAAAAAATTATGTTAACGACCTTTTTTCAAAAATAATAGAGGCTAAATTAAAAAAAAGGTAAGAAAATCCGAAATTTTTAGTTTAGACAATCATAATTCTTGAAAGGCCATGAAGCTCTGCATACAATGAGCTCTTAACTGTGACCGTACGCCCTGTAGTTTTTAATGTACAGGGTGTTTTGTGAAAAACTAGCTTTTTTATTAATCACCCTGTAACTCCTAAACGGTTGATATGCTCCCCCACACCTGCCATACATTTTTGGTTCGTCTAGGTGAGTACTATCACCTCCCGCTCTATTGACCTCCTAGTGGGAAACACCCTGTATTGATGTACCGGGAAACTCCTTCACTATTTCCGTCGCACTCAAGCTTTCCAGAAGTGGTGACAACAAGACTTGTTTGTTGTCTTTATTTATTAATTATCAATATTTTGTCTTAAGGATTGCATAAAAATATGCCTCAACAGTGGGTTAGTATTGCTGTCCTCATATCTCAATCCGAGTAGTTTTTTTTGCAAATTATTTTTTTCATAAATTTTAGTTTTTGTTTTTGCAAATAATTCTCGTTTCGTTGTCTTTTTGGCTCAAATTTTTCCTTGGTAAGATATTGGAGGCATTCATTCATAGAATTGAGTGTTGTCTCCCTGTCTATGAAATCTGCTGAGTTACAAGCATATTCAGTAGGCATTTTCATCGCAGATTCGGAGCCTTCTCTTTTTGATGAATCAGGGATTGGCATTAAAATCAGTTTTTTCCTGCACGCAGAACTAATTTTCTCGTTTATATCGAAGACATTTTCTGTATC
Source organism: Dioctria linearis (assembly GCA_963930735.1). Taxonomy (NCBI): domain Eukaryota; kingdom Metazoa; phylum Arthropoda; class Insecta; order Diptera; family Asilidae; genus Dioctria; species Dioctria linearis. The sequence continues at coordinate 204,540,327 of OZ005741.1, read as the reverse complement.
ATTCAACACTGTATTGGCATCAAGTCTTTTTCACTTGGTTTATGAGATCAAATATCAAAAGTACTGCAGCACTTATACACCATTTTTGTACCATTATCACACTTTCGTATCAAAATCGTAGAACGTACAATCCTGAATGCTGAAGTCATAGTTATGTATATTCCCTGACCAAAGACTCAAAACTGCATTAGACAACACTGCATGTGTAGCTATTTAAATATGCAATTTTTTAAGTACAGATGTACTTTGATACAGAATAATTCAACAATATTTAACAACACAGGTAATTTTCGCAGGTCTCACGCAGCTCTGAATTTAAGAAGAAGCCCTCCTTCGTAGGAGGCTGGCCATACATAAATTGAGTTTTTAACTATTGCATGAGAACGCGTCGACGTAGAGCTGAAGTTTTGTGCATGGCGCACAGGGGGCCAAAACGATTCTTGGGTGACCAAAAATCGATATCGTCATGTCATAGATTTTAAAAATGTTAATGCCATTCGATAGTAAACTGAATATATTAACTTATGGCAAATTTTTTTTTAAATATTTACCTCCCTCTTTGTGTTTGGAATGGCTAAAGTCAGAGAAAATTTTAACAGCTAATTTTTTTTTTTTTAAAAACGTTCGGGTTATCTATGATTTTAGGTTCTATTGTGAAAATTTTTGTATGGGGAGGTTGAATTGTTATCTTAAATCGTATAACAAAAAGGATAGGCTATGAGGAAGAAAAACTTAAGTATTTTTCTGCATGTAGTAGAACCGCATCGATGTATTCGTTTTAGTCATGGAAGTAGTAAACAACGATATTTTCATACCGGGCGAATAATTAGTGGTTCAAACTTTTTATTAAGTATTGAAGAAATACAATAGAAGAGATCCCATTATATCACAACATTTTTAAATAAATTTTTAAGTTTATAATTTTATAATATTTTTATAACTTTTTAGATTTGTACGAATTTTCCTAGTGCCCCGTTTATCTTCTGATAATATTTTTTGGCGTTGCCTTTGTATGGCTACTGTAACTTAAGGCGCCAATGATAATTCGATTATAAACAAACAAACCGGCATTGGAAAATGTTAAATTTTTTTGCGACGGCTGTTTATTTTTATAAATATTGCACTTTTATTTTATTTAAAACACTATAATTTTTGTTAAAAGAATTACGCTTGCCTGCAAAATGAGAGAGAGAGAATATCACTAGTTGTTTCTTCAGAATAGCACAGCGCACTTCATCGCGATAATTCAAGACTCCGGAGTCTCGATTATATAAAATCCCGTTCACAAAACAATATTTCACTATTGTACCACACTGCTATTAAGTAAAAATCACTTTTAATTAGTTATTTACTCCAAAATCGCTAAATCTTGTCATAAAATCTGAAATGTCAGAAATAAATTAGAATTGTCGAACTAACGAATAACAAGGTGCTACCCCTCTTGTCATTTCCCCTCCGTGTAAGAAAAAATGCTTAACCCCCGTACACGAATTTTACACAGCATAGCCTATCCTTTTCGTTATATGATCTAAGATTGTTATTAATGTAATACTTACTATATGGAGGAGGTATTATTAGGCCAAGAAGTTATGATATAAGTCAAATAGTTTTTTTTAATAAGAGCATTTTAATTAAAAAGGGCGATTTTTCGTATTTGAAGTAAAGTCTACCTTGTTGTCGTATGCGTATTTCCAGACAATATTCCCAGGAATTGCAGAAAATACAGGAATTTTATGACTTTTAAGACTGCATAATGTTTGTTTTGGAAATAAATTACAGTTTTTCTAATAAACGTTTAGGACTAATCACATCATTTATATTTAAAGAACTTATATTATTACTTTTTTTTTTAATTGACTTTGACTTGCTCTGTATACGCACCCTAGTCCTAGACTTTTCATTTTTTACTGAAAATAAATATATACCTATATGTATATATAAAATCCTATGAAATTTGTTATAGTTTTCGGAAAATTTTGCAAAAAGATGCGAAAAATCACTAAGAATCAAATTTGCACAGAGGGGTAACCATAAGAAATTACGTACATCTAGGATATCGTAGAATTGGCCTTAAACCAATTCTAGATTTTTTATTTATTTTTGAATGATTTTCTACAGATGCTTCTATGTTCTCAATATATTTATTGTAGCAAGTTTTCTGAAGCTTTTTTTTATAGTTTTTGGAGTGCTTATTGTTTTTAATGGGTAAAGAATTTCCTAGAATTTTCCACTATCAGCTCTACTAGAACACAAGTTTGAGAGACTAAAAAAATCGTAATTGGCGCGATGATAATTTTATTTTTGCTTTCTGCTATCAGGTAAAAAAGTATTTTAGCAAATAATAACGTGCAAGTGCAGAATTATATGCATCAATTCGAGAGAAAGCCGGAAGTGAGGAGGTTAATAGAATTAAGCTGTGCTTGTGTACTGAGTCGAAGCAGTTCTAGAGATATGTGAATTCAAAGCGCAAGATTGATGGATATCCAGCGGGTTTGGGTCTTGGAAATATTGAAAGCATCTCACTATAATCTCATCCACCCTTTTCGATGACTTCTTTAGTACCGGCTTTTCTCACATTAACTGTGTTTTCGTAATTTTAATAAAATGACAAAATTTCCGTCTACTTCTCTTGAGAGCAAAGATCTTGTGTTTCCTACTTCTGTATTGAAAAAGCATCGTAGGTCTTCTGTCGTGTCCATTCTCTGTTACTTCTCTAACTTAACTCTTTGTAGTGGTGTTTACCCAAAATCATGGAAGTTATCTTTAATTATACTCTAACAGGAAGAAGGGAGGAAGAGCAAGAGGTACGATATATCAAATTACCGGTCTATTGTTAACTTATCGCGTATTGGCAAGGTATTTGAAGCCTAAGTCTGTGATGTTTTGAATTTTAACTGCAAGCCTCTTATGGGAATATTCCAACATGGCTTCACTAAGAACAAATCTACCACGTACTATTAACTTAGTCAAATTTTTTAACTTCAGTATCCCTGCTATGGAGACTGGTAACCAAGTTGACTGTATCTGTACTGATTTCAGTAAAGTATTCGATATAATCAGTCACCAAACTCTCATTCATAAGTTTGTCAATCTTGGATTCCCTCACATATTTTAAAGTGGTTATATTCCTATTTGTCAAACTGAATGCAGAGAGTATTTTTTAGGTGTACTCTTTTATTTAAATTAAGAATACTTATTGTTTTCCGCAGGCCAGTTACGTTACCCCTTTACTTTTATTATTTACATCAACGATGTTGGTTCAATTCTGGCAAATACCAAAATTCTTTCGTACACCGAGGTCGCCAAATTATTTCGAATAATTTCAGACAAAAGCGATTTCGTTCTCTTAAATTCTGACTTAGCCATTTTCCATACTTGTTGCACAAATATGTAACTATTTACTTTTTAATTCAATCAATTACAATACATATTACTTTTTCTCGAAATAAGTGTCCATTGCACTTCGAATACTTACCAGATGAAAATTCATTAAATATAATCGACAAAACCAAAGATTTTTTTTTTTTTTTAGAATCATACTCTCCATCGTGAACAGGACTACTGCTTCTCTGAGCTTTGTAAAACAATGGTCTCGTGTTTTAACAACTCGCATGTTACCAAGTCTTTCTATTGTACTTTGGTTAGACCAATCTTAAAACATGCTCGTCCTGTCTGGGCTCCTTACTACTCTGTTCCCTTTAACCGAATCGAAGCGGTTCAACGTAGGTTTCTAAGATTTTGCCTTTGCGGACTTCCTCGGACTGATGAGATTTCTGCCACATGTGGCTTCAATGCTTTCCTTAGATACTCTCGAAAAGAGACGAAACAATTCCAGAATTAGTTTTGCTTTCGACATTTAACAAGGAGCGATCAACTCCCGTGAATTTTTCAGTACCATGAAATTTTTTGAAATAATCAGTTTTTTGATGAACTGAAATAAATAAAAGTAACTTTGTTTTTGTCGCGTTGTATATTTATCGCCATTTCTCTACTTTTAAATTATTATATATTCTACACTCTCATTTTATAAAGTGCCGATAGAAGCTGTTACAAAAAAACCTTACACCTGTTATCTTGATTGAATATTTTAAGCCTGTTGCATTCACATTATACAATAGCTGTGTTCTTTTGTGTACCTTGCTCTAGAACTCCCATATACTGGAGAGAACAAACTGTTCTGTCGATTGAAGCGAACTATTTGTATTGTTCGCTTCATTTAAATCTTTCTATGAAAATGTATGAGTCTTTCTTTTGCGTATCTTTTGTTCTGCTCTGTTCTGCGGACACAAAAGAACACAGCTAATATAAGCCTCATTGGAGCAGTATTTCCGAAATAGATTGCAGGAATTTCATTTTCTCCGGCGTGATGCAGCGAAAATATTTTAATTCTGACAAACTTTATCGCTACATATTAGGTCTGTATGTTTATTCGAAAAATTTTTACCCATAATGTGTATGTTAACTTCTCGGACTAGAAAAATTTGACAGTTGAATGCATTTTCCCTCCTGAACAAAAGTAAACATTTTTACACAGGGTAAAGTGGTTGAGTAAGTTCATTCTTCTCTTTCGTTTGTCATTTGAAATAATTCTTTCAGTTGGCAGGCCAATACGTCGATTTACACAGGCTTTACTCATAAGTTGTCTGTTAACTTTTTTCATTCTCATCTAGTATTATTTTTACTCAGGTTTTTTTACGCAAAGGTAAACATACAGACCTATTGTATCAGTGGGCTTTATTGATGTATGCACGTATGCTGGAAGCTCCTTGTGACTCATTGTTTTTTAAAGAATTGTGTAGAAAGTTTAATATTACTTAAAATTTTCTGATTACTTGCTTGTATGTAAATACAAAGATGCCATAGACTACATGTATGGTATCGCACTGTTTTTAGTTTATAGTTTGACTTTGAACTTCATTAGTACATAGTAAAAATTGTCTGTATAAAATTAACTTTTTTCTAATTTATTTGAATATTGCAGGAATATTTCGAGGTGGAACGGAAATACTGGTCCGTTCTAAGCTTGCACTTGCAGACGGGGTTACGATGCAACTAACCGTAAGATCTACAGAATCAGATGTAGCAGAGTTGGTGACTTCTGCAATCGGTTAAATCAGTTATAAATGTTTTCTATGTGTATAAGATTTTGTAAAAATAGCCCTACATTTTCCGAATATAAACAATAAATATTTCCAAATTAAATACATAAATTGTAATTTAAAAAAAACAATATTCTGAACAGCCAGTATACTATAAAATTCGAAGATCCTTTAAGCGTCACTCACACTCACAGCATCCCGCATCTCCTGCGATTTCACTGAACCAATTGCGAGTTCTACCGCTATTCGACTCAACCCATTTAAGTTTATCAACTTTACTATTGCGAGAGTCCTGAGATTCTCGTAAAGCTCATCGTTTATTATCTGCTGGTAATTAAAGTCTCTATTGCGCACTCCACCACTTATAGAAGGTTGCAGGCTAATAAAATATTGTTTTTTTTTTTGCAAAACTAAATACGTAAGAATGGATACTGGTGAGGGTGGTACTGTTAAGTGCAGCATTGAATTGCTTTTAGGTTAAAAATGTGAAAACTTATCTCACGGTAAAGAGATAAAGTTAAAATTATAAGTGCATATAGTGAAAAAGAAAAAAAAATTGTTTAATGGAAGAATTGGTGGACATATACAAACTGTTTATGACATATCATGAGAGGAGCTATTTATTAAAATACAGATATGTTTTTGGGGGACGTGCTGTGATCCTTTAGTAGAGTGCTATAACAAAAAAACAATGACTTCTTCACAAGAAATCACAAGAAATAACAGCAGAGCTTGGGAAAGGGGAATGTTTTTTTTTTAATATTATAAAGCTCAGCTCAGGGGATACACTATGATGAAAAGCCCAGCATGGCAGCAAGGAGATAGGGAAAGGATTAAGGGACATGAACAAAGTGGCGGAGGTGGTGATGTATGTCACTCTTAAATTTTCGCAGATTGTATGCCCGAGGAAAAACAGAAGATGATAGATTGTTCCACTTTCGCACAGTACGGAATAAGAAAGCATCACGAAATTTTACTGTACGTCCGAGAGTATTTTAAAGGGTGAAAGGATGTGAGCGGCTTGCACCGCGAGTATTGCGTGCAGGAATCATTCCACAAGGGATCAGACTAGATATTTCATCGACCATGCATGTAGCGATAGAGGAGCAAAAGGCATCCGATATTGCGGCGTTGCTCGAGTGAGTCGATATGACAACTTATTGCCACATCACCAATGAGCTTGAAGGCTGTCTTGTGGGCAATGTCCAATGAAGCTAAGGCTGTGCGACAAGCTCTGGCCCAGATATGGGAATAGTATTCCATTCTAGGTCTGATGTAGGACTTGTCGCGCTAGATTCGATGGGCTGAAATATTTCTTTTGATGCTTCTTTGGCATCAGAAAAGATGTTATTTGTCCAGCTTAGCTTGCTGGAAATATGAATGCCAAGAATGCATAAAGGTGTATCGTAAATCAGTGCTCCATCAAATGAAACGGAAATGGAGAAATTATGATCTTGTTTTAATGAGATCCGACTACTTTGGGTTTTAGATGCACTGAATTCGACGCGGTTCGCTTTGCCCCAAGCGAGGATATTGTCAAGATTATTATTCAATGATCTAGTCATGCAATCTCATTTGACACATGCGGCATTCCTTCTGGAGTCGAAAGAGTGTCAAAGGAGTAAGCAGAATCAAGGGTACTGTCATCGGCAAAGCTATGGATGAGATTGATAGAAAGGGAAAGCAGATCATTAATAAAAGTTAAAAGAGAGTTGGAGATATAACAGAGCCCTGGGGCACACCGGTATTTATGGGGTGGAGCTCAGATGTAACGCCATCTAATACAACACGTATTTGGCGACTAGATAGGAAACTTTCAATTCATAATAGAAGAGGAGGGAAGAGACCAGTGCTTTAAGTTTGGCTAATAGGACAAGATGCCAGACTCTATGCCTTTGAAATATCCAGCACAACGATTTTGGATTCACCAAAATTGTGGAGACTACGGTTCCAAAATTCTGTAAGAAAAGTCAGCAAGTATCCAGATCAACTCCAACAGTGAGTCTTACTCATCACGCTATTCTTTGCATCAACTCCAACGGTGAGTCTCACCCACCAATTTAATTTACTGTCAATTTACATCAATTCCAATCTTGGTTCTGACTTACTGTTCTATTATTTACATTAAATAAAGCTTTCCAATAAAGGGAAAGTATTTTAGTTTAGACACAAACCATTTATCATTGTCATTCATTACGCATTTTATTTGTGACACAAGCCAAAAATCATTTTGAAGTTCTTCATGTTACCACACAAAAAAAATCATATTCATTCAGGTTGTAAACTAAATTACTTTTAGAAGTTCTGCGACGGAATTTATTTATGATAAATATCACTGACACTTGTCCCGAAAAGCCTGAACGCATCTTGGTGAATGCTTTGTAAAATACCATACCCAATAGAACTATAGAGAATAGGAGTTAAATATTATATAAATAACATGTAAGTATATTTGATTGATTGATTAAATGAAACCGAGGTTTGGGACTCCGTTGGGGTCCCCGAACGTAGGCCAAGTCAAGGCCCATTGTTCACTCTCCAGACCCATGAGCAATTGCTCATAGGTCCCGACTAGATGCTCCTATAAATTTCAGTATTGGCCCCCAGACCTCCTTGCCGGCATCGTGTAACTCGTCCAGGAGGTGTGAGCCAAGAATTCTGTAACGTATTCCTGAGAGTGCCGGGCAGTGACATAGAAAGTGGTTTCACTGTGCCCAGTGAGAATGAACACCAGAGTTATCAGGGTTGGCTTGTTAAGTCCTAGGAGCTTAATCGTTTGATTCGAGTCCGATTTACCCCACAGTTCCTTTGTTGTTCTACTCATGCAAATATATTTAAAACACTCAAATAATTAAGCTATTTTCTTTTCTTTGAAAATGTTGCTGAGTTGCTGGGCCCTCCATGGAAAAATATTACTGGAGGATGTAAAAACAGATTTAAAGTATTTAAATATTAGATCGCAGTTTGAGTGATGAATTTTACCGACTCCAATATGGTTTAGATTACTCTGGAGTAACTGAGGAGTTAGATTAGGATTCCAGAGCACATTGTCATCATTTTTCTCATGGAAAGTGAATTTCACGACTTACCAGCTCTTCATAATGATGAGTAGAAAATATGTCCATCTTAAACTGATTCACTTCTTTCGCAGTTATCTCCAAAGCCATTTATCCAACTCAAAAACTAATTACATATCTAATTAGAGGACAAAATATAGTGGCGATTTCATCCTATATACAAGCTTTAACGTGCATATTTAAAAATTTTATAGCATATCTATTACTGTACTGGAAGACAACCAAATTGACCATTTTCGCGTGATTTAAAATTAGCGGTTCCCTTGAGACACCAATATCCATATTTCTCTCTAAGGATTGCAGGGATTTCCATAATTTGTTTTTGTAAATATAAAAAAAGAGAGTTTCGTAATTCTCAATACAAATTTCCCGCGTTACAGAATTCCGAGTGGAGAGTTAAGAATCAAAAGAACTCTCATCTCAACAGCTCCAAAACTCTCCGTGTTAGTGAATCCGGCCCCTGATGTAGGGAAGGGAAGGCTTCAATTTTTATACCCTAAATGAAATCAATAGGGTATACTAAGTTTGTCGTTCCGTTTGTAACACCTAGAAATAATGATGGATGATGGTAGAGAGCGATGTGTCATAACTCATAAACGGTGAAAGATACAAAATGAAAACAAAGTGCGTTTTAAAATCTTAACTTCTAACCAGAGTTAAAAAAAAAAATTATGAGGTTTTTTTTTTAGTTATTCAAACACAAAAAATGAGGTACAAAAGTTGAAACTTGAAGTTTGGCAGACCGTTTCTTCTAAACTACATACTGTAGAGGAAGCATTGATACATTGAATCAAAGGGCAGGAGGTTCTCTATAAATTAGCACCATCGACCATTCTACTGTTTGCCGTTTAGGAGATAGAACTGTTTTAGTACAAACCTACGTTTCACGTACCCTTAGTCCTTTAACCCCGATTATCCCGGAAAGGGTTGAGAATACAGCTTACCCTTTCTTAAATTTTTTTCATTTCTCGACATGACCTATCACCTCCTTCATTATTATCCACCACTTCTGAAACACCCTGTATACGTATTAGGGTGGCTCAAAATAGTATATTATTGCTTATATATTGCAATAAACCATACGTTTTTTTAGTGAATTGAAGGATTGTGGTTTTTAAAATTTAAACCTAATACTGTGTATCATTTCTGAAGGTGATCGTGGTGTAGTGGCAAGAACCGGATTTCATAGACAGCCGATCGCGGGCTCGAGTCGTGGATTTTCTTGATTTCGCACATGCCAATTTTTGTTTGAGAAGACATTTTCTTGTTGAGAAAACTTGAAAAATCGTTTTAATCCTTAAATAAGTTGATCCTTTGAGCCGGGTGCGGTCATTATGACCATTTCAGGTTGTGAGGATGCAAATTACTCATGCTTCCACTGCTACTAAGCACTTCTCTCTCCAGCAGGGTTACCAGAAAGTTTTTAGGCATATCTCCATATTTCACAACAAAAACAGACAACAGTCGAAAATTCAGGAATTCTCAAAACAAATTCGCTGAATTACAGAATTCCAAGTGGAGAATTAACTGTCAAAACTATTCTCATTTCCCAAATTCCCCAATTATCCGTATTACAGAATTCGGACTCAAATCTGCACTTCAATCACGGTATCTATACAGAGTAACAAGGTAAGATCGTCCTGGCTGTCAAGTGTAACGTCACGCGAATTGATTCTTAAAAAGGAAAAAATAAAGTGATAATATTTATGTAAATTTATTCCACGTTTAAAATATTGAAATAAGTGCAATTTTAATTTCTTACCATAATTATAAGATACCTGCGACAAATAAGGCCCACCTAATTTGAAAATGCAATAAATCAAGTATTTGGTGATATAGAACTACACAAACAAGTTTTCCGTCGAGTTTATTTATTTGCACAACTAAAAAAATAGAAAAACTATAACAGAAGTGAGCATTTGAAAAAATAATTCGATTTTATAAAACGTTTTCCAAGGGCCTTATTAAACTACCACAGTATAATAAAGCCCACCGTAAAAATTAACTTTTTCAAAATCTTAATCAGCGGAATTATTCCCTTTAAACTTTCTAAAACTAAGGAAATCAACAAGATTCGGTTATTTTTAATTTCGAATTAAAATGGGCCTGGGGGTGATAATAAGGCCCCCAACAGCTGGCTCTAAGTTTCTTAACGTACAACAGAGTAAATTCAAACAGTCTTCATTCTTTGGAACAAGAATAATGTCACAATCAAAATCCTATATAGCGACATTAGTTTAATTGAGAATTTAGGTTAGGTAGGATAATAAGGCCTACGATCTACTCCAGTGGGCCTTATTAGACCTATGACAAGATTTTACAAAATTACTCATTAATCAAATAAACACAATTAGGTCTGCCTGGTAACTTAAGAGTAAAAATTTTTGCGTAAAAATCAAGTAAAACTTGTATGCGGAAGAAAGGATAACTCAAAAGCTACCAGACACTTCTCGAGTAAACCTTGTTGAACTTGCCAAGTGTCAAAAATTTGGCTGCTACGTTTCTCTCTGAAACAGAGAACAATTAATTAATTTGAAATACGTTTAAAAAAACTCACCCTCTTTAATATTGTTTTTAAAATCTCGACTCTTTAGATTGTCATTTTACATTCATTTGATGACACAACAGACGGCTTAACCTCAAATTTAATACTTTTGACAGTCAGCTGATTGCATATCGAAGTTACACATCCTCTTGATCATGAGTAAAAATGTGCAATTTTGTGCAAGAGGGGAAACGTATAGATTTACTCGATTTTTACGAGCTCAAAAGTAAACAGACGGTTTGTGTGTAAAAATGCGTAAAAGTTTTTACACCACTTTCGAGTTAACAGACACTGGGTGAAAATAAACATCGAAATCATAAACTATATTACGTAACGTTCAAACTAAACAAATTGCTACAAGTGGAAATAGAAATTAAACAACGGAACTTATAATTTCGTCTAGGCGAAAATTATAATTCCAAGCAGCCATACTCTTCTCGGTGACGTGCCATTAGCTACTGGCAAGATGGAGGCGCGCCGCGCGAGCGGATGCGCCCTCGACGGCGTTCGTGTCGACTTAATGCATGTGCGCATTAACACGTTAAGCGCCACAATAGAAAAAAAAATGTTTCTCTGGGGGCCACCTCCAAATATTTTCGACAAAAATTATTTTGTCTTTGATGTAAGTATGCTCTACTACTTATCTCAAGGTACAAAAAAAATCATGGACCATTTAAATATTTGTCCCAGAGGGCCACGCACTTGAGTTTCCCATGCTTTTATAGGCTCTGTGCATCAATACGGATGCTACGAGCTCGTAAGTATTACGTATGCATTATCGTGTGTGTATCCGATAGGATGCACGCGATCCTATTGGCAATCTCATTGTGCATCCATACGGATGCTTGTGGCGCTTAACGTGTTAAGTATGAGGTTGCTGCAATTCATTTTAGTAGGAATTTTTAAATGTTGGCCTTTTTACTCTCCGGGTTTCATTTGCCGCAGGTAAGGTATATTGAATTTGTTTAAACTTAAAGCTCATTTCACGGAAATCAGTTCGGATTAAAACAAGTGCCACGAAAGTTTTATCGATAAAAAATGCAAAATAAGACTGAAATACTTATAATTGCACTCTTAGTTGATTATTTGAGATCTTTTTATTATTTCTAATGTTAGTGGAAATGGTAATTTTCTCAAATAAAAGACAAATTTGCAATGCATCATAACGAAGTGTAAAAAGTGGGGTTAGTGGCAAATTAATATGGAATACAATTCTAATAACCTTCCTACAATTTATCTTTATGTTTAGAAAGTAAAATGGTATTAATTGTAAGATTTAAAATGGATCCAGTAGAACAAATTTACATAAATATTAAGCTTTATACATATTTTTCACTTTTTAAGAAACGCGTCATGCGAATCGACTAACACAGAAAATGGCGAAAATGCCGGATAGTCATACCTTGTTTAAAGACCTGCCGACTGATTTCCAAAATACACTTACAGGCCGCCTGCATATCCAGGCCTGCAGTTCAACGAAACTGATAAGTAACTGATAGTGTGTGTTGAAGTATCGTCGTCCGCGGCCGTCGTCTGGATCTTTTGTTTCCGTAAATATTTCAGTCCCAATCCAGCACACAAAAATTTGAAAAATGGCAAAAAAGGAGGATTTTATTCCGGCTTTATTAATATTTATCGTAATAATAAGGCGTTATGGCAAACCAAATCAAAATCCAGTAATCCTTTTTCAAAGCATTATAAATGCATTTACATGTCTCCGGTATAATGGTTCCCAAAGCTTGGGGCAATATAATCGTCGAGAATTTCAAATCTTCGAAGCTGCGTCCAGTGGTTAGAAATTTCAAGGTTGCTTTAGGTCTCTCTTCTGCGCTTATAGAACGTCTTAATCAGGTCTTCTTTTTATACCCTGGATGAAATCATGGTATTTTTGTAACGTGTAGAGATAATTGTGCTAAAACATAATGGATTAAACACCCACACATAATATTCAAAGTTATTTTGATTTTTGTATGCCCGTCTGTCCGTCTGTGCAAACGATAACTTCAGAACGATAACTTCAGAGCTGATATTTTGCACACGGGCTTTAAAAAAAAAATTAATTTAAGTTTCAAAATAGAACAAATTGGGTATCTCCTTCGTGAGATTGCCATACAAAAATTTGGTTTTTCACTACATATATATTTATACACGGCTTTTTTTATAAAAATAGTAAATATAGTTTCAAAACTGGGCAACCTCTTTTTGGTGTTGTTATGTAAAAATTTAAGGTTTTTGTACACCTACTGTGAACACGGTCAGCCCTAGACGTAAACGGGGGGTGGGGGGGGGGGGGCGTAGCCTGTGAAGCGCAATGCTGAGAAGTATAAGAGGAAAGCATGCATACTTGATGGAAGGAATTTGTTGAATTTGTTGGTTTATTGTGGTGTTTTGGTGTTTTGTAGATTGTTTTGTAGATCGCTTTGGCATCTCCCAGGAGAGTACGTACAGTATAGTGTGGTATAGTAAGCTGAGTTCTATGGGCACGAATTGGTACCTCTCAAGACGAGGTAACTTTACCTTAGTGAAATTAAAATTGAGATTTTTGACTGTGTGGGTACTGTAGTAATGCTAGGCAGATGGCCCATGATGCAATGAAGTTATGTGCTCATGTAAGTCAGAATAATAAAATCTCAGACATAGTAGTGCGACGAGTGAGAGGAGAAAGACAGACATAGCCTCTTGGGCAGGGGGCGAAAGGATGTCTAAGATGATGAATAAGTTGAATAATAACGGAAATCGGGTGTATATGTTAGTAGTGCTTATATGGTTAGTATGCAGAGTCAGCTATAAGATCCAAATGGTGAATCTGGAAGCCTATATCCAGACTGAATTAAGCACATCTTAACCTTCACGTGGTCCCCTCTGACAGCGCCCATAAGGGTTGTATTACCTGTATAGGCCAAGTACAATTCTTTTAGACGCTGCTAATAAGATCTAGGCCCGAATGGAGCTACCAGTACCGTTTAAAAATGATATCTAGCATGAAAGATTGAAACTGGGAGTATTCATGGTCCGTTGATCATGCTTTACGAAAGCCATACCAAATGGGCGGCCCGACATTGGCTAACTTGGTACTACGGGGTTAGAGGAACCCTGGATAACAAGGTTTTATCCAACTGAACTTGGGATGGCCCCTTTATGGGAGCATCGTAGTGGCTGTAGTGTAGGGTGCCGTGACCTGAGATCGGCAGAGATGGGATAGGTCTCGCTTCTACCAGTAAGTTGATGTCATGTCATGCTCTTTTGGCATACTGGTACTCATTGTTTTGACATGAGGAATGCCGTGAGATTAAGCCATACTTGGCAGGTGCTCACGGAAAACCCTGACAACTTTCTGTCGGTTAAACTGAATAATGTGTGGGCTACATCGGTTCAGATCTAATAGTCCGCAGTCTGCAGGCGGACTGTAAGTGAATGGGTACCATTAGCAAAGTTAACTTAACTACAAGTTAAGAAGCAGTCGACATTTCCAAGTGTTTTACATTTAAAATGCACACGGCATGAAAAGGAAGAATGAAAGAGAAAAATGAAAAAAAATCAAACACTCTTTAAAACTTTTATGAATAAAGATAAAAAATGTGAAAGCGCAAATTGCATGCAACGAAACAAATTGGCAAATGTTTTATTTTCGTAAATAGATGAGAAGGGGCGGAGTTTTACTCTCATAAAATGCTCCCGCGCTCTTGTGAAAACCGGTTTTCATGAAATATTGACAATGTTTGGTGGTTTGGTCACACGCTGTTGCTGTAAATGGACACATGTTGTTGCTGTAATCCTATCATATTTGAACAGCACGTGTTTCTGTTCTGTTTACATTCGTTTTGCTCTGAAGAGATTAAGTGGGAGAAACTCATGCTGGATTCTCTGATATTTTCGGGAAAAATGAGAATTTTATTTGAGAGGAACTTTACATCTCCTTTCAGCATCTGGGCGGCCAAAGCAAAATTTATCTTTTTCTTAAAAATGGGAGGTAGTATGATCCGAAGTACATTATTATAAATAGTTTGATAGGATTTTGGGGGATTTAATAAGATTCTGTCGTTCGGGTAATCCTACGTTCTCTCGATTTTTGTTTTTAACTCGTTGTCTCAGTTGGACTACAATAGCAAAGATATAACCTAATATTAAGAAGATAGGACACAACCGAACAAAATTGGCTATTTTTCGTGTTTTTTTAGACCGAAACAGGTAATCTCATATACTTTCGTCTTTTGCATGAATGAGGGAAGAGAACTTGGCAATGCATTATTCTAGTGCGACTGAGACAGCGAGTAATCGAGAGAACATATTAAGATCACCCGAATGATAAAATCTTCTTGAATACCTTCAAAATCCTTTCAAACTATTATGATTAGTTGTATATCAGTTCACACTACCTCTACATTTTAAGAAAAAGATAATTTTCGCTTTGGCCAAGCTGCTGAAAGGAGATATAAAAGTCCTCTCAAATAAAATTCTCATTTTTCCCGGAAATATCACAGAATCTAGAATGTAAACAGAAGCACGTGCTGCTCAAATTGCATAAAAATCACATTAACAAACATTGGTTATGCTACAAAAAAAACTTTGGATATTTCTTATAATATTTCACAGAAAACCGGTTTTCACAAAAACTCGGGAACATTTTATGAGACGTGAAAACTCCGCCCCGTTTCATTTATTTACGAAAATGAATCATTTGCCATTCTGTCTCGTTGTATGGAATATGCGCTTTCACATTTTTTATCTTTATTCATAAAAGTTTTAAAGAGAGTTTGATTTTTTTTACATTTTTTTTCTTTCTTTCTCCCTCTTCTTGGCGTGTGTATTTTAAATGTAAAACAATCGGAAAACTCTTCTGCATCCTAACTTGTTATTAAGTACTTTGACAATAGTGCATAGCCGCAAGTTCTTTTCCACTATTAATGCAAAAGACGAAAGCATAGACACACTAATAACATACAAAGACTGAACACGTAGAGCAAAAATATGCAACGCTTTTCTAGAATATAAAATTAACGATGCCTCGACTTGGCACTTGATGACGTGCCAAAAGATTAAGCCAGCAATGCCTCGCTCCATTCCATACAAAATCACCGTTGCCTCGACCCGATGAAGGGAAGGCAAAATTTTTTTTAAGAGATTTTCGGGAAATTTCTTCCTTCGCGTTTTTATGCATTGGCCGAGGTCGAGACCGAGAGAAGTGCAACGTTTTTCTGTAATATAAAATCGACGATGCCTCGACTTGCACCTGATGACATAACTATCAATGCCTCATCGATGCCTCGCTCCAATAAAAGATCAACGTTGCCTCGACCCGATGAAGGGAAGTCCACAATTTTTTCTTAGAAATTTACTGGAAATTTCTTCCTTATAATTTATATGCAGCTTTGGAGGGCGACAGCAATTTTTATAGCGTAGACTTGTAGACACAAAATGTTTCGGTAGAATTTTTATTCATTTGGTAGCCGGCGACTTGTTATTCTCAGGTATACAATACTTTCATTATGTGATGTAATTAACATAGGTACTAATAAAAAATACAAAATCTTTCAGGTAAAATTAACCCCACATGAATAGGTGAAAGTTAAAAAATGTGATACACGAATTATCATAAGGTAGACAAATCAATTTATGTAAATTATTTCGATGAATTCAAAATATTGGAAAAATCATGATCTTATCTGTATGATTCGGACTTCAAGAAGATTTTTTTATACCCTAGAATCTAGATGAAATAATGGACATAGAGTGGGTATACCAAGTTTGTCATTCCATGTGCATAATGCATAAAAATAATCCGCAGTTAGCAATTTAAGCTGTAACAAAATGTACAAAATTTGATAACTCAATAACTGGGTTTTTTGTGTACCTTATTCTAGAACTCCCATATACTGGAGAGAACAAATTGTTCTATGGATTGAAGCGAACTATTTGTACTGTTCGCTTCATTTATATCTTTTAATGAAAGTGTATGAGGCGTTCTTTTGTTACCTTTTGTTCTGCTTTGTTCTGCGGAAACAAAAGAACACAGCTATTAGCTATCGAGCAAAGAAGCAAATTTTTACTTTGCATTTATACGCATCTACACGCTCATAAAAATTGTTGTCGCCCTCAAAAAGTGCATATAAATTATAAGAAAAAAATTTCCACTAAATTTCTAAGAAAAAATTGCTACCTTCCTTATATCAGGTCGAGGCATCATTGTTTTACATTGGGGCGAGGCACTGCTCGCGCCAATGCATAAAAATTCTAAGGAAGAAATTTCCCATAAATTTCTTAGAAACAAGTGAAAAAGCTAGAATTGGTCTAAGACGAATTCTTATGATACCCTAGATCAAGGATGTCAAACTCAAAATCTAACTTGGGCCAAACAAACAAGGTTTATCTTTAGGTGGGCCGCAAAAGAAAAATCAATATTCATAGAAACGTAGGTTTATTTTGAATAATACATTATAATAAACATATATAAAAACAAAAACAAGAAAAATTTAATGTTTACGTCCTGACGCTTGACATCTCTTCTCTGCTACTATCTTTCCTGTTTCGGGAGAAATTTTGTTCGCAAAGATTACTTTCAAAATAGACCCAAGATGAGCGTCATTAATACTGTTTCTAACAGGAGACTTATTTACTTTCATAACTAAAAATAACTGCTCGCACCGATAAGTACTTCCAAACATGGAAATAATTTCATATGCGAATTTTCGAGTATTTTCAAACCTGGCTGGTAAATATTTGTAAAATTCAGGCACACCCGCTTCAATAAATTTTGCCGTCAAATTTGAGTCGCACTGAATCTCGATCACCTCCATTTGCATATCACTGGGTACTGAGTCTATATTTATTGAGAGAATCGAAGAAAACAAACAACATTTTTCTTCCAAAGAATTTAAATCTTTAAATCTTGTTTCAAATTCAGTTCTAAGATTTGAAATTTTTTCTGCGTATTTTTGATACGATGCAGTATCATCTAAATTTGATTTGTTCATGTTGCACGTCGGGAAGTGCGGTAAATCTTCATTTTTCAGTTGCTTTTCCCAAAGTACTAGCTTACATTTGAATGCTTTAATTATGTCAAACATGTTCGTAATGATCTGATCTTTTCCTTGTAACGATAAATTTAAATCGGTTAAGTGTTTGGTTATATCAACCATGAAAGATAAATCTTGCAACCATATTGGATCGGAAAACAAGCTTTTGTCTTGATTTTTAGTTTTTAAAAACTGACTTACTTCTTCTTTCAAATCCCAGAATTGTTTGAGAATCTTGGAGCAAGATAACCAACGTATCTCGGTATAGTAGGACAAACCTGAATATGCGCTATCTAACTCACTTAGGAAAGCAGTGAATTGTCCCTGATTTAAGCCTCGAGATCTTATAAAATTTATAACTTTTTTTATATATGAAAAAACATTTTCCACGTTTATTACCTTCGTGCATAGTACTTCTTGATGTATAATACAATGCGTATGATGAATTTTTGAGCCGTGAATTTCATTAAGTTTTTTTCGTAGTAATGCTAAGAAGCCGTTGTTTTTTCCGGTCATTGAAAGAACGCCATCTGTAGCTACAGAATTTAATTTTAACAGAGGTAGATTGTATTTTTCCAGAAGTTCAAAAACACAATTAAATATATCTTGTCCTGTAGTAGTACCACGCATCGGTATTAGTTCCAATAATTCCTCAAAAATGTTAAAATCTGTGTCGCAAGCACGAAGAAACACAGCTAATTGAGCTATGCCACCTATGTCCGTACTCTCGTCACAGGCAATGGAAAAACTTTCGAAACTTGATGATTTTGCTTTGATCTGATCACTTAAATTGGCGGCCAAGTCAGTAACTCTCTCCGCAACTGTATTTCGAGCCAAAGAAATTGTTTGGAAAGCCTTCAAATTTTCAGGACAAACAATTTCTCCAGCTTTAATTAGGCATTTATTGATGAAATCACCTTCAGTAAAAGGCTTCGAGTGCTTAGCTATCAACTCGGACAAGACGTAGCTTGCATGTGCCGCCGCTTCACTTTCTTGCAATACTTTAGTAAACATTAGCTGTTGTTTTTTCAGACCTAACTTGAGCTCTTTCAACTTTTCTTGTATTTTTTTCCTTCATAATTATCATATTTTGATTGATGTTGCTCGTAGTGACGTTTAATATTGTATAACTTTGGTACATTAATAGCATTTTTACATATCAAGCAGATTATTTTATCTTTTACTTCACAGCAAAAATATTCTAATTCCCATTTTACTTGGAACATTAGATGTTCGTCAGCGATTTTTCGTTTAGTTTTACTACCACTTGGCTTCGATATAGACATACTGAATACAAAGGGCTGGAATAAATAAGCAGTTGTTAACAGGAAATAATAAAACATTTTAATAAAATATCAATGTTTTTTTCTTGAACATTAACTTACCATACAGAATAACTGCACAAATCAATAGGCGTAATATGAATTAAGCAATAATCCTATATAAACTATACGTCTTATTTTCCGAAAGAAAAATATTTTCTGTTACGTGCACCAATCCGTACAAGACTATAGTCAAAGATTAACTAACGAAAAGATAAGACAGAAGAAAAAATTGGAAATTTTTCGTGTTTTCTAGAAAGAAACAAATAATGTCATATACTTATGTCTTTTGCATGAATGGTGGGGTAAAACATCTTACTTATGATTGTAGTGGAACAAGTATAGACAACGAGTTAGAGAGAAAAATTGAGAGAACGTAGGATTACCCGAATTATAAAACCTTCTTGAATACCTTCAAAACCCTTTCAAACTATTCATAATAATGTACATCGGGTTATACTACCCTAATTTTTTTAGAAAAAGATAAGTACCGCTTTGGCGCACGTGCTGAAAGGAGATGTAAAATTTCTGTCAACTAAAATTTCCATTTCTCCCAAAAATATCAGAGAATTCAGCATGAGTTTCTCCCACTTAATCTCTTCAGAGCAAAACGAATGTAAACAAAAGCACGTGCTGTTCAAATATCACAGGATTATAGCAATAAACATTGGGGTAATTCTCTCAATATTTCAGAAAAACCTGTTTCACAAAAGCGCGGGCACTTTTATGAGAGTAAAATCTAAAACCTCCGCCCCTTTTCATTTATTTACGGAAATGAGTCATTTTCCATTCTGTTTCTTTGCACAAAAGCGCGGGAATATTTTATGAGAGTAAAATCTGACAACTCCGCTTTTCATTTATTTACGGAAATGTCATTTTCCATTCTATTTCTTTGCATGTAATCTGCGCTTTCACAGTTTTTATTTATTATATATTGTTACGTGCAATAGAAAGAGACAACTGGTGACATCTACTGGCAATAAACAACTTCAGGTTCGGAGAGTAAATAACTTCAGGTTCGGGGAATCGATTATGAAAGTTCAGGAATAGAACAAATAGAATAGTCAAGAAGCTTTTGGAATAGAACACTCCAGAATAATCCGGAGTGTTTCTAGGGTATAAATATAACAGTTGTCATCGCCAGAAAAAGAGTCTTGTTTTAGACGTTGCAGTGTTAAGAAGCGAAAGTAATAAAGAAGCGATAGTGTGTAATTAGATTGCGATAAATGAAAGTACAGTGTTAGCGATAATTACAGTTGAGTTGATTAGATGAATGTTTGTGAACTTTATATGATTTAAGTGTAATAAAGAACTTATATATTAATTATTTAATATTGTGTTTTAAATAACGAACCAAAGGTCACGCTCGCAACAATATTATTGTTTGCCGATATATTGGCCGGGCCGCAAAAGTTTTCGTTGCGTGCCGCATGCGGCCCGCGGGCCATGAGTTTGACACCCCTGCCCTAGATGAATGCACGTATGAAATTTCGTATGGTCACCCATTTGAGCAATTTTGATTCTTTGCATAGGTTTATCACATATATTTCTAGAACGGCTCGTCGGACAGAAAAAATGATTATAACAATTTTATAGGATTTCTTATTCTGAAGAAGTTTTTAGTACAATAAAAATGTCTAGGACTGATCTTTTTCAAAGTATATGTAAAAAACCAAAATTATTATATGGCAACACCAAGAAGCGGTTGCCCGATTTAGCCCATTTTTGAAATTTTATTTGCTATTAGTATAAAAACATAGAGTACCACATTTCAGCTTTCTATGTCGACGTGTACTCAGGTAATGTCCAAATATATCGTGGAAAACGAAATTTTTGTATGGCAACCCCACGAAGGAGTTGCCCGATTTGTCTCATTTTCGAACTTAATTTTACTTTTTTTTTTAATGTCCGTGTACAAAATTTCAGCTTTCTAGGTGAACGCGTTCTCGAGTTATCGTGCGCACAGACAGACAGACAGACAGACAGACGGACGGACGGACGGACGGACGGACGGACGGACGGACGGACGGACGGCCATGCAAAAATCAAAATAACTTTTAATATTATGCGTGTGTGTCGAATTCATTTTGCTCTACCATCATTATTTTGAGGTGTTACAAACGGAATGACAAACTTAGTATACCCCTATAGATTTCATCTAGGTTATAAAAACGTGCTGTTCACATATCATAGGATTACACTAACAAACATTTTCCTGCGAAAAACATTGGGACAATTTCTGAAAATCGTGTTTTCATAAAAACGCGGGAACATTTTATGAGCTTAAAATCAGAAAACTCCGGCCATTCTCTTATTTACGAAAATAAATCATTTGCCATTCCATTTCGTTGCATGTAATAATCAAAGCTTACCTAATAATAAGTTAAGAAGCTGTAGAGCAAAATGGGCAAATTTCTGGTGTTTTTTAGAATGAAACAAGTAATTTCACATATTTTCGTCTTTTGCATGAATGGGGGAAAAGAACTTGTCTATGCACTATTGTAGTGCAACTGAGACAAAGAGTTAAAAACAAAAATCGAGAGAACGCAGGATACCCGAACGACAAAATCTTGTTAAATCCCTCAAAATCCTTTTAACCTATTCATAATAATGTACTTCGGGCCACACTACCTCCCATTTTTAAGAAAAAGATAAATTTTGCTTTGGCCCAGATGCTGAAAGGAGATGTAAAATTCCTCTTAAAAGAAATTCTCATTTTTCCCGAAAATATCAGAGAATCCAGCATGAGTTCTCCCACTTAATCTCTTCATAGCAAAACGAATATAAGCAGAAACACGTGCTGTTCAAATATCATAGGATTACAGCAACAACATGTGTCCTTTTAGACCTTTTACAACAACAACATGTGTCCTAACATTATCAATATTTCATGAAAACCGGTTTTCTCAAAAGCGCGGGAGCATTTTATGAGAGTAAAAGCTGAAAACTCCGCCCCTTCTCATTTATTTACGAAAATGAAACATTTGCCATTCTGTTTCGCTGCATGCAATTTGCACTTTCACATTTTTTATCTTTATTCATAAAATTTTTAAAGAGAGTTTCATTTTTTTTCTTTCTTTCTTCCTTTTCTTGCCGTGTGCATATCTCACCAGCTTCTTAACTTATTATTAGGTAAACTTTGGTAATAATCTTTGCTTTCACATTTTTTGTTTTATTCGTAAAATGTTCAAAGAGGGTTTGATTTATTTTTTTATTTTTTTCTCTTCCTTCCTTCCTTTTCTCGCCGTGTACATTTAAATGGAAAACAATCGGAACACTCTTCTGTGTCCTTTCTTTTATTTAGTTATTCTTTGGTCAAGGAATCGTCGAGCATTGTTAATTTATATTCTAGAAAAGCGTTGCATATTTTTGTTCCACGTGTCCAGTCTTTGTATGTTATTAGTTAAGTGCCAAACACAATTCCGCCGTTCCGATTCAATTCGATTCGATTCAGTTCGATTCGTTACGTACATGAGCACAATTATTCCGTTCAAACTTACCATCAGTTTTAAATTTCTCATTGAAATTTTTCCAGATTTTGTCTTTTCTTTTTACATCCATGTAAAATTTGTTGCCTTTGTCATAAAGCTCTTCATATTTTTTAATTTCTTCAATAAAAACTTCTTCATCCATCTTGAGTTATACACAAACATTGTACAGGTAATTTTTCTAGGTTATGTCATCCGTAAAAGTTGAAATTTGCTCAACTTCTCCGTTTGGATCCATTTCGGCGAATGTGTCCAATTACACGTACGTCTCATATAAGCAAATTTGACATTTGTACGTATCGGATCGAAACGGTGCAATTGTGTTTCCCACTTTAGTCTATGCTTGAAGCACAGACAAGAAATACCCAGGTATCGACGCTAGCACTAAGAAAGTGATGTATGGAAAAGCTCATAGCAAACTTCAATAACTCACTCTCAATCTCAATCTCGGCTAAATATATTGTTACGTGCAATATAAAGAGACAACTGGTGACATCTACTGGCAATAAACAACTTAAGGTTCGGAGAGTAAATGACTTCAGGTTCGGAGAATCGGTTATGAAATCTACAGGAAAGTTCAGGAATAGAACAAATAGAATAGTCAAGAAGCTTTTGGAATAGAACAGTCCAGAATAATCCGGAGAGTTTCTAGGGTATAAATATAACAGTTGTCATCGCCAGAAAAAGAGTCTTGTCTTAGACGTTGCAGTGTTAAGAAGCGACAGCAATAAAGAAGCGATAGTGTGTAATTAGATTGCGATAATTGAAAGTACAGTGTTAGCGATAATTAGAGTTGAGTTGATTAAATAAATGTTTGTGAACTTTATATGATTTAAGTGTAATAAAGAACTTATATATTAATTATTTAATATTGTGTTTTAAATAACGAACCAAAGGCCACGCTCGCAACAACTGGTGTCAGAAGTGAAATATAAAATAAAGTGGTGGCAATTGACTGAAAAATTAAAAGTGTGATTAATTTTGTGGAATTGTGTTAAATTTTAAAAGTTCTGGAAAATAATTTATATTCAACTGTGAGTGAATTACTACAGTAATGGGGCGCAAAGTGGAGGAGCTTCGAATACAGGATTTGAAAGTGGAGCTAGGGAACCGCTCATTACAAACGACAGGTGCAAAGAAAGTTCTAGTCGAGCGACTTAGACAAGCTTTGATAGCGGAAGGAAAGAATCCTGAGACATTTGTTTTCGAAGAGAACTTGGAAGGAACCGAATTTGAAGAAGAGCCTGAGATGAAAATGGAACAGCTTTTGAGTACTTTAATGAGCAAAATGGAAGCCCGTTTTGATGAACAAAAGAAATCTATGGACGAACAAAAGAATTCTCTCGAGGAACAAAAGAATTCTCTGGAATCACGTTTAGATGAACAGAAGAAATCTATGGACGAACAAAAGAAATCTATGGAAGCCCGATTTAATGAACAAAAGATTGATTTTGAGGAACAAAAGAAATCTCTGGAAACCCGTTTGGACGAACAAAAGATCTCTCTGGAGAATTGTCTAGAAACTCGTTTGGAGGAAAAGAAGACTTTCCTGAAAAACTCATTAGAAGAACAAAATTTGAAAATTGAAGGAATCGAGCAGGAAGTGGCGGAAGCTCAACAAAAAGTCACCGAGCAGCTTGACAGTTTTAAATCAGATCTGGAAAGAATAAAGCATCGTCAGCCTCTAAGCGGAGCAACTGAAATATCCGGTGCAGGTAGAATGAAACCTCCCATATTTGATGGACAAAATTCGTGGCATATCTTCAAGAGACAATTCGAGGCAGCTTCAGAGGTAAATGGATGGAATGATGAAGACAAAGCTATAGCTCTGGTGTTAGCACTTCGAGGTCCTGCGTCAGAACTCTTACAAACCGTACCGATTGAAAATCAACGTAATTACTCTTCATTAGTACAGGCGATAGAATTACGTTACGGAGATGAGCACATGCAGCAAGTATATCGCCTACAGTTGCGCAACAGGATTCAAAAACATGGCGAATCACTACAACAACTGCAGGCAGATGTAGAAAGATTAGCGCATCTGTCATACTCCAGCGTGAATGCGGATTTTCTCAATGAAGTGGCGACGGAGGCATTTGTGAACGCTATTACAGATCAAAATTTACAACAATCATTGAGGCTAGCAGGAAAGAAATCAACAGCAGAAGCACTAGCCTATGCATTAGCATACGAATCCGCCAGACAAGCTTCACGGAGTGCAGTACGAGTGAGAGAAATTTCAGTGGAAGAATGTACTTGTAATAGAGTGCAATCATCACAGAGCCCGCCTTCACGTGGTGTCCTTCGATGCTGGAATTGTAATAAACCAGGGCACCTTCAAAGAGACTGCAGAAAACGTCGACGAGAGGAATCACCAGAAGAAGAGGGGAAAGAAGAATGCCAAAGATGTCAAGCCAGGGAACAAGCAATTCGTGGAGAGACTAGATATCAAACAGCGACTAGTCGCATCGTCTCTCCTCTTGAGCAGTCGGAAAACTAGTAAAAACCAACTTCGTGGGGCAGAAGTTGGTTGGTGGAATCGACAGCCCCGAAGTCATCATCCAAGTAAGTCAGTTACAGAGAAATAATAGCAGTCTTGTTATATATGGAAGTGTTGGAAAAAATGACTGCGCAGTTACTATCGATACTGGAGCTTCAAGATCAATTATTAGAGCAGATCTTGTTAAGAACAAATGGCTTCACAACACCACCAAATATCTACTAAGAACAGCAACTGGAGCGGCAGCACAGGTGTTTGGAGAAATAACTTTAGATGTTCAACTAGGCGAACTACTATTTCCTCACACTTTCCTGGTTTCAGACATAATGGATGACTGCATTCTTGGAATAGATTTCATGACCACATACAAAATAAATCTGGATGTCGGAGAGCGGATTCTCAAATATGGCAACATAGAAATTCCTATGAAACTAGGAGAAGAAGCAGATCATCCTGCGAAAGTAAGGACGATGGTTTGCGAAAATATTACTCTTTCGCCATGCTCCGAGACACTAATATGGACAAAGCTTACTGATGACATCGGGACCTGCCGATTCTATCTGGTGGAGCCTAACCCCACAAAAGTTACATCGAACATCATCGTTGGCAAGACTTTAGTGAAGGCAGAAGGTGCAACATTAATTCCAGTCAGAGTGCTTAAAGAAGGTGCTATAATTGGAAATTGTGAACCCGTTTACCAAATCGTCAATTTAGATAATGGTAGTAATGTCAAGGAGACAAAAACTATACCAGCTACTACCCAACAGGTTCAGAAACTTCTTTCGTCCAGTGCCTTAAGTGAACAACAACACAACGATGCCAAAGAGTTGATCGATGAATTTTCGGAATTATTTGCAATGAATGATGATGATTATGGTAAAACAAATCTTGTCCAGCATCGAATCGATACAGGAGATTCCAGGCCCATTCGACAGACACCACGAAGATTGCCATTAGCCAAACAACCAGAAGTTGAAGACATGATGAACTCCATGAAGAAACAAGGCATCATAGAGGAATCTAACAGCCCTTGGACATCGCCGGTTGTTCTGGTTAGGAAAAAGGATGGCAGCACCCGATTCTGTGTAGACTACCGCCAACTAAATAACGTGACGAGAAAAGATAGCTATCCATTACCACGGATTGATGACACATTGGATACCCTTTCCGGAGCGCAATGGTTTTCCACGCTGGATTTGAAGAGTGGTTACTGGCAAGTGGAAATACATCCCGAGGACCGAGAGAAAACGGCTTTCTCAGTTGGCAGTGGCTTATGGCAATTCAAAGTAATGCCATTTGGGTTATGTAATGCTCCAGCCACATTCGAACGACTAATGGAATGTGTTCTACGTGGTTTAACCTGGAAAACATGTCTTGTTTATTTGGATGACATAATAGTAATCGGAAGGACATTCATGGAACATAAAAACAACTTACGGGACGTACTTCAAAGACTCAAAGATGCAAAATTAAAGCTCAGTGCGAGTAAATGTGCTCTATTTAAAAAAGAAGTTAAATATTTAGGGCACATAGTTTCATCACAAGGAGTGAGAACCGATCCAGAGAAGATAGAAGCCGTCAAAAATTGGCCAGTTCCAAAGGATAAACATCAATTACGGAGTTTTCTTGGTTTAGCTACATATTACAGGCGATTCGTGAAAGGTTTTCCAGATATAGCAAGAAGCCTACATCAACTTACCGAAAAGGGAAAGCCGTTCATATGGTCGGATAAATGCAACGAAAGTTTTGAAAATTTGAAGCAACAGCTCTGTGAGGCTCCAGTACTTCACTATCCAAAGCTGGGAAAAACATTTACATTAGACACGGATGCCAGCAATGACGGTATTGGTGCAGTGCTTTCTCAGGAGGAGAATGGTCAAGAAGTTCCAGTAGCTTACTATAGCAAAGCACTTTTAAAGTCAGAGAAAAATTATTGTGCTACAAGAAAGGAGCTACTT
This sequence comes from Dioctria linearis, assembly GCA_963930735.1. Classification (NCBI taxonomy): domain Eukaryota; kingdom Metazoa; phylum Arthropoda; class Insecta; order Diptera; family Asilidae; genus Dioctria; species Dioctria linearis. Next base: position 204,513,325 of record OZ005741.1, on the reverse strand, counting down.
GCCATTGTAAGTTCAACAAAGCATTTTCACAAATATCTCTACGGGCAGAAATTCATCCTTCGCACCGACCATGCAGCGCTTAAATGGCTTCTGCAATTTAAGAATCCTGAGGGACAAGTGGCGAGATGGATAGAGCGACTCCAGGCTTATGATTTTGAAATACAACACCGAAGAGGTCGTATCCATGGAAATGCAGACGCCCTTTCACGACGTCCATGTAAACTTGAGTGCAAACATTGCACCCGAATAGAAGAAAAAGAAACAACAGCAACTATACAGTTGGTAACCGTGGAGCCATCTACAGGTTGGGACAACGAGGACCTACGAACAGCACAACGAGAAGATCCGGACATTTCACCTATTCTTGCTTGGAAAGAAGACATGGAAAGACCAGACTGGAAGGATTTTTCGGAACGGAGTGAGAAGCTGAAAAGTTACTGGGCTCAATGGAACTCTCTTCATGTTGAATGTGGTATATTAAAACGCAAGTGGGAAGCACCTAATGGCGAATCTTTCCGAATGCAGATAGTCGTGCCGGCATCAAACGTCAAAGATGTTCTAGAAGAAATGCACGGTGGAACCTCTGGAGGACATTTGGGAGTGAACAAAACCATTTCCAAAATACGAGAAAAGTTTTATTGGTTACATATGCGAGAAAATGTGGAGGAGTGGTGCCGCAGATGCACTGTGTATGCTGCTTGCAAAGGGCCGCAACACAGAAGCAGAGGAGAAATGCATAAGTATAATGTCGGAGCCCCCTTTGAAAGGATAGCTATAGACATCGCTGGACCTTTTCCAGAAACGGATGGCGGTAACCGTTATATATTAGTTGCCATTGACTATTTCAGTAAATGGCCTGAAGCTTATGCAATCCCTAATCAAGAGGCAACCACAGTTGCGGAACAAATAATAACGAATTGGGTCAGTAGGTTTGGTGTGCCTCACGAACTTCATTCGGACCAAGGACGGAACTTCGAATCGCGAACTTTCCAGGAGATGTGTAAAACGTTGGGAATAAGAAAAACTAGAACAACTCCTCTACACCCACAATCTGATGGCATGGTAGAGCGCTTCAACAAAACATTGATCGAGCATCTAAAGAAAGTAGTTGACTATCATCAACGCGATTGGGATCGATATATTCCTATATTCCTAATGGCTTATAGATCAGCCGTTCATAGTACTACCGGACAAACCCCAGCTAAAGTTATATTCGGAAGAGAGATGCGATTACCTAGCGACCCCAAATTCGGTACCCCCCGAGGTGAGCAAAAGTTACCAGAAGACTACGTATCGGAGCTCAAACAACAATTAGCTGATGTACACGAGGCGACGAGGACGAAATTAGCAACAAATACTGATCGGATGAAGACCCGCTATGACTTACGTGCTAATTCCGCAGGATTTAACGAAGGTGATCTTGTTTGGCTGTACAACCCGAAACGACGTAAGGGACGTTCTCCAAAATTGCAACAACACTGGGAAGGACCATATTCAGTAGTAACTAGAATTAATGACGTGGTATACAGGATTCAGCGTGGCACAAGAGGCAAGCACAAAATTGTACATTTGGACCGCTTGTGTCAATACTACGAGCATCAAGACCGTGGACCACCTGTTGTTCGGGACGAACAAGTTTAAGAAGGGGGCAGTGTTACGTGCAATAGAAAGAGACAACTGGTGACATCTACTGGCAATAAACAACTTCAGGTTCGGAGAGTAAATGACTTCAGGTTCGGAGAATCGGTTATGAAATCTACAGGAAAGTTCAGGAATAGAACAAATAGAATAGTCAAGAAGCTTTTGGAATAGAACAGTCCAGAATAATCCGGAGAGTTTCTAGGGTATAAATATAACAGTTGTCATCGCCAGAAAAAGAGTCTTGTCTTAGACGTTGCAGTGTTAAGAAGCGAAAGTAATAAAGAAGCGAAAGAGTGTAATTAGATTGCGATAATTGAAAGTACATACAGTGTTAGCGATAATTAGAGTTGAGTTGATTAAATGAATGTTTGTGAACTTTATATGATTTAAGTGTAATAAAGAACTTATATATTAATTATTTAATATTGTGTTTTAAATAACGAACCAAAGGCCACGCTCGCAACAATATCATGGGTACGACGAACCAATCAATTTTTACAATTTAAGCCCGGTACGCTAGAGCCAAGGAATTTTTGTTCCTATACAAAAACTATGTAAAAAAAAGTGTCATGGAATGCTCAAGGAATTTTTTTCTTGACCGATTCCTTGAGGTAGTACGCTAGAGAAAAGTAATTCGAACAGAAAAACTCTACTTCCCGATTGACAAAAAGATGTCGCTCTTTTACGAAAAATCCATTTATGTCAATATTTCTTGAAGAAATAAGTACCGATGCACTTATTTCTGTAAGGAATTTTGACGGTGGTGGAATAATTGAAAAATTGAACGAAGGAACGGCGATTTTGCAAGAGGTGTATCAATTTTAAAATGACAAATGGACGAATAAAAATTGTTTTACGTGTATCCTCATTTTTCATTGGAAATTATCCATTTCTTCACTTTCTTTATTATGTCAGAAATATCACACAATTGACAAATCCAAATTGTCAAAAATTCCTTGACCTAATGTCAAATTTTCTTAAAGAAATAAGTGGAAAAATTACTTGGCTCTAGCGTACCGGGCTTTAGGCAAAAATTGAGTTTTTTCTTAGAATTTTGGATTATTGGTGGCTGAAGACGATTCGAATAAGTTTTTTTGGGTAGGCTCGGCTTCGTGGAAGTTAGATTGATTTGGTTTCTTGGGCTTGTTAGCTAAACAATTTTATCAGCGTTGTCTCAGGCCGGTATAAATTTGTGTTCAATGTGGGCAAGAATTGATTTATTCCTTAGAACCACTGACTTATAACAATGGACTGAGCGTATGTGGTTTTCCTATAGGAAGGCATGGCACAAGTTTTATAGTTCTCTCTTTCGCCCTATGGCAGATTTGGAGCTACCAACACAAAATATTGCATTCTAGAATGTTTGCTTATGCCATGTGATGTTTTTATCAAAATATAAATAAGAATTATTTATTTATTCTTTGGTTTTTATGTTGGCTACAGATGCAATCACCGCAGAAGGAATAAGGTAAAGATAGTGTTTACCATGCTCAGTCTCTCTTGCCCATAAGCAGGATTCAGTTAAGAATAACTTTTGGAAATTAAAGTCGGAATGAGTTTAATTCCTTATAAGCGATTAAAATATCACTTGGGCACAAGAAAATATATTTTTTTAATTAAATTCGATTTACGGGTGTAAAATTTCATCTGATTGGTTGAGTTTTACATGTTTTTTATGTAATCGTTTTAAAGGGCGCTCTAACGGTGATATACAGAAACACAATATTTTTTGTGCCACATGAAATAGCAAATCGCTCAGTCCATTGTTATAAGTCAGTGCTTAGAACTGAAATCGACCATATTTCTTCAGAATTCGTGAGCATTTTTGGCGGTTGTTGATGATCCGAACAAATTCTGTCTGGCATCGTATTGCAGGATGAGTTGAGTGTGAGGGGGCGGTGAGTGGGTGGTAAACATTAATGCAAGACTTACAACTTCTTTTAATAGTTGGATAAGCAAATAAAATTACAAACTTTAGCGAAATTTATTTGCATAGGTACAAATCGGACATTTACGGTAATAACGCCTAAGCGGCTATCACTAATCGCCACAACCTTTACGTGAATCATGGAACATGAAACATTTCGACTTTTGCATGTCCATCTGTCCGCACTTTTTCTTGAGAACGCGTTGACCAGAATACGGAACGGATAGTGAAGAAAATTTAATTCCCTCGCGAACGAGTATTATATACAGAGTTTAATTTTTATTTCGCCCCCGAGTTTTATCCTTGAAGTGTTCAAGTTTTATTTCGCTCGAGAGTTTTATCCTCAAGAGTCTTATTTTTTATTCGAATCACTCGCGAGTGATTTTTATTTCTCGAGAGTAAAAATATATTTCTCCCTCTCGAATAAGTCAAAGAAGAATTATTTGCTACGCAAATTTAGAAGCAGTGAATACCTACATGATTCTGTTATTTTTTTATTACAATTATACTTGTACTTGTCTTTTTATTATAACCTATGAAATTCAAAAAGTTTCAATAGAGGTGTGCTTAAAAATATTTAAATTGATGTTGCCTATCAATTACAACATGATTAATAAAAGAACACATACGCTTCCCTAATTGCACACGAGAACTAGCTCATATGAGGATTGTGGGGTTCAATCACTAGGAAAGATTTCCTCAATTTAAGAAAATTTTCACTTTGAAGTGTTGCGCTTTTTAGATACTACGAAACTCTAGAGGCAGAAGTAGTGGGGTATGTAAATTTGTGTGGGTAGGTATATAGCCTAAAAATATTAATTAAATGATGCAATACTTTAATCCAAACGAAGAGAATTTCTTTTTAAGAAATCCTTTAACCTTTAAGTGCAATTAAAACAAAAACAAAACCCGAAGAACAAAGAAACAGAAAAGTAAATAATTGTAAATATGTGTATGCTTATTAAAGATAAATAAGCAAGAATACGTTTAAATAAATATACCCAGGAACTTACCTAATTTTTACCTAAGAACCGAATGTCTAAAATATTTAATACAAAATTTAAATTGTAGATCCAGTAAGAGATTAGTAGGAAGTTAATGCAAATCAAGGATCACAGTGAGATTTCAACTTACTCCAATAAATTCTGTTCGTGGAATGCAAAGAGCGACAGTGCGTATGTACTTAAGTACAGCCACAGAACGAATAATTGCAAGAACTCTCAGTGGTTTCGGCTTCCATGTTTGCCTAGTCGTGAAATATTAAAATAAATATCAGGATTCAAACTAAGAGAAAAAATTTGTTGTATGGTATATAGTGTAAGATATTGAAAACATTAATTTATATATTCCCCCCTCGGCCCTCCCGGCGCACCAAACAGCAAACAATCCAGCAGACGGCAGACAGAATTGGTTCGGAATGTCTACAGTCACCAATAATGCATACGAATTCTGAAGAAATATGGTCGAATTCGCGCTGATGTACCTAGGCGTAACGCATACAAATTTTTAGCTAACAAGGCCCAAGCAACCAAATCAATCCAACTTCCACGAAGCCGAGACTACCCAGACAAAACTTATTCGAATCGTCTTCAGCCACCAATAACCAACAAAAATTCTGAAGAAATATTCTCGATTTAAATTCTAAGAAAAAATTCAATTTTTGCCTATATTGAAAAAATTGTTTGGTTCGTACCAATGATATATTTAGGCGAGATTAGTGAGTTATTGAGGTTTGCTATGAGCTATATATGATATTTGGGTATTTCTTGTCTGTGCTTGAAGTGCTCGGAATTTAAGAAAAAACAAGTTCATGTACTTACGGATGCAACGAAGATTGGAAAGGAGTAAAGTCATAGACAAACTAATTCCATTCCATACAAAGACTGGACCACTGACGTGCACTGACTTATATCAATGGACTGAGCGATTTGCTTTTATGTTGGCACAAAAAATATTGTGTTTCTATACATCACCGTTAGAGCACCCTTTAAAACGATTACATAAAAAACATGTAAAACTCAATCAATCAGATGAAATTTTACAGCCGAAAATCGGATTTAATTAAAATAATATATTTTCTTGTGCCCAAGTGATATTTTAATCGCTTATAAGGAATTAAACTCATTCCGAATTTAATTTTCAAAAGTTATTCTTACCTGAATCCTGCGTATGGGCAAGAGAGACAGAGCATGGTATACACCACGGTATACATACTAACAAGTATGACTATCCGGCACCATAGATTCCCCATTTTATCTGTTAATCGATTCGCATGACGCGTTTCTTAAAAAGTAAAAAAAAAAGTTTAATATTTATGTAAATTTATTCAACTGGATCCATTTAAAATCTTAAAATAAGTACCATTTTACTTTCTAAACAGAAAGATAAATTGAAGGAAGATTATTAGAATTATATTCCACATTTTAATTTGTCTCTAACCCCACTTTGATGCATTGCAAATTTGTCTTTTATTTGAGAAAATTACCACTTCCACTAACTAATTTCACTATAGAAAAAATAATAAGAAGATCTTAAATAATCAACTAAGAGTGCAATTATAAGTATTTCAGTCTTATTTTGCATTTTTTATCAATAAAACTTTCGTGACACTTTGTTTTGATCCGAACTGATTTCCCTGAAATAAGGTTTAAACTAACAAATTCAATGTATATTTATGGTAAGAAACTCATATGATATTTATTGCAACATTTGTATTGGATCCAGTGGAATAAATTTACATAAATATTAGAACCTTATTTTTCCCGTTTTAAGAATCGATTCGTGTGACGTCACGCGCACTTGACAGCCCGGATAATCATACCTTGTTACTCTGTATATTGTGGGTAAACACTATTTTTACCTTATTCCTTCTGCGGTGATTGCAACTGTAGCCAACATAAAAACATCAAATGGCATAAGCAAACGTTCCAGAATGCAATATTTTGTATTGGTAGCACCAATTCTGCCATAGGTCGAAAGAGAAAACTATAAAACTTGTGCCATTCTTTCCTAAAGGAAAATGGCAATACGCTCAGTCCATTGTTATAAGTCAGTGGACTGCATACGTAGAACAAAAATATGTAATACAAAATCGACGATGCCTCGACTTGCACCTGATGACATAACTATCAATGCCTTGCTCCAATATAAGATCAACGTTGTCTCGACCCGATGAAGGGAAGTCCACAATTTTTTCTTAGAAATTTACTGGAAATTTACTCCTTCGAATTTTTATGCATTGGTCGAGACCGACAGCAATTCGTCGCTCCAATATAAAATCAACGAGACTTCGACCTGATGCAGGGAGGCCACAGATTTTTCTTAGAAATTTACCGATCACGGTGATCACACCCAGGCTGTTACGTAAATTTTTTCTTTCCTATAAAATTTTGGAGAATTCGAAATAAAATATGCATTTGAAATTTAACAGTAGCTAATTGAAGCAGGTGATGAGGATGAGGAATGCAGTGATATCGATCAAAACGTCGCGCCTAAACATAAGATTAAGATTCGAACGATTCTGGCCATGGGCGAATATTAAATATAGTAGAACCAGTACCAGAAGTAGAAGAAAGGCTAAAAATTAGAAAAACATGCCGTACATATAACTCGAAGTAAAAAAGAAAGACATTCTACGTTTGTTTTGCTTGCAAGAACCCTATACGTGTCGAATGTAACCAAAAAATGTGTCGTGATTGCCATGAAAAAACTGCGTAATAGTATACGTTTTCACTAGGTAATTACGCTATTTCGAGCAAAAATTTCGAAATTATAAGACCCTGTTTTCACTATGTTTGTCGTAATTTCGTTGACAGTTCACTATTATTTTCCTTGTTCTAAAACCAAAACTCGAGCAGTCATCATAGCTATGAACCAGTCATCATTGCTATGAACCATGGTAGGCAATTTCGAAAGGAATAATAAAATGCCAATCTTCCAGATAGTTGGGATAAGTTCGTCACAAAGTACGTAATTTCAATGGTAATTTTGTAGAAATTATGTTGAAATAGCTGAAAAAATGTATATGGGAAATTGCATAATTTTGAGCTGATTTCGACGATTTCATCGAAATTACGTAATTTCGGTCTACTGTGACTTAACTTTAACTTTTTTTTATTTATATTTTATATATACCTACAGGGTGATTCGTAAAAAAGTGTTCCAACATGGATTCCTAAAAACCAAAACACAGTGAGAGCGACACAGCGATGTCGCCGTAAATTGGTTGCTGTCAATGATTCGAATATGTATATTGTAGTCCTGTATACTCATTGAATAAATACATAACTAATAAGGAAACGGCATATCGGGGAAACCTAAACCACTCTGCGAAATGGATTAGTGTGCTGTGTTTGTATTCGTTTAGTCGTGGCAGTAATGAAATCATAACATTTTGAAGGGAGACATTTTTTATAATCCAAATGGCTATGTAAAATAAACAAATTTTCAGCGCCGCCTTATTTTCAAATAATATTTCTTGACGTTGCCTTTGTATGACTGACATAACTTAGGCAGCAATGACAATTCAATTGTAAACAAACAAAAAAACCAGCATTGGAAAATGTACAAATGTTTGCCATGGCTGTTTATTTTTATTAATATTTCACTTTTATTTTGTTTAAAACACTATAATTAATTAGTAAAGCTATCAAGCTTACTTGAAAAATGCTTTCCCACGACAATAGCGCCGTTTGTCCCTGCAGCACAGCACATCGCACTTTGTTACGGTTATTTAAGACTCCGGAGTCACGACCACATAAAATATTGTTCACAAAAGAATATTTCACACTTATTTCACACTACTATTAAGAAAAAATCCTGTTAAATTTGTTATGGAACTATAGTGAGTGATTGGCTTTCAGACGTTAAGTCCAGACTGCAATCATGAGCTGACAGATCACTTGACGGACAGCGTTGACTGCAGGGCGGCACGCTAGCTCGCCTCGGCTCATTGGCGGAGAGTGTGGGAAGGTTCCACGAAAAAACTACCGCTGCCGTCAGCCATAATAAAAAAAAATTCGTCGAGCTTACAAACAAAATGCCGGCACACAATCGGTCCTGAAGGGACCCTTACGTCACTTACCCGTATCCAGTTGAAGGCGCAGATGTTCTGCCTTTTTTGCATGCCCCATCCTCCCATCTGACTCTGAGGGCAAGATTTTTTCAGAGTCCCTAATTGACCTGTAGAGAGAGAAAGACTAGGCGACCATCATATGAGAGGGCTCCAGGAAAGTAGAAGGAGAAATTAATAAAAGCTTCAGAGCATTATTTACGTTATAATCGTTTTAATCAATAAGATATATTTGGGGAGGAGCCAATACTAAACTATGGCCACACCTATCGTACTTTAGTCCATTTTACAAATGAGGATATCACTATTAATTCAACAAATAAAGTGCATAGTAACTGTCCTACGGATTCACCTCAGTCATGTCAAACAAAACTATCAGATGAATCAACAGGGCCTATAATAATTAATTTTAAATTCAAATTTAATATGTAGTTAGCATTTTCTTCAAAAACTTATTAATTCAACACTAGCGCTTATCATAATCTTGAGAATCTAACGTGGATTCTTCCCTAAAGTTATTAATACTCTTATACCTTAGTCATTTTTCCACACATTTTGTTATCGAACCCTCCTGGGGAATGCTGGCGTAGTACTTTTGGCTGGATTTCTCCAGTTTAGTTTTATTTATTGTAGTAACTTCATAGAAATATTTCGGTTGCTTGCTAAATCTCTAAAAGACTTCCTCGAAATTGGATTTGTAACCTTGGCGGCAGATATTGAACTGTCACCAGAACAGGATCCCACTCGCTTGACACCAATTTCATTTGTATTTTATTATTCCATTTCGGACCAAATTCACTGATTATTGCAACTTTTATTAAAGCTCGTCTTTATGACAATCGTCCGCGTTGTTAACTCTTTTATTTCTTGCAAATATTTTATTCCCAGCGTAGAAGCTGCGACTTTGCTGCTGCTGGAATTTCGTCGGATTTTTTTGAATTTTTCTCCTGCTGAAGGGGATAATAATTTTACAAATCGAAAATAGGGTATTAGGAAAGATGAAAAATCGTTTTAACTTACGTGCGGGTTCTAATTCCTAGCCGACGTTTTTCGAAAATTCTGGAGGTCACTCTTCACTTGTACACGGTGACGAATATTTGACGGGACAGCGATGGTTGTCTTCTTCTTTTCTTTCCGTCAACATGTCACACCGAGCTTGAGGAAACGCACTTCTCTCGGTCGGGGTGCGTTCAAGTGTTCCGCTTGACAGCAGCCGGCTTACACGCTCGCTTCAATACTTCGTGTAGCATATTGCTATATGCAATACGCTACGACCATAGCAAATTATTGATTTATCACAGTATCGCGAATTCAAATCCGAATTTCTTTTTAAAAAATGTGAAATGTCAGAAATGTTGAATTGACGCAAAAATAGGCACTAGACTCTCTTGTCATTTCTTCCTTATTAGTTATTTATTCAAAGCATATACTTAACAAAATGAGAGCAACGCAACAAGTTGCCAACAAAAAGTTTGGGAAAATCTCTAAATTAGTCGCCAACATAAACGACATTTCTGTGTGGACATTGAATACATAATTGACATTCGTGTCGTCTGTTGCGTATTTGGTTATTTATGTGAAGAATAGTAATTTAAAAGCCAATAGTAGAAAACATATGTAGTTATTAAAATCTTGAATAAAATTATTTTCTTTAATTAGTTTTAGAAATTATGGGCTTTGAGGAGCAATTAATAAAGAAAAAGTTATGCTGTTCGATAAGCGGCATCTAATGTATGGGAATTTCTAATTCTTCTGCTTTTATTTTTGTTTTTGCTATGTTTTGCAAATTTAAACAAGCCGCATGCATAAGTTATAAAGCTATACTTAAAATATTTTCCTCAGTTTTTGCCTTTTTGCATTTGTTTTTGTTATGGAAATATGTATTGAGTGATTGGCTTGGAAGTGAAGTCCAGACTGCCAGCATGAGCTGACAGATCACTCGGCGGACAACGTTGACTGCAGGGCGGCACGCTAGCTCGCCTCGGCTATTGGCGGAGAGTGTGGGGAAGTTCCACGAAAAAAGCCTACCGCTGCCGCCTGCCATATACACAAAAATCTCGTGCCTTTAACCAAAAACGCCGGCACACATTCAGTCCTGCATCCTCATTGAAGACGCAGATGGTCTGCCTTCCTGCATGCCCCAACCACCCAACTGACTCTGAGGGCAGATATTTACAGAGTCCCTTGTAGACCTGTAAAGAGAGAGACTAGCGGACCTAGACGACCTTCATGCAAGAGGGCTACATGAAAGTGAAAGGAGAAATAAAAGCGTGCACTGCATAATTACGTTATAAAAGTTCCTTGTTTTACATACATTTTGAAGTATAAAATTTCTGAATGTAATTTTATTACATTAATTAAAAGGACGTATTAAGAATAATAACACTAGTAATACCGAAACATGTATACGTATATATATATATATATATATATATAATATATGTCATCTGATCGAAAAATCACACCGATGTATTTAATTGCCATACGGTTGCATCGCTAATGGCCTGCCTTGTTTTCGCAGAATTTTTAATATAATAATCATAACGACATTCGCTCCTTAGAAAATATAATATAGCAAATAAAATTAAAGTGAAAAAAAATCAAAATAGATATTTAGAAGAAATCAAAGTCCATCACATGTGGAAGTAGCTCGTCTATCGAACTATGTGTATATAAGAAGGTGGAATAGAATACGATATACAAAAGCTTGTATCATCATCCTAATTTTACACGTACTTCGATAACAAGATGAAACTGAATTACTAAGCATAATCTAGACTTTTAAACTGTCATAGTCCTAATGTACACAGCTTATTATTATACACATGACATATATAGGTAAATTTTTACTCTAGTAATTGAATCTTCCTTTTCTCTCATGAACGTACCTCTTCAAACTATAGGAATTCTCAAACTGTATGATTTCTTAATTACTTGGAAAAAATTTATTCGAATGGTCTGACACCGAACTAATGTAAACCTTTCTAAAAAAAAATGACTCACACTTTTCTTTAGATTACGCACCTAAACTAATTAGTCGTCATCGATATATATGTATTGTAGATCATAATTATGTAATTTTATTGTTTACAATTAAATCAAATAAGGATAGCTTAAATATATATCTTTAAAATCTTCTACGGACATAGATTCATCCTAGGCTAAATTTAATACTACTGCTTCGCTTTTAACTTGTGGACGTATGATGCTACTGGATATTTTTTTATAATAATAATAAAGTTCCTGATACTAATCAAACTTAGCAAATTTTCCTTCACTCTGAGACCTATATGATATGTATATTGTATCACTAGGTAGGCACTGTTACCAAACAATTTTGCCAAGTGTGAAAATTTTTTTTTGGAAATAATTCAAACTAAATTTTAGGTTAGATGTATATACATACTGAATATTTTGGATGAGGATGATGCGCGTTGCATTAAACAGTTCTTAGCTGATTTTAATGTTTATATGTTGTACATAGTTACCAATCGTTCTGATAATTTGGTGGAAACTGGTCGACAAATCTTCGCCAGTTTTCTTCCCCTACTTCCATGAAGCAATCGCATCACAGAAGAGAATAAAATCCGGTACCACTCCAACGTATTTTATGGACCCTTACGACAATCTGACTAATGAATAAACCAGCTCCTATTAATATCTCAGCATGATGGAACTTTGGATCTCTCCCCGAAATACAGAATCCTTTTCATCATTATCCCTTATATGACGTAAAGATGTACACCACTACCGTACAAATTCTTGTAAATAAGGACTTCACGGGGTCCACATAACTTAGACGACCGATTGTTATAGCTGTATTTTCCCGTAATGTTTTTGGTGTCTTAGGATGATTTATTTATCACAATAAGCTCTTTTAAAACTAGTTGTATGTGCCTAGTTCCTTCCCCATGCGGGTGGCGGATTTCTTTCTTGTTACTGAGAAAAATATTTTATCCATTGAAATTTGGTTACTAGGAGTGATAAATTTTTTTCTAAACTTACGTGCGGGGTTAAATTATTCGCCAATGTTTTTAGAAAATCGTACTTTTCGTGCGCTCTCTGTCTCCACGTCTTTGTGATTTCACGGTTTGACAAGACAGATCGATTGTCTTCTTCTTTCCCACCAGCAAGTCATAGCTATTCGAGTTTGAGGGCATGCGGACTGTCGGTATGGCAGCCGGCCGGTATACATGCTGCAGTAATTCTCAGTGTAGCATATTGCTATATACAGTGCGCTACGAGCATAAAATTTTGCAATAAATTAAACAGTGAGTGCTGTCAAACACATTTGTCGTGTCGCGTTCACTGTATTTTAAATGCGACATTGTCGCCAGCATTATTGTGTTGCTCTCACTGTGTTTTGATGATGTTCACGATGAGCAATTTTTTCGTAAAACCCCTCCTTCATCCATTTTTTAACGGCTGAGATATTTTTTCGTGTGCAGGCAGTTGAGATCATATAAAACGTAATAACTTCTGTTCGAAACACATTAGGGCGACATATGCATTATAAGCTTTTTAACAGTACCTCACATGTCTCGACCTGTTGACAAATGTTAAAACATAAATATTTTAAAAATGTTGGTTAAAAATGTACTTTTTATCCTCCGTCCTTAAAAATATGGTTTAAAAAAAATGAATCCTTAAGATATCCTTCAAATAAAAAAAGAACCGTCAAAAGTTATTAATATTTTTGTGGAGTTACTAGAAGGCGCCCAAAGTAACATATAGATATAACCTTTCAAAGAAACTTTAATTTTCTTACATTGTAATGTTATGTAATAAAAATAAAAACCTCTGATTTTTGTGAAATTTCCGGCTAATATTTTATTTTGTTTAAATAAAAGTTTATAGAGTCTGTTTTATTGTGAATTTTAAAAATATTTTTGCCTGAATTATTTTGAAAACAATTTTGACATTATTTTTACCACATTTGAACGGTCATATAGACTACACCTGGCTTGCATCGAGATGTTAAAACCACCTGACCAGTTGGGGATTACAAAATTGTTACAACTAGAAAAAAATCATTGAATTGCCTTGACCTGCATCTTTGAAATTTTTTGAATACAGCTTAATAAATTGGTTCATGCTTGATGTTTGGAAACAAATGACAAATTATTATCACTTCGAGTTAATCTTGTCAAAGCGAATTATTATCAAATTAAGAATTTTATATTCTCTTCGCACTCTACTTCTTCGAGAATTTTTCGTGAAAACAAGTCTTCCAGAAAATGTTTGCTAGAATCCATCACATGGCAATAATGTGTTTGTCCTTTTCCCTTGTATAATGCAGTACATTAAAACCAATACCAACAGCCATAAACGATGACGGAAGCCTGTTCAAAGAAAATCTTAAAACCATACGAAAAAAAACGGAAAAGGTAATTTTAGTGCCACCACACGTGTTAATGACACATATGTATCTCCCTTTCCAAGCATACATCTGCTAGTTTATCAATGGTTTCATCATGGATTTGTACCGGAATTTGTTTAGTTCGAATGCTCATTTGTGGATTTGTACTATGGTTATTCTGTGCTTCATGCAGTCGTATGAGTTTATTTTGGGTTTCTTCTTCTAAGTTGAAATAGGTTTCCACATCATAACCAAGTGGGCCTGTGGAATTTGCTTGCTCCCAGATGTGATGATGGAGGTATTAAAGTTCATCCCTATAGCGTTCTATTGTTATTACCTTACTGTGATAAAATTCTGTTCACTGAGGCTGATTGTGTGTGTTCAGCGCCATCAGAGTAAGTTGTAAACCAATCATAAGGAACTGTTGCCTACGAATTCTTCTAATCACATTGTTATTGAGTGAGGTTTCCTGTGATATACTAGATGGCATAGCCTCTGCATCAGTTCCAGTAGTCAAAGGGCCATAGTTAATATTGCTGTCATCTTAATTTTTAATTGTATCTGCTCCGGACTCTGAAGTATTATTGCTGTCTGAATGTGTCGACGAGTGTCTACTATCTGGTTCATGAAGACGCCAATGTTAGATATCTTGTATAATCCCCACCAAGATTACAATTGATTACAATTACAAATTACAATTGTTCCTCTTCAGCCATTAAGACGATCAGAGGTTTTCTTACCTGTAGACAATAAACACTTCAAGACTCTATATCGAACTTTCGAAACTCCACCTATGGAGTACCCCAAGGATCAATCCTAGATCCACTCCTATTCAGTCTCTATATCAATGATTTGCCTGAGGTAATTAAAGATGTGAATATTCATCTATATACTGATGATGTGCAGATTTGCCAGACTTAACAGACCAATCGGGTTGCAAGAAAACTGTTGCCCGTGTACATGACGACTTAACGGTAGTTTATGACTGGTCGATAGTTGAGTTTCCCAGTTGAGAGTCAGTGGGTATTCATTAGGTCTATTCGGTGAAAACCCCGGGTAAACCTAGGGTGACACCGGGCTAGACTATCTTGTTTTTTGAAAAACCTGGGCTACTCCGAGCTTACACTAAAATTTTCCTGGGGTAATGGTTTGACATTTGTCACTTGAGAACTATCACTTGCAATTTGTTGCTGATTGGGGCATATAAATTACTTCTTGAGCAAAAATAAGCAAAAATTAGAAGAAAAGAAATAAATGAATAGCTAAAGCACATTTTATTTGTCTTCAGCCATTTTATAAATACGTTTTTACAATTAATTATACTCAGGAGAACTTTCAGAGAAATATCATTACACTAGATTTACCCGGTGTTTTAAAAACTTGTTCGATGAGTGCACAAAACGCCGGTAAATATGGGAAAAATTTTAGAGGAAAACTTACACGGTGTTTTCATCGAACAAACCTATTATCTACTGATTTGCGACTGAAACTGGTATGTAGTTTGATTCCTTCCCACTTTATGTATTGCACAATAGTATTTCCCAAGTTAGACTTACTCTACCGTCGTAAATTGGCAGTTGCATTCAATGACTGTACTAGACATATTTATAGCTTAACACGCAGCGCCCAATTCTCAATAAAAGTTAATTCAGCAGCCCTTGGACACTCTCATGATATCCATATTGCTCATCGTGACTTGTAATTTTTTTGTAAATTAGTTCATAAGAAGAGACCACAATAAATTTACAGCAAGCTTCAATTCTTATGATCTCAAACAAGTTTGAACATTCTTCTGCCACGCTGTCATTCTTATTTCGCGGAACGCTCTAGTTCTGTCAAAACTATACGTGAGTGGAGTCGTTTACCCTCTGATATTCGAAGCATGAACTAAGGCAGAGATTTCCTTGAATTTTTAAGCTCTCTGGAGGTTTATTAGGTACATTTTATGGCTGTTCTTATTCTTAATATTAATCTTTATTTAGCACATTTCCTTCTTTTTTTTCAAGAACTTACTTGATTTTTTCTTATCTTTTTTCAATATAGAACGTTTAATTTAATTTGCTCAATATACATATACCTATTTAGTCTTGTTTTTCAAATTATAACAAAAATTTTGTATTACTTTCCAGCTGTAGATCTGTATTTAAAAAGATTTATAATCTTTATACAGTTGACCGTAGTAAAATAGTATTGTTGTTGTTATTACTTTAATTTTATTGTTAGTGAAGTAAGGTTGGTTAGTTTTTGACCCATATTTCATGCGGAATCAGTTAGCGTAAGTTACTTATGGTGAATTCTTTTCACCTGAACTGAACCATAACTCGTTCGGTTCCTACACCCAAAGTGTTTTCTTCACCGCACTGACACAGAACTGGTTCAGAACGTATGTTCTTTTCACAGCGGTTCATATTCGGTTTCTGCTCCGGTTTTGAACTTTCTTGTTCCATGAAAATTTGTGGTTACGGTTCCGAACTAAACGTCAAATCAAAATTATTTGTTATCAGTATGTGCAAACATTTGGAAGCGAAATTATTTTGTCAAAGTGATTTATTTATTTATTCAAATTATAAACGACGAACATTTTAAAAATGCATTAAAAGTATTGATGTGCGGAATTATTTTATTAAGTGATTTATTTATTTTTTTTAAATTCTAATAAAACAGGTTCCAAGTCTCTACCTGTTCTTTTCACCACAAAACCGGCCTGGTTCAGGTATTTTACTTTATTGCATTCTTTTCACCTTGTCCCCGATCAGGACAGGGCTAAGTTCAGTGTAGATTTGACAGGTTCTGGTTCAGTTCAGTTCCTGTTCGGTTTTGGTGAAAAGAATTCACCATTAATGTTTAGAGGCATTCTAACTATTCTAATCGTAGATTCAATTTATTTGTGCGCTTTCATCGTTACCGGCAATGCGAGCTGAAAGCAAACCGTGGCTTAATAGGCTACACACATATTAATAAATACAGCTCGGTGGTAAGAGCAGTCGGCCGGAAAGCGGAAGGTCCAGGCTTCAAGTCCTGTTTTTTCTCTTGAATTTATGATTTGATTTAGAATCGTTAAAAAGTAAAATTCTTAAAATTGTCCCTTTTTTATTTTTTGTGAAGGTACCTAGGGATTTTCAAATTAAATTATTATTAAATTCGGTTGTCTTCCAGTGCAGAAGAAATGCTATACAAATTTTAAATATGCACGTGAAAGCTTGTATGTAGAATTAAATGGCATCTACATTTTGTCCCCTAATAAGATATGTAATTAGTTTTTGAGTTCGATAAATGGTTTCGGAGATAAATGCAAAGGAAGTAAATCAGACGTTTTCAAGGTGGAAAAATGGTACAAAAATGGACATATTTTCAACGCATCATTGCGAAGAACTGGTAAGTCGTCGAAATTCTCTTCTAATGGCCCATCCCACACGAGTACTCTTGATGCAGCATGCACAAAGGTTTTCTGGGTAAGAGGTGAGAAGAAGCAAAGAGATATCACTTTGCTTCTTCTCACCTCTTCCCTAGAAAACCGGTATGCATACTGGATCAAAAATAATCGTGTGGGGTGACCCAATGGATGTGAAACAAAGAACGGAAGAAATATATGCAAAATACAGAAATTGGGGTATACATGACCCAAGTGAAAAAAAAACCCTTTTCGGCCGAAAAAGTCAGTTATGACGTTAAAACGATCAAAAACAAACTAAACCACTAGATTACCCTCTTCTCCCTCTTTAATTTGATACCAAACATGACGAATTTTGGACAAGCCCCTATGAGGGGTGGTATTGTGGCGACAACTTTCAAACTTAACGAAAGTTCCCCTCACAGGAGTTAAAGTTAATTTGTGTACGCCTGTTAAATTATAGGGCGCGTTCGCTTTACGTAAGTAAATGTACTTACGTATACGTCTATCTTAGTTCAGCCTTTAGACAATGTTATTTAATTACTTGATAACAAGAACAAACTTTTAAACAAAAATCAATAATTCTGTAATTCTCTAATAATAATAATATCTCGAGAAAATCAATAATAGACTTACTGACAAAAACAGTTCTCTTTTTTTATTCTTTAAAATCTAAGCCTGCTATATTGTTGATGCTTTGCGAAATTTTCTCAGTGCTTTTTTAAAATTAATTTCGACAACCAAACCTATCAAATGTCCTAATCGAAAATTGATATATCCGGCACAGTCACGAGTAAAGGTGCGGTAAGAATTGCTCCTTCCGTAAGAACGCGATGTGTCAAACAATTAAATTAATAATAAATGATTAAAAGTGCAATGTAAAAATTAATATGGAATAAAAAAGGCACTGCGAATTAATAGAAAGCACAAATCATCAATTAAATCAACTTCCATTTGTTAATTTTCTCGTTCAATTTCGTAAAGTTATTCACTTCTCTTGTAGTTCAGCCTTAACTCTATAAGATTGTTACGCAAAGTTGTTCTAAGAAAGAATTTGCATACTACAATTGTTTGTCTTTCATCATCTGGTCTTGCTGACGTATTAATATAATTGTTAAATAAGCAATTTTAAATAAAGCTTGACAAAAACATAATAATGATCTGTTTGATTGAATGTTTCTCTACAGGAAGTTGTGATACGCAACATTGGGCATAGTTGCCGTGCGACCCGACAACTTTACAGCCGAAACAACCAAACGAGATAGCGTAAATTTGACACCTCCCACAACAGCCTTACGGCTGAAATAACAACCTTCATGAATCAACCCTCAAGAACTGCAATCAAGTTGTATCAACAACGGTAACAAACCTTAAGGGCAACAATCAAGTTGCATCAACAACTGTAATAATCCAAGAAAGACAATGCAGGACGGCTTCCTTGTTTTTTTTATATTATGAAGCCAAGCGCAGGGGAAACCCTATGATGCAAAGCACAGCATGGCAGGAAGGATATAGGAAAAGGATTAGGGGATATGAAGAGAGTGGTGGAGGTGCCGATGAATGTCGCCCTTAAGCTTCCGCAGATTGTATGTCGGAGGAAAAACAGAAGGATTTCACTGTTCGGCCGAAAGTAATTTGCAGGGTTAAAGGATGTGCGCAGCTTGCAGGGCGAGTATTGCGTGCAGGAATCATTCTACAAGGGATTAGACTAGATATTTCATCAAAACATTGAGCGTGCATGTAGCGATAAAGGAGCGAAAGGCATCCAACAGTGCGGGGGGGGGCGGGGTGGTCACAACTAAAATGTTCGAGGTGAAGTCGGAAGAAGTTGCTTTTAAAATTTTGTAAAATGTGTGCTTGTTAACACTCATAAATATCTTAAGCGACCCAAAACCAGGCAGTCACCTGAAACAATATAATTCTTTGAAACCAAGGTCATCCGCCAATAGTGCATGAAAAATCTAAAGGAAAATTGTCAAATCATTCTAAGAAAACTGAAATGCTTGTGCCCTTGTGCCGAAAAGAGTGAACGAAAAGAATCAATTCACTAATTCGTTTGAACCGTTGGCCGGTGAATAGTTACTCATTCAAATTTTTAAGAACAATTTGCAAATAAGTTTCTAAGGAAAATATAAGTCTTCCCTACAATCGTAAAAATTTTGAGGAACTCAGGCTTGAATCGATGGGGGCTTTCGGCAAGCACTATAACTTCGAGTAATCGTCTCAGTTGTCTCAGTTCAAACCAATCAGCTGATTTGCCAATTTTGACATTTAAATAATTTTGACCACAGAATTGGATAGTAATAATAGTAATAGTAGTAATAACTTGAGGAAAGTGTTGTTAGTTTAGTCAAATAGCTCACTAAACTTTAATTAGTAATTAAAATCACAAATTAACGAAACTGAGTCAACTCAGACAAGAAAATTCAGTTAAACTTGTCTCAGTTGCTCAGTGGTTACGTTCAATCTTTTTAGCTCAATATGGAACTAAGACAGTTCACCGAAAGTGAGGTCTCAGTGAGCCAACTGAGAATATCTTACTGAGAATGTGGTTGCCGAAAGCGTCTAATATTGATATGAAAGCTATTCGTTGATTGCATGGAGCTAAGGTTCTAATGGGAGAAGCCTAGAACAAAATTTGTTAAGTCAGTTTGTTTGCTCCTGTTGCGAAATCCCCAAAAAGTTATCCTGCCATCGATTTTATGCCGAAAAAGTAGATAGATAAAAAAAATTTATGATCGCTGACCAATTTCTTAGAAACAATAGCTATGTTTTTTTCGCCTTCCGGGTCCGGGTCAGGTCCAGAAGTTTTTTCAGCATTAAATTATTTCGATAGAACTATGATTTAAAATATTTTTGACAAAATACAAATTGTCAATCACATTGCATTGGAATAATGAAAAATGTGGATAAAAAAGTGTTAAATTTTGAACCTAGAACCCATATGGATCAATGTTTAACATTGTAAGAATTATTACAAAAAAAAAAAAAAATTTCATTTTGCCAAAAATATTTTAAATCATAGCTCTATCGAAATAATATAATGCGGACATTACTTCTGATCGTGACCCGGATCCATATGCGAAAAAAACACAGCTAATAGCAATTTTAAAACTCGAAATTGTGTGCTTTTCCATTTATATGAGTAATCGGCGCAACAAAAATATAAAAGCATTATAATAACCAGGTTGCTAAGCAGAACATGCCTTTTTCTAAACAATCAAACACTCAAATAAATATGTATTCCAAAATTACTTATCGGTCCTATGATATTTATGAGATGACTTTTCGATATTACATATGTATATAAAAACATCAGAAATTTTTAAAAAATGCGTACACGTTTCAAAGACGAAGAGCTACGAACTAATGACTAATAGCATAGACGGCACAAGAACTAGATGTCGCATGCAGTACCAAAAAAGTATACACAATTTATATGGCTGGGTGGTCCATTCCGGAATAGACCACAACATTTGAAATGATGTATACGTCGAGTGATTCATATGTTTTCCTATCTGAAGTGTTGAAGAAGTCGATCAAATGTATATAAAACTGTTATTATAAAAACATTTGCTTTCGACACACTCTAAAACATGTTATGGTCCATTCCAGAATGCACTATCCATTTCACAATCTGTATACTCTGCTCTAGTATGCCATGCGACATCTAGTTCTTGTGCCATCTATGCTAATAGGCCCAATCTAAATCGAAAGCTACACTCTACAAGCTACACGAAGCTCTATTTCAGCTTTATGAAGCATAATTAGGCTACAATGAGCGCTATAACCTTCACATTCGTACTGACAACTTAACATGAATAAAGTGATATATTCTTTGAGAGTTTTTCAGGCTTTTAGTGCCATTATATTCTATTTATTCGCATAAAATTAATTATTTTTTCCACTATACGTGCTCTTTATCCGTATTGACTAATCGTAACTACAGACTGTTTCTGATATGAAACACGACTTTTACTTCATTATCATATTGGTGTTATTGCAGCTACAGCTACAAAATTAGAAAATTGCTACAGCTTCATGCATTGCTAGCTATAACATGTACCTTGATACTGTTTATGTAGCAGTTTCTACGGTATGCCATATGTGCAAACTACATTTGTAGCTTGAAGCTTGCAGCATGTAGATTGGCCCTAATACCCACTATTACTACTCATAAGAAGACAAACAGATGCCCAGCCGGAGGGCGTTCCAAAACATAGCTACAGTTGACTACAGTTGACTTCAATCGTTTCAAAACCCATTAGTCAACTGAAATATGTTAGGTGAGTTCACTATCGTGCGCTATGAAGTCAGCTATAGTCAACCGTGGCTATGTTTTGGAATGCACTCCCGTTCGTCGCAGATTGGCTCTGTTGACGCAGTAGCGCTAAAGTTAAAAATTGGGAATAAAACGCCGGCGTCAGCTACACATTGTGCCCATACAATACGAAAATCGTTCTGTTAAACTTTTACATCTCGCTCTACAGTCCAGCACCACATTGCATTTCCCAATTCAATTCACCGCGTAGGTGAAGTGGCACTAAGGGGGGTCATGACCCCCCCCCCCCTCGTGACCCATCTCCTGAATACGCGCCTGCACCAACCCAACACCGGCCCCGGCCCCCTTGATAGCGAAGGAGGTGTCGCTATAAACGTTTAACACGAACCGAGGAAGGCTCGATAAGGCTTTTCCCTCAGTCCACGACTTTTCATCAGAAAAACTGAGAGTATCGGCTGCCAAACTGAAGTTTCGGTACCATCGAGTCAAATCTCTTGCGACCCAGAGGTTTTTCCCAACATTCCTATGAGCGCAATCCATATAAATATCGCTGACGAAATCTTTAGCCTTATTTCTTGCCGAATTCTTTATAGAGCAACGAGGTTGTGGAACAGTATACCATCTCCCTCTTTTCCCTTAGTTTTGGGCCACAGGTATTCAAGTGAGGCGTATGTATATTCAACTTAGTAATCCGAAATAGCGGCTGTGCTATCGGTATCATAGCAAAAACTCAAGTGTTTAGTGCGCATAACCTACTTATGTGCATACTTTCATATCATCCATTAATTATATTAGGATTTTGTGAGGCTCGTTGGAAGTCTTAAGAAATTTTTCTGCAAAACAACTCGTAGCAAAAAAAAAACAAGTTTAACTTCAGTCTCACTATTGATGATCATGATTTATTTCCATCTATAAAAATCCGTAGAAGAGTATAATATTGAGATATTGATTGACAGATAGAATTTCTAATTGCTTAAGTTGTGTAAACACAAAATATGTTTTGTTGTGTCCATAAACAGATTTGAAGGAAATGATTATTACTGCCAATTTCAGACGTAAATAATTTGGTTGGCCACATCTGTGCTGCGCGGGAGACGTGTAATTCCCCAATCCCCCATCTTACAAAATGTTTAGATAAGACAGTTCTCTTTCCGTTGCAGTTTGCGATCATTAAACTACCCCGCAAAAACTTGCCGTGTGCAGGGGGAAATAAAATGCTGTTAGTAGGTGCACACTGCATAGGCCTACAAGGTGTGTGTCGTCAACTGTTATTATAACAATAACGAATTTCCTCGCCCGATCGTGAGGTTTTTATTCGAAAGTTAGGTAATAAGCACCACAGTAAGGCGTACTTGATAGTGGAATCATTTATGCTGGGGCTTCTCATACTAAAACTGATCTTGAATTGCCGATCATATCCCGCGAGTTTCTCAACGTGTGTACATATACACATTAGTTAGTATTCTTGCTTGGAGATCAACGATCATAGTATGGATGAGTGTTCTTATATTTGTTGAGCTCTGTGCGCATTTTATAGTGCTCCCGCTCCGTTCGCACATACGGGCATGACCTTTCTATTCACTGCTGTTGCTTTGCTTGCCACTTAGGCACTTAAGTCATTGATCGTGTCGATCATTTACGTTCGTATTCGTATGGAGGATAATCTCAATGGCGTGCCAGAGCCAAGCGCCCAAGCCTCACCCAAATGAGCGACGTTGTGCTGCGTGTGTAAATGAAATATTGTGTAATATATATCCGACTGGCTTTTATCGAAATTGTATACACTTTGCGGGAATGTGGTCGATGTTGCCTATGGACTCAATGGTATGCTTATAGTTATATAGAGGCAGTGCGAGTGTATGGCTAATTTTTAAGATTCAAGAAAAGTGTGAGTAATTTGACTTTAGCTTAGTATTCACTCATTCAGTCTTATTACGAAAGTCGGTGAGGGAGTGACATTCTCGCGTGTCCCGCTCGCGTTCACTTCGGATAAATAACAACATAATTTATTTATGCGTGTAAATTCATTCGGTTTCTTTTTCGAAAGAAAAGTCCCTTCAATATACATACTTATGGCAACTAGATACGTGTCTGGTTACTTGAATATTATTAATTTTAGATATTGTGTCAAAAGTTAACTGGCGCAGCGATAAAATTGCCCTGCCCTCGTGAGACAATTGCGGGTTTGTTTACTTTTTCGGAATGTTAAGTGCACATACATAAATGTGAGCATGTTTTAATATTTGGCCGTACTTTTTTTTTTACTCAATGAATAAGGAATGCGTCATATAGTTCATTTACATATATATAGTTGTGTGTCTCCATTACAATGCATCCGATTGTGCGATATTACGTATATATACATATGTTACAA
The DNA here is from genome assembly GCA_963930735.1 of Dioctria linearis. Lineage (NCBI taxonomy): Eukaryota > Metazoa > Arthropoda > Insecta > Diptera > Asilidae > Dioctria > Dioctria linearis. Next base: position 204,489,280 of record OZ005741.1, on the reverse strand, counting down.
AATAGTGTTTCCCTCTGAATTCACACAAGAAGATTAAAAATGTTCCAAGTGATAAAATACAGAGATGTGTAATAATGATTTTCGAGTTAAAATTGCAGTCGGTCGTAATGAGATAAATAAGATACAACTTTAATTATTATGTTGATTGAATGGTTTTATAGTATTAGTGCGATTTCTTTGTGTGTTCATGACAAATAATTAAGAAAAGTTGATATCATTCCTTGCCATTCTCTACCAGTAGGAACAGAAGAAATAAAAATAAATAAAACGGCAATTTGGATAATGAGAAGGTAAAACTAGATTCCAGCATTAAATTTTTTATAAGAAAAATCAATGTCAAATTACAAAATCAAATGATTTGTATTTTATAGATATATATTTATCTATATACATAGATCTGATTACTGATGAATAATATCTGAAAATATTTAGAAATTTTTTAGTGATAAAAATATTTTTTTTTATAAAGAACTTATCAAAAGATCTTTGTTGAAAAATATCTACCCAAATTATTAAATATTGTACCTACATATTTTGAAATGAAATTTTTGATAAGACCAGGACGTTATAGGTATGTCACTTGCGCACAAGCCAGATATGCTGCATTTGCTCATTTGATGATAACATACTTTGCCCGTGCTGGTTTTATTTGTTGAATTTATTGATTTTTAGATAATTATAAAAAGTAAATGTAAAGAGTTCTTAAAACTTCTGGCTTAAAGCATAAATAAATAGTAGTTCAGTACGAGAGATATAGATTCTACTACTATAGGTTGTTGTTTTTTTATAAGTTTGTTATTAGGCCTTGTAGTACGATATCTTTATTCGTATTGAATCTTTATGGATTATGTAATATGTACATATGTACATATGTACATGTATGTAATACATACATGTATTATGTAGATGATTGTAAAATGCTTGATGTACCATGTACGCATTATATTTTTTAATTACTAAACAATATCAATGGAAGAAACTTCAAAAGAACGAGATCACCTTTCTTTTGATAATCGATATTCACTTATTATTTATTCTTTAACGTATTTTCTGCTTAAATCTATTCTAGCATGGTCTTCGTGACCTTCACTATATCGTCGTGTATCCATCGCTACCCAGTGAGAGAGGCAATCATACTTACGAGGAGAAATTATAGAATGTTTAACCTCCTTTTATCATATTCATGTTATTGGAAAGGACTACATGTTTATAACTCTGAAATGAGAAAAACTGGAGATCGTTTTAGATCAATATGATCAAATGTTAAGGGCTCAATTTTAGCTCGGAAGATTTTTTTGGACCATTAAATAATCAGAGATTCAGCTCCCTCCCTTCTTTATACATAGGTTAGGTTAAACTGGCGGATTTCGTAAAACGCGTGTACGATCAGTTACGTTTAGACCACCTAAGGTCCATTGCGATGCCACTTTATTGGAACCCTGCCTGGAAAAGATATTTAAGAGCTAGGGGGTGTGATGAAACCAGCTACACGAGTTAGTGAATTTTACCAGGTTCCCCAACTCTTTGTCTGCTAATTCCCTCAATTCACAGAAAAAATACCTACCAAGCGTATTCCTCCTACGCTTAGCAAGATTAGGTCATTCGATCAGCAGGTGCTGAAGGCTCTCAACTTCTACCTTGTCTATACAGTTTCTGCAAAAGTCATTGAATGCGCTCTACATGGTTGCCAAGAGGCAAAATGTCCCGTAATAACTGCAGTAAGATTACACACATAATTTCGGTTCCTCCTAAGCAGAGATTCAGTCTTCACAGGAAAAATCTCGGGTTGAAGGTGTCTTGAAATCGAGCATGAAGTCAGATCTCCCCATCTGTGATTTGTCAGCTTGCAGGTCTTTACACCCAGAATCATCTTCGCTGATCTTAGGGGTCGAACTTTGGGTTCCTCTGTTCTAGACATATATTCATAGCAGAACCATTTTAGGCCAGGTCATCCGCTGCCTCGTTTCCAGGTATGTCACTGTGACTAGGAACCCATCAGGGAATAACTCTGTGGTTAGCTCCCAGTTTCTCGAGCTCATAGTGACACCGTTGCACTCGACGCGATCTAATGGTGCTCGAGTCCAAAGATTTGATAGTAGCTTGGCTGACGATACAAATGATGATGACTCGATCGATAGGCATGTCATAAGTTTTACGCAGCAGCCTTGTTGCTTTGCAAATGGTTAGGGCCTCCACATGGAACACAACTACATTGGTCCCGTAGGCGATACGATTTATGTATTTGAGTGAGTGCTGAGTACACCTCCACTGCCACTCCCACATCCATTTTCGAACCGTCCATAAAGATACATATTATGACCCGTTTATTTTGAAGTGGTGCACGTCCTTTTGGGCATAGTATTTCTATATTCTTCAGAGTTCTTTAATAAACATAATTGGTTAATGAATTTACACTATCTTTAATTTCAAAACACACAAAACTACACTCTTACATCCTATAAATATTTTTAAATGAATTTAAACTAAAATATTTCAATATTTCGTCGTAAAAAATGGACTTGCACCACGCTTTCAAATAAATGGGTTATATATCAGAGTCAGTTGCCACGCAATTACTATACAACTCCTCTTTGCTAAGAATGCAATATCATCCGTAGCTCTTTGTGTACAGTTTTTCTACTCTTATAGGACAAACTGGAAATCTGAGTGAAACTCTGTGCTTCTTTATTTCTCTCTGAAGGAGCACATCGGCTAGCTCACGTCAATCAAAAAACAAATGAAACGGTGACATAATCTTCTCACTTTATTCGGAACAATTGCGTTTCCTAGCCATAATAGCGTTTTTTTCTTCTTAGAAATGTGATATAGGTTGTTGGCAATCCTCCAGGGCAGAATAATTTTGTTTGTGTTTCATTCTATGCTAATAATCACACTTCGACATGCATTAATTCAATGTACGCAGAGCTTTCTGCTCAAAAATGTTTAACGTTCTAATGCACTCTTTAGTTAGGTCACACTACCAGTATAACATCTCCGAGCACTTTATGGCAACATTTTTATATTTATAAATATAGCTCAATCCGTTGTTTCAATCCGGAATGAAAACGTTTCTAGCTCAATATTATCTAAGTTAGTTAAGAAGTACTCACACCGCTTAGTAATTTTTCTGCTTCCCAAGCACTGACATATAATAAGAATGGACTGAACCATCCTATCTAATTCCTATACTCAAAATGGCACAAATTTTGGCTAAAATCTATTTGTCTCCCTCAAGCTCAAAATGTACACTGAACTGTAACCAATTTTAGAAACAGTACGGCTGTATTGGAATTGACATAGAAATTCAGACAAATGTATTGTTTATATACGGGAAACCAGGACAGAACGGCGTATCGGGCCGGAAATTGGAAAGGGGTGTGGTCCTCGCTATGGACGACAGAGACGCCCCACCTTCATACACAGCTTTCAATTCGCTGTGCTGCGCTATATAGAGTGGTCGCTGTCAGTGAGAAAAAGTGCTTAGTTTGGATTTTACCGAAGTCCGGAAAAAAGCTTGCAAATTCCAATTTTCGCTCTGTGACAACAAGATAATTTTACTATACACTATTCTTTATTGGGAAATTTACATTACATGTTTGATTCAACATACTTTTCACTGCGCGCGTTTAGGCGGAGACCAAACCAGTTTGGAAGAATTGGTAGCGTTTGGTCACAACCATGTAAAAATACCAACCATTCCGGTATGGTTTGTAATTATGCGGAGGAAAAATCGGTAATTTTGACCGGTTTGGTCTCCGCCTAAACGCGCTCACTGATTAAAAGTCTAGTGATAACTCAAGGCTAACAAATATAGCAGCCATAATACTCGTCTTTCAAAGAATGTTACGTCCGGGCACAATGAGTGGGGCACAATTGGGTATACCCCATTCCTGATATTATTTTTTTATCTCATCGTACCCCGGGGATGGAGCAGAATGGGAAATTTTCTTCTTTTTTTTAAGACACTGATTTTGGATAATAATTATTAATTTACATAAGTTTAGCTTTAGTTTCTTTATAGAGATGTAAATAAACGTACAAATTGACAAATAATGGTGTTATTCCTGTCAAAATTTCCCAAATTGTAATCAAAGCTTAGCCACCCCATTCCGCCCCGGGTTCCCCTTCGTCTATCTTTTACAAGCTCAATAATAATTGACATCAAATGTGTAGAAGAAGACATTTTTCAGTAATATTAAAAACTAATTTTAGTGTTAATTAAAACAAGTTTGACTTCCTACACAATTTTTATTTAATGCAATACTATTTTACAACATTTTTAGTGTTTCCCATCGACAAATAATAATAAATTATGAACCGGCGTACAATTGTAAGAAATAAAGGGTTTTCACAGCCTGTTCAAAATTTCTGCCATTTTTGAGCCAAGAACGCTTAGTCCATTCTTATTATAATGTCAGTGTTCATCGCAACTCACCAAATATGTAGCTCAGTGATATCCGCTCATCCAGTTAGCTCTCGTTGGTGCAGTCTCCACTCACTCTTTTCTTTGGCTTTGATTTTAAAGTTTAAAGTTAATATATTTCTCCAGAATCCTCTGATTTAAGAGGAGATCATTCGTTCGCTTGATATTTCTACAGATGGTGAAATTCAAATTCAAATTAGCAAATTAGTATTTATTCATTGACTGTACACAAGCTATTATAACTTATGTGTAAGTACATTAATAAAAAGGTCAAAGTAAGAATGGAGGCATTAATAAAAAAAGCGAAGAGAGATGACATTATAATAAAAATTTACATCCTAAATAAACTACTGTATCTTAAAGAACAAAAAATAACCTAACAACGACAAATAAAAAAGTTCAAAAATAACAAAAACTTCGAACAAGCATAGAAAGAAGATTAAACTAAGAAAATAAAATTTAAAGCTTAAACAAATTTTTTATAAATTTTACACAACAATTTTAGTATAAAAAAAAATGTCCAATTCATTGCAGAATCGAAGATATCGTGACGAACATAACTGAAACCGGATGACATTTAACTCCTTATTTAATTTAAGTTAATTTAATTTAATAATCACCAGAGAAACGGTATTTTAAACGTGATTTAAGCTTAACAAGGGAACCGGCACCTTGAATGGCTGCAGGCAGCTCATTCCATGAGCGAGCAGCCTGAACCAAGTAACAGAGCTCCAGAATGGTCCTATGAAAACGTGGAATGAGCAGATTGTAATTTCGAGACGTATTTAAAAACTGCAATTTATCATAGAGATAACGTGGGGTCCTAGAGTGCGTCAGAATATACAAAAAGACCAACATCCTCATCGCACGATGGTCATCTAGGGAGCATCCCAACAGGTGAGATCTTAAGTGTTCGACGTGATCAAAGCGTCCAAGCTAGAAAATAAAACGGATGCAGTAGTGAAAAGCGACGTTTAGCCTGTGAGAGCATGAGCTATCGAGCTTGGGAAAAATTAAGGAACCAAAATTAAAATGAGGAAGGTGAAGTGTTTTGACTAGTCTCGTACGCATATTTCGCGACAAGATGTCAGCTGATAACACAACAGCTCATTGTATAGTTGATTGCTACTCCCAGATTTTTGACGCGCTACACTAGAGAGAGATCCGAGCCGTTTATCATCACCCCAGGAAAGTCTCTGATGTTCGAAATCGCGTTATTATGAAGGACTTTGTATTGAGACTTGCCCGGATTTAGCAAGAGATGATTTCTCATTGACCAATGGTATATCCTATTGAGGTCATCGTTTATGTGTGCTAGGCAATCCTCCATCAGTCCAATTGGTCTACTGAGATAAAGCAGCACATCGTCAGCATACAAGTGAATTTTCACGTCTTCAACAATATCAGGAAGATCATTGAGAAAAATACTGAATATTACAGGTCCCTGTGGAAAACCACACAGGATAGGTAGAAAGCTAGAAAGAAATCTATAGGGTATACTAAGTTTGTCATTCCGTTTGTAACACCTACAAATAATGATGGTAGAGCAAAATGGATTAGACACCCAAACATAATATTAAAAGCTATTTTGATTTTTGCATGTCCGTCTGTCCGTCCGTCCTCACGATAATCGAGAACGCTTGTACTTAGAGAGCTGAAATTTTGCACATGGGCTTTAAAAAAAAAGTAAAATTAAGTTCGAAAATGGGATAAATTGGGTAACTCCTTCGTACGGTTGCCATACGAAAAATTTGGTTTTTTATTACACATTTGGACACTGCCTAAGAATGCCTCAACGTAGATAGCTGAAATTGTGTACACAGTTTTTTCATAAAAACAGTAAATATCATATTAAAAATGAGCTAAAACGAGCAACGCGTTCTTGGTGTTGCCATATACAAATTTAGGATTTGGACGTATATTGTGAAAATAATCAGTGCTAGACGTTTGTATTGTACCCAAACGTTTTTAGAATAGCAAATCCTGTAAAATTGGTTATAATCATTTTTACTGTCCGACGAACCGTTCTAAAAATAGTATATGCGAAACACCATTTCAACCATCAAACTTTTACTGACGGGTGACCAAACATACGGGTTTCTTCTAGGGTATTATAAAAATTGGTCTTAAGCCAACTTTAGCTTTTTATACCCCAGATGCAATCTATAGGGTATACTAAGTTTGTCATTCCGTTTGTAACGCACAGGAATAATGATGGTAGAGCAAAATGGACACCCAGGCATAATATTAAGAGTTATTTTGATTTTTGCATGAACGCGTATACTTAGGCCGCTTGCACATCAAAAAACGAAAACGAAAACGAAAACATTGAACCGAAAAACACAACTTTCGCCCAAAGCTAACAGAAATTATCTGTAATACAAAAATACATAATAAAATATTGGATATTTCTTCTAATTACAGTTTCATTTAAAAAATATCCGTAGTTAAAGCTTCATTTCAATTAAAATACATTTTTATGTTTATTCGTGCGAGAAAAAAATTTCGTTCTGAAGTGTCAAATATATTTTCGGTCCATGCTATGTTCCACATACGAACTGAAATTCTTTTCGTTCTTACATAGCCTCATTTCGGTTTATTTACATATGATACAAATCCAGCTCAACTTTTATTCGTTCGTTTTTGATATGTAAGCATAGCCGAATTTTTGGTGTGGAACTGTTTATTCGTTCGTTTTCCTTTTTCGATGTGCAAGCTGCCTTAGAGAACTGACATTTTGTACACGAACTTTAAAAAAAAGTAAAATTCAAATCGAAAATGACACAAATCAGGTAACTCCTTCATGGGGTTGCCATACAAAAATTTTGTTTTCCACTATATATTTGGACACTGCCTGAGAACGCGCCGGACATAGAGAGCTGAAATTTGGTACATGGTGTTTTCATAGTAGTTAACAACAAATAAAATTTCAAAAGTGGACTAAATCGGGCAACCCCTTCTAGGTGTTTCCATATAAAAATTAAGGTTTTTTACATATACCTACTGTGGAAACGATCAGTCTTAGACATTTTTATTGTACTAAATACTTCTTCAGAATACAAAATCCTATAAAATTGGTTATAATCAATTTTTCTGTTCGATGAACCGTTCTAGAAATATATGAGAAAAAGCACTTCAAAAATCAAACTTGCATAGATCGGTCTCCGGAACATACGAAAATTTATACGGACATTCATCTAGGGTATCATAAGAATTGGTCTTAGATCAATTCTAGCTTTTTTACTTCTTATATATAATTTTTGACGACTGGTGAGCATATTACTTCTACTTTCTTCGCATATTTTGTAACAACCTCCTAGAGCGCTTCTTAAGAACAGCAGTGAAGCGCTTACCAATTCGAACATGCGTATATGTTAAAAAGCAATGAACTGGGATAGGGAAAAGAATCGCTGCGAGCTTTCAGGGAAGCGCTTCAGGAATTTTCTTAGAGCGCTTTTTTCCCAGTCGCATTAGACAGGACTAATTTAAATTGATCCTGCCGTATCGTTTCTTCGACAAAATGCAAATATATGTCCGGGACTTGTTCGCTAATACAGTTCCAAATAATTACAGATGATGGATGTTTTACAATTTTGAAAACATTATTGCCTTTATTCCTTTTTCCTGGTCCTCTTCTCACAAAATGTCTCGATTCTGTTACAGCCTCCAACTGGAATTCGTCGCTAAATATGAACTATAAGTTTCGAAAATTTGGTTGAGTCAGCAAAATTTTATAAAATATTTAGGAAAATATGTTGTAGAAAACAAGAAATTAATTTACTTTTTTCCAGTCATAAATTGTTAGGTTCCGATGAAGTTTTTCCCAAATCAATCGTCTTTTCTTCATTTGTTCTGTTAGTTTACGCTGGTTTGCTGGTCTTCTACGTTTTAAATGTGCCTCGTAAGATCTTAGCCTCAATGTTATGACTGGTATTTCCGCCTCCTGCTCATTTAGTTGTTTTTTTAAAACAAATGCAGATGCATGGATAGCTTTCTTATCCGTTCTTACCGTTGTTTTCTTAATTCCACAATAATTTAATAATCGATTGCTTACTACCGATTCAACTACTAATTGTAGAGTGCCATTCTGTCGACTGTAGAAGCCAAAACTTAATCTCATGTTACAATGTCTCGGTGGGAAAACCTCTAAGCTTTTCAAATCGATGATAGTTAATATCTGCCTTTTTCGTCGCTGATTTCTTTTACACGTTCGATTTTTCAAAAACTAAATCACCAAACAACGTCCATTTCTAAAACTAAATACTTAATATACATTTTTGGTAAATTTGGTAAATTTTATTACGGAACACTTGAAAAATATATTTAGTCTTGATATTTGCTGCACGGACCAATTAAAATAAAAATAAAAATCTAAAGACATTTACTTTACTGACGGTTGGTTGAACAGGAAATGCAAATTAAAATATAGCCTGCCTAACTCTGAGCTCCTCCTCAGGTAGATTTATGATTTTTCCTACTGTACCTAGATAGATTTGTCAGAAATAACCTAAGAATACCGTTCGCAAACTAAAATTATTATTAGTCATTAAGCATTTTAGTTAAATTATTCTACTATTGCAGAGATTTTCCAATTCTTTGCACGTGCGTCTAATTCGCTGAACGCCTACTGTATATTACTATGCTTACGATTCATATGGATTTAATCTGTCTGTGGTGAATCACCACTAATGATATGTATCCACCATTTCACTGTATATAGATGTTTATAAGATAGTTAAAGCATTGAAGTAACGCAAAAACAAATAAAAATAACAATTACTTATGGATTATTGTCATGGGATTTGCCAGCACGGCAATGTAAAGGAAAAGTATGAAATGGCGAAATATCGACTATCAAAACAAACTTAATTTTTACAATTAAAATTTCTTTTAACAAGAGACAAAGTTAATTGGTCCAAGCCTAGATGAAAATAAGAGTGAGTAAGAAGTGGTTGCCCGATTTAGTTCATTTTTAAAGTTTTATTTGCTATTTTTATGAAAATGCTATGTACAAAATTTCAGCTCTCTATATCGTCATGTTCTCAGGCAGTGTCTAAATTATAGTGAAAATCCAAAGTGTTTTATGGCAACACCAAGAAAAGTTTGCTCGATTTGGTCCACTTTTGAACTTGTATTTTCAACTTTAATGAAAACGGCATATACACGTCGAAGCGTTAGGCAGCTTGCAAATATATAGTGAAAGTGAAGTGTATGGCAACACCAAGAAGGGGTTGCCCGATGCAGTTCATTTTTTAAACTTTATTTCCTTTTTTCTTTTTGTCTTTTTTTTTTAAACGCTGTGTATCAAATTTCAGTTCTCTACGTCGACGCGCTCTCAGGCAATGCACAAATATATAGTGGAAAACGAAAAAACGAAAGTTTTGTATGGCAACCATATGAAGGAGTTGCTCGATTTGTCCCATTTTCGAACCTAATTTTTTTTTTTTTATAAAATCCTGAGTGCAAAATTTCAGCTCTTTAAGTGAACGCGTTCTCGAGTTATCGTGAGGACGGTCAGACGGACGGACGGACGAACAGAAGGACGTATGGACAGATAGGTAGATATGCAAAAATATTCGTATTCGTATTCGTATTCCCATTACGAACCACGTTCCATCATTACGTGACGAAATATCGTGAAATGTATTGGAAAGTGCGATACAGAGAACACATTACCCTCTTTCTTCTCTCTGTGTTTCCTATAAAAATGTATATACATTAGTCACAGAATTACGTCACAGCCCATCAGCTGCAATGTGTCAAAATCATAATGGGAATATCTTGTCTTCTATATACCTTGATTTTGTTCTACTAGTATTATTACTGTACGTTACAAACGGATTGACAAGCTTAGTAAGCCCTATGATTTCATCTAGGGTATAAAAAGAAGTTAATGAAAAAGTTGAGATTTTGAAAAACGAGATTTCCTACGCTATCTGGTAGATATAGCCACCTGTAGTTATTCTCTAACCTTTTCCCAATATCTCCAACTGAATTAGCACGGAAGGAGGCTACATGTTTCTGCAGATATAAAAATATATTAGATAATCGGGTCAAGAATAAAGCATTCGTGTGAACGATTCCAGGAGTTTACTAGATATATCAAGGATTTTTGCGAACAGTGACTATTGGTATAAGGTGCTTGCGCTTGCTCATGATTATTTGTGGTATTCTTTTCACTTTTATTATTAAGAATTTCAGCATATTACTTCTAATCACCCTGAACATTGAAAATGAGAAATGCGTTACTTCGCACAATAGCGGAAAAAATCCACAGTTTCGATTCGCTGAAAAAGATTAAATCACCCTTTATTGCACTTCTGCTGGAGCTCATCAAAGAATCTTCCATAGAGCTTCCACGTGATGGCTATAGAAGCTCTTGAGATATTTACTTGCGCCCCTGCTTATTTTTCTGGATATATCAGGGAATTTTCACTCCACGTTCTATAGTTGCGATGAACACTTTGCAAATTGGGGATATTGCTTAATAAAACTCACATTTCAAGAATACCTTTATGGAGGACTACGAAATCTTTGGTAGCTAAACACTTTCCTTTGATGTTTGATTTAGGGGCTGTAAGGACTGTCTTAATTTCACTTATCATGTACCTATGAAGCTAGAGTGTATTGTCGTCTTCATTCTATCGCGCTTATTGAGTTAAATGCAGCTTTATACACAAAGGCCTGAATATTTGTTTGAAAAATCAAAAACAAATATATCGTAAAAGGAAAGTTCAAAACAAAAACTTACAAAATGATAAGAAAATTAATATAAACATTCCAGTGAAATTTAGTCGAAGCGTATTTAGAAATTCCATGAAACCAATTAAACATGTTCAAATGATAGATTTAATACTACTTAAAGCCTCCCCTCTTACAAAAAAGAGTTATGAAATTTTGAAAGGAAGATCTGAAATCTGAATTCATCCTAAATCGAAGAATTTTGAGTCGTATTCGAAGCTGTATGCAATCATCAAGACACTTGTCCCTCCTTCGGCGTTCTATCAATGCAAGGAGAAGCTCCATCAACTAGGTACTACAAGTGTTGTCGCCTGTGCGGGAAATGGGAGCGTTCAAAGACGAATGCAGGAGCGCTCTTTTGGAAGCTTGCAGCGCTTCCCCATATCGGTTTAACGTAAGCATGTTCACAGAGGGAAGCGCTCAGTTGCAGATTCTTGGGAAGCGCTCTTAGAGAGCTTATAGGGTAGCACTCTTGGAACACTTGTAGGATAGCAGGCTTTGAGTTGAGTGCTTGTAGGGAATACAAAGGGAATCATGATAAGGTAAGGACATTAAGAATTTCAGTTTTATTCTCAATGCGCTCCGTTTAATTTTAAATTAAAGTAAATTTCAATTAGCCTCACACATCAACTGACTACTAAAGAATGAAAATTCTGCTGCACTTTCAGATGCATAAGAGCATTGCCGTCTTTATGTTCCAGGCCATGACACAGAGCGATTTTGCTTCTTTTTTATACTTGCAAAAGTACGAAACCGTACTACTTTTATACATGCAGAGAGCGAATTTGCTTGCAAAAGTATACGAAATCGTACTACTCTAATACATTCAAAGAATTAGATGTCACGGCCTGATACATAAAGATGGCAATGATATGAATAATCTTTTTACAATAAAAAACAGATGGGTTATGAATAAGCCTAAACTCAGAGAAGAAATGTGCTTCTGCAAAGCTTCCTTCGGCTATGGTAAGAGAGCTCTTCGGAAAAGATTGAAACTTCTGTTGCGCTTTCAGATGCTCACATGCACAACAAATAACGACTGAGCTTAAACTCAGAGAAGAGATTTGCCTCCGCAAAGATTCCTTTGGCTATGGTAAGAGACCGCTTCGGAAAAATATTTTCTGGTTATTGTGTGGAAGCGTTTCCCTTTACAACCGCTTGACATATTTCTCGCTGGACACTTACAAGAAAAAGTCCCATTTTGCACGAAAGAATGATTCTTAAATGTTGTTGTATGTGTTTTTATTTACTGCCAGATGTTCAAGCAAAGTTTCCTTTTCAACTTTACAACAAAATGGCACTTAAGTCCTACTATGTGTACCTGTTTGCCATTATCTTACAATATATGTAGATGTATTGTAGTCCTTGCTAGTATCAACATAAAGCTGATTAAGAAATTTCGCCCATTATATGTCCTTTGTCGTAGAAACAGTGTCCTCGTTATTTCGGAATATCATTATGGCAATATTGCCGCTGACAAGACTCACTACCTTTTCCACTACAGATATTGCCAATTCTTTCAGGCCGCCGATAAAACTGTGATGCAGCAGCTTTAAGTCAATATCAGCGCTCTTGAAATTGGATGGATTGCTGTATATTACCCTACCAGTTATTCTTCCAATTTTGCCTAAGTCCACTTCGAGGTATGCGTGCCACTTTTTGATCTGGTAGGAGGTCTTGATCCTGGAAGAAGAACTGAAGGCTGTGTGTGGTGACCTATTCCATTCGAAAGAACCCTCCAACTTTGAATCAGGGTCAATATTATTGAGTTAGTAAAACTACTCTCGTGCGAAGTACACCAGAGGTCGGATTCACTAACACGGAGAGTTGTGGAGATGAGAGTTCTTTTGGCACAACTCTCCACTCGGAATTCTGTAACTCGGGGATTTTGAATTGAGAATTACGAAACTCTCTAGCCCAGTCGACAAAACTCTCGGCTGTGTTAGTTGTGGAGAAGTAAGAAGAACATTTCTCAACTGAGAGCATTGTCTGTTTTTATTGTCCTTTGTACCTAGGAATTTTTAAATTAAATTATGGATTCACCGCATATCTTGGCTGTATATACAAAAACAAATTATGGAAATCCTTGCAATACTTACAGAGAAATAGGGATTTTGGTGTGTCAAGGTACCCGCTAAAAATTTTAAATCACGCGAAAATGATCAATTTGGTCGTCTTCCAGTATTTGTAAGAGATGCTATACAAATTTTAAATATGCACGGTAAAGCTTGTATGTAGGATTAAATCGCATCTATATTTTCTTCTCTAATTAGATATGGAATAAATTTTTGATTCCGGTAAATGGTTTTGGAGATAACTGCAAAAGAAGTGAATCAGTTCTTCTTAAGATGAGATAATGGCCGCTTTTTGGTACAAAAATGGACATCGTTTCAACTCATCATTATGAAAAACTTGCAAGTCGTGGAAATTCACTTTGCATGAGAAAAATGTTCAGAACACAGTACTAATGGATGTGAAGCAAAGAACGGAAGAAATACATATATGCAAAATATAGGAACTGGGGTGTATATGACCCAATGGTGTATATGACCCATAGAGCAGGAGGTGATGATAAACAATTTTATGGTAGCAGGGGGGGGGGGGAGTTTCAACCGTTTCGGAGTTATAGGGTGATTAAGAAAAAAAAGTCAGTTTTACACAAAACACCCTGTATCTTAAAAAGTACGACTGCCAACCAGCCCCATTCCCCTCCTTCCAATGGAGTTATAGTTGTTTAAACTAAAAATTTCAGATTTTCTTACCTTTTTTTAATTTGACATCTTTTTTTTTTATAAATAGGCAGTTAACATAACTCTTTTTGCAAAAATTATAAACTGATGACTCTCCTCTTTCATTTGACCCTATGTGCTATCTGTAGCCATTAAGGAGTTATTAGCTCTTAACCTATTCTCAAAAGCTATTCTCAAACTTAATTTTCAAAGGTTATTTGTTCCCGTAGTGACTGAAACCCGTAATTTTTAAAATAATCGTTCAATTTGGGTATGAGCTGAATAGGTTATGAGCTAATAACTGTTTAACGGATACAGATATACAAGGTCAACTTAAAGAGCAGAGTCCGCAGTTTATACTTTTTTAAAAAAAAGTTATGTTAACTACCTATTTATAAAAAAAAAGATGTCAAAGTAAAAAAAAAAGGTAAGAAAATAAATCCGAAATTTTTAGTTTCGCCAACCATAACTCCATTGGGAAGAAGGGTAGGGGCCTGGTTGAGCAGTCGATGGAAAGGCCATGAAGCTCTGTATATAATGAGCTTTTAAGTGTAACCGTATGCTCTGTACTTTTTAAGATACAAGAAACAAGTTTTTTGTTAGTACCCTCACCTGCTGCTCTACTGACCACCTAGACGAAAACACCCTGTTAATCAGTAAATTGTTCATTGGGCTACAGTTTTCTTACGACATTTTTCATTTTGTTGTTCTCTCGATATCTGGTTATTACTTTTCTGTAATATTACTAACTGAATAATAACATTATAACAAGAAATAAGAGAACAATTTAACACAACTTTCTCCGAGGTAATTTTCTTCACATTTCTTTTCACGTGCAAGGAGTTGGAGTTGAGAGCATGTATGAATGTACATAAATATATATATATATGTATCCTCACATCACTCTTATTATTTTAAACCTTGGTTCTGGGCGGCGATGTGGTAGGTATAGACATTGATATTCAAATTAATTCACGAAAAAACTACCCAAATAACTACAGAATTGACAATGGGGCATTCAAGTGTGCTTCAAAAGAAACAGAAATGCGGATAAATTTGCAATATGTAAATGAGTTTGATCGAAATTGCAAGAATTACTCTTCCTGTTGTATTTCATTTCATTTAATCCAACCAAGCTCTATCAAATAAGCATTTTATGAATTTCATGAACTTATATAATCTCTATACATGTATACTTACAACTAACCTGCATGCATATATGTATTTTGATATCTCGGTTCCCGGACGCATTCAACTACAATAATAAGAAAATTTGAAATTCTAAAAGAGTTCGAAATAACCTTATTTTTTTTTTTAGTTGGGCTAATGAAACCAAATGCTTATAAAATAACATGAGTATGTTTTAAAATGGACAGCAAATCATCTAAAATAATCAAGGGATTTCATGTTTCTGCTTAGTTTCTCGCGATCGCAATGATCATTAGTGCCAGTCATTTCCATCTACTCTAATGTCTAGAAATTACAGCAAGAGCACGCGATATGCTTTACTGATTCCATCAGCAAATAACCGTACAAAGAAAGTTTTTATATCGACGGGAAACTCTAGGAATGCCAGAAAGTACATATACGACTACATATGCTCGCCAAGAAGATATTATCACTTGATTAAGCTGTGATGAGCCATCATCTTCGCTGAGCATATATATTAACAGATAACCTCTGATGAAATTTAATACAAATTTCTGCTAATTTATCTCTGGATATTGTTTGAAATTAACATTAACAGCTCTGTGTTGATGGCCGAAAATCTTCGGGATGTCGCGTCCGGTGCAGCAAAAACGCATGTTTTTTTTTACATATACATGTATATTTATGTAACGAACGGTGGTATACATATGCTGTGTAGAATCATTCATCGAGTAGCGGAAGTGCTGACATAATAGTTATGGAAAAAAACTCCAACAGAAACAACAGAAAAAAAAAAACGCTTTGGTGCGCTCAGTCGTTTCACACACCAAGCCAATCAGACTATGCTTTTACAAGTATTCTTATGTATGTTATGTTGCGTTAGGCACCACATGAATTAAGATCTCATGCTGTTCGACTCTTTCAAATTCAATATGTTACTATAGATGTCTTTTGTTATAACTCAATCTTCTGCTTTGATATGTCCATTCTCATCTACAAATTACTCACGATTGTAAATAAAAGAAATCAGGATTTGCTGACTAAATTCAGAGTTGAAGAAACTATCAAATTCGTAAAACTAAAGATCTTGATCATTTCATTAAATATCATGATACGTTCTGTAAATAACATTATCGTTAAGTATAGCGAGATTTAAGTAGAAACCCCTCGCAACATATTCAGGCCATGTGCGAAATTTTGTGAAATGATATCATCTCAATCATACCATTTTCGAAAAACATGTTTACTAACTTTATATTAAATTTATTTTGTCAAGCTAGTTTTTTTTTATTATTCACAATACTTAAATTATGGCAAACAAAAAAGTTAAATTACAGTTGTCGCTGAGTAATATTTCTGACATCGTATTTCTTTTGGAAATTGACTGTTTTGAAATTGCAATAATCTTATAGAATTTTGCACATGTTCTAAGTGTAAAACTATAGCGTTGTACTTTCCTAACATTCCTAAATTTTCTAATGGTACAATGTAATAGCAGCCATATGTGCATAGTTTCTAAGCAAGTTTTGATATTAATAATATAAGTGACTGACTTGTTTTTTCTCAGCCGCTGACATAATATTATAATTTATAACTTATGAGTTCCAAAACATTATTTATCATTTATTTCTCAAAGTTATCCACAACATTGCATTGAAAATAATGTAAACATCCTGTAATTACCGCGAAACAAAAGTTTTAACATTGCGGAATTTAATTCTAAGCAATAAAATTGTGCATGTAAAAAATTTGTTTTTATCAGGGGCCGAAAATAACTGGTATTTTGAAAAATTTGAAAAAAAAACTGGTATGAATTATGATCGTGCAATTAAGTGGAACCAAAATATTTCTCGTGGGACCCGTTTCGATTCTATTAATTATTATTTATTTATTTTTTTTAAGAAAATGTTTGCTAAAACTGTTATTTCTATCATAAAATAATTTAAAGTTAAAAAAATTAAGTAACAGGCTTATCATTATATATTCGAGCTGGAAGTAATAGGTTTTTAAATTGGTTATTTTTTCAAGAAAGTATAAAAAGTCAAAAGGTGGCTTCTAATTTTTTCAAGCCGAGTTGCATTTTTTGTCTTGAAAAAAAATTCTTTTCCATTAAAAATAATTCGGATATGGAAACTCTATTCGCTTTTAAAACATTTTGTCGGCACTACGAAGCGAAAACGGCTTCATTGTTCCATTGCAGTTGTGCGTTGATATTGTGTGTCGATATCGACGCCGATCTTCTTAAGTACTAGGAATCTCAGAAATATTCATTTCATGTTCTACGAAATTTGGTCCATATTTTTGTCCCTGTCCCCTCAACACAAGTCAGCGTTGACAGGGCATTTTCAGCCCTAAAAATAATTTGGAATGATCTGTATTGCAATTTGTCGGAAGAAAATTTGCGAAATATATTAATTGTTCGGCTAAATTCTTTATTAAAAAACTAAATAAAACATTATTTTTCAAACAGATCTGCAAGACACTCCTGAATTAGTTAAAAAATTTAGAAGAGTTCTTTCAACTAGTTACTAACCACTTCATAAAGTAAAAAGCCAAATTGACGTCTGATATTTGCTCGAAAAAAATAGTCAGTCTTGAAACCTGCTCTTTACAGCAAGAAAAATTAGTATCAACTATTATCGGTCAGAAAAACAAGTAAAGTAAGGCTTTTTCCAAAAATTTTATAACTGGTTCGTGGGTCTTTGCTTTTTACACTGCACAATTGAAGTTAGAATATGTATAATATCTAATGGATTTCACAGATCTAACTCAGTAAGACCCCGCTTAATGCTGCTCCACTTAACGCTTTTTCAGTATTACGCGGTAAAATTTCCTTCAAGCTATCTGATCAGAGTTGGATAATATGTATAAATGCGCAGGATATTGATGATTAATTACAACAGGTGAAAACCTGTCCCACGACGATTTTAAACAATTAGTAGAACAACAAGTGCACGAAGATGACGAAGTTAACCAATTTTCTAGAAAAAGTTTAGCCACTATAATGGAAATTATGGATCAATTTGTCTGGATGCGGTGTCTTGCTATCGACAACTGCTCGCTGAACGAATCAAAAATGACTTTAGATGACTTCGTCATACAAAAACAGAACATATCAAATGAGGAAGGACCTTTCTCATCACAAACATGACATTTTTACTGCAACTTTTTTTGATTTTCGTGAATGTTTTATGAATAAAAATGGATAATAGCAATAAATACGTCTATAATTGATGTAATAAAGGAAAAAAAATATTTAACAATAAATGTAACAAATTAAAACAGAAAAACAACTGATAAATTTCTTTGTTCTGTTTCACGTATCCCTATTATTTACGTGTTAAGATGACCTCGTTTAACGCTGTTTCGATTAGCGCTGGAGCTTATTAGAACGTATCCCCCGCGTTAAGCGGGGTCTTACTGTATATAGTATATACATGGTGTTTTTATCTTCGTGGTCCATTGAGCAGGTGATGATAGTACTCACGTAGCCAAAAAAACAATGTAATACAGGAGGGAGGGGGCGCAATATCAACCGTTTTGAAGTTACAGTGTGATTAAGAAAATATGCTAGTTTTTCACAATATACCCGTTGAAGCATAGTCACCCTGTAATTGTTCGCGAAAATTTTATAAATGGACACAAAAAAAGATTGCTGTACCAAAACGCCATTCGTTTTTATAAAACAATTCTATACCCGGTAGCAGGCATTTCTAGAATGAAGCAAAATATATTCCATCTGTATTTCAGAACTATGTTCTTGATATGTGTATGTCATAAAAATAAATATTGAGACATAGATCCAATAGGATACCTGCGCTCTTTATATTTATTGCTTAATTGCTCTCCTCTTGCACTTCTGAGTTATGCAGAATTGTAGATTGAAAATTGAAGTTTTGAGTTTTCATTCTAGTTTTGAATTTAACCATCACTTGAGAAATACATTTATTACTTATCCTTATCGCACTTTTATGGCAGTTTTCAAGTAAAAAATTTATTTCTAATTTTTTACAACCTGTTTCTCAATGTTCATTAGATAATTTCGTACAAATTTTAAACCACAGTTGTATATATCTCTGACAAAAGAACATTCTCATTCTCATTTTCATCACTGTTACAACAAAAAAATTGACGAACGTTATATTATAGGAGATCCTGATGGACATGAACTTAGACTAAACTGAGCTTTAATTAACGAGCATTTCTTAAAGCATTCCCGCTAGAAAAGCCGTAAATGAATTGCATCCTGTGTTTTATCTATTCGGAGCATAATCACTGCGCATTTTTATTTTTTGTCAGTGGAGAATGAGCAACTAGTTGCACTTAAACAGGTAGACCGAAGTGATAGCTGAAATTATTTAAACAACACAGTAAACAGTTCTTATTTGAAAAATTGATGGATAAATTTAGAAATGAAAAAAAAAACACCGAACCTCAATTTTGAATCTCCATAAATCTCTGCTCTTCGTAAGGGGGCAATTAAGCAGTAATAGAAAGGGCAGACGAACCCTAATGTATAATGCCTCAACAGTGACTTTTAATGAGACGATCAGGAAAATTCACGGTGTTTGATAAGAAATATGGGGAGCGTGATTATGAAATATGTACCTATATATTTTTGCTTGTTCGGTGAAAATTAGATAATAATACCATCTAGTTCTGGAAATTTTGGTTATATTTTGCTGGCGGCAGTCTTCAGTGGAGTCAATTTAAGCAAATATAAACAAGCAACATTTAAGCAAATTTAACCAAAATTATGAGAACTTGACCGTCCTTTAGTGAGCTTATGCAAACTTAATCAAACATAAGCGAACTTAACTGGATCTTTGCAAAAGATATACATTACAGGTATAGTTAAGATTGAAGGATAATAAAAAGTGCGAGTATATATACTTAACCAGTATATCCAGCATATTGGTGAACATTATAAGATATTGTGTTGAGACGGTGAAGTCCATAATATCTTAGAAGGCACAAGTACTAGATGTCGCATGTAATACCAAAAAAGTATACAAAATTTATATGGTTGGGTGGTCCATTCCGGAATGGACCACAACATTTGAAATGATGTATACGTCGAGTGATTCATATTTTTTCGTATCTGAAGTGTTGAGGAAGTCGATCGAATACATTCGAAACTATTATTAATATAAAAACATTTGCTTTCGTCACGCTTTAAAACATGTTATGGTCCATTCCAGAATGCACTACCCATTTCACAATCTGTATACTCTGCTCTAGTATGCCATGCGACATCTAGTTCTTGTGCCATCTATGATAATGTGTACTTGTATATACTTATTTACTAGGTTTAGGTTTAAAGTGAGTGTGTGGGCTCAGGAATAATTATGGCAATGTTCTTGATATATATGTAATGAGTAGAGTTGGAACACAAGCACTGCTCCTTGGAATATATAAATGTTTTGACAGGCCTCCAATACGTCATCCATCTATTACAATTTCTCCACTCTGACTACTGGACATCCTCAATATTCCCCAACGTTACACCACTTTATAAAAAAGCTCATCACGACAAGACTACATTTTTTTCAAAAATATTCATAAATACTACATTTAGTATTCTTTGCAAAATAAAGTGCTCTTTAATGATACTCTTTGTTATGTTTTTTATACTATTTTCTTGTCTATCCTACCATAAAATTACTCTCGTCACGATTTATATCGCTTTGACAGTGTTCCGCCCGTGGTCAAAGCGAACACGCAATTAATGAAAAAATATTGTGGAATTAATAATGCTGTCTTAATGTCACTAATTCCGTGATCAGGTCTACGCTTTATACTCAAACTAAATTTTCAAAATTCAACAAATTCGATGATTTAATAATTAATATAGAATAAGTGATAATAAAGTAAAGCTAAAACAAATAAAATTAATTATTATAAAAAGCATGTTGTTACAACTGACTTTGTACTGACCAGCTCAATGTTTGACAGTTGATTCACTTAGGTTTGGGATTGATATTCTTTATTCCAGTCGATAAGATACGCAGAGTAAGTGAGGTGAGTAATTCTTACTGCAGTTGATACTCACAGAAAGAAAGTTTATTTCAGTCGATACCCACAATAAAGTGTTTTTGTTAGTGATTTTATTATTGCAGTCGATACCCAGAATAAGAATCTTTATAGCAGTCGATACCCATAATAAAGTGTTTTATATTAGTAGTTTTTTTATTACAATCGATACCAGAAATAAAAATGTTTATTGCAGATTATACCCACAATATGAATCTTTATTGCAACTAATACCCACAATAAAGTGTTTGGTGTTAGTAATTTTTTTATTACAGTCGATACCCGCAATAAAAATATTTATTGGAGTCGATACCCATAATAAAGTGTTTTTGTTTAGTAAGAAATTCTTATTGCAATCCACAATTAGAAATTTTATTTTAGTCGCTTTAATTATTATATTAACTGTCCACCAAATAAAGTATCTGATTTGTTAAAATAAAATATAATACGAGGAAATAGGTTGATTGGATATAGATTACCACGTTGATCGTTGCGCTGCCAAACTAAAAAAAAGATCGTGTCAAGTCAGATTGCGGTTTATATAGCCATAGTTAGCACACGGCACCCAAGAACGGTATTCAACGGTGCATGGAAACATAGCATAGCATATAGAATGCACTTCTTTATTTGTTGTTTAAAGTGTTACAGGTTCGTATGATATTGTTTAAAAGGTATATTTGCTTAATTACAAATTTCTTTATTACTCAATTTTCTCCTAAACGTAGAATAAATGATCAATTTTTAATATTTTAAGGACATTAATAATATTTTAGCTTAAAAGTAATTATTATGTGTGAAGTACTGTCCGTGTGCAGGTGCTACCCGCCAGCCCACTTCACTTTGGAGTCGTTATGACTCCAGACGAACCAGACCCCTGGTACATCCCTTCTTTAGGTCGGCATAGACATGCGTTGGCATACAAGGCCTTTGCTGGTTTAGCCAATATCAGGATTCTTATGAATCCTGAACAGTCAGAGTTACTCGTACAATGTTACATGTTTTGGCAAAACTTTGAAAATTCATGAAAATTCCGTCTCATGCGAATAGAAACTGTATGAGATGTTATTTTATCTTAACTACAACTTCCTTTTCTCTCATAGTTTGGGGATAAGCTTCTGTACCTTTCTCAAGCTGTTAACTATTAAAATAACAAGTCAGATCAGAGTATAATAACAGTTACTTCCACACTGAAAAAGTAATGGAAACCATTAATTTCGAATTTCTTTTGGCTAAAACCACTTTAAGCATTTCAAAGCTACCCCCTTACTGACTGACTGAATTTTGTAATCGCAGCATGTAAATGAGTATTAATTAATTCAATATCCCTCTTTAATAGAGATAACTTTTATGTGATTCTTGTCTTTGATTTAATAAAACAGAGCATTTCGTATATGGTCGTTTTAAATTTTTGGAACATTTTATAACCATTGATGATGTTTCCAAAAACATGGAAACAATATTTGATCTCACCAGCTTAAAAGAAGAATTTTTTACTTAATAAACTCCCTTAAATCCCTTGTGGATGGGGACAAGTTGAGAAATTCATCTACTTCTTGAGAAATTCTGTAGGTCCGATACCTAGATTTATCGGTGGGCTCCGAATCACAGCGGAATATCACTCGCACATTTTATAGCTTCATCTTGAGTGATCTGTTGTCAGTAGAATGATTCGATCATACAATCATGAGCCAATGTGTTATCCATTGCGCCCGACTCCAAAATAAAATTTCCCCAATTTGAAGCAAATTAATTAGTTGTAATACCAATGTAAGTATAAATCTCTATAGCAACAATATTGTTTAGAAAATAAGCCAAGATCTAATTCTTTTGATCTAACGTTTAACGTCTTTTAATCTTAATGTTTTGAAATACGATAAAGTAGGACGTTTTCGAAGAATCCTATGATGGTCAGTTACTTCTACAGTTCTTCCTTCTACGTTTGGCTATGTTAGTCAATCATTGAATATGATTTCAATAATTTTAGGCACGGACAGATGCATTATAACTTTCTTGGCTGCCATCCAATAGCTGAGGTATCAGATAACTCAATCGTGGTGGCCTTAGTTCAGCTTACAAATTAATCACTTCAACATTTTTGAAAAATTTACGGAAGAGACTTTGTTATTCAAATTAAATTCCAAGCACTCGATTTTACATCACAAACGGCGTCACTTCCGAGAAATGACTACATCCGGTATTTCTTAGTTCATTGATTATTCAAAATTGATAATAATTGCACATTGAAATAAACAATGGACTTTATCGTCCGATTTTTGCTTATGGTAAACAAAATAATTTTATCTACGAAATTCGAAATGAGCATGAACGATTATTTCGAATGACACGACTTTGTATATACAATATGTACAATAGTTGACAGTCCGGGACGAAAATGTTATTCTCGTATGGAACTATTCAGAAATGCATAGCCATTAAGTGGAATAGAGCTTTAACGGTGGACTATTTTTCACTTAGAATATTCAACGTGTTTCCGCCTATCAGGTCAATAGAGCAGGAGGTGATAGTACTCAGCTAGATAAACAAAATATTGAATGGCAGGGAGGGGGGGGGGGGCATATCAACCGTTTAGGACTTACGGTGTGATTAGGAAAAAAGCTAGTTTTTCACAAAAAATCGTGTATCTTGAAAAGTACAGGGCGTACGATCATAGTTAAGAGCTGATTGTATGCAGAACTTCAGCTTTTAATGTTAACGACATTTTTGCAAAAATAATAGTGGTCAAAGTAAAAAAAAGGTAAGAGAATCCAAAATTTTTAGTTTAGATAACCATAACTCTTGTGAGGAGAGAGGTATGAAGTTCTGCATATAATGAGCTCTTAACTGTGACCATACGCCATGTACTTTTGAAGATACAGGGTGTTTTGTGAAAAACTAACTTTTTTTCTTAATCACCCTGTAGCTCTTAAACGGTTGATATGGCCCCCTGCTGCCATACAATTTTTTGTTTTCCTAGGTGAGTACTATTACCTCCCTCTCTATTGACCTCCTAGGCGGAAACACCCTGTATAACAATCAGGAATGCGGATATCATATGAAATTCGTGTACATTAGTGAACCCGAAAAACTTTCATAATAATATAGAAAGTGTAGGTGATAACAAAGGACGGAAAATGCAGAGCAAATGAGATTCAAGCATAAGAGAAAAATATGTAACAAGTGAGACCATAGGTGATAAATCAATGACAGCGTGTACAAAAGTCAACAAATTTACACAATATTCCGTGTTATTCGAGATTCGGGGCGGGGTCCGGCCTTATAAGCATTCCTAGTTGTTTATTTGTTATATATTCTAAGATTTTTATTAATGTTGCAATTAGTATCAATAGCCAATATTTAGTTACATGTTTTGCAAAGTATGTTAATTTAGTGCTAGATTTATCTTTTGTGGTTTATTGGTTCATTTTCGGTTTTTGATGTGCAAACGGCTTAATGGAAGGGCATAGATCCCGTAAGTTTTTGGGTCACACGTTATGAATTAAGTAACCTTCCATGTCAAGAAACCGTAAATAAGGATCACGTTGATAAAATAATGAAAAATTATACTTCCATTGTCCAACTATGGATTATATTGTCAGACACCTCTTCATTGTGAAATATGAATATCCTCCATCAGTTCAATTATTTCTTGAGAGATTACTTATTGATGTAGCACCATATAATAGTGTCAGCTAACAATTAGTCTAAAGTTAAAAAAAAACTAAATAAATGGGATATAGAAACTCTGTTTATAGATCCATGATGATCTGTAAGATGTTGATGGGATCAACACAGGAGCTTCTTTTTCTGAATTCAGCTTAGTGTTTTGTTAAATAATTTCAGAATTCGTCAGTTAGTAATTTTTCTCTATAATGGAAATTAAGCAAATTTTTTCTCACATTTCTTTGATACCTCTTCTCGTGAATTTTTACTATGCTACCTTCTGTCCAATATTTCGGAATAGTGGACATTTAGTAGAATTTTGCTGCTACCACTCATTGTCGCATTTTGGGCTTTATCTATGATCTCAGCAATTTATATTCATGTTATACATTGTGCTTGCATTGTTTGCCAAGTCGGCTATATTCTTTTCGATGTTGACTGTCCCTCTGTGGATCACTAGTATAATTGATGCTTGGCGGAACTTTTCAACAGATACCAATTCTTTAGTACTATTCTATGAGTCATATTCGTTTAATTGCTTTTATTAGCGGGAATACCATCGTTGCGTGTTGCAGTAACCCCGAAGCCTATATGGCATGAAAGTGATGACAACTGGGGATATTTCCACCTCCGAAATTCCGAACATCTTGTACAATTCCTCTCCATCGGTAACTGATAGCTTTACTTGGTCACGTTATTTCCTCATCCCTCCATCTAATGATATTTTAGGTCTTTTTGTATATCTGCTTTGCACAAAGACGAGACCAAATATGTGGAATTTAATGAAAAATAATGTAACTCGGTCAGTAATATAAAAAATATAAAAAATACCAAATCCGTGTTTTGTCAGCATTCTCTGTGTAAATACAGCGCTTTGGCGAGATAACAAAAAATGGTATAACAAGGATGTTCGTCACTGGCCTTTGTATATAGCACTGATTACTTTTGCTTAATTGATTTAATTAGTACATAAATTGAATGTCTTATCATCACAATTTGTATATTAATTTACTTTTATTGGCGGCAATAAGAATAAAGAAGAAACAACTTCACATGTGTAAGATAATTCATACGGCGCTGAAATTTTTATTTATTATCAAAAAAATTCGTTTCTTTACAATTAAAATAAGTTTTAATTTTATCTGTGAACTCTGGCTGAATTGAAATTTAGCTTGTGCTTGTTTATAGTACTAAGTTATAGTTCATTGTAATCAAATTTGGTGAGAAAAAATAAAATAAAAAATTAATAAAGAGATTTAACTGCAAAATTAGTAGGTAACGAGTGCTGCATGAAGAAAAGTAAGATTTAAAAAAACTGCGACAAAAGCCTTCCGCGCTTGGTCTCATTCGGATCTTTTGGATATTAGTTGAAGTTCTTTCAGGCTGTTTTGTTTCTTTCTTCCAAGAAAAGGTATCGGAGTCTTCAAGGATTATCGTCACTTACATATTTAATATGGACGATGCATTCTTAATTTACTAACCTGAAGTGTTTCAAGTTAACTTAACTGAATAACGATTTGGTTCTACTGCTTCTATCAGTATGGAAACATTAATATCCTTGAAATCGGAAGTTGAAAATGAAAGCTTTTAATATTATAGTTTTCCAGCAAGACTGGAATTTACTTATTTAATCTTTCAATTTAATTCTTCAAATTAAAAAAAATTGTGCTATTTTTGAACAAATTTTAAAACATTACAAAAATATAAGAGTACCTACGTATACGGGATACATTAAATTAAAGATCATAAAAATCAGGTTCTAATTAGCGATAGGAACTAGGCTCACGTGTTGTTGTTGCTTTATATATAATTAAAAGTGAACTAACTAGTTCAGATCCATGAATAAAGAACGTGGCTAATATTGAGTTGGAAATGATGAAATGGAACTTTTACTTTCGCTTCAATTATTAAAAATTTGTTAAAAGTTAAATTACCATAAATTTAATTTTCTGGGATCTTGAAATACTTGGTCTCGGGGAAAATATAAATATATCAATACAGTGAAAGTGGGTAAATTTCTTTGAATAACGCGTTCAATAGTGCAAAATTTAGTGAAGTTCGTTGTGTTGGGCGGCAAACTTATGTAGTGTGAGAGTATAATGCAGGAAATAAGGATTTCATGGAGGTGCAATCCATTAAACTTATTTGAATCGATTTTTTTTTGAATATCCTGATCAAATAATAGTTTTTGTTTTTGAAAAGCTATGATCTATAATTACCATCATATTCGTTAATGAATTAAGATGTTCGTGGTAGTTAAAAAAAAATATTTGGGTTGAAGTAAATCAAATATTTGCATTGAACTTCTATTACTCACAAAATATTAAAAAATCAAAAGAACTGTAATGATGTAAATTGAGTATAACTTGATTATTGTGTAGAATTTAGGACTTTGGTCAAAATGGAATAATATAATACTAAAGATATAACAACTTGGAGCGGATCAAATACTTTATAGTTTAATATCCAACCTACAAGAGTAATGCAATGACAATATTATATTCTTCATCCCTACGAGACTGAGAGAATATATGATTGCTGATAAGAAAGTGAATTTTCAATATTAAAAAGAAAAGTAATTTAGGTAATAATGGTGGACTACTGTTGGTAATTTTTTACTTTTGTAGTACTAGATTTGCTCGTTTTTTTAATTCTTAATATAATTCTTATACCATGAACCATTGATATGTTTAAACATTTAAAAATTGTTGTGAATCGATTAACGAGGATAAGGGACCGATTCTATCTCTCAGCCACACTTATACTCAGTGATGCCACTTGGCTTGTATTATTTTGGATACATTTTACTTGAAATTCGTGAAATGTATACTTTGATACCTTTTTTTAGACATGGATACATTTTTTTATTTTAAAATAATTTTTAAGCATATTATTATTATTATATTCTCAATTCAATATTTATTAAATGTTCATTTAACTTGAATTTTGAATCCTGAAATACTTTGCGTACAGCAAAAAAACGATTCTTCCTTTAATTGATACTTTTCCAAACATTACCTACTACAAATCGGAAAGCAATTTTTAATGAATGGCGTATGCTTTTTTTTCAAAAATATGTAAAATTTAACGACGATATTGAATTTTTTTGCCAAATTTAAGCATTCAGAAAACATACGAACAATCGGTGCTCGAAGATTTATGTAATTTTGTTCTGCGTATTTGAAGTTTGCCGCATAGTTCAGCTCAGATCAACTTAATAAAAAGTTTAAAATGTCTAATACTTTACGTTGACAACCATTGATTCGAAAATCTTAGCGAAAGAACCTGAATCAGAATATTTTGCTCAACTGGAAAAGAGTTTTTGGTTTTTTATTAGTTATCTGTTAGTACCCAGAAAAAGGTTATGTTTATTTATTTTGTATTTTAAAAACTTATAATGATTGTAAGATTCAATACCGTAACTCAAATAGCTGAATCTAAAATGAGCTGAATCTAAGACTGCAAGGAAAGGGAAACCCAGCCTATGTTTTGGTAGAAGAATTGGTTTGTTTTGAAGAAAAATTAATTCTTTTTGCAGAAGATATTCAGAGCGGTAAATTACTTCATTTTCAATTTCTAAAGCAATATCGCGATAAAACCACTGCAACTGTTGACACGAATTACTTCGGCACAGTTATAAAAAGACATTAAAGATGAATTTGCTGACAGATTTAAGCAATTCAAAACCAACAAAACCGCTCTAGCATTTCTAGTAAATCCTCTCAACACAAATAGTAACGAAATCCACATTGAGCCATTTGGAATTGATACTGGATCTGTAGAAATGCAATTGATCCATTTAAAAAGTAAAGCTTTTGATGAGTGGAAAATTTACAGAGTTGAAAAGCAAGTTGGAAGATTTGGAGGTCCAAAAATGTATGTACGTAACGCAACAAAAGTAGACAGCTTTAAAAAAAATGCCGCGAGTTGAGGCGAGTTCGACGCATGGAATAGTCTTCCAGATTACTACAGTGAGGTGAAGAAGTTGGCATAAGGAATACTGACTATCTTCGGACCATCATATTCGTGTGAGTAAGCGTTCTCTTGCATGAATATAATTAGAAGTAAAGTAAGAAGCCAACTAATAAATGAAAATTTAGAGTCGTATTTGAAACTTAAAACAAAAAGTTATGAGCCAAATTTATCCAAACTTCTAAAACCATGCAGAGCCAACGCTCCCATTGAATCTGTTTGCTCAATTTTTTGTTATTGAAATACAAGTTAGTGTTGTAAGTAAATGTTTAATTGTTTTAATTTTTTACTTAAATAATAAGTAATTATCTAGTAATGCCATATATATATTATCTAATTTGTTGTGAAAAACCCTACTTATATATGAATAAATAGATATTTTTTCTTATGAATAAGTAGATTAGTTTTTTTTTATCAAAAAACTTTATTTATGCGAGTACTATTTATTGTTGGCACGAATTGTGTGGCTTTTTAAAAACTTTGAAATTTTGTAAATTGTAATTTTTAACTCTTCCGACTCAAAAGGTTGCCGACCCCTGATCTAGATGAATATCATAAAAAGGACACCAAACAGGGATAGAATAATCAATAAGAGGACGCACAAAAGTTAGATACAAGGTCCTTAAAATAAAAGGATCATTAAAATCAGGCGTTTCTTCTTACAAAGCCTAATGCGGCATTAGCATTGCCTTATTAATTGTCTTGTCAATATGTGGTAAAAAGCTAAGCTTAGTGTCTAAAAGTACACCAAGATCTTTGACTTCATTGGTTTTGTCAAGAGCGATATCATTGATTGATATGGTATGTAGTCAGAAGTGGACAATTTTTACGGGTAAAGCTAATGGCTTTAACTTGTAGATACAATTTTTATTACACAAAATGAAGAAACTATTAATATCAGATTGCAAAGCGCCACCCACAACCAATAGAGCTATCTCTTAAAAATTTTGACATCGTCAGCATATATCAGAATATCAGACAGATTAATAACGTTTGGCAGATCGTTAATATATAAGATGAAAAGAAGCGGACTAAGATGGCTGCCTTGAGGAACACCGGAAGGAACAGGTATTTCACAAGAGACAGCAGACCTAAACAGTACTTGCTGGATCCTATTTGATAAATATGACTCTAGCCATTTAATTAAAAAAGTAGGATATCCGAGGACACCAAGCTTAAAGAGCAAAAGCTTGTGGGATATTTTATCGAAGGCCTTACTGAAGTCGGTGAAGATGCAGTCAACTTGGCTTCCATTTTCCATTGAGTTGAGACAAGCCGAGGTAAATTCAACCAGGTTAGTGGAAGTTGATCGCTTCTTCACAAAATTGTGTGCTGCCTTGTTATGGTTAATAAATGTTTGCAGTGAAAGTAAACAGCATCACATACAATCGCTTCAAATAGTTTAGGAATGACAGAAAGCTGGATAATATTCCTATAATTAGCTATTTCATATTTTCTGCCTTTTTTGTGTATAGGAATAATAGGATAACGTCCATGGTAATGGGAATATACCGATCCGCAGAAACCAGTTAAATAGATGCGACAAGGAATTTACAAGATTGTGCCTGCAATATTTTAAGAAGACAGAAGGGATTCCGTCAGGGCAGGGCATTGAACTTAGATTCTAGTTTGGCAATATACTCGAGCAAAACATCTTCAGATATCGTAAGATCGCTAAGGCCAAGCCCCACTCCTGGGGATGGAAGAATAGAACCAAAATAGGATTCATCAATTACTTCATTATGATGGGTAAAACAGATCTAGAAGTATTTTTACCTGAATCAGAAAAATAAAAATTCCCTTTGTAAAAAAATACAAAATAAATTTATTAATAATTAAATAAAATAGGCACATAACGCAGTAATAGTACAAAAGTAGTAAGAACATAAAATTATACATATCAAAAATCAAATCACACCAACTTTATCAAAAGAGAAAAAAAAATAGGTACTACACATGAGATGAATTAGAATATTAAAAATTGTTTGGTAATGTAATTTAATAATAAAGACAAAATGATATCAATTATACCTTCTTATATAAATCGATGCCTATATAAAATCTTTTTTTTTTTTTTAATTTTTTTTCTTACTTTTAGTGACGCAAAATGAATTATTTCATCAAAATTAATTTGTTTCGTAAATTCCGGTTCGATTGATAAAAATCACATCAACTGACAATTTTTCCTAAGTAAGCGACAATTTTAAATATGTCTTGATGATTTATAGCTTACTGAAGTCTCGGTCAGTAGAAGCTATAGCAATAGGTATAGGTATACAAGCTGTGTTCTTTTGGTTCCGTGCAGTGCACGGCAGAAAACAGGAGATTTCGAATTGAATTGACTTGTAGGATGCATAAAAGTACAAAGGTTTTGCAAGTATAGAGAAAATGATCAAATTGCCATGACTTCAATCCTTGCAAAATGTCAAAATAGAACTTGATAAACTTCGGGGCAAAATTTGGCAGGTTTAACGTTTTGTAAGAATTAAAGTTTTGGCACTTTGATTACTCTCTCTATACTTTCAAAACAAATTTCTACTTCTATGCGCTCTACAAGTCAATTCTACTCGCAATCTCCTGTGTTCTGCAGTGCACTGCACGGAACCAAAAGAACACAGCTAATGTGTTAGGACTATTCTCAATGAAACTTTTTAATATGGATAGGACTAAATTAAACTATATTCATGAATCATTTTTAAACTATCAAGACTTGTAACTGGCTTAAGATCTGAAATTAACGATATTGTCTGATTTTTGAAACTGATTACTTCTGATAATAATTGTGCAGGATTAAAACGAAATTTTTGTATGAAACTTACGAAGGAGTTACCCGGTTAGTCCCATTTTCGGGTCTTAATCTGCATTTTTTCTTTAAAAGGCTGTGTGCGAAATTTCAGAAATATTAAATAGAGTTTATAAATTTCTGTATCCATCGACTATAATTTTTCACTTGTTAAAAATTCGAAATCAGACGAAATCCCATATTAGTTTTTTCCCATATGATGTTTCTCATTTGCTACAAGAAACTCGACAATTCTTCTATTAAACATAAAGCTTTGATTGCAAAGCTTTGTTTACTTTATCAACTTCTTGCACAATTAAATTCCATTTGTAAATAGGAATTCATAGGAATTTAAAATTGATTTTTTCAATATGCTTTTAATTTCAGCGCATTGCAATGATTAATAAATTTTCAAATCAATTAATATCTTATAAACTTGGGGTATTTGTTGGTGTAATTCCTTGATGCCAATCTTGAAGCCAATCTTGTGCTGTAGGCAATTTTAAAGTTGATTTTCATTTTAATACAGAAATTCGATCTAGTTAGTCGAATCCACACAGAACAAAAGATATACAAAAACCTTGAACGATTCCGAAAAATATGGTCATGTCATCATATGAGATCTGTGTTACAAAAAAATTTGATATGTCGCGGGGACTAGATAAGAGGCAGGAACCCTGTCTGCATCTAACATAAAAAAAATCATATGAGGTAGTAGCATTTTTATAAAACAAATTAAGGCCAGAAATGTACAGTTTGTTAATTTTCTTAAGAATTATGACTTGTACTCCATTATAAACATCTGTCATGTTTGCCCACTGTCATATCCGTGTGCTCTAACGTTTAGAATATCAAGTCCATAGGCTAAATCGCCACCCGTTTTTGTCACTATAAAATCTATAAAGCTTCTTCAATGTTAATAGAATCGTTGCTTTTATGTAATAGCAAGGCTCCTTCTCTAAAACACTAATGTCCTAGATAGATTACCTCCTTTTTCAAGAACTGACATTTTTATACCCTTGATGAAATCTAAAGGGTATACTAAGTTTGTCATTTCGTTTGTAAGGCACAGTAATAATGATTCTTGCATGTCCGTCCGTCCGTCCGTCTGTCCTTTCCTCCGTCTGTTCGTTCGTCCGTCTGCACGATTGCTCGAGAAAGCGTTCGCTTAAAGCGCTGGAATTTTGCACCTGGGCTTTTTTAAAAAAAAGTCAATTTTGGTTCGAAAATAGGCCCAATCGGGCTACTCTTAGGGCTGCCATATAAAAATTTCGTTTTTCACTATATATTTGGACACTTTCTGAGAACGCTTCGACGTAGAGAGTTGAAATTTAGTACATGGTGTTTTCTTAGCAATAGTAAATAAAGTTTCAAAAATGGACTAAATCGGGTAACCCCTTCTTGGTGTTTCCATATAAAAATGTTGTTTTCTTACATATACTGTGAAAACGATCAGTCCTAGACGTTTTTATTGTACTGAAAAGTTCTTAAAAAGATGAAATCCTACGAAATTTGTTATTGTTATAATCATTTTTGCTCTCGGAGGAATCATTATAGCGATATATGCGAAAAACTACTTCAAAAATCAAACTTGCGCATACGAAATTACAAACGCACATTCATCTAGGGTATCATAAGAATTGGTCTTAGACCAATTCTAACATTTCAACTTGTTCTATTTTTAATTTCAAGTTAGGGGATGATGGGGTTATACCGGACACCTAACAAAATTAGAGAAATATCCAATTAATTATTTATATTATGTATTTGATAAATGAAATGAAAAAAGGAATGTGCTATTCAGGCAGCTCCTAAAAGGGCTGTGACCAGATTGCGCTCATGGGGATGTTGAAGGATGGCTGGACTTATTGGTGGGTGGGCTGGAACAGGAAACCTCTGGCCCGCATCCCACTTAATGCGATGGTACCAGAGCTAAGTTTTGGAGGTCGCCTCTCTGTGCGTTTTTCTAAAAATTTCAGCGAAGGCTCTCTCAGCAATGAGGAAGCCGGTGCCGGTGCTCTTTTGAATCTGACATTGAGTTGAAGTACTCACTTGGAAGGCACACCGCCACCTTCTAGGTTTTCACCATAGCAATGGCAGCGAAGAGAGCCCTCGTAATGGAGACCAAGGGAGAGGATATTGATATCCTTTCGAATGACTGCTGGCCGCCTGTGGACAAGCTGTATACCCACAACAAGGTGTTACTTCAGTAGGTTCCTGGGCACATGAGGATCATGGGAAATGAATGGACTGGCCCTTTAGCAAGATCTGGATCACCCTTCTTTGGACCGGAACCCGCTGTAGGTTTTGTTGCCACCTGGGTTATCGGGTCTCTAATCAAAGTGAATATTCGGATGACGCATAAGCAGAGATGGATGAACCTGAGTACCTGCAGGTGTACAAAATTTTTCTGATGGACCTAAGAGGAATTTTTCTGACTTTTTCTTGAGGCTCGGAAGAAAACAATACAGAGCTGTGGTTGGCATCATCATCGGCCACAGCTCGCTTCGCGCTCATTTAATAAGGATGGTAGTTTGATTGTCTGTCTTGCCTGCAAGGAGAGTCTGAGACAACCGAACACTTTCTTTCTTGCTGGTCCGGTCTTTGCGTGGAGCAGGCTGGATATGCTTGAATCTGCCCTATCTGTGTAAGAGTTGAAAAACTAACCTCACTTTAAACGTGACGCGCTTCAATTCAGAGGATACAAAGGTTTTGGTGAGTGGGTTCCTAGCAGATTAGCCAATGAGCTGCCGTGCTTCTCCTTGCTTGGGATCTTTCGTCCACCTGCCTTTGAAAAAAAAAGAATGTGCTATTATTTATGCTTCAAAAATATATTAAAAATAAAAAACTTGAACAATTCTAAAATATTAACAGAAATTCAAAGATAGGTATTTATCCGGTTATGCCCACATATGGAGCATAATCGGATAGACCATGGGTATAATGCAGTGTAGAAATTATTTATTTGAAGCATTTGCCTAACTGCTTTCGGGGGCGCTCATCATACTCGAAAACGTCCAAGCCCACTTATTGCAACTCTGGTGCAACCATGTTCTGCAATTCAAGCACAACCATCACTCTCCCTAAATAGTATAAAATAAGATCAATCACCTACGAATACTGAAAATCACAAAAAAGGAGGTTAAAAATACTGGTGAAGGCATCAACAACTTTTAGTATTACTTGACAGCTTAATAACACTTTTCCGTTTTTGGCACGGCTTATTAGATAATTATGAAACAGCGCCTTCCTATGCAGGTTCTGCGATGGTAATATTAATTCCGCCTAATTGATTCAATCAAGTTTAGAAATTTTCCTGCATTCGGATTACCAATAATTCAATTTAATTTAATAGAGAGGTAAATTACAAAATAAAATTTCACCCAGCACAATACGTAAAATATTTTGCCATCTTTGTTTTTTTGTTTGTATTCTTTTTGAAAGAAATCGTCTATGCATCTACCAGTTTAAAGTTTCAAGGCATTTCCAATACACAGCGTGGTAGAAAGGAGATAGGTAAATGATTAGGGGACATGAGGAAATTGGCGGTGGTGTTGATGTACATATATTACTTTTCAACTTTCGCAGATTGTAAGCCCAAGGAAAAACAGAAGATGGTAGACTATTCCACGCTCCTACAGTTCGGGACATGAAAGCATCAAGGAATTTTATTGTACGGCCGAAAGTATTTTGAAGGGTGAAAGGATGTGCGCGCTGCTGCGCGAGTCTTGCGTGCAGGAATTAATCTATAAGAGATCAGATTATGATATTTCATCAGAACATTGACCATGCATGTAGCGATATAGGAGCAAAAGGCACCCAACGTTGCGTTGGTGCTCTAGAGAGTCGATATGACAAGTCGTTGTCAAATGTTATTTTTCAACTTATTAATTTTTATTTTTCACCAATTTGGAAATCTTTCCTATTATTCACCTGAGGCGAGTGTCTCGTTTTCTCATCTGTTTTATCTTATATTGATGCAATTTAATCACCGGTCGATCGGTCGGTCAGCAACCTCCATTTCATATTCATTTGTATGTAGAATGATCTCGCGTTAGTTATTTAATTGTTAAATATTGAATAGGTACTGCTTTTATCGTGCTTTCACCTAAACTAAACTCGTGCTTGCCATAATTACCGCTTATTAATATGTAGATCTTTCATCTTGTTATCTACAATGAGGTATATTTTCCTCCTGTCAACAGATACATGGTCCATTTAAATAAATCCTTCGATCAGGTTGTATTTAACGGATCGGTCCCCATTTTGTTGATAGACACGGCAGTTTCAAAAATTTCTACCATCCTTACTACAATCGTGGGTTCAATTCTGGGTAAGGGTAAATGAAAAAAAACAGTTTTCTTATACTACATACTACTGTTGTTGGTCAGTTTCATTGTGCTGATAACAGGCACTTTTATCTGAACTCTGTCTTCCTCATTTCTGTTAGCGTACTTTCCTCCTACTAAATGCATCAAATGATATTCGCTAGTATTTTGGAAATCCTTTAAAAAAAATTATTATGTTTTTATTAATATACCTATATCTACCTTACTATATATATATATTTTTTTTTTATTTTTAGATTACAATCATCAATGGGTTATTTACAATGTCCAATTCGAAGGAAGTGTCGCTGGTCACAAACAGCAATTCAAAAACTCATTTAGGTCAGAGTAACTTTACTTCAAAGTTTTGCTGCACGAAATCAAATAGCACTGATGAAGCTAATATAGATTCAAAAAGCAATAAGACAAACATTTTGACCCAAAATGATTTCAAATTCATTGATGAAGAAATAACCTGCAATTCAAAAAGCAACTTAAGCTCTACAGAAAGGTCAAGTAATAAAATTCTTGAGAATATTCCAAAATCATACGAATCTAGTCAGAAACACTTTCGCAATAAGAAAACAGAAACCATTAACGAAGCTCAGATACGTAATAAGAAAGAAATTCTACCGAATACAAGTGCTAGTCAATCACAAATCTTAGAGGAAACTGGCTCTAATAAATCCACGAATACCAACAAGACGAATTCTGATGGTTTCAACGATTGTATGCGAGTGGCTCAAATGCAAGGCCACAATGAAAATGGATCAGCTGCTCGGTGTGAAGATGATCCGGGGAATTTGCTGGAAAAGGCAAATGACAATGAACGCGAAGCACCTGATAAATTTCAAGAGCTACTTGCTAAAGGTAACGATTTTTTTACTAGATTGATTTTTTTTTATAAATGTAATCACAAAGAATTGAATTAATTTTTATTGCAACATTCATTTGAACTTATGGTTTTAGCAGTAAAAAAGATTAAAGCTAGCTAAATGATATTTTAAGAATAAGATTATGAATTGCTTTAAGGTTACAGAGCAGAGAAAATAGTTGAACACCAATTAAGCCATAATAATGTAAATGTATACTAGCATATTGCGTCTATTTCGAGTCGCTAACCTGCTGAAAGATGATATGTTTTATAGCTTAGATGAAATCATAAGGTATACTAAGTTTGTCATTAAGTTATAATGCACAGATATAATGCTGGCACAACAGAATGGATTTGTGTCCAATCCATTATAATATGAAAAGTTATTTTGATTTTTGCATGTCCGTCCGTAACTCGAGAACATGTTTACTAGAGTGTTGTAATTTTGCCCACGGGCCTTTTGAAGAACGCGTCGACGTAGAGAGCTGAAATTTCGTACAGAGCGTTTTCGTAGCAATAGTAAATAAAATTTCAAAAACGGATCAAATCGAGCAGCTCTTTCTTAGTGTTGCCATACAAAACTTTGGTTTTTACCCTATATAGTGAAAGTATTTTTAAAATAATAACGAAAAAAAAAAAATTTAAAAACCAAAATTTTGAATTTGAAGCATCATAACTCTGCAGTGAGGAGAGGTACAGGTGTAGTTTGATATTCATAGGAAATACCTCAATGTTCTGCATACAATGCCGTCTTAAAATAGACCGTATACCCTGTACTTTTCAAGATATTAGGGTGTTTAATGAGAAATCAGCATATTTTACTAATCACCCTGTAACTGTGAAGGGTAACATTTTGCTCCCTCCCCTCCCCTGCCCTACAATTTTTTCCTTGTACGAGAGGAATAATTTGGCAAATTAGAGTTTTATTAGTCTGGAACACCCTGCATATTGGACACTGCCTGAGAACACGTCGACGTGGAGAATTAAAATTTTGTAAACAGCGTTTTCATAAAAATAGTAAATAAACTTTCAAAAATTACCTAAATCGGGCAACTTCTTCTTGGTGTTGCCATACAAAACTTTAGGTTTTCACTTTTTTAACTTTTATTTTCATCTAGGACCCATCGTCTGAGACCAATTATAACTTTTTCTCTTGTTTTGTTTGGGATCTGTTAAATTTTAGAGTAATTGCGCAATATTGGTAGGTAGAAAGCATGTACGTGTGTAACATCATATATGGCACAAAAACTTGATATCACTTGGTACACCAGATCAGAGTATAGAGATTGTGCATTACGGAATAGATCATAACATATTTTAGAGTGTGCCGAGAGCAAATGTTTCTTTAATAGAAGTTTTGTATAAATTTGATCGACCTCCTCCGGCAGATACGAGAAAATATGAATCATTCGATGTATCATTTCAAATGTTGTGGTCCATTTCAATTTTGGCTCATAGTTTCAGGCCGTTTGTGCATAAAAAATAAGGATGTACAGAAAAATTACCAGCTAAACTTTTATTAAAAATTAGAAAATTTTTTATTTTCGCATTTTTTGCAAAGATTATTAATTTTTACAATGTCTTTCGAGAAAAAATCTCTAAATGCTCTTTTTTATTCGTTTGGCATTATATCTCTTTCAGTAGTCTGTCTTCAGTTTTATGTGATGCTATTTGACTTGACCACTCCTATTTATAAAGTTTTTTATGTCTCATAAACACATAGGTCCCGAAGTTGATTGAATAGATATGAAAATCAAAATCTAGAAACGTCATGATAATTCAATTTGTGCGATAACGTATTATCGTTTACAAACAAACAAGCAAGATTGACCTCCGTTAATCCACTATGAAGTCAATCCTAATTCTAATTACTTACTATTTATTAGCTATGGCTAACCATACTCAATTAGTATTAAGAATATTTAACTATAGTTTGCTTTTTGAACGCATTATGAGATAAAATCCCTGACCTACTGGAACTTTTACACTGAAGTTGTTTTACGCATATATAGACTTAGTCATAATAATAATATTAGCAAAATAGTGTACACATGATATCTCTGCTGTGGAATAACTCTGTGACATAGAAAAATTATGAAAACAAAATATGGTTGTAGCGTACTGCATTTTAATTTCGTTTGTCGGACTGTATCCAGTCCAAACTCTGTTTAGTACCGGGCACAAACATTTTTTGTCTGACTGAGCTTGTATACTGTGACTAACAACATTTTTATTTATCTATCATATTTCAAAGATTTTCTCGATCTCCATTTATTATGAAGTATCAGAATGCACATATGATTACTGTTGGCTTAAATTAGAATTTACCTCAAGCATAGAGGCTTATATGCAGGACGAAACTCGATTAAGTAGATAGCACTGGGGCCGAACTCAGCCCAGTAATGGTATTGGGCCTCTGTTTATGTAACATGAAATTGAACGGAAGAAGCCAGTCTGCCATATAAATGAAATATGCATTTTGAAACTCTGTGGGAAGATAAGTTTATAGACTGCGCTCGAAAATTATAATCTGAGAAATTTTCGTCTTGTAATGTGTGGTGTTGTTCACTCGTTCATGTAAAATTTTGAATTTTTGTAATATTATTAAAATATTTTTGGAAAGTATTGAAGTATTGAAAGGTCATCATAAGTACAAGAGAGGTTTGCTTTAGGTTGTTTAATTTTTCTGATTTATTGGCATAAACCCTACTTTTCAGAAAATCCCACAGAGAGGTGTAGGTCAGTTGATTTGGGCGATCAATTAATGCCACCATTTTTTAAGATAAAACGATCAGAAAAACTGGCTTCACAAGTAAAATTGTTTCACGTGCTGTGATGATTAGTTTGTAGCATTTGCATATATGAAACTCGTTCTCGATATTCTAAATGGCAATCGTGTACAAAATTTTAGCACATTTTCATTTCTCAACCAGCCAAATATAATTCAAAACAAATTTTTGTGAGGTGACTTTATAAAAGTTTTCGTTATTTCATCTATTTCTGTGTTGAATGCCTATCTCCAGTCATAAAAATGTGTAGCAGCCCAGGCAGTAATAAGGCAGCCTAGGCAGTAAGCACGCAGTGCCCAAGCAATACAACTTGTTATGGAACTATGCTGAGCGATTGACTTGGACGTGAAGTCCAGACTGCCAGCATGAGCTGACAGATCACTCGGTAGGCAACGTTGAAGTGCAAAGCGGCACGCTAGCTTGCCTCGGCTATTGGCGGAGAGTATGGAAGTGTTCCACGAAGACCTACAGCGGTCATCTGCCATAGATGCCGCAGATGTTCTGCCAACGACACTGAGGGCAGACTATTTGCAGTGTCGCTATATATTTAACAAAAGAAATAAAAGAAAACCAGCAACTTTCTACATATCTCACTATTAACTTAACTATCCGATAGGAGCTGAATTTCGCTTACGTTGACCGACAGATTTCCTTCAGGATGTCCAGTATAGAGAAAGGTGTATGGCTCCTCAGCCCTACTATACATGCCAGCCTTTGTGGTCGATGGTTATATGATCCGGTTTCTAACTACTAATAACTAGTCGATTGTACCACTCTCACTGGGGTCTCTGATGTCTGTTATTGGAACCTTATACGATTCGGCGGAACAATGGGCGACCGTCGGACTTATGGTAGTCACTAAGTAATGGCCTCGCTAGAGTGGAATCAAAGGGGAGGAGTGGGTGGGAGGATTAGATGAAATCTTCTATGGGGTAACTTTTCAATGTCTAAAGATGAGTGAATCCTCCAGATTGGGTTCTCCAATTAGAAGTGTATCCCATGGAGTTAACAAGAATTATGCCAAAAGCCACATGCTAATACCAACTGTGAGCAATCGTCAGTCCTGGCCTTGCAGATCTGCGATGGTCGAGGCCCAAAAAAAGACTTCGTTCCCCTTTCCTTTTTTTGATAAAATGAAGACTTGAAGATGGCGCCGTGAAGGCGAACGTCTTAGACTATATAAATTACTAAACACCACAGCGACGATTCCCCGTATGAAGACAACGACCACGGTGACAACAATTGTTACGACAATGATAATGAGAGCAACGGTAATCATAACGACAACGGTTATCCTGAAAACGTTAATTATCATGACGATGCTGATAGTTATAACGACGATAACGACGATAATGACTATAATGCCTATAAGATCCAGGACAACAACGATGAATATGAAGATTACCGTATCTATAGAAGAAATACACCAACTAACCACCGACACGATGCGATATATGAGAGCCTATTCGAGGCGAATAAGCTCTAGGATGGCCGAATGTGGTATTCCGAATTAGGGACCCCATTCCATTTTCTGAACGCCTCTAGCATGGTAATGATAAAACTAAAGAGGGCGCTATAAAAGGCACACGGGGGAAATTTAGGCGAATCGAGAGGGACGTTTTCTTTTTTTGGAACAAGCGACGTAGAGAAAAGTATTTGAAAGCAAACGAGAGGTGAACTAATTTAACGTAATAAAGAAGTGTGTATTTGAATTAAAGCTGTTTTGTTTGGCATTCCACATATCCCCACAAATTCTTGTAACTATATTTTTTTCCGTTTTCGATACAAAAAACTCGCTAGCATCCCTGATTATATCGCTTTTTCTGGATTTTTTCTTCAACTTATCTTTTTCTACCCCTCTTGCCTAGCTCTTACTTCACAATCTTCTTCTTATTTTTCCAGCAAGCTTTTCAGCAAAATTCCCTATCTGGAAGCGCTTCTCTGTCAATTATGTGGCGTTCGTTTAGCCGAATCAAGTTGCACCGTCCACACAGGCAATAGCTTACATGATGCAGCATGCTGCTCCATGTGTCTTCGACCATAACAAACTTCTAAGAATAATGTCTCAGAAAAGAAATACCATAATTTAATGAGCATAAATAAGAAATGATTACAGTGCTACAACTAAATAAATAAATACACATAGAAATGTCAGATCTTGTGAACGAGTAGGTCAAGGGACATGTCCAGCACATTTTATTCAATGCAATCGTTAGGAACGTCTTTGTTTAATATTTCGCATACTTGAAGTAAGCATAGTGACCTGGACAACTGTCATATTGAAAACACATGTGAAGTTTTTTTAAGTCTTTTAACAATACTGACAACATGTTTTCAAAAAAATCTTTATACTATTTCAGTCCAGTCAACGTGCGATCGACGAAATGTCGGAAATTGCTTCGGTTTTTTGTATAATATATATAACTTTAACAGTACAATAAAAAAATATTCAAAATAAAAATTTATTAGATAATTCAAAAATGCAAAAAGAAATTTTTGGTTCTCATTTGAAAATCTAAAGTTGACCCCTGGCCCATCCTTAAGGTGGTCAGTGGTGATTAAATTTTTGGGTACATGATAATCAAGTTCTATATAGACATTTGATTTTTGGTAAGTTCATTTACTAACCATGTCATAGTAGTTTTAAAAGATTTTGGTATATTGAATTTTCTCCCACAGACCTTATTTTGACTACTCCACTGTATTCGAAATTAAAAGCATATGCACACATAATAAATTGTGTCATTGATTTTTCTGATTTTATCATGGAAAGGATTTAATCTCCTGAAAAAATGTTCGTGCAACTAGCACAGCTTATCAAGTTACTTTGCTTCCTTTTACATATGTAGAGATGCAATCAGCTATTTTTATGTATCTATTTTAATTTCAAAGGACTTCGCCTTCATAGATCTTTTTTCATAAAAACTGTGGTAAAGCAATACGACGAAAGCTGCAATATACATATTTATATCTGCAGGTTAGATAAACCTAACAAAGAAACTGTACT
Source organism: Dioctria linearis (assembly GCA_963930735.1). Taxonomy (NCBI): domain Eukaryota; kingdom Metazoa; phylum Arthropoda; class Insecta; order Diptera; family Asilidae; genus Dioctria; species Dioctria linearis. The sequence goes on along the minus strand of OZ005741.1, from coordinate 204,446,793 downwards.
CGTAAGTTGATCATATGTAGGGCGACGTTTTCAATTAAACAGCTGAAAAATGAATCCAAGAATGCAGGGAAAGCCTGCAATGAATTCATATTCCACCCTCGTAAGTTTTTTGTCTGGTTTTGGTATATCTCTAAATCTTGATTGTTGTGAAGGGTACCCTTAACAGCGGGGTTCTCTAAGGTCTTTGTCATCCATATCCAATCCTATGTCAGTTATCTCTCCAAACAATTTAAATTGTTTAGTCTGAGGCAGACATTCGCTGGATGAATACAATTTTATTAAATTAAGGAATGCGGTTATGCTGCATTTGGCTGGACGGGGTATAATCAATTTGTAAGGATGCCTTAAAGTTGCATTAATTCCACCTCAATTATTTCATAATTTAGTTAAATGGATATAAATAGATTATTATGAAATATACATAAGTAAAGTACAAACGTTTTACATTCAGATTCAGATAATCAAATGGTGGTGAAGTAAACGTTTGGAATTTATCTTTTCAGATGAACGGAATGCCGAAAAGAAAACAGAAAACTTACTCCAGGGAGGCATAGCGAGGGTAATCATAACAAATTTTAAGCAAACTATAGAAGCAGATACAGCTCCAGCATCAGATACAGCCGTGATTTCTTCTGTTGGTAAAGCCCAAAAAGATGTTAATCTCGATGTGAATGAAATGACCCTCAAAAGTGATCTTGATGCTCTTAATAATTTCGAATCAGAAAAAATGTGTAGTGGTGTAACAAAGCCTGAGGAAAGCAATAGTATTGTTTGCCTTAGCGATAATAAAATTCAAGAGGGTGTTAGTGAAGTGATTTATAAGAAAAATATAAAAAGTGATAATAATATGAAAGATCAAAAGGAGAACTTGAAGGCCAGTTATAATAGTGGAAATTGTCATGGTGATTATGAAAAAGGTGATTTGGCTAATATTTTACTGGAAGATGACGATGATCCGTATAATGAGCTGCAGGAATATCTCGAAAAGATAAAGGTAAGTAAGATTAATGATTAATTAGTATGCTTCTTAAATCATATGAGTGGGTAAGATTAAGGCCTTTAAGTTTTATTACATTATTTAAATTTATTTTCAACCAGAAATATGCTACACAGACTTTTACGAAATATTTTAAATTTATATACATAGTATAAAAGTGTAATTATTTGGTATAAAACTATGTCTTCAGCCAACTATTTTTATACCTTAGATGAAATCATAGGGTATACTAAGTTTATCATTCTGTTTGTAACGCATATAATGATGGTGGACAAAATGGATTGGACACCCAAGCATAACATTAAAAGTTATTTTGATTTTTATATTTTCGTCTGTCCATTCTCACCATACCTTGAGAAAGCGTGGACATAGACTGAAATTTTTTAAGCTCGAAAATGGGACAAATTGGGTAACTCCTGCTTAGGGTTGCCAGACAAAAATTTCGTTTTTCACTATATATTTAGACACTACCTGAGAACGCATTGACGTAGGTACAGAGTTGAAATTTTGTACACAATATTTTCGTGGAAATGGTAAATAAAATTTTATAAATGGGCTAAATCGGGTAACTCCTTCTTGGTGTTGCCATAGAAAAATTTAGGCTTTTTTTGTGAAAACCATTAGTCCTAGTCCTAATAAGAATATGGTTATATTCACGTACACCTTAAAAGCAAATTTGCACACAGATGGGTGACCGACCTTATAAAATTACATACGGGCCTTACTAATTCTAGCTTTTTTACTTATTTTAACAGAATTAATAAATATACATATTAAGGTTTTCTAGTTCATTATTTTGATGTGCTTAATTTTATTTTAATCTTTAGTTCTTGCACTGTAACTTACGAGTAATTTCTTCTTACTTATGCCACAAGGATAAATGAAAGAACTATTAATCAGTAGGTACTACAATTAAAGTAAGTTTTTTTTATAGTCGTACAAGCTAAAGCTGGGGAATATGTAGTAGAAGTCAAACAAAAAAAGGGTTTTTAATCAATAAAATGAAGCGATTCTTAAATACCGACTAGATTACATATGCGCATATCTAATTTCATTTATATGAAGCAAAAAAATTCTTCCGTTCACTAGTTAAGCGGCTTAAATTACTGTTGTGTTGACGGTAAATTTTCTTTTGCTAGTTATAAGTTTGATTTTTTCATTTCAATGATATTGATAAGAAGAATATGGTTGTGTATTTGTCTTATGAGGTTACCGAAGTAATTTAACCAATCTCGTATTAAAGGAGTGAATTTTTATGGGAATTTATCTGGTTTTTTTTTATATGGTTGGTTCGACATCAAATTTGATTACGAATTTCAATGTCAACTTTATCTATCTATTTCTTTTACTGGACCCGAACCTTACTGCAACCTTACAAAAGAGACCTAGTAGGAGATATATGTCCAAAACAGGAAATGTTTACCAGAAAACAATAGCTGTATTCCATTGGGCTGTGCAAAGTGCTCGCGAGCACTTTCCGAATGGAACGCAAGTTTGTGTTGTCAAGCGTAAAACATAACCTTCAATTTCAGACATTTTTGTTATGTTTCTGTTATATCAAGTTTCTTATGAAAATAGTTACGATTATTAACTATATTACTCAAATTAATTTCATTAAAGGCAACTGAAAATGAAATTATGAAAAACTGGACCTATGTATATCCGAGCTACTTTTCTCGAGCAGAAAATTTAAGGATATAAATTCGTCTCGGTTCGATATTTATTAAATTAAAAGTTATTACCGTATTTATTTTCGGAACGATAATATATACTTAAATTTGAATAATTCTACTGTTCTCAATGATTTAAATAATTTTATTAGTTTCTTTATAAACATTTTCTTTCAAATTTTATATCTCCATCATTTCAATAACCACTTAACATCCAAATCTACCTAGCGGAAAATTCTTGCGAAACTACTCAGCTCATCTACTGGCGGACAAGCGCATGAGTAATTGCGAGTAGGTAGAAGTAGTTGGCAGTACTTTGCACAGCACAATGAAAAACAGCTAATGTTAGAGCCTTCCGTGACTAAGGCACGCAAAAAAGTACATTAACGTCCTATACAGAAACTTTAAAAAGTCATAAATTGTGGTAATCTCCAGATTAGGCTATTCAGTGACATAGTGATTGGCCATTGCCTACTTGGTACAGGGCTAAGAAAATTGGAAAAACTGTAGGACTTACTCGTCAAATACTCCAATGGCTGGGTAAGGGTTTTATTACACCATCATATAACCCTCCTAAAACGCGTGAAGGTGGACTCGACCTAACACGGCTGGGTCCTAATACAGAAGATCTTTTAAGTCGCAGTGCATAAAATAAAAACACTGCAATCACAATGTTTCGAATACTGTCCTTAGTTGCGTAGAGATGGGAGTAGAATTCATTTTTCGAGCTCGTGTGTGGATTTTGATAATTGTATTATTCCATCCAGAGTTGGACTGGAAGGACGGGTGATCGGGCTCTAGCCCGATAGGGCGGTGGTCTTTGGGCCGGTGGTCTCCGGAGTAATCGTGAACACACGTATTAACCATGCACGTTACGGCTGTCATGCGAGTGCTATGAGTTGAAAATACTCAGAAGAAATAGAATTTTATATGGCAAATTTGGCATTCTTGTGACTTCAAAAGCATTCATTTTTTTATAAAAATAATGCGAACTTTTTAGATCATATCATTTTTATTTCGAAAAACACATTACCAAATGTGTTTTTTATCAAAAGTATTCAATAAGGCTTTCAAAGCGTTCCTACACCTATGAGTACTTTTAAAATAAATTCGAAATTGAAAAGAAAAAAAAATACAAAAACTGGTTTTAAATTTTGGTTTTGTTTTCTAATTTTTCAAAAATAGAGTAATGTTAGTTCATGTTAATCAATTTTGAAGTAGAATATGTAAATGGTCAGCGAGTAAAATTATTTCAGCTAGCTTTTACTTATGAAAAATTTCCAGTGTTACTAATACAATATGGTATTATTGTCAGTACCAGCCACAAAAGTAAAATTTAGATTGGCCGAAATCAAAATATTATTGATTTGTTCATTAAATTTGGCCCCGTCATCCGTTAGTAATGAAAATTACTGCCAGGGCTTAGAGCAAACTGAAGAAAGTACCCAAAATATTATAAAAGGTCTGAATTTTTCCACATTTGGTGAAGCAGTGGCATTGTTTTTGTTACTATATTGGACCATGTTAGAAATTGAAAGAGCGATTGAATTTCTAATGGATTACAAACAATTTGCAAAAAGAGAGAGTAAGGAACAAGGGGTTAAGAACTTTTTCTTTCGTAACGGCTCATTTTGGCGCCTGAGGCAAACGTATAAGTTTACCACCCTCATCTAGAAAATTGTAAACATAACCCAACTTAACTTAACTCTATCTATTCTGATGTGATCTATCAGCTTACTGCACAAAGTTGAGCAAGAATTAATCATAAGAATAAAACATCCGTAAAAGAGAACATTAAATAATATTTATGGCACATAAAAATTGATGCACCTTTCTAGCTTTTTTCTCCGCATACTGTTTATAATATTAATAAAATAATATTTTCGAAATTCCGAATGCTTGTCATTTTTTTTTCGATGGACAAAATAGCTATATTCGATAATGTTAATTTTTTATTAATGCTGAAACCTCGTTTACATGAAGCTATCGTCTTTGGCAATATCAGAAAAACTCGAAGCGCGATTTCAACATTTATGTAAGATTCTTGAAGGGTACAGTCGTAAATCGATTGAACCAAATCCAAAAAGGACTTCTGATAATCTTGGCTTCCAGTCTTGTCAAGCAGGTAATTACATTTACAGCGCCTGAGACAAGTGCCTCACTTATCTCACTCGTATAAAAAACAGTCATTTTTGAAGAACCAAAAAGGCTGGTTTGTAGTCATATGCCCGGTCCTGATTCCATCCGACTGGTCCTCAACCTATTAAACTTTTCGTTATTGATGGAGCTATCCGTATCGCAAGGTCTCCATCATTGCCGTTTTGACTCCTGGGTCTCCAACTCACAACAATTTTTAGGATCGGTCATAGATGGATTAGAAGAATTTTAGAGAACTTTTTATTGTTACGATTCTAACTTAAATTAAAGAACCGCCTCGTCCGGTTTTTGAAGCCAGGACCATCCGCTTTCCGGACGACTGCTTCTAACTCTAAGCTAACGAAGCAGATGATTCTTCCTCTTGTATTTCTTAGTTTTAGCTAGCAACAGCTGCTCTCAGCTGGCATTAACCAGTAACGATGAAAGCGTTAGCTCAGAGGTAAGTGCAATCGTCCGGAAAGCGGCAGGTGCCGGCTTCAAACCCAGGACGAGGCAGTTGTTATTTCTCTTGTATTTACTAATTTAATTTAAATTCATAAAAACAAAAAGTTCTCTAGAATTCTTCTATTCCATCAATTAGTAGATCCTAAAACTTCGAATTTTTAAGTGCTTTATGTATATCAAAACAAGGAAAGTAATAGCTAACTAGTTCCTTGAAGTCTGTGAACTAAAAGGCCTTTAGACTGTTATTCTTGTTATTTTGTAAAATCCAAGGGATCAATGATTATTGTCAACGGATACATAGAACGTAAACCAATATGCATAATAAAGTTACCTAGAGCGATTTTGAAAGTTTTGATCTGTAAATTCCGTATACGCTTAGCGTTACGCGAAACTCACACAGTGAGACTTTCGCAACCAGCTTTTTGTATCTCTAGATGTAGATCTTTAGTTTAGAAGTTATGGAACAGAAATTTTGCACATAGATAACTCGATGTCTACTTGCATCTGCGTCTAACTACTTTAAGAATACGGTATCTGCGAAGAGTTTGAATAAATTTTTTTCAAACAGTCGACAATCGGACAAAAACAATAGTTGGATTTTCAAATTGGTTAACTTTAATGTTCTGTTATGGAATTGCATCATATTTCGGCAAATATGCACTTGCGTTCGCTCTGTCTTATAGGATTGCTTATTTATTTTTGAATTGAAACCAATTCGGCAACTGGCACTAACATAATCGCACATCGGTAACGAGAGTGTCACGTCACGTAGTATGTAGTTTTTGGGAAATCGCATTTTATTATTTTTTATATCAGAAAATATCTAAAAATCGCATTTAAAATTTACTGAGGGTATTTTGCGCCATCTCTCGATAAAGAACTGCACAATAATTATGATTTTTTTTTTAGCAGGTAACGTTCGCGACTGCCGATCTTTTGACACCATGTTAGTTTCTTTTTTGTTTTGTGTTGTGACACTATCGTTGTCGATGTGTGCTATATGTATCTACATTAAGAATAGTAGTATGGGTATAATGCGCAATAGCTATAAGCTCCGCCTAATACTTAGCAAATAAGCTTGCAGAAAATGTTCTCTCATTGGGAATTCCAAACTGAGAGGGCGGCAATCGATATATAACAAGATATAAGTACGTTTTATAATTTAAAAAAAGTCCAATAAAACAATAAACCAAAATCTTAAGATGTTTTCTTCTCTTAAATGACTGTAAAACAAATTCTAAACTTTTAATAAACTATTTCGAAACTTTTATCATATTCCATGTATTTTTTGCTTATATGAATTTGAAATTTTTCATTTAAGTCTTATCTGGATTAACATCTGCTTATTTACGAACAGAGCAGAATTATAAAAGAGAAATAAAAGCTTCGCATCATTCACCTCCTTCGATTGTGTACTTTTCTATTTATACTCGCCGCGGATGCAATCGGAATATAGTCAAGATTTTGCAATGTGCACTGATTCGCCATAAACAAAGCGCAGAGTTTGATAACACTAATTATTGCTTGCATAGATTATAAATTGTTTACATTCACAGGTCACCAAGAGTAAGGAGATCCCACGAGCTAGGCGTAATCATCCCACGACCATGAGCCAGACAAATATTCATCGCACTTTCGAAAGTCGGTATTGTGTTTCTTGAAAGTAAAATTGAAAATTGCATGATTAATGAAATGCTGCCCGCCGATGATGATGATGTAAGAGACCGATCGTCGGTACTGCGAGCCTCAGGGAGACATATAAATTTAATTTATTCAGTCTTGTCTACTTGAGAAAATCGTATTAAGGAATTATCGAATTAATTGTCTTAATTACAGATCAAGTGCGTTTTTTCTCAAATGAAAACTTTTTTTTTTTTTTTTTGTAAGCATTAAATGCGTTTGGCTATTATTTTTCCGAAGAAAGGCAAGGTTAGTGCGGTTTATTATGAACGTAAAATAGCTTCTGGTATAATAGAGGACAGACGGATGCTATAAACTACTCGAGGGAGCTAAAAACTGGTTAGCCTTGGAGCATTTAAATACAAAATCAATTTTAAGCTTTGCTGCTTTGCAAAGAGCTACAACTGTTTACAACGCGCGCCGCCGCCAATTTCGTGCATGTTACAACCAAAATGAGCTGAAAACATTGTTTGTATTACGTAATCCTATTTGAGAAACAAAGATATACTTGTCTTGGTTTTAAAGAATTTATTTACATAATTATATACCGATATATTCTTGGTTTCGAAATATCTATATTTCTCTCGTGACTTGAATCAGAATATAAGCTTGTGTGTCTTGTTAGATTTATTTTAATCATTTATTTTAAACAATCTATATATCACCGTAAAAAGGATACTGCTATAAACGTCACAATGTAATACTTCGCCGAATCTTAATTGTATAGATATTATTTTTTATATTATTAAAACCAAGCTAAAGGGGTACCTTATGATGTAAAGTAGATAAGACAAGGATTAGGGGACATTAGGAGTAGAGATGGGCATATTTTATTCGAATAAAAATAAAAGATAAAAACCCGAATAAAACAAAAAATCGAATAAAAATTTATTTGATTACAAATATTATTCAATATTTGGTGAATTATTCGCAAATAATTATTTGTTATTTGGTGCAAATTATTTGCGTTTCAAATAATTATTTGTTATTCGATTGTGCGTTATTTGATAATCAAATAATTATTCGTTATTTGTTAATATTACTTGTGATGGCCATTATTTGAATTTCAAACAATTATTTGTCATTCACGCATTTGTTTTCGCAAGGTGTTTTGTTACTTAATTTAATTTAAAGTTTAAGAGGAATTTAATAATTTTGTTCAATTAAGTATTTGTGAAGCTTTCAAGTAAATTAATTGCGTTTCATTACTCAGAATAATCTTAGAGTCAATTAAAAAAAAAAAAAAGTGAGTTTATGCGTAAGACCGTACGATCGAAATGAAAACCTTACTTCAAGCCATGGCAGACAGAGTAAGAAAGTATGCCTACTAATTATTTAACACTTGAGTTGTGGCGTCACGACATCACAATTCATATGAAGTATTCAGAAAAATTATTTAAATAAATTATTTGGTAAAAGTTTTGGCAAATTACAATAGATAATGTTATAGTAAAAAAATATCAATATTTTTGAAAATTTGTGATGATCTGGCAGCTAAATGTAAGAAAAGTAATACTTTTTGCAAGCAATTACAGAAATTTTAATTCGTGTATTGAAGTATTAATATTTTGTAGACACTAGTCATACTTGTGTCTATATACCGCGACTTCAAGCCACGATACTGAGAATACAAGGTTTTCTCAATAAATGTTGACACATTGCAGCTGATGTAAATTCGTCAATTCAATGTATAGATAAGCCAGAGAGAGCAGAGAGAATATTGTATTCTCTGTGCCGTACTTTTCTGTACACTATGCGTCACTTCATCCAATAATAATGGAACGTGGGTTCTCTGTACCGTGACTTCAAGCTATCTGTCAAGCTTAAACAAGATCAATTTATTTTTTCCTGCATTCGCTGCATATCATCTGTCATTGTCATTCGAGAATCGAATCCTATTATTTATTGATAAAAAAAAATCCGTTTACTCGAATGGCCGTTCACTTTGAAACGTGACGATCGTGAAGCTCATTGTGCCATCCCACCCGAGTATATATTCTTGATGCATTTTGCAAACCGATTTTTTAAGAAAGAGGTAAAAGAAGCAATGCATAAAAAATCAAACATATTTCACATCGTGTGCCTTATTAATACAACTAGATTGGACTAAGTAACAGACTCAGGTTAAAGATAACCTAATAAGAAGATAGGACACAGCCGAACAAAATTGGAAATTTTTCGTGTTTTTTAGAAACATGCAAATAATGTCATATAATTTCATCTTTTGCATTAATGAGGGAAAAGAGCTTGGCTATGGATTATTGTAGTGCGATTGAGACAACGAGATAAAAACAAAAATCGAGAGACCGTAGGATTACCTGAATGATAAAATCTTCTTGAATACCTCAAAAATCCTTTCAAACTGTTCATAATAATGTACATCAGGTCACACTACCTCACTTTTTCTAAGAAAATGATAAATTTCGCTTTCGCCAAGATACTGAAAGGAAATGTAAAATTTCTGTCAAATAAAAATCTAATTTTTTCCGAAAATATCATAGAATCCAGCATAAGTTTCTCCCACTAAATGTGTTCACAACAAAACGAATGTAAACAGAAGCACGTGCGTTCAAATATCGTAGGATTAGAGGAACAACTTTGGAACCAACTCTCAATATTTAAAAAAAACTTCTTTTCATAGAGTTTTATTAGAGTAAAATCTGGAAACTCCGCCCCTTCTCATTTTGTTATTAGGTTATCTTTGATTGGGTTAGAGATTTGTCATGCAAAGCACTCACACATTCATAGCCTCTTATTTGTATATGAATGAAAAGTCTGCAGCAAGATTACCCGTGAGGAGGGGACGACACTTGTCTGCATACTTCATTAAGCATATATTGTGTGGGATGGCAGATATCCCTTTTTTCATATACACTAAAATTTTAATTACATGATGACCTTATAAATGAGGTAGGAAAAGTTTGCAGTATGAGACCCTGTAAGCATATTCGTACCTACTACTTAGTTATATGGTTAAACTTCAGTTATTTTGCGTTTATATCCTTATGACCCTTGAGTAGACATAGATATCATATTTAGGTAATTTAGGTAGTCAAACCCAATTAATTTACTTCAAAAGCATCAGAATTACTTAATTGAAAAAAATTAATTAAATTAATTATTTCAAATTGGAAATAATGGACGCCAGAAAACATATATTCATAATCGAATGACAGATAATTGTTTGACATTCAAATAATGACCATCACAAATAATTATTTGGGAATGATTGACCAAATAACGAATAATTATTTGATTATCAAATAACGCACAATCTAATAACAAATAATTATTTGAAACGCAAATAATTTGCACCAAATATCAAATAATTATTTGCGAATAACTTAAAATAAATTGATAATCAAATAAAAATTTATTCGAATAATTTTTTATTCGATTTTTTAAAAAAATCGTTATTTGATTGAAAATTTATTCGAATAATGCCCAGAACTGTTTAGGAGAGTAGCGGAGGTGTTGATGCATGATATATGTCACTATTGAACCTTCGAAAATTGTAAGCACAATAGACAGAAGATGATAGACTGTTCCAAATTCGCTTAGTTCGCGATAAAAAACACGAAATTTTACTATACGACCGAAAGTATTTTGAAGGGTTCTTAGTGCTTATTCTAAAATTATACCTTAGTTTATTGAAATAGTATCTAATAAACGTCTATGATAAATAAGACTTGGTTAGAGCTATTTGCTGTAGTAACAATATAAGAAAAATTGTTATGATATGAATTTAAAAGAGCGTAGGACTTTTTGTATGAGATCTGTCCGACCTTGAAATAACATGCGGTTATTGTAAACATCCTGTGCTTGATGATACCCAAGGTATAGAATTTAATCATGTATTTTTTGGCATTCCGGAGAAAAAGCGCGTTTATTATAACTCAGAAACATACCAACGCTCTTATTAAGATAATTTGTTCTTTTAGTGACTGAAAACACGTCATTTACAAAAATATCGAGTAATTTCGGTATAAACCGAAAAAAATAACTGAAATTTTTATTTTAGAGAGGAGAGCAGAACGGGCTGGTTGAGTAATATTTAAAAACACTATAAGCTTCTACATACAATGACGTCTTACACCCCGCACATCTATTTAAGATACAGGGTATTTTGTGAAAAACTAGCATATTTTCTTAATCACCCTGTATTTCCGTTACCATTGAGATAATACCCCCTTGCATACGATGTAGCCTTAGAGTATAAAACTCAGTGCAAATTTCGTGACAATCACTAAAATTTTCACCTCATGGTTAAAATTCGACATTATAAGGTGACAATAAATCATTATATTCACTCATAAGAGGCAATCTCTATAAAATGAATAATACTGATGATAAAAACGTGCTTATTCCTTACAAAAATTAGTACTAAGGGCCAAGACACATCTTTTCGTCATTGTGATATTTGTGATTAGTGATCAGCACGTTTTTATAACTCTAAAATTTTACGTGGAGGTAATTAAACTTTATAGTGTAAATTACATAATTTTCATAATTCAAAATCCTTATGAAGGTAGGAAGTTTTATATAGTGCTTTATTAGTGACTGGGACGCTCTGTGATTGTGATTTACAAGTGATTTCTAACAAAAATTGTAGTAAAACTGATATTCTTGGTTTCACAAAATTTCTGTGCTACAAAATTGTAGTTGTATTCTACAAGGGGGAATTTGTAGGATGTTTTTAATTTTTAGTTTCACCAAAACTTATTTGTACCCTTGTAATTCACAAGCTACAAATTTGTAGAAATAGAATTTCTTGTAGATTTTCGTTTGACTAAAATTAATGGAGTTACAAAATTTGTGCAGTTACACGAGAATAATTCACAAGTGAAAGGTGTTCTATATTTTTTTACAAATTTGTTTCTACTTAAAGTGATAACATCTTATAAATAAGAAAATTTCCTTGATGATAGTGGCTGAAGTGGCGATTTTTTTTTATGCATCGAAGTAAAGTAGATATGCTGTCTTCGCGTTAATTATAATCTATTAGATTATTCAACCAGTGTTTTTTCATATGATCCGCCGTAAGGGACAGGAAATAGTTTTAATTATTTGACCTCAAATCTGGATAATATTGATAGTCATGGGAAACACAACAATAATTGCTGCTGTCCTCCGTCCGGTACCGACTATTTATTTTACAATACATATGTACGCATGATGCAAGTATTACGAAGAAGTCCTCTGGTTTTCAAAATGGGTTTCAACTTTTTCTCATTCGGTACTACTTGGGGATATCGCATATCCTTTAAAAGAATGCTTAATTACACTAGTTTTTAAGAGGCTAAACTCAAGGCAGTGATCAGAACAATCGAACATTTAAGTCAATACGATATTAATGGAAAACGATATTGGAGTTTGAAAGGAAAAGTGTCCATGCCTAAAACAGTTTAGGTTGCAATCGTAAGCAATAGATATAATTAAATGCTGTTTTTTTTAAAGTAATAATTCCGCCAAGCACCATACTGTAATTTTGAATTACTTTTTACTACAGAAGAGGAGGAAAATTGGAAGATTTTGATGATGAGGATTCAAATAATTTAGACGGAACTGCATATGTTTTCATAATAATTTTTCATAAAAAGAATAAAAAAATAATGAAGAGTTATGTGATCGAAATGATATTTTTCGTATTCTTAATGATTGTTTTTTGAATATGCACTAAAGTGAAAATGTTCTCCTACACAGTCGAATGATTTTCATATTTTATTTCAGTTGCTCTCCTTAGTCCCAAAACCTCTACCTTTTTAATGGTCTCCAGATTTAAATCTGTATATTTTTTTAAGAAAATATTTCATTATCCTCACACCTTTTCGTCCTCCTCTTTGACCTGTCTTTTATTGGTAGTCTAGTTAAAAGGAACAGCAAAGAAAATATAACGTAGAAATATAATCCTATTTATCTTATCTTGTTTCTTTTCGACTCTCTTGATTTTCTTCAATTTCAATTCTTTATTTTTAATTCGCTTTGATATCCACAAATTTGTGAAAAAATAGTTTCAGTTACAATTCAACTACAAATCTTGTGAAACGACACTTTTACAAATTTGTGACAAGCAAAGTTGTTTCTCTACAATTTTTCTGCTTCTTATCACAAATTGGTGAAATAGTTATTTATACTTTGTGAAACAGAAACTCGTATTTCAAATTTGTAATTGTGATCTTGATCTACAAGTACAAATTTGTAGTTGTAATTTGTAGTTTTGTGAAATAGGCCACTGGCGATCATCTTCGGCAGTCTAAACCGACAATCTCTTAAGTATTGCTAAGAAAATCATAACGACGTGCAGATCACGGTTAAATAAAGAAGATTACACGAGTCAACAGAATTATCTGTCAATTTTATTGACTACAAACGCCTTGCTTTCGATCAAATGATTAGTCAGTTCATTATAAAAAATTTCTTCAAACGGTGCAGACATTACTCTTCTATACGCATTACTAATGATTTCTTCCTTATTCCGTCATTATTTTCTACAAAATAACGATTACTAGTATATTAATTAATATTAATATACCTTAAGCTGTTTTTGGTCATTTCTCACTCAAATGAGAAAAGATATACATAAACACAAATTTCCATTAGCATCTTCCTTTTATTTTAAGTTTCCGCCATTTCAATTTAACGTTTGACATTTTACTAACTTATCTGTACTGACTGGTCAGTATTCTAGTCAATAAAAAGACCAGTCAGTAGAGATTTACAGTGTCAGTGACTCATATAACACCCTAGTAAGGAGTTCTTACACTGCACTACAGTTTTCAAACCAAGAAGTAGTAAAAAGTGATACTGCTATAGATTACATATATCATTTATTTCAATTAAATGGTAACAGATTGTTGTATGAAAAGTTTATTGTTACTTTATTATTTAGATTAAATAAAATGGGCAGAAATAAAATAAATAATTTTTTTTTGTCATTCAGCTACTTTCTATCGAAAACTCCGATTTGTTCAATTTAATTTCATTTATTTACAAAAATTGTACACAAGGTTCGTAACTTTATATTTAAGTACAATCTATTACAGTTGTGGTGAAAATGAAAAAAACCTGACAGTAATCTAGTCTAATATAAAAAAATAAGAAAGTAAAAAGTAAAGATTAAATATAAAGAAAAGGAAAGAAACAAGAGCAGAATACTAAATAAAGTAAAAAGTAAAAGTAAAAAGTAAATCATGAAAAGCAATACAAATAGTTTCAATAGAAAAATCTAACACAGTCGGATGAGGTACATTAAAATATGGTCATCAAACAGGGATATTGCAAATGAGGAGGAAGTGAGTTCCAAAGGCGAGCAGTCTGGACAAAGTAAGATCCTTCAAAAATGATGTATATAAACGTGGAATTAGGATGTTATACCTTTTCGAGGAAAAGTACTCAGGCGTACCCGTGTGAATGAGATTATGCAGAAGAAAAGGGTACAGGTATACATATATCCAGGGAACAGCCAAGAAGCGATGATCTGTAAGGCGTGATATGGGTAGACCTACGTAGACCGAAGACGAAGCGTATGAATCGTTGAAGCCAACTTCAAGTTTTTATTTGCAAACCGAGTCGAGTTTGGGGAAGATTAGGCTTCCATAGGTAAAGTGGGCATTAGCAAGACCATAAACCAGTCTTAGCCTGAGCTTCACCATAGATTTTATCAACCGTGGTCTTAATGTCATCACAGTATATCAGTCTGGTGTTGAATCTCACTCCTAGATTTAGCAAATAATCAACAAAAGATAGTCTCACATTATTTAGGGTAATAGGTGGAGATTATGAGTATCAAGGTCCGAGCTATACAAGGCTATACATTGCGATTTACTGGAATTGAGGAGGAGCTGATTATCCCTAAACCATTTGCAGATTTCTGTCAGGTCTTCATTCATTTTAATAACACAGTCTTCAATGAGTCCAAGAGGTCTGCTCAGGTACAGTTGAACACCGTCTGCATAAAGATGTAAATTCGCGTCATGGACTATATCACTAAGATCATTAATAAAGAAACTAAACAGAAGAGGCGCTAAAATTGAGCCTTGGGGAACACCACATTAGATATTGACAATATAAAGGGCAATCGAAATTTGTATCAAACTCTCGGCACTGCACAATTAAGAGAAATTTCAGATAAAATTTCGAAGGCAAAGAATGGTTTTGATGTTTATAATAAAGAAAGTGATAAAAAAGATGTACTAAAAATCTATAAATGGCCAATAATCTGGCAAGTGTTTTCGTCATTCCAGAACCGCAGGGTGATAGTCACTGACATATAATAAGAACCCTTTATTTCGTACAATTGTACACCGATTCATAATTTATTATTATTGGGCAATTAGAAACACTATAGATATTATTAGGTAGTATTGGATTTTGTTTAGGAAGTTAAACTTGTTTGAATTAACAAAAAAATGAATTCTTAATATAACTGAAAAATGTCAAACGAAATTGAACTTGAAGGAGATAGGCATATACATATAAGCAGTATATTTGTCTGAATTTTAATCTCAATTCCAATGCATTCCATTTAATATAACCGTTCAACGTATATTTTGAGATTGAAGGAGACAAACAGATTTGAACCAAAATTTGTGCTAGTTTTGACTATAGCAATTAGATAGGATGGCTCATTCCATTCTTATGATATGTCAAAGATAATAGAAGATCAGCTCTTAACTGTAACCGTGCGCCCTGTACTTTTTAAGATACAGAGATTTTTAAGATACAGAGACACAGGATGTTTTGTGAAAAACTAACTTTTTTCTTAATCACCCTGTAAATCCTAAACGGTTGATATGCCCCCCCCCCCTGCCATACATTATTTTGTTTGGCTTGAGTACTATCACCTTCTAGGCGGAAACACTCTGTATACATACATTACAGAAGATTAAAACCAAAGTCATCTTAATTTGTCATCTGAATTTGTGTTATACATTTCCGTAGAAATATCACTTGTCTATCTCTTTACAGTACACGTATTGTCATCAAATTTTTTGTATATATTGGTTTTTTCTAAACGACAAATTTAAACGTGACAATCATATATTTGAACCGTGATATCAACTAAGTTTAATGACTTCACGGTGATAATGATAGTGAAAATAAGGTTAGCGTAATCAAAATGGACGGTTTTATTCACTCATAATTGTTCCCCAAAATGGTGTATGGACCAAGATTGGTACGTGTTCTGATAACAAAAATGCTACTATAGAGAGACTACGTTGAGTGTTTATCACATTTCATTTGCCAATTGTCACTACAAAATTCTAGCAGAGCCGTAAACACCCTGTATACTGGAAAAACGAATGAGAAAAAAATTGGTGAGGATAATGAAAGTCCTTGATGTGGTTGAATCATATGCAAATTCCTGGTGATCAGCAATAGTTGTATTTATACAGCAGCGAGAAAAATGTGTGTTTCCTCCTATATATGGTGTTTAATTTATCCTTAATAGATTTAGATATAACCTCTATTGATTTGGAAAGATAATTTTGGCAGATTCCCATTATTAAAGGGTCGAATGAAATGACTGCATTTGTGTTATTTGGCCACGGCCTTTTCCAATTAAAAGTGGATTAAGGGACGCAGCTAAAACCATGTAAAGAATGGATGGTCGGTCTATTCCTCAATGCGGTTGAAAATTTAATTTTTTTTTATATCTATATTAAGCAGCATTTGAAGAAAACTTAAAGGTTTTTTAATGCATCCGTAAAAAAT
The DNA here is from genome assembly GCA_963930735.1 of Dioctria linearis. Classification (NCBI taxonomy): domain Eukaryota; kingdom Metazoa; phylum Arthropoda; class Insecta; order Diptera; family Asilidae; genus Dioctria; species Dioctria linearis. The sequence goes on along the minus strand of OZ005741.1, from coordinate 204,430,131 downwards.
TTAAATCAGTCAATCTAAAAATAAACGTGGAAAAGACTAGATTTTGTAAACCATATCTATTCGGTAAGAAACAACACCTAGAACAACTATTTTTTGTAATTACACGATAAAGAAAAAATGGTGTAAAAATATTAATATAATGGTGGTAAATTTAATACTTTTATTTATTTATTTTTACGACATTTTCTAGTTTTGCATAGGTGTTTTGTTTATAGTTTTTTTTTTGTTAATTGTAGAACGGAATGCGTTGTAAGCAAATGAAAGTAAAAAGAAATTGTACAAAAATAAGTTACCTAGAATCCGATGCCTGGCCCTGGACAGTGACGAACACTTACAGAAGAATTGAATGAGGATTTCCTTTTCACTAACATCCCCGTTGCTACAGCAGTGTACATATATTAAATGGAATTCCCAGTCTAGCCATAGTGACGCAATATTGCAAGTGCTGCCATGTAAATATTTCCAAAATGTGGTGTTTTATACCGCTTGTATAGGATTCTTACAGTTTTTAAGAGAAATTAAATTGGTTGTTAACTATTACTACTATTACTACTATTATAACATTTCCAATAGAGATTTGCAGTTCATTTATCCATTCGAGGACTATGGTGAAGCCAAGCCAAAAACAGAATTTGTAAATCATTGCTGTTAGTCAGAAATATCGTTAGTCGTTAGGAAGCTTTTGGGCAGCTGTGAAGTAAAGTAAGACTGATGCTAGTGAAAAGGCAGGATAGATGCAAGGATAATAATGATTTCAATAAATCTTCCATTTCTATTTAAACGTGTAGTGCAAGTAGACGTAAAATCCACAACACATTATTATCTGGAGAGCTTTTTATTGGTTACCGACATTCATTCTTCAAGTCGTTGATTATTTTGTTAGAAAGGCAAGCCTTCTGTTCGAAATGTTTGTCGCGATAATTAATAAGAACGCTAAATTACGACAGCATACGAATATGTTACATCGAACTTAATTTCATTTAAGTAAACAAGTAAATTTGATAGAGATGTAGCAATTATTTTTTCTGTAAGTATTTATTGCCCGTTTCCTGTTTATTTTGTTATTATTCTATAAAACAACCTCTTTCTCCTGTTTTGAATTGAAGGCATGAATTCTAATTATGAATTTCATTAAAATTCCCAACACGAAACTTCAATGGTTGCATCGCATTGTCCGGAACGGAATAACTAGCATTGCTGTAAGGTTTTTTTTTTTTTTTTTTAAACAAAATCACAAGCCTTTCAACTCAATTTCAGTGTTATAATTTGGTGTGAAAGAATTCTTTATTTTCGACGCAACTACTACTTCATGTTCAAATGAATTCATGAAAAATGTATGCATGTAATCTAAAGAAGTATAGCTTTTTTATTCAGAACTCATACTTAGGGTATGATGGTGCATTCGATATGTTTTTTTTTATCAACTAACAATATTATAAAATAGATTTTCAAATTAGAACTACAGAAATCGATTTCTTTGACTTATATGCTAAATTTTTTTTAAATTCTTTAAATTATATCATAATTACGGCTCAGGTAATAAATCATGTATTATATGTACCTATATACAGGGGCGGATTTGATCACTTGGCCGCCATAGGCCTATGGAAGATTGCCGCCCCCCTACTCCCTGTAAAACACGAAAAATTGAATGATCTATATCCAGTGAAGGGACCCCAGGCTAGAATTAGCGGAGTAGGCTGCCTCATAAATCGGAGTAGATTTGAAAAAAATGGAGTAGAATTAAAAATAACACTTTCCAACGAATTATTTTATTTAAAAAAACGAAAAAGTATAAAAATGTAATGAAATACCCACAACTACAAGAAAAAATCAAAAATCCCACCAAGTTTTGCCACCCCCTAAATCTGCCGCCCTAGGCCCGGGCCTATTCGGCCTATAGGGAAATCCGCCCCTGCCTATATATAGTTATGCATATACATATAAGCTAAAGAGGAATGGATGCCCCTGACTAATAACACACCCAAGTAGCAATTTTTCCAATTTTTGGTGACTGAAAGTGATGGGTAGTTTTATAAGGGGTATATAATAGTTACTCGGCTATATAAGAATTTGATTGGTTATATAAAAGTTGTATAATATCGCCAATTGGTGACGTAGTTATGTTAGAGTTTTTGAACGTTACTAATGGTTATCGTGAGCGTAAGTTACTAAAGGTTTTATAAGTTGGTGATGGAAATGTTTCAATCACCGGTCTATATAACTTAGAGTAAACATTACTAGAAGGTATATAAGAAAGTTTTATAATTGTTTTCATCACCACGTTATATAACTAATTGTTAATAAATGTTTATTGGGGTATCCGCGGTTAACCTTATATAGCTCGACAACATTCAGTAATTTAGGTGACTTTAATAAAAATTGGGAACTTTCGGTAATACATATATCCACTATAAAATGTCGCAAAATTTTTTGGTGACCCTTTAGTAACTACATTGATCGTTATAAAAACAAATGACTTAGTGTCGAATGGAGCCATCATAAAACTGTTTTCATTTATTTATAACCATTTAGTAACGATGGTGACTGTTATAAAAATTACATTTTACATACTACGACTAAATGGTATATAAGGACCATTTTCGAGGCATTGTAGTTACTTTAGTTTCTACACGTAATTGTACAGCTTGCATGCAAGCTGCGCTGTCACACTTCTTGCACGTGTAACCTCTACTACCATGCTGGCAGATCAGCTTTCAGAGAACTTGCATGATGAAAACCCATGGCACCTGAGTTGTTTGTAATTTGACATTATACAGTTTACAAGATGGCGGAAAAGAAATGCTTGAGAGAATTTGATATATTTATTCTGGGAAAATGAGATTTTCTGAGATCATTTGCATTACATCATTTACCAATACCTTCCTCTTAATTTTTCTTGGGTTTTTGTCATTCTGCTACTTCTTTTACTGCTATAATTTTCCAATATACGCAATACTTTACGCCTCAATGCCATTTTTTAAATGAACTTGCATGCAAGATGATAAGACATCAAGCGAACTGCCTTCTGCGTCAAGTTAAAAATCGCGTTGGAAGGGAGGCTTGCATGCAAGATGTAGTATCACGTGTAATCCCTGGGTTAGTGGTCTAATATAATTTCGCGGCATTTTAAAGTGATACGCACGTACACCCGCTACCGTATCGTATAACACATTGCATTGAACTATTCAGCTATCTGCGCCTCTTTGCCTTCACGTCAACCGATCACCGGCACTATAGGCAAAGTTACCTAATAATAAGTTAAGAAGCTGGTGAGATATCCGAGTGTTTTACATTTAACATGCACACGGCAAGAAAAGGAAGAAAGACAGAAAAAAAATCAAAATCTCTTTAAAAATTTTATGAATAAAGACAAAAAATGTGAAAGCGCAAGTTGCATGCACCGAAACAGAATGGCACATGTTTCATTTTCGTAAATAAATGAGAAGGGGCGGAGTTTTCAGCTTTTACTCTCATAAAATGCTCCCGCGCTTTTGTGAAAACCGGTTTTCATGAAATATTGATAATGTTGTTGTTGTAAAAGGTCTAAAAGGACACATGTTGTTGCTGTAATCCTATGATATTTGAACAGCACGTGTTTCTGCTTATATTCGTTTTGCTATGAAGAGATTAAGTGGGAGAACTCATGCTGGATTCTCTGATATTTTCGGGAAAAATGAGAATTTCATTTAAGAGGAATTTTACATCTCCTTTCAGCATCTGGGCCAAAACGAAATTTATCTTTTTCTTAAAAATGGGTGGTAGTGTGGTCCGAAGTACATTTTATGAATAGGTTGAAAGGATTTTGAGGGATTTAATAAGATTTGTCGTTCGGGTAATCCAACGTTCTCTCGATTTTTTGTTTTTAACTCGTTGTCTCAGTTGCACTACAATAGTGCATAGACAAGTTCTTTTCCCCTATTCATGCAAAAGACGAAAGTATATGAAATTACTTGTTTCATTCTAAAAAACACCAGAAATTGGCCCATTTTGCTCTACAGCTTCTTAACTTATTATTAGGTAAACTTTGTTATAGGTGCCAAACTCACCTCGCATGTGATAACGTAGGGGGGCTATAAATGTAGAGCAAATGAGATGCAAGCAAAAAAAAAAAGTAGAGACTGGAGTGATAAATGAATGGCGTTGAGTAGAAATGTGAACAAATTTGCACTATTATTATAATAAATTAACTGCTCCTCCATGAATTCCGTAAATTGGTTACTCCTGCAATGTGTTCTCACATTAGAAAACTTGAGCTGTACACATGCATTGGTCCGGCTCCAATCAATTTAGATTATTAGAATTCGTTTGTTATAATATTTGAAAGTTGACACTACCGTTGTATGACGAATCTCCAGTGAAGTACAGCAGCAGATCGTTGGAGGAGGGGAATGCGTAGCATGTAACCGACATGATGATTATTGCCAGGTTTGCGCAAAGTAAATACATATTATCATATATGAACAAAATTATTTTAGAATTAAAAGTGTGGAAAATTCCATCATGCATACATATACACTTTGTTCTTTGGGAATTTCAATGATCAACTTGTAGTGACGCATATTTTAATGTGATCCATACTTGGTTCAACCTATACCTAATAGAACTTATGCGTAATGCCGCTAAGATTCCAGAATATTTTATCTACCTACATCTTTGAGTACATGCTGCGTTCAAATTCAAAATCGTTTTGAAATTAATTAATTAAGAATAGGTAGTTATTATTATACCCTAGAGATGATAAAATCACAAGCATAATATTAAAAGTTATTTTTATTTTTTCTTGTTCGTCTGTCCGTTCGTCCATTTGTCCGTCCGTGTGTCCGTCTGTTCATTTGTCCTCACGATAACTCTCCGAACACGTGCATTTAGAGAGCTGAAATTTTGCACACTGGCTTTTAAAAAAAGTAAACTGAAGTTTGAAAATCCTTCACGAGGTTGCGATACACACATTTCACTATATGTTTGGACACTGTCTGAAGGCGCGTCAATGTAGAGAGTTGAAATTTTGTGCACGATATTTTCATAGAAATAGTAAAAATAATTTCAACAAGTAAACAAGTTAGAGTTGGTCTAAGACCAATTATTATGATACCCCAAATGAATAAACAACGTATGTGTTTAATTTTTGAAGTGGCTTTTCGCATATATTTCTAGAACGGTTCGTCGGACAGTAAAAATGATTTCATAGGATTTTATATTCTGAAGAAGTTTTTGGTACAATAAAAACGTCTAATACTGATCATTTTCAGAGTAAAAAAGGTAAGTTTTTATATGGCAACACCAAGAACGTGTCGCTAGATTTAGTCCATTTTTCAAATTTTATTGACTGTTGCTATGAAAACACTGTGTACCCAATTTCAGCCATCTACGTTACGTTGACGCGTTCTAAGGTAGTGTCCATATATATAGTGAACAAGAAAAAACGCTAGAATTGGTGTTATTGTAAAAATTGTAGGATCAATTCTTATGATACCCTAGATGAATGCCCGTATGAAATCTCATAGGGTCACCTATCTGTGGAATGTTGACTTTTGAAGTGGTTTCTCGCATATATGTATCTCTAGAACGGTTTATTTTATAGGATTTCATATTCATATTAAATTTTACAATAAAAATGTGTAGGACTGATCATTTTCACAATATACATAAAAACCCTAAGTTTTTATATGGCAACACCAAGAAGGAGTTGCCCGAATTAGCCCATTTTTGGTATTATATTTCCAAAATTTCAGCTCTCTACGTTGACGCGTTCTCAGGTAGTGTCCAAATATTTCGTGAAAACGAAATTTTTGTACGGCAACCCTACGAAGGAGTTACTCGATTTGTCCCATTTTCGTACTTAAATTTACTGTTTTTTTCTAAAGACCCCGTGTGCAATATTTCGGTTCTCTAAGTACACGGGCTCTCTAGTTATCGTGCGGACAGAAGGGCAGACGGACATGCAAAAATCAAAATAACTTTTAATATTATACATGGGTTTCCAATCCATTATTTATATACGTTACAAACGGAATGACAAACTTAGTATACCATATAGATTTCATCTAGGGTATAAAAATGGGCTGTATCGGGCAGCCCCTTCTGTCTAAAGAACACTCCTTGACATTTTAATTGTACTGTAAAGTTCGTCAAAATATGAAATCCTATGAAATTGGTTATTATCATTTTTACTGTCCGACAGACCGCTTTAGAAGTAGATGCAAAACACTTCTTTAACAATCAAATTTGCACCAAGGGAAGACCATACGAAATTACATACGGTCTTTCATCTAGTCTAGGGTAGTGTAAAAATTGGTTTTAGTCCAATACTATAGGTTTGTTTTTTCTTGCTTTATTGTACCATAGATAAAAACTCATAGAGTATACGAAGTTTGTCATTCCGTTTGTAACGCATAGAAATAATGCTTTTTTGATTTTTGAATTTAAGACTGCCTGTCTGTTTGTATTTAATTTTGAAGGCTAAATAAATATCTATTGTGAATTAGAAAAAAACTCCAATCGAATAAATACTTCAGAAGTTACTACAGCTTCAGTGAAAGTTTAACGTGAAGAATGCAATAAACAGTAAAGCTCGAATATCTCTTAAAGGAGTGAGTATTTTCATATGATCTAAAAGAACTTTTTACTCAGAAAGCAACGGTCTGTCGATATACCAAATCTGAATAATATAGTACTTACAGCAGTACCTTGAATAAGAAAGAACAATCCAATCAAAAATTAAAGTAATTCAACTAAGTGTAAAATCATCAAAAAACACTACTTACTAATAGTACGCCAACATCCACACACAGACACCATTGCTAACTAACCTAAATTTGTATCAATTTATATACCTTAAATTTCAAATATATATTATGTAGAACGCAGATAATTTATTTAATTTGTATGTATGAGAAATGAGAAAAATGCACCTATGTTCTGCAGCATCCAACTAATATCTTTGATGAGATGAGATTGTATTTAAGCTGTGCACTAAGAAGAGGCATACAAAACGGGATACCGCAAAATGATTGGATCCTCTGCAATCTACCCAACACAAATATAAGAAATATTCTGATATAAGCCATTGCCGTCTTTACTACAGACGTTATGAAATGCATATGTATAAGAAACGTGTCTTTTCAAAGCTTTTAGCATTACGCATTATGGGAAAACAAACACGTTTCATGTTTAAAAATTTATTTAAAATAAGCAACGCTTCTGGTGACGATAATTCTCACGCCTATTTATAAATCCAAATGTTTACTTTTAGGAAAAAAGGTAATTGTGAGACTTTCAACAAAATTACGAAGAGTTTCTGCGTTTCATTAAACTCTACCCAATTCGCTGTGAAATGAGAGTACAGCTTTCCCTCAAGACTAACGTTCTTTTTTAAGCTTGCAGTTTGAATTGCGTGACATTTGTTTGTTGAACTTCATAAAACAATCATTTTCACTTTTTTTACCTCCAGTTTGTTATTCTCTAATTTTGAAAAGTTGTTTAGAAGCGAAAAGAGAAAGAAAAAAAAGCTATCGCTACAAGTCGAGAAGTACTCTGTTTTATTTTTCAAAATTAGAAAATGTCAAATTGATGATGAAAAACTTAAAATTAATGTTTTTATAAAGTCTAACAAACAAATAAAATGTAATTGAAAGGAATTTCATTATTATATTAAATTTATAAGTATAATTATTATGCATTTGAATCTGTTATTCATTAGAAAATCATATTCATGCCTTGTAGGGGTAAGAGACTTCGAGTTTAAAAATGAACTTTCATGCTGAGCGAAACCTGTACTCTCATTTCACAGAAAATTGTGTAGAGTTTATTAAATACAGAAACTCATCGAAATTTTGTTAAAATACTCGCAATTATTTTTTTCCCTAAAAGTAAACATTTTGATCTATAAATAGACGTTAGAATTATCGTCACCAGAAGCGTTGTTTATTTTATATAAACTTTTAAACATGAAACGTGTTTGTTTTTCCATAATGCTAAGCTTTCAAACGACACGTTTCTCATACATATGCAAGTAAAGAAAAGTTTTAGCGCCACAGCCTGTAGTAAAGAAGGCAGTGTATGAGCATATATTATTTAGAAAATACATAGTATAATATAGTAAACAAGTTACCAACTGTATAGATAAATTTAGGGAAAGAAAAGAAGCTAAGGTAGCAGTAATTAGCATAAAATTAGTACGTACTAGGTTAAGCCATAAGTGTGTCATGTGGCAATTCTAATGTCATTTGAAGCGATCTGATGTTTCCATCGTAAAGTTTGAGATTTTTTAGCACATACGTACTCACAACGTTTTGTCATATGAACGTTAATGTGTGTAATTTGGATGGATTTAATCTTTGGAGAAAGTCTTTTCCGTTTTCTTCTTGCTTAAAAATCTCATTTCTGCTAACAAATGGAATTAAATCTTGAACATTTTCGTTCAAGCGATCCTAGGCATTAGCATGACAAGTATGGAAGGGATATTGATGAGCATCTGGTTGTGAGAAACCTCTATTCGCATTAGATTCCGTATAATTTGACAATCGCTCAAAAAAAGGCTTGTGTCGATTGGTGCAAAGAAATGTCAAAAAATACAATCGCGGTGAATCAAAATACGTTAATAACATCTACACAGGGGTAGAGTTTAATAAAACGCAGAAACTCTTCGTAATTTTGTTGAAAGTCTCACAATTACTGTATTTCCTAAAGGTAAACATTTGGATCTATAAATAGGCGTAAGAATTATCGTCACCAGAAGCGCTGTTTATTTTTTATAAATTTTTAAACATGAAACGTGTTTGTTTTCCCATAATGCGCAATGCTAAAAGCTTTGAAAAGACACGTTTCTCATACATATGCATTTCATAATGTCTGTAGTAAGGACCGCAATGGTTCATATCAGAATATTTCTTATATTTGTGTTGGGTAGATTGCAAAGTACCCGAACATTTTGGGTATATTCGTGTGAGCTCAGAAGTAAACAACGGTCGACCATATGGGTGTTTCAAGATGATCCAAATCCAACGAAGGCTGCTCGCGCACGAAGATCTTCGAAGCAAATGGTGGCCTTTTCATCGTTTCTGTGGAGAAACGTAGAATTATCAATTCTGAGTGGTACACCACCATTTGTTTGCCAGAAGTCTTTCATGAAATACGAAAAAAAATTCCAAGACGAAAAATCATTCTTCATCATGACAATGCGAGCCCTCACACATCGCCTCAAAGAACCGCTTTTTTGAGGACTCAAAGCATCGAATTAATGGGTTATCTGCGTACAGTCTTGATTTGGCACCTAATGATTGATTTTTGCTCCCATCCGTAATGAACAAACTGCGTGGACAATGATATTCAACGCCAGAAGAAGCGGTTGAAGGGCTCAAAGCCAATGATTTTGACATACCTCAACCACTACTGAAAAAAATGCTTTGGAAATTGATTTTACCATATGCAAAAGTGTGTAGATCATTATGGCTAATACTTCGTAAAACAATAAAGTCGGTTGCAAACTTTAACTATTATTACTATATTGCAAAACTTATGGTACAATCCTCGTACAATAAGAAACTCTGAATAAATACAAATAATTGTAAAAAATAATAATTTCATTATGGATAACAATGATTTATGCCAATGATCATTTTGTAAAATTCATTTGGATTCGAATTAATCTAAAATGAAAGTAAGCTCGCTACGTTGAAATAAAAGTTCATTAAATTTTCCAAAAAAGTAGTTAAGTCATGCTTTTTTCCATTAGAAATGTGTTCCACATCAATAAAGCACCACTAATATGGTACGCCTCACATTTGAAAACGGAAAACCTGTTTCCTCTATTTGTAATCATTTTGTGAAACAATTTATTGCTTGTTTTGATCTGAGCCTTCTATCGAAGATAAGATTGGACAAATCTCCCAGAACTGATGATGGCATCATACAATTACTGACTTGCAACAATGCTTCTACTCATCTCATCATCACTTTTTTTACAGCATTTTTTTGTTCTGTTTTTTTTCTTTCTTCTGCGTAGAGCCAGTATTCTCGGACAACACAGAGGTCATATCGAACACGATTTGTTGTGAAAAAATTTAAAACACAAATCATGTGGATTTTTTGGCGAACAGATCATTTTGTGACCTTTTGTGTTTAGCTTGTTTCGTTAAAAGCTGCCCAAAACTTGTAAAGTTATTCAACATTTTTTAATGTGTATATGTATATGTATATGTGTGTGTACAAATATCTTTCGCAACAAAACAGGCCAGTGTCAGTCCGAAAAAATGCTGATTTTTAAATAGTTTTTTTTGCGGTTTGCCTTTGTTTTATAATAAGATTTGTATACCCAAAAATCAATTTATAAAAATGTGGTAAATTTATTGTCGATGAAAGCTACATTAAAATTATTAATGATTTTTTAATAATAGCTTGTTTAGTAGTGCGTTTTTGCAACAATTTTGGAAATTCAACGTAAAACCGGTTTTAACCTTAGTTTACATAGGACGTGTTAATGGTTAATGGCATTAACAGTAACTGCATGGAAATCAGTTACATAACAAATGTTGCTTCAAAATTAAAACATGCATTTGCAGTATAGCGAACTAAGGTCTGAATTTCAGTGTTGTGATCAAGTCGCAAATTAATTATACTTTCTTTTACTTATGTCATCATTAATTTGATTGGGTTACTTTCTACATCACGCAATTGAAAAACTGCGAAATTGTTTTTACACCCTTAATAAAAACATATTTAGCCTTACAACCCTCTGCTTGTAGGACCATCCATGCACGCAAGATAGGTAAAACTTATTAATTAAAAAATGTAGGATGTTATCAAAGTGATTGACCTTATTCACAAATAGTTAAATGTGCGGTCTTCTTTATAGATTATCATAAAATGTTAACGGCTACTAAGTAAACGGTGGATTAATTATATTTTAATGTCAGTACTGAAATGTTGCTCGGTATGTTAAACCTTTATATTCTTAAGTAGCTGCAGCATACTAACATTTGGATAAAATAACATTTAACATACGTTTTTTTAATTATATTCAGTCTTAGCTATAGGTGTATACTATATTGTTATAGTCTGATAAACCAGACAAGGTTACGCTTTTTTATACTACAAACGGGTACTAGACACATTTTTTGGAGAATTGATATTTGAAATGGTGAGTGGTTAAACAAGAAGCTCCTCAAGCCATCCATTCCGGTTAAAATTTGGACTCTGGCAATTTCTTTTGAGGTGTAGAACTTACTCAAGTTTAGTTAAGAAGAAAAAGATTGGTGTTCAGTGCCAAACTTGAGGAAAACAAAAATTTTCCGAGAGTAATTCTCACAACATATTTCAATGTGTACCATGCTGAAACTTGTCTCCACTCAACATTTCAAAGAATCTTTTCATTTCACATAGCCTAAAGAGATGCTTCATTGGGTTTCTATGATTCCTGATGATTTTGATATTTCCTTCTAAGCTTACTGCATATAAGAGTACCATATGGTACAAAATGGTGGAAAGTTGTTCTATATATAAATTATTCGTACTTTTTGAAAGTCTGTTTGGAAGATCGAGAGCACGATCGAAGAACAATGCCAAAGTCATTTTACGCTTATATTTTTCACATACCTTAACTACTTTAAATCTTTCGTGGGAAATGTGGAAGATGGAAAATTTGATCTGTTTTTTGCTGTATTTGAGCCGACAATTTTAAGTAAGAAATATCCCTAGGAAATCATAGCATCCTTATGGATTTATAGTGATCTATATTAATGTGTTAATAAAATTTAAAATTTTTAATTAAATGCAAAATGAAGGGAAATTCTAGAGAACTTTTGTGATGTACTCATTAAGTGATGGGAATAATTGTTTTCTATTTTTCAGTGCGGATTTTGAGAAACAGTATTTTTTTAAATATTTTTTATTTAATATCTTCCATGGTAACTTGCAGGTCATCAGTTTTATAGCGCTGATAATTTCTAGCTCGCACCTACTTTTGTTTTTTATAATTTCTTGGCATTATCGTGCAGCACAGAAACTCATATCTGAAAACAAACTGAAAAATAACTAAAAGCTCTTGCACAGTGTTTACTCAATGAATGCTCAAAAAATAACTAAATTACGAACCTACTCCGCGATTACGATAACCCATTTTACGGTATATTTTTAAGCAACACTTTAGGCTCTTGAGGGTTTTTGCTACTGTAGTAGAAGGGTGCGATTACGATGAATATTGGATAGGAGAAGACTGTATACAATATTATCAGAATTCTAGAGATTACTGTTGTAGCAACAAAAATTGTAAGAAATATAAAATCAAAGAACTATGATTTTTTTATAGTTGTATTTTGACCGAAAAAAATAGGAAAAATAAATAAAATAATCTGTTGACAGAAATAGTCTTTATAGATAAATTTTTTTAAACTTCATCGAGCCTTGCAACCCTAAAGTAGTTAATTACTTTGTTCTGTTTTATTAAATTAAATTTATATAAATATATTTATAATTATACATCTGAGGTACTAAGGCAGAACACGATAGGTATATAATGAATGCAATGAAATTTCTTTTTTAAACATTTTTCGTTTGCTTAAAGAGTTTTTTTTTTCCAACTCAATTCTCGAGCTGCAGACTTAGCAGCAAACTGAGTCAATTTCAATTGACTTATTTCGCTATGAATATAAAATAATATTGATGTTTTTAATGCCAACACGTACAAATTGTGGCGAAGATTATCATGGCAAACCCAATATGTTTCTGATGCTCCTAGAATACATCTTTACAAAAAAAAAAAACAAAACTGATCTGCCTAAGTACATACTACTGCCATATAAAATTAAATAAATAAACTTTTGTATTTATATTTTGCTATCTTTGGTGAAAGAAACGGATACGGTTTCCATAAATAGTTGTTATTTCTCACACAGCAGAAATGTGTCCGTGGTATGTTACTGGGAAATCCTGTTGGGATATATAAATTGTCCGTGGGAAATCCCGTCCGGTCCCAGTTAACAACTTAGGACATCCCTGAGAGTGACGAATGTCCGGGGTTGGGATGTCCCTGGTATATGCCATGTCCTTCCCACAGGATATTCTGTGGTTGTACTTAGGCACAGTTAACGCATTCAAGAATATAAAATCCTCGCTGCAACCGTATCTGGGACGTCCAACGGATCTCTTAGTTTTTGGCGGGATTTACGGGAAATATCTGAGGATATTGTTTAAGATTTTCTGTAATTATAGAATTTTCTTTTTGATGGGTAGGCATTTTTACAAAAAAATATATATATACTGGCTGGAAAGTATATGCCAATGGTTTATGCACTTGCAAAAACCATAAATGCAATATTTTTAACACAATCAAATTGAATTTCTATGACAAAATGGCTAAAAAATCATGTTCCAAAACTAACAAACTAACAAACTTTGCCAAAACAAGAAGAAATTGCAGAAGCGAATAGAATTTTAGCATGTAGCTGACTTAGACAACGCAGTAATCATATGGCTTCTTTCCATAAATATTTTGTTGTTATGTTGTTGTTCTCCAAAAACGACACATGGAAGCACACCAAACAACAAATGAGTGCTTTTACCAGAGAACCACACGAACCACGAGAATCAGAGAACATACCGAAATAAATTCTGGAAAGGGGAAAAACGACTTTCCCATGTTTGTCCCATAATTGGCCTACACATCCCGTATGTATTTGTCTTTAAAATACTGTCAATGTTCCCACATAGAGTAGTTGTGGGATATCCCAGGAAATAACTTATGGAAATTTTTCAATAACTCCTAGAAATAAGGTTCTAAGTTCATACTGAATACTTTCTATTTATCCCGGGAAAGCTATGGGATCTGTGGTAGGATGTCCCTGGATAATTTTGTGCTGTATGGGTTTATTACATTTATATTTATACATATATGGTATGTGCCAACAAAATGTTTGTACGATAAAATAAATGTGACATTTTTAATTTCGTGTTCAGCATTTCGGCTTAATCGAAGTATGTATATAATATTTTCAGTAGAATTTCGATATCTACCCACATGAGATTTCTTATTACGAGATTTTTTAATGTGCTATTTTTTATGGGTTCTATCGTATCTACAATACCTATCGTATTTACAATATGCTCAGATAATTGAGAAAATTATTATTTAATTGTTTCTGGTAGTAAGCTAAAAAATAAAAAGGTTTTAATTTATTTTTGCGCCATTTTATTCTTCGAAAAATCATCTTTTTAGATAAAAAGATGATTTTTCGATAAATAAAGTATAAAATAATAATAATAATATCTAAAAGCATAAAGTAATAAAATATTAGTTTATGCTAAAAGTCACCATATACCTAGTAAAAGGGGATCTGGTTACAAAAAAAAATATATATATGATTTTGTTTATTCCATTTTATATCTTTGTAGGTATTTTTAACTTCAGAATTTTTTTTTCGAATGGTCGCAAAATCCTACCCTTATAAAATTTTAAAATAAAACCTTTTAGCAAAAATCTCACATTCATCATAAGTAAAGAACAAACACAATTCATTGTTGACTTGACACTAATAGATAGATGGAACAAATTTAAAAGAATTACAACAGTCCACACAACAATAATATCAACAAGTAAACAAGAGTAGAGCCGTCATAAGTTGAGTTGAGTGGAGTAATAGTAGAACAGCATTATTATTACAAGCTCGTCGTTATACATTGATTTATGTTATAATGAAAATCATACCTTTTTATATTGTTACGCGCAATAAAGTGATAAAAGCAACATCTGTTGGAAATGTGGAAATGGAAGCAACTCTAGGTCAGTGACATCTTAGTAAACTTTGGGTTCGGAGAATAGAATTTACAGGAAGGTTATAGGATAATTTGTAGAGTATAAATAACATATTTTGAAAATATTTGTAATTTTTGTATTCCATACTCTTTAACGGGAAAGGGCTTTGCATATCGAAATTTTGTTCCGCAAAATCAAAACGGATTTTTTTTTTTATTTTCGAAGTATAGTAAAACTAATTGTTGAAGCTCCTCAAATCTTTTTTATAACATTTTAGCTCATAAATTCTTTCCAAATTGAAAACTAACTTTTCGTGTTAAGATTATTAGAGCCAATTTAAATGTTTAAAGCCCTTAAAATAATACTCAGTGAAACAAATTAGACTAATTTAAGATAATTATCTTTGCGCATAATAGAGCACCACACCAACCTATAAGGTGAGCTCCAATAGACGGCTCTTTACCTCCACAGATGGAGCGGAACTTCCCAACAAACAATTTGGCGAGGTTTTGCCAAAAGTAAGGAATGAGCAATAGTTGTGAAACATGGACAGCATTATTACAAAAAAGTGTGTATATGATTGCTTATCTTTCAACTATTGCCTATTTCTCGCTTTTAGTAAGCCTCGTGCAAAATTTGCAATATTTCTTCTATCAAATTCGCTCTTAGTAAATTTTTCAACAATGCTTTTTACAATTTATTACAATTGCTGACGCATTTTATTTTCCAATAATAAAATTATAATAACGTATTGTAATATTTAAAAAAGATTGCCCTTACTTTTGTGAATTACAAAATGTCAATCCAGACATATTAAAAATAAGTTGAAATTGGTAAATTAAAAGTAATTTACTCAACCCTCGCAATTGGCAAGTATATAACATATATATACTTGCTTTTGGTAAGGAATAGGCGAATTACGTGTAAATTACCTTTTTAAGCTTGCTTTCTTATGTCCGTTTTGTTCGCGGCAAAAATTACAAAGGAGCATTTGGCAATATCGTTTTCGAGCGTTATGCTTGCCCATGGCAAGTTACTTTCGACTTATTTTCGATTCACTTTATTTGCTGGGCTTCTACTTGGATCGACAGTATGTTTTATTAGTACCTACATATATGTTAATTTCTTTGCATATATAAATACAGGTATAGGTGCATTAAAAAATCGAAAGATTTTACAGCACATTTCCTATTGTAGCACTTATCCCAAACAATAATCTTAGTTGCCATTATAAATTTTGAAGTTGCATAATTAATGCTATCAGTTGGCGGGAAGTTGCCATATTACAATCAGGTTGACTAAAGAGCAACAAGTGTACATTTATGATTTACTCAAAAGACAATTCAGTTTTTTTTGTGATACATGAGATGTGTAAAAATAAAAGTATTAGTGTTTCAAAGACAACAATATCTGAGTATAAAAATAATGGGTTACCAGCTCTACGATCGCAAGAACATAAAGTTGGTAGACGAGTCTAACAAAATTGCAAAGTAATAGTTTAAGGAAAATGAAGTTGAAAGATAATCCTCCAACACAAAACATCTCGCCAAAAGATTTTAATGTGTCTAAAAGCAAGTACGGCGAAAGATGCTGCAATGCACGTTACTTCACACAAATATCCTATAAGATATTTGACAAATGTTTGGCAAACATTTGACAAACATATGAAAAATATTTTACAAAAAATCGTCAACTGCCTATAAATTGTTTGTCAAATGTTTGACAAATGTTTTTTTTTGTAAATGTATGTTATGTTATGTGTGGATGAACTTTAAGATAGTTATTCAATATACCCTAAATAGTATTTTGAAATTAAAATTACTAAAAAAACATAAAGTCACAATCTTTTCGAAAACGCTATTCAAAAATACTGATGGTAAGCGAAAAGTTCAGTATGTAAGTTGAAAACAATCACGAAAAGATTTGTGTGTATTTTCAAAGCCGTCCCACCCGAAGGGTGTAATGGTTTTCATTTCTAACAATGGAGCCACTAAGCCCATTTTTGTTGAATTAGGTGGCAAAATTAACTCCGTTTATTATATTGAGAAATGCTTAAGACCATTAATAAAAAATATGAAGAGTTTATATCACGAAAATGATTGGACATTTCATCAGGATTCGGTACCATCACATACGTCAAAGAAGACATTGGATTTCCTGACAACAAAAAGTGTACGTTTTATTCCATTCCAGATTTGGACTGCTTCATTATCGGAACTATCGTCATATGATTATTATTTTTTTGAGATATTTAAAACACCAAATTAATAAGAAAAAAGTTATGAGTGCATAAGTATAAGCCAACTGAAAAGACTAATACAACAACAGATCAAACTGATTCCTTTAAAAATGATACAGAGAGTATTAAAACGTTGACCGCGCTTATGGCTCGAAGTCTACTACAATAAAGGTATACAAATTAAATAAACATAAATTTTCAAACCTCTGTATATTTAATTTTGTTACTATTTGAATTCCTTCAAGTTTTTTATGTACCCCCCTGTACATAAATCTAGGCTAGTAGGTAGGAATTAAGAAATACAAGAGGAAGAAACATCTGTCTCGTTAGCTCAGTGCTAAGAGCAATCGGCCGGAAATCGGAAGGTCCCGGATATCAAACCCCGGACGAGGTGGTTGGTTTTTCTTAATTTATAATTTAATTCAGAATCGAGCTTCTGCTGCTATTATTATTAAATAATAGAAGAAAAATAAAATAAACGCAAATATTTGATGTATGGTGGGTTATATATTAATAAAGTCGGGATTTTTTGAGGGCATTTACATCATTCATAAGCAGTAATAAAATTGAGCCATCATACAAGATAAACGATAAAATCCAGCTATCACGATAGGATCCAGGAAGGCCAACGCCTGGAAGGTGAGTTATATTCCGTGTATGGACAAAAGAAGCTATGCTAATGTAAATTGCAAATTTGAACTACAAAAATTGATTCGAAGAAGCGTTTCGTACTGGCAGAATCCCTAATACTCCTCAGTACGGAGTAAAATTTAATGGAATTTAGTGGAATTTTTTCCATTTTTCAAATTTACGACGAACTATGTCTCCAAGCTTTCTCAAATTTATCCCATTTGCAGTAGTCTGCACACGTTGATTCCCACATTGTTGTTTCAACACTTTGCACTAATTTTGAAACAAAATGTCGTTCACTCACTTTTAATATTTTAAACTAACCCGACTGAATTAGCTCGAAAATAAAATATTGTCTGATGTCAGTAAAAAGCAGCTACATGCAAATCAATCGGTGATTATCAGCAGATCAGTATGACATCAGTACATCATTACCTCTTACAATGTAATATGCTTTATTAAGATATTAGTGCTGCTGATAATCAGAACATCAGCTCATCAGTACATCAGCATATCAATGGTCTGGCGTGCGCTTGCCAACATACAAGTTTCGGTATGTTTAGCAAAGTAAATCAACTTTCCTCATTAAAATCACAATATGGAACAAAAGTTTTGTTATTCCTAGTTTTTGTTCTAGGATGCGTATCTATAAAGGAAAGACCTCAAGAGCTTCAGCCACTCCAACACAATTGCATGAAGCAGCAGTGACTGTTTTGGATAAATACAAGTGTATGAATGCTGCTGTCAAAGAGTTGAATATACAACGTTTGGCATTGAAAACACATATAACTATTAAAATCCAAAGATGGGACGCCAACCATTGGTTATAAAATTCCGAGACAGGTCTTCACTACGGAGCAAGAAAATTCTCTTAGAGATTATTTTCTGCAGATGTGGGTTATATTTTAAGGACTAGGTATGTCCCAAAGATATTCGTCGTCTTGCCTACGAATGTGCCTTGAGATACAAATTTGAAATGCCAAATACTTGGACTACAAGCAAAGGTTGGCTTACGATACAATATGTTTGAAAAGGAGGAGGAACATCGCATTGTCGATTAGAAAGCCAGAGCCCGTCAGCATTGTATATAGTAAGTGAGATGAGTGCTATAATGGATCTGCAATTGTGTTTTTTTTTTCGTAGATTATACCCAACGGTAAAAATTCTTCTTCTAAATGATGTGTCCATATATCAATCGTGGAGGACGTGGAGGTCCGTTTTTAAAATTATAAAAAATAAAAGAACACGATGTATATAACAGAAATATGGACGACCGAAAAGTGATTGGAAACCAATTTTCTGTCAATTTGGTCAATCGTGGCAGTTTTGATAAAATTTGAAAAAATCAAGGAATCTGTTATGACGGATACACCCATTAAAAATGTTCTCAGAGCAGAACAAAATAAAACTATAGCTAAAACGAATAAAGTAAATAAGAAGATATATAAAGAATATAAAACAAAGTATTATGAAAAAAAAAATGAAAAATACTTGCATCAAGCTTGGAAGAAGCTACGAAGCTTATTTTTTTTCCAGGCAAAATTGGGTTCAATGTAAAAATGTAAAAATTTGTAAATATTGGGTCCATGCCAAGTGGCATATACTCGTAAATTGTGATAATGATTTTGATGACTGACATTGATGAGTGTTAATGTTGATCTCATTACTAAAAAACTGTTGATAAAGGTAATTAAGACTAGAGACAATTATTTGAAATGTTGAAATATTGAGTTAATTTATTCGGTGTTCTTTGAAGTTTAAAAGATTTTGTTTTATAATAGAAGTATATTGTGGATTTGACATAAATATGTAATTATAGCTATTTTTCTGTTCTTTTTCATTCAACGTGCTCCACACTTCTGCTCAATTAACCCCATAGAGAGATATGTAAGTTTTGCAGCTCTGACTGAGTTCCTTCACATACCTACATATATGATATTATTTTTTTAGATATACATATATATCTTGTATAGTAAAACAGACCCATTATATCGATTATAGATCAAAGAGGCTTTATGTTAATGTATATAATATATATATATAGATTTTGGAAAAAAAATACTCAACTAGTCCCTCCTTAATCTAAATCATAGAAAATATCCAAACCCCACAGTTTTATGGTTTTTATCGTTTCTCAAATGTCTTTTAGTTGCATTTTGTTTGTATTCAAAAAGGGAAATTTTAGAGTGGAGTATTTTTTCACTGGAAGATATTTAGGTTTTAATTTCAATTAGAAAAAATCGTTATTTTTTTACAATACTTTTAATAATAAATAGACATAATAAATATGTCACTAATATAGTTCGAATAAACACATCAGCTAATTAAATTATAATATTTATTGTTATTTATAATGACCCATGCACGAAAAACCCAAGTTGGTTTAATCTCCTTTATATACTCATGACAAATAATTTATTTCCTGGTTATGCAGGGAATGCATACCATTGCCAACATATTGTTGACTACCGAGCTTACAGCATTTATTATTTGATTCTTCACAGTTTATAACATATTTTGTATTATCATTTGATTTAATAAATTTAAACGGAGGTGCCGTGATCTGTTTTTTGCCACGGTTTGGGAAAAAGAGGTCATCATACTTGAATATATCTCCGATTTTATCCTTTTTCCCACGATTGGGAACAAAAAGTTCATAATGGTGCTTGAATAAATCAGAAAGAGTGGAAAGATGTTTTCGTCCACGGGGAGGAATAAACGGATCATCATCGTAATTAGAACCTATAATGATTTACATATTGTATTTATCAGGAAAAAATACCATAAAATTGTTATTACCAAATTTTGGTTCAATTTCTTCCCGCCGTATTAATATGTAATGCGGTTCTTCAACATATAAGGGACCTTCGCGTTTTCCTGTCAGATTTAAAGTGTTCCAAATATTAAAACCTGAGTAGCTACCTCCGGCATTCAGAGCACATAAATTTTCCAACTGGTTATTTGTCCATGATATAATTTTTGATAGTATTCGGTCATCTCCAATATTTGCCATAAGTTGATTTAATTTATCATTCCTGTTAAAAGAAAAAAGTTTTTTTTTTAATTCGAATTCTTCTCTAAATTATATTATATTTTCTATAACTCAATTTTTTAATAATTTATAATTTTCCTTCATATCATGAAAATTTTAATTTATAAAAAAAAAATAAATTTTTTTTTTTTTTTTCATATTTTTGAATAATTACAGAGTAGAAAGTCGCGAATTTTCAGTATGTATTTGAATGTTAAATTATTGTTATTATACTAAAATAATTAACCACAGATCAATGATCTGATTAGCCGAGGTGTTAAATTCTTCAATAATCTTAGAAATTCACTAAATGCCTTATAACCTTTGATCTATGTAATTCAGATATTTGCTATATTACTACCGTGAACTTTATATATCACATTTATATAATACATTTTCTTTTGCTTGCGTCTCGGAGGAGGAAGTTTTTAACGCTATTTTCTCAATAACGTCAATTCGTTAGGTATTGGTGACGTACATCCTAAGTTTATAAAATTGCTTATACGTATAATCTTGCCATCTTTAACGCATATTCTAAATAATGTCATTTTTCGTTCATATTTTCCCTCCTCCTGGAAGTTGGCTAAGGTTATTCCCATACCAAAAAAGTCTCAATCGAACGCCACTGAATACCGACTGTCCGAATTCCTGTCCAAGGTTCTTGAAAAGCTCCTTCATTTGCAAATTGTGGATTATTGTGAACGTCATAGCTACTTGAATAAGTTTCAATCTGGTTTCCGGTGCAAGCATAGCTGTACAACTGCTCTACTGAAGGTCACTGATGACTTACGTTTGGCATTAGATAGTGACATGATAACCATTCTCGTTCTCTTGGACTTTTCAAAAGCATTTGATTCTATAGATCATTCTCTACTTATCAAAAAACTAGTAACTAATTTTAGTTTTTCAAACTCGGCATCCAATCTCATTCAGTCTTATCTTTTTGATCGGTATCAACAAGTCACATGTAATGGAAATTCTTCTGCCTTTTTACCAAATACTAGTGGCGTACCTCAAGGCTCGATATTAGGCCTACTATTATTTTCCCTATTCATAAATGATCTGCCGAATGTTATTCTTAATGCTCATAATTACCTATATGCTGATGACTTACAAATTTATATATAAGGCCAGTTGGCTTAATCGAAGATGCTGTCGATCGCTTTAATAATGACCTTTGCTCTATACATGAGTGATGTATTCCAAATAAGCTTCGTTTGAATCCAATCAAGTCAAATGCTATTTTAATCCGTAGGTACTGACGGGATACGTCGTCACTGCTTTTTGTTGTACTCAATAGTGTCATCGTGCCTTATCGTGAAAAAGTAGTGAATCTAGGAATCATTATTAACAATACACTTTCTTGGTCCAATCAGATTTCTAGTGTTACCTCTGAGTGTATGAATGTCTGCGTAAGCTCTCGCTCTCGGCCTCCTACACTCCACTTTCCACTAGGATGATGCTAGCTAAGTCACTCATAGTACCACTTTTTACTTATGCTAGCGATATTTGGTCCAAATCTGATTCTGTTTCCCTACGTAAATTGAATATTGCATATAACTCCGTTGCTCGGTATACTTATAACTTAAGGCGTTTTGACCATGTTTCAGAATTTGCTAGGACTATCTTTGGATGTCCCCTTCAATTATATCTTCTGTTTAAAGATTTGCTATTTCTCAATTGTGTTATCTCCTCTGGCAGACCAGACCTACTTATTTATATAAAAAATTTTGTTTGTCCCAATCGTCACGTAGTGTTAGTCTGTCTGTATCTGGAGCTAACTTCTCGGGCACTGAGAAGCAATATTTTGCTCGGACTGTCAGAGCCTGGAATAGCTTACCTTTGATGTTGCGTAGAGAAAGAGGCGTTGGTATGAATGTTTAAGAATGTATTGTTTGAACATTGCCGTAGAAGCTAAATTGTTTCTTTTTCCTATTTTTTCCTATTTTAATATTTCTTTTGCTCTTAAATATAAGTTCAGAATTTTTATTTTTTTTTTATTTTTTTTTCTCTTTTTTTTCCGTATAATTTTAGTTACTAATTGTTTTTATATTACATTATTACGTGAGTTAGACTAAGCTATTTTTGTTCACACTATTTTTACATCTACCTACATATAGTTATAAGACCTTTGGCCTTAATTATGTTGAGCATTATAACAATAATAATATAATAATTTATATATTTAGTATAAGTAAATATTCATTAAATATTTCTGTCTTAAATTGCTTCAATAAATCTTTTCTGGATCCGATAATTCATAACTTCTTGCACTTCTTTTCAATCTGGTTTTTTTGTTCAGTTTGCTCAACTAAATACTTCCAATTATTTAAAAAAATAATGTACACTGCTTTAAGGGGTTATATACATCTAAAAGCAATTTTCCCCAACGTTTGGGACTTTTGTTTTTTTAAATAAATAGTTTGGCAGAAATATTTTTTTTAAATTTTTTAACACAATATCAATAATCTTTAAAAAAATTTAAATTTTGTCAAACAATTTAATTCATTGCGGTGGGTGCTTATTTTTGTTGACGATAGTCATCGAAGAAAGCTTTTTCGGTGCCATGAAATTTTGCTATTTTCTTTCAATCGATTTCGCTCAAATGTTGTATATTGGTTGAAAACTATATTAGCTGTGTTCTTTTGTGTACCTTGTTCAAGAACTCGCATATACTGGAGAGAACAAATTGTTCTGTTGATTGTACTCTTCGCTTCATTTACAAATCTTCTATGAAAATGTATGCGGCGTTCTTTTGTGTATCTTTTGTTCTGCCATGTTCTGCGGACACAAAAGAACACAGGTATTATTTAGTACTTGTTGTAGCCGTTTTTTCAAAACATTAATTTTAAGAAAAATGGTAGCTAATCAAAGTTGGAAAACTGATATTCGGTCATCATTTTTGACATTTTTGTTTTTAAATAAATATTCTTAATTTCAAAGTATGAAAAAACGATAACGACAAATACTAAATAATATTGTTTTCAACCAATGTACAAAATTTGAGCGAAATCGATTGGAAAAAAATAGGAAAATTTCGTCGCACCGATTTTCAAAACAATGTTTTGAGAAAGACGCGTTTAAAGTTTAAACTAATAAAAAAAGCAAATATTTTATATACTTACTGAGTAGAGTGACTTACAGTAAATATTAAAACAAAGAAATTGAAGGTAAAAACCGGTTTGAGGTATGTATAAATGCCTCTATAACTTCGATATTTCTGCGAATTTATGAACATTTTTTTTAGGCTAATAGACAACAGATGAATCTATATATACAAATATAATATTACAAAAAAAAAAAAAAACTTTTGTCGACTGATTAGGCGGGTACAACCCCTTAAATAATCATGACCTGAATTGTAAAACTTTGAAAGCATAGTTTCTTATGCAATCATTAAATTACGAACTGAGGTGGGAAAGAAACCGAGTTCATACTTTATTATAAAGCCAAATTTTCTTTTAATTAATCGATATTTTTTGTAGATTCAATTGCATAAATCTTCTGACCCTATATTTTCAAAATAGTTTGATGAAAAATAAATAAGTGTGCCACAATTTTGAGCAATGGTTCTTGAAAAAACTTTTTAGTATAATGGGGTATTTTTCTGTACTTCAAAAATCATTTTAAAGGTTGAAATATTTTCAACACTTATTGAATCGCCGGCATAAGTGCGGCCATCTGATTTTACTATAACCGAGGAGATTATGATAATCAGTTCTAGTTTCCAAAAAAAAAAACTCATCAAAGTTTCCATTCGTACCGTGTAAATGTAGAAAAATTAATATTTCATTACACCGATACATTTAAAACTGGCCTATCTGCGGCTGATTTAATGGCATTGTGATTTAAATGGGCCAATGCCTATCAAAGGAACTACTGAAGGGAAGCAAAATTGGCCGAATGTACTGAAATTGAGAAAGGTACTAGTGCACACCATTTCATTCGATTACCAATATTAGGCCAGTTTCCCGATTTCTAACGAATTTATTCGAAAACTTTATTTATTGTTATTATTTATCTCCAGAATCTAGCTGCCATGTGTGGCCCAAAAACAAAAGTGTTAAAATATCTGAATCCTCATTCAGAATTTGCTGGCTAATGTAATTTTAAACTTCTATGCAAAATTTCAGTGAAATTCATTAATGTTTAGAGATCGCTCAAATCGAAAATAGTGATATTTTGGCTGTTTTGGACTTTCACGAAAACTGAAAATATTGTCAAATTAAAAATTTATGACAGAAAATGTTGAAACTGTTTTCCTGAAAATCCAAAAGCCAAAAAATCACGATTTTCGATTTGAGCGATCTCTAAACATTAATGAATTTCACTGAAATTTTTGCATTAGGTAGCAAAGCAAATTCTAAAAGAGCATTTACAGATTTTAACACTTTTGCAAATCCATACATTTTTGAATCACCCA
This sequence comes from Dioctria linearis, assembly GCA_963930735.1. Classification (NCBI taxonomy): domain Eukaryota; kingdom Metazoa; phylum Arthropoda; class Insecta; order Diptera; family Asilidae; genus Dioctria; species Dioctria linearis. The sequence goes on along the minus strand of OZ005741.1, from coordinate 204,405,059 downwards.
AATTAGTATATGGCACAGGTCTTCTTGAGCTAAAAGCTGTTTTATTCTACTGTCACGTGGTAATTCAACCGTCAATTTTGGGTACGAAGTAATTTTTACTTTGCTTTGCATAAGGGGATTAATTGATGGTTGAGGTCAAACTTCTTCATTCGACCACCATCTTCAAAAGAAGTTTTTCACTTATAGTTTTTTAACCATGAGTCTCACCAATATTTCGTGCAGAGCTTTTTAGTTGAGAGTTTTTCATGTAAATATTCTTAGTAATGGAAGAGAAGCCGGATAAGACGACGCCAAATTTGGGACAAACATTTTTGATTTGTCACTTTGATGGAAAAATGAATTAGAACTTTTTTTTATAAGGAGCAATTTGAGCTATGTTTCTGTGATTATATCATGCATTTTTATATTATTATATTGCTTTATATAAAAATTTTAAAACGCCTTTCCACACTAGCCATGACGTAAAGTTACGTGGAATATTTGATAGTACGCTTGTATAGACGCTGAGAATGAGATGTTCGCAGGAAGTGTTTGATTCAGTAGAACATTTTCGTTAAATTTCAATCGACACTTCTTCATCAACACGTCGATCACAAGACATTCATGAGTAGTCCAAGATAATGAGGATATTGAGAAATTAGACTATTGGCTTGTTCATCTCTCAATACGTTCTTGGAGAAATTGCATTTAATATCTATTTTTACTGTTGTTGTTGCTTATGATGAGATTAATTAATTGCGAAAGCTGGATTGAGATTGGAAAAGGAATGATCTCTTGAATAATTGAATATAATTTCAAAAGTTTAACATTCTATAGGAAAATAAAGTATTTACTTCTATTGATTGCATGCTCGAGCTCTATCGATGTTAAGAAATCTCCAATCATCATAAATCCTTTGCTCAAACAAATGTGCATATGAAAGTCAAAGTCAATCGCCGATAATTTCAATATGAACTCGCACCTTTTCCATTGTACCATAGATGGCAGCAGAAATTCATGATACCCAAATTAGCTTATCAGATCGTAGAATTTTTCGAATGGATCGTATTGGGCGTCGTGGAGGTGGTGTGGCGATTTTTGTAAAAAAAAGTCTCTTAAATGTAAGGTTATATTGAGTAGTAGAAGTGACTCGGGTGTCGAGTATATATTCTGTGAGATTGTCTGTGGAGTGGATAAATGTTTAGTTAGAGCACTCTACAAACCGCCAGATCTTGTCTCTGTAGAGGCATTTATTTCCGACCTATCTCATTTAGTGCCACAGTATCAATATGTGGTTATTGGCGGTGACTTTAACTTAAATTTTTTTACTCCTTCTGGTCTGAAAAACACATTTCAATTAACTATTGATGCCTTAGATCTGTACCGTATAAATCATGAACCTACACATTTCTCAAACAGTTCATCTTCCCTACCTACTTGATATCTTTCTTACGTCCAACCTTCCCTCTGTTGTATTTTGCAATCAGGTATCACTTCCAGATATATCGGATCATGATCTTATTTTCATTACATATGATTTAATTCCGGATAAAGTATGTTCACCACACACCTTTTCATATTTCGCATACGATTTGATTGATTTTCAAGCTTTAGATTTCGAAGCTCCACTGTTTCCGTGGGATGCTTTTTATAGTATGGTTGATGTTAATGATTAAGTTGATTATATGTATTAATAACTCATTGAACTGTTTTCATGACAAATTTATCCCTCTCGTTACAAAGAATATTGTTAATCTGCAAAGCCCCTGGTTTACATCACACATTAGACAAATAATGTCTTCTAGAGATGTTGCATTTGCTATGTGGAAGCGATTTAGGATTCCGGAATTTTGGGAGGACTATCTAAGCCTTCGTAATAGGGCAAGTAGTGCTAAACATCTTTCTAAGAAGAAATACTACTCAACAATGTTCAGAGTTAATTTGCCGTCTAAAGTTCTATGGAAGAATCTTAAAGCTATCGGTATTAAGTCGAAAACTGTTACAAATACCATACCAGAAAAGCTCAATAAGATGTTTACTTCATTCACTAGTTCTTCTAATTCTTCCACTCTTTCTCCTTTGAATTACTCCCTAATTCACCCACCCGCAGTTTCTCATTTTTAGTTTTTGCAGTGTATATCCTGATGAAGTGCTCGATGCATTTCTTCGTGTAAAATCTAAAGCACACTCCCTCTAAGCATTTGAGAGTATACACCTAAAGTGAAACGACAACGTAAACTTTACGAATGGGTTTTTCAATAATACACCCAAGACCGTATAGTACATGAGCACTATACCACAGCGTAACAAAAATGTGTTGAAAACATACCTTCCTCTAAGCATTTGAGAGTGTACACCTAAGTGAAACGAAAACGTATTGAAAACGTACTTTTGGATTTATAGAGCCTGGCAGCTGTTTTGTGCATGTTAATTTGTTTGTCACTCTGAAAACAAAACGCCGCGTTAATATTTATTTATTAAAATATTGAAGTTTAAAAAAATTTGATTTGGTATACTTATAGTATTATTATTGCACTTTTGTTAGTTTACTAAGCAATTTTGTACCCTATCGATAATTCCAATTGTCTATTTCCTACTCGATGTACCTAACGTTGTAACGTAACGTAAGCTGAGGTTCTTTAATAAACGATTTTCTATTATATTCTTATTAAGGTTTTGTGATGCTATCAAATAAATTAAAATAGAAAAATCTGTTGTTTTCTTTAAAAGCCATTGAATCCACATGCCAAGCGTTTCGTAAACTAAACGTAATTTTCATTCCGAAAACGAAACATTTTAGAGTAAAGTTTGCGTAATATAATGTCAACTACCACTACACTGACAGTCTACGTTTCTCAGTTTTACTTCTGTTTGGCCTGATAATTCGTTTGTGTTTCGCAATCATAACACCAAAGCGTTTCTTTTGCGTACACTTCTATGCAAGAATGTTTACATTTTCGTTTTTGTTTCGCCTTGCTTGAAGGGCTGTTGCGCTTGATCCTTACTTAAGTAGAGAAAGCTAATAACAATAGGTACGTAAATACAAGAAATACCTCATACCCTCATTTCAATTATACCTAATAAGTGTGGCTTGAGCTCGTTATTTTTAGTTCTTTTCTTCAATTGACTCTCAAAATGGATTGATTACCTTAACTTAATATATCTTAACACTTTCACTTATTATCATTACGATATCTTCTAAATTATGATTAGAAGTAAGAGTGAAAAGCTTCGCCAATTTTAAATATTATACACTTACAATCTTCTTGCGCTTTTAATGAACATAAAAAAAGCTTATCTTCATTACTTTTCATTATATAACCTTATCGCTCAGTATAAGTAATCTAGGTGAAATCTCTTTATGCTTTATTTCCGGTATTCAAATTTTCGTTACTTATAGCACTGTGGTACCCTTGCTGCGTGACGGAGTGCATATAGTGTTCTCTCTCGATTGTTATCTACTTGTTGTAAAATTATACAATACGCTGATAAAATTTGATTGTTTGTTAAGCTGCGATATGTTTTCCGTATATGTATACTCGTACTTAAAACATTAGTTTGAAAAAAAATAAAAATAAATTGGAAAGAAGATCATAGTTTAATTGATACGAAATAATTTGCACTTCTGTTTTTCTACTTTTAAATTGCAAGTTCATTCAATACTTTCTGCCGGCAAAAAGTTTAAAGTTAGAGCAGAATGTGGCGCTAGATACTCAAGTGGGTACTGTTGGAAGACCTTCGACCTTCTAGCATAATTTTCGTAAGGTAATTTTGACAAGTTTTAATATTTGGACCGCGGCATTTTTTCCATTTTGAATATTTACGCATAAAGTAGCAAAAATTATTGATATCAATTTGAAATGAAATTTTTATTATAAATTAATAAAATTAAAGTCTTCTAACATGAATAATAACGTCAATGGACCATCCCACACAAGTATTCCTGATGCACTATGCAAACAGGTTTTCTGAGGAAGGGGTGAGAAGAAGTAAAGAGATATCTCTAGAAAACCAGTATGCATACTGCATCAGGATTACTCGTGTGGAATGGCCCAATGTCAGCTCATTTCAATATTTCAGAAAACCTAGAAAATATTGAGAAAAAAAATCGTTGATGCACTTACTCAACAAATAAAAAAAAGGATCAAACCTCTTTAGCTCCCACGGGGAGAAACAATAACATGTATAACATAGACTGTTTCATTTGCCATTTCATATGGAACAAGTTTTGTTGACAGGGGTGTGGCAATTACCTTAATTTCAAGTTTCATTTTCACTTTAAGAGTCATATTAATAAAAGTTCAATAAAATGATTATCAGAACTAGCTTAATACAAGTTCGCTGCATGGACACGTTTAATAAATAAACGGTCAACAATACATACATTTCATCACTTAGTCGGTGCTAGTATTAGTATGTTCCACTAAACATAGACCAAACACCAGATAAAATGTTATGCAATGCGACATAGAACAAAAATATAAAAAACTAAATTAAATCTAACTAAAAAGATTAAATATTATATAGACGTATTTTAAGGACATGTTTAGAGCCGTCAACAACAAAATGCCCAGCCAAATTATTAACAGCAATCCACATGCGAATAATAGGTTCATACAAACCAAAGTTAGACCTTGAGGAGTTGACATGCAATAGAGGTAGCCTTCTTAGATTGTGCCTATTATCACGGAAAGAGATTTTGTCAAGTAACAACGGGGAATCAACATTCGCGTTTAAGAGTTGGTGAACAAAAGTTACATCGGCAACCATGCGACGTTTCTCAAGTTTCTCATAGGTTGGAAGAATCAATGAAATATTCCAGGGTAGGTGCCTGAGAGCAAATCGTAAAAAGTTTCTCTGAACAGACTCGATGCGCTCGATGTGTGTACCGTAAAAAGGAGACTACACCTGGCTAGCGTATTCAATCGAGGAATCCGAAAACTCATAATCATAAGTGATTGGTGTCTGCTTCCTATGGAAAGTAATAACCTCATATTTGTCGATATTGAGTACTAAATTATTGCTCTGGCACCAATTATAAAGTTTTTGAAGGTCACCCATTACCTGTTCACAATCGTGAACAGATTTAATCTGAGCGAAAAGCTTAACATCGTCAGCATAAATCAAGACCTTACAGTACCTCACAACAGAGACAATGTCGTCAATTGACAGAATAAAGAACAACGGGCGCAAATGACTCCCTTGAGGTACGCCAGACGAAGCCTTCAAAACTCTAGAGATGGAATGTCGAAATAAGATTTGGTATGTTCTGTTATCTAAATAAGACTCCGTTCATTTTAGAAATATTGGGGGAAACCTATATTTTTCCATTTTAAACACTATCACGGAGTGAGATAATTTATCGAACGCCTTACTAAAGTCTGTATAAATACAATCTGTCTGATAGCCTTTTCCAAACCCGCAAATCGTATCCGAGACAAATTCCAACACATTAGTGGTTGTAGACTTGCCCGAAATAAACCCATGTTGGTTTGAAGAGAGCAAATTCTGACAGGAAGATGATAGTTGAGAGTAAATAAATAATTTGGGCATGCAAGATAATTTTGCAATAGGCCTATAGTTAGAAATTTCATTTTTACTACCTTTTTTGTGGATACGTATGATAACAGAGTTTTTCCATAGCTGGGGCAAACAATCACTATCGAGCGATTTTTGGAAAATAATTCTCAGCGGAGCTACCAGTGCAAGGCAGCATGAATTAAATAAGGCAGGAGGGATCCCATCAGGACCAGTTGTGAAGTCATTTGGAAGCCCATTAATATGATCGAATATATCCTCTTCTGAAATTGAAGGAATAGTGAATGAAACGTTACGATAGTCATTCATATGACTGAAGTTGTTATTTTGAGGCTGAAAATTTGACTAGGCAAAGGCATTGTCAAAAAAAGAAGCAAACATATCGCAAATTTTAGAGGAATTATCACTAGCAGAATCCTTGTACCTCATGGTATTGAGGTAGTTGTCCGTTCTTTTCTTCATATTAATAAACTTAAAAAAAATGCGTGTGTCACTAAATAATTTCGTACGCATACTGCGAACATACTCATCATAAAGTGTAGAGGAAAGTTCTTTGAAGTCATTATATGATGTGAGGAAGTTGTTGGGACTTATAAAGTCCTTATCCCTCATATAACTCTTCCACAATTTATTCTTTCTATTTTTAAGACGCCTCAGTTCTTTATTGAACCATGGTGGACATGTTTTAGAGAGCCGATGACGCGTGCAGGGAACGTGAGAGGAAAACGAATCGAAAAGAATTAAGTAAAATTTAGAAATGTCTTCGTCAACATTATTGCTAGACAGTAACGTGTTGAAACATAGATGGCATAAGATGCCATCTATGGTTGAAATCAATAGAGGTAAGGCACCTCGACCTACAGACTCAGTATGTCTACCTCTTCTAAAAATTTGATATGAATTGTCAAAAATTTCAGCATCGCGAAAACCGTAATACAGCCAAGTTTCAGTGAAAGCAACTATGTCGAAACAAGTTGCAGCAGAGGTTTTGAAGATTAGTGTGGTTTTTGTACGATTCCCCCTTACGTTTTGGTAGTAAAGGGATAGTGATTTGAGTTTTTTGGAGTATCGCTGCTTATTTTGGATGCATTTCTAGGTTGGCGCTCGGAAGGTACAAACAATTTAGTAAACGTGCCAGAGGACCAAAATGTGGGATCCAATAACTTGTCCCGCACATCTTCTGAGACGGTTAAAACAAAGGATGCGACCGGTTTAGAACTTTTACTTATCTTACGACAAGGAATGCCATCAGCTGCGATATTTTTGGACTTAAGATACTTCAATATGTCCTACAACGTTTCTGGAGAGAAACGGGTGACGAAAACACTCGAAGGTTTTGGTACTGTTCTCAAAGGGACAACAATACCATTACCTAGAGACGACTCAGATGAAGTATCATTCAATACCGCAGAAACAGATGCAGGTCTTAGAATGATGTTATCAGAGCTTTGACTCCCAGCGTTACTTAAGGCTATGACAGCTGAGGCACTCGTACTGGGAGTAACAGCGGGCAGGTGTAAATTGGATCGCATCCTCCGGCGAGGTTGTTGCTTGCGACGAGGCTTGGAGGAAGGCGGCTGTGTGGCACATCTGCTGACAGCGAAGAAGCATCAGTAGGTACTAGGCGTATGTCCATTCACAGAAGGCGTCACGTCAGGAGAAGAAGAAATGTTCAAGTTTCCAGACGTGAAACACTTAATATCCGAGGCGATAGCGCCAATAAGCAAGGAGTCCTTAGCAGCAGAAGCAGACCAACCCGCAATATCATTCTTGACCAGTCGGATATTGTACTGAATATCTTTAAGGATTGGGTCGACATCAGGCGGTGAAAGAGGCGCGTTACAATTGTTCGGCGGGGCCCGAAAATCATCAACAGTTGACGTCAGATATTCGAGACGAGTAGAGAGAGCATGCGACTTATCAAGTAAGAGGGATGAGTTTGAACTGAGCGCTTCAGAAAAATTAAGAAGCTGGTCGAGTTTTGAATTAAAGGTATTAAGGTCCTCGGAGATAGCATTGAGATACGACCAGTTGGCAGATATGTGCTTAACACTATCCGCAATAAAGGATTGGTCGTTTGAGAATGAATCGAAGATACCTTTGATAAGTCGTAGAACATAACACGGCTTAATCGCTAAACACTCGCCACAGGTTGTGACAGAAACAGAAGAACTCCGTAGAATACGTGGCAGGCAAGAGAAATAAAAAGATTTACCGCAAATTCCGTCACAAATGAAGACATCTTCATTGGTGGCAGATGAACATATAGTACATGTGGTCAACATATAGTACATGATAAATTGCAAGTATATCCGAGATTATTACTATTCTTGGATGCGTATTTACTATAACCTCAGAAATATCTTAAACTTGATTTTTAAGGAAATAAAATTAAACAATTTTTGTTTGCCCATCCTTAAAAGTAGGAATTGGAGACAGAGAAGAGATTACAAATGTTGCATAGCTATCTATTTCTATTCTAAATATTCATTTGGAAAGTCTACTGACTAAAACTGGATTATGGTGGATTTCGTATAGAACTTATTATTTGAAGTTCAGCGGAATAAAGTAGTTTAATCAGAAAGAGAATTAATTTTCTCTTAAAATATCTATAAGCATAATTTCTTTTATTTTGAATGAGTTGGTTTTATATGGGTTAGTAGAAACCGTATTTGATATCTGGGAAAATAAGAAAATCAATAAATAAACAAAGCAATGAAACAATTAAGCAACTTTTTCCTTTTGAAATTAGCGTTAAAATTTTTGAAAATCAAATCATACAGACACTTTTTAAACTATTAAAATTTTTTTTCAAATTACGTCGTATATTATAATTTAACTCACTGCACAGCAACCACCAGGAATAGTTCATGCCTCCAAGCTTCGAACAGCATGCTTCGAATTTTATCAACAGCCCTACTCTAAACTGCTGATAGTTTTGTTTATACTACAAATGCTTGGCTTTACCAAGAGTACTTCAAAAAATTTTATTCTTTTATTTCTGCGGTCAAATATTTCTACAAACACGAAAGTAATTTATTAATGTTGTCGTGAATACTATGATTTTGAGAATATTAAACATAAAACACTAGAATTAAAATTAAAACAGTAGACTCCATTAAATAAAATTTCATAAATGCCCGTTTTACGTTTATTGAAATACTTACATTTTTCTATCAACAGGACAATTGGGAGCACACTCCAAATACTTAGCCAAATATATCAATTTTTTAGGATCTCTAAGCAGTTCACTCCTGTCATTTCTATGTTGCCACCTTGTATTATCCTCATCACTGACATTATCCGAAAATAACAATTTTGTTATATCACTTCGACTGGTGATTGGTATATCGCCATTGGACAAATCAAATAAATTACCTCCATCAAGGTCAGAGCCACTGTAAGATTTTTTTCACTATTAGGATTATTTCGGGGAATATATATATATATATATATTTTTTTTTCAAACTAACCTCGATATAGAAGATTTAGCAATTGGCATTGACAATATTGAACAGAAATATGAAAACACTAACAACACGAAATATGGTGACATTTTCACTTGTTTTCTAGGTTTGAAAAGCTGAGAAGTGACTAAGGTTTTGTTAGGAAAATGTTTTCCTTTTAAATAGTTTTGCTTGCTTTCTTTTATATAAAATTTGATGTCTTTTGGGAATTATCCTCCTCCTTGCTAGCTGTAGCTGTAATATTACGGGTGTTTGGTCATCATATATGTTCACAAGAGAGCAATGTTTGTATTTACTATTTCGGCGAACCATGAAATTAATTCTGTGAGCTATGTGGTCTCAAAAGGAATCTTTCTTTCTTAGAAATCATTAAATTATGTATTATGATATGATTACCTATACACTCATGCCTCCGACTTATTTTTAGTTTTAATTTTTGTGTGAAACAAATAGTTGAAGCCTCAATAATTTAAATGTATCAGAAAAAAATAATAATTAAAGTTTGTTTGAATTTGAACTGATTTCTGGTGGCCGGAATTATGTGAATGGTGAAGAGTTAAGGTTTTCAAGTCGAAGGCAACTAAAGTTGCTACGTTTAATTTATAACTCAAATTGAATTCTCTTTAGCAAGATGCAAAAAATAGACATCGACTTTACCACCTGACTGACGAGAGTCAACAAGCATTATTCTTACCTACAAAATTTGTGTTTTTTATGGCGATATATCCTTTATTTCTAAGTATAAATCTAATATAATTATATAAAAATACCCATGAGAAGGTGGCAGTATGTTCAATGCCCATAACTTGTCAGTTGATAGATAAAAGATCGTTTTACTTTGTGTAATTAATTTGGATGTCTTTCTACGTAATATAATATAATAATACTACATACCTCCTTATACCTCTTCTGAAAGGAATCCGCTTGTAGGATAGTCGAGAAGACTCGGATTGTTGATTGTTCTTTAGAAATGAAAGTTTTACTGTCGATGATAGGCTATTTTATGGAATTTAAAAAATTTGTTCCAGTAAAGTTGTAGCAAATATGAGTATACATATGTTTGTAATTATTTTCCAAACCATTATTAATTTAAAGGATTACCTGAGATTCATATCCATTCGGTATTGATAATTGATTGTTTTGTTTTATTAATTTTGATACCATCAATAAATTAGCGTTTGTTCAATTCGTCCCTGAAAAAAAGGGTATAAAGAGTTCCTATCTACGATTTACTAATTCTTGAGTGTTCTGTAAATACATACCTAGTTTTCTAGTGGTTTACTCGTGCTTAGAGCTAAGTTATCTTTGTTTGCGTGTGTTCTGCAAGTGTGTTTTTCGGTGTGGAATTTATTATTGGGACTCAACCAGGTTGTATAGCGTTTTACTACACAGCGAGAAATGAAAGCATTCCGGATGCATTCCGAAAACAGTTTGTGAAAGATATGGAAACAATACGTTTTTATACCCAGTCCATTTCTTTTAATGCATTGATTTCCTATGACGGGATGGTATATGACCTGTAAGGTAAATGGAAGCCTTCCTTATTAAGTGTTTGGAACGTGAAAGGAAGCATTCTATATTAATACTTTGTTGAAGTGGAGTAGTGGCATTCCTTATTAATTCTTTAGAAGGTGAAAAGAAGCATTCCTTATTAATTCTTTTGAAGGTGAGAAGAAAGGTGAAAAGATGGATCACTTTCAAATTCAGTGGAAGGATTCATTCTGCTATTTCAGAAAAGTGTACGGAACCATTAGGCATAAGTTTTCCGGAAGGTTGGAAAAAACCATTCAATTTATAATCTCGTAATTAAATGAAAATAATCCACTTCTTCTAAAATAATGCACAAATCAGAATATTTTCCATCTGCAACTGCATGTAAATTTGCTTCTTTAATTGTTCTTAGAAAAACAAAGATGAAACTAAATGACTCATTTCGGCCTGCACGTACTCCCTCCAACTAGCCTCTGCAAATATAGCCGCAAAAATGTCTATCTCTTTTCGATAACAACACGAATGAATATATGTATTCATTACCCCTGCCTTTCTAAGTATTCCCTGAAAAGTATATAGCATGCTCAAAAATACGCCGCATTAATACATTAAGCTTACCTTCCTAAACCAGGTCAACGTAAGGTATGTTCATGTAATCATTACTAATGCATTCCATTAATAATAAACCTTATCTAAGTCAGGCATTCCCATTTTTGCCACTGGGTATGCATCTACTTAATTTTCTTATTCATGAATAGTATTTTTTCTGCCCTAGATGAAATCTCATAAGGTCAAAAGGATTAATTAAGTTTGTCATTCCGTTTGTAACGCATAGTAATAATGTTACAATCTTGGGGCGGCGGAAAAGAAGACTGTGAAGCGCAGGGCTACCAAGGTGAAAAGCATATGACAGGAAAGCAAGCATTCTTGATGGAAGAAATTTGTTGATGGCGTCGGATCTCCCAACGTGGGTACTGTAGTAGGGTACGATGGGGCCTGCAGGTAGGCCTATGTCACGTACAAAGAAGTTAAGTGCTCACATGCGCGATCCGATGGTTAAATAAAATATGAGATTTTTGGCTCTGTGGGTACCGTAGTAGGGTATAATGGCGACGAAGTTACATTCCATTATACATACATGGAGAAGTAGTTGAAGGCTAAGTAGAGGTTGATGAATGTTGGAAATCAAGTATGTATGTTAGTAGCGCTAATATACCTAGTATGCATGGTATGCTATAAGATTACTGGTGTTAATCTCTAGCCTCTTCGGTCTTGAATCAGGCATGTCTTAACCTTCGCGTGGTCCCCGCTGACAGCGCCATTAAGATTTGTATTTGCCTCTACTCTATAGGTTATGTACGGATCTTTTTAGACCTTACTAATAAGATCTTAGGCCCGAATGAATTAACCAGTCCCATTTTTACAAGGTTATCTGCATGCAAAGATACCCCTGGTAGTACTCATGACCTTATGGTCATGTTATACAAAGCCATACCAATTGGGTAGCCGACATTGCTAACTTGGTACTACGGGGTTAAGGAGCCCCGGATAGTGCTGCATTAGTAGTACTATTCGCCTCAACGCGGAGAAGACACCCTTGTGGGAGCATCGTAGTGGTAGTGGTGGCCCATATGCGGGTAGAGAGAGATTGTCTGAGTCTGCATGACTTAGGTGGACATTCTTCTTTGAACAGAACAGTATGTCCTTTGTATAAATGCATACTGCAACCCAGGATCTGAAGGATGTTCGCTTATGAATGTATACTTAGAGGATTGGCTTTCGGCGTGGAATTGCGCTAAGTCAACCGGGTTCCGTGACCCAAAGATCGGGAGAGATTTTAGATAGGTCTCGCTTCGACCAGTAAGTCCAATGTCAAGCATGCACGGACATAAACTAGTACTCTTGAGACAGAATATAATATATTCTGTACATTAAGACTGTCGTGAGATTAAGGCTTAATAGCTAGGTGCTCACGTAAAATCCTGACAGCTTTCTGGTACACTCTTGGAAATGGCTGGTACAGAAATTCTGAAACTGCAAGTTAAACTTTTGAAGTTTTCACCAGTAGCTAGAAAGCTCAGTGTCAGATACTTTTCTGGATGCGTAAAAAATTATTACTTTTTTCCTTATTTCTATTAGAACGAACGAATGAACGATGTTTTAAGCTAAATTTTTTAAATATTTTCTTAAAAACGCGACATTGTACTACTGGATATACTATAACAAAACTAACTTATATATTTTCAAAAAGTATTGATAAGTATCTTGAAGACAAAATTTAATGATTTCGATTGTGAAAATGATTGAATCATCAGACCACTTTGCTTTGTTATTGTATGAGTTTGTTTGGCTGACTCACGGCTTGTTGGTTTCTCCCAGAGGATGGAAAATACGTTATATTATTCGTGGGCAATAAATCAATTTTTCGTATTATTATTATTATTTCTATGCATTACAAACGTAGTTACTAGGAAGTCTACTATACTTTATGATCTCATCTAGGGCATAAATATTATCTACATATATGTATATATGAAGTCGTTATGAAGACTCAGATTCGGATACAACTTTGATAAACTTTTATAAATAAAAAAGAAGAAAAAAATAGTTTATTTTTTTGTTCTTAATTTAATCTGAGAGACAACTTTGGTAGTAATGCTCTATAATTACATTTAAGGGAACACTCACAACATGGAGATATTTTTCTGCACTTGATTACACGCCTAAATTAAAATTTTTTTCTGCTATTTATATAGTTATAGGTACATGTGTATTATCTACAATTTATGTTCACATAAAAGAAACATGTTTTCAACATTACTTTCATTTCCATTTCAGCGAGAAATCAACGAAGCTTTCGAACAACACCAACTAAGAAATGATGAATTGCTTAGATGCAGTAGTCCCGATAGTACGACCAGCAGTAACAAATTGCCTTCAAATGAGAGGCAGTTTTTCTCGAATGACACTGGCAATAGCAGAAAATTGAATGAAATTTGTAGTAGCGAAGAAAATGGAAAATTAACCACAGCGAACATGTCAGCTAGATCGCCATCTGATTACAATCAAGAAAAACTGAAGCTTGAGAATCAGTTAAAATGTCTTATAGAGCAAGAGAGGCATACAGAAGAATCGAATAGAAAATCTTCTAGTTCTAATGTACGGGACTCGGGTGATGTTAATGTGTGGGCAAATTCTATTCTTAAGGAATTGGACAACCTGATGGCATCAGATAAGCATATTGTTGCCACTGCTGGTCAGCCTGAATCTGATGGCACAAGAAGTGAAAAGACTCAGACATTAAATATCTTAAGGCCAGAGAAACATGTAAGTTTTAATATTTTGTTTTTGTTGCAAACATTTATATTTATTATACTTACATAAAATAATATAAGATCGACCTATTCTCTCTTGAGGAGCTGGAGTTTTAGTGTAATGTGAATGTGTAGTATCTGGACACCATAGCATTTTGAGGTTTACAATTACCAGAATGTTCCTTTCATGAAGTATAAATATTTCAGCTAGTTTTCTTATTACTCTCAAAATCGATTAAAGCATGCAATTTTCTAATTAAATCATTTCCCCAACCGCCGATAACCCAAAAATATTAGAAAAAGAATTTCTGATTTTTTCGATAAAAGAAAATATCACTTCTAACTTTTAGTTACAGGCTTTATTGATTAAAATTGGAGTGCAGAGTGTTAACGAATCAACATAAACATTGGAGTAATCAAAATTCCAAGATGAATTACAGTTATAACATAGAGGGTGTTTCCCCTTAGGAAGTTAATAGAGCAGGTGATGATAGTACTCACCAAGCCATACAAAATTTTGTATTGCAGGGGGGGGGGGGCAATATCAACCGTTTAGGAGTTTCAGGGTGATTAAGAAAAAAAGCTAGCTTTTCACAAAACACCCTGTATCTTAAAAGTCTTGGGTGAACGGTCACAGTTAAGAGCTGATTGTATGCAGAACTTTATGGCCTTTCCAAAGACTGCTCGGTTAAGCTGGTTAGCCCCATACCCCCTCCTCTAAGGAGTTACAGGTGTCTAAACAAAATGTTTCGGATTTTTTGACCTCTATTTAGTTTTGCAAAACGTCATTAACTTAACTTTTTTTTACAAAAACTGTAAATTGTAGACACTCCTCTTTAATTTGACCTATTATACCCTATGTGCTATCTGCAGCGGTTAAAGAGTTATTAGCTCAAAACCTATTCATGTCATACCGCATTAGCCGACATTTTTTAAAATGCCGTGTTTTCAGTCAGTAAGGGAACAAATTTAGGTTTGAAAATAGCTTTCGGAATAAGTTTTGAGCTAATAACTCTTTAACCGCTGCAGATAGCACATACGGTATAATAGGTCAAATTAAAGATGAGAGCCTACAATTTATAGTTTTTATAAAAAAGTTATGTTTTGCAAAAAAAAAAAAAATAGAGGTCAAAGTAAAAAAAGGTAAGAAAATCCGAAATTTTTAGTTTAGACAAGCATAACTCTTGAGAGGAGAGAGGTAAGGGGCTGGTTGAGCAGTCGTCGAAGCTCTGCATACAATGGCTCTTAACTGTGTACTTGTACTTTTTAAGATACAGGGTGTTTTGTGAAAAACTAGCTTTTTTTCTTAATCACCTTGTAAGTCCTAAACGGTTGCATTGCCCCCCCCCTTGCCATACAGTTTTTTGTTAGCCTAGGTGAGTACTATCACCTTCTGCTTTATTGAGCTCCGAAGGGCAAAAAGCCTGTATATTGGTCTTATAGTCTTATAATTAAAAATGTGATATTATCTACTGGGTAGCAGTGTTTGTTGAAAAAAATAATTTTATAAAAAGCAAAAGAAAACAGAGTTTCTTTTTAGTTTTCGATTCGAAATCCAAGTTCAGAAGTTGGATAAAACATAGTTACTTTCGACAATAGGTCTGTATGTTTACTTTTGTGTAAAAAAGCCTGAGTAAAAATCAAGTAAAAGCTTTCTTTCGGTAGAGGGGATAATACTAGATGAGAATGAAAAAAGTTAACAGACAACTTATGAGTAAAAACTGGATAAATCGACAAATTTGTCAGCTGTCAAAAATCAAGATTAATTTTGTTTTATTAATTTATAATTCTTTTAATAAAATCGGACTGATTTTATTTTTTCAAAAAACGCCCTGACAACTGAAAAAGTTATTTCAAATGACTTATCTTGTGTAAACATTTTTTGTTCAGAAGGGGAAATGCATTCAACTGTCAAATTTTTCTAGTCGGAGAAGTTAACATACACACATTAGGTCTGTTCGCGTACTTTTTCAAGGAAAAACATGAACAACGTCAAAATGTAAGATAAAGAGAGAAATTGAGAGTGACCCTTACAAAGTACGCGAACGGCCTCGAAACCTGTAAAATCTTGCAAATATTCAGGATCTGTAATAAGACTTTTCCTATCACATAGTACAATAAACAAATTTAATTTACCACTTTGAATACGTTGAAATGTTCTTGGAGAATATTCTACTTCTACTTGAGGAGTAACAAGTTTTTCCATTTTTTTAAAACTAAAAACTTGAAAAATAACTGAAAACCGGCGACGAGCTTTCAAAACTCTTTCGAAGTTTTCATTCGACGATTTTTCTCGAGTTAAATCAAGTAATAAATTGAACGGAGGGGAAAAGTGACGCCAACAATTTCTCTCTCAAAACTTTTACAAGTTTGTACTTTCAAGCTGGTGCGCGAACAGACCTATTATGGATAAAAAACTTTCGAGGCTGTGTAAAAGCTTTGAAGGCCTGGTGGGTAAAAACTTTCGAGTAAACATACAGGCCCAATATCTATTCAAAATGGATTATATTTTGGGTTAAATATTTTTGTTTTTCTTTTATAATTTGAACACATAATTCGATATCCCTTGAAATGAAATTTTCACAGATGATTGATTTTTTAATTCCATTCTATTCTACTTATTTAAAAATACTTTAATAAAATTCCTTTTTTATGTCAAATTAATTTTTTTGATCTGACGTCGCCTGCTAGCCACTTAGGAAATTGCCTGAGGTGGTTTTGGTAAGGTATAAGCGTTGGTGTCCGAATTTAAAAACAACAATATTCTCGAAGAAATTTGTTCAGTTGGGTTCTCGGAGTAGTATCATCCGGTTACCACCCAAAATGACATCTTAGGTTGTCAAATTAAAGGTTCGTTCGGGATCTATTAAAGGATGTAATTTCTTTTCAATCCGACTTACTTTGAAGTAAATGTTTTCACTCAAAACACATAATTCTGACACCCACAGATTGGTTGACTACGTTGGGAGTGAAGAAGTGATAGAACCCCATAATTAATGGTGGAGTTATTGTTTCGATCCAAGAAATTTTGTGGGATTTTACCGCATCATCATACCACTTTGTGAAGTATGGAGTAAACAAAAATTATTTTTGTTTTAGCCTATAATTGAGCCCAGAAATATTATTAATTAGTTTGAGAAATTGATAATTTGCTTCATTGTGTGTTTTTTTTAAATATTTTGAATCTGTAAACAAATCGGTTTAGACATTTTTTCAACGAATTATCTATCGTCTAATATATATTTTTTTATTAAACTAAAACATTAATAATAGTTATACTTACTAAAAAATTTAATTTTAAAATTGATTTTTAATCTAATCAATATGTCTGTTAATGTTATCTAGCGGTGTGAACTGAAACTATACTAAGTGGGTAAATACAAAGTTAGATAGTAGCGTACTACTAGACACTAAAATTAAGTATCTGGCGCATAATTCGCGTTCATTCAATGCGCATTTTAAGTGCATCAATTAAGCGTGTTGATTTTCAGCGCGCGAAGTACGGAGCTAGATGTTGCTCGCAATCTACCTGAATGTAGAGAAGTTCGGTGGAGATCAAGTTACCAGAGTGCTCGAAGCGCGCAGCTTCTATAATTCTCATTTAACCATAACAAATTTACATTCCGAATGTTTTCAGACGTTTTTGATGTTCGTCTTTCTTAGTTTCCTATTCATGTAGTCGGCCCATATTTGGGAGCTCGATTCAGATTGTATGTAGCAAATTATATAGACAAGAGAAAAAGAAAAGAAAATGCGAAGTTTGACAGCAAAAATCTACACAAGTTTTTTGTAAACTGATATACATTTTCTGTAATTCGTGTTTCTTTTTGTTGAGCAGTTTCATTCTTTAAAAACTCGAAATCAACTGTAGAGGTTTTTGCAAAATTGCGAAATCCATTAATACCATCAATTAGCACAATGATATCGATGTGCAAGAAAGTCCGCAAGCAGCATGAGCTCTGCTCGAACGCACCACCGGTGGTGTATCCATTAAAATGCTAGCTTGGCAGTAGTTGCTTGTGCATTGTATGCCCACTTTGCTTTGTTTCCTTTTTAGGATACACCTAGAATGCAAAGTTTTTCCCAAGAAGAGCTCACGGGCTGAATGTGTAAACAAAAATCAAGCTAATGTTATTAGTGGTCCCATTTTGAAAATTACACTGTATAAGGCAAACTACTTCCAACACATTAGGCTTTTTTGCTTACTCATTTTTAAGACAATATGTTATAATGAGTTTGTACGAACCTCCACATTTCTGTTTCTTTTTTTTATTCATCTAAAAAAATTACAAGAATTTTGCAAACGTTACAGCTTCCCCTCTTGCATGAATTATTCGGAGGCTTTTAGCTACTACAACATTTTTTCAAAGAAAATTGACAGCTGTCATAAGAAAAGTTCTTTTTATACCCTAGATGATGAAATCATAGAGTATCCTAAGTTTGTCATTCCATTTTTAGCTCCTAGAAATAATGATGTTAGAGCAAAATGGATTGAATCCCCACGCATAATATTAAAAATTATTTTGATTTTTACATGTCTGTTCATTAGTCCTCACGATTACTTGAGAACGCGTACACTTAGAGAGCTGAAGTTTTGTAAAAAGGCTTTTTAAAAAAAAGTAAAATTAAGTTCGAAAACGCGATAAATCGCGTAACTTCTTCATAGTATTGCCATACTAAAATTTCGTTTTCCACTACATATTTGGACACTCCCTAAAATCTCCTCAAAGTAGAGAGCTGAAATTTTGTACACAGTGCTTTCATATAAATAGTAAATATAATTTCAACAAGTAAAAAAACTATAATATGTATAAAACCAATTCTTGTGATACCCTAGATGAATGCCCGTATGAAATTTCGTATGATCATCCATCTGTGCAAATTTTTATTTTTCGCATATATTTCTAGAATGATTTGTCGGACTGCAAAAATGATTATAACAAATTTCATAGGATTTCATATTCTGAAGAACTTCTCAGTATAATAAAAACGTATGCGGCTGATCGTTTCCACAGTATCCGTAAAAAACCAAAGTTTTTGTATGGAAACATCAAGAAGGGGTTGCCCGATATAGTTTATTTTTAAACCTTTATTTACTGTTTAAAACACTGTGTACCAAATTTCAGCTCTCTACGTTGAGGCGTTTTCAGTCAGTATCCAAATATATAGTGTAAAACGAAATTTTTGTATGGCAACGCTATGAAGGAGTTACCCGTTTGGTCCCATTTTCGAAGTTAAAGTTCCTTTTTTTTTAAAAATCCGTGTGCAAAATTTCAGCACTCTAAGTGAACGCGTTCTCGACTTATCGTGAGGACGGGCAGACGCACGGGCGGACAGACATGCAAAAATCAAAATAACTTTAAATATTATGCGTGGATGTTCAATTCATTTTGCTCTACCATCATTATTTCTAGGTGTTACAAACGGAATGACAAACTAAGTATACACTATGATTTCATCTAGGGTATAAAAACGGCCTAAAACGGGATACCTCTATGATGCTGTCATACAAAAATTTTAGATTTTGACGTTTATTTTGAAAACTATCAGTCCTAGACGTTTTTATTTGTGTTTATGAAATCCCTATGAAATTAGTTATAATCATTTTTACTGTCAGCCGAACCGTTCTAGAAATATATGCGAAAAACTATTTCAACAATCAAACTTCCACTGATGGGTGACTATACCAAATTACATACGGGTATTCATCTAGGCTGGGGTATCGTGAGATGGTCTTAGAGCAATTTTAGCTTTTTTTGCTTGTTACTTTTAATTTTGTAATTTCCTTCACTACATTGTTTGCTTGGCTTTCTTCTATTTTTACAGCCACTTCGCTAAAATCTAAATCAGATCACACAAAATTTCTATTTCACCAAAACTATGTATAAACTAAACGCAAATTTTACATATTTCTCTCACCATACGAGTAAGTCTTTAGCCAGAAAGTTTTTTATTATATTCCCACATTTAGATTCCGTATACCAAAGAAAACTAAACTTTGCGTTCAACGACTGCATTTATTTATAATCTTAAGAGGCCACATTATATAAGTAATATCTTCTTTCCCATACTCTGCTCTGGGCTGCTCTTTAGATACATACTTGGATCGCAGAACTTTTATCTTTCTTCATAGCTAATTTATACCATATATCGTACTTACATCTGTTCGTCGATCTGTTATTTACTTTATTTGTATTTCTACTGCCTTCTTTAGTTTTAATTAGTTTTAGTTTTTATTTTTCTTATAAGATTTATTTTTACATTTGTATTTTCCATAATGTATGTATGTACGGTTATAAGATTATTAAGATCTTTATACATATCCTATCTGAATTGAATTGAAATCTAGGGTAAATTTCGCCAAATAAAATTTGAGGATACAAGGAAGCTGGATACATGATAACAATGATTGGCTTCTAATATCTTGACGTAGGTAAAAGAATTGCCACAGAGGATAGCTAATCTAAAAGCCTCATTCAAAACTTCTGTCGTAAGATGCATAAGAGATGAAATTCCCAAGAAATGGTCAAAATCTATGACAATTTATAAACTCTGAACTCTTCGTCGGCACGCAGGATAAAATGTCAATTTTATAAGATGTTTATCATAACATTTCAAGAAATGAGGGGCTTAAAGGTAAAGGAGTACAAGAAACATTTTGTTAAAAATTGAGATAAGTGCATAAATACAAACTAAATGTACTCAAAATATTAGTAGCAAAGAGGTATAACTAAATTTTATGATGAAAGATCATCGGGACACTATATCTTCACATCTCAACGACTCGTATTTTGCGCTCCGATCCTTAGCTAACACCATAGATAGCACAAGAACTAGATGTAGCCTACCATACCGCAGGAAAGTATACAGATTTTAAATGGCTGGTCCTTTCCCGAAATAGACCACAACATGTTTCTGAGGCACCAAGAACAAATGTTGCTTTCACAGCAGTTTTGTATACATTTGGTCGACTTCGTCAAAATGGTAGATGCGGGAAAATACGAATCACTTGACATATCTCTCCTCATTTTCATTTTCATGTCGCTGTACTGATTAAAGTAAAGGACTGGTGCACAGCACAACATATTCGGTGCGGTGGGAGGGATTTGTCTCGTTTTTATACCCTAAATGAAATCTGAAGGATATACTAAGTTTGTCATTCCGTTTGTAACGCACAGAAATAATGCTAGTAGAGAAAAATGGGTTGGACACCCACGCTAAAATTTAAAGTTATTTTGACTTTTGAATGTCCGTTCGTCCCCCCGTCTGCACGATAACTCGAGAACGCGTGTACTTAGAGAGCTGAAATTTTGTACGCCGACTTTAAAAAAAAAATGTAAAATTACGTTTAAAAATGAGATAAATCGGGCAACTCCTTCCTGGGGTTGCCATACAAAAGTTTCGTTTTCCACTATATATTTGGAGACTGCCTGAGAATGTGTTGACATAGAGAGCAGAAATTTGGTGCATGGTGTTTTCATAGTAATAGCAAATAAAATTTCGAAAACGGAATAAATTGGGCAACCCATTCTTGGTGTTGTCATATAAAAATTTAGTTTTTTTACGGATAGTGTGAAAACGATCAGTCCTATTCATTTCTATTGTACTAAAAACTTCTCCAGAATATGAAGTCATATAAAATTGGTTATAATCATTTTTTCTGTCCGACGAACGGTTTAGAAACATATGCAAAAAACCACTGCAAAAATCAAAATTGCTCATACGAAATTTCATACGGGCATTCATCTAGAGGGTATCATAAGAATTGGTCTTAGACCAATATTAGCTTTTTTACTAGTTGGAATACATTTTATTTTGTTGTCGTTTTTAGGATTTGATGACTTTTTATCTAATTAAATGATATTCATAAAATATTTGAATTAATTTCTGCTAGTAGTATCCCATTATAGTTTACGATAATTGAGATTACATTTTCAATCTGTACTCAAAATTATTATTTTAAATATGAAACTTGTTTTAAAATATTTTGTATACAATTTACATGGAACCAAAGGGTAAAGCAAGATTGGATTATGATTGAAAAATCGTCAGGTGATTTTTTCGTTCAAAAAGCATCATTAACACGTTCCCGCCGGCATGTATGGTGGATTGTACTGTGGGGCGGCATGAACCATTGGTGGTATGCACAAAGGAAGAAATCAATTTTATGTGTCTGTTTTTGTTAATGGACTTGGATGAAACTTTCACAGTTTGTATGGAATACTAAATAGCTCACCCCCCCCCCCACCTCCACCACACTCCACCCACGTGTTCGGTTGTTACGTCACTTTCAAAATGTCATATTTCGAGAAAGGAGCAACGATAAAACCGCAAAAAAAATATAGCAGCGTCAACCGAAAAAAATTTTGGTTAATAATAGTATTTCGTGAATTTACTGTACACGGTGACTTTAAGAATTCTTTAAAAAAACAACTGCGTGGGGGGGACCGTAGAGCAATGCCGTGTTTTTAGTTGTATTTCTGACATTCAGGAGAAAAAAATAAATGAAAAAAAATTTAGCTTGCCCCATATAAGGGTTGCAAAAAATGTGGCATGTGGGGTCTCAAATTAAAGAGGTAAAAGAGTCTGATCTACTTTTACCGTTTACCTTTCTTTCGTATACATTAGCGGTCTGTTGTGAACGTTTTTTGTTTGGGTGGCAAATTTCGCCGACGGAACTGTTCTTCTTCGCAAACACGATATTAAAATAAAACCATTTTTTCACTCAAAAAATGTCAATTTTCCACTTTAAAAAGGACTGGTTTCCTTTCTTTTCTAGATATGTGGTGAGGGACAAAATTTACATGCGATTTTATTCTACAAACAAGCTTTAGTGTTTATTTTTAAAAAAATAATAGAGTTTCTTTTATGTTGGAAGACAACCAAATTGAGCATTTTTCTGATAACCACAAATTATCTTGTCTTGATTCATGTAAACGTAGGATGGATTTCAATAATTCTTTTTTCACAAAATAGCTAAGATATGCCGCAATACTAGGGATATAAATTTTAAAGGGAACAATTTTATTAAATTGATTTGCGCCCACTGACTTATAACAATGGACTGAGCTATTTGCTATTTCATGTGGCACAAGTTATATCACCGTTAGAGCACCCTTTAAAACGTTTACTACATAAAAGACATGTAAAACTCAACCAATGAGATGGAATTTTACACCCGAATATCAAATTAAATTAAAAAAATATATTTTCTTGTGCCCAAGTGATATTTGAATCGTTTATAAGGAATTTAATTCATTTCGAGTTTAATTTTCAAATGTTATTTTTACCTGAATCCTGCGTATGGGCAAAAGAGACGGAGCATGTTAAACACAATCTTTACCTTATTCTTTCTGCGGTGATTGCATCTGTAGCCAACATAAAAACATCAAATGGCATAAGAAAACATTCAGTAAGCAATATTTTGTGTTGGTAGCTCCAACTCTGCCATAGGGCGAAAGAGAAAACTGTAAAACTTGTCACATTCTTTCCTATAGGAAAATAGCAATACGCTCAGTCCATTGTTATAAGTCAGTGTTTGCCCCTGAGAGTAATTTTTTCTTGTGGTATTGCATGATGGCTTTGCGCCAACCAAATATTCTCCTATCCAACTTAACAACTTTCCTCGAAATTTACAATTTATCCTTTCCTTTGCTGACGTCTTGTATACATTTGCACCCAATTAAAATGCTTCATTCACTGCGGTTCCCTTCTTTTACTTCTCTATTCATATTATGCTCCTCACCAATCGCCACAAGTGATGCCAGACCGGCATTTTTTGTGCTATTTTAGCACATTTCTTGCACGGTTTTAAAAACAGATTTTTTTTGCATATTTAATTATAAATGGCATAGTTTTAGCTCATTTTCTTTCTCATGCTGTTTTTGTATATATCCCATTAATGCAGTGAACTTCTTATGTAATAACCATTTTCAAATATAACCATAAACATAACCTTTAAAATTCGATTTCTACCTTATGCTGTGTGTTAGGTAAGGATTCAGAATAGATATGTTGAAATGTCAAATTCAATTGTGCTAACGAATCGACTACAACAACGTTTGCCTAAAAATCTACTGATATTCAAGTAAATTCAATTTTTTTTTTATTAAAAGTATGAGCAAAAAAAATAAAGAAAAATGTGAAAGATCACAATTTTCTTAATTGATTGGGATGAAAATACTCATTCCATAAAATTTTAGGTGGAGGTTTTTCGTTAAGAAGATGCAAACCTGAAATATTCCCTCATGTAAAATATACTTAAAATTTAAAATTGTTTGTCTGCTTAAAATATCTCTGTGAAAATGTCATTAGATAATTTGTCCGTTACAATGCTGCGAAGGTCTTAATGCAAATGCAATGATCTAAGGCCAATTCTTATGATACTCTAGATGAATGCCCATATGTAATTTCGTTTGGTCACCCATCTGTGCAAGTTTGATTTTTAAAGTGGTTTTTCGCATATATTTCTATAAGACAGAAAAACTGATTATAACCAATTTTATAGGATTTCATATTCTGAGGAACTTTTCAGTACTTTAAAACCATATAGGAGTGATCGTTCTCACAGTATACGTAAAAATCATAAATTTTTATATGGCAACACCAAGACTTAGTCCATTTTTGAAATTGTATTTACTATTTTTATGAAAACACTCTGTACAAAATTTTCAATGCTCCACGTTGACGGGTTCTTAGAAAGTGTCCAAATATGCAGTGAAAAAAGCAAATTTTTGTATGGCAACCCTACGAAGGATTTGTCAAATTTTCGTACTTAATTTTTCTTTTTTTTTCGAAGCCCATGTGAAAAATTTCAGCTCTGTACCCGCGTACCAGAGTTATCGTGAGCACGAGCAGACGGACGGACGGACGGACCTTCCTCCCGTAGGTAATTCGAGCAATTTCGATAGACAAATTTGGTTGAATATGAGTTTATTATTATTGTCTTTTTCCCATCTAGTCTTAATAACATTTTTTTTGGATTCCGAACCGAATGCATTTACATATAATGTTAAAGCTATATAAAAGAGTAAGCATAGAAAATAAAACCTATGCATCGATCGTGTCTGTATTTATATTTGTTCAGGTATATAGTTTCCTAACCAAGGGTTTTGCTTATAAATTAAAATATACATATCCAATATGTAATAAATATTTTTTTATATATAATTAAAATAATGACACAATTTAAAAAAGAAAAGCTGCTGCATTTATTCAGAACATTTTCTCGAAAAGGCATTTTTTAGCGCAATCAAAATACGAAAATAGCTCATTTTTCAGGAGGCCTTCTGGCAACACTGGTCGCCGCCACAGCGACTGATGCATTGCCTGCATCTATTGAATGAAGATCGCATCTACGACCCATCCACCGCCCCGAATATGTTGTGCTGAGCACACTCCCATATATAATATGGCCTGCTTACCTTCTATTTCACGTGGGCACAATCTCTTGTGTCAAAAATAGTTCTTACGTCGGTGCCAACATTGAAAAAATCATTAGCGGGAAGTTGAAAAAGTGAGCAGCACGCAGCTCCAAAATGATTTTAATATAACCTTTGGAATTTCTTCTGCGTATCTAATGAATATATTGCTTTTGGTAAAACAGTTTTTGTCAGTAATAACGCTAAATAATTAATTAAAAAACTTTTATTTCGACTAACCCACTTATTTATTTGTTCTTTAAAGTTCTCCTCAATTGGTACTAGGTGCTTAGACCGAATGAGTCGGCAATATATAAGTGAACCCACTTTTTGCAGTGTATTTCTAATGAAGTAGTCAGTCCATATTATATATGTCAGTGATGAGAGATATGTCGAGTGATTCATATTTTCCCGCATCTACCATGTTGACGCAGTCGACCAAATGTATACAAAACTGCTGTCAATGCAACATTTGTTCTCGGTGCCTTAGAAACATGTTGTGGTCTATTCCGGAATGGACCAGCCATTTAAAATCTGTATACTTTTCTGCGGTATGCTATGCGCCATCTAGTTCTTGTGCCATCTATGCAACACTGAATATTCATTTTTATGTTCAGTGCAATTTATCTGTGGATATTTTAAAAATGTTTCGAATTGATCGTTTTCATAATACATAGATGTGAAAATATTTCTATGACAACACTAAAAGGGAAGCTGTTACATTTTCTACGTTCTCAAAGAAAATGCCCTTGGTATTAAGCTGAAAAAGTGTAGAGCATCTCAACTATACATTTGAGCTCGGATAGAAGTATTAAAAATTTACAGAATTAAGTACTCTGAGCACATTAAATAGGTAGCATATTGGCCTTCATTTTAGTGACCTTCGTTTTTCTGTGACAATTACAGTAATAATCTCCATGACTTGTTTAAAATAATATTTTAGTTCCTCTTAATGAGCGTAAATCTAATTTCGGTCAGCTAGCCAGTCGACTTGTGTATGTATATACATAGAATACAATAATCATGGCTTGTATTGTATCCAATAACAACATAGTTTTGTCTTTAATTGCGTTCCAGATAATAACATATTTCATATACTAATCCGTTTTTTAGATATTGACTAGAATGACGTGTGACTTTTTCAATCTTACATTGTGTTGCTCTTTTTCACAGAAAATATTTGGACATGTATTTTGTGGGCGAGATTTAGACCTTTATATTTTGTATTTTTTTCTTCTGTGATCTAGCAATTGGGCCACCAGCCTTTTATCCGATTAAGTTCACTTTCTGTTATTGTCATTCTGATCCAACTTCCTCCATAGAAGCCACAAAGATGCTTCGCATTTTCAACTTAAGTAAATGAAAGACAGATTTTTTTTTAAATTTCTACGGATATTATGCTTACATCAATAGACTTTCAATTATGAAAATAAGTATTACTATTATTGGATGAGCTGATATTGTTGAGATTGAGAGAAATTATTCTGTTTAAAACCTGAAATTATTGCTTTATTTTGTATCGAATGAGAATTGGAGCACATCTTAGTTGGTATATTACCACATTTACCTGGTGATGATAATTTTGACCAGGTTATAGAGGACATTTCAATATGCATACACCTAGTTACATAAGTTTTTATCATTATACCTACATATTTAAACATTTCTAATTAACTCATTTTACATTTTATACATATTTTAGGCGACAATACCTTTACAGTCTTTTAACCTCAACGTGCAATCAACGGATTCAAAGTCTCCTACTCCAAAGAAAACAGCAATAGCTAATAATCCAAAAATGACGTCATTATTTCCTCTTAAAAATTCCACCACACAAGAAGTTGCAAAAGAAAGTCTTTCGAAACATCCGTTATCGACTCTTAAAATTGAAGAAGGTGGTAAAAGCAATATGGATGCTAGATCATCACCGAATGGCTCATTGTTTACATCCAAAAAGGAAAACAGCCAACAAAATTTTCCGTTTTTAAACGAAGTAGGAAAGAAAGGCTCAACATCAACAATTTGGACATCTGAAGAATCAATTCTTCGTAGCGCAGGAACAGTAGATGAAGACAACAAGTCAGAATTCATAATAAATTACTATAAAATAATCTGAAATTTTGATTCTAATAAGTATTTTTCTTTTAGGTCAACGTCTTCTTCTGCTTGTGAGGATACATCTACTGCACTCAGTTCCGGAAAATCTGGTAATTCC
This sequence comes from Dioctria linearis, assembly GCA_963930735.1. Taxonomy (NCBI): domain Eukaryota; kingdom Metazoa; phylum Arthropoda; class Insecta; order Diptera; family Asilidae; genus Dioctria; species Dioctria linearis. The sequence continues at coordinate 204,377,635 of OZ005741.1, read as the reverse complement.
TTAGATTCTTCTGAAAATGATAACGACTCCAACGAAATATCATCTGGTACTTCAAAAAGAGTGAATAAAAACGGGTGTTGGAATAGCACCAATATAAATTCTTTAGAAAATAATAATTCTTCTATATCGAATAATCTTGAAATCTGTGATTCCTATCCATTTCGAAGGAGTAAACCATGTACCAGTGCAAATACTGTTGCCGAAGAACCTGATTTGCTGGAGGTTTTAAGCCTTTGTGGTGGAGTTAACTATGATGATGATATATTCAACTCAAATTTAAGCTACTTCGACACCATAGATACTAAAACCAGTGATATTGAGGACAATGAAGTTGTTTTGAGGAATAAATCAAAGTTAGAAATCAATGAAAATTGTCCCCATGCAACTTTTATTTCAAATGATCGCACTAGAAAGTGCCGAAGTCATTCAATAGCGGAAAGTTTATTTCCACAGATTCAAAATGATTGTGAAATATATGATAAATTTCCGAACAAAAATTCGAAACCAAAGCGACCTTTCCACTTACCTTTTAATCAGGAACCTTTCCGAAATGGGAATTCTTCAAATATTCGGGAATTACCATCGCCAAGTAGTGCTTCGTTGCATAGTGGACATGAAAACATGGTTATACAAGAATTAACTACGAAATCAAATTCAGCGCCAATTTTATTGAAGAAAGAGAAAATGAATGATGTTTTCAGTGCGCACCAAAATGTAAGCGGCATCTGTTGTTGGTTTATTGAACTAAATGTTAATCGATTTTCATTTTTAGAGTCTTCGATATTCGCGTTCGCAGAGTGATAGATACTTGGCAGGTAAGTTGGGGGACTTTTTTTTTTAAGTAAATTATGAAATTTTATGTGAACAATAATCAAGAGAAATGCACTTCGTCACGTCCTTGACTCAAACCAATAATCCTTCCTGTGCTACGGCATCATAAGGAATCCTTTCAGCTTTGGCAACATCATAAAAGGAAATATTATGTATACATATTTATTATTGTCATTATCATTAATCTCCCCTAATACTTTGAGGGACAGTTTTCTCAAAGTTATTTTGTTTATAAAAATTTCGGTCTTCCCGTCCAATAAGTTTCTTGCTGATTCTAGTTCATAGCTTGCTTGACAGGTGACCAATCAAATTCCACTTTCTCCATTTTATTTTGTCCATAATACTCTCACCAATATTCGTTTAAGATTGGGTATTGGCAAAACCAAAACCCTCGAGAATACTTCCCAAGCCATGAAACAGAAACCTATATGTGTGCGTTCGAAGTCCGTTCTCTAAACTCTTCTATATTGATGCTTATGGAAAAATGACAAACATTGACTTTATATATGCTATAGAGCCTAAACTACTTCCATACAGGAAAATAGTCTTCTTGTTACTTACAGCTTGGTTCCTTAACTTCCCAAAGGGTACATTTACTATATACCTTACTTAACAAAATAATTAAATAGTTTTGATTACAAAGTAAACTTACCATTTTACGCTCAATACCTCTCCAGCTAAGTGACAATTGGGCAGCCGGAGTCCGAATCTGTAGGTAGCTAGGGTCGATATCATCAGCCCACGGTATCCCATGACGGCACAGCGGCATTACAATGATTACTCAGCTGAGAATTTTTGTTTGAGGAATCGTAGTCATTTGGTTAAGATACATTTTTTTAAATAATTTTGTTAGAAGAGGTATGAAAATTTTATTACGGTTCGCAAGATAAGAAAGCAAGCTTAAGATTATCCCAACACCATTTTTCTGTATGTATAGTAGTTTAGGGCGGAGGAGCTATTCAAATCAAACTTTTGTCAGTTTTACATAAGAACACTGCAAATATTTTAGAATGTAAGGACTACGTTGGGCATCGCATGCGGTAGGGAGGGAGTCTGTTTTATGGCTTGTGAAGTATTCTCGAGGGCTTTGGTATTGGTAATTTTTAGGATACACATTTAACACCTCTTTTGTCCGGCAACATAGAGCCGCACCGACTTCGCATTGGAGCTAAAGACCTGAAGTTTTGTTCGCACTGAGATTTTACTGAATTTCATTGAATTGCTCTAAATATCATTTATGAATTCAATAATCCTTTGCGGAGTGCCGCGTTTATGTAGTGCGTTCCATATTCAAATCCTGTCAACAGAGTTGTAGGGTTTTTTTGGCATAAATTCTATTTATAAAGTTTAATTCTAATTTATACTTGTATTAGGTTACTACTGATGTACACCTCTTTAGAGAAGTAAAATAAAGTATCTAATAATAAGGTAGTGCTTTAAGTTTACAAGAAATGGAAGAAAATACGATGGTTGTTATTGCCAACTTTAGGATGCTCTTTGCAGAACATTGAAGAAATGTTCCTTCCACTCTCTGAGATGTTCTTTAACAACTGATCTTTCATTATGCCTATGACACTTTTAATCTTTTTTAATACTTTTTGTTTTTGGTACAGGATTCTGTTATTGCCACTGATTGCCTAATTTTTCGTTTCGTCTGCAAGGTCAGAAATTTTCTATTTTTTATAGAGGCGGGCCGAAGACTGGACTTCAAAATTCTGGCAAGTCCACTATATTTGGTTATTAATTCACGCCCGGTGATCTGTAGATATCTATAGACTTAATGGTGTTGCTCAAAGTTATTATGTTTTCTCTGATAACAGTTGCTCTTGGCCCCAATGGTTAAATTAATAACAAACAGTCCATTTCGTCTAATTGGGTTTTATTTAAATTATGGTTTATTCAATTAATTTCTGCCATTAAAAAAGTAAGATGTCATCCGTTTTTGTATGTAAGCAAAAACAATTGACCTCAAAAATTATTTTCTGCTAACAGTTCAGTAAAACTTATCCAAATCTGAACACCACTCGATTTTATCCCATATGTATACGGTTTTGCAGTGAAAAGAAAAAATATGGATATGCATTATTTCCTAAAAAAAAATTGCGGTGCAGGACAAAGCAGTAACATTTTAAAAATCACTTGAATCTATTGAGAAACGTAAAACGAATACAATATTCTCTGGTTAACAGTCAAAATAAAATAGTTGAAACGTTAGACGATAGTTTTGCTATAAGGCACTGTTCTAATTTGACCTCAATATCCGATTTTGTACTATTAACTCCATTTACTGTCTTCTTTATTGCAAACCATGCAAAACTATCAAATTACTTCCGAAGTCATGAAACAGAAATTCCGATTCTCTAAAATGTTTTATATTGATTCTTATGGAAAAGTGACTCGACATTGATTTGATATATGGTATAGAGCAAGGGTGGCCAACCTTTCAGCTTCCCAGGGCTACATTGGAAGTAGACGAGTTATATTGGGCACACACATAAAATATACGATACCTAAAGATAGCTAATGAACAAAAACGAAGAATATATGTACATACTTAGTTAACAATTTTAAATAATTTAAGCTTCATTAATTCATAAATTTTTTATTATAAAATCAAAGAAATAGCAACATGAAATTGATGTGATATTTGACACTGTTTTTGAGACAATAATGCTTCGATATTCGAAGTTGTTGCAACTCTCAGTGAGTTCTCAAGGTGCTCATAATTTATTTTGCTCCTGTTTTTATTCTTTGTGTGCTTCATCTTAGAAAATAGCTGCTCACAATGTGAAGCAATGGGAACTTTTCTCTGGGAAGATAATTCTTATAAAAGTCGAGTAAAGAGAAATTATTAAATTTTTCTTAAAGTTGAACATCAGATTGCAGCTCTAGCCACTTCATTTGAAAATTTTCTGGTAAGTTTATGTCTACTAAAACTGGAGTCGCAAATATGTCAAAAAATTGGTGATTTTTTTGGAAATCTTGAAATCTTTTCTTCTGTATCAAATCGAAAATCAAATTTGTATACTTTTCGTTACTCTCAGGACAGTGTTTAGTCAACGTTTCAAAATACATAAAATTATTTGCTTGAATTTGTGACTACCATAGTTTCGTTTCATTTCGAAAGCCGTTATAGTTTGAGGCATAGTATTATGAGTTGTTTTTCACTTTTAGCTCATTTAAATGAGCTGTCAAGTCTACTAAAAAATCAAAATCTGTGAGCCTGTTTTAATCACCAAGCTCTGGCACAGATTTTATTCTTGATTCCATAAATGACTTGATTTCATTTCGCAAATCATAAAATCTTTTCAACACTTTACCACCCCAACTTAACCATCTTACTTCCGACAAATAAATAATGTCCCCAATGTCTTCAGTGTCAATTTGACTAAGTATATACAATTGTAAATTGAAAACTTTCTTTGGCCACATTGCGCAATTGTACATTTATTATGTCGAGAAGTAACTACTGCCATGGAAATGTTATATAGATAAAGAAAATGTTTTATAAAATTAATTGAGAAATTATTTAAGTAGGGCCGCTGGTTGGACACGCTTGGTATAGAATCTACACTACTATCCATAGAGGAAAATAGTCTTTCACTAATTTTAAGCATGGCGCTTTAACTATCCAAAGGTTACACTTACTAAATAAAATAATAAAAAATTTATTAAAATGTAACGTTCCATTTTACGCTCAATAACTCTCATCTAAGTAATACATATGTAGTTGCAATAGTCCAGCCGTAGTCCGAATCTGCAGGCAGCTTCATTCGAATTTATCGGACTCTTCAAACGACACGTTTCTCATGCATATGCAAGTAACACCATGGCTTGTAATAAAGAAGACAATGCTCAAATACATATCGACTACAATATATTTTTATGCTTTTCAAATATAGATGGCGCTATATAATGAGGACTTTTAATTGTATTGTCAATTCCACAACGACGGTTGAAAAAATAAAATAGCTTTATATATTTTCTATTTCAAATTCAAATTTATTTTAACATAACATTTGTACAATTAAGATGCATGCATCTTTATCGTTGTATACGCTAAAAGTAAGAAAAATAAAACATAAAATAGAAAAATAATTCATATATTAATATAACAAAGAGAAAATAACGATAGAAGAACAATAAAGCAAGATAAAACAACATAATATAAATAAAACGATTGCATCTATATTATTTATTAACTGCTTTGAGTGAGAAATTAAAATATGTATGCTTCTATTTACAAAGGATTGTACGCCAGATTGCATAGAGCTTCTGATTAACAGAGAGGGTAACTGGCTCTATGATTTCATGAAATCTCTGAAAAACATGTGTATTGTTAATAAAAAGAGGTCTAGATAAAATTAAATATAATGTCCTATTTGGTCTAGAGAAAATAAGAAGTTTAAAGATAGGTATGTCTAAGTTGTGATATTTAATAATTCTTGCCAAAAGAGCTAACGCACGAAATTTCAAATAAGTAAGTAAACCGCTCCCCAACATTGAGCATTTATATTGTGATCATATCTACGTAGACCATATATGTATGTATATATCTGATTATAGAGTCGAGGGCAAGTAGTGATCTTATTGTTTTTGTTGTAAAGTAGCTAGATGCCCATAATGTCCAAAGTCCAGCATTAACTTTTCTGATAACAGAGTTAATGTGGTCACCCCAAGTAAAAGTGCCTATATATATGACACCAATATTCTTAATGGATTTGACAAGAGGAATCATAATATTATTCATAGTTACAGGTGAATATCATCTGTATCCACTAACTTTGAGCGATATACTATAATCATTCGATTAATTAAATCGTATAAGTTTCAATTTATTCGATATGGGGGCTACAAGTGAATTGATTCAAGATCATCATTAAGACAACTATCTCGTCTTAATGAAGATCTTGAATCAATTCCAATATCCTCAATAATTACAAAACATGCCTTGAAGAAATATGTCATTGAAAATCTGGCCGAAACAAAGATCGATCCTTGAGGAACACCAGAGGGCGTCGGTAAAAACGTAGAGCTGGCTGATCTGCAACTCAGGTAGTTGGAAATCAAATTTGTTGTTGCTCCCTATAGTGACAATTTAAAATAATTTTGACCTTTCAATAGAGAGAGGCAAACGATTCAGCCTTCGAAAAATCTAAAAAAAACTAATAGCCTGTCAATAGCGACCTGTGAAATCTCACTGCTCACCTTAAGTAACGCGTTGTTGTGCAATTATGTCCAGAACAAACTTTGACTGATGTTATGTAAGAGTTCATTAAAATAGAAAATGAAGAGATTTGCAGGTACATTATTTTTGCACTATTTTAGAAATAAGTGGTAGTGATACTGTATAAATTGCGACTTTACTTCTTTAGGAACGGGCAGTGACGTAACTAAGGATACATGGCCCACCCGCAAATTAACATATTTACTTGCGCAAGAATATTTAATTTTGTGTGTCCATTGTAAGGAAGTATTTTCTGAAGTTCGGATGTATGATGTTTCCCACAATTTTTTCAGACAAGAAATTCTCACAATATGGGAGAATTCCCACGATCTCCCAACATTGCCTTCACTCAACTCACTCCAAGCCAGATTTGAGCATAAAATGAAAAGGTTTCGTGGGTACTACGAGCAGTGTTGCCAAGATTTGGATTGCCAAACTTGTTTGTTTAGGATTTACTTTGCGCTCTACATACACCATTAAACCTGTTAAAAAACCACTGGCAACCCCACGATATGCTCACGAAAGCACATTAAAAGGAAAACTGATTTGTATCTGAGAGCTTAAGCAATTCAAAGCGAAAGGGGAAAAAGATTCCCTCCCATCCCACATAAGTAGCCGGAAATATCCGATTGTACAACAGTGTTGGGAGCTTGAGAGAATTTCAAAACTTTTCAACGTGAAAAATTTAATCTTACACATATTTTAATTTTCGTTCATTGCTTATTTATCAATATAAAGTTAAAGTAATACCCTTGTGTATAATGATTGCGAAAATGCTTCCTTGTTATAATGCCAGGTGGCTACAGTCCACTTGTAGCAATTTGAACAGTTTGTTCACACTCAGTCGCTAACAGTTCTGCAACTGAACTATAGGTTCAATTAAAGGAATAAGCCGTAAGAGCATAGACAAAGTAATAATACGAGTAACGCAATTCGCTCCAATATAAAATCAAAGATGTCTCAATCTCATGTAGGGAAGGTCGCAATTTTTCTTTAGAAATTTATTCGAAATTTTTTCCTTAGAATTGTTGTGCATTATTGGTGGCCGGTTATTTTCAGATACAATGTGTGCCGTTGGCAGCCACCAAAAATGCATAACAATTCTAAGGAAAAAATTTCCAGTAAATTTCTAAGAAAAAATTGCGGCCTTCCCTACATCAGGTAGAGGCATCGTTGAATTTATATTGGAGCGTAGCATTGCTGGCTTTTACTCACCCTTTGGTTACGTCTCTGCAGTAGTACCGCCTCCACAATACAACAAGGGCGTGTATATTTTTACCGCTCCGTATATCGAGCAGATTTTTTAGATCATTCAGAGGACTCTAGAAGAAGGTTACAAATCCGAGTGCTCGGAGTGTTCTGTTCGCTGTTTTTTTGATATTGGCAACACTTGTGATTTGTGAAATATCTATGGATAATACAAGATTCTTTATAAAAATAACTAAATAATAATAAACTTATAAAAACAAATAGCGGGTGAAGGAAAGGAAGAAAATATGGGATTTGAAAAGTATTCACATTTTCAATAGAATTTTTTTACGCTCTATTGGTATTATTGACAGATTGCTCTAAATGCTTAGAGGTCTACCTACGATTTGTTATAGTACGCTGAGAAATAATAAAGATACACCTTTCTTGGATTCAGTATCATCGGATTACTCTCAGTTCACAAGCCTATTCTGTCTAAATCATCTTTTACGAGTCCAAGGCAGTCTTCAGTAAGTCCAAGGGCTTGCTCAAATAGATTCGCACATCATCAGCATACATATGCGCTTTAACGTCACGAACTACTTCAGGTAGATCATTGATGAATAGGCTAAATAGCAATGAGTGCCGAATAGAGCCTTGTGGTGCGCCGATTAATACATAGAGTGAGTGAGTTTGAGAAATTCTTATTTACCTTAACACGTTGGTGATAGAATGACAAAAAATCTTTAATGTGGGTAAGAGCTGAAGTACTGAAATTAAAAACAGCTGACAATTTATGCCTTAGTGAAATCTAGCAGTACTAAGGCATTTAAAGTGTTTTGATCCAGGGCCAATCTAATGTCAGTGGATACCCTTAACACCGCAGTCACACAACTGTGACGGCGTATAAATCCTGATAAGTAGCTTATTAGGAGTATTTACATTATGATGACATGCTTTTTTACAGAATTTGTGAGGGAGATAGTACATCGTATACGGAAATTTATTGATGAGTGACGAGAGAAGCAAACGCGTTCTGAATTTTTTCCGGACGACCATTTGCCACTGTGTGCGTATCCGGAACCATAAAAAGACCTCAAGCATAGGGAGTTCTTATAGTTACTGAAACTAAAACATTGTTACTGGCCTCCCTAATTTGTCAATTTCGTCTAGTTGTGCTGCCATATTGTTGTTGTTACCATAATTTTATAGAAAATGTTTATTAAACTATCAAAATAAAAATAAGTTTTTAATTTGTAATTAAATATTCCGAAATCGAAAGATTTTACATATTTGTTTATAGAAAAGATTGAAGTTATTTCGGACACTGTTTTTCGCCCAACAACAATTATTATTACAAACGATTAAAAACTTGACAATGTGACTGTTTGCAATTTATACCATAAAAACTGGAGGGGACTGTACGTGTGAGGTATTGTGATGATTGCTTCGGCAGCATTTAAATTTCAATAAGCTATCTTCCTCACAATTTCTGTAAAAAATGCATGTCATCATAATGTAAATCCTCCTTTATCCTCAAGATAATCACTCAAGCATCTCCAAAACCTTAGAAAAGAAACAAATGCTTATGGGGAAAATCGGGTAACTTCTTCGTAGCTTAATAGGTTACTATAAAAAATCTCGATTTTTGCTATAAATTTTGACTCGGTATGAGAACATATTGAAGACTAATAATCCATTTTTACCACTAGCATAAACAAAAGTCAAACGTAGTCCTTTTGATTTTGATTATAGTAGCACAAAAATGTAACTTGCGAGTCATAGTTGGTAGTAGATAGCGGGTTAAACTAAAACTGCAGCTATGACTAAGTGATCTGTATATCGGGTGTAAAGCATGCCTGTTTGTATGTTGATATGTAGTTACACTATGAATTACTTCTCAAGTTATAATGACAACCCCTCTAACAACCCTCTTTATCAACTTAAACGTATTTCGTTAAAGAGTTGGGGGTCATTTTTCTTATTTCAACATTTTTTAAAGAGAAACAAAGGTAAAGCTTCGTAGTGTAATTATTTTTTACTTTCTTGACATGAAGTAGAAACATAATTTTTTCAGAATACTTTGATAAAATGTTCAAAAACACTAACAGCAGTTTTTATTAAAAAAAAAAAAAAGAGGAAGACATTGCTACTATAATACCATCCTCCCTCTGATACAAAGATGAATTTCACAAACGAGCTTTTCCCTCTTCTATTTAGTGATAAAGCACGCGTAATTAACTAAGCGAAATGTCAACACAGTTGGAAAAAATGAAAAATGAATTTAAAATCTCCCAATCATCTATGAATAAAGTTCGTTTTGAGAAAACAAAGTTAATATTATTAACACATATAGAGACAAATCCAGTTAGTTGGATAATCTCAAATCGGTGTACCACCTAACCTGAAATTAACAAAGAAATTAATTAAATTTCTCACAACACCGACCACGGGAACTGATGAATCTAAAAATATATGGCGAACAGTTGGCCCCTTTCGTAGCAGAAGCAGCAACAAGTTGCTGCTCGGAGGATGATGTGGAGATCCGGGTGCATGCAACCGATTGAATACGAACGCAGGCGCAATGTTTATTCTATAATGTGTTCAGATGGGAGCACCTTATTTCCTGCCTGAGATAAAAGTAACGAAATTTTCAAAATAATTTTAAAGTCCTTCCATGATATAACGACCTGGTTACCAATGACAACTATTTAATTGCACTTCACTACTATTCATTTTGATCTGTCTTTCTGGAGGCTTTCGAACAAAGGCCTCATAGAACTTGAATAAGTAGATTTATTGTCCCCGCCTTGCATATTCCTAGTAGTGGTTGGTAGTATATTTTTGTGCTGTGCAAGGTATGAGTTTGCAATGTCCTCAGCATTGGAGAGTTGAAGGAATCGAAGTGGAAGTGATGACTAACGTTGATGAAGGAAGACTTTTGTAGAGTGTGTATAGTAGTGACATCATAGACTGTTGTCCATAGATGCTCTCTGTGATTTTGATTAGTAGTGTTTTAATCGTAGAAGAAGGCAGTTGTTCGCTTATTTTTAATTTGTTTGAATTTTATTTGCGACATAGGCCTTTCTTGATTTTTGTTTTTATGGAAAGTTCTTTTAACAATTTTGAAAGTGTATAGCAATCTGAGCCTCAACTATAGTGTCGGTTTGAGTTTCTTTTTTATATATGGTTTTATTAGTGCCTAGATTTATACAAAATAATATAATAATTGTGTAAAGATGCAGCGTCGAATGTCAATAACGATAAGGGAGTACAAATTTTTCAGAAGTTTCTCTCAAAAATTTGAAAATTGGCCAAAGCGAAAGGCTGAGGCTATTTGGAGGAAAATGAGAGAGAGAAAAATTGCTGGTAGGTTCAAGTCTCTTAATTCAATATTTTATTTTTTTGTTTATGTTTATAAGAATTCAGTACAGATATAAAGGCTTAATATTTACCATATTCTATTTACCGTTTGCTCCACATAAATTATGGATCAAACATTTCTCAAATGTTTCAATTAAAACAAAATCTGTGAAGGGAAACATTTGTTCCTCCAAGTTGAATGCATTGAGAAGAAACAATAAAATTTTTCTCACCTTGCACTACAGATACGAGTATATCTGGCCGATCCAGTACACATCTTATTTGGAACGTTTGTTTTAGAAAATAAATTTTTTTTGTCCAATGATTTTATTCATTCAGGCAGAAATTCTTAAAGATTTCGAATGTATGACTTTATTCATAACAGAGTCCATTTGGTTACGTTGATGTATCTATGAAGAAATAAATTCTTATATTTTTTGTATATATTGTAGAAGTAAATTAAACTTTACATTTGCATACAAATCTTTAATGAGTTTTGATTTTTAATATTCGCCTATTTAGTAAGAGTTCGAAATTTATGAAAAATACCTCGTCAAGTATTTGTAAGATTTTCCTAATCTATGAAAATTAATTTTTTAATTGAAAATTGATTCCGAATTAGGTACTTATTGGGTCATTCTACGTTATTTAGACTCAGATTTGTTAGTTGTTTATGATATATGTTCATTGAAATTTCATATTAATAACCTTTGTTCAACAATATTGTTTTCATATAAATATGTAGAGATAGTTCTCTATATTATCATATGTATGTCAGTTCAAGAAGGAATTTATTTGGATTCTCCGGTATATAGCAACAGCTAAAAAATGTTTTTAATTTGGTATTTCATCACACAACCCATTATATTTTTGGTGACAAGTTTCAAGTCCTGGTTTGACTCATGAACAGGTCCCAAATAGAGAAATTGAGTGACTTGAAAAACAAATGAAAAAATAGAACAAAGAAAAGAAATGAAAAAATGAAAAAAATTTGAGAAAAAAAGAAGAAACAATTTTTATTAAAAATTAATTTAAAAAACCAGATTCATTAGGAACGAATCGAACATGTATACGCCCGCAGTGGGCTGAAAAATGAATGATATGTATGTTATAATTACAAGAGCTGTATAAATTAAATAACGATTAAGATTACGATTAAATGGAAAGTAAGAAATTTCGATTACGATTATGATTACCTAGGTATCGCACATCAAATTTTTCAAGTACAATTACTGGTAATCGTATTCAATCATTCCCGCAAAAGAAATAAATTGTTTATGTTTCCGATTATGCAATTCCGATTCCTTATAATTATATAAAAAGTATTCAATGATTACCTCACGAATACTTCACGATTATTTCCCGATAATTAAAAAATAATCGTGTAGCAACCATAAATTACTTCTGAAGAATGGTGGAAATTAAAATCCATTACCCAAATACGCGAGGAAAATCGAATTTTTTGTATGGCAACCATATGAAGTAGTTGCTCGATTTTGTTTGTCTATTTTCGATATTTTAAATTTAAATAAATTTATATTACATACGTAATTCATATTATAGTAAGTACATGCTCGAAATTATTGTCTCCTTAACAAACTTCAGACGACGTTATAATGATTCGCATACACTATGATTCTACATCGCCCTATAATTTTGAGATGGTTGAGATATTTGGAATGGTTTTTACAATTTTCCTCTTATTATATGGCCTAATGGCGCATGTGAGTTAGCGCCATTAGACCATATAATTTTGTGTTTACATTTCAATTTACTCTGTATATTAACGATGTCTGTTGAAGTTCAGCATGTAAGTATACATAATGCACATAGTTAGCTGACGATATATCTATATCCGAGTACACCTTAGTTGATCAATTGACTTTGCAATGGATTATCTTCAATATATTAAAAGAGACAATATTGTTAACTAGTCTATTAAGAATATTCTGGCATCTAATGCTTCTAATTCGCTTCTAAGTGTCAAGGTCACCACTGATCTTCCAAAGGTTTGTCTATTATTGATTGTGGTGTATCAATTCGCAAGGTTGGTCTGGAAATATCCTGCTTAGCTATTGGATTTCGAAAAGAAATTAATGGTATAATGCTCTAATTTTTATTCAACAAATAATTTATGTTCAAGCCATTCGCAGATTTATTACAAACAAAGTCAAATAAGTTAACCCATTTGAAAAATGTATTTAACCCACATTAAAATGAACTTAACCAAAATACAGTTAGAAACATATTTAAACCTTTGACAAAATTATTTAATTTCATTTTAATACGAATAAATCTTTCATTACATAGTTTCTTATTATTTATTTAAATATAAATTGCTATTCATTGTGGATAAACTATTAAAATTTTTAAGTAGTTTCATAGGTCTTATGTATGAGTAGTATATTCGTAGTATAGTTGGCGCAGACAATCGGCGCAATTTATTGTAGGCTATCCTAAATTAGTGCAAAAAGATTACTCGCACTATTTACATTGCAGAAAACTAATTTTTATATTAGCTCAGTATAGGAGAGTTTATAGGAGGCAAGAATTAAAAATATAAATTTCCATTATGTTCCTGGTGCAACTGGAACTACACACCAAGTACAACTGATATTTTTTTAAAACTTAAATGACCGTATATTATTTCCCGTAGGCCTACTCTAAAGACAAAGGTCAACGTTTGTATGGAATGTCAAAATAGCTCACTCATATTTTGTTGTTTGCCCCTACCGCGCCCACCAACCTTTATAGGGGCTAGAGATTTTACGATGAAACATCGTTTTCAAAAAATCATATCTCGAGAACGGAGCAACCAATTTTTCTGATTCAAATGACAAACGAAGCCTAAAGGCCAAAACACAATGTCGAGCGACTCGACAAATACGCTGAAAAAACTCTGTTATCTGGGTTCTAATAGCATGGCGGTGTATGAAGTTTGAAATTTTTGTCGCACGTGGAGGGTGCGTTTAGTAAAATTAAGATTTTGGGGTGCGTTCATATGTATTGTTTAACGTTTTTGTATTCATATGTTTGACTTGATAGATTAAAAATATCAGGGAATAAACAATGCCGTTGAAAATATCAAAGTTAATTATATAAAAAATGGCAGAAAAGCAAGCAAATCAAATAAAGCCCAAAATATTCATAATGACGTGGGTGAAGTAATAACGCATCGCCCGTCGCCCCGGGAGGTGACGTAGGCAAGGCGTGCGACGCGTTCTTACTTTACACACATCGCTGGGAAATATTTCCTTCATTTTCTGAAATGATTTTTATTTCATCAGGATCAGTTTTGTTTCTTGGGCTTTATTTTATTTACAAATTTTGGATTTTATATCATTGTGAAATAACGCCCCAAACCGATAAGTGAAATAAAACCCAAAAGTGTGGAATAACACCCAAAAATTTTGGACGTTATATCAAATTTGACACGTTAAAATTTATATGGAACTTTTGGGTCTTATTTCACTTATCACTTTTGGGCGTTATTTCCCGGAGCCCTCTTCTTCTATGTTGGTTCTGTTTTTACACTCTTCATTATCCAAAAACGCCGTACATCCTGCTTTAATAATCTCTTCTAATTTATTCGTTAACATTTTTTGATTTTTAATTTAGAACACAAATAACAGAATAAATTTCATTAAGGATTGACAGCTCTTGCCGCGCTCGTGTCGCTCCCATTGTACTTTCACGGACGTTTTGACGCCGTTTTTTATGACGTGAATTGTCGTGTGGCTCACATTGCATTTTAGTGTAATGCTAATGCACCGCACGAAAAAATTTGTTAATAATAATATATTTTTTTTTTCAAAAACATAGAATTATTTAATATTGAACACTTCTACCACTTTTTTTCTACTTTTATTTTGAAGCTATATGCCTATGTGCAAAAAATTGTGCTGGTTTGTATCTTGTTTTCGATATATGATTTTTTTAATTCACTTTATTTGCATCTTTCTGTCATCGAAAATTTTATAGATTTATATGCGTAGTTTATCTTACGTTTTCTTACCAATCTGAAAGTTGTATATGCTTTCCTACCTCTTCCAGAAACTACATTTGTGTGCATTATTTTAACACATGTCATTTTGGGGTTGGATTTTTTTGAATTAAAGATCAAAAATGCATTTCCCTAAATTTCTCCCTTGAAGGTTAAAGTAGCAATAAATGGAACTTGGTAATCTCAGCGACAGTTCAAGTTTTAATTCCTGCAGATGTATATGTACCTAGCGCTAGCCTGTAGTCCGATATATGGGATTTTGAGCTTGCGTGTACATTTTCCTATTGACTAATCAAAAAAATCAGTAATTCGAAGTAATAAATAGGGAAAACGATCGAAGTAGGTACTTTATTCGTAACAATGCAAAGGAAATTATTTTTAGAATCAACTAGTCCGAAAAATTATCGTGAAGCATATCGTTTATCTCATTTTCTAAAAGAAAAACGAAAGATCTACGCATGTGTTTAAATAACGTGTAGTGATAAAAATAGTGTTGTATGGAAAAAGGGCACAATGAAGTGGTAGTGTAGTATACAAAAATAGCATGATACATTTCGGATTGTTAATGCCAATTTAGTTAATCGCGGAAATTTTCTGAATATGGTATTTGAGGTAGGTAAAAAAGTCTGTTGATTTGCTACCTTAAAATATAAAAGAAAATTGATGTTGCTATTCAGACAGCCAATTCTTTAGGAAGTTGTAGGACCATCCAACCGTCAAGAGGGAGCTTTAAGCTTCCCTGGTCTTGAAGGTGATTGGCTTTGCTTATCAAACCTAGGCTCTACAAACACGACCACCAGAAATCCAAGGAATTTATTCTGCCTGACTTAGAATAGAGCCTTAATTCTAGTGGCAGTTTTCCAGTGGCTAGAAAGAGACTTATGAAAGGAAGGGACGCTACATCAAAAAGTAATGCAATCAAATAAAGTCGAGAATATTCGAAGTTCCTTAGAATGTAACTGAAGAAGTTGAAGCAGCCACGGCGTTGAAGAAATTATTCGGCAATTGAAAGAAAAGTTCTCAAATTTTGTGCACCTAGATTACAAGCTAGGCTATAAGCCTTAGCTTCAAAGTAGAAGTACACAAAAAAACAGCTAGAGGCGCTCAGAAGAACAAAAAAATAGTACATTTAGTCCACGGGTCTTCTCCTCGCTTTGCAACCATTGCAAATGCTGTGGGAAGGACAAGCAATCTGTTAGAGATTTGAGCTGGAGGAATGATGGGGCAGTTTGTAGAGGTCTATGATACTACTGGCCGCTCTCGCGGGGGGTCTATAACGGTATCGCGTAAATTTTTTTCTTCTTTCGATTTCTTATTTTTAATTCGGTTTCGGTATTGGTGCTAAATTGCAAAATTTCCTGTTCTTTAGGATATTTTTTGTTATTAGTTCATTTTGAAAATTGAGAGCTTCTTGGAATTGCCGCTTACCCAATTGTCAAAATTGGGACTTTTTTTTAAGTTTTTGTCTATCCTTTAGATCTTTTTCAATATTCTTATGTCCGTTTTTAATCCGTTTTGAGAATTTTGTGTCATTTGTTTTAAATTTGTCTGTCAATAGACAATTGGGTGTTTTAATTGTTTTTTATTGTCCATATTGACTGTTTATAGCTTTTAGTTTAGCTAGTGTCTTTTTATTACGATTTTTGAGCCTTTTTACATTTATTTTAAGTCATGTTTTTTGTCAATTATAATAAAAGAGTTTAAATTTTGCACATAAAAACCAATTATTATGTTATTCACCGCTAAGAAATAATTTTTTTGTTTGATTTTTAATTGAAGTAACCAGTACTTTAATAAAATAAATAATTTCTGGTGATTAATTTATTTTATTTATTTATTTATTTATTAAGAATTTCATCAAATATCTGATTACTGATGTTTTTGTAAATAATAATAATAAACTTAATTTGCCGCCTTGGTGATCACTGCAATAGGTAGGTATACCTTGCAGGTAAGTAAATTGGAAGTCCAGGTTCAAATACCTGTACTTTGTTGGAAGTAAGCCCAGGTTCAAATACCTGTACTTGTGGTAAGTGTGCAACGGTACAAAACCTATGCACAGCGCTTGAAATTATAAATGCCATAGCAGATTCACTTGGGTATAATTAAAAGTCGTTCTTAACTTGTAGAACAATACTACTATATTTAATGATATTTCTTCCGTTTATATATACAAAAATCGTTCATTCAATGTTATTGCCTTTAGAAAAAACAATATTGATTCGCTTGCATTCGCTTGCATAAAATTCTTTTCCGTGCAATGACTTACGTTAACATTAAAGCAACTTGAGTGTAATATAGCTTACGCTCGCATTAAATTTACAATAAAATTTGACCTATATTATTTGCTATGAATAAAAATTTAAATCGTATTGCGAATTAATTTGGATATGGAATTTTGTTTATGTAGAGCTTGTTAGGGTTCAATGAAATTGTATTAAGAAATAACATAAACAAAATTCCATAACCAATGTAAAGTTCATTAGAGTTCAACAACTGAGTTTACAAAAGTATAAGAGTATACATAACAATGTAGTGACAGAAAGAAAGACGAGTATTAAGGAAGACACCGAAATCTTTGGTTTTACAAGTCTAGTTAATAAGCATCCATATAAAGTATAACCAAAGTCGAGAGGCCTCTTTTTACGAGAAAAGGACATAGCGGTGCATTTGCTGATATTGAGAGGAAGACAGTTAATAGCACACCATTTATGAAAGGTGTCTAAGTCGTGGTTTAAAATTCCACACTCGTTTTCATTAGAAACAATGCGGAAGATTTTGGCATCGTCAGCATAGCAAAGTATTCTTGAATTGGCCAAAATCAGAGAAACATCATTAGTGTAAATTATAAAAACAAGTGGTCCTTGAGGAACGCCAGAAGTATTATCTATTTCATCAGATATGAATGATGGTGCATGATCAGAGGGCATGCAAATAAAAAAGTATTTTTCTATAAGTTACACGATATAACTGCTTGGTGAACAATTGAGGCCATTTTGTATTCCAGCATCGGAGTATATAAGCTTTCAAGTCAGAGTGAGCTGAACTAAAATGGAGTAGGTACACATTAACAATGCACGATTGACCAGTACTATGTACATTAGGATGGCCCAAAAATATATGAATTTGCAAATGTGAATTTCAGTCAAATTCATTAATGTTTAGAGATCGCTCAAATCGAAAATAGTGATTTTTTTGCTATTTTGGACTTTCAGGAAAACTTTTTCAATATTTTCTGTCATAACTTTTCAATTTGACAAAATTTTTTCTTGAAATCTTTTTTTAAATTTAAAGGAACTTAGTTGTTCATACACTACATGAGGCCCTTAAGTTATAGTCGATTATCTTTGATTGCAGATTACATTATAGTAGAAAAAGTATACCCGCCTGCCACTTTTCGTTACAAAAACATTGACGCGAAGTCAAAAAATTGGAGTTCCGGGTCCGAATGTTCGTTTTGAAAAATTTATAAAAATAGAAGAATTTAATTTTCTAATTTTACTGCATATAAAGTTCCCTTCAATTTAAAAAAAGAATCAAGACAAAATATTCTCAAATTATAAAGTTATGACAGAAAATGTTAAAATAGTATTCTTGAAAGTTCAAAAAGCCAAAAAATCACAATTTTTTTTATTTAAAAATATTGTTGAATTCCTCTAAAACTTTGCATAGAAGCTTGAAATTATATTAGCTAACAAATTCTGAATGAGCCTTTAGAAATTTTTCGAAGTTTTCTTTTTTGGGCCACCCTAGTACATATACAGTACCTAGATATATTCCTTTGCTATTATTATATGCCAAAGTAAGTCCTCTCATTTAATAGGTACAAATACAAAGTAGTCGCACTTTTGATTAATTAGAGAATCACATAAACCCAAAATTAAAATTTTTTCAACTAGTAATCAAATCAGCTCTGCTGTTCATATTGAGTAATCTGATGAAGATCGTTTTGTCCATAGAAATTTATTAATTCTATTGAAACATTTCGCAATTTGCTGCTTCTGCTATTTCCAATATGTAATTCTACAAATGACAGTTAGCGTTTCGATAAATTTCGCATTTTCACTTTAATTAAATTAACTTTTGCAAATGAGTAATAAATATGTAAAATAGCTAGAATTGGTCGAAGAACAATTCTTATGATACCCTAGAGATGAATGCTCCTATGTAGTTTTGTATGGTCACCTCTCTGTGCAAGTTTGATTTTCTCATATTTCTAAAACGGTTTGTCGGACAGTAAAAATGTTTATAACCAATTTCATACGATTTCGCATTATGAAAAACTTTTCAGTATATTAAAACCGTCTAGGACTGATCGTTTTCACAGTATACGTAAAAATTCTAAATTGTTATATGGCAACACCAAGAACGAGTTGCCCGATTTAGTCCTTTTTTAAATTTTGTTTTGCTATTACTATGAGAACAATATATACCAAATTGCAGCTCTCTATATTGACACGTTCTCAGGCAGTGTCCAAATATATAGTGGAAAACGAAATTTTGGAATGGCAACCCCACCGTTATTTCTGTGCGTTACAAACGGAATGACAAACTTCCCATTTTGTGTGTGTGTGTGTATGTGTGTGTGCGCGCGCGCGTGTGCGTGTGTGTGTGTGTGTGTGTGTGTATGAGGGTGTGTTTGCATGAGTGTGCGTGCACATATTCATATATGCGGGAGAGTGTAGCTCTCTACGTAGACGCATTGTTAGGCAGTACTTAAATATATGGTAAAACATGAAATTTTTGTATGGCAACCCAACAAAGGAGTTGCCCGATTGGTCCCATTTTCGAATTGTATTTACAATTTTTATGAAAACGGTGTGTACAAAATATGAGCTCTCCATCTCGACGCCTTCTCAGGCAGCTACCAAGTATATAGTGAAAAACAAACGTTTTGTATGTTAATACCATTTTAGACCATTTTTGTAATTTTATTTACTACTGCTATGAAAATATCATGTATCAAAATTGTAGTTCTCCACGCCGACGCGTTCTCAGACAGTACCCAAGGATATAGTTAAAACGAAATTTTTGTATGGCAGCCCTACGAAGGAGTTGCCCGATTTGTCTCATTTTTGAACTTAAATTTACATTTTTATTAAAATACCGTGTACAAACTTTGACCTCTCCACGTCGAAGCGTTCTCAGGCAGTTTCCACATATATATTGAAAAACTTAAGTTTTGTATGGTAAGAATATAAAAAGGTCGATTTGGTCCATTTTTGAACTTGCCTTTGCAATTTTCATGAAAGCGCCGTGTAAACAATTTTAGCTTTCCACGTCGAAGCGTTCTGAGGCAGTTTTTTATATCTCAACAACAGCGTCATCTTTCGTATCCAAAACTACCCTATCTTTCAAGCTGGAATCAACCAAACACGTTCGTAAAATTTCATTGAAATCGGTGTGGTAGTTTCGGAGATTAGCGTGTAGAAACACAGTGACACGTGATTTTTATATATTAAGATATTATAATATTTACTACAAGGACCAGGGGTGAAACAATACGCTTGATGGCCGAAATCGAACAACATCTACCTTTTCAGTTGTACAAAATGCACAATACACAATAAAAGCAGTTGCGTACCTTTTTCTAGAAGTAATTTCTGAACAATGAACTTCATACTTTCTGTTATGTTTGCCAGATAAAAGCAACATTTAAAAAAATGAAAAATAGCAGATCGTGTAATCAGTAAAGGCAGACGTATGCCAGATAACTGACCAAAAACTATCTGATAACTCTGTGCCAGATGAAATCTGCCCGAATATCTGCTACGTGTGTAATCAGTAGGGCAGATATCTGGCCACAAATATTGGCAGATATCTGGCATTTTGCCAGATCATTTAGGAACACCCTTAGATTTAATCCGTTTGCTTCCACCTAAATTAAATCTTATTTATTTGACATTTTGACAACTAGAGAAACAGCTATGGTACTTGTTTTCCAAGCCTAGTCAAAGACGCAATAAAAAACTGGCTTGAATTGTGCGTTCACAGAATATTTGACAGAAATCATAAAGTGAATTTTTAAATTACTTTCTTCTTTTTAAATTTAGTTATATATATATATATATAGTTATAAAACAAATAAACTTGTTAGAGACTATTATGGATGTTGAATATTGATTGGAGTAAAACGGTAAAACTTAATGAATATAGCCCTTATTTTCATTTTAAAATTGTGTACAGAATAAAATTTTCTAAACATTTGTTAGATGAAAATATGAAAAAATGGAGTATGGAGCAATTAAGAACTTAGCCGGTTAAATGTTATTATTCGTACATTCAGAAAGGCTAAGTATGTTCACGCATATTGTACTCAAGAGTCGTTTATTCACCAAAACTTTATTTATTGGACTCAATTAGTTAATTTAATAAGCACCTAATATCGCCCGTTTCATTCTTTTCTCTGAAGATATTTTCTTAATTTAACTTTTGCTCTACCTCTACATATAGTAGTTCTTCAAAAATAATATGTTAGGAATATTTCGAAGAGGTACACCTCCATGGAATGAGATAATCGATATCCTCCACATGAATAAATATATCCTGAACTCTAAAAACGAATGAAAAACAAACTCATCATAAATGTCAATCAACCACATCATTTTACAATCCACTTGAAACAATTTCTGTTTAGTTTTAATACGGAATTACAACTTTATTTATTCTTCAGTTGTTCATATTTATAGGACCAAGACGACTGCAAAGCATTTCCCTTCACTTTCGTAATCTGCATGTAAAATCTGCATCGAAACGTAACAAACTTAATTGTGTTTTAATTACACTCCAGGTCACCAACTTTTAAACATTTTTTTGTTTCTGGAGGCATAATTTCTCATCAGTAGATCCTAATTGTAATCATAAAAATGAATATTTCAACTTATTTCAATTTGAAAGGTAATTACAAGATTTCAGAAGAGGCGTTATGCTGTACCATAACCAAAGTAAAATGTATATTTCCTTTTACATGACTGGAGGGCTGAAAAAGGTCAACCAAATTTGTTTTGTCATCTTTGATATTCAAACAGATTATAAATCAATATTCCTTGTAGACCGTAATTTAATTTTATTCTTCTCAAATTTAATTTACTGTATCGTTTTTTGGTGGTATGCTTTAACTCAACGGATTGTAATATTCCATTTGAGAAACGCAAATGAAATTCCTTTGCGGCGAATAAAATATTTCACTATGGGAATGTGTCATTCCATAGGAAATCGATTGAATTTCTACCACCACCAATTTTCTTTTTCTTTTGTTGAACTTATAAGATAAGAATTTTATAAATTTTTGTTTTTTGCCCTGCGAGTCACCATGCAACTTTAAAATTCTTAAAATTTGCGAAGGTTTAACCTACTGAGTTATATTCAAGAAATCACAGGTTTGGTCCTAATTACCACAAAGGCATGGTCTGTAGCTTACATTAAAGAGACAATTACAATGTTTCAGGGAAATGTAGATAAAAAATACCTTTTATAAGATAAAAAATTTGGATAGTAAAAATATTCTTTATCCTTGAATATCTCAAAATGCGTCATTTGAATTTTTCTTATGTTGTTAAATGTTAATGATCACAATGTTGTTAGTATTCGTAAATTATCAAATTAGGATCGCAATCTGCGTTGGCATAAATACTTCTAAAGCTAGTTTGTTTTTTGTTTTTATATACAAGGTATTTCGTAAATAAGTAGGATGGATTATGGTAAGTCAATGGATTCCTTGAAGTATTGTGATCAGTCTTTTGTTCTAGACACTCCCCCATAAAATCACCTTTCCCTTTAAATTTAAGTTTGCAGTATTTTCGTTTTTTAAAGTTTATGTAGTCACTTACGTAATGCTAATAAGAACATTGGGTAATCAAACTTGAGCACTTGTTCCAAAACGGACATTTAATATTTTTTAATGTTATCCAACGTGTTACTATTTATGTTCAAATACTTAAGTTATTGGACCTTAAGGCTGAATGGCAGAAAATAAACCTCTCGACTCCGAGCTTCCAAAATTTATCTATGTAGTATAGCGTGAACTCGCAGAAGTAGTACTTCGCTGTTTCTTGAAAGATGTATTTGCATGGCAAGCATTCCAGTGGGAAATCTATTCAGGCCATCCACGTGAAGGCTCCTGGAAGCAGTAAAACTTAGTGCAAAAAAGCTGAACAATTTTTGATTCCGAAAGAAGCTTGTTGGGGTGCAACGAATGTTTTCTTTTGATGGAGAACTGATTTACGATACACAGTCTTTATGCATTCTTAGCATTACATATCACATCTTCCTCTGTTGCCAAAGAAGCATCGAAATGTCTTGAATTTCTGCATTGGTGTAAGCTATATTTCAACCCACCGAATCTAGCGCTCTTCTATAAGTCCTAATCAGACCTAGAATGGAATACAATTCTATCTAGTCTGAGCCCTTGTAAAATGATTCCTGCACGTAATACTTGCGCTGCAAGCCGCGCACATCCTTTTACCCTTGAAATTACTTTCGGCCGCTCAATTAAATTCCGTGATGATTTTTTATCCCGAACTATGCGAATATGGAATAGTCTACCATTTTCTGTTTTTCCTTCTGCATACAATCTAAATTAAAAGTGACATAAATTGGCACCTCCGCCACTCCCAGCATGTTCCTTAAATTTTTTTCTTTCCTCCTTCCCGCCATGCTGTGCTTTGCACCATAGGGTTCCGCTCAGCTTGGATAAATAATATATATTGAAAAAGCTCGTTCTTGTTTCGTTTGTGTAACCAAGTGCATGCAATTATTTCTTCGCTTGCACAAAGAAAATTTAATTGTGAATTTTTGTTATTTTTACTAAGTGTAACATTGCACAAAAAAATAAAATGAAAGAAGAACTTTCTAAATATTTCTTATATGCAAAAATGGAACTTCTTTTAAATATGCGTGGGTGTCTAATCTAGTTTACTTCAATTCTTGTTCCAAGGAAGCTAGGAGGAAACACTCGAAAAGCTTGAATGTCCTATAAAGTGTCAAATGAAGAGGTATGCATCCTCGTTCCTTCCGAGGAAGTTACAAGCACACGAAAAAGCTTGAGCTGCTTCCTCCCTAAGCCATGCCTGTACGAATGTCATATGAAGTATTCAACATTAAGGCATGCAGCATCGTATCATACCTGTTACCATTTATATTTTCTTAGAACTTTACTCGAAAATTTTTCTCTAGAATTTGTATGCTCTCTTGGGTATGGTGGCTGACAGAGTATGATTAAGTTTTGATACGAGTGGCTTCATCTTGTCTGCACCGCTATCAATGTTTTATGAGCGTAGGTAAGAATAAATTTACTTGACATTTTTTCTTTGGAAAATTGATGCGCTATATGTGGGCGGGTCGACAGCAAGCCAAAAATAGCGCCGTAATTATTTTTCAAGAAAAAATTCCAAATAATTTTCTCTCAGCTTATATTCTAAATATGTAAATACCTTTTATCTTTTTTTATGTAAAACATAAACGAAAAATATAAAAAGCACCTTCTCTTTTCTCCACTCCAACAACAAGATGCACCGCTTTGATGCGCCGGAAATACACATTATGTACATACGTGAGGATACATAATTTTTAGATCCACATAAGAAAACTATGTTTGAAATTTTTTATTGGATCCTGTCACCGGCTCGGAAAGATTTTTGAACTAAAATGAATAAAAACCAATTTTATCATTGCCTTTTGATCAAGATAGAAGTTTACAAATTGATTTTTATAAAATAAACTACTTTCAGGATTTCTCCGTTTTTTGGGTTCCTGAATAAAATTACATCAGTCTTCATTCTCGTGTTAAAATAAACGGGTAGCAATACATTTTATTCAAGTTACATTTTTATTTTTATTCGAAATTATTAAAAATAATCGAATTTTGTGGATTTTCTTAGTTTTAGCAAGTCTAAAGGGAATCATTCCGCTAATTAAGATTTTTAAATAGTTAATTTTTGCCCTTGGGCCTTATTATACTGTGGTAGTTTAATAAGGCCCCTGGAAAAGGTTTTATAAAACTGAATTATTTTTTCAAATACCCACTTCTGTTATAGTTTTTTTATTTTTTAGTTGTGTCGCAGGTACCTTAGAATTTTATTCCAGATTTTAATTTGTCACTAATTCCACACTTTTTACACTTCGTTTTGATGCATTCCAAATTTACCTTCTAAATCCCATTGCCCTTAACTACTTTCACTATAGAAATAATAAAAGGATCTCAAATAATCAGCAAATTATATCTATTTCATTTTGCATTTTTTATCAATAAAGCTTATGTGGCACTTTGTTTTAATCCGAACTTATTTCCTTGAACGCATCTTTAAACTAACAAATTCAATATATAATTATGGTAAGAAATTAAAATTACACTTATTTCAATATTCTAAACGAATTCAGTGGAATAAATTTACATAAATATTAAAATTTTATTTTTCCCTTTTTAAGAATCCATTGGCATGACGTCACACGCACTTGACAGCCCGGACGATCATACCTTGTTACTCTGTATACCGTGGGAAAAATGGTAATAAACATGTTGTTGGAGATTTAGGATTCATGCAAACTACCTTAATTAATGTAAGCGATAGCTCACATCTGCACTTCGTGTCTTCTGGCTTAAATAGCCATGGAGAAGAGAAGACTATGCAAGCAACGCGTTCCTCACCGATTATAGCCACTTATTTGATTACCGAAATCCGACATAACCAATGCCAAAATATTTCAACGCATTCCGACACAAAGCCTATACAAATAAAATACCAACGCATTCTGATATACCCAATGCCAAAATATCCCAATGCATTGCGGCGCAGCAAAGCCTATGCAAATAAAATATTCTTTATTACTATACGTTTCTACTTTGTCACCCTGTTAATTCTATAGATAGGATACAGATTTGAATATTCTGTTAATTTCGACATCCAATTCCTCTTCTCCAAATTAAGAGTCATCTAGGTTCATCTCTACTAAATTACACCAAGGCTTGGATCTATTCGCAACATAAATAGACTCATATGACCTTTGCATTATCTGCAATACCTCAGTATCCACCACCACATAGCGATCATTTCCCAAAGCAGATTCTTTCATTTGTTGCAGATTGGAATCTGTTCGTCCTCTTCTTCGCCCACGTCATGCAATGTTAAAACTAATTTGTTTTTCAAAATATGTCTTGGCTTGTAGTCCATCAGAAATTCATCCAGAGTTTTTTTCGTTGTGGCATATTTTTGGCTATTTAAAGCCCACTGGATATCTGTGGTATTCTTATCCCAATTCTTTCCATCGCTTCGTTGAGTCATGATAGTTTATTGATGCCTTCACGGTGCGGAAATGTCTCTCAATTTGTCCGTCTGCTCGTGGAGTCTTAACGGCAACGTGGGCGTGTCTTATGTCGTTTTCTAAGCAGTAATTATTAAATTCTCTTGACGTGAACGCAGTCCCTCTCACAGTCAGGACACGGTTGGCTACTCCAAATTATTGAGACATCTCATCGAGTAGTTTTTATACTCCCTTCGTTGCTGTGGATCTTACTGCTCGGAATACAAGAAACTTCTTAAAAGAGTCGGTAAGCCCTATCAGGGGTTCATTCTCTTTGCAGCTACTCGGAAAAGGACCCATATGGTCAATATGTATAGTATGTAATGGCACTGGTTGCCTCTGTGCTGTATGCAAATGATACCTTGACTCATCTGCACCTCTCCTATTGTATAGGCAGTCAATACACGAATTTAGGTATTTCTTTACTATCGGTTTCATGTTAGAGAACCAAAATATCTTCTGGATATTGCTTACTGTACAGTCCAGGCCGCAACAGCCCGTGTCGTCATGTGCACTGTTAATGATTCGCCATCTTATTCCATTTTGTACTACAAATCGTGCGCCTTGATGTGTGTTCTTGAACAGCTGCCCATCCTAAGAATGTAGTTTCCTTCTATTCCTTGTTTCCTTGTTTTCTTGGATCCTTCCATCAAGGATCTTCTTGATTTCTAGGACCTTTGGATCCTCTCCTTGTAAGTTCGATACCCAGTCCTCTGGTTATAACCCTATAATTAACATTTTATCAGCGGCGGTATCCGGCTCATCACCCTAATCATAAGGACGCCGACTAAGTGTATCTACGTGAGACATTTTCCTTCCCGGTCGAAAAACCAACTCAAAATCGATTTCTGCAATTTAAAGCCACCATCTAGCTATTCGCGGTATAAGATTTCCTAACATACCCTTTTTTTAACAAAATTTTGAATGCCCAGAGTCTTCTCTTTAATTTACGTTCTATCTGTGGCGGAGTTGGAGTTATTAGCTCTTAACCTCTCCAGGTCACAGATAATTTGTTCCCTTAGTAACCGAAAACAAGTGATTTAAAAAAAATATCGTTTAATTTCGGTATGACCTCACAATCTTTTAATTTTTTACTTTCTGACCACCTCACATCGTGGCGAGCTAAAAGTCGTAATTTTTGTCTAAAAAAGGAAAATGAAGAAGACATTGTAGGTATTAACATGCTCTACAAATTTGATAATGTACATTTTTTCTATATGTATCATGAGAAAGAACAAAACACCAAAAAACAAGTTATGGCTTCTTAAGTTTTTACTTTCTCGTCCGATATCTCAACAACGATCAAGGCTAGGTGAAATATTCATACCACCTAAATTGTACACCGTAAAAAAAGCAACAAAAGAGTATTGTGAATTGTGAATTTTTGTATCATGACGGAGAGCCGAGTTATCGAAAAAACCAAATTTACCCCTTTTTTCAAGATGGCGGAGAAAACTCATAAGAAATCTTCTTAAAATGACAAGCATTCCTGTCATTTATTTTTCGGTTTACAAAACAGCCATATTTGACAATCTTTCTTGAAACATTTTAGATCACAGGTAATTTTTATTAACTTAATTTTTTTAAACTGCGTTCATATGAAGCTATCGTCATTGGCAATGTTACAAAAACTATGAACGCGATTTCGACATTTAGATAGGATGCTTGGAGGCTATAGTCGTGAATTGATTGAAGCAAATTCAAACCCGGTTTTTCTCAGACTATCAGCGTACATTTTGCTAATAAGATCGCCAGAAAAGAATACAAAATCTTCTGAAACTTGTTCCAACATTTCGTACCTCCTCGTCAGTTAGAATAAAAGAACATAAATCGATTCAAAAATTGGTGTACGGAGCTCTTGTTTTGTGGCAATATTGGCAACACTCATCATTTTGCGATTCAAAAAGTTCGAGTCGCTTCTTTTTTCTTGTTTCTGTAACGTTTGCTGGTATAACCATATCTTTAGAAAATTTTGTAGCACTGGCAAACATTTCTTTCATGTCAGGATCACGAGGCAACCTCAGCCTTTGCAAGCGGGTAAATTCAAATCCAGAGCGAAAAATTTATTTAACAGTTAAAACTCAAAAATAGTTTATATTTGTCAAAGGCAAATGTTATTACTAATACTTTTTTTCTCGCCCGCAATAATTTTTTTTTAAACGAACGGTGTCCTTACTCTTGTTACAGTTGTATAAGTAAAATTGTTAGTCTCTCGGATCCTGCTTCCACAGAGAAACCCTGTGTTAGTTTTAATTTTAAGTGTTAAACGGCCAACCGCTCCTACACATATTTCCTATATAAATTTCTTCTTTTTTTCTTCTTATTTAGCATCGAATTCAATATTCATAGAAAACGCTGTCTTCCTTTGCGCTCCTTGTGCTCGGCTCAGTTTAAATCAGCCTAATAATTTGGGTTGTTTGCCGCCTCTTATAAAAATGTCATTTTTGAAGACGCTTGGGGGCTGGTTTGTCATTATTTGCCCAAGCCGATTTGAATACCCAGTCCAGCCCTGAGTGGGACTTATAACTTGGGTAATTCGTTAATGATCTTGCTCTTCTTTTCACACTGGATAAATCTTTCGATTACCTAAAATTGTCTTTTCAGAAACTTTCGAAATTTGAAATTAAAGTTCGAATCTCTCTGGATTTTGAAGCTTTTCCTTATTCTACTGTATCCTTATCATTTATTTGACTGGGATTTATAAATCGAACTTTCCAAGCAGTATTTATATAAAATTAAATATCCCTTGGCGGATTAAATGACCAATATTTTTTTAAATTGACAGTTCCATTAAAATGCAAGATATATGTAGATTTATTGGAGGAGATTAAAGACAAATTTAAATGATTAATATTTGAAACCGCTGAAAACGCTTTTTATTGGAGCGCAGTCTTGGACTGCATTTTCAATTAACTAAGAGACTGAAATTTGGTACAGTAATACTAGAGCCGTAAATACTTTACGGCTCTGGTAATACAACTTTAATGTTAGTGTAGCAGATGAGCAACATTGAAATCTCTGCAAAATGATTTGAAGGTGTGAAATTTAAAACGTGCACATTTATTTTCAAAACAGTTGCACATGCCCAACTCCCTACTCTTCTTTTATAGACAATTTCGTCATGAGCAGTCTTGAAAAACACACCAGGGTCATTCCACGCAAAATCATTCAGCACTTTCGGTTCGACCATCATGGATTTTTTTTTTTAAACTTAACATACTTGAATGCGTCGTTTTAGAGTTATTAAATTCACCCAATGTATTTTTCCAGGAAGAAGAGTTGAGTCCATTATCCTTAAAAATCCTGAAAGACGCATTTTCGATTTTTTTTTATTTTTTATTTATTTTTGTATAATTGTGGTATCGTGAGTAATGTACATATATGAGGGAAAATATTTAATGTAAGAATGTACTTATATTTATGTTACAACATAGCCATTCCACATGAAAGCAATCCTTTGGCTTTCAGAGTTTGTAACAAGGGCGGGCGATCGCCCCCATCGCCCCCTATAACCGCACTTGCCATCAGTTGTCGACCGCTCTGTATAGCTTTCTATTTTCGTTTCAGCATGAAAATTTCATTAGCATTCAGATATTGCCGGAGTTCTATTATTTATAAAATATAAGTTTTTGATCCAGAAAGCATAGTAAAATTTAGTGTCACATAAAATTGACATTATACACTTCTGGCTTGTCTTACTGATAGTGTTTTTCTTATAAAGGTCGCTTGCATTTCGTTCAAACACCATAGTTTCCTGGGCTGGACTGCAATTTCTTGCAAATTAAATAATTAAAGAAATTTTCGGGAATGCTAATTAGATAGGGTATGTACTGCAAACTGCAAACTGAATCTAAGATTAATTACCACGGCTATAATAATTCTCCCAACATACTACTTTTCATCAAAATACCCGGCTTTTGTGAACTTTCGATCACAATAAAGTCCAAAAATTTTGTTTGTACTGAAAATTCCTAGTGGTATAATTTTAACTTTTTTGAGAATAATTTATGACTAAAAAAGAAAAAAAAATAATAAATATAACAAATAACTTTTTAAAAAACTATCTAGAGTTATCCATTGAATTTAATATTAAAATTATGTTACATTTGTGTATAAATTTTAAAATTTTCATGGTAATTTAATTAAGTATTTTAATTAACTAATTTAATTAAGTATTTTGATAAATATTAGGAGTTTCAAATTTGATTGTTATTCACTGTAGTGTTAAAACTAAAACTGTATTTTCCATTTCATTTGATTAGAGTATGAATTTTGATTTATTAGAGCTCTAGGGGGGGGGGGGCGATCGCCCCGATCGCTGTATCCGCGCTTGGTTTGTAAGGAATACGAAAATAACTTACCCATAATTTTTTGTTCCCCCTATCATGGCGCTATCCCCGCTAATAGGTTAATAATAGTATTTTGTTAAAAAAAAATGTTATTATTTACTATTGAAATTGACGATCTGTAGAGCTTTTTTTGTATTACTATTTTGGGAGCCGTAAGCCTTATATATCTATGTGCCAAAAGATGTGGTGGTGCACGGTCGCATTATGGAGATATAAATGTTTAAAGTTACACAAAGTAACGCAATATTGGGAGCACTAGTGCTATGTTACTTGGGATACTTGGAGTTTGATGTAGCCATATTTTTTATGAAAAATATAAATAATTTAGCTTCATTTGGCATTCGAATCAGAAAAATCGATTCATCATGTGTTCTCGAGATATGATGGAATCATTGAGGGGGGGACTGTAAAAAGTTGATATCTTCTCTTAAGTGCTTGAATATACCTATCAATTCACATCTCACCTTATTATATATTAGTAATAATTTTTCCTGCTAGGTGTATTCTCCTGTTAAGGATCGTCTAATCGAATATAACTAGCTATTAATTCTTAGTGGAAATGACACAGTGTGGAAAATGTTCGTTCGATACCTACCATTTGTAAATTTGCGTACTTATTAACGTAATACTAATAATTGTTGAATTTTTTTAAATCTAAAACGTTTTCTCAAATAGTGCTCTTAAAGCCTGGGTAATTACCATAGTTTAAAATTTGAATGTTATTACATAAGATCTAGGTACTCACTGACGCGACGTTGGTATCCATATTGCCCCATACCAAGTGCAGTGTGATGCTGCTTTTATTTTCATTTGCAGGTTGATCTATTTTAGCTCTGGAAACTGTACTGTGACCTCTTTCACATCTTCTGTAAACGGGGAATAAAATTAAGTATTGCTTTGATGGTATAATAGACGATACAATTTCTAATGGTCTATAAGAGCTGCGTTCGAGTAACACTGACGTGACGCTCACTAATGGTTGAGTATTCTACTGACAACAGATCCTTCTGCTATAAATATATCAGATGCGGCTTTGGCATGATTTTAAGACAGGTTAGACGAACGCAAATCATGACCAAAAAAGGCTGCGAAAGCTGCGAAGCTATCGGCCGTACTTTTGAAATATTTTTCACTTCTAGCAGTTATCTGGAGTGGAAAATAATTCTTGGGATCGATTGCCTTGTCTACTAGAGTTTACTCCGAGAATATCTTAGCTTAAAGGTCCGGGTTTTAGACACTTCCTAGGGGAAGTCGCCTGCTTTAGTTTGTGCACTAGGTTTTCGTGGAGAATGAAATGAATATTAAGGATCGCCAACTAGAACCTGAATCAATTGATATCATACAATCCGCAAGCTTTAATACAAGTCTTATATTCTTGGCATGCACAAGCCAAATCGTACGATTTGTATGAGCTTGTGTAGCGAAAGTCGGACGAAAGTCGGCAAAAGTTAACATCTGATTTTGTCTAGTTCAATTCTACAGCAAACTCGTAAGATTTGCTGGTTCGCAATAGTTTCGCCCGATTTCATTCATGCCAGACTTCAATCTCCACTCACGTTCCGACTTTCACTATACACGCTCATGCAAATCGTACGACTTGGCTTTATATCTTTAAATCAAAATTCGCTCTTATTTGAGTAAAGCTTAGACACGAATTACGCTTTCAAATAAAGTTGTCTGTAGTGGTGGCAGTAATTAATTTGTTGGTACCAACATAACGAGTGAAAGTCTGCATGAGTGTGGATGGAAATGCATGTACATTGAAACACATGGGCATATTAAGTTGGAAGCTAAATGAAGCTAAACCTCTTTGAAATATGTTTTTACTTCATTTCTTAAAACTCTCGGTGTTAAAATTACTGAGTTTTTCTAATAAGTTCAATAATCCAAAAATTGTATTACATACGAACAATAATTGAAAAAAAAACGTAATTGATGTTATACAGTAAATATAAAAGTATATGAAGTCTTAAGCTTCGTAAATTTCATAAATATCCTGACTCTGACAGAGACATTTTCTAAAGGAATTTTCTGAAACTGAGTTCATTCTACGTCAGTACTCATTATAGGTTTTTCCTAACTGAATTTATATCGTTAGTACATTGCCGTTATTCAACATGTCAGGTTCCTTCAAACCTTTTAAATTCATTTTAAAGTCAGTCAGTCGTTTGCAAAATTTATGAGTAGACGCTAATATTTTGTTCTTAGTTTTACGACTGAGTGATTATCCTTTATTTAGCAAGGATAATAATATAGATTTTTTATGTCTTTTATGTATTAACAGCATATGTACTAAAAGTAATAATACTGATAGTAATACATAATAATAATAAATGTATATAAATGTCTATTATATATCAGACATACCTACATATGTAAATCAAGGATAACTGTAGTTTCAGTAAGAACTTTGTTTGATTGTTTCTTCTTTAGTATCCTTGCTAACATGGGATTATTCTAGTCTTTTGTGAATTAACACAGATAGAGATGAGTGAAAGTAATAGAAAAGGTATGCGATAATACCGAATCAATTAACATTTGATATGAGCAATAAGAGTCAATTCAAATAAAAATCGACGGAATGAATGCCTTCGCCAGGACGGCAGGCGTTTATTTACGAATTCAAGTCTAATTCATTTATAAATGTAAACTTTATCGCCAATTGAGTGAAGTCAGTGAATTTATATACATAGTGTTTCCTCCATGGTGGTCCATAGAGCGGGAGGTGATAGTACTCACCTAGCCAAACAAAAACTGGTAGTTGGTGGGGGGGTTGCGGCATATCAACCGTTTCCGATTTATAGGGTGATTAAGAAGAAAATATCATAGTTTTTTCACAAAACACCATGTATCTTTAAAAGCACAGGGTGTACGGTCACTGTCAAGAGGTCATTGTGTGCAGAGCTTCATGACCTTTTCAACTGTTGTAAGCTAATAATTCTTTAAAGGCTGCAGATGACACATCCCAATAAGCAAAAATTTCAGATGTGGAGTTTTCTCACGGAATTCCAGTGGAAAAAAGTCACGGCATTCTGAAACAAACAGCTGTTTTTACACGCTACAGCGAACGCCATTTTCAGCTTTACAGATGTGTTGGAAGTATACCGAAAATTGTTAATGGCTTATATTAGCTGTGTTCTTTTGGTTCCGTGTAGTGTTCTGCAAAACACAGACAATTGCGAATTGAATTGATTTGTAGAGTGCATAGCAGTAGAAAAAGTTTGGAAAGTATAGAGAAAACAATCAAGGTGCCATGACTTTAATTCTTACAAAACGCTAAATATGTCAAACTTTGCTTCGAATTTATCAAGCTCTATTTTAGCATTTTGCAAGGATTCAAGTCATGGCAGTTTGACTATTTTCTCTCTACTTTCGAAACTTTTTCTACTGCTTTGCATCCTACAAATTATTTATGTTCCATATAGAAATGCCAAGGAAAAGTCTGGGAATTCCATTAAAAAATAACAAGAGAAAAACAATAGATTTCCACGTTCAGTCCCATCCACCAATACAATCAAAGACTTGGAATCTCGACGCAGTTTCCTTCGGCCAAAGAAGCACAAATCCGGGCGCAAATAGTACGGATTTCCAGGTAAACTCATCAAAAATAACAAGGAAAATGATCGGAATCGGGATAGGTTTAATTGATCAAATTAAAGAGGAGATTTTACAGAGAGAGAAGCACGGGACTGGTTGAGCAGTCGTTGGAAAGTTGTGCATACAATGAGCTATTGACTGTAGACCCTGTAGTTTTAATATACAGGGTGTTTTGTGCAAAAACTATCATATTATCTTAATCACCCTGTAATTCCGAAACGGTTTATTTGGGCAATTTTTTGTTTGGCTAGGTGAGTACTATCACATCCCCCTCTATGGACCACCATGGACGAAACACACTATATACATATGCCGCCTTGTTATTAGTATTGTCGTTAGATGTCCCTGGTGTAGCATATTATCGAAATATTCTCTAATCTAATAAAACGTGAAAGAAGGCTTTTTAAAGTTAGCTTTTCAGACGTTTTATTCTTTGTATAAGCTTGGCACACAAAGCGAAGGTAAGATTTATTGTATATATGTATATATCTAAAATAATGTTAAAATTTGGTATACAATTAATCTGAAAAAAACTGTTGATTATAAAAATTCTCAAAGCTAAGGGTAAAATCTTTAATGCACCACATAGTGATGCAAAAAAGCAAAGCAAAGCAAAGCTTACTTTCATTATAAAACGCTTAATTCTGTATCGATAGCAGCGACTCGTTTTATATTTAACCTTACTTCAGCATTATGCTTTCTTCGATGACCTTTGGCATCCTTCTATTACTGCAATTTACTAAATGCTGGGTGGAGAGGATCTTACTCTCTACAACGAAGCAAAGTATCTGGGAATCATAGTCGAATGCAAGCCGAGCTGGAAGAACGTGTTACGAAGGCCATTGTGGTCTTCTATATGTGCAAGAGAATTTTTGGTGGTAACTGGGGATTAAAACCCAGGATGGTACAGTGGATCTACACAGCCATAGTTTGGCCGCTCCTCTGCTACGGCTCCACGTTCTAGTGGACCGCACTGACGAGGAAATGTATCCTGGATGTGCTGTCAAAAATCCAGAGGATCGTTTGCTTGGCAATAACGGGATGCCTACGCACTACGCCCATAGTAGCAGTAGAGGTCATGATGACTTTACTGCCGCTAGATTTCCACTCCAGGATGATAGCGGCAATAAGCGTTGTCAGGCTCAGAGCGGGCGGTTGGTGGACGGAGAGTGGTTTTGGGCATTCCAATATACTTCGGAAGATAAACTGCATAGATTGCAGGAAAGAATCTGACTATCAAATAATTTTCCTAACTTTTGGTGCGGGTGTTAATGTATTGATGCCCACCAAGAGTGATTGAGATGGGAAGGAGATGGTGGTAAGATACAACAGATATGGACAATATTTCTTTCCGTTACATAATTTATATTAATATATGAGGTACAAATTCAGGAAATTATTACACATCCAGTCGGGGTGACGTTTAAATCGTGTTTTACATATTCTGTTAATTTCGGCCGACCACCCTGTTTACTGTTATCGCGTCGCATTCGCATTGACGTTTTAGGCTGGGAACATAGTGGGCGCTAGATGCGAAGCGATGCGATGCGAGAGCACATCCCATTGGGAAAAAGAATTCTCTAAGAAACTTCCTGAAGTGCATCCTCACAGTTCTTCTGTTCTCTATTCCAGTTCATTGCCTCTTTGAATAGGCATATCCGCATAGGCAAGCGCTTCACTGCTGTTCTTAAGAAGCGCTCTTGGAGTTATGCTAAACGATGGACGAAGCTGTTTTTTGAAGATTTTAAAAGCTTAATGGAATTTTTGAATAATCATCGCAGTGCTTCATCCCTAATCTTAGAAGAGGCCTTCAAGCCGCCTTCCTGAGAACAGTAGTAAGGCACTTGCTACTACAAGCTGGCTACGAGGCAAGGAGCTGGGATAACTTTAGATCACACCTCTAATCACTCTGAACTTGACATTAAAAATGAGAAATACGTTACTTCGCTTCTATTACTTCTATTTAGTGATATACTAGTAAGTATATTCAAAAAATTTCTGAGGATGATTTCTCAATGGTACAATTGACAAAACTATTTGTTCACTTTTCTACCAAATTAATTGTATGTACTGAGCATTTACTACCAGATACTAATAAGGCGTGTCGAAAAGTTTTGAGACAAATTCAAAAGTTTGGTCTTTGGAATAGAAACAAGATATTCGAAAGCAGTTGCCAAAGCCATTTACTTTTATTCAGAAACTATCACACTACACAACTATGGCTAATGGCCCGTTATCTTCGATTTTACGTAGCTTGTGGCGAACGCTCTTCATCAAGGCTTGGACGACCGAAATGTCAATTTCTTTCAATTAATTCTACCGACTAATTGTTGTTCCGATCTAGCCTCCCAACCTTTATTGTAGACTGCCCGTTTGAGAATAGCCCAAAATCTTACGATTGGACGTGCCTGTGGAACGTTTGGTGGGTTGTCATCTTTGGGTACAAATTGCACTTTTTGCTTATTTAACCAGAAGATAGTTTTTTTCGAATAATAACACCGTGCCAAGTCCAGCCAGAACATTATTTTGTCTTGAGCGTGATGTGTTTCAATAAATTTTATCAATTTCGGCAAGCACTGGCCTGTATAAACATCAGAATCAACTGATGGACACCGATTGGTCGAATATATATATATTCCTTTCAATGAAATCGCAATCCATACCAACACCTTTAGCTCGTACTTCTCTTTGGGAGCAAATCTGATATTATTTGGTGCTGTTTCAATATTATCGGTATAAAAAAATCGTTACCGCTCAAATTGTGACACGAAAATTTGAAATAAATTTCATCATCTAAAATGATGAATGTGTTGTTAGCAAAATGTGTGAAACGCAGTGCACGACAACATTTCGGTAATCTTTCTAACTGTTTTGTTGTGTATTTAGGTGCTCGCTTACGTTTTGTTTCCAGAAATTATTTTCCCGTAAAATACGATGAATTGTATCTTTGCCAACATCAAATTTTCGCCTCAATCGCCTGGTTGACTGTCTGACCTTGTTTTTTGCATTTTCTAGCACTTGTTTCGTTGTTCTGGCATTCAACTTCTTACGTCGACCAATTTTTGACTTATTTTCTGGTTGTTTGTCCTCCTTACAATCTTTCATAACTGGATATATCGTTGCACGGGAAATATCTTTGTCTTTGAACACTTCCAAAATTTCACTTGAACCTAACCTTCCAAAAACTTTGGCGACAGCCGTGCGCAAATCTAATGTAACTTTCCGGCCACACTGACTTTGAAAATGCTCTATTGATACCGTTACATCTTCTAAGTGCATGGTTCAACTCATTTCATGCAACAGTGTGCAGGGCTGAACAATTCAAATTTGTCCCAAAACTTTTGCGACATGCCGTATGTAAAAATTATAGCGCTATCAAACAGTAAAAATTCTTCATCAGATGAATATAGATTTTTTTACCGAGTTGTGGTGGGAATAAACTGAACACTTCTTCTCCGCAATGCGGACCCTTCATTCTCGTATGCACTATAAACGTTATTTCCCAATCGAAGAAATTATCAAATTCAAAAGAAAATTACCAGTTAGTTACTTTGCGATTATAGTTTAATTATCAGTTATTTGTGTGAACTTAAATGTAAATGTAATTTAAGCACAATCCAAATACTATAAACGCATTAAATTATTCAGGAATTTAATCTACAGATAATGAATCGAATAGGGAAGCAAAATAGATCAAAAACAAAATGATTTTATTCAAACGAAAATTTGGTAATAACTAAAGAAAAAATATATTAAAAACAGTTTTCTTTGTCTTTTTAAAAACCTTTCCGCTTTTGCCATAAAACCACTGCATAGCTTAATTATGCCACCTATAGATTTTCCGTGTTACTTTTATTTCAATGAACGAAAATTCGGCATTAACGCCGGTATCAGTTGATATGAGCGGTAACAATGGTTTTTGCAGGGGGAAATTTTTGAATTAAGAATTTACGAGCTACTCACCATTGTAGTATTTATATAGTAATTGAGGCTTTTCCAGCAGAAGAAATATTAAATAATTCTAAATTATTGCTTTATTTAATATTGTTGCTATTTACCTAATACTCTGTTGGTACTATTTTATCATTTTATGTTATTTTATGCCTTAAAATAAAATAATTCACTAAAATCCTATTCTAAATTTCAATAAAAAGAGTTAATGCAACTATACCATAAATAAAAATACGTTTACAAAGAGAGCTAATGTTTTAAACGAGATTGAGGTAAACCTTCAATTTAATAAATTTATATTTTTTTATTTTCCTTGCCCTAATCCTTATAAAAAGAAATTGCAGGGATATGTGCATATGTGCATTTTCTGCAATAGTGTAGCATTTGATTTGGAAAGGATTTTGAAATTTTCAAACGCAAGTGCGTGTCCCCGATACCAACTGGTTGCTGGGTTGGAGATATAAAAAATTGCCACCTTCTGAGAAGCATTTCTTATATTCTAACTCCAAACTGGCATATCTATATCTTATATAATTATAGAAGAATTTTTAGAAAAAAATTTTACGATTCAAATCATTGGACAAGATCAAAAATAAAAATAAAAAATTACAAATTTATTTGTTCGCTTCTATTGTTACTGGTTAATGCCAACTGGAAGCAAATGTGGATTAATAGGCTAGACAAATTAATATATAAATGCAAGAGGTAAAGACATCTGTCTCGTAAGCTCAAAGGTAAGAGCAGTCGCCCGGAAAGCGGCAGGTCCCGGCTTCAAAAACTGGATGGTGCGGTTGTTTTTTCTCTTTTATTTAATAATTTGATTTGAATGGTAAAAATAGAAACTTTTCCTAAAAATTCTTCTATTCCATCTGACCGATTTTAAAACTTCGAGTCCACAATTGGATAAGATCAAAAATAAAATTATATAATAATATTGGTGACAAAGCGAATTCGCGTCAATCGATCTCAAAATGTTGCTTATTTGGGAACCAAGCTAAATCCAAATCTTTTTGTGAAAAAGCTATAGAATTATGTTCGTAATCTCGGTATTCATGGCAAGGACTAAATCAAATTCTATTGGACCTGGAACTTTGCCACTCAAGTTCTTAAAGTTACTAGCGACTTCCTTGTTATGTCCTTTAGCGCATATTTATATATATGTTTTTATTTATATATTTGTCTCATACTACTTCGAAATTTCCCTCTCAATGGAAGCAACCAATAGTTGTTCCTATTCCAAAGAAATCTCGCACCACTCTACCTAGTGATTTTCGCCCCATTAGTGTACTCAATCTCCTTACTTAAGGCATTCGAAAAAACTATATACAAACACATGGATTATGTGGACGCAGAGAATATATTGTCAGTTTGGCAATTAGGACTTCGCCCAGGCCGCAGTTTCGAATCTGCACTCTTAAAGGTCACATCCTGGTATCCATAAGGCTCTTGATAAAGATCATTTAGCAGTACTGGTCCTTCTTGATTTCAATAAGGATTTTGATTCGGAAAGTCACATTAATATGACCAGCAATCTTGGCACTTGGGTTCTCCTCATCGGCCGTTGGGTTAATTTCCACTTTCCTTTCAAATCGTGCGGAAGTTGTAAAAGTGCAAAATTCTATCTCCGCTCCGTTATCCCTTTTCGCTGGTGTTCCTCAAGGTTCGGTCTTAGAGCATATTCTGTTGTCCCTCTATATAAATGACTTCCCTTCGTTTTGAATAGCGGATTTGCCATCAGTACGGTTGAGTCAGTTCAGAATTTAGGAATTCAGCTCAATTGAAAATGTATCATGTATCTGCTCTTTCTAAGTCCCTACTCAAGACCTCTTTGCCTCGTCGTAGGCTTATCTTCCTTCATAGGTTAATTTATACGAAATCACCTGGATATCTCTCCGAAAGCCTTCAGTTATTGCAGTCTTATAGAGGCCTTCAACTGCTTGTCCCGGGATGTACATCTAGGTACGGTAAACGCTCTTAATTCATCCAAGTTGCCCAAAAATGCAACTCCCTTCCAAATTTAATCTAGCGCACAGATTCCGGCCTGACCTTTTCTAAACTAATCAAAGATTACCCTAATTAGTATTCGATTGTGGTTGGTATTGATTCATATGTTTATGATACACATAAGGTAAATTTAACTGGGTATTTGCTTCAAGGTAATTGAATTATCTAGTTAATTGGAGACCCCTGATACACATAAAGCGGGGTAATTTGAATGGCAGGACGCATGTCTAACGTTTGGTATGGATGTATAATTGCGTTAATTAATTAATTTTGGTTTCTCACTGTCTATCGCTGCCTACAAAAATTTTATATTTCTAGTGACTACCAGCTGGCGTTATTATCAGGTAAAAGCAATTTTTGAGGATATAGAATACCCTGAAATTACTAGCTTATTTTTCGGGGTATTTGGCGACACACACGGTATAAAAGCAGGCTAATTTAATTAACCCTGTTTGTACCACAGGTATTAGACCTCAAATTCTCGTTACATTGTCTTATTAATTTTTAATTTTATTTATTTTTTTATTTGTCTTCTCTTCTATTTTTAATTTTTATTTTGTTGTACTTTACTTTTTTCTTTTTGTTCTTTTCTTTACGCTCTCTTTTTTTTATCTATTGGATTTTCTATTTATTTACTTATTATTTTTTTATTTATTCTTTATTTTATTATTTATTTTATTTTTATTATACCCTAGATGAAATCTATAGGGTATACTAAGTTTTGTAACGCACAGAAATAATGTTTGTAGAGAAAAATGGTTTGGATACCACGTATAATATTAAAAGTTATTTTGAGTTTTGCATGTCCGTCCGTCTGTCTGTCTGCCTGTCTGTCTGTCTGTCTGTGCGTACACTTAGGTTGCTGAAAGTTTATACACGGACTTTCAAAAAAAAGTGAAATTAGTTCGAAAATGAAACAAATCGGGCAACTTCTTCGTGGGGTTGCCATACAAAAATTTCATTTTACACTATATATTTGGACACTGCCTGAGAACGCTTCGCATAGAGAACTGAAATGTGGTGCATGATGTTTTCATAGTAATAGCATTTAAAATTTAAAAAATGGACTAAATCGAGCAACCCCTTCTTGTTGTTGCCATATAAATATTTAGATTTTTACGTATACTGTTAAAACGATCAGTCCTAGATATTTGGTTGTGCTAAAAATTTCTTTAAAATACGAAATCCTATAAAATTGGTTATAATAAATTTTTTCTGTCTGTCGAACCGTTCTGGAGACATATGCGAAAAACCACTTGAAAAACCAAACTTGGACAGATAGGTGACCATACGAAATTTCATACAGGCATTCATCTAGGGTATCATAAGAGTCGGTCTTAGATCAATTTTAGCTTTTTTACTTGTTTTTATTTTAATGTTACTTATGTTTTTTTTCCACTTAATTGTACCTTATAACATTTTGTATTCTTCTGTACACCGCCTAATAAATGTATTGTATTGCATATCAAAGACGATTACCAGGGTGGAATGTCTTAAACATAGACGACGAATAAAATGTTGAACGTGTTAAGGAATTGATTTGTGTAGACAGGCAAGTCAAATTGGACGATATCGCAGATAAATTTAGTATTTCCCTGAGCGCCTTAAGTTTTGAAACTTTTGTGCTAGGGTTGACAGAGCAAAACAGAGAAGCTCTCGCGTTTTTGAATCATTACCACAGGAAAGGAAATGAATTTTTAGACTGTATAGTGACTGGAGACGACAGTTGGGTTTATCAATTCTCACCATAAAGAAAACGTGATTTACTTGAGTGGAAAAATTACCATTCTGTGCCTTCGAAAATCTGCCGAAAGGGCGATCCTGACTGTTTTCTTCTACAATTAAGATGTTGATGTATACTGAATTCATGGCTTAATCATATAATGTGGCAGCATTAACAATTATGTAGAAAATTAATTTTTGCTTAATCGATTGACATAAATGAGAGAATAGCCACAAATCTTCCAGTGCTTTTTGCTTATAATGCTATATTTGTGTCAGTCTGTCCATCCCCCGTTGATTGTGTGTAAGCTCCGTCTGCAATAAATTCCATCTTATCATTATTTAAATAGTTCAGATGAGTTAACGGCCATCTAAATCCTGATTGTAGTAAAAATCTTGGGCTCCATTCTGAAATTATCTGATATGGGCCGGTTGACACTTGTTGCTATTAACTAAACTCTTCGACACAATCTTACCTTCAATTAATCCGCAAAATGTATGTGCCACTAATATAGGTCTAATACGGGTTTCCCCGATTCTATGGAAATATGGTCAGGATTTGACATGGACCCAATTCTATGTTTTAGTGTGGTGGGTAGATCATCTAATTTCTGTCAGAATTTTTTCCAACTTCTTCTCTCAACTCTTTTAATCGTTATTATATCTAGCGACAGGTTCTTTGTAAACATTCCAAGTACCGCAGCAATACTTTTACTTGCCCAGTCTTTTTCAGAGTTGCTAGAATTTCGGAGTTAAAAAAAAACATCTTTTGGTATCAATCCTAGGGAAAAATCATAAATTTATATCCTAAGATAATTCTTTTAAATTTTTAAAAATTATGTAGCAGAATTTAAAAAAATATATATTTTTGTTTTTTTTTTTTACAGAAATTGAAGCAATTGAAGCTTGTAAATGGCTTCGAGCAGCCGGGTTTCCTCAATATGCCCAGATGTATGAAGGTAAGAATTTAAAATATTGAATTTCAATGTCGTTTAATTTATTTATGATATCATTTGAAGATGTTGATTTTCATATACAAATATAATTAAAAAACTTAACTTCATCAAACCCCATAACCTCAAACACGCAATTACATATAATTGTTGTACACAAGCCAAAGTAATTTAATAAAGGTGAGTCAAGCCAAGCTTGACACAACTTTGCCTTCCATTGGTTTATGTTTAGATATTTCTAAATATTATTATATTATTATTATCGCTATTAGTAGCGTAATTAAAAGGAAAATTTAATATTGCACCTGATTTTATATTTATATCCTTGTTGAATTACAAACTTTTTATGTTAGCTTTATATAAACATTTTATAGAAATATAGGTGACGTTATAATCGTTAATTTATAGTTTGAAAGTGGTAGTAAATTAACTACAAACTCAAATAAAAATAATTATAATATTAAGAAGTTGGTTAAAGCATCGAATTTTCATCAGACATTTTTGATAATTCTTTTAGAGATGACAAAGAGAAAGAGAAATGCCAACTTCTTGAAATAAAAAGCTTGTTTTCTTGACGCTTTCTTTTGTGTTCTTGTTCAACCCTCCCATGACAGAGTTTATTTTATTTAAGCAACATTCTCTGTTGGATGTGATAATGTTTTCATTTCTCGAAGTTACTTCAGTGAAATGAGGAAATTTAACAACTATAAATTAGAGAAAAGCTACGAAAGTTGTCGAACGCTAATTATGAGCTCTTTTCGTACTCGTCTGATATAGAGAGGAATAGAGCGTAGTGAGCTGTACACACACACAGAAAAAGTAAACTGGATCATTTCACTTTCAAGTAACTAAAATACTGTTGATTCTTGTTTATTAATTTGTAACTGTTTCCTTGACGCTGTACCTTTTCAGTAAAGCTAAGAACTTTAGTTGTAGTCCTAATTGGTTCGATGACAGTCTACGTAATTTGCGTAATGCTGTAACAAGGGGTGGAGAATCTACAGTAATTCTAAATCTATGAGTGATTATCGCAATTATTCTTGTCTTAGAAAACAGTTTAAGGAGGAGGCTCAAACGGCTCTATAACGTCCAAAGTAATATTCTATACGATCCTAACCGTTTTTGGAACTTTGCTAACGCTAAACGTAAAAGCGATGGTTTTCCCAGCAGCCTGTCCTTTTTGAACACTTCTAGTCATAATCCGTCCCTTATACCTAATTATTTTGCGGATTATTTTTCAAAGTCTTTCGGTGTCGACAATAGCAATCCGAACACCTTTTCTTATGTGTCGTGTCGTCTTTCATGTCTCATTGTTCTAGCTTAGATATTAATATTCGGCGTATAAGTGAATATATGTTATGTGAGCATATTCGTGAGTTGGATTCTTCCTGTTCTGTTGGACCAAAACTCTCGAGAATATTTCCCAAGCCATGAAACAGTAATCTATATGTGTGCGTTCGGAGTCCGTTCTCTAAAATGTTCTATATTGATTCTTACGGAAAAGTGCCAAGCATTGACTTTATATATGCTATAGAGCCTAAATTACTATCCATACAAGAAAATAGTCTTCTAGTACACTTACTATATACCGCACTTAACAACTGT
The DNA here is from genome assembly GCA_963930735.1 of Dioctria linearis. NCBI lineage: Eukaryota > Metazoa > Arthropoda > Insecta > Diptera > Asilidae > Dioctria > Dioctria linearis. The sequence continues at coordinate 204,333,544 of OZ005741.1, read as the reverse complement.
GTTTGCTTTTCTACGAAGAGTTTTGTAGGTACTTACTAGACTCAGAAATACTTAAGTACTTGGTACTTGGTACAAAACTAAGTCTTAAGTACAAGTAAATAGAAGCAAGTACTTATGTTCAAGTACTAAGTAGGGGCATTTCAAAAGTATTGAGTAATAAGTCTTAAGTAACGAAAATGTACTTTAAGTAGTACTTAAGTCTTTTTTTACTTAAGTATTACCCAGCTCTGCAGTAAACCATGTCTAAGTCAGGCATTCCCATTTTTCCCGCTGGGGATATCTTCTGAATTCGTTAACCTAGTAACTGGATGAAAAAAATAAGATAATGTTCGTATTAACGTAAGATTGGTCAACTCCCTCGTAATGTTGCCATACAAAAGTTTTTATTCTCAGTATATATTCGGACACTACTTGAGAAGGTGTTGAAGTAAAGTTAATTTTTCCTGGATGGGAATCGAACTCACACTGGTTAGAATTGGTCAAAGATGGAGAATAGAAGAATTTTAAGAAAAAACTCATCTGTATCGTTAGCTCAGTGGTAAGAGCAGTCGCCTGGCACGCGGAAGGTCCCGGTTTTAAAACCCGGACGAGGCGGTTGGTTTTTCCTCTCGTATTTATGATTTGATTTAGAATCGTTAAAAATAAAAGTTCTTAAAATTTTTCTATTCTCCATTGTTGAACTAAAGAGCTAAAATTTTATATATGACATTCTGGTGGTAATTATACAGCTGTATTCGAAATTTTTAATATTGAAAGCTCCTTGGAAATTTTGTCAAACAAGACTATAAAAAGAATGCGATGAACAATTTTAACAATCTAACTTGCGTATCTTCAAAACAGAAATGGATGACTATATTTACGACTTTTATTTAGTTTATCGCCAAAATTTTGTTTAGATCTGTAACACAAATTACGAATTGAGATCGCGACCGAATTAATGAGGACATGAACTCTTCTGCATGCCGGATGGAAATCTAATCTTGGCCCGGCAGATGTGAGTAAACTATTTTTAACATTTTCTACCTTACTTACTGACGAGCTACATCTTCCCAAGCAATCTACGGATTCCAGGTATTAGCGATTAAAGGAAAAAATTGTAATAAACATGCACTTGGATTTTTAGAATTCCTGCAACTACCTTAATTAATGTAGGCGATAGATCACATCTGCACTTCGGGTCGTATGACTTTATTATTCATGGAGAAGAGAAGACCATGCAGGCAACGCGTCCGTCACCCATTCTAGCCAATTATTTAATTACCTTGGTCTAGGCAGGTAAAGGAACACGACTGCAACCTCTTTATTTTCTACATACTATATCTTGTTCTTCATAATTTATTTTGTTGATAACAGACCAATTAGAGCTTCCTTCTAAGTTTTATTTACTTTTATAGTTTATAACTGTTCTTATAGCATGTACTTATTATATTCTCCGCCCACAAGTGCCGATCTTGAGGTATTATTATAGAAAGTCTTGTATTATTATTAATTAATGGATCTAATGTTCTATTGTATGTTATTATACATATACGCAATATACATAGTAGTTGTCCATAACCTAATTCTGTTCGAAATCTACTATTAAGGACGATTGACACCGCCGCAGTTGAATACAGTTTGGAATAGCGTAAGAATAGGTTTAAAAAGTTATTGGGCAACTGTTCAGAAATATGTATACGACCCGGCACAGACGCGTCACCACAAGCATACAGTTAAAGCGGTTAATTTCAAGTTTCAACATAAAATATCTTTTGAAATAATATTCTGTTTTTTAATGAAAATTTCAGACAGTAATAGCTCAAATATAAATAACAATAATCTAAAAACAACAGTCATTTTAATTATTTTCCCCCCTAGAAAAAATTCCCAAAATTTTATTTTCCTATTCTTTCGCCCTCTACATGCGAATACGCCCTTAAGAGGTGATTGATGCTATCGTTGGTCGTCTCCTGCTCAACTAACACTTACATATTCTTGCATTGTTTTGATATATGACTGAATCTGTAGTTTCACCTTGGCGACCCTTTGAGTCATTTAATGCAACGAGCAGGCATATACCTATGTAGTATGTGGTATTCTGCTGTCAACTTATGTGTAGTTAGTGAAACCTAAAAGTCTCCCTCTATAACTTCAACACGATATTCCTATAGTGCTAAAAGTTCTGTGATAGAAACTCGATACTCAGCGTACCTGTGCATATATGCATACCTAGAATGTTATATATACACCTTTCCATGAAGATAAGAGGGGAAAATCGATTAAAAATTAATATTAAAGTACATAATATTCACATCTTTTAAAGTGAAAATCCTTTGATGAAACTGATACATTAAAAAACAAAGGATGCACAGTAAATAGGTTGTAGACACGTTTTTTCAACCAATCTCACCTAAACTACATATTTTATAAGGAGCTTGTAAAGAAATATACTCTGAACTTCATTTGATAATTGATTTTGCCTCAAATTAATCCGAAAGTGTTACATTTCAAAAGTAAAGGACTCGTAGTAACAACGTCTGCTTAAATTGATACATTTCTGATAACTTGTCGAATAAACCCGTCGTATTTCGAGTTTAATTGAAAATCACTTCCTCTTTCAAGAAATTTGTGGGGAAATAACGTGTTTGATCTGCTAAGTAGGTAAATGCCAACATAGGCAAACCAAACATAGTCCACACTCCATAGGCATAATTTCCACAAATAAGTCGTCTAAAAATATCTTCTCGTTGACAATGAATTCCTAGCTGTGGTAGGTAGTATGGCAAACCCTAATGGGGTTTAGATTGTGTAATATTCAAGCTAAACGAGCTTTTAATTTGAGGAATTGGTGGCTTTCATTCCGAGTTAGAAATAGTATTGATCTGCTTACTTCCCTTGATTGCGGTTCATTTACTATCTGAAAAGCAACTCTTGTGGAAAGATATAAATTTAGGGTTAGTCATTTTATTTTTCATTATTTACGGATTTTTAATTTGCAATAAATTTCTCAGCACGTTTGTGGTGGAGTATTGCTAGGTTTTTATTTATTTATGAATGAATATAAAATGTTCTAGTAGATAATTGAATATATTGCAAAATTCGATGTAAAAAATCTGCGACTTAGGACAAACTAATTTTGGACCGTTTTGAAAGGATATGAAGTTTTGTATTGAAAAAGTTGCATTCATTTCAAGAATATAATACAAGGTTATTTGGTTGCTTTAAATGGCGAGCCCAGCCGTCTATCCAGAGCTCTAATTAACATTAGTAGATATACTATTAAGAAGCGTCGTTTTTATATGTTTCCGTCTGCATGCGGTGGAAGTTGAGGGAGTTATGTGTAAGTGGTACGGATTCCTGCTTTGAATTATAATTACAAATATCTGTCTTAAGTGCAAACTGTTTAGTTAAGGCAATATTATTTTAAAATTATTATTATTGTTTTTCTTCGGGATTTGCTTACGATCTTCAAAGAAGACCGTACTCAGAATACAGTGCCTGGCACGAGCAAGTGCCGGATACATACCGAGTAGGGTGGAACATTTGCATAAAGGAATATTTACGTATTTTTTATTTGGGTGCCCTGGGCCTTGAAAAGGTGTTAAACCGGGGAAAAAATATGGCGCAAAAAAAAAATCCTTAGTGCTGCGCAAGCCAGATGAAGTCATAATTGATATATTGCTTACGCAATATGAAAATTTAAATATAAAAGTATAACATTTTTTGAAATACGCTTTATAACTAACAAAAAAAGGGCCCCTACTTGTCATCACTGATTTCGTCCAAATTTGCAGTATTTGTTGAGCTTGATTAGAAATGAAAGTGACGCAAGTGGGACCCCAGATGGCCAAGCGAAACCGAGATAATTGTTTAAAATTAACACTTTTCGAAAAACTTTTGATAATTACAATCTTGCGGGTCAACATTTAATACCCCAATTAGTTAAGAAGCATTTTCCAAAATAAGATTGCGAGGTTTGCTAAATTATTACTTTCAACTTACATTAATTAACAGCATATACTGTAAAGCTACCACCTTTATCTCTCAGCCAAATTCCAACCGATTTTCAAAATTCTTTTTGTTAAGTTCATTGTGAGTATCTTATGATTTTTGAAACTATTACGAGATTCGTACGGCAGCGGGTTACAGAGTAGTAACCCGTGGTGTGTTACTTATGCATGGGTTTGTTTTTCCAGGGATGGGGTATTTATTTTATATTCTACCATATGTGTAGAATATTCGTACACAATCTCATCAAAATCGGATGATAAATTCATTGTCAGAAAGTCATTCATATACACCAATGGGAAAAAGTTTCTCATTTCCCGAATTCGCGTGAGGTAGATGGGGTAAATATTATCCGATTTGAAAAATTCCTTTTGCTACTTTTTTTTTCTGATTATTTTTTTGATTTTAGAACTGCTGCTGATGCTTCAGTAATTATTTTACAGTTCTCTCAACTGCTTGTGTGTTGCAGGTAAAGTTATCAAATTGTAACTTATTAACGTTGACGGTCCTTAAAATATCTTCTATATTTAAAATTTTAATTTTTATTTCATATACTGAACTCTAAAAAATTAAATCTACGTAATCAGATGCCTTAAAACTAAAATTAGGAATGGTAGATATTCTAATTGTTTATAAATCTGCCTGATCTGAGATCTGATTTTAAGTATTCGTCTATAAGCCAATTCTGGTCTTTCCTCAGACAGCATAGCCAGAAGGATGTTGGGTGGCCGAAATATCCATTGCGCTGGATGACAAAATCTATTAATTTTTTTTAGTCAGTCATTAAGATACCGGGACAAACTATTTTCAGAGGGATCATTTATTGCAATATATAATCGTAAAACTCGATTAGCACAGATATAGCGTGACACATTTCCAACATATATTTTTGATCGATGCTGACATTATATTGATCAAAATTTACAGAAACCTTAAATCCAATTTCAGTAAACACTACAGCAGGAAGTCTCTCACAATTTTCTACCTGCTTTCCAATGGGGTTTGAAAATCCATGGGGTCTTCTTGTTCTGCCGTCCACTTGGTGTAGTAAATGCCGAGGTGGTATTCGTTCCCATGGAACTTACATACGAACCATTGTAACGGTTTTCCTATCTCTTCTTCTAAAAGTCTAAAGACACGGGCTGTCAAGCCAGTATTTACCACAATTCCATCATATCCAACTGCAGAGTTCTTGATTAATCTAGTTTTTGTGTGCTTTTAAGAAGGCTATAATGCTTGCTGTAATATTTAGGACGGATCCATAGATTGGCGTAACATGGCCAACATAAAGTCATCGCGTGTTGCTTTATCAGCGATATATGTGCCTCTCTTATTATACTGCGATAGTATTTTCCATAAACATATTCTTGCTGTAAGCTCTTATCCTTTCGGCCATCAAAATACAGACCAAAATCAGCTTCATCTTCTAGTAATTCTTTGCCTAACTCTAATCGCATTTTTTCTTACTCTTCTTATTGTCATTCGATCGACTACATTTGAGCTGGTAGTTTTTGTAACCAGACCAATATCTTTTAACACAGCGCTGACATTTCTCGCAGCGCACGATCACATGCTGAAGCCAATGATGGAAATTGACGACCATAATGCCCAATCTACAATGCATGATAAAACCACGTCGTCAAAACGATATGAATTTTTGTGTTTGTTTCCCACTTTTGCATTTGAAAATTTATTCTTGCAAAAATGATCCTTCTCTCTCATTTATTTGACGACATGAGCACGAGCTTATGTGTAGTAATTAATTAGCACAAACGATATAGTATACCTCAGGTGTATCCAGCATAATTTAGAACCATGTAGGGGAATTTAGAACAAAACAGCTGTAAACTGGAACTTGTGCTTTCAGTCTTGAACGCAATATTTTATATTATTCGACTTGCCCCAAGCAATTTCTTAGTTTACTAAGCTTAGTGTATCATAGTGTTACGAGCGTGGCCTTAGTTCGTTATTTAAAACACAATATTTCAGATATAATTCAAAAGTTCTTTCTTTTCTTTAACTTCACTATTTCACATTTACAAACAATTATCAAACCAACTCTTTATAGTTATCGCTAGTACTGTACTTCTAATTATCACAATCCTAATAGTTTACTTCGTTCACTTCACTGTCTGACATAAGACTCGCCTCCTGGATGTGAGAAGCGCCGTATTTATACTCTATGAATTATCCTAGAACTTTCCTGAATATTCCGTTTTCCGAACCCAAGGTTTACTAAGATGTCACTAGCCATTTCCAACAGATGTCGCTTGTGTCACTTTGTGCCACGTAACACTGCCCCCTTATTAAAATTTGTTCGTCCCGAACAACAGATGGTCCACGGTCTTGATGCTCTCCGTATTGATCCGAGCGATCTTGATGAACGATTTTTCTTTTGCATCTTGTACCGCGCTGATTCTTGTATGGCATGTTATTAATTTTTGTTTTAACTGCATACGGTCCCTCCCAGTGTTGTGATAACTTTGGAGAACGTCTCGTGGCCTCGTGCACATCAGCTAATCGTTGTCTGAGCTTTGTTACGAAGTCTTCTGGTAACTTTTGTTCGCCTTTGGGTATACCAAACTTGAGGTCGCTAGGTAAGCGCATTTCCTTTCCGTATATGACCTTAGATGGGCTTTGTCTGGTCATATTGTAAATAGCTGATATATAAGCCATTAGAAATATAGGAATATGTCGCACCCAATCTCGCTGATTATAGTTGAAGACCTTCCTGAGATGTTCGATTAATGTTCTGTTGAAACACTCTTCCATGCTTTGATTTTATTTCGTCTCTTATCTTTGATTCCTTTGTCCTAAAATTTCTTGCCCTTTTGATTGCCGTTGTCATCGTTTTCATTGCCGCCTTTGCTCTTCTTATTATCATCATCGTCAGAACCTTTGTCTTTACCTTTTCCGACCTTCATTATACCCTTATCATCGTCATTATCAGCATCTATAGACCCTTTACTTTTCGTATTTTTCTTTCTTTCATTGTCCTCGCTGTTGGATTTCTTTCCTTTCTTCTTTCGAATTTCGTTATCATCATCGTAGTCATCGTCATCTTTTTCTTCCATCCGTCCGCAATGTTTCCATTCAGGATTGCATGGACGTTGTGAAAAAGCTTCTGCATTTCCGCGGATACGTCCTTTGCGGTATGGGATTTCAAAGCCATGAGGTTGCAGTCTAGTCTCTCCACGGAAAGCTTGCTCTCTAGCCCGCCATCTTCTCCCTTCTTCTTCTGTTGTTTGCATTCGTCCTCGTTTCCTACAGTCGTTTTGCAGGTGTCCCAGTCTACTACATTTCCAGCATCGAATGACACCACGCGAAGGAGTGGTCTCTGATGACGGTATTTTGCTGTGAGTCTGCTTCCCAGCTCGATATCTTTGCCCAGCTCGATATCTCTGCCCTTCTTCTAGCGCTTCCATTCGTCAGCGTTTTCTGCAGTCCCATTGGAGGTGTCCCAGTCTATTACAATTCCAGCAACGAAGAATACCGCGTGAAGGAGTGCTCTGTGATGACTGCATTCTGTTACAAGTACATTCCTCCACCGAAATTTCCCTCACTCGTACTGCACTTCGAGAAGCTTGCCTGGCAGATTCAAACGCTAGTGCATAGGCTAGTGCTTCTGCTGTTGATTTCTTTCCTACTAGCCTTAACGCTAGTTGTAAATTTTGATCTGCAATAGCATCCACAAATGCTTCTGTTGCCACTTCATTAAGCAATTCTGCATTGACGCTAGAGTATGAAAGATAAGCTAATCTTTCCACATCAGCCTACAGTTGTTGTAGTGATTCGCCATGCTTCTGAATCCTGTTGCGTAACTGCAAGCGATATACTTGCTGCATGTGTTCATCTCCATAACGTAATTCTATCGCCTGTACTAATGAAGTGTAATCACGTTGCCTGTCAACCGATATAAATTGTAATAGCTCTGACGCAGGACCTCGAAGTGCTAATACCAGAGCTGCAGCTTTGTCTGCATCATTCCATCCATTTACCTCGGAAGCTGCCTCGAATTGTCTCTTGAAAATATGCCACGAATTTTGTCCATCAAATATTGGAGGTTTCATTCTGCCTGCACCGGGTATTTCAGTTCCTTCATGCCGAGGTTGTCGATCCTTCATCTTCTCCAAATCTGCTTTAAAGTTGTCAAGCTTCTCCGTAACATTTTGTTGTACTTCCGACACTTGTTGTTGAACTTCTAGCACTTCCTGCTGGATTCCTACAATTTTCACATTTTGTTCGTCTAATGAATTTTTAAGAAAATTCTTCTGTTCCTCCAAACATGTTTCTAGACAATTCTGCAAAGAACTCTTTTGTTCATCCCAACGGGCTTTCAGAGAATTCTTTTGTTCTTCTAAACATGCTTACAGAGAATTTTCTTGATCCGCAAGAGCATGCTTTTGTTCCTCAAGAGCATTCTTTTGTTCCTCCAAGAGAGATTGCTTTTGTTCCTCAAGAGCATTCTTCATCTGCAGGGCTGAAAGCTCCATTTTTGTCATTAAGGTACCCAAAAGCTGTTCCATGTTCATCGAAGGCTCTTCTTCAGCTTCAGCTTCTTCTTCAAAAACGTATGTCTCAGGATTCTTTTCTTCCTCTATCAAGGCTTGTCTAAATCGCTCGACTAGAACATTCTTTAGACCTGTCGTTTGCAATGACCGCTTCCCCAACTCCACTTTCAATTCCTGTATGCGAAGCTCCTCTAGTTTGCGTCCCATTCTTGCGTCTTTTGTAATTCACTCACAGTTTAATATAAAACTATCTTTCGGAATTTTTACTCACGATTTCACAAAATCACTCTTTGAATTTCAAAGTCAAATGCCACCACTTTAATTCGCGATTTTATTTAACTTCTGACACCAGTTGTTACGAGCGTGGCCTTAGTTCGTTATTTAAAACACAATATTTCAGATATAATTCAAAAGTTCTTTCTTTTATTTAACTTCACTGTTTACTTTCACAAATTCACAAACAATCAAATCAACTCTTTATTTATCGCTAGTACTGTACTTCTAATTATCACAATCCTAATAGTTTACTTCGTTCACTTCACTGTCTGACATAAGACTCGCCTCCTGGATGTGAGAAGCGCCGTACTTATACTCTACGAATTATCCTAGAACTTTCCTGAATATTCCGTTTTCAGAACCCAAGGCTTACTAAGTGTCACTAGCCTAAAGTTGCTTCCATTTCCAACAGATCTCGCTTGTGTCACTTTGTGGCACGTAACAATAGTATAAATTATTGAGACCAAATACTTCCTTTGATGTAATTCTGTAATGAAATCGAAGAAGCAATTACATTTATGATAATTGACAGGTCAGCAGCTGTTTAATTTGGCAGCTTACCACTACGTACATATTTCGTGTATTTATATGCTGAAGAATGCATATGCGCTATTTTAAACTTTAAGTCAGGGTAGCGAAACCATTACTAACGAAAAGCGAATATGGCTAAGGTAGTAGGGGAAGGGAGGGTAAGATGACGATAGTACGCTTTAATCATTTTTATATCCTCGTGGCCTTGAGCTATAGTCTTAGTTATTTATTTAGAGCAATCGTTAATAGGTTTACGTACAATTTTCATAAATTAAAAACTTAGCATCGCTTTTTCATATGTTTGACTTCATGTCAAATTCGTCATCTTATCCCCGCTTGCGGTGACGCAGGATAAAAGAAATGAAAAACAAAATAAATTCACATATATAATTTTATATATGAAATTCGCATACGTAGGCTTTGCATTTCGCTTCTGCCGGAGTGGCCTAACTATACGTGGCATGGACCTATTTACGACATATTTAACAGAAATATCAAATCTCATTATTACTAGTGTCCTTACAGATCACTCAAAGTTTTGCCGCCAGGAAATTATTGTTCTCGTCTTCTTCCATATAATTTCAATACAATTTCAATACAAATCGTCACAGCAAAATTTGTGAACGATTCGGGTGAGATAATGAGTTCGTAATCTTGCCCGCCTGTTGAATTCACCAACTTACTCGAAACGACCATTTATAAATTGAATTGGTAAAAAATATTGGAATAAATTTTATTTGAAATTTACTTTATTAATTCAAAAAAAAAAAAGCATATAATTTAAGAAAACACTTGGGTGGAAATTCAGACGCTTTCCAAACTGGATGATAACACAACTTCGTCGAACCTAATTTTACAATGAACTTGCATGAGACGCTATTGCGTGAATAACAGATGGTTGCTGATGTTAGTTTCTCTTTAACTGTGCAAGCGGAGCCAACCTAATCCTGTACAAATCCCAGAATTAGTTCCATCGGCCGGTGATCCCATGTAATTAACGATTCGTCGACTCGTCATCTTACCCTCCGGGCAGCATTCGATCTCTATTTCCCATAAAATATCCCCACTGAAAAATCTCCCACACTGCGAGTTTTTACAATTTTTTCTATCAACTGATTATAATGAGTCTATGACTCTTTTTGTTACTAATAGAGAAATCTTGTGGATTTTATAACTGAATTTGGTTTAAATAGGTACTTCTTAAAGATAAAACTGAAATCATGATTGATTAAGCCCCCGTTCATTTCCTCTTACGTATTTAAATGGATTTTAAATGGATTTGGTACCGTCTAAATGAAACAATTATGTTAATTAGAAAATATGTAGATCTAAAAAACTATACTAATTAGAACTGGCAAGAACTCAGAGAAGGTTACTTCTCAAGTTAAGTATAAAAGTGTACCTTAGGGTCAATACAGTACTGTGGGTACTTCTGCAACTCAAATACTACGTAAGTGTTAATTAATCAACTTCCGAAAAACATCTAACCTTAATAGCTATAAACTTTATTACATTTAAACTTTTTAAATATAAAATATTTTTGCTTTTTGTTATCATTTTAGATCACCAGTTTCCTATTGATCTAAGTAGTGTGGCTAAGGATCATCCACTTTTAGACAATGACCCACTACAGTCTCTATATAGAAGGCTCTGTGTATTGAACAGGTGTGCAACCATGCGTTTAGACAGTGCACGTAAACATGGACAGCAGGTAAGCGATTTTAAGTCTTTAATATCTCGAATTTTGTTTTGTACTGGAACTAAAACTCTAGCTTTAACCACAATTCCTTTGATTATTTTTTGTTTTTTTGATTTAGTAGTGAGCTTAGTTTAATCATCGCGTATATACTTATACGCTTAGGAAAAAGCATCTTGCATCCCATCAGGTAAAAAATTATCTACAGGAGCTTAATAGGAAATTAGGATGAACGCAATCTTCTAGTAATAATATATAAGGATAACAATACAATTTTAAATGGAATCCTTTCCATCGACGGGCGTGGTAATCCTACCGTTTTGGTTGGTGCAGGGGTTGAAGATGAATCACCCTATAACTTCTGAACATTCTAAAATTTTTAAATAATGAATGCTCTGTAATCGTTTTTGCACATTTTCTCTATTTTGAAGGAGTAGGACACAACAAAATCGACATTTCGAATCTTTAACTATTTTTCTTTTTTTAATTTAACTACTAGGTTTTTGAAAAGCACGTCATCAACATCAGTTTTTCATATTCGATTAAAAAAGCCCAAAAAAGCTTAAGTCTAAAATAAATCGTCACACTCTCTATCCAAACTGCAATCCTTTCTGGTTTTTCTCACGTTTTATATATCTAAATACAGCTAAAACACCTTTTGTGAATTGACTTTTTCAATCCATTTGCGTGGCATATATCTATATAGTACTTCAGAAAAGGTGCACGAAAACTCAGAAGGAGTTTTAAACTCAAGATTTTTTAAATTAAAATTTGAGTAATTAGTATATGAAGGAAAATAAAGTTGAATGAAAGAAAAACTGAGTTAGAATTATGAAATGTCGACTTTTTTGAGCTGTGACTCCATCGAACAGGACAAAATAATTTTCACTAAGCCCTTTTTATATTTACTATTGGTTTAAAGCAATCTACGCTGGCTATCTTCATCGATGTAGAAGGCGCCTTCAACAATGTGCTTCTACATAAGTTCACGGAAATGCTAACAAAGCATGGAATGAACCAGTTCTTTATGTACAGGATTGCACACATGTTGAATAACAGAACTATCTTTGCCGGTCTGGGTGGGGTGAGCAGAGTGAAAAGTATCCATAGGGGCACCCCCCCGAAGGCGGTATTTTATCACCTTTATTATGGGTGCTCATTATGGATGACTTCCTATCAACACTCACCTGGAGAGGTTATAAGGTGGTTTGTTATGTAGACAACCTGGTGATATTAATGACTGGTAGTTATGAATCTGTACTCTGTGGATTGGTGCAAAACGCAATCCGACTAGTCATAGACTGGGCTTCGAATTTGGGATTATCCATCAATCCACTGAAAACAGATCTATGCCTTTTCACTAAGAAAAGGAACATCCCCAATCGAAACCTCCCTTATATTGGCTCTACACGTTTGGAGTTAAAGGATAGGGTTTATTAACCTCGGTATCACACTAGATAAGAAGCTAAACTGGAAATCACATCTCGAGGACAGAGCGAATAAGGCTCTTAGAGCCTTCGTAATGTGCCGCAGACCTATAGGGAAAAAGTGGGGACTTAAACCACGGATGATCTTATGGATCTACACTAGCGTCATTCATCCAACCCAAGATAACCTACGGTTCTGTGGTATGGTAGAAAGCAATGGATTTTGCCAATCATCGTAAGATATTGGAAAAGATTCATATACTGTGCCTTCTTACCGTAAGCGGCGCTCTCAAGTCAACCAGTACTCGGGCTCTCGAGGTTATCCTCAATGTACACCCCGTGCAGATACATATCAAGAAGGGGGCATCAATCGCGCTGAGGCTGCATCTCAATCAGAACTGGATTCACGGTAGAGCAAGAGTTCCACATGACTCCATCTTTGAAATCGTGTAATGCATCGATCCTGACATTAGCAGGGACAGCGAACTCCTTCCAGAGACTATACTAAAAAGCGAATTTAAATCAATAATACCATCTAGGGCAGATTGGGCGTCGCTCTCCGTGTTTCAACTATTACAAAACCTATTGTTTACACAGACGGCTCCAAAACTGAAGAAAATACCGAAGCAGTTATTTTCTGTGAGGAGCCCCATATGGAAATCGCTCTACCATGTTATGGTATTCCAGGCTGAAGTCAAGGCTATTCTTGAAGCGGAAAGATGCCTCCTCAACGCGAATACGGCGAACAAGGAGATATCCATCTGCTCCGACAGCCAAGCAGCTGAAAAGGCCTTGAACAAAACCTTTTGTAACTCCAAGTTAGTACTGGAGTGCGAAACCACCCTAAATTCCCTCTCGCTGTATAACAGGGTACTCGTTGTGTGGATTTCAGGTCACAGCGATATCAGCAGGAACGAAAGGGCGGATGAGCTTGCTCGTTTTGGTGCAAACTCAGAGGAATCTTCCTCTACAATCGGGATTGCACCTAGCATTCTTGTATCTAAGATTTCGGCCTGGGCTGACTGCCAACACATGGAAGATCCCACGGGCAGAACTACTAAGTAACTGTGGGGTAAACCTAACCCAAATCTGAGGAAAAAGTTATTGGGACTGAGAAAGGCAACTCTGAGAACACTGGTGTCAATTCTCACTGGGCACTCTTTTCTCAGGGGTCATCTGCACAAGCTGAGACTTGTTGATGATCCTAGAATGCGGAGAAAAATCCGAAACTGTGACTCACTTGTTATATCACTGTTCGGCACTCTTCGATAAGTGCTACAGATTCATTGGCTCACACCTCCTGGACGAACTTCATGAGGCAGGCAGGGAAGGCTGGGGTCCAATTCTGAATTTTGTTAGGGCATCCGGCTGGGACCTATGAGCTTTTGCTCATAGTTCCACAATGGGCCTTGCTATGGCCTAAGCTCCAGAGTCTTGCCCCCGGAGGACTCAACCTCTTTTCAATCCAATCCATTGGTAGATCACTATATTGTTGATAAATATATGAAGAGAGGAAAAAAAATATACACACTTGTAAGTATACATATGTATACATTTATAATGTGAACACGCGTACTTTCGTTCAGTTGCTTGAAACTGTAAAGTTAAATTTATTGTAATAAACAACTTCTAATTTTAAAGCATAAGGATAATGAAAAATAAAGAAGACAAAAAAGCTCACAAGTGATACTAAATTTATATTCCAGTAGTAAAATTTGTGAATTCCCTTCTGGAAAGAGCCCGAGCTGTATAGATGAAGAACACTCTAGTGCAGGAAGGTTGAAGAAAATCTTTCGTTGCATCAGAGTTATTTCTATGCGTTGCAAATGAAATGATAAAATGAATATATCTTAATTTTCATCTGATACGATCAGGATTATGCCTGACGAACGAGGATTAATTTAAATTAATTTAAAAAAAGTAAAAAAGCTTAAATTGGTCTAAGTAAGACAAATTATTATGATACCCTACATCATAGATTCCCAAACTTTTTCGGGTGGCGACTCCTTTTTATAAAAGCATTTTTAATAAGGTAATTAAAGAACAATAACGAAAATAGTTTTTTTAGTATAATTTTATTTTAAATTATGTTTAGTAATTAGTTTAATGCGATTGTTGAAATTGCATGTTATTAATCAGCCTTTTTAAACGAAGAAGAGTTGAAAATCCTCTCGCAGAGATATGTAGACCCAAATGGAGCTAAAAGTAGAAAGGGAAGCATCGTCACATGAGTGATACATACCACCGCAGAATTGTGTGAGCAGTTTTTCATTAAGACAGGCCATGTGCCGAGGCATCATTCCGATCATTCCGCAAATCCAAGAATTCATATTGTAATTCATCGGGAATGCTGATTACATCAAGGGAAACAGAGAATGGATTTCATGTCTCTTCTTCTTTCAGCTCAGGGAAGTAACGCTGAAGCTCATTTTCAAGGGATTCGAAATGCCCAGTAATCTCCTCCGTCAAATTTTCATTTATTTCACCTTCAGATTCATCTACTACAGTGCAGAGTTTCTCAAATATGGCAATGTTCCCAAGACTTATCTTCCTTCGCCAGTTTTTCAGCTTGGAAAAAATTCCCCGAAATTATCATAAAATTCGACAATATTCGTTTCCTTTCCTTGAAGTTTCAGGTTAAGCCTATTTTGCTGTTCTAGTATATATGCTAGATGTGCTACTCTTTTCAACCAAGCTTTTTCGTTAAAGTATACAAAAAAGTCATGTTTCCCATGCACTTCCTGGAACGACTTTATTTCATGTTTCAGTTGAAAGACACGATTTACAGCATTTTCTTTCGATAACCAGGGTACTGGAATGAAGAAAAGAAGAACCCCGTGATGGACTCTGTCTTTCCAAAGCTCTTTAAACAGATAGGTGTTGAAAGTTCCAGATTTGATGTACATAATTTACGATTTTTATCAGCGAATCAAGCACCTCTTGCAGAGGAGTTGGAAGAGTCTTACTGGTAAGAACAGATCGGTGAGTCATGTAGTGGATTTCTCTTGTTTGGGAAGCTAGTTCTATTATTTTTTTCTGAAAGCCCGATTTTGACCCAAGCATAGATGGTACACCATCCGTACAAACCCCACAGACGTTTTTTCACTTTAATTCTCCTGTCTCAAAAAACGTACTTATCTTCTCCATAATATCTTCACTTTTTGTAGTAGTTTCAAGTCCACTATAAATTAGGAACTCTTCTTTGATATCACCTGAATGAACATATTTCACGTACAAGCAACTGAGCACACAAGCTTTCGTCTGTTGATTCATCAACTTGAAAAGAAAACAATGGTGAAACCAAAATCTGCTCTTTAGCGTCTACGGACTCTCAATGAAATATCATTATAGTGCATATTTTTTTAGTTAACTGCATAAATGGGGTTGCCCACAGAAAGACCGTTACGACCCCATACGTGGTCGCGACCCATTGGTTGGGAACCCGTGCCCTATTTGAATGCCCGTATGAAATTTCATATGATCTTCCATATGTCCAAATTTGAAGGCCGATTCACATCGCCGCGATAGTGATTGCGATAACGTAGTGATAGCGATAACGAAGCGAGCACGATATTTCACTTCACGGTGTTTTCAAACGCTCACACCAACGCGATAGATCACTGCGATACAAAGAATTTCTGCAGTGTCTGACCAGCGATTCAAATGTTTATCGCAGCATGCAAAATTTTAGTCATCTATCGCGAGCTTGAGATCAAAGTGGATAGTTCTAATTCAAGTGGGTGTTGAAAAATGAATTAAAATCATATAAAAGATTACGCAATTTTATGTGATCTGAATTTAAAACATTATAAAAAGAAAGAAAAAAGGACAAAGTGGGGGTTGGTATTACCAAGGAGTTGAATACAGGTTGAGTTAGCTTAAGAGTATTGGTGACTTGAGTGACCAGAGTTGATTTATTGTGCCCCTCCATATAGGCTAAATCTAGAATACAAGTGGGAAATGTTAAGCGAAGTGAGGTTATAGCCTTACGTAAAGTTACCACCGCAACTTTACCCAATTTAACTCGGAACTATCTCATAATTTGTCGTGAAAACCATAAATTTGTCGTACAACATTCAGTTTCCTTTAGAAAAAAGCACACGACAAATTATGAGATAGTTCCGAGTTAAATCAGGCGAAGTTGCGGTGCTAATTTTACTTACCTAGGTTATAGTGCAAGCACAAAATCGTTGGATTGGGAAAGTTTCTTCCGTTGGTCTTCTTCCATTAACTTGAAAATTTATTTTTGGTTAAGAAAGCTCTAAACGCTGAATGTAATAATTACCGGTCTCATTTGCGGTTTGTAAAAAAATATGAAGAACGTATGGGGCTTTGTTAATAATTGTTTCAGGCTGTGTTGCAGTAGGATTGACAAAAAATCTCCATTTTTAGCCGAAATTCCAAACGCGCTTTCAATTATCTACTTATAAGGCTGTGTAAATTTAAGTATTGTACTGATCTTTCTGAGGTTCTTGTCGAGCATACCTTGCTGCGAAAGGGCGCTTAAAGTAAAATTTTATAAGGAATCTTTAACCAACAATCGAGGTATGAGGTGTTCTTTGACATTGATAAGGCAAACATTTGGTGGTATTCTTCAAACAAACTGTATTCAAATTTCATCTCTATAGCCGAAACATTTAGAACACCTGCGTCACTATTTTTCCATATCTTTAGCAACGTCGATAGATAAAAATTTATATTCGTATCAACAATGGTCAGTAAAACAAACTATGTAACTTGTCCATCATCGATACTAGCCAATAATGTTGGGGAAACTCTAGTTTGTCCCATATTTAGATTTTTTCCAAATGTGTGTATTTAGCTCAGGCATATGCATGTAACTATCGCTGTAATCTATTGCGTTGGTGTGAAACGAATTGTGTCGCTAGTTTATCGCTATGATTATCGCTATAGTTATCCCAATCGCTATCGCGGTGGTGTGAATCGGCCTTGATTTTTCAAGTGGTTTGTCGCAAATATTTCTAGAACATTTCGTCGGACAGATTATAACCAATTTTATAGAATTTCGTACTTTGAAGAAGTTTTTAGTACAATAAAAGTGTCTAGGAGGACTGATCGTTTTCACAGTATATGTAAAAAACCTAAATTGTTATATGTAGCACCAAGAAGGCGTTGCCCGATTTAGTCCATTTTTGACATTTTATTTTCTATTACCAACTCTATGTCGATGCGTTCTCAGGCAGTGTCCAAATATATACTGGAAGACGAATTTTTTGTATGGCAACTCCACAAAGGAGTTGCCCGATACGTCTCATTTCGAACTTAATTTTACTTTTTTTTTAAATCCGTGTACGAAATTTCAGATCTCTAAGTATGCG
Source organism: Dioctria linearis (assembly GCA_963930735.1). Taxonomy (NCBI): domain Eukaryota; kingdom Metazoa; phylum Arthropoda; class Insecta; order Diptera; family Asilidae; genus Dioctria; species Dioctria linearis. The sequence continues at coordinate 204,315,777 of OZ005741.1, read as the reverse complement.
TGTTCTCCAGTTATTGTACGCACAGTCGGACAGATAGGCAGACAGGCAGATGCATGGACGGACAGACGGATATGCAAAAATAAAAATAACTTTTAATATTATGCCTGAGTGTCCAATCTATTCTGCTTTACCAGCATTATTTCTGCGCGTTACAAACGGAATGACAAACATAGTTTACCCTATGGATTTCATATAGAGTATAAATATAATATATACATTTATATAAAAACAAAAGTCAAATTTTCATTAGCCAATAGTACGTTATCTCTGGGTCGTTTAAGACTCGGTCATTCCAGCATATGTTAAGGGCTTAACAAAAGGTTTGTGCTATGAATTGAGGGATCTTCCACGGCCGGTAAACAGTGTATCGGAGTGTTTTACTGCTCCACCTGTGCTCCGATCCGGAGTGGAGTTGTTAGAAAAAATTGCTCCAGTAAATCGCTCCGGAGCTGAGTGGTAATTTTTCCTAGCTACTTCGCGGAGCACTTAGAAATAATTTGTCCAGCAAACCACTCCGGAGCTGAACGGAAAATTGATGGTTTATGTATTAAGTAGTAGTATTATTATTAGGTGAAATTTAATCGCTATCGCTCAGATCAATTGCTCCGACATCTACTCCGCTCTACCTGGAGCTCTCCGGAATTAGCTCAACTTCAACTGAAGCTGCTCTGGAGCGCTCCGGAGCTGCTATATCTGATCCAACTTATAGCTCCGGCTATCTGAATATTATTCCGCTCCGGTTCGGTTGTAGTCGGTCCGCTCCGTGCTTGTTCGTAACCGATTCTATTATTATGGTACTTTTTAACTGTTATTGATCTTTTTTAGTAATTTAAGTAATTATCTTAACATCAAAACAAAAGCCCTTCACTTTTAAAACTCTTTGATTATTTACGTATGTATGTTGGATAGTGTAGTTTAAGTGCAGTAGTGTGTCTATTGAGCTAGAATATAGCAATATCTGATATCTTGCTATTAATGTCCTGGTGTCGATGAGCCTGTAAGCAAATACATCAGTATAATTTACATCTGATCAAAATTCCTGTTGTATACTTTTCGTGTTGCTGTCGAATTAGAAATGGCGATATTATTTATTCTTTACAAATTCCAGAATTTACATTGAAGTTCCAGAGCCTTCACCCATTTTAAAAAGCTTGACAATTTGAATTGGTGGAATTTCGTTGTTCAACTCTTTGATTTTTGCAAGAATTCGGCGTAGATATACTGCTTTTTTTATGGGTCTGCGCTGCTGTGTTTAAGAGGACTTTTTATAACTGACAAAACCCAAAGATAAGCGGACTTTTATCATTTGCTTTAAGTTTCACATCTTTGAATTATCTCTCGAATCAAGATATTTCTTAGAAGTAATAATAATCAGTTTTTATAATTAGATAGATCTCCTTTTCTTGCAAGGTACATATGTAGGAAGATGTCTGCTAATATGCTTGAATTCACTTTTAACAACTCATATGAGATGTTGTCTATTCCTCTAATTGATTTTTCGCAGTCAGAAATGATTGGTTGCGGAATCTTTTGGTTTCTATTTTTTTTTCTGAAATTTTTAAATCATCCCCTAGAAACAGTTCCTTAATGTCTACCTTCCATTAGTTTTTTTGATTTATTCTTAATTTTATTCCAGAGTATGCTCGCCATAACAGTAGATCTTGGTATAGTAGTCGACATTCCAAGACAATACAAAAAATATTATTATTATTTTCCCTCAGCTATCTGTTCTCGATACTGTTTCAAAAGCTCGCAAGACTTCTAAGTTAATATCTCAATGATGCTGCTAATCATTAGTTTTAGAATTGCGTGGACCATTACTAGTGAGCACTAACGTGGATGACTAAAGGCGAAAGGCTCTCACAATTGTAAAAAAACTCTCTACTTTGAAGACCCGACTTGATGCTCTCTATTAGAGAAAGGGACTGACAAGTCAAATATTCAGAAGAAAAGTTTGACAAATTGTGATACTTTTGCTATTTGTCTACGTACATTTTTCAATTAAATTCCTATTTTCCTACATCTTCTTATTATTATTAACTAAATCGAAGAGTATAAGAATTTAATTTAACAATAGAAAGTTATGTTTGTTCTGCAATAATATTACATTTATCTATTCTGCCAGCAAAAAGATGACTCAGATGACGAAGGCTTCGCACTTAGCGAGAATTGGATGTTTCAACCGCAGAGTCGGCGATGGTCGCGAATTGGAGAGATGGGCTTGGAGATTCCAACAAAACAACTTCAGGACAAAGCTGACTGTTCATCTAAAGATTCAAGTCCTGAGAGATGTGAAGATGATATGAATGCATCAGCGAACTTAGCATTCTCAACACTTCCACTTCGTTCTGATACGAATTCAAGTGAATGTGATGCAGCTACAAATCGGTTACGACGTACAGGAAGTGAACGTCTTAAAGATGGAGCCAAGGCATTATTACGTCGTGTAGAATCTATCAAATCTCGAAGACGTAAACGTCAAAATCGTGAAGGTCTCATTATAAGTGGACCTCAAGTATTAGATCTTAATAATTTTGCTATGAGAGACGTGAAGCCTCTTAATGTAGCATTCTCAAATCCACCATCACCAACTGCAAGTAGCCCAGTAAAAATGTATCCCAGAAGTCCACTATTTGGAACTGAACTCAAAATTCCAAGCGAAAATGAGAATTTCTTAAGCCCAAATCGTTTGAGTCCGAAACGTATACCAACCACGCCTAGGACGGCTCATTCTACACGTGCCAGCCCTTTGCATTTTTTCGCTCATCAGATGCCTCACTTAATTGAAGGGAAATCCGATGATTCCTCATCTTATTGCAGTGACAGTCAGGAGTCGAATAGTGGTTTAGTTACAGTTCGCCGTCAGACATCCAGATCTAGGCGATTTCTACAAAGAACGGGAAAAGTTGATGATATTGGAATTCATTCTGACTCTGAGTGTCACCAGCCTAGCGGAAGGAAAATGGTTTACAAAGATAATAATTCCAACAACACCGAGGTTTGTTTTCCCTGCAAAATATCTGCTTAATAATTTGAATTGTTCCTTTTTAAAGATGAAAGTCAAAAAGTTGACGAGGGGTGGTTCACTGAATCTAGGGAAAGATTCGAAGAAAGCCAGAGGTGCATTCCAATCCAGAAGTTTTAGAGCACGGTCATCAATTCGAAAAAACCTTGCATCTTCTGAAAGTGACAAGGAAGACTCTGTGAAAAGGTAAGCAACATTTACATTTATTTTGACATAAAACTGTTAAAATTATTTTTCAGTAAAAGTCCTGTTGTCCGATGGCATAGTTTTCGAGAAAAAGATCATGCTCCGGAGTTGTTCAAAAAGTGCATAGGGGCTAAGAATGAAAGTCGCCTAGAAGGGACCTCATTCGTAGCTATGTCGTGCGGACAATTACAAATTATTCGGAAACTTGCCCTTGTTACATTGACAGGATACATGGAACGTTACTGTCCAACTCATAGATCTGGATGGAATTGGGAGCTTCCAAAATTTATAAAGAAGATCAAAACTCCAGATTACAAAGGTAATTCATTGAAAATAATAATCAAACTCTTTGTCCCTACCCTTCGCCTCTATTTGTAGACAAAAAAGTGTTCGGAGTGCCGTTTCTCTTAATATTACAAAGAACAGGGTATGCTTTGCCGTATGCTACTCGTGCCGCTTTCAGATGGCTCCGATTGAATGCTTTTGATCAAATTGGATTATTCCGAAAATCTGGCGTAAAATCACGTATAACCAAACTCAAAGAACTCATTGAATCTTCTGACGTTAATTGTATGGACATCTATGATACACAGCAGGCTTATGACGTTGCAGATATGTTAAAGCAATACTTTAGGGATTTACCGGATGCCTTGTTGACGTCAAAGATGTCGGAAACTTTCGTTGCTATTTTCCAACGTAAATTAAATTACATTTTTATACATGCTTAGACTTATGATGGTATTTCAGATCTTCCCCCGGAAGTTCGCGCAGAAGCTATACAATCAGCTGTTCTATTGTTGCCAGATGAAAATCGAGAAGTCTTACACTCCCTTTTGGCATTCCTTTATGAAATCGCAGCAAATTCGCAATACAATCAAATGACAGCAAATAATTTAGCAGTCTGCTGGGCACCATCACTTTTCAGTAATAATCTAGCACTTGGACGTTCAAGTGGAGTGTCCCCACGCCGAAGGAAGGTAGCAGGTGTTCCAGATATGAAAGAGTTATCAGAGACGAGGGCCTCACACGAGTGTTTATCTTTTATGATAGCCAATTTTAAGCAAATCTTCAGAGCGTCACACGAGAAAATGAAGCATTGTAATTTTAGTTATATGGAGGAATCTAAGCCAGTGCCATTGGAAGCACTTGGCGAAGGACTACCATTTCAAAATTGGAGGGGCTATTTATACGAGTGCACCAGTGCCACTATTAAAGAAGGCCGTGAAAAGTAAAATGTGCTTAGATCTTGAAGTCTCACTTTACATTAATTATTTTCTTTTTAGAACTCGTGGATGGGTGTCCGTTGCATCATTAGATCAGAATGTAGAAATAGCATTTAAGAAGGTAGGCGATGGTCATCCATTGCGATTATGGCGCTGCATTACTGAGGTAGAAGCGCCGCCAATCGAAGTCTTGGATTATATCCTGAAGGAAAGGAGCTCATGGGATATAAACCTGATCAAAAGTCGCACTGTTCAAAAATTGGACGATCGAAATGAAATTTTCCAATATACCTGTGATGGGCAAACGCCTACAGACTACTGCGTTTTAAGGTAACTAGGTCATAATATACAGTAGATTTGTATTATTTTGAATACACTTTTATCCAATACGGTGTTATCTCTCAAATACAATTTTAAGTCTAGTCACTTATATTTTGGTTTGCTGAAATTAGCAAGATATTGTGTTAAGATTTACATATATTTACATCTATTGCGGTAATATCAAGTTAGACTTTGTATATATGTAACACAAGACAGAAGCATTAACATTTTTATAGTTGCCTTCATTTTTTTTTCTTAGAATTTCCTCGTTTTTCATCACAATTTTTACGCGCTATTGTTACCGGTTGGATAAAGAAAGCATTTATTTTTTCTTAGAAACTTACTATTATTTATTGTCGCCGACAACAGCTCAAAACCGTCAGATCGATTTGCGTTCCTGGTCACGTAGGAAGCTAAACATCCTTTTTCCTTGAGAATTCATTAGATTTTACTTTAAAAAAATATTGATAGACCACAACAAATTTTTCCCGGCTTGATGATTCAGATTACATTCAGTCGAATCTTCCGAAAAAACTCGTTAACATACGTTTACCTGTCGTAAGGATCGAATAGGTAGAAGACTTAAACACAGTATCGATCTCTTTGATAAATGAATGAATATTATTTACGAATTGTCAAGTCCAGTGAAATACAGCCAGAAATTCTACTCACAAGTGTTTATGTATGCGCATGATGTGGTAATCATCGGGAATGTTTGCCTTCGAAATCATAGTGATTATGGAGACTGTTTTGGGCAAAATCAGCAGATTGTCCAGAACTTGTAGGCCTAAGTGTTAACCCGATTAAAATAAGAGTGCTGCTGTTTACTAAAAAAACAAAGTGCCACACCTTGCTGCACCAATGCTAGGTGGACAAGCAGTCTCTTTTTGCGTTATTAACTAATACGAAGTATGTGTTATAATTAAACTAAGTAAAGAATGGTGCCATTGGCATTTTAAAATCAACCTTGAAGGTTTCTCTAAATATGATTCTGAATCATCTGCCACCTGACTTAAGGAATCTGGCTGCTGGAAAGGTAAGCCCTATGTCCAAAATTCATCCGGACCAGAAGTAATTGAATGGACAATGACCTGTCTAGAAATTTCGTCACGGTACTAGTCACTATTATGATTGTTTGGTTCATATAAGGGTCATTGTCGGTCGTAAATAAAATAATCTACATCCTTACATCGGTACTCTGCTAACTTTGAGGGAGTTCCAGTTAATCATTATGATGTGATATTACATCACTTGCCCTTAATGCCCAATACCAGAGATAAAAAATAAGCCGTTATTGAGAAACATAACCTACACGAGTAGAGCATAGAACATCACGTACTCAAAGTGTACAACTGTATATTAACTATGTACGTTCATATGCAACAACTAGTTAACTTCATTTCATGGCTTCTTCATGTCTTGAACTCACTCTTAAAAAGGATGTTTGATAATTATTTGTCAAAAATTTATTTCACATTTAATTTTCATGTAAAAAATGTTCAAAGGTGTATTTAAAAAAATTTATTTATCTCGAAATTTTGTATTCATGATGACTTGATATTTTAAGATATCATTACCTTACTAAAAGGAGGTTTTTATAAAGTTTAGTTATTCTCCTTAGAAACTTACTTTTCTCACATTTTGTATAGAATCATAAAGTATTTCGATTTTTGCATGCACAAATTAAACTCGACTCCAAATTACAGTTAGGACTAGGTTCAGACAATATTGTACCGTCTATAATGAACTTTAATAATATGAGTCAGGAGTATACAATACAATTATTTAAATTATTTAAACATGTTGAAATTTAGTTTATATTCCAATAGTAGTTGCATCCGAAAAGAAAAATATTTTGAATATCCACACTTTTGTAGTTCCGTGTGCACATTTATTTGCATCCAAAGTTTACATAACGGGAGGGAAAGTTTGATGTTTCCCTTATTATTAACGAAATAGTAAGCATTATCCTTTTTAAAAATTTGTTTTTTAGAGATGCTGATGCTAATAGGTTTATTATAAATTTTGAAGACTTCTTCCTTTCGCATTTGTATTTCTTCATAATGTCTGAGTCGGAAAATAACGAGAAAAACATTAAACGTACACAATCTGTCGATTTGTGTATGGAAAGAATGCATAATGGAATGAATGATACACGAAACCTTTTTCTGTACTAGTTCTTTTTGTTACTTAGAAAGGATTTTGATTTTATGAGAGAGTGCTTATGTTACTATTAGACCTAGAGCCGCAATATTTAGCCTTGTGTTTGCATATTTGGTTTAAAAAAATATAAATTTCCTGGTCTGTGTTCAATTGAAATGTGGCTTATACAAACAACAAATCTAGCTAAATGTTCTTCGGGACCGTTTTGTATTCATATGAACTTTCTTGTATTAGCAATATAACACAATAAAGAAATTTATTTTCTATTTTAGAAGGAACGAAACTAAGCACAAATTGTTGAATCATCTTATCAATGTAAATTGCCATTGCAGAAACTTAAAATTCGAAAGAAAACAATTTTGCAAAGCTCATTTGATATTACATGACGACTCTGCTTTAACTTAACATTTCTCTATCGAATAATTCCATTCAAAATTTACTCCCCATAGCGTCTAGCATATATTTGCTGAAACTAAAACTGATATAGTTCGTTAACGGACACAAACTTCCCTTCTTTTAGTTCCTTATGTGTAGAATAATTACATCATTTGTGTTAGATGGCGTTCGTTATATCTCAATCTCACTCTATAAATGCCGGTGTCCCCCAGGGCTCTTTTATCTCTCCGTCTCTCTTCCTAATTTTCATTAGTGATCTGCTTTCCCTTACTTTCAATCCCATCAGTAGCTTTGCCGATGACAGTATCCTTGATTTCGCTTACTCCCTTGATACTCTTGTGGACTCCAGAGCAGAGCGTATTCCGCATGTATCAAATGAGATTGCATGATATCATTGAATAATCTTGACAATATCGTAGTTTGGAGTAAAGTGAATCGCGTCTAATTCAATTCATCTGAGACCCCAAGCTGTTTCATCTCTTTAAAACAAGATCACCACTTAACCACTCCCATTTCATTTTATGGTGAAGTAATTTCCGAGTCACCGTCACTAAGCATTTTTGACATTAATATTTCCAGTAAGTCAATTTGGACAGATCACATCTTCTTCATTGCAAAAAAGCATCGAAATGTCTTGGGTTTCTGAAAAGGTGTAAGAAGTTTTTCAGCCCATCAAATCTAGCGCTCCTGCACAAGTCCTATATCAGAGTTAGGATGGAATACAATTCTCACATTTAGGCCGGAGCTGGTCGTACTGCGTTAGCCTCATTGGATATTGTTCAAAAGAGAGCCTTCAAGCTCATTGGCGATATAGCAGTAACTGGTAATATCGACTCACTCGAACACCGCCGCAATGATGGATGCCGTTCATTCCTTTATTGCTATATGCATGGTCAATTTTCTGATGAAATATCTGGTTTGATCTCTTGTAGCATAATTCCTGTATGCAATACTCGCGCTGCAAACCGCCCACATTCTTTTATCTTTCAAATTACTTTCGGCCGTACAGTAAAATTCCGTAATGCTTTCTTATCCCGAACTGTGCGAATGTGGAATAGTCTACCATCTTCTGTTTTTCCTCGGGCTTACTATCTGAGAAGATTTAAAAGTGATATACATCAGCACCTCCGCCACTTTCTTTATGTTCCTTAATCCTTTCCCTATCTCCTTTCTGCCATTCTTTGCTTTGCATCATAGGGTATCCCCTGCGTTTTGATAAGTAATATAAACATAAAATAATTAAAAAAAACTAGAATTGGTCTAAGACCAATTTTTATGATACAGTAGATGAATACTCGTATGTAATTTCGTACGTTCACCAAACGGTGCAAGTTTGATTTTTGAAGTGGTTTTTCACATATATTTCTATAACGATTCGTCGGACAGAAAACTGATTATAACCAATTTTATAGGATTTCCCATTCTGAAGAAGTTTTTAGTACATTAAAACCGTCTAGCACTGATCGTTTTCACAGGGGTTGCCCGATTTAGCCTATTTTTGAAATTATATTTACCATTTTTATGAAAACACTCTGCACAAAATTTCAGCTCTTTACATTGACGCGTTCTCAGGTTGTGTCCAAATATGTAGTGAAAAATGAAATTTTTGTATGGTAACCCTACGAAGGAGTTAATCAATTTGTCCCATTTTCGAGCTTAATTTTACTTTTGTTTTTTAAAAGCCCGTGTGCAAAATTTCAGCTCTCTAAGTACACGCGTTCTCAAGTTGTCGTGAGAACAGACGGACATGCAAAAATCAAAATAACTATTACGATCTTCTCCTTCTACCATCATTATTCCAAGATGTTACAAACGGATTGACAAACTTAGTAAATCCTTTAGATTTCATCTAGGATATAAAAAATACTTCCGTAGGTCACTCTCTACAAGCTTAGATGTGGTAGGATAGTCATTCATTGCAAATTGCAAAACAAAATCAGGTATTATGTAGAGGGATGTTCTTTAATCGCTCGCATACAGTCTGGATGATATTTGTTGTTCAGTCGGTTCGTTGTGTCCGGATGACTATACTTTGAGTGATCTACCCTTTGACTTTGGTCATGTCGAAGAATTTATCCCCTTTACTTCTGAACTGCTAAAATTTTTAATGTATTTGCTTATGCCTGTTACTCTAATTTTTTATTTTTTTATTTCTCAAAATCAACGCAAATATAAAGCAAAATCTACACAGGACAAATAAATTGTTACAAAATCGACAAGGGATATTCGTGAAAATTGATATATAAAAAAATTTATTCAATGAATCCATGTTTAGTTAATTTTCTTTTTTGGTTGCAGTCTTACGATTAATACAAACCTACTTACTTACAATTTTCAGATCGTGGCAGTCTGATCTACCAAAAGGAGCTTGCGTGGTAGTGGAAACATCGGTGGAGCATCCGAGTGCAGCATTAAAGCAAGGAGCAGTTCGTGGTGTTGTATTAGCTTCACGATTCCTTATAGAGCCTTGTGGAAGTGGTCGATCTCGAGTTATGCACTTGGCTCGCGTTGATACTAAGTACTTTTTTTTAAACAAAATAAAAGAATTTTACTATAAGTTTGTATTGTTTCAGGGGTAGAACACCCGAATTCTATAACAAATGCTACGGTCACATCTGTTCGCACTACTTATCCAAAATTCGGTCAGTATTTCGTCATATAACCGAAGGTCCAGAAAGTAAAGTATGACATTGATACTTATAAGATGTTTCTCGTTGTCACATTACCGGATTTCACAACTCCTATATACAATTTAAGTCTCAAATTACGGCATTTATATAAAGCACAAACATTAATTATAGTGTACATACTTACATTACATTTTTGTGGGTATGAAGCAATAATATACCATGAGGGAATTGGTTTCAAACTTGTTGTAGGTGGAAAATATTATTTATTACCGATATTAAGTAAATATCAATATATATATATATTAAAGTGTTATATACTGTAGTATTGGTAAATATGTACAGAGTATTTATTTTGTTTCATATTTTATTATAAAAGGATAAATTTTTATATTGTTTCCGCAACCTTAAATACTCAAAACACTCAGAAAATATTTTTAAGCATAAGAGACAGCAGCAATATCACAAATTGTAAAAAGTTAGCACGCTGCAAATATAACAATCCAAATTTAAAAAAGAGATCGTTTATGTCTAAAACTAGTCAATTGATAGGGAGATAATACTGTAAAATAAAAATATAACCGAAATACAGGGTGTCCTATGTGGAAAATGGTTACGTTTCTTTTTTTTCCAATCGAAAATTTTATACAAAAGTTAGGGGGGGGGGGGATAAATTGTTTCAATGTTGTTTATTATTATCAAGATAATCAAAATCAAAACATAATAACTTGACTGACTCTTGTACTGGTGCAAATATCATGTTGGTGATAGCAATAGCTATTATATTATAAAAAGAAAAAGACATCTGAAAATTTGAATTGAAAATCTTATTTTTTCAGTTGCGTGCAAGCATAGCGAACGAATAGAGCCAAACAATAATGTTTTTGCTTATAATGTGCATCAATTAAAATCCAAAAAACATATTTTCTGGCAAGCCATGTCATATTTCGTTTACTAACTTTGAGAAAATTAGTCAGCGCTAGCGGACGTGTTTTGTATTTGCTCCGAGTTTGATGAAAATTTACCTACTGTTATATATCAATATGCTTTAAATTCCTAACCAAGCAACCTCTTCGCATGACTAAATAGAAACGAACGTACTTTGTTTGTTTTGATTATATATACTGTGCTACAAGAAACTATTTAAATTCTCCTTTTTAAATAATTTTTATCAACTCACTAACTCTTGACTAAATAACTTTGTGTGTCCAGGGCGTCGTTCGTGACAAAAGAGACTTAAAGTAGTAAACGTAGATGGATTTACATGGGGTTTGTTTTTATTATTTAGAATGGGTGACTGGGGAGATTTCCGAAAAGGTAAAAACAATTAACGTTTTTAGAGGTTTTGGTGGTGGGGGATGGTAACTACATTGCCTTGGGGCTGTCCACTTTGGGCTGTGTGTGATATTAAATTAAAGCTCTTGGAAGTGTAGGTTGGTGCGAGTGGCTGATTTTTCTTTTAAACGCTGTAGCATAATGTTTTACATATTTCATGGAGACATTTCAATTTTACTATGTTTAACTGTTATATAGGTTTTGATGTGAATGTGATTATGATCGTTGTCACTTTAAGTGAGAGCTCGCGTTGCGACACAAAAATGGTATTATGATTGTCGTTTATAGTGACATTTGTTGAAAATATACGACTTTTGACGTATTAAGTAGACAAATGTCGATGTAAATGATAATTAAGTTACAATTTCACTCACTTGGTTTTTGTAACTGACAGATGTTAAATGTGTGTATGGAAAAGGAAAATGCGAGCGGAAAAAGAAATTGTATGATGGCTTTTTAAGTTGTTCATTAAAACATAAAATTCAATAGTTTTTTATATGTTAAATAATTTTTTTTGCATGTTTAGTGTAAAAATTACAAAAAAAAAACAATTTGAAGTCATGATAGATTTTTCTGGTGAAGCAACTTTTTATAGCTAAAGGGCTGAAATACATCGCGTTTATGATTTTTTTTTCTTTCTTTTAAACACTGTCAAAAATAACAACAATACCACGAAATAAGACAAACCTCATTTTTGTCTATCAATGTAATTCATACCCTGGCGCATGCCCTGATGCTATCTGTCATTTTAAGTGACAACGATAATAAGGCTTCGAAGAAAAATGTCACGTGACACCGTTCGACAACGATAATACGAAAATCGAAGTGAAGTGAGAGTGATTGCGTCGCTCGTCACTTTGGTGAATCGACAACTATAATAAGAGTGAAATTAATTAAATTATGAACTTACTTTAGAGTGCAATAATCTTCTAAACTAGTTACAACAGACAATTAACCCACAAGACATCGTAGATGCGAATTAATAGGTCTAATCGATGAAAACACCGGGTAAGCCTAGGACACCCACGACTACACTATCTTATTTTTTGAAAAACCTAGGGCTATCCCGAACTTACACAAAAATTTCTTGGGGTAAGAGTAGCTGCGTAGCAAGGATCGGGTGGCTAGGGCGGGCTGCCTGGAACACCAAAATAATTGGTAACGCAATTTTTGGAGAAAATGCTAGTATTATCGTATATTTTGGTGAATTAAAAATTGTTGTTCGCAAATCATTGTGAATAAATGTTAATTCCAACAAAAAGGCCAGTTAACTCAATTTTCATAATTGACACTTTGGTTCCAAATTCAGCATCGACTCTTGAATAATCTTGAACTGACGAAATCCTAAACTGCCAAGTCCAAAATTATAGCAGTGCTGTTGTGATGAAGGGAGAGCACACTGGAATACAGCAGCGTGTTCCGGATATTTATCCAAATGCTAGGGTTATTGCTTGCTTAAACCATTCACTCATTCACCTCGCTTGCCTTTATGAGGCGAAAGTTGAAGTCAACTCTATCGGTTTCTTCGGAACACTTTATCGATTTTTTGGCTTTTTTTCTTCTTCAACTCACCGTTTGGATGTTTTGGTGAACACAACTGATTTCAGCTTGAAGCACCTGGTTAAAACGAGACAAATGGAGCGCCAGAGGAAATGCAGTAAAAATATGGTCAATGCGAACTTCTAAAAAATTTTGGACCTTTTGAATTACCTTTCAGGAAGAAACGAGAACGAAAATAGCGGGACTGATGCCGCTTGGCTTTTGGTGGTCATGCTACCCTTCTATTTCCTCAGTTTTTTTTTTTTGGTCGAAGTGAATACTGTCCAAACGTACCTACTTGCAAACGCAAGGCCTCAACTTGCAGAATTGTACTCAGAGACTAAAAGCGAGAAAGGAGAAAGGAGAGAAGTGTAAGGAGCTTGGCATTACAAGGCACCCTCAGCGTCGCATTCGGAGAAAGAAGAAAATGCCTGGCGAAAATTGGGAAGATGCTTTTAAAAATAAGCTACGCCGCGAAATACTATCTTTACTTGATCGCATCAACCAGGATGTAAAAATAAGATTCCAACAGCTACATGAACTCGCAAACAGTCTCGAGTTTCTGACTCCAAGCAATCCTATGGACCTCAGAATCAACATCGATTCAAGCAAACTAGATGCTGACGAAATCGACAAGTATAAGATTCTGCTGGAACGCACATGGTTAATTAAATTCGTTGAAGCTTCCTCAAAACCTGACCATCTTGAATCACTGAAGACGGAAGAGCCCCCCTTACAGCTTCTGCGATTTATTCAAGAGTTCTGCCTGCCAGATTCAGTCCCAAATATCGTCAATATGCTACAAATCTTTCTTACTATGGCCATCAGCGTTGCGACTTGCGGTAGAAGTTTCTTCAAGTTGAAACTTATAAAGAATAATCTACGGTCATTCTAGATTGAACAATCTTGCGACTTTGTCCGTTGAACGAGACCTGATTGACTCAATCGACTTAGAGAGTGTGATCAACGACTATGCTAATCAGAAAGCTCCTAAAATAGCTTTGTAAACATTCTTAACTTTATCCTTTTACAGATTTTACTTAATTAAAATTTTAGACGACAGTTTCTGTGTTGTCCGGTAAAAATTGGGACACATTTTCCACGATTCACCTTGGGCTCCAAAATCCCTTGCTACGCCACTCTATAAGAGTTTGATATTTGTCACTTGAGAACTGCAATTTGTTGCAGTTTGAGTCTATAAATTACTTCTTGAGAAAAAATAACCAAAAATTTTAAGAAAAAAAATAGAAAATAGCTGGAGCACATTTTATTTGTCTTCAGCCATTTTTTAAATAACTTTTCACAATTAATTATACTCACGAGAACTGTCAGAGAAATGTCATTACATTAGGTTTGTCCTAAATTAAAATAACTTGTTCGATGAGTACACAAAGCTCTAGGTAAATATGGGAGGGGAAAATTTTCACGGTGTTTTCATCGAACAAAACTATTATGCATATGTCAGATGGATTATGTGCCGTTTATATTAAAAAACTTTTAAAATAAATTTTATAAATAAAATACACTAAAATGCAAGAAATTATTTTTTCTTTCTCTGTGATATACACAAGAAAAGTTTTGTTGCAAAATATGAAATTGAATCTTAAAAGTTTGGGCGTGAGTTGTAGTTAGAAAATTGTAGTTGTGGATGCCCAAACTTTTAAGATTTAATGAAACTTTACTTGTGTATATTACTGAAAAAGAAAAAATATATTTTTCACTTTTTAGTGAAATTTATTTTAAAAGTGTTTTTAATATTAATTAAATATTTTTCCTAATTGTGGTAAAGCCCTGAGTAAGCGTAAGCTGAATAACTTTATAGCTAAGGGTGAGCCCCTAGTTACACGCGGTAATAATAAATAGGTGCTTTTGGACTTGGACTAATTATAATTTTATAATATTTGTGTACACTCGCAAACATCAGGAGAGTTGCAGTATGATAGTAGAGTCTCGAGAAAAAAGGCTTCCAAAATGTTAGTTTTCTTTTTTTACAGTAATAAGGGTTTAGAACGACTGAAATTTACCAAAACTGATATACGCTTAACATTTCATTTAAAGAGTATTACTTAAAAGGAAGGGAAAAGTAACTGTGGATACGGATAAACGGAATAATATTCTTTATTAATCTTCTAAATTTTGTTATGTAACACTTGTCAAAAACAAATTAATTGCTCACCTTCCATGGTGTTCAATTATAGAATCGAATGTTCTACCAACAACTTAGACCGTAGTTAACCTTAGCTCTTGGTATTGTGTTACCATCTCTGATAAACGGTTTTACAGCCATTACTGCCAATTTTACAGTTGGTTTCATCTATATGTCATTTGAAGTTTGAACTTTAGTTATAAAGCCAGCCCCGAAGGGTAGGCAGTTGATTCAGGCTGTGCAGAGCGCCGATAACACTATTTTGATAATGGCATTTAGAAAAGTGTGTATTCCGTTTCGGCTTTTTTGATTTGAGCAGCCGTAGACACCTAAGCAACATTTCCCATTCCTCCTTTAAATTATTTTGAGGAGGTTGTTTCTGTTCTTAATTGATTCCCAAGCAACGAAAGCTTATTTCTTTCACGTGAGATGGTACGTTTTAGAATTCGGAGTTTTCTTTGTAAAGTACCAGAGCTTGTGACACTTGATAGTGAAAGGGTTGGAAGGTATGTCCTCCCTGACTAATACTGCCAATCCGCTCCTGCGGTTGGAGTTCTTGTCGGTCACAAATGTTTTATAATTTCTCAGGTAAATGGAAGAAGTTAAGAAGTTTTGGATAGGGGAGAGTTTCTTGGATAGCGAGTATTACTGGAGAGTATACACTGCTAAGAGCAGCTGAAGATTGCCTTAGTTTAAACGAGTTAGATATAGCAACACTTGTTATATATTTTTTCCGTTGATCAGTTAGCCGAATTAAGTCTTTTGTATGTAGTAGTGTCAGTATAGAAAAGACTGCCATCTTGTAACTGAATTTGGTGTAAAATTTTATAGTTCTGACTGCCCTCCGACTCAAAAGGTTTTAGTATTTTCAATAAATTTTTTTTAGAACTTTAAATTTAATGTGGATAGTCATATGTATGCACCAGACATTCCCATATTAAAAAGTTGAAATTATTAGTATCTAAAATTAGAGCAACTACTGCTAGATGTTGGTAATACCACCTAAGTTACCTTGCGTGCCATTCCAAGAATCTTTCCATTTATCCAAAAGAATGAAGCCCATAAAATACAGGATGAAAACACATTCTAACCATAACCACAGCCAAATCAGCTAAAACGTTCAGTTTGGATTGAAGTTAACCGATTCCTCCAAACCAAACAAATTGAAAATATGAATCCGTCAGGTAATAATAATCTTTACCTATATAATAGATGTATTAGCTACAAGAATTATCCACACAAACAGAAGAAAATACAATTTTTTAAAACAGAAGCTGGGCCATCATACGAAGATTACTTACATGCCAACTTGTAAGAATGAAATTGGTCATGGCTATTGTCAGGAAACTGATGATCTAAATTATATGATGAAAGGAGTACAAAACACGGAACGGCAAAGTCCACAGATTCTTAATTGAGATTGGAGCTAATAAAAACTTGATAACGTCTTAATCGGATACAAATAATGAACCAGCATAAAACGTTTCTAAAATATTGTTACGTGCAATAGAAAGGGACAACTGATGACATCTACTGGCTATGGAAAGTAAACAGCTTCAGGTTCGCAGAATCGATTATGGAATCTTCGGGAAGGTTCAAAGGCACAAAGTCGAGGAGCTTCAAATACAGGATTTGAAAGTGGAGTTAGGGAACCGGTCATTGCAAACGACAGGTGCAAAGAAAGTGCTAGTCCAGCGACTTAGGCAAGCTTTGATAGAGGAAGGAAAGAATCCTGAAACATTTGTTGTCGAAGATAACTTGGAAGAAACTGAAGCTGAAGAAGAGCTTGCGATGAAAATGGAACAGCTTTTGAGTACTTTAATGAGGAAAATGGAAGCCCGTTTGATGAACAAAAGAACTCCATGACGAAACAAGGCATTATAGAGGAATCTAACAGCCCTTGAACATCGCCGGTTGTTCTGGTCAGGAAAAAGGATGGCAGCACCCGATTCTGTGTAGACTACCGCCAACTAAATAATGTGATGAGAAGGGATAGCGATCCATTACCAAGGATTGATGACACGTTGGATACCCTTTCCGGAGCGCAAATTTTTTCTACGCTGGATTTGAAGAGTGGTTACTGGCAAGTGGAAATACATCCCGATGACCGAGAGAAAACTGCTTTCTCAGTTGGGAGTGGGTTATGGCAATTCAAAGTAATGCCATTTGGGTTATGTAATGCTCCAGCCACATTCGAACGACGTGTTCTACGCTTAGATCATATAACGAACAGGATAGGCTATGAGGAAGAAAAACTTAAGCATTTTTCTTTAAGTAGTAGAATCGCATCGATGTCTTTGTTTAGTCATGTAAGTCGTAAACTACGATATTTTCTGAGCGGGTACATAATTTAGTGGTTGAAAGTTAATCAAATATTGAACAAGTTTTATAATTTCCTGTCACCGCGATTCGTATCATTTTTTCAGTTTATAATTTTATAATTCTTTTATAACTTATTACATTTTTAAGAGTTTTCCTAGTGCCCCATTTATTTGCTGATAATATTTCCTGTCGTTGCCTTTGCTTGACTGACATCAAACAGGACCCCCGATGACAATTCAATTGTAAGATCTAAGAAATGACAAATGAGAAATGTCAGAAATATCGAACTGACAAAAACTAAAACCCCAGCCCTCTTGTCATTTCCCTCCCGTGTCCACAAAAAAATTGCTTATCACACGTACACGAATTTTATACAAGGTAGCCTATCCTTTCGTTTTATGATCTAAGGTTCTACGTGGTTTAACCTGGAAAACATGTCTTGTCTACTTGGATGACATAATAGTAATCGGAAAGCCATTCAAGGAACATAAAAACAACTTACGGGACGTACTTCAAAGACTTAAAGATGCAAAAGCTCAGTGCGAGTAAATGTGCTCTATTCAAAAATGAAGTTAAATATTTAGAGCACATAGTGGAACTCGTTAACATCCACGGCTATCCTCCGATTTTCGTCAAATTTTGCTCACTCATTCTAATCAACTCACAAATGACGAATATTCAGTTGATGTGTAGTAAAGCAACATTTAGAAGATGAAATAGAAAAACATTTATTAAAAAGCACACACACACACACACACAGGCAGACGCACACACACACCCACGCGCGCTGCGTGCGGGTGTGTGTGTGTGCCCTGCCTGCCGGCCCTGGCTGACAGTTTGTGTATGTGTGTGTGGTTCTTTAATAAATAAAAGAAAGCAATGCTGGGACCCGAATATTCGGAAGGTATGGAATATATCCATTATAAGATGAATTTCATGCTTGTTGTGCACTTAAAGGAAGAAGAAGAGTAAATTATTTGTGAAAATGTCAAATGTGTTGTGAAGTGTTTAGTGTAAATTTCGGGAATTTTAAAGTTAAATATCTCATAAAACATAAGTTTGCGGTCAAAATTATTTTGATATTCGTCATTTGTGAGTTGATTAGAATGAGTAAGCAAAGTTTGACGAAAATCGGAGGATAGCCGAGGATGTTAACATAAGCCCATAGTTTCATCACAAGGAGTAAGAACCGGTCCAGAGTAGATAGAAGCCGTCAAAAATTAGCCAGTTCCAAAGGACAAACATCAATTACGAAGTTTTCTTGGTTTAGCTACCTACTACAGGCGATTCGTGAAAGGTTTTGCAGATATAGCAAGGAGCCTACATCAACTTACAAAAAAGGGAAAGCCGTTTATATGGTCGGATAAATGCAACGAAAGTTTTGAAATTTGAAGCAACAGCTCTGTGAAGCTTCAGTACTTCACTATCCAAAGCTGGGAAAAACTTTTATATCGGAGACGGATGCCAGCAATGAACGGGCAGAAATTCATCCTTCGCACCGACCATGCAGCGCTTAAATGGCTTCTACAGTTTAAGAACCCTGAGGGACAAGTGGCGAGATGGATAGAGCGACTCCAGGCTTATGATTTTGAAATCCAACACCGAAGAGGTCGTATCCATGCAAATGCAGACGCCCTTTCACGTGTCCATGCAAACTTGAATGCAAACATTGCGCCCGGGTGGAAGAAACAAACAACAGCAACTATACAGTTAGTGGCCGTGGAACCATCTACAGGTTGGAACAATGAGGACCGGCGAACAGCACAACTAGAAGATCCAGACATTTCACCTATTCTTGCTTGGATAGAAAACATGGATAGACCAGACTGGAAGGATATTTCGGAACAGAGTGAGAAACTGAGAAGTTACTGGGCTCAATGGAACTCTCTTCATATTGCATGTGATATATTTAAACGCAAGTAAGAAACACCTAACGGAAAATCATTCCGAATGCAGATAATCGTACCAGCATCAAACGTCAAAGATGTTCTAGAATAAATGCACGGTAGAGCTTCTGTAGGACATTTGGGAGTGAACAAAACAATTTCCAAAATACGAGAAAGGTTTTATTGGCTACATATGCGAGAAGATGTGGAGAAGTGGTGCCGCAGATTCACTGTGTGTGCTGCTGGCAAAGGGCCGCAACACAGAAGCAGAGGAGAAATGCATAAGTACAACATTATACCCCCCTTTGAAAGGATAGCCGTGGACATCTCTGGGCCTTTTCCAGAAACGGATAACAAATTGGATCAGTAGGTTTGGTGTGCTTCACGAGCTTTATTCGGACCAAAGACGGAACTTCGAATCGCGGACTTTTCAGGAGATATATAAAATGTTGGGAATAAGAAAAATCAGAACAACTCCACTTATCCCACAATCTGATGGCATGGTAGAGCGCTTCAACAGAACATTGATCGAGCATCTAAACAAATTAGTTGACTATCATCAACGCGATTGGGATCGACATATTCCTATATTCCTAATGACTTATACATAGATCAGCCGTTCATAACACTAGCGGACAAACCCCCGTTTAGGTCATATTCGGAAGAGAGATGCGTTTACCTAGCGACCTCAAATTTGGTACCCCCAGAGGTCAACAAAAGTTACCAGAAGACTACGTATCGGATCTCAAACAACAATTAGCTGATGAGCACGAGGCCACGAGAACGAAATTAGCAGCAAATACTGATCGGATGTAGACCCGCTATGAGTTACGTGCTAATTCCGCAGGATTCAACGAAGGTGTTCTTGTTTGGCTGTACAACCCGAAACGACATAAGGGGCGTTCTCCAAAACTACCACAACGATGCGAAGGACCGTATTCAGTAGTAACTAGAATTAATGACGTAGTATACAGGATTCAGCGTGGCACAAGAGGCAAGCGTAAAATTCTTCATTTGGACCACTTGTGTCAATACTGCAAGCATCAAGACCGTTGACCACCTGTTGCTCGGGAGGAACAATTTTTAGAAGGGGACAGTACTACGTGCAATAGAAAGAGACAAGTGGTGACATCTACTGGCTATGGGGTGTAAACAACTTCAGGTTCGGATAATCGATGATGGAATCTTCGCGAAGGTTCAGGAATAGAATGAATAGAATAGTCAAGAAGATTCTGGAATAGAACACTTCTGAATAATCTGGAGAGTTTCTAGGGTACAAATATAACAGTTGTCATCGCAAAAAAAAAGAGTCTTAGACGTTGCAGTGTTAAGAAGCGAGTAATAAACGGACGGAAGTATTGTAAGTGGATTGCGATAATTGAAAGTACAGTATTAGCGATAATTAAAGTTGAGTTGATTAATTGAAGGTTAATGAATTGTATAAGATTAGGAGTGAAATATATAACTTGTATATTAAATACTTAATATTGTGTTTTAAATAACGAAGCAAAGGCCACGCTCGCAACAAGATAATCGCCAGTAGGAGAAATAGAAGTGCAATAGGTACTCTCTCGTTAAATCGCCACTCGAGTATCCGATAAACATTGTAATCTGCCGTTGTTTTTTTTCACTACTTGAAGACACAATACAAAACTCTATAATCCTCGAATTTTTCAAATTTTGTTTCCAGTAGTCCACCGCCAACAGACTAGAGCTACTAGTCGAGTTTTCGCTCTCTTATAAATTACGTAATTAAGTAAATTCCTGAGGATTATTCTTAGTAATTTGTTTAACCAGAATTCGCATCTGTCTAGACGAGTGACGTAAAGAGCTGTAGGATCTCTCTACACGTGTTGTCGCTTCATTGATATAACATGGGGTCTAAAGCCAAGAATGATGTATTGGTTATACACTATGGTTGTTAAGCCCATAGTCACCTATGCGGCCAACTTGGGAGGTTATTGGAGTCAAAATTCCCTCGAAAATGGGAATTAGTTGGAACTTTTCTCATAGATTATTATGAAAATTCCAACAATTTTTTCCTAGGTACTAATATAACAGAATAAGAAATAGGTACACCAACAAGAACATTTCACGTAACTTTTAAAAACTAATTAGTTTTTATTGATTGGGGAGACCTCTATTAAATTACATTCGCAAGTTAACAGTAAGTGATTAGTGCTACTACATATCTGCTGCTAAATACAAACTCTCATCCCTAATCACAGTTCTAGAGAAATTATTTGCATATACTTTGCAGGAAAATTCAATTTTTTGTATCAATTTTAAGGAAATATATTTTGAACTTTGGATGTACGATTTTTCCCAAAATTCTTTTTCAGGGTAGAAATGTCCAATGGGAAAATTCGGACCTAGCAGCTTCACAACGGAGTAGCTACAAAAGCATAATAAAACGCAGGTATTGTCTGATACTGTACTGTATGCCGACTACTGTCTACTCTTTACTGTGCCTTTTAACCAATTCACTTAGTGTATTTATATATGCTAGAATTAGTATATGATTACATTAATTTCTATAATTATTTATTATTAATTGTACATTGCAGCCCTCATGTTAATTACTGGTCAGCGATTGATAGTACGTCAATACTGATTACTTGTGACTCATTTTAGTGGGTCGCATTGTTATCGATTTAGTTTGTTTATATCGATGCATTTTGAGTATCGAGTAAGGGTGAGCTACTCATGCAGTGTACAGCATAATTTGCTGTGTCTCATGCTTCTTTATGTACGGTAATTGTTTATTATTTCGTACATCGGAAATATTGTGATGTTATGATTACTTATTGTGCTTGTTCAATAAGCATGTCATTATGATGTCACAATATTATTAATGTAGGTAAGTATGTAGGTAGGTATATCAAAGTTGCGATGAGTCAGGGGCGGATCAATATATCTTGTTAGGGAGGGGTAACTATGGTTAAAAACTATATAAGCGTATGATCTGGAAACAGAACAAAGGTTTGAAGACACTCGCAATCACTCAGAAATGTCAACAGAACAAAGGTTTGAAGACACTCGCAATCACTCAGAAATGTCAATGGCTACCACTCGCAATGAATCTTTCAACATTCAACTCTTGCCACTCCCGAAAGTCAAATGAAGTGTTAAATTATTCAGTTTGTTTTGCTTTGTAATGGCCGATTTCACAGTCCAGGTTTAAGCCAGAGCTTAGATAAGCTACGGGTGTGGCTTAAGCCCAGAACTTAAGCCTACTCGGTTTCACAGTACTCAGTAAGCAGACTAAGCCTCTGCTTAAACCGCAGATGAAAAATTTTTGTGTGTATCCCGATGAAAAAGAAGACATCTATATAACATTTTGTTATCACATCACTCGTTTGTGTAAACTGTGAGCAGTTTTTACCAGTCAATCGAGCTTTTTATCTGCGAGTGTATCAGATCCAAAATCCTCATAGCCGAATTGTTCGACAGTCGGAACCGAGAATAAAAATAAAACTTCAAATGGAGTACTCAAAACTGCTAACTAGATAACTATTTTTCGTTTGGAAAATTTCAATTTAGTTTTAAAGTATAACTTTTGATATATGTACGTTCGTTTAATAATAAAAATTATAATATTTAGCCAAAATATATATTTAGCAATAATCTCCATATGTATTTCACAGCAACATCTGAGGCTTAAGCCTTCGCGATGACGGCCTTAAGTTAAGCTTCCTTAAGCCAGTGATGTCACATAAGCCTTGACTGTGAAACCGAAATATTTATTAAGCCGTGGCTTAAGCCATCGCTGTGGCTTAAGCCTTGACTGTGAAACTGGCCATATATGATGGAAGCGTAAAGCTTCTAAATCATCCATTTTAGTTAGTAAGAATATATATATTGTTCATATTCACGAATTCATCGTAAATTGTAACTTTGCAAAATACAGGAATGAAAGCATTACTTACTTTACATCTGCTAAAGTTAAGAACGTTTGACTTGTTTTTTATATTATTAAGCCAAGCTCAGGTGATACCTTATGATACAAAGCACAGCATGGCAGGAAGGTGATAGAGAAAGGAATTAGGGAACGTGA
Organism: Dioctria linearis; assembly: GCA_963930735.1. Taxonomy (NCBI): domain Eukaryota; kingdom Metazoa; phylum Arthropoda; class Insecta; order Diptera; family Asilidae; genus Dioctria; species Dioctria linearis. The sequence continues at coordinate 204,292,551 of OZ005741.1, read as the reverse complement.
GGATAGTGGGGGAAGTGCTGATGTATTTCACCCTTAAACTTTCGCAGATTGTATGCAGGAAGAATGACAGAGGTTGGTAGACTGTTCCACATTCGCACAGTTCGGGATAAAAAAGTATCACGAACTTTTACTGTACCACCGAAAGTATTTTGAAGCGTAAAAGAATGTACGTGGTTTCAGGGCGAGTATTGCATGCAGGAATTAATATATGTATAAGGGATTAGACTAGACCATTCATTAGAACATTGACCATGCATGTATCGATAAAGGAGCGAAAGGCATCCAACATTGCGGCAGTGCTCCAGAGAGTCGATATGACAAGCTATTGCCATATCGCCAATGAGCTTGAAGGTTCTCTTTTGGAGAATATCCAATGAAGGTAAGGCTGTGTGACCAGACCCGTACAGATATGGGAATGGAATTCAATCCTAGGTTCGATGTAGAGCTTGCAGAGGAGTGCTGGATCCGAAGGGCTGAAATATTTCTTACACATTTTCGAAAATCCAAAATAATTCGATGCTTCTTTGACAACATAGAAGTTGTGATCTGTCCTGTGTGGATGGGATTAAAAGTAAGGAAAGTCAGGTTCAAATGTAACGCCATTTAATATAATCCGCATTAAGTGATCAGACAAATCACTTTCAGTCCATAATAGAATAGGACGGGAGAGACCAAATGCTTTAAGTTTGGCTAAAAGAGCTGGATGCCAGACTTGGGCAATAGTTTTGGAGTTTTGTGAATAATACGGTTCCCATGTTCCGTAAAAAAAGTAAGCAAATCTCGAAATAAGCATTGGAGTGAATGATAGATGGTAGATATTTTTGTTTTCGAAGTTGTGAAATATGCGTTAGGTTGAGTATGGTAAATGCAGACCTAGTCGTAATAACCTTTTTTGATTCGAAGAGATAAAAATATTTCTTATCACTCCACGGAGTTGTTGTATGATAAATGAGGGATCGCTACCGTCTTCTTTCTTGGGAATAGGCTTAGGGATACCATAGTACTCTTTAAAGGAGTACATGTACCATTTTTCCCTTTCTATCCGTTTTCCTTACTCTTCTTCTTTTTCTTTTTTGGGAATAATGTTCTAAAAACGAGTACGTACTCTTTTGTAATCTTTTTTACTTAAGATTCCGAATCTCAAATAGAATAAAATGAATTATTACACAATTTTTATTTTTCTAAAATACACTAACTAAATATGTGAGAATGTTGAATTTCAAGGATTTTAACTGCAGTAAATTTTATAAGTATATCTTGAGGATATAACCCTACCCTGCTAGCCCAATCATCATGAGCGCATTGATGGGTTGATTGGTTGGATGAATGTAATGCTGATTTTTGTTCTAGCACCGCGACTAAACTCCTTTATATACTTCGTTATTCCATGATTGTTCAATACCATTTGTTTCCCTTTCACTCATACAATTAGATGCATTAGACATACAGATCAAGATGAGTTGGCGAAGAAACTCATCGAGGAGCTCAGTATAAAAACTTGACTAAAAATTTATGTTAGTGAATATAAAATCCCCTGCCTGCTGCGGTACTAAAATTTTGTAAACTGATGAGCGTTGGCTACCAGGGGCAAGATGTTATAACTTCGAAAGATTCGACGTTCGACAATTTATCGATAGTCGGTATGTTGTAACACTTTCGACAGGCGATAAATGCGATAGAATATCACTGAGTTTTGCTGAGAGTGATAGTACAAGCGAAGATTAAAAAATGTATGTAAAATTAAAGAAATTAGATTTAAATGTTAAATTTTTTTTAATTTATTCAATATAAATGATTTTATATATTAATTATATAGATTCTTCAAACTGAAGCTATAAAACTTGTAAGAATATTTCTTGAATCCAAAAATGAATAAGGCAGTACATTTTGTTAGGCATATCCATAACATAATACCGCTGCCTTAAAAAATTTCTTTTGTCCCGGTAATTAATAATTTCTTTGCCATTTTTGTTATCCTCCACAAATAAAGCCACTGCGCCTGAAAAATTCATAAATTCCAATTTTATTATTATTAAAATTTATCAACAACTAGAAAAAGAATCTATAAATGTCATTTGTGCTAGGGAAAAAATTCGGAAATAATTTCGAAACAAGCAAAATCGCCTGTCGAACGAAAATCTTATAACATACCGCCAGATCGAAATCTTCGCTTCGATGATCGCTTTCGATGCGAAGTTATAACATGTCGCCACAGGGTAGTAGATATGATTTGACGATTTCATCGATGAGTTCACCATGAGCCCTTAAATGAAGGTAATGATGAAATCTGTTCTGGATCTGGGACTAAGCTTATTATATACTTTTCTTCAACATAATGATGGTCCATGATCATTCAATGAGCAACTCGATGAGTTCTTACAATATTTTCAGTCAAATAATGATGAAATTATGGAAATGCTCACTGCTATTATCATCAATAAACTCATAACAATGACATTGATATATAAAGCGGTTATTATAATTTCGCACGATAATTTTATTGTACATCTGCATGTTCTAAATTGCATACATTTTCGTTTTTGATTACCAGTGATGGCTCAGAGGTTAAAGGGAGGATTTTTCAAAGGTTTAAACGATGCTCAGGATACTGTCATAAAATCAAACCATGAAGAATTCTAGAAGGGAAACCGTTTTGGAAAAAAGGAGCATCAACTGAAAAGTCCTGGAGTGCACTGAAGGCTATCGCACAAAAGAATTTACAAAAAAGAGCACCTATCTCTACTCTTTGTTTTACAAGGGATTTGAGGAGCTAGATGATAGCAATGTACTTCACAGAACTTTACACATTTGTCTGTAAATGAATGCGATTTTCAATGGCACGCCATAATTAAAAAGTTTTATGTTTTTTTAATTAATGCGACACACCATTCATTCATGGTAAGATATGTAGTGAAATTTCATGGAAAGCAAATGAATTTTTAGTATGAAAACGTTCATTGAATGCTCATCGAAAGGCTCATCGAAGGACTCTTCGGAACTTATCAGAAAACTCCACCGGCATTTAAAGTGGAGAAACTTTCACATTTATGCGGAAATTTCAGATGCAACAGTACTAGCTTACATAAAATTCCTCCGAGCGGGGAAAAGGGGCTCCGAAGCCAATGAGGATTTTCTACTAGGGAAGGAGCTCTGAAAAATACATATATGAAATTTTTTTTAAATAGGAATAGATACTATGTATATACTACGAATATCTAAGAACATATCAAATTTATGTTCTTAGATAGCAAGAGAAAGTAAATAAGTTTTGTGGTAAACGTCTATCTATATTAAACAAATGTTATGTACACAAAACAATTTTATTAAAAAACTAAGTAATTGAATTGTTGTTCTTACTTTTATTGCCAAGATTCAGCTTCGAAGAAAAGACTAAAAACTAATTGAAGCTCCAAAATACAAAAGACAAACGTAATAAGAAAAGATAGGACTCAACGCAACCTTCCTAATACTCTTGTTAGATTCCTTTGTTTCGCATCGTGTGCCGGTGTGAATCCAACTCTTTATTCGCTCTATCCTCCAGGCGTGGCTTCCAGCTTAATTTTCTGTCTAATGTAATACCTAGATATTTTACCCTGTCCCTCAGTTCCAAACGTCTGGAGCCGAAAAGGAGCAGGTCTAATCTGGGAATGTTCCCTTTCTTACTGAAGAGGCATAGACCTGTTTTCAGTGGGTTGACGCGAAGTCCGAAATCCGTAGCCCAGTCTCTGACCAGTCGAATTGCGTTCTGCATCAATTCACAGAGTTCAGATTCATAGCTACCGGTAAAGAAGACTACCAGGTAGTCTGCGTAACATACTGCTTTGTGTGCCATCCGAGTAAGTGTAAGCAGAAGGTCATTCATAATGAGCACCCACAGCAAGGACACTAGGATACCGCCTTGAGGGGTGCCCCTCTGGACACTTTTTACTCTGCTTACCCCGCCCAGTTCCGCACTGACAGTTCTATTGTTCAACATATATGTGATCCAGTATTTTAGGGAGTCCACGTTTTGTTAGCATTTCCGTGAACTTATGTACAAGAACATTATTGAAGGCACCTTCTACATCGATTAAAACAGCTAGCGTAGATTGTTTAAAGAGGAAACCCTTTTTGATTGAGTGCATAACCTCGCAGAGGGCCGTCTCAACAGACCTTCCCTTCAGACAGCCTATTTCTAGGAATGCCTATTTCTAGGAATGGAGCACCTCAATTCCCAGTCGCAGGTGCGCTCTAGCGTTCTGAGTAGGAGTGAAGTCAAGCTTATTGCCCATTTTACCGATTCCTTGGTGATGAAAGCTGTGTCCTCATCCCTGGAAACGGTTTCAGCACGAAAAGGTGCGTGTTGCGAAGAAAGACACGTTACCCGGACTGTCGGGGAAGTGTTCATCTAAAAATGTTTTCATAGATTCCCCGGGATCTATCCGGAACTCCATCACTGTTTGTGATGAGTTCGGGTTGATTGGGTATCTTAGATAGAAATTTTTTGAGCCTTGACATCTCATTCACACCGCGATTTTCATTTAGATCTACGGTTCGAGTATTTGTAATTACATAGAGCGTTTTGGTAAGCCGTCGACTCGTTCGCGTCATTTGGTCTCTTGGCTTTGTTTTAAAGCCTGCGTACTGTTCTTCGTTGATCTCTCAAATCACACGTTAGCCAAGGAAGGACAGAATTCTGATCCGCCCTCCTGAGCGGGCACGCGGTATCAAAAGACTAGATTAATGCAGTGTTAATTTCTTCGACTCCCCTGTCTATGTCCGCTCTCAAATTTAAGTGCGTGACAGAGACGTTGGTAAGCCTTTCAGTGGCCAAGTGATTGAAAGGCTCCCAGTTGATTTTGGTAGGAATTCTGTGTATCACAGGATTTTCAGCCGTAATTTCTAATTCTAAGCATATGTAACGATGGTCGGAAAGTGAGGCCTCTTCCAAAACCTTCCAGTTAAGGACATACGGCGTTAGATGACTTGTTGCAAGACTTATGTAGGTCCAGAACCTCCTTACAATTGCGTGTTATAAACGTATGTCCGTCGCCTTTATTTAATACATACTATACCTTCTTGGAACACTCTTTTCAGAGAGTCACAGGCCAGGTGTTCATATCAAATAAAGAAAGAAGTTGGGAAGAACGTGAACCAAATTAGAAAAATGATGCGTTTTGACCAAGAAAGAAATAACTCATGTAATTTTGTCCTTTGCATGAATGTGTGAAAAGAACTTAACTATGTAGGGTAAGTGCACTAAAAATCGGCCACATATGATTACATACTTATATAGGATACCAAATTGCTCAACAAAACTATATGAAATCAAGGATATTTTTTGGTTATATATAAGCTGTGAATCACTTCATTTACACCCCTAGAACACATAACTAAAAGAAGCAAAATATCGTGTAAAAGCCCTGTTGGTATGGAGGAATCTCGGTTTTTATATTTTAAAGGAGCGTTTACAATGACAGAGTAGAGTGGAGTGAGCTTTTACCAGAGCAACGTGTATGAACAATAGAGAGTGCGCTTTATTCCGATTTTCGAAATTATATGAAAATGATGTGACAGATATCATGGGCTTATATTTGAAAAGGTAAATTGAATTGAAAACAAGTAAAAAATCTAAAGTTGGTCTAAGAAGACCAATTCTTATATGATACCCTAGATGAATGTCCATATGTAATTTGGTATGGTAAGGATTCTAACCGATTTCAAAGGACTTCATATTTTAAAGTACTTTTCAGTACAATAAAAACGTCTAGGCCTGATCATGTTTACAGTATACGTACATAAATTTTTGTATGGCAACAACAAGAAGGGGTTTCCCGATTCAGTCCATTTTCCAAAATTTACTTACTATAACTATGAAAACCCTATATACAAAATTTTAGATCTCTACGTCGACGTGTTCTCAGGCAGTGTGCAAATATATAGTGAAGAATGAAGGAGTTGCCCGATTCGTCTCATTTTCGAATTTAGATTATTTTTAAAAAATCTGTGTACAAAATTTCCGCTCTCCACGTTGATGCGTTGTCAGGCACTGTCCAAATATATAGTAAATAACGAAATTTTTGTATAGCAACCCTACGGAGGAATTGCCAGATACCGCCCATTTTCGAACTTAAATTAACTTATTTGGGTGTCCAATCCATTATGCTCTACTCTCATAATTTCTATGTGTTACAAACGGAATGACAAACTTAGTATACCCTATGGTTTCACATAGGGTATAAAAACATTCCGGTAGTGTAAAATTATTGTTTTTAATAAGTAATATACAAATAAAAATGGACGATTCAACAATTTGAACCTAATTAAATGAGCTCCTAAATCTCTTGGTATATTGCTCGCACTGTTGAGAAGGTCATAAGCCCTTGACTATATCTTATTTGTAATGTACCTGATGTGATGTATCTTTCATTTATTTCTCGGCCCCGTCTTAAGTTTTACTGCAAGGCTGCTGACAGAAATTTTTATTGGTCGAGCCTTTACAGTTTATTCTTTTAAATTTCCACTTTAACTTGTCTGGCTCTTGAAAATACAAATTCAAATTTATTGCCGACAGTTTCGAAACGAATGAGTGCCATCTATTTTACATTGTAAAACAAATTCGAACATTGGAAAATTTTAATTCTAAACGGACTTTATTCTGTTAAAATTGAATCATACAAATACTAAAGACATTTTTAATTTCTTATAAAAATTGATTTGTTTAGTTTTTATCATATAATTTACTAACTTTCGTTAGTTGAAGTTCTGTTAGAGAGTGTTTCGAAACATGGGTTGAAAGGTTTCGAAACTATCAACGTAAGAATGCTCGGGGCTGAGACAACTTACATCTAGATGTGCAAAACTCACAAAAAAGCGGTCGATTTAAGACGAGCTAATGGCCCTCTAATGGAAAGCTCTATAGATTCTCTCTCACTCTTGCTGTATTAAGCCACATAAATGCTTCGCAATGATAGTTTTCTTTGGTTGAATAAAAAGTTAAGGAGTTTTCAAAAAGTGATCCGGGTTCATATGGAGATTTTCATATCTCAGCTCGCGGGTTATACGAGATAGTACAGCTTGCATGCAACTTGCACTGCCATACTTCTTGCACGTGTAATCCCTACTGCCAACTTTCGTCGAATTTGAATGATAAAGAAACTTGGGAGCTGAGGTGATAGTAATTTGACATTAGACAGTTTTCAAGATGGCGGAAAAGAAATTATTGAGAGAAATTAGTAAACTTATACCGGGAAAATGAAATTTTCTGGGATTATTAGCATTACATCATTTACCAACACCTTCCCCTTCTCTTTTCTTCTGTTTTTCCGATTTTTCTAGCTCCTTTGTTGCTCAAATTTCCGACATATACAAGACTTTACGTCTCTATGAATTTTTTTAAATGATAAGACAGATGATAAGACATCAAGCGAACTGCCTTCTGCTGTCAAAATTAAAATCGCGTTGAAAGGGACGCTTGCAAGCAAGCTGTACTATCTCTTGTAACCCCCGGCTTAGGAATTTTTCAAATCTGACGGTACTCTGTGGAATCCATTCTGGTGGGAAGCACGAAGAAATTATTTTACAGTGTAAGCTTGAGAAAAAGAGAGAAAATCCAATCTGGTCGTTCCACTCTACTCTGCTATTATAAACGCTCCTTAGTAGTTAATTTCGCTATACGGTGATGTTGCAATAATGGCCGAAATAATCCCCAAAAGCGTTTTTATACCCTAGATGAAATCATAAGGGTATACTAAGTTTGTAATTCCATTTGTAATGCTTGTAAAGAAAAATCTTATTTTGATAACACTTAGATAGCCACGGGTTTTTGAAAAACAAAAAACAAAATTCAATTTAAGTTCGAAAATGGGACAAATCGGGTAATTTCTTCGTAGGGTTTCGTTTTTATATGCTAGATGAAATCTATAGAATATGTTAAGTTTGCCATTCCGCTTGTAACACCTAGAAATAATGATGGTAGAGCTAAATGGATTGCACACCCACCCACACATAATATTAAAAGTTCGATTTTGCATTTTCGTCCGTGTGTCCGTCTGCCCGCACGATAACTAGGGAACGAGATCACTTAGAGGGCTGAGAATTTGCACACGGACTTTTCAAAAACAAAATAAATTTAAGTTTGAAAATGAGCCGAATCGGGCAACCCCATCATTTTTCACTATATGGGCACTGCCTGAGAACGCGTTAACCTAGAGAGCTGAAATTTGGTATAGGGTGTTTTTACAGTAATAGTAAATAAAATTTAAAAGATAAACTAAATCGAGCAACCACTTCATGGTGTTGCCATATAAATTTTTTGAATTTTTACACATACCTACTGTGAAATCGATCAGTTCTAGATAGTTTTAATGTGCTGAAAAGTTCTTCAGAATGTCAAATCCTAAGAAATTGGTTACAACTATTTTTACTGTCCGACGAACTGTTTTAGCAATATATGCCAAAAACCACTTCAAAAATCATACTTGCACAGAGAGGTGACCATACAAAATTACATACGAGCATTCATCTATTAGGGCAGTGTTTTCCAAACTCTAGAGATCTGTGTAACCCTTCTATAATTTTCGTAACACTGAGTACCCTTGTTAAATATAAATAAATACATATACATTAATAATAATAAAAATATATTAATTTTTTTAATACCTACATAAAATAAAATATTAATAAACGAAAAATAAAATTCATTCATAATAAAATATAAATAAAATGAACAAAAGTTATATTATATTATAAATAAATAATAATCAAGGAGAAGCATGAAATTGTTTAAGCTGAGATGACATATCATCACAATTTTGTTCCTTGGTTGTTAGTTTTAATCTGAGATGCGGTTCTACATCCGACAGCCTGTTCCTTTTTTTGGACTTAATATCTACAAATGCTGAAAAGGCAACTTCACATTGATATGAAGTTGGAAAAGGCAAGATGTATTACAGGACTTTCTCTGTTAAAACTAGATACACATGTTGCATTTGCACTCCAAATGTTTACTTTTCAAGAATCTGTTTGAAGCTAATTTTCAATAATTGCTCTACTTTCGCATGTGACAAACGATCATAGGCGATCTGAGATAACCATAACCTCTCTGATCGCTGGGTCAAAAAGTTCAACTTTTTGCACTTCAATGCATTTTGCAAATTTATTGAAATTATTTACAATAAACTTAAGTCTTAGCGACAAGCAGTTTCCTCTTATAAACCCTTTGGCATGGAGTGGATATCTTCCATTCAATATTTTTGTTTAAATCAGGAAAATAATTTTTCAGGCCCACTAGTAAATTCTCTAAATGTTGTGTTATATACTTGAGAGTATCGTTAACTTTAAGAATTTTTTAAGAATTTCAGAATTGTTTATGTATAGTTATGCACTACAAGAATATAAATCTCTTTTTTTTTAGTACGAAAAAGGGCGGAAATAAAAATAGATCAGTCATTACAAATAACTAATAATATAAATTAAAAAAAAAATTAAATTCGAAAAATGCACTACAAAAGAACGGAAATAAAATATAACAAATAATACTTAAATTATAAGAAAACAATTAAAATAAATAAGTAAATCAAATAAAAGAAAAAGAAAATACGTATACGAATATATAAAAACCAAGAACGAGAAAAGCCAAAGCCAAAACTACCTAAATGGGCATTTGCCCATTCAAAAATGGTACTACAGCGCGCTATTCGCTCCATAAATCCACGAGTCGAGCTCGTACGCTGAATACCGGGTTGTAAGTTATTCCAAACTCGAACAGCATAAACAAAGTAAGAGTTTTCCATTACTGAATAATGAAAGTTTGGTATCAGCAAATCGAAACGCCTTATGGGCCCCTACAATTTTTTTTTTGTTTTAGTATATATGACATTATTGAGAGATGCCAGAAACCTACGTAAACGGTATAGCTTTAAGGAGCAATAAAGTAGATGGTTACGACGATACGAAATATGATCGAATGTCCTAAGGCAGAAGATGAATCTTGTGTAGTCGTTGAAAGCCGCAATAGCTGTGTTCTTTCGTGTCCGCAGAACACAGCAGAGCAAAAGATACACAAAAGAACGCCGCATACATTTTCATAGAAGATTTATAAATGAAGCGAACAGTACAAATAGTTCGCTTCAATCGACCGAACAATTTGTTCTCTCCAGTATATGAGAGTTCTAGAAAAAGGTACACAAAAGAACACAGCTTTAGTTTGGTAGAACAGGAGGAACACAAGTGACAGAAAAGAAGACAGCCATTGGAAAAGTGCAGAGAATCAAAGATTTAACCAGCATCGAACGCATGTTCGTAGATAACGTTCCCGAAGACAACCACAGCCAACGTAGCCCACCATAAATCCTACATGTCATATCGTTAGCATTGTCATTGCAGCACCGTGTTATTTAAAACTACAGGTCAGATACCTCAACTGCTCTGTGATAGAAAGCCATGCACTGCGACTATTCGGCATTCTGCATTAAAAATTATTATCAGCCCATCGTGCAATATTGCCCAAGTCGGAATTCAGCCTATCGATTCAATCCTCCACAAGTCCTATTGCTCGACTGAGATTCACCGGCATATCATCGGCATACAAATGAACTTTGCAGTCTTTAACAACATTAGGAAGGTCAATTTTCGAATTTCATTCGAATTGCTTAATAGGACTTCTTCCAAGAGCATAAGGAATATATACAACATAATGGGAAATGACGCAATTTTCGGGCTTATTGTTATATGTTCTACATTCACACCGTAAGTCGGCAATTGCAAATATAAAGTCGGCCACATATGTTTGAAAAGGTGGTCATGAGTTTTTATGGAAAAAAGAAAAACCAAAATTAAAAATACAAAGAAGAAATTTATTACTAAATATCCATTAAAAAATAAATAAGAATGAAAGCATGACTCCATGTATTAAAATTTAAAAAAATTGATAAAGGGGCTACAACGAGGGTGAAACCTAGTGGCGTAACTAGCCTTTGTTGGCCTAAATGTAAAAGAAATGGAAGCCCTTCCCCCCTTTGCATATGACAACAAACGTAGCCCACCAAGCGTTGGACGAGAAGTCAGCTAGTCGGGAATAAAACCTGAAAGCTGGGTGGGATTTATTATAAATTATATAATTTATATAAATTATATTCGAAATTACAATTCTTTTTTAATTTAAAGTCACAGTTTATACAGGAAAAAATACAAAGCCTATGGTAGAAAATCATTAAGTTAATTTTAAATACTCAGTATATTTAGCTTACTACATAGCATACAATTGCGTGGCACTTTTAAAAGGTCTTCTTTTGAGATTTTGCGCTCGTAATGAGTTTTGAGACATCCATCCTTTCTGATTTTCCTGCCTCTATGCTTAGTAGTACTAATTGTGATAGGCGATCTTGGCCCATAGAATTTCGAATACAGTTTTATATTATTTTGAGTTTTGAAAACGACCCTTCCCGCGGATACAACGGTGACGGAAATCGTCGAAAATAACCAACAAGGGATACACTTCGGAGAAACTCGATTTCATAACATTGAATTTGATGCTTATCAGTTCGCCCAATTCTTTGATCGTGTGTCAGTAGAACCTGAAGTGGCAACGCCTCCGATATGTCGGTTGGATATTGTGTTTGCACCCTTAAAGCAGCGGTTATTGTCGTTTGTTCGTCGGTCGCGGATAGTAATCTCGCGGATGTTAGGCACAAAAACCGTTCGGCTACTCGATAAAAAGTTTCGAAATAAAAGAATCGTTCGTGGCTCGCTGGGACCCCTTTGAATTAAGGGCCCCTAGCGACCACAGCATTGGCATAGCGACGCCACTGGTGAAACAGTCCTATATCAATGCTATAGTAACTATCTTAATAATATTACATAGGAACATATGGGAACATAATGAAAATTAGAAAAAAATTAAACCTAAACTTATAATATTATTACACTGTTATATATATTTAGTAAAGTAGTAGCACAAATAACTATTTTGTGTTGATTAGAGTGAACTTGATTCACAAATAAACCTCTGGAAGCATATGTTCATAGCGAATAGCAGAACACTTTTCACAGCAAATATTCTTTAAATCTACTTTGTCTTTCGTGGAAGCTTCTTGCTCAGACTTTCTTCTTTTCTTCTCATATTGTCTTCTCTTCTTTTCTCATTACTATTTCTGCCTACTTTTAGATTTTTTAATTTTCTTTCTTTTTCAAAATTTCTCTATATTTACCTGAGGATATAACAAACGGTTATCGATTTAAAGATCTTCTGTTTCCTTGCGAATTCCTTTTTTCTTTTGTTTTAAATACGTTTTTTTCCGGTGTAAACCAAGTATTTTTCCAAATTGTATGAAAAATACAAGAGATTCATCCTTTTGCATTTTGGAACAATGCACCTGGCATTGTTAAAAAGCCCTGGTATATTCAGTTGAAGTTTCAGGCATTGTTATATCTAGTTTTCTTCCTGTTATATCTTAAAACTAGGAGCTTTTGCCTCTTAAATTTTAAACTTTTAGATTTGTATAACCTGAAAGTAGTGAAGGTTCCTAATGTTTTGTGATATTAGTCCAGTATGAGCTTGGTGCTGCCCGAATGGAATGATCGTGCAATTTTCCCCAAGCCATATATATGTCCTTAATAGACAGTAACATGAACTGCGCAGTGAATCCTTATTATGTCCTAGTAAATATATTGTGTAATAGGGTGAACGGATTTCATTTAAGTCATATAAATGTATTTAGCTTCTTCCCCAATTGATGAGTTTCGTTATATGTTACCGGCAAGTAAACTTCAAGCTCTTTCTGCTTAAGAAACTTGACTATTTACCTATATTGGTTGTCGAGAAGCTGCTTATATAATCTGGTTATAAACCTCCAGGTAACTCCTTAACTATTGAATTAAATTGTCCGTCTTAGGTGACTTAGTTTTAGTGTTATGTGAAAATTCTGTACACAGAGTGTCAGCAATTTTCTCATTATATAATATGAGATACAGTAGATAATACCTAATCCATTTTTTGCGCCATTGTCTATATTTCATAAACCGAAAAAAATGTTTCGCCCAGTGTATGATATGTCCCAAAAGTGAATTCAAATTTTTTTCTTCAAAATTTAATGCATTTTAAGTGAGGTGTCAGAAACTAAAATATGTAGAATTTTTTTTCACGTTTTTGTTAAATGAAAAAAAAAGTTAAATTCATAATAATACGAATATGAATAAAAAACATATTATTTTCACATTTAAGATAACTTATTTTAAATGAGATCGTTAAGCTAAATACTTCGAAATAAACATAATTTTAAATTCATAAATTCGATATACATTTTAGGGCTTCATATACCTACCTTTTTTTTTATAGTATTACATTAGTAATGTTAATATATTGAATAATATTCATTTCTGTAAGAAATATGGAAAACAAAACTAATTAATTAAAACACACTTCACGGCTTCAAAATTGAATAAAAATAAAATAAAACCAGAATTATAAAATACTCATTCATATTCACCCTCATTATGAGTGCCGATTGCAGATTAATTGACAGCCAACTACAATAACTACAATTTGTATGCAGTTAAGCATCGGTAAACCGACATTCGAGATTTACACAAGGATGATTGTTCTGCAATTTAATTTTAATTGGCCCTTTTGTCACAACCAGAGTATTTTTATTTTCAAATTGTTTACTTTTTTATTTTTAAAAGAGCAGTTATGTATTTGACGTCTTCTCCGTTCGGGAAAATTCGAAATAACTCTTTAATATCGGATGTATTTTCTTGTGGAACGACACGTTGCAGCTTTAACTGGGACCACAGCTGAACGGATATGTATTCTTTGGACAGCTAACTTTCTTTTTGGTGCCCTTTTATATAACCAAAGAACATATAACTTGAAGAAGCTTCATATGGTCTCTAAACATGCATAAGTTGTAAGGTTATTTGCTTATGTTGGGGGTCGGGGCAGACGGTAAGAAGTAAAGATTTTAGACTGAGACAATATTGCTCTGTTCTCCATCATCCCACAGCTATACACACGCCACGCCAGCAGCCATGCACAGTTTTATGTTTCACTATGCAGCCTAGGTGAAGAGGCGAGCCGGTTTTTTTATTAATTTAGGTCCTCAAAAATTTTTCAAATAGCTTTTGCGCAGCATATTTTGGCCAAAGAATAACTAAATAAAAGAAAGTACACAGAAGAGTGTTCCGATTGTTTTCCATTTAAATGTACACGGCGAGAAAAAGAAGGAAGGAAGAGAAAAAAAATCAAACACTCTTTGAACATTTTACGAATAAGGCAAAAAATGTGAATGCGAAGATTACATGCAACGAAATGGAATGGCAAATGATTTATTTTCGTAAATAAGAGAGAATGGGCGGAGTTTTCTGATTTTACGCTCATAAAATGCTCCCACTCTTTTATGAAAACACGAGTTTTAGGAATTGACCCAATGTTTTTCGCAGAATTCCAATGTTTGTTAGTGTAATCCTATGATATGTGAACAGCACTTTTTCTGTTTACATTTGTTTTGCTCAAGTGGGGGAATCTCATGCTGGATTCGGGGAATTTTATTTGACTGAAATTTCACATCTCCTTTTAGTGCGTTGTTTATTGCGAAATTTATCTTTTTCTTGCCAAATGGAGGTAGGGTTACCCAATGTACATTATTATGAATAGTCTGAAATAATTTTGAAGGTATTCAAGAAGATTTTATCATTCGGGTAATCGTACGTTTTCTCAATTTTTGTTTATAACTCGTTGTCTCAGTCGCACTACAATAATGCATAGCCAAGTTCTTTTCCCCCATTCATGCAAAAGACAAAAGTATATGAGATTACCTCTTTCAGTCTAAAAAACACGGAAAATTTCCAATTTTGTTCGCCTCTGTCTCTACTTATATTTATTAATACTTTGTTTTGGCTACCTACATTCATGAAAATGTTTAGCCCAAGTACACGAATCAATGCAACTGACAGTGATTGTGACTGGACTGCTTGTCGCCCACCTATTCCTATCGCATCCGCTCATCTTACTATTCTCCCTCTGTTCTGCTGCAATGCAATGTAAAGTGCCAAACACAATTCTGCCGTTCCGATTCAATTCGATTCGATTCAATTCGATTCGATTCAATTCGATCCGTTGCGTGCATGAGCACAATTGTTCCGTTCAAACATACCATCAGTTTTAAATTTCTCATTGAAATTTTTCCAGATTTTTTTTTTTTACTTCCATGTAAAATTTGTTGCCTTTGTCATAAAGGTCTTCATATTTTTTAATTTCTTCAATAAAAACTTCTTCATCCATCTTGAGTTATACACAAACATTGTACAGGTAATTTTTCTAGGTTATATCATCCGTAAAAGTTGAAATTTGCTCAACTTCTCCGTTTCGATTCGATCCGTTTCGATCCATTTCGGCGAATGTGTCCAATTACACGTACGTTTCATATAAGCAAATTTGACAGTTGTACGTATCGGATCGAAACGGTGCAATTGTGTTTCCCACTTAAATGAAAAGAGGTAAAGGAAGCAAAGAGAGCACGCAATGCACTGAATGGGCATGATGCGCAGTGCAGGCTTTGACCTCTGGATCTGTTGATGTGCTGGTGCTTCGACGATGACGACCCGCCAGCTGCCACTGATCACTGGTGACTGCCGGCCGGCCGTCATTCAAAGCAGAGTTTTCGTAATATTTGTGAAAGCTGGTCGTAATATCACCACCGGTGAGGGGCGGATGGTTAACAAGCAGAGAATTTTCATACAATTTGTGAGAGCGGGTCGTAGTGGAATGACCCGCCATATAAAACATTTCAATATACGAGATGCATATGCTTTATGTTAGATGTTCTTTGATATAACCAAAGAAACATAAAGCCATACAGAATATGTAAAGTGCCAAACACAATTTCGCCGTTCCGATTCAATTCAATTCGATTCAATTCGATCCGTTACGTGCATGAGCACAATTGTTCCGTTCAAACTTACCATCAGTTTAAAATTTCTCATTGAAATTTGAGTTTGTCTTTTCTTTTTACATCCATGTAAAAATGTGTTGCCTTTGTCATAGAGCTCTTCGAATTTTTTAATTTCTTCAATAAAAACTTCTTCATCCATCTTGAGTTATACACAAACATTGTACAGGTAATTTTTCGAGGGTTATGTCATCCGTAAAAGTTGAAATTTGCTCAACTTCTCCGTTTCGATCCATTTCGGCGAATGTGTCCAATTACACGTACGTTTCATATAAGCAAATTTGACATTTGTACGTATCGGATCGAAACGGTGCAATGGTGTTTCCCACTTAACAAGAGTAAATTCTTCACTCCTAAAATTTTTCAAGCACTAGGGCTGGTGCGGGCGAGCATCACTTCACTGATTCGTTTGCTCTGCCGCGCCATTATAGTAAGCTACATTTTCCTCGGTCAGCAATCGAGATGTCATCCGATGCTTGTACTACCCTGGTGCTGGGCCTAGGGGTCTCCGGTCGAGAACCCAAGAAGAAAAATTTTCCGATAAAATTTCACACTCCTCATGCAAGTTCTGTATGTCTTTATGTTTCTTTGATATAACGAAACTGAAGTATAACCGATTTCCAAAAAGAATTGAGGTGGGGTGGGGTGCGGTGCTTAGAGAGAAATAATATCTAAGCTATTCCGCAATTCCGTACTCTAGGTTTTATTTTTATTTTTATTTAAATGCTATTTAGTTTTACTCAGGTTTTATAATTGTTTTATTAAGGTCTTGAAGTTGCTAAATAGTTTTATGGTGATTGTAAGTCATGCCAATTGGTCTTCTAGAACAATTGATTTTATTGTGATGTTTTAAAAACCTCCTGGAGAATAGTAATAAAATTATTTAGAATTTAAGTTTATTTGCACTTATAGAGGTTTTATGGCTGTCTTCAATTCAACTAGAATAAAGCACTAGAATAAAGCACCAAAATAGGAATTAATTACTACCTGGTTTTATTAAAGTTTTATAGCATGCGCCAAGACTATTGTATTAAGCTTTGATAAAACTTAAAAATAAGACTCATGAAGGTTATATTAGGAAGCACGGACAGCTGCTTTAAGTCAAATTTAAGGGACAATTTGGTCTAGATAGCTACTGGGCTATGTAGGAATCTATCATAAAACTATTATACCCAGAGGTTTTAAGAATGCATTTCAAAATTCTTTCACAAAATCATTTTAATATTAAGAGACTTAGTCAAATGCCTACAAACCTAGTACGTCTTTCCAAGTGTCTTCGTCATGTGACATGCAAGAATATTGTATTCCATTCTAGGTCTGATATAAGATTTGTAGCGCTAGATTTGACGGGGCGAAAAATTTCTTACACCATTTAAGAAATCCAAGATATTTCTTTGCGTCTTGGCAACAGAAAAGATATTATCTGTCCAGCTTAACTTACTGGAAATATTAATCCCAAAAATGCTTAGTGAAGGTGAATTAGAAATGAATGCTCCATTAAAAAAACGGAAATGGTTAAGTGATGATTTTGCTTTAAAAAGATGAGACAGCTTTGGGATGATTGATTATAAATTAGATTATAAGTGGTTAGATATCAAGAAGAAATCGACAAGTCGAAATAAGTTTCATCGCGGATACATATAAAACTAAATAGATTTATGCAAGAACAAGTAACGATATTTGAGTCTCTATAGACCTAGAACGGTTTTAACTGAGATCAAATAGATTTGAAAAAGAGCGAACAGTTTTATTAGCAACTAAATTAAAGTCAAGCAAATTTATTTTGCCTTTATAAATTAAAAATTAAAAAATTCTCCGAAATGTATGAATTCAAATTAGTAAAAAATGCGTCATACGAATAATGCATATAGGTACTATAAGCCTTGTAAATGGTATAAAAGCATGGTAAAGGTCAGAAGCAAGATTTATGTTCGATTGCAAATACATACACAAAAATACAAGTGTCATAATTACGCTAAGTTTTATAATGCGTTTATACAAAACTAAATAGTTTTATTTAATAGCAAATGGCATTATATGAGTCTAGGAGCACTCAGAAAGGTTTTACTTAAAACCAAATGGATTTACAATAGAATGAATTGTTTTAATCGCAGCCATCCTAAGATCAAACGGTTTTATTACGGCTGTACAAGTAGCAAATAGGCTGTAATGTGAAATCGCCATTTTATGCTTAAAATGCATTATTTTTAAATTAATTATTTTCAGGAATTTAAGCCGTTTCAGAACTAGGGGATATCATTTTGAAACTTTTTTTCAATTCCGAACGTACTTAAAATAATATCAAAATTAAATACAGTGTAAATAAAAAAAAATCATTTTACGATTATTTCTAAAATTTTCATAATTTTAATTATTTCTGGGGCACGTTATTACTTTTCGAGCTATTCCTTGTGATACATAACATATAAGCAGTAAATTTTTAATCGCCGTAAGATTTGCTACATTAAACTGTTAAAACTACATTTAAAATAAAATTGAATTACATTTCAACATATTAAATTACACATATAATTCTATTTGGTTCTATTATTATTATTATTATTATGGATATAAAGATCACTTTTATTTTGAAGTTTCAAGTCTAAAAGGTTTGCTGGAATAGTATTTCCAATGCCTTTTTATCTTAAAAAGGATTGAGAGGTAGTTTTATGATGGTTTTGATAACGTTATGCGGATAGGTTGATGAGTTCAAATTACGCTTTTAGTTTTATGAAAGGTTTTATAGAGGACTGCAAATCATCGGAAAGAGTAAGCCAGATAACACCAATAAGGCTCTGTATAGTTTTTAAAAATAGGCCCTAACAGCTTATTGTAGCGTGGGCCCTTTTAGTTTTATAAGAGGTTGTTTATGCTCATATTATTGTTGGCTTGATTATATAGCTTTATTACAAGTTTTATAAAATAGTATAAACAACGTTATGTCCCAAGTAACAATTTTGGTTTTAATATAGCCTTTCAAGCTGGATCCATCCAAAGACATTCACAAAATTTCATTGAAATTGGTTGGGCGGCTTCGGATATTAGTGTGTACATACATACACAGTGACACGGGATTTTTATATATGTATTAAGATAAGCAATTATTATCCCTTTCTTTTGGGCTCATACAGTATGGATTTGATTTTATTAAATGGCACATTATCAAAATTTAATTTAATTGCAAGAACAGAATATGAGGGGAAATCTTTTTCTTGCAATTGTAAAATTGTTAATCACACCTTACCAGAATTGCATTTTTTTAGCATTTTTACTTACCATAATGGGCAGAAAATTTCTACATTTTTCATAGAGCTCTCTACTACTGAATGAACATAATCTATCTCTTGGATGTTAGAATGACCGCACTCAGAAAACTACTGGATAATGCATTTCAACTTGTAGTGATTTTTCAGAAACATTATTATTCCAGTGATATTTACTTTGTTGCGGTTTTTAGGGACGCAACTATCTCCCGACAAAGTTATTTTTGAAACCATTGGAAAATCTTGCATAACTTGTTCCAATATCCGAAATAAAGCACTCGTAATATAATTTTAGGATTGCCCGGAATGACCATGAGTACCCTCAGGAGTTATTGTGGTTTAAACTACAAATTTCTGATTTTCTTACCATTTTTTATAATTTGACTTCTATTTTTCTTTTTTTTTGCAAAAAGATCAGTAACATAACTTTTGTTTATAAAAACTGTAAACTGAAGACTTTTCTCTTTAATTTGACCTATTACACCCTATGTGCTAACAGTAGCCGTTAAACAGTTACTAGCTTTTAACTTATTCACGTTGTACGGAAATTAGACGATATTTTTTTTAAATTACGTGTTTTCAGTTATAATACTACGGGAACAAATTATATTTGAAAATACGTTTGAGAATAGCTTTAAGAATAGATTAAGAGCTGATAACTCTTTAACGGATACAGATAGCACATAGGGTGTAATAGGAAAAATTAAAGCGGAGAGCGTACAGTTTACAGTTTTTATAAAAAAAGTTATGTTAATGACATTTTTAAAAAAATAAAAGTAAGTAAATCAGAAATGAGGAGAGAGGAACTCTGTATATAATCAGCTTTAGACGGTGATTATACACCCTGTACTTTATAAGATACAGGATGTTTTGTGAAACCCTAGCATAACTTCAGGGTAATTGTATATCCGAAACGGTTGATATGTCCCCCCCCCCCCCCCCTGCCCGATTTTCTATTGGCTAAATGAGTATGACCTCCCGCTCTATAAACCACCATGGAGGAAATACCCTGTATATTGCTTCCGTGATGATATTTATAGCTATTTACATGGATGAACACAAAGAGTGTTTGTAAATACTTATCAGACTTTCTGTTGATTTTGTCAGGAGTTCCTCAGGGCTCTGTCTTAGATTCACTTCCATTCGCTTGTTCATAAACAATATGACTTCTATAGTTATTCACTGTCAAGTTCACTCTCTACAGGTTAATTGAAGATACTCTAAGCAAAAATAACGACGACCTTTGCAGTAACAGTGATCGGGCTGAGTGATGATTAACTTAATATGTTGTATGTTCCACGCATTCTTGTTGATTGCATTTGATACCTTACAGTGAAAGAGAGGAACTTAGTTTAATTTTTTATAAAATACTTACCAGCTTAGATTACTAAACTTGACACACTACTTATGCTCGAATACTTGTATTACCCCAATTCCTCAAACTCCGCAAACTCATACTTTAAAGGGATCAAGGTTGAAATTTTCTTCACAATCATGTGAAAAGTATAATCATTCGGTAGTTTCAGCGCAGGGCGAACAAGCAAGTACTCATAAATCGCATTAAAAATCCTAACTGATAGAACACATTCTATAAAGGGTCCATCTTCTACGTACCTCAAGCTGATGTCGTTGAGAACTCATATAATAATCACACATTTGATTACCATTATATAAACAAAGAAGGTAACTTATCCTAACACATCTTTTTTAAATTTTTTTTTTTTTTTTAATATTCAAAATAAAAACTCATGCAATACTGTTCTACAACAATTTTATTTAATTTAAGTCGTGAGGCGTTTCGCCTTCTTAGGGCATTATCAAGCAATTGAAAAGCAGATCGTTTGCTAAACTCGACTATCGTAATATTTTTGAATTTTAAATTTACTGTAACTGTCATTATAAATCGATATATAAGAGGGGGCTATTATTCATGAAATCCAACTGATCGTTTACCAAAAATGAACTTTTACGACTTTCATTATTAATGTAATTAGTTTCGTATTTATCTTGGACTTTTCCACCATCCACGTTTTTTAAAAGTAATTTTAATTTATTTAAAGATGTGGTATGACCAGTATCAACTAATTGCTTGCTTATGCCTGATGTTGGTCTATTATAGAGTGCCGATGATACGTGTTCTTTGTATCTATTTTTAATGAGCGTTTTGTTTTACAAACTTTCGGTTTTAGTTTATTGTTAATGTAAATTTTTTTTTAAGTTTTTTTATTATAAAAAGCTGGTGAAACGTTTTATTGTTTTAAGGTACATTTAATTATATTCGAAGTCTCCTTCAAATATGGAATTTTTTTCGAAATATTCGTATCTTGTGTCCCTTGTGGGTAAACAAGGTTAAGTGCATACTTTTTGGTTTGTGACCTTAACATTTTATAAATTAAATTTTCTGAATACCCGTTCTTCATTGCAATTTTTACTATTGTGTCGAGTTTCCTTTTAAAATTAATTTTATTCATAGGAATCTTAAGCAATCTGTCTAGCATCGAATGGAGGGATGAGTTTTTTTAGATTCAAAATGTTGAGAATCATTAGGAATTACAACATTTGTGGAAGTAGGTTTCTAAAAAATATCAAATTCGAGTTTATTATTAATAATTTTAATGTTAAGCTCAAGGAAATTTAAATTATCATTACCATATAAAGTAAACTGTAATTTATCGTCAAAAGTTTTTAACATTTTGTTATAAAAACATATACAACTGTCGCTCAGAGCCCGTCCATACACAAAGAACATCATCACCATAACGATACCAGCACAATGCATTATTAACTAAATCACAGCCTGAATGAATTTTTTTTTGTTTTATCTTATTCATATAGAATTCAGCCATTAATGGTGATCAGGAAGCTCCCATGGCTAAACCATCCATTTGAATATAGAAATATTCGTTAAAATAAAAGTAATTTTGGTCTAAACATATATCAATCAGATGTTTACTATGTAATGATTTATACCTTTCCACGATCGTATCTTCAACTTCAGCATATAAGTAAGTCTTTAGTTTTTTAACGGAATGGAAGGAAACACATTACAAACATCAAACGACACAAGCTTAGCATTCAATGGTAAATTCAAATTATTAATTTTGTTAACGAGATCAGTACTATTCTTAATGGAGTATTTGTTTTCAAAATTTAACAATTTAGGTAACATTGTGCTTAATTTTTTTGCCAATTTTTGTGAAGGTGCATTGAAAGAAGAGGATGGATACTGGTCTTGTTGCAGCACCTGGTTTATGTAGTTTGATTAGACCATATACTATAGGAACAGAGGGGTTATTCACTTTCAAAGAGAATTTATATTTTTCGTTAAAAATTTGATGTGCTGTATTTATTATGTTTGTTACTGCTCTGTTGGATTTTTTAGTTGGGTAATTTTTTATTTTTGCGACATTCAGTTTTGATAAGCAGTCTTACATTTTTCAATGTAAACGTTCAGTTCCAATAAAACTAAACTATTACCTTTATCCGCTTTTGTAACAATTAAATTGTTATCTTTAACTTTTCTACGTATAACTATTTATAATATTGGACTCATTCGTTTTTTTAGCGCTTATCAATAATTTAGCCTCCTTAATTATTTTTGCACATGCAAATTTACCTTCTGTATCGTCATCTATTAATGCTGCATCAGTATGAACTGCCAATTCAATTAAATAATTACTATGTACATATACCTACATCTGGAGCATAACCTAAGCCTTTTTCAAGTAACTCTAAATCATTGTTATTGAAGTTAACTGGTGATTGGTCCTAATGATTCTCAACATTTTGAATCTAAAAAAACTCATCCCTCCATTCGATGCTAGACAGATTGCTTAAGATTCCTATGAGTAAAATTAATTTTAAAAGGAAACTCGACACAATTGTAAAAATTGCAATGAAGAACGGGTATTCAGAAAATTTAATTTATAAAATGTTAAGGTCACAAACCAAAAAGTATGCACTTAACCTTGCTTGCCCACAAGGGACACAAGATACGAATATTTCGAAAAAAATTCCATATTTGAAGGAGACTTCGAATATAATTAAATGTACGTTAAAACAATAAAACGTTTCACCAGCTTTTTATAATAAAAAAACTTAAAAAAAAATTTTACATTAACAATAAACTAAAACCGAAAGTTTGTAAAATAGATAAGAGCGGGATTTATAGTATTGAGTGTATTGACTGCAATTCAGTATATATTGGTAAAACAAAACGCTCGATAAAAATCAGATACAAAGAACACGTATCATCGGCACTCTATAATAGATCAACATCAGGCATAAGCAAGCAATTAGTTGATACTGGTCATACCACATCTTTAAATAAATTACAACTTTTAAAAAACGTGGATGATGGAAAAGTCCAAGATAAATACGAAATATATTACATTAATAATGAAAGTTGGAAAGGTTCATTTTTGGTAAACGATCAGTTGGATTTCAAAATTTTATGTATGTAGTTATAATGACCATTACAATAAGAAGGCGAAACGCGTCGCAACTTAAAGTAAATAAAATTGTTGCAGAACAGTATTGCATGAGCTTTTATTTTAAATATTTAAAAAAGATTAAAAAAATAAAAAAAATATTAGTACCAAAGTGTTCTACCAAGTGCCTAAAACACATCAGTTTTATCAATTATCCTAACACGTTAAAATACACTTAGGGCCGTATTTCACCAAGCCATTTAATTGAAATTTAATTTAATTTCTATTTTAGTACTCCCATTAGAGAGGGTTAGGGCTCACTTAAATTAAAATTAAAGTTACATATGCGTTATTATAACATAAAATAACCCAAATTTAATTTTAATTTAATTTTAAGTGTGCCCTAACCCTCTCTTACAGGAGTACTAAAACAGAAATTAAATTAAATTTCAATTAAATGGCTTGGTGAATACTACCCTTAATCTCACTGTTGCGTTCTGGTATTGATATAATTAAAAAAAATTTTACTAGAAGTTTTAAATGTTGAATATGAACTCGATGGCGCCTATATTATATATACAATTTAAATTAAATAATTAACTAAGCGAAAATTTCTTTAAAAGTTTGAATCACATTTTTGCATATCTCAGGCTAGGCGCCATCGCTTTACTGCTATATTTGGTGGTCTGAATAAATTAACTGGAGTAGGTATAAAACGTGTCTCATTGGTGTTTATAATACAATCCACACCGAATGGCATTTAAGTGCCTTACATTAGGAAGTAGTTTTGCGAAATGAAGAAATGAAGTAAATTCAAAGAAAATAAGAGATTTAAGACGATAACATCTTGGGAGGCCCGAAAGAAGGCAAGCAGAATCGCAAACGTTTTAATGAATCGAAGCAATTAGGGCAAAATGGGCTACCGTATCACGCATTTTTAAGACTATCGAAGGCAATTAATTAAAATTTTGCGCTGCTCTCTGGTGAAATTAATTTTTTTCAAATATGAGCCGTTTATTTTGAAGGTGGAATAAGTCCATTTTTTTTAAGACGAAATATTGAAATATTTTAGTTTAAATTCATTTAAAAAAATAATTTAAAAATAAAATATTTATTGGATCTAACTATGAGCTTATGTGCATTTTAAAGTTAAAGACAGTGTAAATTTATTTACCAATTATGTTTACTAAAGAATTCTGAAGAAAATAGAAATACTAAACCCAAATGGACTTATTCCATTTTCAAATTAAACGGCTCCTATGATCTGATCGTTTTTAACTATAATTATTATGTATGTACATACTTGCAAGATGCATACACTTACTTTATATGTATACTCATCCAACACATAATAGCAAGCAATTGAAAGTGAGATTATATTTCGTGTGGAATTGGCAATTAGAAAATTAGAAAAATTAAAAATCCAAAGTTTTTTGAATAGATAATTTTATTATTTATTTATTTATTTTAAAACGAAATATTATATTTACGTGCTAATCTTCATTAAGCTCTTAGAATCATCAAGCTTTTAGAATCATTTTAAAAATCTTGTTTTATATAATTTGTAGTGAGAACGTACACACTGAAACCAGAAGGACACTCCATAGACCAAAAGAGCTTCGAATAGTTTATTGTTAATAGATAAATAGGTGTTAATGTGTAATTATTGAATAAAAGGGTATTCACAAAAGTGATTTAAATACTTAACGTAATAAATCCAGTAAATATGAGGCCATTTAATATCAGATTGCATTTTGGTAGAAATCGCGGATTTCTTCTGCGCGTAAAAAGCATGTCTTAGGTTTTATTCCACTTTACTTTTATCTGCTAAATAAGAAAATAATTATATAGCTTGTCTAGTGCGTGGTGTCGATTTGTACATAATGGCAGCGAAGATAGTCCTTGATATAAAAAATCAAGGGTAAGGACATTGCTTTCCTCTCAGATAGTCAGACGGCCTTGATGACTCTGAGTGGCCCTCTTGGGGCTCGGGTGAAAACAATGCAGAAATGTGGTTGTCATCATAACCGGCCACAGCTCGCTTCAGACTCATCTAATAAGGACGGTAATAATTGACTTGCCCTAAGAGTCTGCCCTGCTTAAAAGAAGAGCCTCAGACAACTGAACACTTTCTGCGTGCTTGTCCCGTCTTTTCCCGGAGTAGTACGTTTGGCTCTGACCTCCTATCTGGATAAGCTGCACAACTTACCTTACCTAGATCTGATGCGCTTTATTAAGAGGACAGGGTTTTGCTGAGAGAGTTTTTAGCAGATTAGTACAATGGGTTGACTTGGCCTCCGTGCTTGGGATCCCGTCTCCTTGCCCTGAAATAAAAAAAAACCTCCCAAGACATGACGTCCGTAGTTGAAGTGACCACCTATAACAAATGTATCTTGAATTTGGAAATTATATATTAGTTCTTAATCGGTTTGTATTTGCATGGTTTTTTGTTCCACCAGAGAAATAAGCCCGAACAACTATTATGCTATGGTTTCAATTATATTTTCGTCCCTATTAATGGCAATAAATCAAGATTATATTATATGTTTACGACAAGAGCAACTTCTCTACCTCTGAAATTTTCTCTATCCAATCTTAAACAATTATAATTAGAATTAGAATACGCAATCCTAGGATTTTTGAACCCGTTTCAGCTCATCGATTTTATTTTTATACCCAAGATGAAATCTAAATTTGATAATCCGTTTGTAATGCATAGAAGAATGATTAGAAAACAAAATGAATTGGGCACCTCTGTATAAAATTAAAAGTTATTTTGATTTCTGAATTTCCGTTTGTCCTCACGACAATTTGAGGATACAATCACTTAAAGAGCTGTAATTTTGCACACGGGCTTTTAAAAAAAAAATTGATTTAAGTTCGAAAATGAGCCAAATCCTTCACTATATATTTGGACACTGTCTGAGAACGAGTTAACGTAGAGAACTAAAATTTTGTAGACGGCGTTTTTATAAAAATAGTAAATGCTATTGCAAATGGACTAAATCGGGCAACCCCTTTCTTGGTGTTGCCACAAGATTTGTTTTTTTTCGTATACTGCTAAAACGATCAGTGCTAGACGTTTTTATTATACTGAAAAGTTCTTCAGAATATATTCTATGCAATTCGTTATAATCATTTTAATTGTCCGACGAACCGTTCTGGAAATAGATGTAAAAAGCCAATTTAACGATCAAACTTGCACAGTGGAATCATACAAAATTACATACGGGCATTCATTTAGAGTTTCGTACGAATTGGTCTTGGAACAATTCTAGCTTTTTTATTTGTGTTAATCATGAAATCAAAGAATTCGATATTCTTTGATTGCGAGTGCCTCTAGAACTCCACGTAATTATTTTAATAATATCATGGGCCACTGCTATAGGGTTTTTTAGTGCTAGAGCAGTAATTACATTAAATTGTTCAAACTTATCGTTTCATGTTCTTAATATTATAACTAATTTTGTGGTAATCATTTGAAGTTCTTGTAGTGAAAGCAAGTTGAGATTATTTTCAGTATAGTATTTTTGATATTTAATTTAGCATTTTTAAATCTAAATGAACGTCAATTAACGTTACAGACAGGATGTTTCAACAATAAACATCCTGTCTTGTTCTCTTAATAACGAAGGAAAATTATTATTGCATGTGATGTAAGCTAGACTTGAAGAAATATTTTAGGACTGTTTAGATTGTTCACGAAATTGCACATATTTGAACCGGGCTGGGACAATTTGGATCAGGACAATTTGCATCAATTGTATTACATTGCATGAAAAGACTTGACGTTGCAATACATTGATCCATGGCAACACATTTGACAGTTGTAACATTGGCTGATTTATTTGTTAATCTTCTGAGGAAATCCAATTTAACAATTGTTTTGTTTATTACGTTAAATTTCTCACGAAAATCTTTTATTATTATTGTGCCTCTGGTTATGTATACATTGAACATGCTTACCTGGCCTATGATTTTTTTTTATTACTGATTTAATATCGATGAATTTGATAGCAGCGGTATTAAAAGTTAGTTGCGATTTGATACAGCGAGTAAAAAACTCATATTTCGATGCCCTCAGACTTCCACATATCTTACCAAAATTTTCCATTGCTTTTGATAAGATGCGCTTGCTATTAGTCTTTATTAGGTTGATCAGATGGGGTTTAGCAGTGAAAGAGGTATAAAAGGTTTGTTGTTCACTGTGCCATCATCCATATTGGAGTCATCTGGTTCCTTTATAACAAATAATGTTTGCCATAGAGAAAAGTAATTTGTTCTTGTAATTTATATGGGTATGTTCATAACGTAGCTTCGCGGAGAGTCGACGCGACTTGCGAGCCATAAATCTTCGTTGAGAATTCCAATGTCGCGAGCTTAATCTTGATGTGTGAAATACATTGCTTGTTGTTATTCGTAATTTCTCCTTACACAGATCGCGAAAGAATGAAACATTTCGTTCTTCATCGAGCTACACCTCGATATTTTATATTATACAGAGCTAACTGCAGCTCTGTTATGAACACTATCTTGCACAGGCTCACAATCCGTACACCGTGTGCAGGGTAGGTAGCCTTCTGGCGAAAAGGTCTCTGGGAGAACTCCTGGCATACTTTATAACGAAAGAAAGGTTTCAGTCTTTAAAACTCAAAGAAATATGTTACTAAGACAAACATTGTTGGAAACTAGAGCTGAAGCCAAAAAGCGGAGTTGGCCTTCGGGCCTAAGGGCTAAGAATATATTTGATACCAGGCGCAAAAAAGTTTGCAACAAAGGTTAGCGTCAAAGGCAGTGTGATGAAGCTGGCAAAGGATTGCAATGCTGTGGTAAAACGAAGCGACCCAAGTCAGCTGAAAAGCCTAACCACTCCTAGACTATACTCTAAATGACATTCAGATGTATTCCGGAGATTCTTCATCATCTTCATGCCTTTGCAGCAGCAACTGTACTGCTCAAGAGACTCACAAAAGAAAAAACTGAATGTGGCCCTGGACAAGATCCGTAGATCAATGTTAAGCACTTTTGGTGCGCACGTTCCCCAGCTAGATATGGTGAATACTTTTTGGGCGCCACGTGGTTATAAGACTACGTATTTTAAAATTATAAAATTAAATTCAAAAAAAAAAAAATCGCACGAACTTCATAATGAGCTATTTTTAATTTACCACAAAACTCTTCTTACTCCAGTTCGACTTCTTTTTCCCGTTTTTATACAATACATGACATTTAAAGGGTATACTAAGTTTGTCATTCCTTTCGTAACACCTAGAAATAAGGATGGTAGAGCCATGCATAAAATTGAAAGTTATTTTGATTTTTGCATATCCGTTTGTCTGTGCGTCCGTCTGTCCACCCGTCCATCTGTCCGTCCGTCCTCACGATAAATCGGGAGCGCGTGTACTTAGAGATCTGAAATTTTGCACAAGGGCTTTTAAAAAAAAAGTAAAATTAAATTCGAAAATGGGACAAATCGGGTAACTCCTTCGTAGGGGTGCCACACAAAAATTTCTTTTTCACCACATATTTGGACACTGCCTGAGAACGCGCCAACGTAGAGCGTTGAAATTTTGTAGATAGTGTTCTCAAAAATGTAGTAAATATCATTTCAAAAATGGACTAAATCGGGCAACATTTTCTTGGTGTTGCCATAAATTTTTTTGGATTTTTACGTTTCCTGTGAAAACGATCAGTCCTATACGATTTTAATGTACTGAAATGTTCTTCAGAATATGGAATCCTATAAAATTGGTTATAATCATTTTTGCTGTTCGATAAACCGTTCTAGAGATATATTCAAAAACCACTTCAAAAATCAAACTTGAGCAGATGAGTGACCATACGAAATTACAAACGAGCATTCATCTAGGGTATCATAAGAATTGGTCCTACAAGGAGAGGGTCCCTATTCGTCATAATTGATTTCGTCCAAATTCACAGTATATGTTGGGCTTGACTCAAAATGAAATTGACGCAAGTGGGAACTCCAGCAGACCAAGTAAAACCGAAATAATGCATAATATAGGTGAACCCGGCGTTAAAATTGACACTTTTCGGAAAACTTTGATAATTACCATTTTGCGGGTATACTCGCAACATTTAAGCTACTTTTTTCCGCTACAATTATCTATAATCTGTTATATTTCATATACAGAAAATCGGAAGTCATTATCCCAATTAGTTAATGAGCATTTTCCAAAATAAGATTGCGAGGTTTGCTAAATTACCTTCAACTTACATTAATTAGCCGCATATACTGTAAAGCTACCACCTTTACTCTCGGCCAAATTCCAACCGATTTTCAAAATTCTTTCTGCTAAGTTCAATGTGAGTTTGTTACGATTTTAGAAACTGTTACGAGATTCGTACGGCAGCGGGTTACAGAGTGGTAACCCGTGGTGGGTTACTTATATATTATTATAAAAAAAAATATTTTCCAGGCGTGGGGGTATTTATTTTATATTCTACCATTTGTGTAGAATGTTTGTACACAATCTCATCAAAATCGGTTGATAAATTAAATGTCAAAAGGTCATTCATATACACCAATGGGAAAAGTTTCTCATTTCCCGAATTCGGATTTTCTGAGGGAGGCGGGGTAAATATTATCCGATTTACGAAATTTATTTTGCTAGTTTTTTGTGTCGTTTTTTCTAATTTTTTTAACATATTTTCCCTCCCTTCTGATTAAGTTGTGAAATTTAATTTTCGACGGCCAAAATTCTGTCTGAAAGATTCATTTTGAAATGTTTTTCTACAACTTGTCGATTAATCTTTTTTTGTTTTTTTATTGATGCGCTTTTACAATGAGATTATCTGTACAAAATTTCAGTAAGATCGCATGCTTTTCTTTCAAATTCTCCTTGATGTCTTCGCGTCTGCTTGTTTTCCTTTTTATCAGTGATCGACTACTTCAATAATTTGAATAATTATTAGTTTTTTTCTTTACCAACATCTGCACGACACTCGTCTGTACAGAAGCAAGTTCTTCTTTTTGCCGGAAGTCGGTCTGTCCCTTTCACATACCAGCATTGCCTAACTCGTAGATTTATCCCCGTATTCTTTCAGCATACTCCGAAATATCGCCTTTTCACTAAATTTCCCAATCGATTGATTATTTCTAAATGGTTTAAATTTCCTTTCATTCGAAATTGTTGCAGCGGAATTTTAAATAGGCGCGAACTTTGTTAATTGTAGAAATATTGCTATTTTTGTTGATGTTGTTTTCAAATTTCAGGGTCTTTGATGAAGATCAGCTTACTGGGTTAGGAACAGCCCGTAGGTGCTAATCGGTGCCCAGTGTATTAATATCGGAAATGTCGAAATTTTATCTTTAGTTGTTTTCCGCACGTTTAATTTCCAATAGTGAGTGAGTCTGAACCGTGTGAGTATAAGGTCTTCTAAATTTTTAATTGATAATTAAGCACTTTTTATTAATTTTAGGTGTGCCAATGCATTTGCTTGCCTCGTTATGCTAATACGGTAAGTTTTTCTTAAGTATGATTTCTATTAATATCCTACTGATATATAAATGTTAAAAGCTATAATAGGACGTTTTCCAAGATTTACTTCATAACTTCTTCAAGCTAAATTTGCAAACCTCAGCTATAGGAACTTACAAACTGTACCAATCAATTTATCTACCAAGCAATATCAAAATTTTTCTAATATTAATAATAAGCAATTCAAGCAAAACTATACTATATGTTGTGCATCCTTTTTTTGTTTTCTTTTATATATCTGGAAGGGGAATTTCTCCGCAGAAATCAATCATGAATGGATAAGTTAATTTTTTTCTTCTTTTCTAATTAATTTTTATTTATTTAATTCTTAATGCTCTGTTATCAACAAATTACAAGTAAAAGAAATTATGAAGAACAGGAAATGGTGCCGGCGAAATCCCTGCTAGCGGCAAGATATAGTATGTAGAAAATAAAGAGGTTGCAGTCGTGTTCCTTTACCTGCCTAGACCAATTAATTAAGGTACTTGCATGAATTCGAAAAATCTAAGTGCATGTTTATTATAATGTTCCTTTAATCCCTAACCTGGGGGTTACACGTAATAGTACAGCTTGCAAGCTAGCTGCACTGACGTACCTCTTACACGTGTAACCTCTACTGCCATGCTGGCAGCTCAGCTTTCAGTGAACTTGCATGTCATCTGAACTGATAGTAATTTGACATTATACAGTTTTCAAGATGGCGGAAAAGAATTGCTTAAGAGTATTTGGTAAATTTATTCTCGGAAAATGAGATTTTCTGAGATCATTTGCCTTACATCATTTACCAACATCTTCTTCATTTTTTCTTGGGTTTTTAATATTCTGCTACTTCCTTTATTGCTATAATTTTGCAATATACGCAAGACGTTACGTCTCAATGCCATTTTAAATGAACTTGCATGCAAGATGATAAGACATACACCAAACTGCCTTCTGCTGTCAAGTTAAAAATCGCAAGCTGTACTATGTCGTGTAATCCCCGGGTAATACCTGGAATCCGTAGGTATTGCTTGAGAACATGTAGCTCGTCAATAAGTAAGGTAGAAAATGTTACAAATAGTTTGCTTATGTAGCATCTGCCGGGCCAAGATCAGATTTCCATCGGGAATGGAGAAGAGTTGATGTCCTCATTAATACAGTCGCGATCTCAGTTCGTACGTTTTATTACAGCTTACGTGTTATTATTGCTCATATGATAGAGCCGGCGTTGTTTAGCATCTAAAAGATCACGGAGGGCCGGTATTTTTTCGCACATTTTGGGATATATCTTAATAACCAATTCACCAAAAATTTGATGGAAAAAATTATAATTTTTCCCGCCCCAATTAAAAACAAAACAAAAAATTTCATAAACTTTGACTGTCGGAATATGTCCGAGTCATAAAGACATTCAGTCAGACGGACGGACACACGAGCGATTTTATAAGTGTTCCGTTGCTTTCCATTTGTTGTACGGAAAAAATTGCTTTGCTCAACAATTTGAACTTTATTAATAACAATAAAACATGTTTCTAACAATTTTGTTTTCTATCTTAAAATTTGATTTTTTTTAATTGTTGAATTCCGCTTGAATTATGCAATTGAAATTTGTTTGTTATTTGCGTAAACTATTAGAAACCATTAGTACATAAAGTATGCACCAGAAGTATGTATATAAGTAGCGCATCTTTATACTTATATTTATTTAAACAAGTGTTCAAAACAATGTTTATAAAGTTTTCATATCCGGAAGAATTATTAACACCGCAGGAAGCTATATAAACTATATTTCAGTTCGTATGAGTTTAATAACATCTGGAAAAGTACAGTGACTAAGTATTATCTTCAAATAGTTGCAATGATCGTGCTTGTAATAGCTGTTCTGCTTACTGAGTTGATTAATGGAGTTCTATTAAGCATAACATCTTCATGCAGAGGTAGTACAAGTAATATCAGAAAACAACTGGAATTGTATGCACGTTGTGCAATGGATTTGACAGCTGATCCATGCGAAGATTTCCCAAAATATGCCTGTGGTAATTGGGAATTCTGTGTTAGTATTCCTCCTGAGAGTCTCTCGTACAACGTAATTGATGCAATGAAGGACGAAATTTACCGGTCTTTAAATGAAACTCTTTTTAACACAAAGTTTTTTCATAAATATGAAGAAGAAGATATTATTTTTCAAGCAAAAGCATACTATGATTCCTACATGAATGTGAAATTGATAACGAGCAGAGGTATACAACCTCTTGTAGAATTAATAAAATCATTTGGTAATTGCCCTGTATTGGATCCATATTGGCAACAGTCCTGTTCGGATTGGGTATATTTAATTGCCCATTTGCGTTTATTTGATGAAAACTATTTAATAGGCTCTTTATTCGATGCGGACTATAGAAACTCTTCTACCCGCATTTTGTATATTGGGCAACCAAATTTGAAAAAGGAGGATACATATGGTTCTGACAACGAACAGTCATACTTGGAAGAATATAAATACAATTTGGAAAAAACAATACTTGAATTAGGAGGTAAAAGTCTGGTTGCCAAAAGAGGTTCACAAGAAATTTTAGATCTCGAGGCAAGGCTTCAAGGAATTTCAAGAAATTTGACAGAGAGAGCTGACAGGGCGGAAATATATAATCGCGCAACAATTCCAGATCTGAATATGCTTTATCCTCTCGTCGACTGGGGGAAGTACTTATCAATATTATACCAAAGACCCGTAGACGAAAGTGAAGAATTTCTATTTGAAACCTTATATCTGGGTCAGTTAATGACAATTCTTGCTTCTACGAAACCTGGGATAATTTATAATTATGCTTTAATTAATTTTTCACTTGCAAAACGAGCTCTGCTTATGAATAATGTGGATACAATCCAGATGGAGAAGAGGTGGAAGACATGTGTGGAGAACGTGATTGAGAACATGTCATTGGCAGCAGGTCATATATTCGTACGTAAGTTATTTAAAAGGAGAAAACTGTATGATGTAAATGATATAATTAGCAATATTAAAAATAAATTTAAGGAAGTTCTGTATAATACCACGTGGATGGATGATGATACAAAGAAAAATGCAATTAAAAAGCTCCAGCTTATGACCGTTAAAGTAGGTCTTCCAGAATTTTTGAAACGTAGGAGTGGGAGAAAACAAATTTTTGGAAATTTCCGAATTAAAAAGGACCAATTTTTCGAAAGTTCTCTTCAATTAATTCGTCTAAATAATGCAATTGATTTTACCATCTTCCCTTCCATTGATACCTCTATTTATCTAACAGACGTAAACGCTCAATATGATATAGGAAAAAACGAAGTTATAATTCCAGCAGGCCTTCTACAACTGCCATTGTATCATTGGAATTTGCCTCAGTTTCAGAAGTATGGAATAATTGGATCAATTATTGCACATGAATTGGTCCACGGATTTGATAACGTCGGACGAAACTATGACCACAACGGTGAAGTGAAGAACTGGTGGACAGAAAATTCATTGAAAGAATACATCAATCGATCAGATTGTTTTGTTAACCAATATGACGGACTTATGGTGAACGGAAATCATACCTTATCTGAAAATACTGCGGACAACGTTGGCCTTAAGGTGGCATTTCTTGCTTATCTAGATTTGCTTAAAGGGGATACAGGAAATCCGGTATTGAGACGGGAAAGACGGATAAGCGGGCTCAAATTAACAAAAGAACAACTAGTTTTTATAAATTTTGCTCAATGGAGATGTAAAGAAAGTTCATTTGAATATAATTGGTTGGATCCAAATGATCAGCATGCTCCACAAGATGTTAGAGTTATTGGCACCCTTTCGAATTCCGACGATTTCGCCAAGCATTTTAATTGTTTAAAAGGTGCCAAAATGAATCCTTTAAATAAATGTGTTCTTTGGTAAACTTCTGAAATTTTTTTAAATCACAGAAATAAAATTTTTATATTCTTAATGCAAATTTTTCTTTAGTCCTACGAGGACCATAATTATTATCACAATAATATGATTCATCTTCTATCAAATTTAAATCAAATCCTCGATGTTATTTTATTGCCAGTTCGATTTTGTTGGATTTTCTAGTTTAAGATAATATTTTTAACGGGTGTTTGCAACATTTTTGGCATTGGCATATCGAACACCGAAATCCGAAAACCGAAAAGCTCTACATCGAAAATGCGCATTTGTTTACACATCAAAGCCCAAAAACTTTTTCGGTTTAATAATTAGAGCTGACATTTAATTTTCATAAATGTTGTACGATGAGGGCTCATACAAAATAGCGTGTTTTAATGTTATCGTTTAAGTAGTCGTCCCTATCTATATTATTATAAAACAAAAAACTTTCCCGGAAAATTTAAGAATGTTTGTGTAAACCGTCAAAAAGTGAGGTTACTGTTAATAATGTTAATGTTAAGAGTAGGGGCGACTACGCCTGCAGGATCATGCGGACACCGCGTCCATAGTTGATCTATTGTGCCTTCCCCTAAGGTAGTTAGGCTTTTGACGAGCTCAATTATTGCTCATGGGGTTAGATTACAAACTTTATTTGGAGAGATAAGTGTTCCTCCAGTGATTTGCATCCTTAGACCTGCTAGCGCTGGGCACTCACAAATAACATGCATCGAGGTTTCATCTTCCTCTTCCCACAGTCGACACAGTTCACTATCAGATTTGCCTATCTTCAAGAAGTAACGGAAAGGAACAGTTTGAGCGAATGTCTGCTAAGTCCAATAAGTTGGCGTGTCCAGAGAGGAAAGGGGTTGAAGAGTTTCTTCGCCTGCCTCATACCGGGCACGCTGCGCCAAAGGAGATCCAGTTGCCTGTTTTCCACTTAACCAGTTCCCCCTTAAAGTTGCTTTTTAGTAGGCTAAAATTCGGATAGGGACCAGTATACAGACATTGAGCTTCAGTTTTAGTCAGTTCGTCTGCTTTTTCATTACCGTCCACTCCTTCGTATCCAGGAGCCTAAACCAAGGTTACTTGGTTGTCCGTAGGCAGTAGTTGCAGTTTTGAGTAGCAGCTCCAAACTAGTTTCGACTAAAAGCCTTGAGAGGAAAGAGCTAGGAGCGCAGCTTGGCTGTCTGATCAAATGTAGATGTTGGAGTTCTTGCAGCCCTTTTTAGGCTTTTTGAGCTCCAACCTCTATAGCTAGACTTCCGCCTAAAAAATGGAAGGTGAGACACCAAGCGGAATGGATAGTTCCACTTCTACACCAACCACCCGTGCGTCTAATTTGCCATCCTTCCGGGATCCGTCAGTATACCAGACTTGGGCTAGTTGCGGGAACTGGAGCCCTCCGTCTAGTATCTGGCTTCTTTCAATAATTGTTACCTGGTAAGCTATTTCAAAGGAAAGTCTTTTGGCCATAGTATCCGCTGAAGCATCTAGATCGTTAATTTTGACCTGCTCGAAGATACTGAGATGACCCATACTGGAGGAAGTGCGATCTACTGGCCTTTCCTTATGGAGCATACTAGCAGCTACTTCGCTCTAAATAAAGAGGTAGAGGGGCTGTAAGCCGAGAATCGCTTCAAGTGCTCGTGGAGGACATGATGTGAAGGCACCAGTCGTGCCTAAACATGCCATCCTTTGCACCTTATCAAGGGTTCTCCTGGTGGTTGCCTGCAATGGCCACCACACATTTGCCCACGTGGCTTTGTTAGTTATTGGAATAATCTATTGCAATTCCATTTAACTTAGGAGATAAGATCTGCAGACTCCTTTTCCTGGTAACTTGGGTTTATAAATATTCCCATGTACGTGCACCATCGGATGACGATACCCTTTTGATCACGTCAAAGAGAGTATTGTCGAATGCGCTTTGTATGTTCCTTCACGAACTTATACCGTTCAAACACATGGCCCTTTTTCTGTGGTTCGCTGTGCAAGAGGCGTGCTCATACAGAGATCTAGCCGATCGCTTTGACTAATCACTGTGTGACCAGTCGAAAATGTTATAAACAGGGTTATAACCATCATAATTGGTCTTGCAGATGAAGTCATCAAATGGCCTGACGAAACTAGAAAACAAGAAATATCAAGGCATTTTCAGCAAAAGAGAGGAATCTGTGGAGTAATTAATTTTTTCCATGTATGGAAAAATATATTTTGTAGGTGCAATTGATGATACACACATAGAAATTGATCCCCCAAAGAAAGGCAGAAACAATTAGTACATCGATCGGGAAGGTAATTTTAGTACATGCTTGAAGTGGATTCTGCCACAACTTTTTTGTAACGGCGTATGGAGATAATGGCCACTGAAAAGGATAGGAAACTTATATTACGTTTCTGTCGGGCACATTCAGAATGCTAAAGTAACGATTTCGTCAGTAAATTAAAAGGAATGAAAAAGTTGCACCACTTCATAAGAACGTGTTGCTTCCTACATAATTTGGCAGATCAAGATTACGTTGACGGTATGGATCACAAGCATGACTTTGGAACTTCAACAGCAGTGGTGGATCAAAGTAGGGGGCGCAGAGGACACGCGCCCCTCCCTGAAGACGAATGAAAAAAAAATTGCAAAAGATCTTCTGAGGTTTTCTTCACAAGATCTATTCTATTGCCCTTTTTGTAAAAAATATAAACATTTTTGGAAGCGTTCAATTTGATACGTTTAAGAACGCAGCCCTTATAGCTAGCGGCTGGGCATTCGCACCCGTTCAGGTCGTGGCTGTCGAAGTCTATAGAAAAAACAAGAAATGCTGATACCTGTAAAAATCCTCTGTGTACAAGCGTGGCTTTTCTCGGGTTTATATTCAGTTTTTATTATTTTGTAAAATGCAATAGTTTTACTAGAATACTTTGCAAAACATTAAATAAAAACAAAATATAATTGCTGATTTGGCAATTCTCTCGGTCTGTTTTGCTTCGAGCGATGTTAATGAATGTACGTTAGAACTTAGTGACATTCTAAGTCTTTGCATGCGTAAATACATTTCATATTCCTACAGCAGATCTCAATATCAACAAAATCGCTGGTGGTTTAGCGATAATTCAATGAAGTAATAAGAGTGGAAGATTGCATTCATACCCAGAATTGAAGCAAGTCTACAAGAACAAGACTGCATTGAACTCCTGCAAGTCCATTATTTCTTTATATCCAGAATGTTAGACTAAGATTCTTGGCAAGCGTCAAAGATAGCAAAGGTTTCTGGCCCCTGGTCAAAACCATAAGGAAGAACTTCACCACTTCTTCTTTACCTTCACTGCTTAACAATGGTGAAGTGGTTGTTGACTCACTGGATAAAGCTAATATTTTAGCTGCTAGATTCGCTTCAAATTCTTGTTTTCATTCACTTCACAGCCACCTATTTGGCATCTTCCGTGTGTATGTATACAAGAACAAATACACATCCGTAGGAGATATGTGTTCAATGTCCTTATGATAATCAGCGCCTTTAAAGCGGTAGGTCTTGATGGTTTCTCACCCCTAATTAAAAGCTGTGCCTCATCCGTGACTAAACCTCGGCGTAAACTATTGTACTTGTCTTATTGGACAGTAAAATTTCCAACTGGTTGGAAAGTAGATCACGTTCTGCCAATTCCCAAGAAAGGAGAGGGTAGCTATCACTAAACGACTATCACGACCAACTGAAATTCCTTCGATTCTTTCAAAGGTTTTTAAATCTATTATTAACTCCAAATTAATGAAGTATCTAGAAACCAAACAACTCATCAATGATCGCCAAAATTGCTTCCGGACTGGACGAGCATCTGAAGACTTGCTAACTTTTCTTACGGTACGTTGGAACCGTAGTCTATAGTTTTGGTGAGTTCAAAATCGTTACCCAAGTACTTGAAAGCTCTTTCATATAGTCTGGCGTCCATTGTTATAGTTTTTATCTGATCGCCTAAGACCGGTTGTACTAGGTGGCATTTCACCAGAACCTCACCCTATAAATGCCGATGTCTCCACGGCTCTGTTATCTCTCCATTCCTCTGTTTAATTTTCGTTTATGATCTGCTTTCCTTACATTTAATTCTATCCATAGTTTTGTCTATCACAGCATCCTTGATTTCGCTTACTGCCTTGACACTCTTAGGGACTCCAGAGGGAATGCCACATCTGTCAATCGAGTTTGCGTATCATTGATCATTGATTCACGATCGTGATAATATCCTTGTTTGAGGTAAAGCGAAATGTGTCGAATTCAAGGCATCTATGTCTCAAAGATGTCCCATTTTTTTAAAACAGGATAATAACTCTTCCAGTCCCATTTCGTTTGATGGAGCACTGATTTACGGTACACCATCTTTATGCATTATTGGCATTAATATTTCCAGTAAGTTAAGCTGGACAGATCACATCTTCCCTGTTGCCAAAGAAGCATCGCAATGTCTTGGATTTCAAAAAGGTGTAAGAAATATTTCAGCCCATCGAAACTGGCGCTCCTCTACAAGTCCTATGTCAGATCTAGAATGGAATACAATACCCATATCTGGGTCGGGACTGGTCGCACAGTTTAGCTTCTAGAGCCTTCAAGCTCATTGGTGATTTGGCAATAGTTTTCATATCGACTCACTCGAGCGCCGCCTCAATGTTAGATATCTTTTGCTTCTTTCCATATGTGCTTCTTACCATGCTGTGCTCTGCATCATAGGGTATCTTCTGAGCTTGACCAATTAGTCAAACATTCTTAACTTTTCCATGAAGTTATGTACTTACAAGGTTTGCATTGCATCTGTTCTGTCACTGCTATTTTAAATAGACGTAAAGTACGTAGCGCTTTCATTCCTGCATTTTCCAAAGGTACTGTTCAGTCCCCATACTGAAATCGAATCCCTCGATGAAAATATTTTCTAAAAATATAAAAAAACAAACACTTCTACTTATCTAAACAAAATTTAAAGAAAAATATATGAATAATATATTAATAATCCAGAAACATCAGAAAACTTACCATTTTCGCACTTTCTTCCAATTTACGTCTTCGAAATGTCATTAAATGACATTACGTCACATAACATGGTCTCGCCTTCGCCGCAGTCAGAGTTCAATGGAATGCAACTTTGAGATCGATCGTTGCCAGGGCAACCCATCATGAAGCAGAGACGTAGCGGTTCACGGCGGCTATAAAAAGACGACGAGCCACAGCAGAATCACTTCATCCAGCCAGGTAAATCTTTTGCTCAGATTGTAAATGCATCTTATTCGAAAGGTTCAACAGGTACCCCCAACCCACCTAAACAGTCCCCAAGGCCTACTTCCACGGCTAGAGCCCATGAAGTAGACGCCGATAATTTTTGCAACAAAGAAGCAAATTCGCTCTTTGGCTGTGATCTTTTCACCCTAATGGGTAAAATCAACAATTTTCTCCCGAAGTACCGGAAGCTCACCTCTATTCCAGAGAGACAAAGCGCATATCTTCAGTTCGCTTTTGGATTATGTCAAGGCAACTAAGATCCCTAAAGCTAATGGCTCTCAATTGTAATTCTCTTGTGAAATTAAGCAGGAGAGCTGCACTAAATCTCTTCCTCCACGATCACAAGCCAACTGTGATGTTCCTTTCTGAAACCCATCTTCTCGACAAGCATACTCTTGCTTTCGAACATTACAGAGTTATCCGCGCTAATAAGTCGGAAACAACTCTTGGCACTGCTATCATTGTAAAAAAGGATCTCAGCTTCACTGAAGTAAAAGTTAGTGGACTTTCCAAAATGGAATGCACAGCTATAACCCTCAATCTACAGAACGACGTAACAATTCTTTTAATTTCCATCTATAAGAGATGCCAGGCCCAAAATTCTGAAATCAGGAGCAATTTGAACACTCTCACAAGATTAGCTAGCAATTACACCCACACGGTGATAGGCGGTGACTTCAACGCGCGACATCCCCTCTGGAACGACACACTAACCAATGGCGCTGGAATATACATGGCCAACTGGCTCACAAACGGACCCGCTGATCATGACTTTTTAGCGATTTCACAAAACTCTCCCACATTTCCACGCTCTGGGTCTATTCTTGACTTCTTCCTAGCGACTTCTAATCTCGTAAACCTTCTCCCACAGATTTCAAATTATACCTGCACTGCTCATACTGCGGAATCGGATTACATGACCATCGAACTAACAATCACTCCTAACTCACATTTCGACGTTCTCTATCTAGCTTCTCCAGAAATCTCAACATTAAAACACGTTAACTGGACAGAATTTCATTCAAGACTGTCTCAGAACTTAGCAGGAAGCCTCCCTGACGCGCACAGCAATCTCTCAAACACGGAAATAGATTATCACATCGAACTCCTTAACGGATATATTCAGGAAAATATCGAACATTTCTCAGAAAATGTCACAAATGGCCAAGACACCCTTAGTTTACCTCTTGAGAAATGCAATGCATTCGCAGAATTCTTCCAATCCACCTTCAAAGATCATTCAGATCTTAGCAGCCCGGACTTCCGCACAAACGTTAACTCAAATGTAAGAGAATTCATCCACCATAATGAACACCTACATCTCACCACATTCCACGCTGATAACCCTGCCTCAAGTCCCCAAGACCAGCGGCTTTCACAAACCCAGTCCACTTATCTGCACTTATAAGTGGACTTAAGGGCAAGAAATCTTCAGGACCTGATAAGATCCCAAACAAAATCATTAGAAATCTTCCTTCGAATGCAATCAAATTCTTGGTCATACTCTTCAACAATTGCATGAATAACGCTTACTTTCCAGACTCATGGAAAATTGCGAACATCGTCCCAATATCGAAAAAGCCCAACTCCAAAGCCGTAGAAGAATTCAGACCCATATCTCTTCTTTCCAACATCGGAAAATTATACGAAAAACTCCTACGTCAACAAATCGTGAACACATGCGATGATGTAGGCATCCACCAAGACTCCCAGTTCGGCTTCAAAGCCCAACATTCAACCTCACACGCGTTACTCCAATTTCATACTGACACAACTTCAGCTCTCAAGAGAGGTGAGTGCACAGTAGCCTGTTTCCTGGATGTCGAGAAAGCCTTTGACTCTGTCTGGAAAAACGGCCTCATCTTCAAATTGTTAGAACTAAACTTCCCACCACATCTAACAAAAATTATCCACAGCTTTCTGTCTTCAAGGAAATTCGCAGTAAAACTTGAAAACTGCAACTCAGCTACCTTACCGCTAGAAGCGGGAGTCCCTCAGGGCTCAGTACTCGGCCCAATCCTTTTCAACCTCTATACGTCAGATCAACCGCCAGATGATCACAATTCCATCTCACTACTCTACACAGACGACTCGCTCACATATGCACGCTCAATATCGCCAAAATTCGCTGCGAGGAAAGTGGAGCAGCATATTGCCAAACTGGACGCCTACTACAAGAAATGTGGTATAAAAATAAACATTTCCAAATCTGAAATGATTTGCATACGCAAACCAGCTACTACTAGCCGAGCAAACATAGCCACCTTGGCTAAAAATATTGACATTGAAGTCAATAACCAAAAAATAATACCCTCCACTAAAACCAAATACCTCGGTATATCTTTCTCTAACCTGCACAAGTTTAACCCTCACGCACAATATGCTCTAAGAAAAGCAAAAGCTGCCTACAGCCTTCTGAACCCACTTCTCAACACCAAAAATGGGCTGTCAGTCCCCACCAAGCTCCTGCTTTATAAGCAACTAATTCGACCAACCATCACATACTGTTTCCCAATATGGCACACGATCTCGCCAACCTACATGAAAAACCTCGGAAATCTGGAGAGGAAAGTACTCCGTTCATGCACTGGCCTTCATCTAAGGGCAGACAATAAGTACTACCCCAACAAAAAGCTGTACGAGGCAGCAAAAATCCTCCCTATC
The DNA here is from genome assembly GCA_963930735.1 of Dioctria linearis. NCBI lineage: Eukaryota > Metazoa > Arthropoda > Insecta > Diptera > Asilidae > Dioctria > Dioctria linearis. Next base: position 204,249,634 of record OZ005741.1, on the reverse strand, counting down.
GACAGTTACCTTGTCTCGCAAGCCCAACATCAAATGGAAAAACTTCCTCATCATCCAACCCTCTCATCTTCAACAGAGTGTCATTTTATCTTCGTATTTCATTTTAGGACAAGATCCCCTAATTAATTTTTAGATAATACTATATACTTTCTAAATTAAAAGCAAAACTATCGGATTGATCTTTATTGAGCATGCAGGGTAGAGATTTCAAGTTGAATATTGACAAATTGAAAGTTAAGCCTCGTGCGGTAGTTGCTCGTTCAAGGACGATCCGAACAAGGGCTAGGTAAAGTATTCATCAAGATTTTGTCACGAGAAGCAGAATGTTTAATGGTTTAAATTTGCTTTAAAATAAAAATGGTCCGTTAAGCTTTATTGAGCAAAATGTTAGAATGGATTTAAATTAGGGGGAACAGATGCTCCCAGATTTCATGAGTATTCTAACAGAAGCGGCAGGATGAAGTCTCAGCCAAGCGCATATTATTTAGGTAATACTTCAAGAGGCAATGGCCTGAAAAGGACTCTGTAATCATTTTGAGCTCTGTGCTCTTAAGGAGTAGAAGATCTTTAGTTTAAGGTGCTCCGAGGTTTCATGAGTATCCTGACAGAACCAGCAGGATAAAGTCTGGTCCAAGTCCATCTTATTAAGGTAATACTTCTTCAAGGGGCAATGGCCTGAGAAGGGCTCTGTAATCATTTTGAGCTCTGTTCTCTTAAGAAGTAGGCGTTTTTTGTTTTTTCCGTCAGAGGTGTCGATAAACTTTTTTGCCTGACGAAGTCCTTATAGCCTTTCTCGATAAAGGGATTTTATTCATTCTCCCAGCTATTTAGGGTTGGTTAGATTGGCCTATAAGATCTATTGTGATTCCTCGTTCAATTTATTCCCTCTTTACGTTTAAACTGTTAATAAAGTCTAGGACCATTCTGGGACTTAGGTCGTAGTTTGGTGGGGGACCAATGCTTCGCAGATGCAGAGCAGATGCTCCGACGTTTCGTGAACATCCTCACAGAAGCGACAGGCGTAGGTCTCAGCCAAGCCCATATTATTTAGGTGATACTTCAAGGGGCAATGGCCTAAGAAGAGCTATGTAATCATTTTGAGCTCTGTTCTCTTAAGGAGTAGAACGTCTTTAGTTTTAGGTGCTCCCAAGCTTCATTAGCTCTGAGGTAATAATTTTAAGTGCCACAAAATGGATCTGGTCCGACAAAGGAAGCTTCCGCTCCTCTTTTGGGTAGGCCGTCAGTAATTTCATTGCCTATATGGCCCTCATGTCTATACTCACATGAGGATAATCTTGTTCCACCCTGGTAAATTTTTAAGGGTTTGTAGACACTCACAGACTATTCCTGACTTGATAGTATAGGACTTTAAGGCCTTGAGAGCCGGTTGTTAACAATTTCAAAGCTGATACTAATTTTTGTTATTTTTGTTTTCAATATGTAGGTAAAAAACTATCTATTAAAGAAGAATATTGGGTTGATAAGACAGCCGCCATACAGCCCAGATGTCAATCTAATCAAGAAGACCTGGATTATAATTAAACTGAAGGTGGAAAAGAATTGACCACATATGTGTACGACACATACCTATACACGTGCTTTATAATTTTGAAACTAATTTCTTAGCACATTTCATATGATTCATGTATTCATGACACTTTCATCGCATCGGTTCGAGTTTCACTAAATGGATAGGTTTGAAATTATATATGTCAGAAATTAGCTTTAATTTTCCCTGACAGATAAATTACAATATAACAGTAAGAACATGTTAATGGTGGTGCGACAATGTGTAAATGTAGACCTTGTTATAAATCAACCGATATAGCTACACTACAAACGATAAACAGGGCTACATTAGATAGATATGAACAGCAAGCACATAATGGAGTCCTGCATTAGCAGAATAGTCCTGGAATTTCTTCAAAGAGATATCAAGCTGCAGTACAACATGCGTCATACATACTTACTATGTTCATGATTTATTGCAATTAATTGTATGCCATGTCCGTTGCACAAGTAATTTAATATATTATTGGCCATTTGTAGTTGTGTGGATCACTTGTCTATATAAATTCCATTATGGCTACTTCGTTTATAATATACTAATTAACAGCTCGTTAGTTATTATTTACCTTAATATTTTCTTTACGAGTTCATATGAATATTATCCAAAAATCATTGTCAAATTTAACTTTGAAAAAATCCAATTTTGATGAAGAAAATATTTTACATTTTCAAAGGTCAAGAATAGTTAATTAGAGTTAATTTGCAATCGAAAATGACCGACACAATTTTTCTGATCCTTTATAATAAATTGCATTCTTTATAACTAATTTAGAATTTCGCAGGTCAGATTAGCGTGATTGGTAAAAATTGTTATCACAAATGTTGCTTACGATTTCTAAATCTTATTTCCACAAATTCTACCACAACTGTAACTGAGCTGCTTATGTTTATAGTATTTGAACTTCAGATGACACTAAATCAAGAGCAACTAAATCAAAATATTGTCCGTTTTTCTAAAAAAAAAAGACTCAACAAAGTTGAAATTATTTTTTTTTAGTTGATCTTGATTTTGCCTTGATTTGGTCTGTTTTCGATGAAGGTACACAAGATTTTGATTTGGTTGAATTTCCAGGAAGTGTAAGGCGCTACCTAGAATAATTATTGGGATCCTTTTTATACCTTATAGATGAAATCATTAGGTATACTAAGTTAGTCATTCTGTTTGTAACACCCAAAAATGTAATATTAAAAGTTTTTTTTTTTAATTTTGCATGATCGTCCGTCTGTCCATTTGTCCGTCTGTCAACCTATCCGTTTATCCGTCCTCACGATAACTCGAGAACGCCTCACTTAGAATGCTGAAATTTTGCACATGGGCTTTAAAAAAAAAGCAAATTTAAATTCGAAAATGGGACCAATCGGGCAACTCTTTCGTATGGTTGCCATACAAAAACTTCGTTTTCTACTATATAATTGGACACTGCCTGAGAACCTGTAAATGTTGAGGGCTGAAATTTGATACATGGTGTGTTCAAAGCAATAATAAATAAAGTTGCAAAAATGGACTAAATTCTTCTTGGTGTTGCCATATAAAACTTTTGTTTTTTCCCATGTATTAATTGAAACTTCCATTGAACTTTTAGATTTATATTTTTCTGGTGACATTTTTATTAGTTAAGTGCTAATCTTTCAAAATGAATTATACTTAAATTTCTTCTTGCTTGCTCTTCTATCTGTTAAATATTTATCTTGGTTATTTTAGTTTATTTCGTAGCTTACTAGTTATAACTTTAGTGACTGAATTTGTTTTTTTTTTTGTGTAAACTTCACGCCTGCTGTTTCGCCTAAGGGGATGGCAAACGAATATGTCGATCCATTTTAATTTATCGCCTTTACTTAAGGTTAGATCGCTTTTCAATATCTTTAGCGCCCAAAATAATGGACTTAATATTTGCCATCTAAATGCTAGATGCGTCAAAAATAAAGGGGATGTATTACAGGAAATTATTGTGGAATCTAAAGTGCATGCTGTGCTTGTCTCTGAGACGTGGTTGAATGCGGATATTACATCCCGTTCTATATCTCTGCCTGGATACAATATCTATCGATGCGATCGCGTCGGTCGTACCGGTGGGGGTTTTGCCATTTATGTAAGGGACACATTAAAGGCCTGTTCAGATACCGGTGATATGTTAGAGTTTCTCTGAGTAAAAATTTACTCAAATGGTCATACATGTATGCTGGTTGCCGTCTATTGCCCACCTAGTGGTTTTAGGGAACCTATCGCTGCTAAGTTTCAAAAAATCATAGCTGGTACATCAACTCACTGCAGGAATGTTATTGTTGGTGGTGATTTCAATGTTGATGTCGAGCGAGATGGGAGTTCGTCCCGTTGTTTGAAATACGTATTGCATATCTTGGATTTGAAAATCATGAACTCAGCTCCAACATATTTTAATACAACAAATCCATCGCAATTGGACCTATTCTTAGCAACTGAAGCAAACTCAGCTTTACTTGTTAATCAAGTTAGTCCTCCAGATAACTTCGACCACGATTTCATCTTCTTGACTTACAGTTTTCAAGTTGATACTATTTCGCGTTTTAGTACGTATTCTTATCGTGACTATTATAACATAAATTATGATAACCTATTTTCTGAATGCTCGACTACGCCTTGGGCAAATGTTTTTAATTGTAGTACTGTCGTTGATAAAGTAGGATGCCTAACTGTATACGTTTGTTATTTATTTAATAATTTTGTCCCTATTAAGTTTGTTGCAAGCGAAATGTGGGATGTGCTTTATTTACTAATGAAATCCGAAGCTTAATCGCGGAAAGTGACTACTTGTACCACCGTTACAGGCTATCACGATCACCTGTCGATTTAAGACGTTATAAAATCGTATATAATAATGTCAACACTACGACACATGCAGCCAAAAGAAGATATTTTAATTCGAAGCTTGACCCTATGGTTCCTCCTAAAAATCTTTGGGCTAACCTCCGCAAATTAGGAGTATGTGGTAAGGATTCAAAACAGTGCAATTTCGACCCCAACAGCTTAAACTCATTCTTCACATCTACTCAATCCTCCGCGAATGGTTGTCCACAATAATATCTAACTTTGACAGAGAGTCTGAGTTGTATATTGGCGATGGACTCTCATTTAGGTGTGTCGATGTGTCTGATGTATCTATGGCTATAATTAAAATTAAACCGTCTGCTACAGGTCGTGATAATATCCCACCGAAATTTATCAAAATTATTCTGCCGTTTATTCTACTAGCCTTAACACATGTCTTTAATGCATGTTTAACTACATCGCAATTCCCAGTGCACTGGAAAAAGGCTGTTATCCTACTAATTTCCAAGTCCCGCAAGTGTACTGAATTCCAAGATTTTCGCCCGATCAATCTACTTTATTTTTTCAGCAAGGCTCTCGAAAAATTAATGAACGATCAAATTACCACATATGTTAACCAAAGAAATTTGGTAACCTGCTGGCAGTCCGGTTTTCGACCAAGGCGTAGCTGTAAATCTGCGTTACTCAAAGTAGTATCTGATATTTCTGAGGCACTAGACAAAGATCATATGGCCATATTAGTTCTCCTTGACTTTAGTAAGACATTTGATTCCATCAATCATGGCCTGCTCTTCTTCAAATTGCGCCAACACTTCAATTTCTCGATCACAGATATCAAACTGATAAAAAATTTCCTTTTCTCCAGAACCCAGTCTGTCAAAGTTTCTGACATTCTTTCATCACCCCTAACTCTCAGCTGTGGCGTGCCTCAAGGTTCCGTTCTCGCACCACTTCTCTTTTCGCTTTACTTTAATGAACTACCCACGGAACTTCTTGATGCATCAGTTCATCTAATTGCTGATGATGTTCAAATATATTTAGATAGGCCAATTGGGCTAATTGAGGTTAAATGACGCCCTGGTTAGAATTGGTTAATGGGCAAATCGTAATCAGCTTATACTCAACCCCAAGAAGACCACTTGTATGCCAGTGTATCGAAGAAGCTACGACGTTTCAGACTTATCTCCAATCAAGGTAAACAACACCATCGTACAATATGTCGATTCTGTTAAGAATCTTGGCGTTGAGTTAAATAGCTCCCTGACTTGCTGTAATCATGTCTCTAATACGATTAGAAAAATTTATTCATGTCTGAGAATGTTGAGATTTTCTGCCAACATGTTGTCCCGTCAAATGCGCATGATACTCTAAAAAGCTCTTATATTACCACATCTCAATTTTGGAAGTTTAATTTTTCCGAAACTCGATTCACAATGTCAGCGCAAGCTAACAGTAGCTATTAATGACACTGTTCGATTTGTTAACGGTTTACCCAGAACATCTCATGTGTCACCTTACACTTACTCATACCTAGGTTGTACACTGGATGTGTATCTAATGGAAAGAAGATTAAAATTTTTATATAATTTTGTATATTCTAAGGAGCCTGAATATCTGTATGATCGTATTCAGTTCCTAGGTTCATCACGGCACCGCAACCTTTGGTTGCCTAACTTTTGAACTCAAATTGGCGAGCGATCTTTCTTTGTGCAGGTTATACGCAAATGGAATAGTCTACCCACTAGCGTTCAAAAAGCTAGTTCCGCTGATATATTCGGCAGGCTTTTGACTTCGATCCGCTTACCTTGAATTCTATATTTTTCCATCTTTAATTTAGCTTTCTCAGTCTATAATTTTTATTTTTATTTTAGATTTAGATTTTTCAGTAAGCAATATTCATTTGTTCTTCTTCTTTTTTTCTCACTGTATTTTTATATATATATTTAATGTATACTACTTCTTGTATCTCTTTCCGTATAATTTACATTGCTTATTTTCATATGCATTATTAGAGTTAGTTAAATATTCCGACATTCGTAGCCTGAGTGTTTGTACTACTATAAGATCATAAAATCTTTTGTAGAAAAATAGTAAATAAAGTTAAAGTTAAAAAGTTAAAGTTACTGTGAAAACCATCAGTCCTAGACGTTTTTATTGTACTGAAAAGTTCTTGAAAAGTTCTATGAAATTTGTTATAATCAGTTTTGCTGTCCGACGAACCGTTCTAGAGATATATGCAAAAATCCACCTCAATAATTAAACTTGAGCAGATGGTTGACCATATGAAATTACAAACGGGCATTCATTTAGGGTAGGGCTGCCATCCGTCCGGGTTTCCCCAAATTTATCCTAGTTTGGAGGGCGTCCGGGAAGCGTCCGAATGGGGTTTTCTATACCGTCCGGGTTTTTCTAAATTTTGGAAACCAATTAATTAAATATTTAAGTTTTGTGTGTACTGTGCGTGTACGGTGTACCTGGTAACGCCGACAGACAGGCCGACGCGACTCACAAGCGGTGTTGCCACTTGAATTCACATTAATTCATTGCGATACATTTTTTGAAGAATTTTCATTTTGGATAAATGGATACTTTTTTTTTTCAATGGATACATTCTTTCCGTTTTGCACATTTCTTTCTTGGAACAATGAAATAATGTTGCAAAGGAACTTATGAACGCATAAAGTTATAAAATCGGCGGCAAATCTATTCCATTTTATTATCGTTGACTTACAAGTCTTTAGACTGTTCTCATTTACTACTGAGCCATCTAGTTTTACTAAATTGAATTGTTCATTTGCAAAATGTATCTGTTATATTTCAATGATATGATTAAATTTTATAGCCTGCTAACAAGTGTGAAATAATGTTTATTCTCAACTACCTAAAATTGGCCCGTTCTTAGAACGGGATTCTCTCTTAAGTTTGTAAATATTTTTAATTTTTTAGTTTTTTTTTGTAATTTATTGAAATATTTTTAATTTTCTTTTATTTTTTCATTTGTAATGCATAGAATAATGATGGTAGAGAAAAATAGATTGGACACTCACGGCAAATATTAAAACATATTTTTATGTCCGTCTGACAGTCTGTATGTCCGTCCTAACTCGAGAGCGTGCTGACTTAAAATGCTGACTTTGTACACGGCGTTTAAAAAAAAGTTGGAAAATGTAACAAGTCGGGTAACTCCTTCGTAAGGTTGGCTTAAAAAACTTCTTTTTTCACTATACATATATTTGAACATTGCTTGAGAGCGCGTGAACGTAGAGAGCTGAAATTATGTAAGCATACGAAGTTTTTATAAATAGTTAAAAATGGATATAATCGGGCAGCCCGTCCATGATGTTGCAATTTAAAAATTTATGTTTTTTACGTATACTGTGAAAACAATTAGTCCTAGAAGTTTTTCTTGTATCTTGTATCATATAAAATTAGTTTTGCTTAGTTTTTGCTGTCCGACGAACGGTTCTAGAAATATGTAGTATATGCGAAAAACCACTTCAAAAACCAAATTTGTAGAGATATGACCGTACAAAATTACCTACGGGAATTCTTCTAGAGTATCGAAAAAATTGGTCCCAGACCAATTCCAACTGATTTACTGGTTTTATTTAAATTTAATTTTTTAATTTTTTTTTTGATTTTTTAAATATATTTTTCAGTAACAAAAAAATCATGCTTGGATTCGAACTCATTACAGATAGCTTTTCTTAAGTGTTTTTAATGTTTTCTTCATATAAAGAAAGGATGCTGGACTCGTCCGCGTTACAGACAGAGTCTGGGCTTTTCTATATATTTCTTTCAGCATATGGTGGGTTTAAATTTAAATCATTATAAATCGTAAATCGTGAACTCGGGAAAGTTTTATTTTGTGATGCCAAATGGTTAATTTCCTCATTCGACGAATCAAAATATATCAGTATCACAAATCCTGACCTATCTACTAGTAGTGTGCCAATCAGGGATTTCCATTGCATAGGAAAAACACTAATTGTTATCATTGTTATTTTGGCAGGTATATCATAAAAATACAAGTGGATACGTTTTTGGATCACCGGATGGATACATTTTTCCGAAAATTTGGATACGAAATAATTATGCTTGGCAGCAATACAGTTCTCAAGATCTCTCTTACCGTCTCAGTTAGTCTTACTCAGTAGCGAAGAGAGCAGTACGACCGTTGCTGGTTCAACCTGCGTTGTGGGCCTGTATATTGTGTTCCGCGCACTCTCGTAATCAATGTAAAATCTTGATGCTATATTGTGTCAATTCACGTAATTAAAATAACTGCAAATACCAGTGTTCAAATACGGGAAGTAATCCAACAACATTTCACGAGAGAAAAATATTACCCATATAAAAAGAGAACCTTGTATTCATAAAAATAAAAAAAATAAAAACAAGAAAAATTATGTAAGATATAGGATGGGTGTAACTTAATAAAAAAGTGAATACTCACGTTTAAAAAAGAAAAACATCGGATTTTTTAACAAAAAGGGGAAGTATGGGCGTGTGCAATCTACTAAGAACATGCTGTTCCATGGCGTAGTGCGAGTTTACAACAATTTGATAAATTTTACTTGATGTTTTACAACTGAGAAGACTCGATGGACTACAATTGAAATACTATTTTATTTCTACAAGACAAGATCATCGAAATTGATCACAAAAAATTCATTGATGACTGGGTGAATTTAAAATCTTTTAATCAGAATCTAAGCGACCAAGATAAATCAGCTTTGGTTTAATGTTTTAAAAATATCCAATGCTCATTTTTCAAGATTGTACAGTTTTTTTTATGATACCAACTCATAATTACACTCTACATTGTAATGCTTTCACTTATTTCTGAATAGTGGACGAAAGAAACAAACGATTTCATCACTAATCAAAGCAAAATATAATTACAAAGATTTTAATTGTGTTTTTATTAATTCTTCCTTCTTCAAAACAACTTCCTTGCTGTTTTGAAGTCTATATGACAAACTGAATGGTATACAATTTATAAGTTGATGTTTTTACTTCCTTTAATTAATATTACATAATTTATGTTTTCTTTCTACAGAAGTAAAATTGTATCTTTACCTTTAAGAAGATTTACTCTTGTTCCTAAATGGAAGAGAGATTTATTTAATTTCGTTGTCATCGTTTTGTTTTACTGTTTTACTATTTTTTGTAAACTGTCTAATTTTATAGTAAATAAATAAAGATAGACAAGGTATAACAAGTTGAACCAATTTCAATAGTAAGTAAAATAAGGAAAATTATCTGGGAAGAATGTCCGAGTTTTATGCTAATAACTCCGGGGCTTTGGAGCTCGTTGTCCTAGTTTCATAATTTTAGAGATGGCAGCCCTAATTTAGGGTATCATAAGAATTGGTTTTAGACGAATTCTAGGTGTTTTACTTGTTGATTATTATTGTTGATCATTTGATCATTGAGTAAAATGGTTCCCATAGTTTGAATTTTTCTGATCCTTTATATTTGATATCTTAATATTTTCTGAAATAAAACATATTTCATTATGTTAAATAAAATTAAAACAAACATTTTAAGGAAGGCTGACGTGTTTTGTCTGATTAACTTGTGGTTCACATACATACAAACCTATTCTGAAATACCTAACTAATTTATAGAGATGAAAAAGCTATAGATAGAAAGGACAATTAAACAGAAAGGCTACACATAAATTGGGTCTCATCTCTCGCTTTTCTAATTTCTAGGTTTTCATATTTATCCAAAGTTGGATCAGAATTTAATCTATGCAAAATTTCAAGGTCGCTGATAAAGTAATTGTGTGTCCTGTTTCCTTTCGATGTTTTGAGAGGATCGAAGCACTGCTTTCATATCTATCTAATTTAGGTCCTATTTTGTTGTTAAAAATTAATTTTTTTATAATATTTTTATTAAAGAAAGCTGAAGAAATATTGTATCTTGCCATGGACTTTCTCATGAGTTCAATCGATTTGTTGATGTGTGGCATTTTCTTCCAAGTGTTGAGCATTTTTAACAGGAAAGACAGACTTAACAGCAGCCTTTCGTACTTTTTCCCTTAGCAAATTATTGGACTATTTTTGGTCTATATCCAATGACTGTGCAAAATCTTTCTAATAATTAATAAGATTTTTGCTTAAACTAAAGTGCGATAAATGTATCTTGTATACCTTGCAAGTTACTTTCAAACATGATTTATCTTTATATATATTTCTTAAAAGTAGCTTAGATTGACGTGTGAATTATAGACATATTTCTCATAAATAAGCGAGTATTCAGTATCTTGTGATTTAAAGTTTGGAGCGTGTTAAGGAAATATTAAGAAATATTCAGTTATAACTACACAAGGTGCGAGGACTAGGTTTTAGTGTTTGTATATGGATTTTGTAACTACTATTCTACAGCTGCAGTAGACTAATATTGCAGAGCATTTTATTTTCGGAGAATACCAGACAGTTGAACCTTTGTACAGACAACGCAATTCTAACGCTTAACTTAGAAGGTCAGGGAAAGCTATCCCAAGTTTATGAAAAAAGGATATAATTAGTTTTCTGAGGTTAATCGAATTTAGGACAATCACGAAGAATATTAAAGGACGAAGTGGAGAATGTCAAACACAGAGGATAGTTGTTCAAGATCAAAGTGAGTTCCTTAAGTAAGTTTAACAATATATAGAAGATATCGAGCTAATGAATACCGGAAATATCTGTTTTGTTGATATCCCCTCACTTTTATAACGCTCGTAATAATGGAATATTGTTGTGGAAGCTTGTGTTTAATTTTCACATGTCTATGAATTAGAAATATTGGCACTATTATCTGAACCGGATGGTAGTAGATGCGATTCTAAATTCAGGTTCATTTGAAGCATGAATAGTAACATACTGTTACAATTAGTTTTACGTTGCGAATTGATTTTCCTTTAAATGATGCAACCTAGATACTATAGGTAAGTTTGTAACGATCCTGTATATGGCGCAACCTTGGTAGAACTATTTGTGAAGCTTTCCTGTAGTAAATTTTCCGTCACTTATAACTCATAGTTACGTTTTAAATTATTACTATAAGTTGGGCAATAGATATTCACTAGGCACCTTAAACCTCCTACCTGAATATCCTATCTACATATGATACTAGAAGTTGAACTGGCTTGTGCGGGAACCCCAGAATACCGGTCTCTACCTACAAATCAACAAGTAGGTAAACTATTGAAAACTATTGGTTGTACGTGTGTCAAACAGGAGCCTTTAGTTGATACGTGTACGACGGAAAGCCATCCTATAGTTAGCCGGTACATGAAAAACGGAGAGCTAGTGGTAGTACGTGAACAACGGAATCCGCCAGTATGTACGTTTACAATGGAAAGCGTCCCCGTCATACCTATCAGCTCGATTTAGGGAGTACATTTACACTGATATTTAAACATTTTACATTTATAATATGGACGACGTAAGCTTGAATTCAACCAGCTGTTGTCATCTTACTCCACTGATGCTACCCAGAGTAAACATTTCGACGTTTTGCTACCAACTGAGCTATTGGTGAAATTAAAATTAGTTTGTTCATTAGTTACTTAAATTAAGCTTTAGTTCACATTAAGATTTTATTGAAACAGCAGCAAAGAAATTCATATCCAGAGAAGAGTTTTGTGAAGTACGTTATTATTTAAGTCTTTATTTCAACTTACTGAGTTTCAACACAATTTGTGTTTAGACGAGTCTGTGAGGATGAACTGACTTTAATGTAAATAAGGTAAAATTGTTGCAAGTGAGCATGATCAGATAGCTCAGTCGGTAAAGCATAAGAATCGACGAGGCCCCCAATCCAACGTTAATGTATATTATAATTTTGTGGGCTCGAGCCTCACGTTGTACACAATTTTTTTAAAAAAATTAAATAATAAATTTAATAATAAATTTTCTTGTACTGAATTTCCTTAAAGATAGAGTTTTAAAGTTTTTGAGAATATTTTGAGACTAAAAAGGAGAAACAACAAAATCCGTACGAAAAAATAACAAATAGTTTATCCCTTCACATAGTAACGGGAATGACGAAACAGGGGAAAAATGTATATACCATTTGAAAGGTCTAACGATTATCTATCTAACAAATGTGAAATCACTATGATATAATATAATATTTAGAAGTTACAGGATGATCTATAAAAACGTAGTCAAGTATCATTAAGTCACGTTATTCGAAAGCCGTAAGGATCCCCCCCCCCTCCATCCACCCATACAGTTTTTCCTTGTCTAAACATGTCCTATCCATAGCCTTTGGGTGCAAGACCCCATTCGAGATACCCTGTAGAACAGGCGAGCTCAGCAGTTCATGCAAATCGTACGAGTATGCATATGGCAAGTTGTAAACAAAATCGGATTGAACTTTTATCTCTACATGCATATATATAGTCGTCAGATTTGCTGCTTGTACGCAATAGTTTCTGCCGATTTCATCCATGCCCATCTTCAGTCTCAACTGAAGCCTCGACCTTTGCTAGAAGTATGCAGACTTGGCTTGTGCATGGCAAGGCGTACGATTTACATAAATGTCTGCAGCGACCTTTACTTTGCGCAAATGGCACGGGTTTGAAACCATTTATCATAAGATCTGCAGTCCTGTTATTACTTCTGGAAGTCTTTAGTTTTCTATAATATATTTTTTGTTTTGTATTGTATTATATAAGATTAATGTATTCGCACATTTTAATGACACCTTCAATTTCTCTTTTGCATCTTTACTATCTTCTTATATCTAAGGAGCTCATCATATTATATTTTTGTAACCCTGTAATTTAATATAAACATTTAAAAGATTGTAATCTTGCGTGCATTGTCAGGTTGTAAATAAATTGAAAATTGAAATTGACGCCAAATACCTACGTAATAAAGAAATCTATATATACATATACGTACATATTTCAAAAATAAAAATATAAATCATGATGTCTAGTAAACTACTGATAAAATTTTTGAGCCCACTGAATTACTTACCCCTGATATTTATGCAGATCTTAGTAAGGTCTAAGTATGAGGTCATTAGCTGTTATAATAGTATGAAGACGAAGACTCTAATTGGTATATAGATCCTTGGAATTAATACTAATTACTATTTAGCAGCTTTTTTATAACTCTCACCCCTTTAGTCAAAAAATAAAAACGCGCATACATAATATACCCCCATGAGCTCTGAACTCTCATCATCCTCATTGAAACTCCGTAAAGATATTAATAGACCCAATTTATTTGCTCATTTTTCGAAAAGATCTGCGCAAAATAGTTCTTTTAAGTATTTTGCATAAAACTGTTTGCGTATAGTCAGCCTTTTAGCCAATATATCAGGCCGATATGTACAGACATTCCCCGGATAAGCTGACTGGGTATACAGTTCTATGGGCCGGCTTGGGTACATAATATTGTTAATAGTTGTTCAGTAATTAAATGCCAGATTAGGGACAACCTCGTTACTTGTATTCAAGTGTTTAATGAACACAGCCGACCTCTAGTATAAAATAAATCATGCGCATGTTTTCGTTATGCCTTCAGCTACCTAAAATGGAAATTTTCAAAGTTAAAAGTTTCGCGTTAATGGATTTCTTATGTTATCACGACGATGCTTTACGCAGGGCACTGCTCTTTGTGGTTGTAAAGAGTTGTGTTTCTCTTGAAATTTCCGTCTTTTTGACTTTTTATGTTAAACGCGCGAACTAAGTGCAAAATATTCAAATGAAATTCTCAGGCAATAGGCATATTTGGGTATTTGATAGTTATTTTCCTCATAATTAATTGTGAGAAAACATTTGTAGAAGAGTGGCCTGTGTTTATTTAAAAAAAAAAAGAATGTTTTCGAAATGATCATTTGGTGCAGTCTACATATAACATTTAAGTTGCATTAGGTGCCAACAAATTGGTCCGGCATTAGTTTTAGAGAGTGCAATGATGAAGTTTTTGATTCATTGATTAGAATATTGTTAGATGAGAATAAAGGCTGAACACGACAGATATCGGCACGGAATTTTCTAAGAAAAACTGCCCGAGCGGATGTGATTTGGAATTTTAAAAAACACTTAGGTAATTGACGAATGTTTATCTCCTGAATATTTTAAAATGTAAATTATTTAACACTTCGAAAGAAACTGTCCACACCTCAATTTCATATTATCTCTCATAAAATTATGGGGCAATTTGCACAAATTGTCGTGACAGAATGTTTGAATGAATGAGTAGAATATTTTATTTGAGATTTTCAATAGCTTGTATGGTACGGAAATCCTCAGAAAGTGTGGAAGACGTATTATCTTTAGCCGTCAAAACTTATGAAGAATTAGAGCTGTAATCATTTCCGGATTAAAAGTAGTGAGCACAAATCCCTCTACTTTTGTCGAACTATTAGAAATAATCTCTTATATTCAGAAGATAACGCTTCAATATTACCTAAATAGTCAGGAGAAAAACAATTAGAAACTAAGAACATTTAATTAAAATTCTTTGATAGCACATAAAAGACAAAATGTCCACTTTAATAATAAAAATACATAATATTTATTGTAAATTAAAATGGAACATGACTAATGAATGCAAAATTAGGATACATTTAAAATTAATGTTCATCCTGTTTTTGTGAAAAAGAAAGGTATTTATAAATAGGCTATAAATCATAAATCATTGAGTAACACTCTTACTCTAAAGTTGCAGTAATAACCGTTTTATGATTCAAAAATGCACACAGGCGCGTATAGCGGGGGGGGGGGGGGGGGTCATAACCAAAAAGTCATCAATCATACCCAAGGGCGTATATATAGATCACGAATGGGAGGGGTGTTATACCTCCTAATGCACAACAAACTAACGATTAATTAGAATAAAATGCAGACGCACAGCAATTTCTTTAATTAAGTGTACTGTCAAACTGCTTTTGATATACTTCTAATGACATTAAGGAAGCGATATGGATCGAAACAACGCGATAAACTTTGTTTAATATTATATTAAAAAGAATATTGAGAATATAGTTTGTGATTTACATTTCTTCTTCTTATTATTCAAATCAGCAGATGCACAGCGGAGCTCCAGATTTATATTATATGCCAAATCTAGCACATTTTTCCTCATTTTAGCTATAATGAAGGAAAAACCAACTTCATTAGTGTATATCATTATGATCCGATTTTCGAGCCATAATGACGTATACTAGGTGATACACGTGACACACATTTTACCGTATAGTTAGTAATAATGATTTTTTACATCGTGCTGTTTGTCTAGGGTTTTAATCTAGTAAGCATAGACGGAAAAATAACTGAAAATTAATGTGAGCTCAATAATCGCAATTTTTACGTTAATTTAGCAATTGTATACCAAACCGACCCTCTCCGATTTCGATTAAACTTTCAGAACTAGTTAAGTATTAAATATCGGACCCGTATTTTTTGTTTAGCCTGCCGACTTCCGGTCTTGGTTACAGGGTGATTTAAATTTTAATGTTTTCACTGTCGACGTGTTTCTTTGCTAATTACTTGGGATCAGGTAAAACCCTCGAGAATACTTCACAAGCCATGACACAGACTCCCTCACTACCACATGGAAGCTACAACGGAGTCCTCACATTCTAAAATATTTGCAGTGCTTTTATGTAAAACTCACACAAGTTTGATTTGAATAGCTCCTACGCTCTAAACTACTATCATAGATGGCACAAGAACTAGATGTCGCATGGCATACTAGAGCAGTGTATACAAATTGGGAAATGGGTAGTGCATTCTGGAATGGGCCACAACACGGTTTAGAGTATGCCGAGAGCAATTGGTTTTTTTAACAGCAGTTTTGTATTCGGTTGATCGACCTCCTCAACACTTCAGATACGAAAAAATATGAATCACTCGACGTACACATCAGTTCAAATGTTGTGGTCCATTCCGGAATGGACCACTCAGCCATATAAATTTTGTATACTTTTTTGATACTGCATGCGACATCTAGTTCTTGTGCCATCTATGCTACTATTCATACAGAAAAATTGTGTTATGTATATGGTGTTCTTATCTTCCGAACTGAAATAAAATATATCTTTTCTAACAACATTATTTAAAAGAAAGTGTTTGAACCACATGACTACGATACTTCAAACAAAAACTCTCAGCTGAGTAATCATTGTATGCCGTTGTGCCGTCATGGCATGCCGTGGGTTGATGATGTCGAGTGTAGCTACCTACTCCGGCAGTTGAGAGTTAGTGGGCGTAAAATGATAAGGTTACTTTGAAATCAAAACTATTTTATTATTTGGGAAGGTAAGGAATCAAGCTGTAATTTACTAGAAGACTATTTTCCTGCATGGATAGTAGTTTAAGCTCTATAGCATATATAAAGTCAATGTTTGCACTATTCCATAAGTATCAATATAGAACATTTCAGAAAACGGACTAAGCACGCACACATATAGATTTCCGTTTCATGGCTTGTGAAGTATTCTCGACGGTTTTGGAGCGGGTTATTCGAGTCTTTTGTGTGATATCTCAAATTAAAGGTAATTAAATGGAGCTTTTCAAAGAAATAAAAAGTATTTAAAAAGAACACAATTTTTATTAATTTCGGATTTTTGACCCCCTCCGGAAGAGAAACCCATCCCCCCTCCACCTAAAAATATAATGTTCTAATATTAATACATAACATATCAAAAATTTGCGGAAGTTCAGCTCTTGGTTTAGAAGATACAATTTTTTTTATTAGCGTCTCTGCAAAATTTCATATGTAAATTTTAGAATTTTTTTTAAAAAATGATTGTTTTATTGTTTTTAGATACTCAATAAAATAAGCGCTTAAAAAATATTACAATAATAATTCTAACTAACACTATTTTAATTTACAGGTATAAAACTGTGGTACTTTTTACTACCTGCTATTGCCTTGCCACGGTAATTCTCAATTAATGCTCCGTGGATCTACAGTATAAAGCTTTCGAAATTAATAAAGTTATGTTTGAAAGTTATGTTGTTAAAAATAGGGTTATTTTATTACAGATATTTAAGTACATTCAAAGAAAAAAAAATACAGAATTAAATATAATCTTTGCCTTCTTGCTGTAAAGTGGGAAAGTATTTCATTCATGTCTATTTTAACATTTCGATGACTGTTTTTTTGCAGAGGGTTTTATTTCCGGAGGTAAAAAAACAATTTCAAAAAATCAATAAAAAAAAACATTTTATTTTTTAAGGCATTTTGAACCAAAAAGTAAATAAACAACTTTTTGAGCTATTTAAATAAAACCAAGGGGCACTCATTGAAAATATTAGTTACCATATATTAAAAGAGTTGCTGTTTTAACGCCAAAAAATAAACTAAACTTAGATTTAATATTCCCTTAAAAATGTCAATAAAATTTTAAAAACCGCTATGATTAAGCTACGCTGTATCAAAGTAAGCTACCATACTGATCGTATATACATACTGGACTGCTTATATGCATTCTCTATTTTACACACGATTGTTCTAAGTGGTTTTACCTGAAAGGGCCATGGAAGAAAGTTATAAAGTGACAACACCAATTGTTGTGA
The DNA here is from genome assembly GCA_963930735.1 of Dioctria linearis. Taxonomy (NCBI): domain Eukaryota; kingdom Metazoa; phylum Arthropoda; class Insecta; order Diptera; family Asilidae; genus Dioctria; species Dioctria linearis. Next base: position 204,231,719 of record OZ005741.1, on the reverse strand, counting down.
GTCGCTAAATATAAAGAATTGTGGGTAAACATTTAGCTTATCAGATTAACAAAAGAAATGTTACAAAGATGGGGGGGTTGGAACCCAAAAACCCACCCCATATAAACGGATAGTAAGTAATTTTGCAATGCATATTAGTTTTAGTATTTGATTGTTTAGAAAATGTCACGTAATGCTTAGCAACCCAGTTATGAAGACGTTTTTATATTTTTGTTGCGCCGATTACTCATTATATGAAAAAGCACACAATTTTGAGTGTAAAAAGTGTTATTGCTTTTATAAAATTGGTCAGCTATCATAATTTTACCTATCTGATCTTCCAATGGTAGACGGCAGCGGGAAATTTGCTGTCAAAACAGGTAGTCGAAAAATTGGGAGTACAACAACGAGGTAAGAACTAAAGGATATGCAAATGAAAAAATATTACGTACCCATTTCTAACACATTGACACTGACATTGTTTGTACATAAGCACCGTAAAATTTGTACACCTGTACACAATTGTACAATTTGTGCGCAATATTAATCGCATTTGTTTTCATATACTCAAAAGTATTTACTGAATTCGCAAACATGAACATAAAAAAGTTAATAACTATGAGGAAAAGTTCAGCGGTAAAAAGTTTGTGAGTAATACTTACTTCCTGCCCCTATTATTTCACAGGTTTTCCTGCGTCAATGCGCCAAACCCAAAACAAACCAAACCTAAGTATGGATTTGACAGCGACGACCAAAAATGGCGGAATAAAACATACACAAATTCAGGGCAATTTTGGGTACACTCATGTACACCGATAGTACATATGATTGCATCTCCTTTAGTTATTCCTCGTTGGAGTACAATTGCAACGACAGGAGGTGAGCGGCGATTGGGAAAGAAGAAGATACTGAAAATTCATTTGTTATTAGTTTTGAGCGTTTTGAAACAGATTTGTTTCGAGAATATTTTATATTATCTTGAAAGAATTGCAATGGACCAAAGTGTGGGAAGGAAAAATTTAAAATACAGAAATTAACTAAATTAAAATCAAACTAACTGTCAAAAATATCACAACTTTTCCATTTGTATTTAAGCGTCACGAAATATCCATCCAAACCATGTCTTTTTTGTCAAACCGTCTATGCTGGTTGTCTTGTATATCATAAATTATTTTATGATTTCACACTTCCTCAATCAATTTTTCATCAAAATTCATTGTTTTGAAATTGACGCGACGTCGTACAACCTTGACAAAAATAAATGCCACAACAATTTCATTTGTTTGATTTAGAAATTGATCAATCCCGACGGCAACTACGTCAACCGCTGACCGTCACCCGACGTAAGTTGGCATTCGCATAAGACGGTATTCTTTTAGAAGTTTGACAGCGGCATTTTTCGACATTTGCCGTTGCCCGTCGCAATTGAATTTAAGCATTGACTTAACAAATTTTGTTTCCCGGTTCTTCCAGTAGAACCCTAGATCATAGCGACACTGATTCAAGCCTGAGTTGTTCAAAATTTTTAAGTTCGTAGGGAAGCATTAATTTTTTCTTAGAAATACACTTGCAGATAGTTCTTAAGAATTTGACAACTGTCCAAACGAATTGGTGCATTGATTCTGGTGGTTCACTCCTTCGGACAGGGGCGCAAGCATTCAGTTTTCTTAGAAAGATCTGAAAATTTTCTTTGGATTTTTCATGCACTATTGACGGCGGCCAATGGTTCCAAAGAGTTAAGTGGGTGTCACACCGGGAGCGGCGCGGCACGGCAAAATAGTTGCCGCGCGGCCATTTTGGAGATTACTCAAAAACACATTTTTGCCGCTGCCGCTGCTGGCGGCAAATTTGCATTTCATTCGAAATAAGTCCGCACAATTCGTTAAATGAGGCTTTTTGCATTCTTAAGCATTTGTAATCGAACTTCATCACTATTCTTTGCTTTTCTTCAAGCAGAGCTACTAACAATAGAATTTCTTCCTCAGAACTAGAGTACATTTGGATAAAATCTGCCGCTCTCGGTGTGAACACTCTATTTTGCCGCGAGCCACGCCGTGCCGTGCCGCGCCGCGCCGCTCCCGGTGTGACCAGGGCTTTATATTGATTCAGGTGCCTTGGCTGATCTGGGTCGCTAAAGATATTTATGAGCGTTGACAAGCATATATTTTGTAGTCAGTGACATATCATGACTTCTACTCCTATTCTGCTGAATGTGAATCAAGGTGCAAGCTCTCACCAGTCATTTATTTCACCCGTGACAGAATTGGTTGCGTCACATCTATTTCTACAATCCTTGCACGAGAAAGTATCTGAATATGAGTCCTTAATGTCTGTCCACTCTGAGATTAACATTGATGTGGATAATATTATCGACAGGTTTTCCAAATAAAACCGAAAATTGGGTTTTGTTATATCTAACTTAAATATGATAAAAACAAATTTAAAAGCGACTACTTCCGACTTTTTCCTCCCCCCTCGAACATTTTAGTTGTGACCCCCTCGAACATTTTAGTTATGACCCTCCAGGATGCAGGTCTGGATACGCGCCTGCATGCACAAACAATATGAAAGATGAAAAATTGTTCGAATATTGTAAGAAATGACTGGTTTGAATATACTCAATACTGTTCTGTACAGTTTTTAAATGAACACTACTTATACAAATTTGAATGGGCTCGGAATCGAACAGTCACTCATTTATTGTGACAGAGTAAGTGTTTATAAAGTATTTAATTTATCCAAATTTGTTGCATGAATTTGTAGATTTCAATCTTAACCTTTATACGAGTCATGGGAATTAGTATAGCTCATTTTCCCAAAATTTAAATTTAATTACGTGACCTCTACAGAGACTTCCGCGCCATTTCTCATCGTTCAAGTTCCGATGAAGTATTTTCCTTGTCCTTTCATGCAAAATCGTCCAAAATTGTTACACCGTAACATACATATTGCATTACTTTGGCTATACCGTGACTATAAAAAATTAATATCTCCAAAACGAAGTCGCGCACCACCACAATTTTTAGCACATGGATAGATATAGCCTATAGCTTAAAAATAAAAATACCAAAAAAGCTCTACAGCTCCTCGATTTCAATAGTAAATAAAATAATGCTTTTTGAAAAAAATATTATTATTAACAAAACCTAATTTCTTTCCGTATTTCTGTATTTTTTTATGAAAAATATAAAGCATTTTGTTCTATCGGGTACTCCGTTCTCTAGAAATAATTTTTTGATGTTTCATCGTAAAATAACGAAATTTCTAACCCAAATTTATGGAGAAACAAAAAAAAATGTGGGTGAATCCAAAAGAGTCGTTTTTGTATGGAATAGCTGCCTATACATATACATACTATACACGATATCAATTTCTTACTTTGGGAACGATAATTACGCAAAAAAAAAGGGAAAACAAATATTGATGCATACGTCTTGCAGGTTAATCAAGAATAAAGGACTCAACTCTTAATTCTTGTAACATTTTGTTATCGAGTTTAAGCAAACTTCAGGTCCCCTTTACAATAATATCACAAGATCATTAAATTCGGTTAGTAACTTCCGGAGTTGTAGACCTTTAAAGGAAACTCTACACGACTTTTCACGAAACCTACCTATCTCTCGAAGTGCAGGGAAGGGGGCGCTGAATATCAGGATATTACACATATAGTACCTCTATAAGGCATTCAAATAAGTTAAGTTTCAAAAAGAATCCGACATGGTCAATCGAAAACGCTGGACGATCTTGCGTGGAATGACCCACCCATAAACAACATTTCTTTTAGTAGGTACCTACTCACGCTGATTTCGTACAAAATGAAAGGAGTTGGTAGCTTGTATCGAAATAGGCACGAAACTATATTTTTAAGGGGGAGTTGGATGCGCAGTTTTGGCGACGGCGGATACCTTGTAATTTGCTTACCATACATAAAAATAGTTTAAATTTCGAGTGATAGTAAAACGTCTAAGCATCTCAAAAGCTGCCATTTAAGAGCTTGTAACTCAATTAAATTCATCAGATTTATTTAAGGTTTACAAATTTAGAACAAAACAATGACAGATAAAACGACCCTTTAAGTCTCGTATGGTAACCCCTCTGTTCAAGTTTAATTGCTAAAGTAGTCTCTTGAATCTATTTATAGAACAGTTCGTCGGACAGTGAAAGTTATTATAACCAATTTCATAATATTTTATATTCTGAAGAACTTTTCAGTGCAATAAAAATATCGAGGACTGATCCTTTTCACACTATACGTAAATAACTTCACTTTATATCACAGTGTTCAAATATATATGTACTGAAAAACAAAATTTTTGTATGGCAACTCTACGAAAGAGTTACCTGATTTGTCCCATATTTGAACTTAAATATACAAAAATTTTTAAAAAAGGACATGCGCAAAATTTCAATTCTCTACGTGACGTGTTCTCGAGTTATCGTGACAATATTATGCGTGGGTGTCCAATCCATTTTGCTCCACCAGCATTGATTCTATGCATTACAAACGGAATAAAAAACTTATTAATTATACGATTACTTATGATATTTCATCTAGGGTGGAAAAAATACTATTGTGCTATGGCGGTGAAAAAGAAAACTGTGAAACGCAGGGCTGCCAAGGTGAAAGGCCTATAAGGGCAAAGCATGCATACTTGATGGAAGAAATTTGTTGAATCGGAGTATTGGAGTTTTTTAAGTACTGATGATCGCTTTGGCATCTCTCACGAAGGTACAGAAATAAGGTAGTAGGTATGACTGAAAGATATCATATGCACGAATCGGTACCTCTCATGGTGAGATAACTATTCCTTAGTGACATAAAAATTGAGATTTGACTCTGGGGGCACTGGGTATTAATGGAAAAGTAGTCATTATACAAAGAACCTAAGTGCTCATGATAGTCAGAGTAATAAAATCTCAGACATAGTCATAGTCCCAATGGCACGGTGCGAAAAACGAAGAAATGAAGTCATGAAGGTTGATAAATGTTGGAAATTGAGTATCTATATTAGTAGCGCTTATACACCTAGTATGCATGGTATGCTATACGATTACTGGCGTTAAACTCTAGTCTTGAATCGGGCATATCTTAATCTTCGCGTGGTCCCCACTGAGAGCGCCTATTAAGGTTGGTGTTTGCCTTTATAGGATATGTACAAATCTTTTTAGACGTTGTAAATAAGTTCTTAGGCCCGAATGAAGTAACCAGTCCCATTACTATAAGGATATCTACATGCAAAGCTACCACTGGGAGGGGAGTACTCATATCCTTATGGTCATGTTTCTATGAAGCCATATCAATTGGGTAGCCGAAATTGGTAATTTGATACTACGGGGTTGAGGAGCCCCGGATTGTGCTACAACTAGTAGTGCTATTCGCCTCAACATGGAAATCCGTGCATTAAGACTGCCGTAAAGATTAATTCTCAAAGCTAGAGGTGCTCACCTAAAACCCTTTCTTTTTTATAAGAGGAAAAATTAAGGAGAAAATAAAACGCTATATAACGTGTAAAAGAAATTAGTGAATCAGTTATTTTGAAATGACTCAAATCTGAAAATTTTACATTTTTATGAGAAAAAAATCTGCCTAACACAGGATGGGCTAAGGTTTGAGCAAGTTCAGCTCAAGCCACTTTGTAATATGGAATGCATGGCAGTAAAAGTCTTCCTAGCTTCTCAGGAAACTTTACTCCTCATTTCAATGTACAACAGACGCGGAGCACAGGCCGCTCAGATTATAAGAAATCTGAAATTCCGAAATAATCTCTCTACAAACTACACCTACACTGTTATTTCAATGCCAAGCACTCAACGTGGAATGATCGAGAAAACAGCTCAGGCAAAACCATAGCAAATTGGCTTAACCAAAGCGAGGATAGGCATTACCTCATTGTGGTCTCATCAACCATCCCAACTTACCCCCGATCAGGCTCATACATCGACTATCTCGTTTCATCAAGTTTCATAAACCTCCTTCCGGAAATCGGTAACTACAATTACAGCACACTTCATGCTCCCTCCGACCACCTAGCAGTAATCCTGACAATTAAGCGTAAACGTCCGGTAAAGATATTAACAATGAGCCTTCCCACCGCGCCTACCCTGACAGATATTAATTGGAACGAGTTTCAATATAGGTTGACCATACTCTATCAAGGAAACCTCCCAGCCAACAGTAGAAACCTTTCAAATGCTGAGATAAACTCGCAAGCAATGTCGACCACTCTTCGCGAATATCTCCTACATAGAACTATAGCTAGCAAAAATCTCCCGGCAAGCTTCCAAAGCCTGTACGGAAGAACAAACCTCAAATATCACAGAACCATGAATTCCCAAAATGCGGCCTATCAGTCGGTATTATTCCAAGTCAAATGCTTGTCTGTAATTATTAGTGAACAAACTAAACTGTTATGCGACGAACCGGTTAGAAAAAGGCTAAAAAAAAATCAAGCCTGGCCCGACCCACAGACTTTTAAAAATATAAACAAAATCTGATCTAGGAAGCCAAAACTCCCTAAAGCCATAAGCAACCAAAATATAGTACATTAGTTCTTGTTCAAGAAAAATGCAATGCTTTCGCATCACATTTCCAAGGAGCTTTCAAGGATAACTCAGGCCATAGCGGCCCAACCTTCACTTCTGAAGTAAATAGATTTTTCAGTACTTTTCTAAGTTCACACGCCTCAATTCCGCAAATCTTCTTCTGCTCAGATAATCCAGCAATTTATCCAGAAGAGCAGCATGTATTCACGAGCCCCTACAACTCTTCGTCTTAACAAAGACAATACACTCAAAAAATTCAAGCGGCCCCGACAAAATCTCAAATGCAATTATAAAAATGCTACTGACTATATCTCTTGACTTTCTAGCAACCATCTTCAATAATTGCATCAACAACTCCTACTTTCCGGAAATGTGAAAAATCTCACGTATCTTCCCAATACCTAAGAAAATTTCGTCGAAAGACATCAAGGAGTTCAGACCACCCATCTCCTTACTCTCAAACCTGGGAAAACTATTTGAAAAAGTCATCAAACAACAGGTTATAAATACGTGCGAAGACAAACATATATGTACACCAAGAGTCACAATTCGGCTTCTAGACGCAGCATGCTACATTTCATCGCTAAAATTCAACACAGATGGAACCAGAGCCCTAAACAAGAATGAGTGCACTGTAGGCTGCTTTCTTGATGTCGAAAACGCTTTCGACTCGGTTTAGACAGCATGACTCATCTTCTATCCTAGGTCCAATACTTTTCAACCTATGCACTTCAGACCAACCTCCAAACGATAGTGGGACAACACTTATCTAGGCAGACGACTCCCTCACTTACGCTCAATCTCGTTGCCCACATTTGGCTGTACATAAAGTCAACCTTTACCTAAACAAGCTGGACTCCTACCACAAAAAATGGGGGATAAAAATAAATGTCAAAAAGCGGAGCTAATATGCATTCGGCTATCTACAACTCTGGAGTCATTAAACCCACAGAAAAGGCCAAATACCTAAGTGTAAACTTCGCGGAACCCTTTAAGTTCAATAATCCACGTCAGGGACGGACTCTCAACGAGATTCAAACTTCTGCTACACAAGCAACTTAAGACCTGTAATTATTTACTGCTTTCCTATATGGTTCTCCATTTCTCCCATTTATATGGAATGCCTTAGCAAACTTGAAAGGAAAATACTTAGGGCTTACACAGCACTCTATAGAAGAGCCAACAGAAAATACTTTCGTAACGAAGTAGTTTACGAGGCGGCCAATGTCACCCCCATCAAGAAATATCTATTTGAACTTGCCGAGAAGCAACTAGCCAGAGTCCCAACTCACCTTAACCCAATCATAAACAGCTTGCCGGATCTTCTCATACGGGAAAACTTTATACCTTTCCCCCTTCTCCTAATAAAGGCCGAGGCTAGAAACATCTACCATCGACATGATGATAGAATTAGTTTTTACGACCATAAAAGTAATTACTATCGCGGGTAGTCACATTTCACGCACCCTTACTCAGAGAATGTTTCTGAAGTACACAAATTGTTCTTCGATTCCTAAACTATCCCAACAATTCCTTTTCTTCTTCTCCCGTCCTCCCACTAACAAATAACTCCAAAGAGAGAATTACATACAGTACGGCTGATTTAGCGCATGGGACGTAAAGGAAAAAAAGAATTTCAAGGAATACTAAAGGGGGAAATACAATTCCACCATTTCGATCCGTTTCGTACAAATGTCAAATTTGCTTATATGAGACATATGTACGCGCATATTGCACCTAAATGGATCAAAATAGATCGAATAGAAACGGAAAAGTTGAGCAAATTTCAACTTTTACGGATGACATAACCTGGAAAAACGATCTGTAAAGATTTGATTATACTCAAAGATGCATGAAAAGGCTTTTGTTGAGGAAATAAAAAGCGACATGAATTATATGACAAAAAAAGAATGTTTTCATGGATGGATGCAAAGCGGAAAGACAAAAACTGGCAAAATTTTAAAGTCAAGTGTTTGAAACCGAACGGAACGGGTTGGATCGATTCGGAACGAAACGTTGGAATTGTATTTGGCACTTAAGGACAACTGTCAACAAGAGGACAAGAGACGTCATCAAATCGGACTGAGGGCTAAAGAGGAGCCACAAGGATAAAAAGAAGACTAAAAGGAAACATCGAGGCAAACGACGACAACTCAAAGAAGAAAATACGCAAAACACACTTGACTTGACTTGTTCATTCTTCTTTCATGATCGAGATATTGAACTGTTTAGATCAAGCTCCTAGTCGTATTTTCTTGACTTTTTCCAGCCTTGCGTTGAAAGGCATTCTTGGCTTAGTTTAGGACCGCAGCTCCTATTATTATTGTTTTTTGTGGACTCGGGTTGAGAGGCATTTTATGCTGGGCTTTGGACCGCTAAGTATTCATCCTTTCCCTCTATCTCCCCTGCCTTGCGTTGAGTGGTATTCTTGGCTGGGCGCTGGACGCCAAACAACTCCTGTTGTTGTTGTGATTGTCGCCTCTGGTTAAGAGGCACTCTATTATTATTATTATTACAGTGACCTAAATTTACTCATAGCTGCATTTAATTATATGTAGCGTCAGACATAATATAAAATTGGATTGGATTTAATAAGTTCCTACAAGAGCAGATTCATCTTTTATTTAAAAACCTGTCCTTTTACTGATCACTGCGCGTTAGAGCTAAAGCAGCTCAAACAAACGTATTGTTTGGGAATATTTCTTGTACGAGTAAGAACAGGTTCATCGAAATTTAGACTTCTAACCATTTTTTCTTTTTTTTTAAGAATAGTGGTTTCAGCATTCAATTGGGTATCCGTTTCATAAAAGCTTCTATTTTTTAAATTCTCTGTATGAATTCCATTTAGATATTGAAGCACCTGGGCAAAGCGGTTATGTTATTAGTGCGTTAAATTCTAAGAAAAATTATGAACGCAATAACGAATATTGTAATATCGTTTGTTTCCAATAGCTAAGTAGAATTTCTTGGGGCTATATGCAAACCATAAAATATTTCATTGACAGTAGTTGATTTCTTGCATTCATGCGATCGCCGCCCCCCATTTTCCAATTATCATGTTGACAAGACAGAAAGACGCACAAGCTACGATTTTTAATTTGTTCTCTCCCAACAATAATAATGATCAAGGGTGAAATAAATTAAATGACACCAATTGGAATTGATTTATATTATTGAAAGTAAGACAAAAAATAAATAAATACAAATACAATTACTAAAATTAATTTTACACTGATTTTAAAATCCGGTCATAAACACAAAAGCTTGAAATTTTCCATTAATCAGGAATCGAATAGAATGGCAGCATTTCCTGCGTTCTGTTGATGAAAGTTTTACATTTTGTATGGAATGCTCAGGGGCTGGATTCTGATAAAATTAAAATGACAAATGACAATGAGATCGTGACTTTTCTTCGAAAATGCAATTCTTATATCATGACTTCAGCCATAAAAAGTGACATTTGGCGTTAAAATGTGACTTATTTTCAAAAGGCCGATTTCTAAAAAGCTGAGTGACATGACAAATGACTTTTTTTCGTGACAATTATTACAGCCGAAATCACTTAGCTCTTGCCGCTGTGACTTTTGTAATATTCCAATACGAAAGTTACAAACGATACGAACACGTAGTAATATGTATATAATTCTTAAACAGACATATGCTTCGGTTTGCCAATTTTCTAGAAAAATTTAAAACCAATCATATTGAAATTGGACATTTTTTAACATCATGTGCATTGTAATAAAACCACAAACTTTTTCTACGTATCTAGAAACTGAAGTCGTGATGTGGCTAACAGAAAATCTTATTCAACTGGCCGTTGATAAGACCCTAGTAGATCTTAAATAAGTTGTTACAAAATTTACATATACCTTCGGATTAAAATTTGCTCCATTACTGTCCTTTCAGGAATATATTCAATTACCCCGCAATTGTCAAATTGTCACTGCTATAATTTAAGATACATGTCATGTCACCCAACAATCAGAATTCCAAATTATGGTATAGTGGTGACATTGTCCTTCCTTCGAAATCATTTTGTCATTGTCATTTGTAATTTTAATTTTATCAGAATCCAATCCCAAGTTTTGTTGGCTAAGCGAAAAAAATGTGTTGTGACCGTTTAAATTTTATATATACATGGAAATCTTGTGACATATGTGAGGGGATCGTGATCTCTAATGTTTCGGGTAGTAACCGATGCAAAGAATCAAAATTCATTTTAATATTATGCATACGTGTGTCTCCAAGATATATACAACAACTGTTCGTTTAATGGATAAACATTTGCCTCATTGGTAAGCAAAATTTCCCGGCGTCAAAATCCAGACGAGATTTTTTCTATTGTGTTTAATTAGAGTTCTTAAAATAAATATAAAAGTTTTCATTCTATCGAAAAAATTAAATTATAACGATATTTAATAAATTTCTTGCTCATTCTGGTTGCTTAATTTTTCCCATTATCTGAAGTAGACTTGATTTTCAAACGCATTCTATTATTACAGATTAAAATTGGGGTAAATGGGAAATTACAAAATTAAACACTTTAATTAAAACAAAATCAAATTGTTTTTATGAGCAGTACTCTGTTATCAATTAAAATCAATATTATTAGGCGCGATATTAATTAATCACAAATGAATAATTCGAAACATTTGGCTCAGTGTGATTTGTCTAACAACAATGCATATCCATACATACGTATGTACATAAATATATATGTATGTAGCATATACACATATTGTATGTATGTGAATTTGCATGTTCATCACATTTAATTGCTGAGATTTCTGCCGATATACTCAATCATGTAAATGATTCATTAGGTCAGAAGACAATGATAACGTTAGCATATGCAGATGATTCGTGACGACAAACAATGCAAATGTTGTTGTTTTGCGGCAAGAAGTGCTTCACTGGGGATCAACTGCTCAACTTTGAAATTGTTACTGAATTCCAGTTCAATTAATCAATTAAATGGCAACATGATTTGTAACCTCCGTGTTTGAGCACTGGAGTATTGGACTGTGGCGTTTCTAGTTTCTTGTGGTCGTTAAATTGTTGTTTATTATGCAAATATGCAGGTAAGTAAGATATAATGTCAGACGCTCAATGCAGGAAACCGAAAATTATTATTATTACAACTTGCAATAAGTAGATACTTACCATTGCAAAATTGTTTCCGATTTGTGCTATGTATTTCTACAGATTACCTTTTAAATGAATTATGCTAGGTATGCAATGATAGTTTTAACTTTTCAAGTTTTTATATTTAAATAAAATTCGATGACCATTTTACCACAGCTATATATGATTTTGATGAAATCCTAACAAAAGAAAATCATTTTTTTTTTTAAATTTCCAACTGTATAGTAGCGGATGTCCGTTAATAATAACCCTAGCAAATAAATAGGAATAATAACAATAAACCAATTATACAATGATTCTAGTCTATTTTCTTGCCATGAAGATCTCAGATATACTTAATAGTATCGAGTAAAAATAAAAAAATAAAAATAATAATTAAACTGTCTTAGTGAGATAATGATTTTTGCAGTTTCATGTGCCTAATGAGCGGATTAATATTATTGCTCAGGTCTAATATTACATTTTCAAGTACTATTTAGAATTCTTAAATACTGGATTGGAAAAGCTTCAAATGTGAGGAGCGTCAATTATTATAAGTAAAAAAATTCCAAAGTAATCAATTACCCTTGATCGGGATCAAGCTAATTGAAAACATCATGGTTGAAATTATAATAAATGGAGATTCCTCATTAAATATTGTTCATATTTTATTTGCCAGGTGGTACATCAAATTATACAAATAAAGGTATTTTAAGAACTAATGTAATGATTTTAATGCATTTTTTTAACACATCACCTATATTTCCAGCAAAAATTCAAGTTCTTCAGTTCTTGATATTTTCTAATAAACTGTCTGCTTTTATTACCTCAATCAATTGGTAAAAATAATCTGCGCTCAGATTATTTGCCTGTCAATGTGTAGGTTTACATATTAGTCCTCTTATAAGTTATTCAAAATTTTATATACGCTTCGTCAATTTTGCGGTATTTCTTACAACACATCGAAATTGACCCTACAAAACTGGATCTACGTTTAAATGTTACAAATACGGAGACTCCAGTGATGTGAGCCAAACAAGTAGAAAGATTCATCAGAGAACTTTTTGAGATTGCCTCGGAATCAGCTCGCAATTATCACAGCAGCTTTAACTACACACTGTCTATTCGCTGCCTATTCGCATATCACGATTTCATGTATGTGAACTATGCCTCGACGAGGATGAAAAATTGAAGTATCTTCAATGCAAATGTAAGACAATTGCATAATATAGATTCCAGGCATTTGGCTTACACCTTCTAAAAACTACCGATTTCAAGGGAAGTTCATTCAAATGGATACACAGAGAAAAGTGGATTACAATTTCTAATAATTATAAGGAGTTAGATCATTCATATAATTTGGAGTATACTCAAATTTCTATTTAGTGTTTTATCTACCAGATTTAATAAAAATTAATAAAGAGTTGATGAAAAATAGGTTAATGTTATTAATGTATGCATATCTAGGGCGGATCCAGACATTTGTTCTAGGGGGGCAATAAATACAAAATTTTAAAATTGGAATTGAAAATAATTAAGAAATCAATTGCTTATGTTATAAGTCAAGTTAAATATTCTCTGAGCTTATTTAAGCTCTCTGTCTTTCAAGATCTCTCAAATAAGCTATTTTCTGAAAATTCAGAGCTAGTTTTTGATAGTCTTCGAAAGCATAATTTAGCTAATTTAGCTAATTTAAGCTATGGTCGGGTACTGGAGCTAAAAGTAGCTATAGGAAAATGTGTGTAAAAAATTAAAAATTGGAATGCAGCCATTGCTTTGCATTACAATTTATTATTGAAAAAAAATTCCTGCTGTACCAATTAAATGTATTGTTTACGCATTTTTTTAAAGTTCTTAAGACTTAAGATTTTTTCGTACAGATATTAGCTCATATTATCTTCAAACAAGTAAGTTTTGAACGTAGCCTACCATGGAATGTAAATGTTCATTATTTATGCAAATTTTAATATAATTTTTCTCCCACTAAATATTCCATTATACTATTTAAAACATTTATAATGAGGGAAACAATTCCAATTAATTTTCTGTTCAAATATTGGGTAGGTACGAGAATTATGTAATACACAGAAAAATTGTGATACCTGCTGCCGTTAATGTAATCTATAACCATGTCACTAAATTTCGAAAAATATTTTTATTTTACCTTATTGAATTCAACAATGTGCTCCTTATTGATTGATTTTTCGACAGATATAAGTATCAACAATAATTTTCGAGGGAAATTTAGAAATACAGGTACAATTGATTGGGCGGAAACTTTTAATGTCCTTTCCAGTGTAATAAAAAATTCAGTGTTTTGTTGCTAATACTGGCAAATGCTCAGTTTTCGGTGGTTGGAAGGGACAAAATATTATAAAACTGCATTCTCCTTCAAACACATTTCTGACGTAAGCTATATCTTTATTCCTTACAATTGAAGGACATCTCTAGCAGGTATAGCAATAAAAGAATACGTAAAGTATTGACATTGTTACGAGATGAATTTATATTAAATAACGAGATAAATAGCTACTTTTCATAATTCTGTGGTTTTGTATCGCCATTTGGAACATTAAATGGGAAACACAATTCGACGGTCATCAGCGCAGCTAAATATCAAAACTCTTTGGCGGAAACAGGGTAAAGTTTAAAAAAAATAGGTGTGAAGTATTTCTTGGAAAGCTTGTACATTTAGTCATGATTTCGAATCATTCGTTTATGGGTGTACAGTAAGAGTGTTACCCTCTCCCTCCTAAAGGACACATTTTGCTCTTTCATAGCTCAACATCCTTATATCAGCTCCTGAAGTTTGAGCCATCAAGGCCATATCGCAATCGGCGCAGCAAGCATCATGATGCTGGAGTATAGGAAACTTTGCAAAGCTAACCTCTTTTATAGTTGAAATTTGATATTAGATATTAGATATACACCTCCTGCCTTGTCTTACTTCTGGCGTTTTTCACATACAGCTCCATAATTTGCTGGGCAACGATTTTAAAAATTTTTTTTGCCAATAATTTTTTTCAAACCGACACGTAAAGAATTTTTCGAGGAGTGCTAATTAGGTAGGGTTAATATATGTTAAACCCTATTTGCTATAATTGAGTATTTGCAAGAAAACTGAATCTCATGTTAATTACTGCGGCTGTGATAATTTTCCCAACATACTACTTTTCATCAATATACCCGACTTTTGTAGGCTTTCGATCACAAAAAAATGCAAACATTTTTCTTTTACTGAAAATTCCTTAATATAATAATTTTAATTTTTTTTAAATAATTTAGAACTAAAAAAAACTAATATATATAAAAAATAACTTTAAAAAAAACTTTGCTTCAAAACCTGCAGTAAAAAATAGACAATAATTCCTCCCTTCACTTAATGAGTACATACCTACATATAGCACAAAAGATATCTAGAGTTTCCCTTGATTTTACATTTAATTAAATATTGAAATTATATCACACTTATGTATAAATTTTAAAATTTTCAAGGTACACAAAGAAAGTCAAAGTAATGCAATTTAATTAAGTATTTTGATAGACATTAGGAGCTCCAAATTTCAGTTTCGGAAACTATTATTCACTGTACTATTAAAATTTCAACTGTCTAGATTTAGTTTTCTTTCTGTACCTTTTTTAAAATTTATTGACAAATGTAATATAATTTCAATATTTCATTAAATGTAAAATTAAGGGAAATTCTAGATAACTTTTGTGTTCTAGGTACTCATTAAGTGATGGGAGAAATAATTTTCTATTTTTTTGTGCGGATTTAGAAGCAATATTTTCTAAAAAAAAAACTATTTTATATTTTCTATTTCATTTGATTAGAGTATAAATTTGGATTTACTAAAGCTCTAGGGGGGGGGGGGGGGGGGAGGGGGATCGCCCGATCGCCCCGGCTTTATACGCCCTTAATGCATATATTCTAAGTAAGAGTTAGTATTTGAGTTACCGAAAAAATTAACTAATTTGACTACTTTATTATATGTAGGTTGCCAAATTTATCCACTCTTTGCAACTGAATCAAATAAAAATTAATTGTCCTACTTGTATTTTGACATTATTTAATCTATTACATTATGTATTCAAGACAGTAAGTGAACTACCTAAAAATTAGATTATTTGACTACTTCCTCACATTTCGTAGATAAATGAACCAATTTTGTAGTCGACTATTGTACTTTTCCACTCATGTTTTTACTCCCTTTCTTCTTTTTGAAGCACATTCATTTGCACAGTGCGAGCCGGTCTGTTCAGTTGGTCGTGTTAAAAATAAAAATAAAAACTGATATCGGTACCTAATAATTAAAAAGTTTGAAGTAATCTTCAGTTTTTAAAAAGCGCTTTTAACATAAATAATAACGTGCAGGAAAATAGTAAAGTAACAGAGTTATTGATGACATGGGGTCTTGACGATTTAGTTACTGATTTTGAAGTTTAGTGGATGATAGACCTGTAAGATTTGTTGATAAGGTTAAGATTATAGATAAAAGAATTGACATTGAAGAGCATGGCATTTACTGCTGTGTCGATATTTTCTTCTCGGACCTTAAAAATTTATGTTGGGGTCACGCAAACTTCTTAACAGGCCGTACCAATATTCGCAGCTGGTCTCCAAGGTGAAGAGTCTCTACCTGATAGAATAATGTAGGTAAGGGAAGTCGGAAAATTATATCGGCTATCAATTAACAATCAATTCAGAACTGGCACCGACTTGCGGAATTCGAGTGTCTAATTAAAACAAAGCATTGTGATGGCCCTAACGGGAGGGTGTTGACACAATGTGATTTCTGCCCAGTGTTCTGAATGTCAAAGTGAAGAAATTCAAGTAAGCGCGGGTTAACGGTGGGACTAACTATCACTCTCAGAACCTCGGATGACTGGCCTTGGGACAGCTAGCATTCTGAGTGTGGAGATTTCTCTTATAACTAGGCTACCATTAGTTAGGCTGCTAACCTAAAAGTGGGCTAATGACGTCATAGAGACTTAGTTAGATATAGTTATGATGCGTAAATTGCTCTGGTCTTATTATAACCAAGGCGTAATGTTGGCTGAGCAAGAAAATAGCCACTCATAGCTAACAGGGCAACCCCACCTCCACGTGGTTCCTGCCGGGCGGCTAATGCTCTGATGTATCGAATAGGCGATACTATCTTCATTAACGTACCAACAGGGCAATGCCCGGCTCGTGCAGTACCCCATGTAATAATAAGTTGCCACTGTATAAAGGCTCCTTGGGACTCATGCCAACTGCAATAACAGCTAACATATTACCAAGAACTGTGGAAAAATGCTTCTGGATGAATGCTTGTGATCTCCAGGCACTCAGGTTCCTGATGTGCGTAATATTCTTTTACGCTTAAAGTACTCATGGATTACTTAAGGTCCCGGTAGACTAGTGGTGATGACCCCGATATCATCTCCACTACCCACTGGTAGGACTTAGTAATGCTCCTCAGGGAGCTATTCCTAGATCAAGAGACAACACAAGATTCAATAAATTTCAACCATCAGTGGAACGCTGGAGGCTAGCTCTAAACCCGAATTGGGAACCAACCGAGGACAGGGTCCTTGGGGTGCTACTCCGCCACTGGGACATGAGCAAAAGTCAAGAGTGGGAAGCTGTGATGTCGGTAATAACAACATACTAATCTACAAGTCTCTTTGGGGCAGTAGGAATCTTGTTAATGTCTCTGCGAGAGCAGAAACCGGCTAATAAGCTACAATCTCTGTAGTTCTCCTCGTTTTTCTCTCACTGGGGTGACCACGTCCCAAGCAAAGGTGGGAAGTGTGCCATGAAGAGCGGTATAGAAACTAGCCAAATGCCTCGTAATCTAATTAGTGACGGGCATGAATTAACAAGATTCCTACTGTCCCTATCTAGCGAAGCCACAGCCAAGGGAACAGGCTTGGATTAATCAGCGGGGAAAGAAGACCCTGTTAAACTTGACTATAGTCTGGGCAGATATAGACAAATTATTCCCAGTCGAAATATTTGGTTCGAGACTAAAGTTTAGGTAGAGAGTATTTGAGTGGCGCCGTAAACGGGTGAGTAAATTAATATGCTATATACTGAGAAATATCCAAGTAATAAGAAGTTTTTTATTTGTTATAATTTAAGGGTATTGTAACTCCTTTAGCGGATACTTTATCTTTATCATCGTCATCAAGCTGACTATTTCCTAGAGAAAATGAAAGCTACCCTAATTCCCCGCTGTCAATCGAGAACTTGGGCGGATCAACTGTATATAATTTGATTCCTTCGAAGGAAAGTGATTCAACCAATATAAATTCATCTGTCTTAGCCAGATACTTTTGAATACAGTTCTAAAATAAAATACATTACAGAATCTTGATAATTTACTCAACTCTACTCTTGTTGGAAAAAGTATACTAGAAATTTATAAATTTTTTAAAACAAAATAATAGAAATCAACTTACAACAATCATTGTACAATCTTGGCTTGATAACAACCATCAACCAAAATTATTATTTGCAAGCAGCAAATGAAATGAAGAAGATCTTTCCTAATGAAGAAAGGGTAAGGAATTAGTAAGAACTTATTATTATCAGAATTAGTGATACTAAAAATTGTAAAAAATAACTAAATATTTTAGATTCTATACAAGTTTCTGGTTTACATAATTAACAATAACCCAATTTCAGGAAAGCTATCTCGGAAGTGGAGGATCAAGAACAAGAACATTGAAGCAAAGATATTATAGTCTTTCTAAAAAGTATAGAAATTCAGGACTTGTTGAATCTTCCTATACAGTATAAAAAGAATAACAGTGACTGATGCACGCGTAATTCCAGCTTTGAAAATTGACTGTAAGTGTGTGCGGTTATCAATTGTACCTAATTCAACCGTGTGTTAAGTCAGATATACAATTGATCGTCTATAACCGTAGTTCGTTGTTTCTTTTATTTACCTTACCTCTGGTAGGGGTGAAATAAAAAAGATTCTTTAAATAAAGACGAAGTTATAGCTTTGGATTGCTAACTAGAACTACTTTATTGACAAAAACTCAAACAATTTATATTGTTATAAAATTGCTTAGCCTATAAAAAATAAACGTTAAACTATTGCTTCACTGAGTCATTGTTTGGTGAATAAAATAATTGAAATTTGATATGTTGCATATTTTTAGCCAGTTGTGGTCAGTGCAATAAAAAATAAATACATTAAAAATGAGAGCTTGCAAATTGAGTGAAAATAAAAGAATTTAGGTCAGTAAATTTCACTGTGACCAACAAATATTGACTCAATGATTGAAGATATTGCTATGGAAATTGCTTAATTAGTTCAAGCTTTGAAGCCATCATTTTATTTATTACGCAGGCATAAAAAAAATAAAATTGTTATGTTCAGGCTGGAACAGTGATTAATTATTTGTTTCTCCAATAATATTGTGCAAAATACATATCTGTTATAGGTCAAGGAAATTCTGAAAATTCTAAAGAAGGTATGCAACAAAACTACTTGTGCCTTAAAAACAATAAATCACCAGATTCCATAGTTATTGAGAAATGGAATCTTACTCTTGCACTTCGTATTACGGTTTTGTGTTTCAAAATCATCAATAAGATTAAATATGCAAGATGAATTTTATGTTCTTTTTACTTTTTTTGTTCTTTGTAAAACGGAATATCTTTAAGTTTATGTGAAATAATATACATACTAATAACACTGATTAACTTTGTATGGGTTTTGTTACCTTATAAATAAAATTTTTAAAACAAATTTTGTATTATGTGTTATAATAATAATAAATATGGATAAAATATCTACTTTTTTCTTAGTAAAAGTAGCTAGGTTGACAGACTGATCAGGTTTAAAATTGAAAACATTTAGAAAACAATTTAAATTTAAAACAAAAAAGTAAAAAATCATTTAGTTTTTAATATATTTAACTATTCACAATCAACCAGTAATAACGATTCTGTTAGTTAAAGCAAACAGCTTAATTTAAATAACTCATTAACTACGAGTGGATGGCTAAAAATTAAAGACGAATTGCGGATGATTTGATTTACTCTTTAGATAATTCTGTCAATCTTTTTTTTTTCTGTGTGTGTACTGCTCTTCTTGGGGAGAGTAGGATCGCTGGAAGAACTATAGAAGAACGCAGGTCAGAATAAGCTAATAAATGGTTGCAGTGCAAAGGTCATTCGCGTTGTGCTGTCCCTACTTATTACATATTCATATAGAAAATTGAAACAGAATCTGATTTCATTCAACACAATAAGTAGATAGACA
Organism: Dioctria linearis; assembly: GCA_963930735.1. Classification (NCBI taxonomy): domain Eukaryota; kingdom Metazoa; phylum Arthropoda; class Insecta; order Diptera; family Asilidae; genus Dioctria; species Dioctria linearis. Next base: position 204,211,803 of record OZ005741.1, on the reverse strand, counting down.
GGGGCGAAAGTTCCGAAGAGGCAATTGTGCTAGCTTGTTAAAAAAAAACCGAAATCTTCCTGTCCTTTTATGACAAAAAATCAAATTGTAAGTCAAATCGTAGTTCTGGTACCGCATTAATTGGCATGTAGGCGTAATCTCATTCGAGCTCATGCCAATGAGCAGTGGCCAGAAACACTGTAGCCTTTTTCCCAACATCCCCATGAGCACAATGTACATATAACCCTTTTAGTTTCAGCCTTAATAATAAGATCCAGAGGTGCCAAGTTTGGTAAGACCTCAAACACGCCTGAGACCGTGGATCACATGCACCCTGTTGTAATGCCAATCATAATGCAAATATCCACATCCCCGCGTTTAACTTTTTTTCTACATGCGTTCTCCACGTCAACTTCGAGTCGTTTTCTTTCGGCATCCTTTATCACCTAGTGTCAAATAAAATCAGCCTATATTATGGTGTCTAGAGCCTAGTACAGTAGTGGTCTAGAAAAATCTCAAAATAAGAATTTAAAAACATCTCAAATATGCCGATGAAAATGGGTAGGTCGCTGGAAATTAGGGCCAACAAGACAAAGGATGTGTGTGAAGGGTAAGAAATATATGGAGAAGGATGATTACTAAATAAATGCATAAAACTGGAACGCCCTAGGTATAAATAAAAACAAAAACACCCAGAACAGATTCATGCTAAGCGAAGGTCTTTCTTATTCCCCCATGGCGATTGAGGAGGAAGTTAGTGCAAATCTTCCAGTAGTGGCACCCACTGAGAGGACATAAGCCGTGGCATGCAGTCTATGGGCCCGCAAGTGTATATAACAGTTTTCAAAAGATAAAGTAATACCCTAGACACACAGCACGAACTAATGAATCATTTGTATTAACTATTCATTAAAATACCGTGTGTCAAATGGTATACGTCATTATAGCTCGAAAATCAGATGATAATGAAGTACACTAATGATGTGTTTCATTATAACTATAATGAGGAAAAATGTGCTAGATTTGGCATATGATATAAATCTGGAGTTACACTGTGCATCTGTCGATTTGAAAAATAAGAAGAAGAAATGTAAAGAAATGCAAATAACAAATTATAATATTGTCAATATTCCTTTTAATATAAAGTTTTTCTCATTTATAAATTGTTAAATTGAAAATAAAATAAATAAAAACAAAGTTTGTCGCGTTAATTCGATCCATATCGCTTCTTTAATGATATAAGTTTATCAAAACCAGTTTGACAGTGCAACTTAATTAAAGAAATGGCTGTGTGTCTGCAGTTTATAATGAATCATTATAGACTAATGAATCGTTAGATATTTCTTCATTAAAAGCGCTGTGTGTCTAGGGCATAAATGTTTCATTTTCTAATTTTGTTATGGTACATAGTTTGAGTGAGTATATTTGGACGTGAAGTCCATACTGTCAGCATGGGCTGACAGCTCAGACCCGTGATCAGCGATATCACAGGGCGGCTCGCTAGCACCATGACTAGCGTGGGAGAGTGATTGGTGGGGTTAACCAAAACCTGCCGCCGGTCACGAACTATACTACAAAAAAAATCGTGCCTGACACAACAAAAAAGCACATCATCCAGCCCTGAACGGGCCATTACACCTTTACATTGCTGAAGGCGCCGATGAAATGCCTTCGTCCCATTGCCCCATCCACCCTTTGACATTGAGGGCAAAATTTAACAATGTCCCTAAATGACCTGGATTGAGAGCGGAGTAGCGGACTTAGACAGACTTCACAGTCAAGAGGGCTCCAGGAGAGTGAGAGGAAAATAAGAAAAGCATTACGATATAAAAGATAATTTAATAATTTTCAATCATTTTGCATGTAACAACTATTAGAGACTTCTTGACTAATACTAGACTGTAGTTCATATTCTTACAAAAATTACCGGAAGCTGATAGCGACTATATTTCCTCCTTTTTTATTTCTTGACAATCCAATATAAATCACATACTAAGTAGTTACAGTAATCATATAGAAGGCTAAGATAATACGAAAAAATGCGAAGTTGCTGAAATTTGGCATGGATGTTCAAAAATATATGTATTTATATATTTTCAAGATCTGATAAGTCCGAGCTCTAAAGGTTTGGGCTTGAGCCGCCATATTGAAAAAAGTGGGGTAAACTAATTTTTCGCAAATACATTGAATTACACAGAAATGATTGAAAAAAACAGTAATTACTTCCTACACTTAATGTATTTAGTAAGAATAGACGTTCAAAACATTGAAAAAAGTTTTTTTATTCGAAATGTTTTATTATTTTTATTCTTCTCGCCTTTTCCTCTCTTCTAGGTGTGTTCTAAAAAAAAATGAGTATTCATTATACAGGTGAGCATTGGCCGTAAGTGAATAAAAATATAATATCGACTGAACCATACCCTTTATCTAAAAAGCATCGGAATAAGCAGGATCATTTTCCTCAATAATATCGCCTGCATCAGTCCTCCCCTCGTTGACGTCATCAGGATTGAAATCTTCATCATCCAACTTCGCGATACTTTCAAAACTGTACACATTGAGACATTGCACTTCCTGGCAATTCCCGCAAATTGGGGAGCATTTTAGCCCTGCTTGAGTTATACATTTACATATACATATTATGAAAGGTATTATAGCCATCCATCGTGCATACGTTAAAATCACGATTATCAAAAACAAATTGGCAAAATGCTCTAGGCTCGATTATTCCTGGCAAGGCCATTATTATTGATGCTTCTAAAGTTTGAACTTCGTATAACTGGAACACCCAGTCTGAATAGAATTTGTACTAAATTTTTAGAACCCACCTTTTTATAGTTGTATGATGCGATACTAAGTTGTAAAAGAGAGTTAAAAGTTCAGGGCTTAACTGCTGATATGATAGAATGACCGACTGCGATGCATTTTTTTTTAAGCGAAAGCAAATTAGTCTTCCATTTTTCTATTATTAATTATTCTAAAAAACTGTTAGGGATTCCTAGCCTTCGATGTTATATAAAAAATCATTAGTTTGTGGATAAGACCCATCTTCGTAAACTATGTCTGCGATATCGCATTTTATTATTTCAGCTGCTGTTTTAACTATTCTCAGTTTTTCTGCGCGCTCATTGACTTTTCTTGAAGCGTACTAATTGCCACTTAGAGTTTTATGTCCGATATTTCTGAAGCAAACTGTCAGAATTTTTTTTGATTTACAGTTCTGATTAGATCGTCCATGTACTTTTCTTTCAATTTTTGTTTTATAGTGTTTTCATGTGGATGGAACGTAATCTTCGATTTTATCTATTATTTCTTGTAATAAGAATTGACATTCTTCGCTATTCTCTAAGTAATTATATATCATTTTCATTGCAGATGATACGTCAACCGACTTTCTTTTCTTTTCCGGGGTTTTCTATAAAATTCTCGATAACATTTTTTATGATAGATTGCTTCCGCAGAAACTAAATCTATTACATGACTTAGAAGACCCTTAACGTCTCTACCCCACTTGTAATTTATTTCACCAGCGTATTTAATGACATTCGGTTGAATATTTAAATAAATAATACTACGAATTTCACTTCTTCTGTTAATCGGTATTTTTTTTTGTTTCTTCAGAAATAAACATGAATTTTTGAAATCAAATATAGATTCGCTGCTTTGACATTACTTGGTCTGGTATAACTCTTTCTGCAATCTTTATGAACAGCTATACAGCTCACAAATAAAACACCTATCGTTTTCAGTCATTTCGATAATATTTTATACACACTATCACATTGAAAAGAACTGAAAGTATGCTAGCATACGAATTTTTTATATACCCTTGGTTTTGATGATTCACTACATAAATCAACTTATTTTTAATTTATAATACTTTGAGGGACAACTGAGCATACATAGTTTACAAAGCTTCACGCATAGCGTATGCGGCAAAACTGGCCCAAGCAGATGTTGTTAGACCCATGCGGACCGTTGCGCTGATGGAGAGCGTAGAGGAGGTTTATACGTGAGTTGTTGGGTCGAGTTCACTTTGTACTGCTCGAAACTCTTCAGTATCTTGAAGGGCATATATTTCTCTACAAGGATATGTATTTTTTAAGAACTTCGCATTTTTTCAATTTATTTCGTAAATTTTGAGCTATTTTGCCTGTACTATAAATGGACTAAGACGGATCCGAAATCGGAACTTTACCACTCTCCTACCCTTTGGTCAAAAAGACATTGTGTCCTGATAGCTATTCAACATAAAAAATTTCACTGCCGACCGGACAGAATTGACACTAATTGCCTTCTTCGGACCATGCTTACAAAACTTAAGAAACTATAGAGGCCAAACAAAGAGTGAGCCAAAACAATTAAGGATTTAATAAAAAGTTTACTCCAACATAATACCAAACTATTTTGTAAATGTGACTTATATGTGTCGTTAGTCCATCGAAGGAGCTCCTTAGAGTTGTTTATGCGACGCAAAATTGCTGAAAAACTGAAAAAGTTATGATATATATGCCTAACAATTCCTTTGGTCACGTGAAGAATTAGGTCTTGTTCTGCCTATTCAGGATCTAGGACAAATTAACAAAAAAAAAAAAAACAATTGAAAACACAGAAGAATGGCAACATTCGGATCGCATCGTCGTTTACAATATACCTACTATCTGTTCCTCTTAGGATCTTTGTGTAATAACCTTCCCACTGGAAGGTGATCTTCCTGGTCTATGACAGGTATCGTAAGAATACAAGAATTGCAACGTTATATAAAAGACAATGTTCGGTACTAAATCACTTAAAGTTATCTCAAAATGGTGTGATTATCCTTAATCAGCTTTCCATACTCTTAACTACTTGGCATTAAATAAATTCCTTTCTTCACTAGCTTCCTTCGCTAATCTAATTCTTTCTTGATTAACTAAAAATTCTTCAATTGACCTTAATGTTTGCTCTATAGTAATCCATTTCAACCTAAGCTCTAGCTTTAGGTTATGCTTATTTAAATCTTGGCCTGACGTATATGTATAATTCGATATTTGCTTTCGCTACAGCTGTAAATGACACTGACTAGTTGACCTTATTATAGAAATAACATTTTCCGGTTCCTAAATTATTTGGATTTTTTCGAGAGTGCTTCTATTCATTTGCTTGAGTTTTATATAGTATATATGATCTTAAAGTATGCAGATTTACATTCTTAATTTTGTCGATAATATAATTCGAAGCTTTTTTCTAATTCTCTTCTAATTTCTTCTGATTTCGCCAACCAAAAAAAAATTCAAATTCGGACACATTTCTGTTTTCACCATTATCTGGACACCTTCCTGTTGCAATTTTTCATTTCCGCTCGTATCTTGTATTTTTGAGTGCTCCAGTGCTCCCGTTTTCCAAAACCTAAGAGCAGCATTGTGGCTTCCAAAAAGCAGTGGTTGTGCTTTTTCAGCAGTAACCTAAAATAGATTTGGGTATAGGTACCTACCTAATAATACCTACGCATATTATAAAATATTTAAAATTAAATTAAATAAAATTACCATAAACTGCAAATATTATGTGTGTATTTGTTTAAATATAAATTATAAAACAGCAAAAAATAACTATTTAAATTCAAATTTAAAGACAAAAAAAGTATACATATTTATGTGTCCCAAATTTCGTACAACGTTGGACATCTTGAAAGTTAAAGAGTAGAATAGTAGACATTTTAGTGGAAAAAAATTAGGAATATACAAAGAAATAAGCAAATAGTAAAATATAACCTTAATATTCAGGTATAAAACAAGTATTTGAATTAAGGCAAGGTGTCAGATGGTTTCCACATGTCGTTAAATTTAGAACCAACCTCCACACTTCGTCCAAATTTTCATATACATATATCTTTATCTTCTTGGATTATGTTCAGAAAAACTGAAATGAGTAGTACCAAGCTTTCTCCCAAAGTTTTTGGATTTATGCATGTCGCTGCGCTTAGGATTTTATCATTAAAATTGATCCTTTGATTAATTTCTTTGCAAAGAATTATATAATAGCCTTAAAATTTATTTTATTGCCAACATTTCATCAGTAGTTGTTGAATCTATTAGGAGTTGCGTATTATGCAGGACATAAATTAGGATCGTATCTATATGGCATTCTTCTTTGTAGTAGTCTAGATCAGTGAAATTAGGTAAATAATTTCTTTTGAAGAAATTTGATAGAATCGTTTTGAGGTAACATTTGATTGTTTCAAGAAGAATGCGCACGCGCGGTTTCTCTGCCTGAAACTCTTTATTTATTTTATTAGTTATTTTAAAAATATATGACAGAAATAGAATATATATTTTATTTTTGTTAGTGATTTTTACATTTATCTTTATCGCCAAATCTGAATTTCGTTCAAAATCGCAGGATATAAAAAAAATTCGGAGGGGTTTTCATTGTTCGAGAATTCTGCTCATTACATTTTCAAGAGCTAACCATCGTGTGAAAGATGTTTTCTTCACATAGAAATAATCCTAAAACTCCTTGAATTCCGATTGCCTTTTAGTACTGTGAGGAAAAAATAAATATATATTTCGCACTAACTTGTCCACACTGTCTGGTATTTTTTTTCCTGCCGCTGAAGAACACAAGTGTAGCGAATGACATGCACATCGCATTACATAATAATGTGGATTATTATTTTTGAAAAAAGCTTTAACACCACCTTTACTCCCCATCATCACGGAAGCATTATCAGCAGCAGATCCTATCTGATTCAGCATAGGAATTTCAAACTGGCCAAAAAGGAATAAAATTTATTCATACAATACATTTACATGAATACTTGAGTCCTTGTCTTTAAATCCACTTCAAACTTAAGTAGGGTTTTTGGTTGAATTAATTCCAATTACTTGACTTGAAATTTTCTTGAAATTTACTTGAAATGACATTTTACCTTTGACAAACTCTGCATTAGGTTCAATACATAGGTGCAGATTTTTAGACGAATATCTTGAGAAAAGTGCTAAAAATCACCACCTGAATTATCAACAATAATCTTCTTCTTATTCCTTTTTGCCGTTTTCATAGTTCAAGTACTGAAGTTGCGTTTCCAAGAATATTTTCAAGTAAACCGAACAAAATTTTGTGATTAACTTGACTCAAGTATACTTGAAGTCAATGTGCGTTTACATGATATTTTGATTACTTGATCTCTACTTGAAGTATACTTCAAGTATTCATGTAAACGAACTGATAGATATACTTCGAGTCTACCTTACCCAATTCAATTAAGGACAGAAACCTGTCTCTAATTTTCCCTGTAGAATAGTCGAAATATTTGCAAATTTAAGATAGGTATTTTTCTGTGCTTATATTTGTTGTTTCGTCTACTATGACTGAAAATGCTTGTTCTTTTAATATGTTCGTTATGTTGGAAAGACGTTCATGTAAAAATTGATTGGAAATCGTTTCGGTGGTTTTTGTTTTACCACATTTAAAGTCTTTGGCGAGGTTGGAATCAATAACAACAGGTTTAGTTCGTTCAATAAGAGGGCTAATTAGTATAAAAGGCAGATTATGCTCTACTGAAAACGTCATTATTCTTAATTCTGCTAAAGCTTTGTTTGTTAAATTCGTCTGCTTTTCTTGGATCATTTACAGTTGCCTGATTTTTTAGAAAATTTAAAATTTTTGTATGGTACTCACTTTCTTGATGTCTTCTTAAATTTATTTTATTGTTTATAAGTGTCTTGCAGCATAATTTACAGAAAGGGTTCCGGCTCTTTTTTTGAACCGAGTGGAATTCCGACAGTCAGGTTGATCTAAACTGTTGAGTCCATTTAACCTTTTTTCTACCGTTTGCCTTTTTGGCATTGAAATCTTCCGCAGTTTCGAAAACAGTAATGTCTCCATTGGGATTCACAAATTCACTATCATGCAATAAACATACTGAGGTTATGTTAACTGCTTTGTACAGTGACTACGATACCCCATAAGCTGCAGCACCAATAGCAGCTACAAATGTAAGTCCTTTTACTATACCTAATTAAGGAGGACCTCCCTTTCCTAGTTTTCCGGCCAATTCATTGAGATTACTTTATGCCATATTTCTTTCCTAGAAAATTAAGCACACAAAATCCACTTAAGGGAATTTTTTATAGAATTACGCATTTAAATAATACCTGAAAATAAGATTAGGAAGTACGTAGGACTAAAATTACTATTCAATAAGACTGTACGAATTAAAGAATGAAATTACTTTTTTAAAAATAAATTTAATCACACCGCAATTCTAATACCGCAAACAGTAATTAAAAAAGGCAGCAAGCAAAAGAAGGGAAAAACGTCACGTCAGACTCAGATTGGGCCAATCCCCACCTACAGTTTCAGTTCTAGCCACTGACTTATATATAACAATGGACGCTCTATTGCCATTTTCCTATAGGAAAGAATGGCACAAGTTTTAAAGTTTTCTCTTTCGCCCTATGGCAGAGTTGGAGCTACCAACACAAAATATTGCTTACTGAATGTTTTCTTATGCCATTTGATGTTTTTATGTTGACTGCAGATGCAATCACCGTAGAAAGTATAAGGTAAAGATTGTGTTTACCATGCTCCGTTTCTTTTTCCCATACGCAGGATTCAGGTAAAAATAACTTTTGCAAATTAAAGTCGGAATGAGTTTAATTCCTTATAAGCGATTAAAATATCACTTGGGCACAAGAAAATATATTTTTTTAATTTAATTCGATTTTTGGGTGTAAAATTTCATCTGATTGGTTGAGTTTTACATGTTACATGTGATAGCAAATCGCTCAGTCCATTGTTATAAGTCAGTGGTTCTAACCTAGGGAAAAAGAGAAAGGAATTTGCTGGCCTTGTGCTTAGATGTGTTATCATAATAATTTTACTAAACTTTAGTTCCTATATGATTACCAACCAGGTTGATTGTGTACGTGTTCAAACAAGTTACAGTTTTTGATATAAATAATAACTGTACCTGCCACAAATTTACCGCACGTAATGACAATTAAATTATTATATTATCAAATGGTAAGTAAGAAACTGCCTACCGTTTGAAACATTTTATTTTGGAATTTTTTCTCCGAATTCCTCATCAGAAAAAGTGAAGCTTTGTGGGCTTAGGCACTGAAGTAGGCATTCAGATGCAAGCTCTTTTAGCTCTACGAAGTACGTCTTATTGTTCAATTAAGATCCACTTGTTGGATTTATTAACAGTGCGCATCACAAATGAATGGAGCGATTTATGGATAGAATGACGTAATATGAATTATGGATGATTTATATGCATTTTAGTGGTAATGGATAGAACTATTGTCTCATTGACATTGTTTATAATTTAAAAATTTAAAATTTGTATTTAAAATTTTAGAAAGTAGTAGTTGGCAGTATAAATTTGTATAAAGCAGAAGTTTACGCACTTGGGCAGTATGGCAGTCGGACATATTGAATTGCAGTGAAATCACAGCCCTGCCGCTTTCCGCTTGTATGTTTCTGCCTGTTTCACCACGAGCACCTGGCTCAGGGTCCTCCTGCTTTATTTCCAAGATTTGATGCACGCTTGCAGCCTTCCAAATCTTTTGTACCGCGAAACCTTTTCCCTTTTTCGGTATTTAAATTTAAAATTCTTTTTACTTTTCCTTACGAATATTCTGTATCTCTTGTTCAAAGAAACTTTTTTTGTCTTCGACTTTCATGACAGACCACACAAAAAAAAAACTCTTCCTCTTCCTCAGCCGATCTCTTTTTTTCTCCGGCTTCAGACACAGCTAGGTTAAAAACGTTCAGGTGTGCCAAACATGACAGAACCTTCGCCGTGTGGGCGAATGTCTATATCTGCCAGCATCGTACATATAGCAGCATGCTGCTGCATGCAGCATGCTACGACCATAACAATTTTTTATAATTAAATACTTACCATATTAACTTTTTATAGAAAGAAGTAAATCACTCATACATTCATGCTATTAATACTTTTTATTAATTAAATTGAAATTGAAAAACAAAAGAGAATTAATATTGGCGCGGACTCATATACCGCGCGCCACTTCCGAAGGGTTAAATAAATAAACCAATCCATATTTACAAGCAATACTATATTTCTTACTTTAAAACCTCTAAGATTTGCTACCTATGGAATTTATGGTAATTTGTCCTCTGCAGCACTTGAAGGGTTAGGTGGATATATCATGAGTTGTGTCCCACAACCATTATACCTATACACTAGCGCAATTACTCAATGTGAATAATTATTCTCATAACAAGAGCAGACAGGCAGATGGAAGTCACTTTTATTACAATTTAATCCCCGAGTTCTCGTTTTGCAAAAGATTAAGACGTTTTCAGTAATTTATAGCCACCGGTGCTGCGTCTATGACAATATCTTTATACATGACCCGAAAGATTTTTTACACAAAGCATAATGTATTCACGAAAACCAGAGAATCGTCTGAGTCAACTGTCGATCAAATAAACGATTTCAAACCAGGCAATATCTACAAGATGCTAATATAAATCATTCCAGCATACTGACTGAAGTTAGTGAACACTCTTTGGCCAGACCGCGCTCCTTAATACCACCCGATTTGCTTCTGTTCTGTACCGGGGTCCGGGAACTTAAGACGACTCTGAGCTGATCTGCTGATGTGAAGATGAATAAGCCATTTCGACTGAGAAAGACATTATAAACGGCGCAGCGTTCACGACGGTTTAATGTGTCGAGTACAAACGCGGAGCAGACGACACACCAAGAAGTATCTTTTGATCTTATAGTAGTTCGCCCATAAACCTAACAATGTGTTAAAATTTTATTTGTAGATACATGAGCCGTAAGCACTCGCGCTCAAAGCAGCATTTGAATTATGAAAAACATTAATCCCAGCACGAACTACATAAGCTGTAAAAAGTAATCAACCCAAGGCAATAAAAGCACTGAAACGCGCCAGTAAATTGAACCCGATGTTGTATTATTAAATAATCCATCCAACGGCAATAAAATGATTTCTAAAGACTGTTTAATAGCTTCCTCGACATAAAAAGACGAAGTGGCCAATAAATGCAATAAAACTGCTATTTAGGAGGGCATTAGTTCTTATGGAATGGGCCAGGAATGTATTGTACTATGGGTATCGGCCAGAAGTGTATAGAGAAGGAAAAATAGGGAGATTGATGTGCTGAGGTTACATAGAAAAACGTGAGTGTCACTGGAACCAATGAAATGGAGCATTATAGTTATTCACCCCCCTTCTGTCGAAACTTGAAAATTTATATCCAAAAGGTATTTGAAAAAAGTAATTAAATTGTTTGAAACGAAATTAGAATGTTGTCGTATATGTAATTATTATTAAACCTTGCCGCCGTAAAACACGTATGGCACGGAACTTTGAATGGTATGTTATGGCAATCATTAAATCAAAATATTTAATTCAAACCAATATTGGTGAATACCACACGCCATTTATATTATAATAAATAAAGTATAAATAAAAATAAATGTTCCTCACTATCCGATAAATGATATAATTTAAAGACGTCATCATTTGATCATATTCCATGGATTACTGGGGTTCGGAACCCACCGGAATTCACCAAGTGTTTGACAGCAAATCAACCGATATAAAGACGTTGGGATACTCCATATTTCATTTAGTGATTCGAAGCCCACTCAAATATATGTGACCACAGAATTTGCAAGGTAAAAAGAAAATTTTGACAAAATTTTTCCCATTTTCCATGAGGAGAAGTCAGTAGGAACCAAGATTTGCAGCAAGTTTCGTACATTTTTCAATGCGAATTTCTGGCAAACTATTTATTTATTTATTTTAAAAAGTTTAAATAGGAGCTATGTAAATAATAGTCAATTTTAATACATTCAGGACCCATTAATTATATAATTAAGGAATCCATCTAATTGATTGGGAAATAATATATAGTCAAATTCACTTTTTTTTTTATTTATTTTTTTTTTTTGCGGAAAACGGGAAGATGAAGAATTTCAGGGAGGAAGAGAGCGAGTTTTTATTATATCCAAAGTGGAACGCTTTGAAGAAGAAAGACTATTACCGAAGAGGTCAATGGAATTAAATATATTATTGTTGTTTCTGGATTCTATATAGAGGTGATTTGTCTTAAATGTTTGTCCTAGCGCTTTCGAGTTTAAATGTAGGGTTACCGCAAGATTGGATTGGTGGGACGTTATGCCCTAATTGTGCATTAATATCTGCGCTATTTATAAAGTTGCAAGTAATTTTTAAGAGGAATAATTCGTCAATATAAGCTCGGCGATTTTCGAGGCTTAACATAATGTGTGCCTATGAAGTCGTTCTGTGTATTCTAAATGCGTGCAATCGAATTTGTAAGTAAGGATCCCTGTAAACCGTTTTTGAACTCTTTCTATTGTATTTATATAGACTTGATAGAATAGATTCGAAATAACAGGAGTAGGTATTGTAAGATACTTCTGGTAAAGAAATTATAAAGAGTCAAAAATGAAAGTGGTGTTTTGAAAGACTTACAGGTATGAAAAATGAAACCTAATAATTGAAAAGATCGCCTATCAAATAATAATTTGGCATCGAAAGTAACTCCCAAGTCTTTTATTTCTGTGACACGGTGTTAAGGAATAATTTGTAATATGGTAATCAAAGAAGAGTGTGTTTTGTTTTCTGGAAAACGTTAAGCAACAACATTTATTTATATTTAAAGGAAGTCTATTTATTGTACACCAATCATGAAGTTTATTTAAATAATTTTGTAATATTAAGCAATCATCCATAGAGTAGTAAATAATTTTAAAGATTTTATTGTTAATGGAAGACCATTATTAAAGAGTAAGAAAATGAGGGGGCCAAGCATTGTTCCTTGGGGTGCACCAGATGTTCGGGTGAAGGTATATGACCTAAATCCATTAAGAAGTACAGACAAGCTTCTGTTTATTAGGTATGAAACAAGTGAAATGAATTTGTATGGAAGCCGAGTCTAGTCGGTTTTTTAAGATAAGCAGGTCATCTATCTTGTCAAAGGCCTTAGAAAGATCTGTGTATATTGTATCAACTTGTAAGCCTCTATCTAAAGACGTTGCAATAACATCAGTGTACAGGGCTAAATTGCTAGAAATTGAAACGTGTTGGTAGTTATTTATTAAGTGTTTAACTTGGCAGAAGAGCTGATCGTAAATGATCTTTCCAAAAACTAGGATAAGCTATTTGATTTATTTATTGGGCGATAATTCGTTATTAATTTCGGGTCGCCTGCTTTAAATATTGAGTTAAGAAATGAGTTTTTGAACTTGGTTGGAAAAATGCCTTCAGATATGGACATATTGAAGAGGTGTGAAATGGGCGTTGACAAATTATGTGCACAATATTTTAAGAATATGCTTGGTAGTCCGTCCGGGCCAGCTTTTTTATTAATATCAAGTGAATTTAATACTTTGTTTACGTCGTCTGGTGTAGAATGAGAAATTAAAATGTTTTCTGTGTGTATAAATTCGCTAAATGAGTTATGGGTTAAATAGTTGTGGGTGTTATTATATACACTGATTTAAAATAGTCAGCAAAAAGATCATATATTATTTGCGGCGATGAAAACGTTGAATTGTTGGGGAAGGATTTTGTTAGTTTCATACTCCTTGTATGAGAGAAGAATACCTTTGGAGCGGTTGTAACGTTTGATTCGATACTTTCAATATTTTTTTTATAGCAAGTTTTTATTAGCGACTTCACTCTATTTCTCAAATATGAAAAGGTTAGATAGTCATCTGGGTTCTTTTAAAGCTTATAGACTTTGCTATATTTCGTTTTCAGTTTTATTACTGAGATAAGATTGTATGAAAACCAGGAAGGGTATCCGTTTGATTTATGTTGTTGCTCTGGGACGTGTGCTTCAATACATGTATTTATAATGCGATAAAATTCTGTGCAAGCTTGGTTAGTATTTAAATTATCTATGATAGAGAAGTCAGTTTGAGATAGATCATCAAAGTAGGAGATCGACTAATTATAGAACACACAAAACTGTGGATAATTTTGAATAATTAAAAAAAAAATCCTATTTTTACTTAACATCCATTGAACACCAGTTTTTAATAGACTGAGTAGGTTTAGGTAAGTCAGTGATAAGAAAAGTTTCGATGCGAATTAAGGAATTGGAGAGTGACCAAAACGTCATCAATGAAATTAAGTGAGTATACTATTGCATTAGAAATATCATCTTACTATACATTCCATATCTTAATGTTGTGTAAATTTCCATAAAATCCTTATCGATATGATTCAATTGCTCTACGGATTTAGCTAACGCAAAAAGCTAAGAAGAATCGAAATGAAATGCGTATAAACTTTGCAAACTTTGATATAATCTGGCAGCAAATATGGTTTCCTTTCTCATTTGGCGTTTTATGTTTTCTGTGGCTGCAGCCTAATATTATTTTTCAAAACTTAAAGGAACGGGATGATGTTGAATTAAAATTCTTATATATATCCGCTGGGATGGTAATTGTACAACGAAATAAGGAGAACTATTTTTATCACACAAATATAGAACTGCCAAACTCAGATGTGTCAGGTGTAGAAGATTTCTATAAAATAATATTTTCGTTCCCTTTCTATAGACAACATGTTACAAACCAAAATAGTTGTAATGGGCAAGCTGAGGTGACGGGTGGGTTCTACTACATAATACATACGATACTTGTTGGGCGCCACGTGGTTTTATAGGAGTCCACGAACTCAACAACACCAAAAATCAAACCCAGCTAATTTTGACGTTTTAAACAAAATACTGAATTTCACTATAATTAAGGATTTAAAACGAAATTAATTGAAAAGAAATTGTGAAATCAATTTATTTTAACGAAGACCAAAAAAAGGAAGAAAATATATGTTAATGGTATTAATGAAAAACTCAAGATGGCCGATAGCAAAAAAAATGAGGCCGCGCACGAACTTGACGTCGGGGATTCAATATTGAAGCACAGAAAAAAAAAACAATGAAAGAAATTAAAAGAAAATAATGGGAAACAACACTTATCTTTCACTCCTCAGGCTTTTCTTTCCCCTTTCCTTTTTTTTATATACATATATATATTTTTTTCTTTTCCCTTTTGAAACTCCAATATCCACACGAAACAAATAGATTAAAAATACTTTGACGCTCCGCGGAAACTTAGGAAAAGACTGACTAACTGACATACAAAAGAGGTTAATGCTTTTTTTACCCCCTATTGGAAAAATGACTTCCAAGATTTCCCAATTGGGGCACTTCCTTCCAATGAATGTCATTAGTCGAATTTTAAAATATGTATTATTTTCTTTATTTTCGAGCCAAAATGTTCTTTTCGACCTTTTCTTTAGTGGCATTATATCAGACAAATTTTCTTTTTCATATTTTTGCAATTTTCACCAAAAAAAGGGAATTTTGACAGAAGGACTTACATGTGAAAATTTTCATCTTCCGGGGCTTTTCATTTAGAAATGTTTTAATTAACCTGGACTTTGGATTGCCTACTTCCCTTTTCATTGGTACGTTTCGTCGTTAATATAAAGTTTCGTGTGAAAATTGGGGAGTTTCCCGAGTATAGGTTAGGTTTACCTATACTCCCTTTTGTGACCTCTTTAATTAAGAAAAATGTTTGGATAGCACAAAAAATTTAGTAAATCAACAACAATTTTAGAAGTGTTGTTTCAAATTAAATAGAGATGTTATGTCCTCTTGTGAATCCGTGCTCATCCCCTTTTCACTCAACATCAATCGTTACAATATTATGTAAGCTCGTTCTGAAACTAGTCGTGTCTTGATTCGTGCGCGACTTTTGTGGTGTATATATGGAGGCTTCATAGTGTTGACATGGCTGATCCGGGTTGCAGGTGAATACATATGTGGATTTCCGCTTTGGCTCTACTATCCGCCCTACTTCCAGGGTCAGAAGCTGCACGTTAGAGGAATGGCCGTGAGCGTTGACCATGTGCCTCTTATCCTCTTCCAGGTGAGTCTGCGACCAGCATTCAAGCTGTAGTTAGAGCAATGTCTAGGCTTTACATAGTAAAGTCAGTTGCAGACCTGTGGAAAATGTTTTGGAGTTGCTTCCGAAGCTGCAGTCGTTTCCAACCAACAAAAAATAAATAGATACAGTATCTAAGGCTTAATTGACAACACAAAATTGACACCAAAAGAAGTAACATCCCTAATTTCCCTTCCAATACTGTGAATATCTAATTGTGATCTAATTTCAGGTTTTAGAGACTCTGCCAAGCCGTAACAAACATTTCCCCCAAATTAAATTTACTTCTTAGATTATAGAAGGGGGAACAATCTATAACCAGGGTATATGTACCAGGGTCATATGAGCATCAGGCCTGAGTGAATAATTTATTTATTTATTTATTTATTAAGAACTTCATCAAAGATCTAATTACTGAGTTTACAAAAGTGTAATAGTATACATAACAATGTAATGACAGAATGTATACATAACAAAATAATAAAAGGAAATGTAACTCTAACTAAGCTGATCTTTTATTTGACCTTTTGAAAGATGAAAGTCAATGCGATCAAACTGACGGTTTGTATCATGCTGGGGAACACTGAAACGCAAAAACATCTCTGGAATTTTTTCGTCTATTCTCGAGAGAAACCAAAGGAATCCTGTCGACATATGGAGGTAGAATAATAGGGTTATCCCAGTGCAACCCACACAGAGCAAAACGAACGAATCTCCGCTGCACAGCCTCGATGCGATTAATGTATACAGCAGAGAAGGGAGACCAGATCAGACTGACATACTCCAAAATAGGTCTAACGAATGTGCAGTAAAGGACCTTCGTTATGAATGGATCATTAAACTCCTTCGACCATCTCTTTACAAACCCCAGAGTAGCATTAGCCCTGGAAACGATTGTGTCAATATGATCCTCGAAAGAAAGACGAGTATTAAGGAAGACACTCAAATCTTTGGTTTTGTCTAGTCTTGTTAATAAGGATCCATCTAAAGTATAACTAAAGTCGAGAGGCCTCCTTTTACGAGAAAAGGACATAGCGGTGCATTTGCTGATATTGAGAGGAAGACCGTTAATAGCACACCATTTATAAAAGGTGTCTAATTCCAAGTTTAAAATTCCACACTCGTTTTCATTAGAAATAATGCGGAAGATGTTGGCATCGTCAGCAAAGCAAAGTATTCTTGAATTGGCCAAAATCAGAGAAACATCATTAATGTAAATTATAAAAAAGACGTCCAAGAGGTACCTTGAGGAACGCCAGAAGGATTATCTATTTCATCAGAAAGAGCTGCGCGATATATAACTTGCTGCGTGCGATCAGATAAATAAGAATGAAGCCAATTGACAAAGACAGTAGGAAAACTAAGAACAGTCAACTTGTGAATTAAGATTTTGTGATTGATTCGGTCGAAAGCTTTACTAAAATCCGTGAAAATACAGTCGACTTCCTTTCCGCTTTCAATAGCAGAAATGCAGAAATTAGTAAACTCTAATAAATTAGTCGTAGTAGATTTACCTTTCATAAAGCCATGCTGAAAAGAGCGCAGGAAAGGCTTGCTGTGGAAATACATAACCTCACAAACCAGAGCTTCAAATATCTTACCAATACGACTTAAATTAGCGACAGGTCTGTAGTTAGAAATGTCGCACTTGTTGCCCTTCTTGTGCAAAGGAATAATCAAAGAAAGCTTCCACTTTTTTGGAAAAATAACACAAGTTAAAACAAATTAAATAAATAACACAAAACAGAAACGATGGACGTGGCACAATGTTTTATGAGCGTGGAAGGAACACCATCCGGTCCACTAGTAAAACTATCAGCTATGCTTGAAATATACTTGGAGATAGATGCTTCGTCTAGCAACAGGTCTTTAGGTTGAAGAGAACTTAGCGGAAGCTTCGTCAAATGAGTAAAATCGTAATAACTAATATCACAGTGGCTTCACAGAAGGCAGTCTTAAAAAATTCAGCAAAGAGATTGGCAGTCGCCAAGGAATCAACACTGTCTATGTTTTCGAGTCGCAACGATGAAGGGTATCCATACAGTTGCGCTTAGGGTTCACAAACTTCCAGAACTGTTTAGGTTCAGTATGCAAAGAGGACCTCATTCCATATACATAATCGTTGCATGATTCAAATAAACACGAGGTGTACTGAGTACGTAAATTAGAATAAGTTACGTAATCAGCATCACTCCTTAAAGAACAGAACGATCTCCTAGCCTTATTTTTCAAATTTTTAAGATGCTTCAAAGAGCCGTTGAACCACGGTTGACAATTCGAAGTACGATTCGAACTAACAAGTGGCACACAGTGAGTAAAACAAAGAAATAGTATGTCATAAAACGAGCTCACAGCTTTATCAATGTCACGTTCACCCAGAACACTTGTCCAGTTTCAAGTGGATAGCCATTCATTCATTTTATTAAAATCAGCTTTTTTGAAGTTATAACAATAGTCGTAGTTACTAGACGCATTAGATGATGAGGTAACAGGATCAAAAAACAAAACTATATGTAGTGCTGGATGATGACATGTTACAGGACCCAAAGGAGTTAAACAACACTGGACGAGAGTTCTATTGGGACCAGAAGAAAATACCAGGTCAAGAGATCTTCCAGAGTCATTAGTCACGCCGCTAGACTGCATTAGGCCTGAAGAAATAATGTTGTCAATAAAAGAAATTGCATTTGTTTATAATATAATATATTTTCTAAAATGGAGCATATGTACATGGAATGTGAAAATAATCTTCAAAATACAATCTGATTCTATAAAAACGTAAAAACGTAAAAATCGAAAAACCAAAACATATATTGAGATCGAGAGACATACTTAGTGTAAATGTTATTTTCTGCATATGTATTAATATGGATACGAATATATTGAGCACCCATTTTTCTGTGATTAATGAAACGCTGCCAATAATCATACTGGGAAAACATTTTAAATTACATCAGTTCACAACCAATTTATTATAGCTCTTAACATCGTACGGAAATTGCACTTAGTTGCATCCAAAATTCATTTATTTATTTATAGCTCCGTTTTTAATTTAATTAGCATTGACTAAATGAGCGCAATCTTAATTGAAATTTCGAAACCATAAAGTGTGACTTGTGATAAAATTAATACACGGTCATTAAATTACTGGATATCAATCAGGGTATGCAAATTTCATTTAATTATAAAAGCTATTGATAACGCCCTGTTCGATTTGAGCCACAACACAATTCATAGACGTGATCAACATTGCGGCAGAGTGATAAGCTCCAATTATTATTCCCTTCAGGGAAAATGCATGCTTCAGTTATCAGTTGTGTGGGAATTTAAAGTTGCTCACAGGGGAATAGCTGCAGCCCAGTTCTATATATATACATACATATGTATCTATGTATGCATCTATACAAGAGTGCAAGTTGCAAGCTGCTTTTGCAATCTGTTTATCCCATGCTAAAGCGAACAAAATTTAATCGAATAAACATTGTTATGGTTTCGTGCAAATAAACATTTCTCTTTGTGCATAGAAGATGATGATTCTTAAAATAGTAAACAGAGTTTATTGGGAAGATTCGAGTATTCTTTGGGATCTTCCCTACCGTTTTTCATACTTAATAACATTTTGATGAACTAAATCAATTTATGTCAACTCAATTACAAAATATTTTTGTTAAAGCGAAAAAAATAGTTGAAAAGGTATTTTGGAATTCAATATTTCATTATATCTTAGCGTTGTACCATTGGCCTTGATTCTGCCTACTAATGATGAATATCCAATAACTAATGTTTGCTGTTCACGTCAGCGACCTATTTTATATGCAGTTTACCGCGTTTACTGGAACTATCAGCATTTCCGCCAAAAACTACTTAGATGAGAGGTATATTGCACATCATCCTTCTGCAGTCATTCCCAAGACATTTTAGTCTTCTGAATATTAGTAAGTTTCTTGTGTTGGGACCTCAGAAAATGTAACACATTTCATGATAGATATGTACATACGTTCCCGTGATACATATCTGTGTCAGTAAATTTTCCAAAGAATGATCAAAATCGATTCTGCTAGTCGGTCGGTCGGTATTCTCTCCACAGATTTCGAAAGATTTTCAAAACAGTTTCGGTAAATTTTCATTCTTTTAATTTTAGATAGCTTTTCTTAACTTGAAGATTGTAATAAATAATTATGATATAATAAAAATATTACATACATGAAATTATTAAGCCTTACAAACCACTAAACAAGAGAAATTTTGTAATACTTCCGATTTTTCGCAATAAATTTGTAATTGAATAAATGAAATGAAAGTACTAAAACATGATTTAACATGATTAACAAATTTTTTTATTAAAGCACTTTTAAACGATTCGAATTTCGAAAAATTTACGAACCATTCACAAAGAATTTCGCTGATCAAACGTTTAGCGTAGATATAGTTTTGCAAACTGTTCCAATTGACAAGCGAACTTAGATCCTCAAAGAGTGGCGGATCCAGGCTGGAGTCTTGGAGGGCATGACCCTCACCCCCTATCCACCTAAAAAATTAAAGTAAAAAATACTTAATTAATTGAGTTATTTGAAAAAATATGTTTTTT
This sequence comes from Dioctria linearis, assembly GCA_963930735.1. NCBI lineage: Eukaryota > Metazoa > Arthropoda > Insecta > Diptera > Asilidae > Dioctria > Dioctria linearis. The sequence goes on along the minus strand of OZ005741.1, from coordinate 204,191,260 downwards.
ATTTTATATTTTTTAATAAATTTCTATCAACTTACAGACCCCTGGCTCAGAAAGTTTGTGTCTGAGGGTGCCGTTCGTGACGAAAGAGTTTTAGTGTAGTAAGCGTGCATGGATTTACATGGGGTTTTTTGATTTACTATGAGTGAATGGGAGCTTTCCGATGGGGTAAAATTTTCTTACTTGTTGGGGTTTTGGTGGTGGTAACTACGACCCTTCGAGAGTCGATTTTCAGGAGTCGATTTTCAAGAGTCGAATTTCGACAGTCGATTTTCGAGAGTCAAATTTTGAGAGTCGAATTTCGAGAGTTAAGTTTTGAAACTCGATTTTCGAGAGTCGACTTTCGAAAGTCGAGTTTCGAGAGTCGAGCTTCGAAAGTATGACTAAAACGTAGAAAATAAAATATATTAAAAAAACTTTTAAAATAAATAACTTTTGTAAATAAAATGGACTAAAAAGTAAAAAATTATTTTTTCCTTTCTCAGTCATATACACAAGAAAAGTTTCGTGGCAAATTAGAAATGTTAGAACTCCGACTAAATCTTAAAAGTTTTGGCATGAGTTGAAGATAAACAATTGTGATTATAGTTATGGATGCTTAAAATTTCAAGATTTAATCGAAGTTCTAACATTTCTAATTTGCCATGAAGGTTTTCTTATGAATAAGACTAAGAAAGGAAAAACTTAATATTTACTTTTTAGTCCATTTTATTTACAAAATTTTTTTATTTTAAAAGTATTTTTTTTAATATATTTTTTTTTATTTATATAATTCATCTTCAAAAAAATATACAAAATATTTTTATTCCAAAACTTAAAAAAATAAAAATTTATTTCAATGAGTTATTGTATGTATGAAATGTATGTGTATAGGTTTTTGTCAGAATTTGAGTTTGGGACTCCAACTTTGGGTGATTCAAAATCCTCGAGAAACACTTCCCAAGCAACGAAACAGACTCTCTCACTATCACATCAGAGCACTTACTTAATCCTAGCTCCTAACATTCTAAAATATGCGCAGCGTACTTATGTAAACCCACTGACACGTGTAATATGGGCTGACTACGTCCATAGAAATACACTGCAAAAAGTGGTCTCACTTATATATAGCGTTCTCTTTCTTTCGGTCTAAGCACCAAGTAGACACGAAGTGAGACAGAACTGTAAACAACAAATAAATATCTGGGTTAATCGAAATAAATGTTTTTAAATTAATTATTTAGGTTTATTACTGATTAAAAGTGTTTTACATATTCAATAGATACGCAAAAGAAATTCCAAACGTTTTACTGAAATCACTTTTCGAGCTGCGGCTCACTTTTTCAATTTCCCGCCAATGAGTTTTTCAATGTTGGCACCGACGTAAGAACTATTTTTGACACAAAAAATTGTGCCCGCATCAGAGCTGGGCAATACTTAAGTAAAAAAAAACCTAATTACTACTTAAAGTACATTTTCGTTACTTAAGACTTATTACTCAATACTTTTGAAATGCCCCTACTTAGTACTTGCTTCTATTTACTTGTACCTAAGACTTAGTTTTGTACTTAAGTACCAAGATTTTTACTTAAGTATTTCTGAGTCTATAAAGTACCTACAAATATCTAACTCTTCGTAGAAAGGCAAACACGATCTCTAGCGCAACTCCTCTTTTGTTGAGTTTTAAGGCACGCAAAAAAACAGTCAAAGCATGTGACTTACTCACGCTTAAGGCAGAACCTTAGACAAACTAATACCATACAAACAATACTGGACAAGTAGAACAAAAAGCAGTAAGGTCTGGCTCGAATATAAAATCGCCGATGCATCGACTTGATGACATAACCACTGACATGTATAATAAGGACTGACTATGTTCATAGAAATACACTGCAGAAAGTGGGCTCACTTCTATATTGTTGACTCCTTCGGTCTAAGCACCAAGTATCAACTAAGAGAAAACTGAAAACAACAAATAAATTAGTGGAATCGTCGAAATAAATGTTTTAAATTAATTATTTGGATTAATTAGTAATAAAAGTGTTTTACAAAAGACAATATATTCAATAGATACGCAGCAGAAATTCCAAACGTTTTACCAAAATCACATTTCGAGCTGCGTGCTCCCTTTTTCAACTTCCCGTCAATGATGTTTTCAATGTTGGCACCGACGTAAGAACTCATTTTAACAAAAGCAATTGTGCCTAGGTAAAATAGAAAAGTAAGCAATCCATATTATTTACATACGTCAGTGGACATAACCAAGGTGAAGCAAGCAATGCCTCGCTTCAACATAAAATCAACGATACCCCGACCTGATGTTGGGCGGACCTCTAATAGTTCAGTGTAGCAATGAGAGATAAAGGTTTTACTCTACCTGCAGCGCCGAAAACTATAAAAAACTTAAGTAGTAACCACAGGGTTACTTTACATATTATAGTTTTCAAAAGGTATTTATTTATTAATATCAACATACAAAGATTCTTATAAAGTACGTTAAAAAATACTTCAAAAAGTACCCAGTACTTTTTGTAGACTTAGTACTTCGTTACAAGTACTTTTTATACATGCGGTACTTGTACTTACGCTGAAGTATTCAGGCTTTTGGTACTTGTATTTGTACTTAAGTACTTTTTCTTTGGTACTTGCCCAGCTCTGGCCCGCATGAAATAGCATATCGAGCAGTCCATATTATATATCTCAGTGTGTAAAACTGAAAAAAGTTTGGTTTGAACGACTCCTGCAATTTGCACCCGAAACTACTATTCAATTAAAAAATGATTTTTTGTAAAAAACCTTCCAACTACCTCACTACAGTACTGCGGTGGCTAAACTAAATGACCTACGACGCTGAACAAGTGGTGCCCCATTTGATGTCCCCCCCCCCTTCCTAATTTCAATGCTATATCCGACCCTGTGGGTAAATCTCTTCTACCCATTTTTAAACGGCCTGATTTTTCTGTCATGTAAATGCGTAAATGGTTACGCTTTCATTTACATATATCTCTAAAAGGGAAAGATGATACTTCGTGAATGCGTGGGGTGGAAGTGATTGTAGGTAACTTTTAAATTTCGGAAATTCCACTAAACTAATCACTAAACTCTTCACTCAATTGTTTAAAATAAATTTAACCAGTTTGAGGGTCTACATTCGTGGATTCACGTTTTATGACGCTAATATTTTCGCTTTCTTCACCCGAAAGCATCGAATGCAAGATCAATCTCTAAGTTTTTTTTACCTAGCTTAAGTTAAAGTCAAATATTGTTATCATTAAATAGTACATTGGATTCTTCTATTGTTGTTGAATACATTACTATAATTGAATTATTCACGATGGGCGGGGTCCAGCTAGTTGGACCCGGCTTGGAGCTAATAACTCTTTAACAGCTGCAAAGGGTATACAGAGTCTACAGTTTATAGTTTTTATAAGTATTTGGGTGAGTACTATCACCTCCTGCTATATTAAATTCCTAGGGGGAAACACCCTGTATATATGTTGAAGTGAGAAACTGATGTCTGAACATGAACAACAGAGCTGATTCGACTGCTAGTTCCTTAGTTGAAGAAATGTTTGGTTTTTCATTATTTAAAGAATTGTACTGTAGTAATATTTGCATATAAAATCTAACGTGCTAAGAGCAATTATCGATTTATTCTGAATTTTAGCCAGAGCCACACGCAAAATTTGACTTGCTGTTTTTGAATAGAGGTGGCACCACCAGTAAGTCTCCAATCAACTTAACTTGAATTTACTGGCCCGGGCCGTTCTTTGGCATGCGAAAAATATTACTTGTCAGAGTTCTGAGAAATGTCACCTAAAAAAAATGTAAAAATATCAGTGTATTGGAAAAGAATGGGTAAAATAAAAAAAAATGCTTCTTCTTCTTGTTTTAGTATCTCTTCTCTCATCCTTGAGTCTCGGCTTTCATATATCATCTGCTAAAAGAACGACCCGATTGAGACTCGCTACAATTTACTTTAGCGCGATTCTTTTCGTTTACTCTGTCTTTTTATACCCTAGATGAAATCTATAGGGGTATACTAAGTTTGTCATTCCGTTTGTAACACCTCGAAATAATGATGGTAGAGCAAAATGGATTGGACACTCATTCATACACGAACTTTAAAAAAAAAGTAAAATTAAGTTCGAAAATGAGACAAATCGGGCAATATAAAAATTTCGTTTTCCGCTATATATTTGGACACTGCCTGAGAACGCGTCGACGTAGAGAGCTGAAATTTCGTACATGATGTTTTTACTACATTAGCAAATAAAATGTTAAAAATGGACTAAATCGGGTAAATCCTTCTTGGTGTTGCCATATAAAAATTTAGGTCTTTTACGCATACTTTGAAAACGATCAGTCCAAGACATTTTTATTGTACTAAATACTTCTGCAGAATACGAAATCCTATAAAATTGGTAATAATCATTTTTTCTGTGCAACAAACCGTTCTAGAAATATATGCGAAAAACAACTTCAAAATCAAACTTGAATAGATCGGTGACCATACGAAATTTAATACGGGCATTCATCTAGGGTATCATAAGAATTGGTCTTAGACCAATTCTAGCTTTTTTACTTGTTTTGTATGAATATGCTTAAACATTACAAAGTCATTTGATTGCACGTATATTTTTTAGTATCTAGTAACACCAAAGTGACAATATGTAATACGAAACGGCATCACTGATCTGGTAATATCTTCGTAGAGCTACCATACAAAGACTTAGTTCTTATATCCTCGATGAAGAAATCTCAGGGTATTCTAAATTTGTCATTCCGTTTGTAATGCAATAATGAAGGCAGAGTAGAATGGAATGGATTTAAAAAAGGACTAAATTGGGCCACCCTTTCTTGCTGTTGCTATACAAAGCTTTTGTTTTTAATTATATATTTGGACACTGTCTGAGAACGCGCTAACGTAGAGAGCTGAAATTTTGTACACAACGTTTTCTTAAAAATATTAATTAAATTTCATTAAATATATTTTAAAAAAATAATTTTTATAAATAAAATGCACTGAAAAGTAAAAAATATTTGTTTCTTTCTCACAATGTAAGAAATGCTAGAACTTAGATTAAATCTTAATGTTGAATGCATTAACACTGTTTTAAAATTATAGTATCTTAAGTTCAATGTTTAAACTCTCATCAATGAATTGTGTAAACTTACAGCTTTTCATATGCATTAATAAAATTAATTAATAAAATCAGAAATATGAACGCTGGGATCTTTCGATAGTATGTTTCTGATCTCTGCAGATTCACTTGTACTCTCTATGTATTTACAACAGTTGCAGCATGATGCAGTTTTTTCCATTTTAATGAAATAATGCTTAAGAAAAGTCTGAGTCGGTAATATATTATTAATATTTTTTCTTCCAATTTTTGTGCGAAATAATCTGATTTTTCAATACTTTCTTCACAAACAGATAATGCTCTATTCTAAACTAAAATTAAATACATAATTGATAAAATTAGATGTTTTTTCTGGAATTAGAATTAAAAAGGAAAGTAGGGAACTAACTGCTCACCCTTTGTTAATTACTATTTGTTTTTGGAAATTTTTTTTCAACCGCTTAGAAATTCAATGGCTCTTTCACTAACATATATGGCTCAAAATATCAATAAAAATAAAAACAATGCCAATGCTTCATCAATACTGTATTTTATTAGGAGCACTGGAAATTTGTCACAAGTAATAATTTTGCTCCCTGTATATTCCATTTCAAAATTTCTTCGCATGAAATAATATTACACCTTTCCAACTGTACTAGATATATAATCACAACGGCTAAACTTGGTATTCAGCTCAACGCCTAGATTTTTAACCGACCTAGTATATGGTATGACGACGCCGTTGATCTGAACTACTGGTAGATCATTTAGGTCATAATCCCTCCTACTCACAAATAGACAGAAAGTTGTCAGGGTTTTACGTGAGCACCTGCTAAGTATGGCATAATCTCACGGCATTCTTTATGCTCGGATTGTAATGGACAATCAAGTTCCTCATACCAAAAGAGCATGACATGATATCAACTTACTGGTAGAAGCGAGGCCTATTCCATCTCTGCCGATCTTAGGTCACGGCACCCTACACCACAGCCACTACGATGCTCCCATAAAGGGCCATCCCAAGTTGAGGTGGATAAAACCTTGTTATCCAGGGCTCCTCTAACCCCCTAGTACCAAGTTAGCCAATGTCGGGCCGCCCATTTGGTATAGCTTTCGTAAAGCATGATCAACGGACCATGAATACTCCCAGTTTTATACCTTCATGCAAGATATTCTTTTTTTAAACGGTAATGGTAACTCCGTTTGGGCCTAGATCTTATTGGCAACGTCTAAGAGAATTGTACTTAACCTATACAGGTAATACAACAATTCAGTCTAGATAGGCTTCGAGATTCACCATTTGTATCTTATAGCTGACCATGCATACTAACCATATAAGAACTACTAACATACATACCTGATTTCCGTTTTTTTTTATCAACTTATTCCTCAACTAAGACATCCTTTCGCCCCCTGCCCAAGAGGCTCTGTCTGTCTTTCTCCTCTCACACACTATGTCTCAGATTTTATTATTCTGACTATTATGGGTACATATTTTCTTGCACTATGACACTCGGCTAGCCACACTTGACGTACTACAGTACCCACTTAGCCAAAAATCTCAACCTTAATTTCACTAAGGTAAAGTTACCCCGCCATGAGAATTACCAATTCGTGCCCATAGAACTCAGCTAACTATACCACACTACTGTACGTAGTCTCCTGGGAGATGCCAAAGCGATCTACAAAACACCAAAACACGACAATAAACCAACAAATTCAACAAATTCCTTCCATCAAGTATGCATGCTTTCCTCTTATACAGCTTTCTCCTTGTTCAGCATTGCGCTACACAGACTACTTTCCCCCCTCACAAGTAGACAGTTCGATTTACTTGGATTCAGAATTAGGTAATTGTGATAAGCCCAGTCATAGATCCTATCAAGGTCATTGCTAAGCCGAATGACGCCATCTTCGATTAAGCCAATTGGCCAATATCAATAAACTTGTACATCATCAGTATAAAGGTGGACCGAAGTGTCTTTCAAAATTGTGGGTAGACCATTTATGTATAATGAGAAGAGGAGAGGACCGAGAGTAGAGCCCTGAGGTATACCGCAGTGAACAGTTAAGGGAGATGAAACTCTTTGGGTGATAACGGATTGGCTACGGCGGAGTAGAAAATTTCTGAGTAGAGTCATGGCTGTAAACGAGAAACTGAAATTTTGCCGCAATTTAAGAACAAGAATATCATGATTAATAGAATCGAACGCATTACTGAAATCCAGAAGGACTAGTATGGCTATCCGATCACCGTCAAGAGCGTCACCAATGTCCGAAACCACCTTGAGTAATGCCGACTAATAACTATGACGTGCTCTGAAACCTGATTGCCAGCGCGATAGTAAAAATTCCTGATTCAGAAAGGAAGTAATTTGGCAGTGCATTAATTCTTCAAGAACCTTGCTGAGGAAGCAAGGTATGCTAATCGGCCGGAAATCACCTGGTGAAGAACATTTGCGAGACTTAGGAATTGGCAACACAATAGCTTTTTTCCAAAGTGATGTAAACTGCGAGGTATTTAGACACATGTTGAACACATGCACTAATATATGAGAAATGGCTGGAATAATAGTATTTATAAATCTTGCGAGATATCATCTGGACCAGTAGCAGATGACTTAATTCTATTAATCGCATTTAATATTTCATGTAAATCTACACATCTGAACGAGAAACCACTATTGTGATTATTCTGAACTTCTACAGCGTTGTTTAGATCATTAGGATTAAGTTCACAAGAAGGAGAGTCTTTGTAGTACACACCTACCCTGCGGAGGTTACTCCACAAATTTCTAGAGGACAAAGCAGGATTTAGCTTCGAATTGAAGTACCTACGCTTGGCCGAGCGAATGACAGGGGTCACTCTATTCCTCACTGCTCTCTAGCGACTAAGGTCAGAATCAGAACCAGAAATCCTGAACTGATGATAGAGCAGATCTCTCTCTGCTATCTGATTACGAATTTCGTTTGAAAACCAAGGGCATCCCCCGAAACGCTGATAGTGAATCCGTATTGGGACGTCCCTGTCGTATAAATATCTTAGATATTCAGTGAAGAGTACAACTTTCTCATCCGCTAAGTGACAGCTAAATACATTGTCCCATGGCGTTGATCTACAATCAGTGAACAGACTATCATAATCAAGATTGTTGTAATCGCGGTATGCAAATGATGTAGACAAAGGATCGAAATTGACTGGAGAGTTATATATCATGTATAAAAAATCATAGTCAAAATTTTCGGGTGGGCTATCCTGGTTTACTAATAACACAGAATCAGTGTGTGCTATTAGGAAGAGATCCACTTGAGATGGATTTTGAGTGTTGTAATAAGTCACATGACTTCGCTACAACTAAAAAAGACCTATGTAATTCATTTATTAATTAAAATTTGAAGAAAAATATAAGTAATATTAGAAATCATTGAAATGGAAAATGTCAAATAATATACAATGTACATAATAATTTAATTTGATAAAATAAAACATTTGTACAGTAAGTAAAAATTATATGTTCCTAAAAATAATGCCAAATGCTTTAAAAAAAAGTGAATGCGAAGAGAATGCCAGATTTGCTATACATATATAATACTATATTGGTAGCACTCTCAGCCATGGCTCGTGCACGTGCCTTGTCAGTGTTCATTCGTGTGGTATACGCAACCGCAGCGTTTGACGAGAGTACATGGTAAATACGTGAAGTCACGATTAACGCGGAGACCACCAACGACCCATTATTTTAGCGCTCGATTGACCGTTGTCAGTTAGACTCTGTACATACATATACAGACCCTGTTCATCGAATTAGGACCACTATCGATTTGCCCAACGGTTTGTCTTTTTTTTTACCACAACACTACATAATTTACAAAACATAATATAAAGAAAATTAATATTTTTAAATTACCTATTTATTTATTAATATGTTATATAATAATTTCTTTCCTTCAACATTTTATATGGCCACCCTTAGAATTAAAAACTGCCCTTACCCTGTCTGGCATACTTTCTATACACGGCTCTATCATTTCTTTGATTTCGCAACTATTTTGCCATACTTTGATAATATTTCCTTTCAGGATTTGTGTCGTGGGATGAGGGGAGGAATAAACTTCGGATTTTAAGAAATTCCAGACATTCTCTATAGGATTAACGTTGGAAGAATTGCCTGGCCAAAGAAGTATATTATGGGTATTTAACAGGTCTTTAATGGATCGAGTGCACATAGCATATATCAGGTGAATTTAGAGATTTAAAATGGAGTAGCAAGGTTGGCTGGACCGTTTGTTTGTATTGGTTCCTTTACATTGTCTGCTGGAAATAGCACAGCGGTCTCACGGTCACGACGCAATCTTCTTTTGAACATATCGGTGGCTCTCCGTTACTGCTTTAAGCCAGTACTCGACAGTACATGTCACGTAAATGGAACGGAAAATATGATATACATTAGTATTGTACCTCTGATCAAAAATAAATAAATTAATATGCTTAAGAAATGTTAAATAACTATTTCCAGTTATTCCCACTGAATAATTACGATAAGTTCTTGCCCACTAGCTCGTCACATTTTCTTTGTTAGCTTATGCCCTAGAAACACAGCGCTCATAATGAAGAAATAACTAAAGACTCATTAACCATTTCTTTAATTTAGTTGTACTGTCAAACTGGTTTTTATAAACTTATGTCATTAAAGAAGCAATATGGATTGAATTAATGCGATAAACTTTGTTTATATTTATTTTATTTTCAATTTAACAATTTACAAATGTGAAAAACCTGATATTAAAAAGAATATTGACAATATAGTTTGAGATTTGCATTTCTTTGCATTTCTTCTTCTTATTTTCAAATCGGCAGATGCACAGTGTAACTCCAGATTTATATCATATTCCAAATCTAGCACATTTTTCCTCATTATAGTTATAATGAAGGAAAAAAACACATCATTAGTGTAGTTCATTATGATCTCATTTTCGAGCCATAATGACGTATAATATGTGACACACGGCATTTTAATGAATAGTTAGTACTAATAATTCATCAGAGCGTGCTGTGTGTCTATGGCATTAGATATTTTTACTGGTCGCCTCGATATAAAGTTAACCTCGTATAAGCATCTCCTTAAGGTCTTTCTCGATATTTGAATCCCTTCTTGCTACAGATCTTAATGCGAGCTTCTTTGACATGTGAAACGTCTTTCGCAAGTCTTTATGACTATTCTACACTGTTTTTGGTGTGTTGTTTTTTCTACCACGACAATTTTAAAGCTTGTTTCTTTCTTGCTCTTGATTCTCGTTTGCAGCCTTTGATATTTTCATTACGTCATTTGGAGAGATACCTTCTCTCCTTTCGCGATTTCATGAAAGGCAGATACTCCTATTTATAGCAGAGCAATTATAACGGATTTTTTTTTTAGTATCATGTTCCATTTTGATTCCTTTTAACAAACTTTCACAAAACTCACAGCACTTTACAAATTTTCGCAATTTCAGACAACAAAACCTCTCGCGCTCTCCAAAAAATAACTGAATACAATATTCACCTAACTTAAAAATGAATGTTTATGAAAAAGCTGCCAAATCAAGACTAATTTTTTCATTTTTCGAATTAATTTATAAACTGCCTGTAAACATCACCATGGTTCGCTATACCAGGCGGTTCCCTATTACAGGAAAAGGAGAAGGGAGTATATACCTTGTATTTTGTTCGTTATTCTAACACCGAAAACACAAAAGGACTGGGAAAAGCTACATTTATATAGCGCTGCAGGTAGAAGTATCGAAAAAATTAGATAAATTGTGAGTGGTCCTAATTCGATGAATAGGGACTGTATATAAATACATATACATACATACTAGCTAAAATTGCCCGTTCTTAGAATGGGATTCTCTCTTCAATTCAGGATTTTTTTTTTTATCAATTCTTTTTTATATTTTTTTAGTTAAAAAAAACATCCTAGGATTCGAACGCGTTACATTAATTTTATATACAGTACAGTCTTCGGTCATAAATCCAAAGGCTATGGATAGGTCATGCAAGTAATTTGGGTATGTTTTTATAGCTCACCCTGTAAGTTTTGAACGTTACACGCTATGATAATAATTTAAAGTTTGTTGGGTAGAAAATCGTTGGACCTTTCGGTCTGTAAACTTTACCCCTCCTAACCTCCTTTATGTCTCAACAACGTTAAAATTTCGGAATTCTATATCAGTTTTCTTTATTTTTATTAAAAATCAAGTCATCAACACAAACTTTTCATATTGAATTAGGGAAGCCCAGAAGCTTCATTTTAAAGTTATCTATCACACTCTGTTCCCAAAATGTAACCCTTTCTGCGTTTTTTGTACTTTCTCTTAAGCATATCCAGCGAACAAGTTCAATAAATTCCAGAAAAAAAGGCAAATCTTTTCAGAATGAGCTTTTGAAACCATTTTCAGTGGATTTGGTCACGAAAGATGAGCTATATACAGTTTTGTACCCATATTGATATAATTTTCTTTGTGTAAAATTACCGATCAATATTTAGGCTTCCTGGTAAATAGCTCCTGCAACAGGAGCATAACGTGACGTGAAATTACAGTTTTCCAATAATGTTTCAGGTAACTGTTGATTATCTGCCTCATAATTATAAAGGCAAACAAAAGAGTGACTTGACTTCCAGTTAAATGGCGTAAACTCATTCATACCTCGAATGCCGTGACTACCCAATAGCTTTATCATGGTAATTTACGAAAGTGGAAATTGTATACTTTTTAATTTCTGAAATTTTGAAGTAGATCATCGTAGGCCACACAGGTTTAATTTTAATTTCTGATTAGAAATCCAAACATTTTTTTATTTATATACGTTATTCTGTGTTAAAATTTGACGATATAAGCGTAAACTACAATTAGATGCAGTGCTGTGCAGTGTCCAAACAGTAAACCCACATTGAACGCAGTGCAGTGTAGTGTTTGTAGAATTGCGGTTGACAGAAGACAGTTTTAGTGTTGTTTGTTAATTTTGATTTGTGGAAATTTGTCAGTTGAAGATGTTGAGAACAAATGTACAGAAAAGAGACTCTTTCTGTTAGCGGCTAGTATTGTCCGGAATAACTTAATGTTATTAAATAGAAGAAATAGCAGAGGAAATAGAAGATTTTGGACAAGAAGCTATAATTTCGAAGAACAACGCCAACTTCACGGGCTTTATACTAGAATTTTCAAGATGATAAAAGAGGATAAAGACGACGAAGTGAGAAAATTTACTAGAATGGGCATTCCACAATTAAATCTTTTAGCAAACTTAATGCAAAATAGATTGACGAAATGGTCGATTCGTAAGCCAATACCAGCGGAATGTCGTTTGGTAATGACTTTGATGTAAGTGCTTATAAATATATTTTGGATAGCTTTGATGATAATGTATTTCTTTTTTAATTTTAAGGCTCCTTTGCCAAAGAGCAAATTTTCAAACAATCGCGTGGATGTTTCGAGTTGGAGCAGAAACAGCCCGTAAAGTTATTTTAGAAACGTGTGAAGCGATTTGGGATGAATTACAATGCATTTATCTTGCGCCGCCTAATACAGACGAATGGAGAACAATAGCAAGAGATTTCTTTTCCATGACTGGAATGCCTAATTGCGTAGGCGCAATAGATAGGAAGCATATTAGATTAAAACGCCCCCCTAATGCAAGATCACTGTATTATAATTATAAAAAATACCACAGCATTGTGTTGCTTGCAGCTTGCGACATCAATTACTGTTTGACGGCTATTGACATCGGTGCCTACGGAGGACAAAGTGATGGTGGTGTTTTTAAAGAGTGTTCATTTGGGAGATCAATTTTGGAGAAAAGCATTACTTTGCCAGATGACGAAAATCTCCCGAATTCTTACGTAAAATTGCCATATTTTGTTGTAGCTGATGCGGCTTTCCCTTTAAAAACTAACAGAATGAGGCCTTACACTAGATCACCCTTACACCCAAGTGAAGACATTTTCAACAACACTTTGTCAAAAGCCCGCGTAAAAATAGAAAATATCGATTGACGGTGCTTCTGAATGTTATAAATTGCTTACTGGAGAACGCTGAAAAAATTGTAAAAGCTGTTGTTGTGCTGCACAACTTCGTTAAAATGAACGATGGCGGATATTGTCCTTCAGAATACGTGAGCACTTTCGATGGGAACACCAGAATTGAAGGATTAGGATGAAAGGAGGTCAGAGTCTTGGATCAATGTAGGCTTTTTAAACGGTTCAATGCCCCAGGAATGGGTCTGCTATCCGGAAAATTTTGGAAGACTATCTCGCAAATCAAAGAAGTTAGAACAATACTCTAAGGTACATGTATAGGTTGAACAAATAAAATTCTATGTATGAAGTGAACAAAAGTTGTTTTATTCGAATTGACTGACTTAGGTTTCATTGCTATTACTAAATTGAAGTAACCGCTTAAGTTAACCAATTATTGCTTTTAGATGGAGTATTACGTCCGAGATATGCCATCTCCTCACTCAACAGCTCGAAAACTATAAGCTGAAAATCCACGAAGCGTTGAGGAGGTAATTTTGTTTCTTCCAGCTGAACTCTTAGGAAATCGCAAAAGGCTGCTTCTTTGGTAACATGTCCACTGTCATCCTTAAGGGATCTCATTAGGCCAAGCAATTCCTCATTTGTTTTCTTCATCAGGAGATCGTCTACCAATCTCCGTTGCTTGATACCTTCGGAAGAATTTGTTGGAGATAAATACCTATCTAGGTGTGAGATTGGGGACTCTGACGAATGCGTCGGTGTATTTGTGACTTCCGTTTCAGGCGTAATGTTGACCAACGATTTTTCAACAAACAGTTCATCTTCATAACTTTCTTCTATTATTTCATCATACGACATTGACACCTCAGGGGCAAGTTCGTCATAACTGCAGTGTGTACTATAAATATTAAAAGGTTTCAGCCTGCAGTGCTTTTTTTTATGTAAACTTCAATTTACTTCTTATTTACACTGCTGAAGTCATTTAGAAATGACAGTAAGTCATAAAATTTATAGTTTTTTAATTTGTTTGCACCACTACTTCCAGACGAGTTGTTTTCTTTTTCTTTCAGTCGAAGAAATCGATCCTTTATTGTCGTCCACCACTTTTTTACAGCATCACCTAAATTAACAAATTAAATGTAAATAACGCCAATTGTTTTGTAATTTTCAAATTACTTGTCAAATTTAACTCCTTCCCAATTTTCTTTCTTGTCGTTTTTTTTGTAATCCTTGTGAGATTTTTCGTATCAAAATTTTTTTTAGTCTTTCATCTGTATCCATCTTTGATTAATTTTCCAAATAAAAATTTATAAAATTTTCACTTTGTTCAGAGTCAGCCTACTTCTGGCAACAAATGTCAAATGGTGCAGTGCGCAGTGCGATGCAGTGTTTTAGAAATAAGCCTACTTTATGCAGTGCTGTGCAGTGCAGTCAATGTGGGTTGCCACGTTTAATCACACAGGCTCTAAATTGCACTGCACTGCATCTCACTGTAGTTTAGGCTTTATGGACAGATTAAAATGGATTTATCAATGAATAACAAGAGCGAAAATTTCAAAATAGAATTCACTTCAGTCCAAGTTTTGCATGAAAAAACAATGTAAGTCTATGAGATTTTTGCATTATTTGGTTCATGTATTAAATCGTTTCGATTCTATTAGAGTAAAGCTGCATTCAAATCGGACGTGTTAATCATTCTTTAATAATTTATCAGAGTTGCTGATTAAATAATTCTTGTTTTACTGGTGTAAATGCAATGAGCAATATGCGCAGAAATTTATGTGGCCTTTTGATTGATTGAATCAAGACTGAAGGATGATTACAACGTGCAGTGTGAATGCAGCCTTACTTTGCTTGTTCATGGTCATACATACCTACATGAAATGCGAAAAATGGAGCAAATAAGGCAAAATGTTCGCATTAAGCTTCCAAAAGAATGGAGCGATCATGTTAGAACTTCACGCCATAGCCCATCACCATTCACTGTAATTGAATGTAAAAGAAATAATTTGATAGCCTAGACAAAGCACCTTAGTAATATTCATAAAAGAAAAGTCGTTTACGCATTTCGGCCAATCTCTGAATTATTAATTTCTAAGGATTATCCTACTACGATATAGCTAAGAAAATCATATAATGGTCCATGGGAGACTTCTATCGTAAGAAAAAAAAAATTGTCATAGTACATCGTCAAACTTATACGAGAAAATCATGGCAATATCTTCAGAAAAATACAACGATTTGCATGAAGGCTTTAAAAAATACTGTGAATGTGTGGCACAGACATTTTTCGAAGGACTACCTCATTCGGACCACACTAGAGATTATGAATAAAAAAGCCTATTTTAACTATTGAAGTATCATCTGAAAAGTACTTCAGTTAAACTGTTTTCAACAATATGTTTTTTTGGACTTCATTGATTTTTCTTTTTATGAAATGTAGTTTTGTTGAAACACTTAAAATATTATTTATTGCGAACAAACTATTTTGTTATTTTATTAAAGATACTTATTTAAATTTTTCTTTTCTTCCAAATTTTTTTAAAAATTTACGTAAATTGTCCTTCACACCTGAATTATAGGTCATGAAACTTTTAACATTAAATATCTCATTTTCAAGTTAATGTGACTTACCTTGTTCTTGCTCCGTACACTCCATATATATTTATATACCTTGGTGATATATTAGACGAAGTAGGCATGTTCTGCAGATAAAGTAGGCATGTGCTGTATGTATGTTTGCAATTGGAGGCGAAAATTGTTTAAAAAGTTCATTCGCAAAAGATAATGGCCTACTTTCTGCCACTGAACTTTTTCGCTGGATATGCATACGAAAAAGTGCAAAAAACGTAAAAATGGCTACATTTTGGCTAGAGAGTGTCATAGGTCATTTTAAAGTGAAACATTTCGGGTTTTTAGTCTAATATGAAAACTTGGTGTTGATGGCGTACTTTTGCTAAAAATAGTAGTTATAAAAAACCCGGGTTAAAATTTCGACATTTTAACTTTGTTGACCCATAACTTCAAAACGGAGAGGAGGAGGAGAATAATTTAATACCATTAGAAAGGTCCAACGATTATCAATCTAATAAATTTGGAATTGTTATCATCAGTTGGAACGTTCAGGGTGATTTTAAAAAATATCCAAATATCGTAAAGTCTCGTTATCTCGGAAACCGTTAGGATTTCCCCCACCACTCGTATAATTTTTTGCTTGGCTAATCATGACCTAATCATAGCCCTCGTGTCCACACCATACGGGTCAGGATATAAAAACATTTTTTTTAATTTGTAAGTAGTTATAGATGTATTTTTGTGAAACTTTCTATTTTTTGTACTCCTTGATCCCGTGTGATCCCATGTTTAAATTTTAATGTTTTGGTATATAATATAAGGTAAGAAATAAATAAAAGTGAAAAAAATTAATAGTCGTCTTCCAGGATATTTAAGGATGAAGAAGATAATCCTTATTCTTGATATCCTTTACCGCACATATTTTAAATACGCTATTTTTTTTCTAGATATCTTGAAACCATATCTTTCTAATGAATCATATTTCACTGTTCTGGAATGAACACAAACATTTATATGAATTTTTAAAGAAGGCCAGGATAGAATTTTTGCTTTCAGAAACTCTCCAAGCATGTGAAATTTCAACAAAATTAGTAATGGTCATGTCACAGTTTCTGTGATTTTTGGTCGATTTCCTATGGAATGACCTTAACAAACCCTAACTATTAATTTTAAATTTAATTTTAATTAAATAAGACAAAACAAGGCGCCGTTTAAGTTCAGGTATGGGATCAGAAATAGAAGATCAACCATGGCTCAAAACGTAATAGGTTTTGTGTCTCGTCCTTTAACCTTACACATAATCCTGCTTAGGTTAAGAATTCTCCATAGTTTAAAAGTTATTGGTATTTTTTCAAAACACGTGATCAAAGTCAATAATATAATTATTCTAATGACATTTATTGCGCACTAACTATTTAACTTTTAAATTAAGTATGTTCCAAGTAACTACTGATAACAACTAATTTAAATTGCTCAAATACTTGACAGCACTGGAAACATTTCCTAGTTCGTTTTATGATTGTCTTTGATATGCCTGTTCGTTGCATTTTCCGCCTTAATTTTCGTGATAAAACCAGAATGTAGTAGTAGTACTTGCTACAACAATCTGATTAGTGCACCTTGAAATTTCACGGATATTTATATTAGGATTGCTTCTGATCAAATTTAATATAGTATCGTCTTCACCTCTGGGTCTGGCAGATCCCAACTCGCGGACATATCCATTCGCGGATAATTTATTATGAAGGGTGGAAAATAATCCACGATACGAGGTCGTTTTCGAGGATACGTGTATTAGCTGCAAAATCAATTCCGACTACTGGTATGTAAAAAAGCACTCACAATTTTTCACAAATTTCACAAGTGAAGAAATTTCGCCAGCCGGAACTCCTACATAAAGCTGAAATACCACTCTTTACCTGTAGAGAATTATTTACCTATGCAAGATTTTTTCTGTTAATTATATTTTCTCTTTTCCACATTTCGCGTTTCTAGAAGAGGCCACTATTGGCCACTCACACCTTATACGTGAGGTTCGACATTGTTTTATTTAATAACCAGAGATTAAAATTAATAGTGTAAAATTTGTTATTAACTGTCCTAAACGTAAATCTTTAAATATTGAAGTGGGTTTCAACCCGATTTTTTTTTTTGTTTAAGTGCTTAGTTTTGCCACCATTATAAAAAAAAATTAATTTCGAAATAATTTCGTTCAAGTATGGGCGAGGTATGTTGCAAGACATCTTTTCCTGTATCTCGTGGAGTCTTGGAGCTAAGCTAATAATGTTGGATTTATCTGAAAGGTAACAGATTACAGATATTTTCTATGGATATGGAGCAGACAGAGAGATTTTAGACCATCAAAGAAGATAATTTTTCGAAGAGACAAACATTTTTGAAGTTATATTGTTAATTTTTTACTTATCTATAAACTTTTTTAAAAGCACGTTATTTTTATTGTATATGAAAGCTAATAGTACTTAATACGAATAAAACAAGACTAAAATAGCGGTTCAGTAAGCAAAACGAGCTGAGTTCCAGCCAAAGAAGCGTTGCAAGGGGCATATTTTCGAAAAAAATCTGAAGTCCCCTGCAATTTCGAAAATAACATGAATTCGAAAAAAAATGATATAACATTTTCGATTGCAAATCACCTCATCTTTTAGGGTTTTTAGTATTGTATACTCAAACTGGAAACCCTGTATATCATGCGGACGATATATCTTACTATAGTATAGTACAGGGCTGGTCAACCTTTCCGGAACCAAGGGCACAATTAAAAATGTGCATGAACGTTGCGGGCGCAACAATATGTAATGACGTCATATATGTTTATTGTTACAGTTATTTTCAATTTTTTTTTAATATAATTTGTGTCTTTTTTAATTTTGATTCCTTTTGATTTATTTTATAGGTTAAAATACCATTTTATTGAACGAAATTTATTACATAATGCATGAAAAACTCTTATTCGTTAATGAGAGGGTTTGGCCTGTATTTCTTGACATAAATTTTCAAAATCAGGACAGTAATTTGATACTGTTATTCTTATTTTTGATGCATTGCATTGAAGAAATGTGGGTTCACTTAAGTAAGTCGATTCATAACAGGATTTTAGCTTCAGTGCAGAATTTTTTAATATTGGATATAATACCTGCTTGACCTAATTTCCAAAATTCCTTGTCCATGTTCATTACTTTTAAAGCGATAAGATTTTGTAATTCTACAATTTCCAGTTCGAAATTTTCTAAATTTGTTGCATTCAATCCATTTATTTCCGCACTTAAAGTAGGTAGTAATGATCTTGAAAAAAAAATAAAATCGATTCCAAGTCGTCAAATTGATTAAATGGAAGATATAAATGGAATATTTAATCAATTTAACGACTTGGAATCGATTTTATTTTTCTTTCGAGAACTTATTATTTAATTTTGTTAGATAAAATCAACACACTTTCGAAAGTCTAAATGATCTTCTAGAAATATTTTCGAAATGTATGGAAAATGCGTCAAAGAATTATTTCAAAGTTCGAACTCTAAAGGTACTTACCATATCTACTAGATATTTATGTTTACCTTGTAGTTCAAGACTTAACTGATTTAATTTCTGACAAATATCAGCTAAGAAAACTAATTCACCTAGCCCATGAGGATTTTCAAGTTCGCTATAAATTTCCCCATTTTGCTAAAGAAATTCTTTCATTTCAATAATCAAATTAAGAAACCGGTCTAATACTTTACCTTTGCTAAGCCACCTTACTTTTGGGTAAGTTATTAAGTCTGGGAACTCAGCATCAACATCTCTCAATAGCTTTTAAGAAATTTGTTCTGTAATGGAGCCAGCTTTTAAAGAATTTATAATTTTTGTTATGAGGCCCAAAACGTGGCTGAATGACAGAACTTAAGCAGGATTTACATTATGATGACATGCATTTTTTACAGAAATTGTGAGGAAGATAGTTAATTGAAATTGAAATGCTGCCGAAGCAATCATTACAATACCTCACACGTTCGCTCCCCACTAGTTTTTATGGTAAAAATCGAAAACTGTCAAACTGTCTAATTGGAAATTTTCAAGTTTTTAATCGTTTTTTCGTAGATATTCAAAGACGGATCATGAAAGAAGTATAATTTTACAATTTCTAAAATATTGCATGAACGCACGAAGGAGCTCGAAGCAAAGGATGAGAGTACCTATATAGAAAAAAGTTTGTCGCAAAATATCAGGTGGTACTGTAATTCAGTTCTACAATCATAATTTTGTACGATAACGGAATTTTTATTTATTATTTATTTTGAATAGTAAACAAAAAATTCAGTAACTACTCTGCTAATATGTAAACATGAAAATAATTCCACTTCCACCGGTGAAGATAATTCCAGTCCGGTTCGTGTTCGCATGACGGATTATCTCAAAGGCGGCATAATTCTATAGCAAATTATAAAGGAGTGAATCTGTTGACGCACTGCTCAATGCTTGTGGTTGGAAAACAATATTTTCTATAAAGAAATAATTAAAAACTTTTAATTTCGAATTATTTAATTACAAACTCAAAACTTACTTTTATTTATTTCAACAAATAATTTCACTTGACTGATGTAACTATATATGTCATAAAATTATAGTTAGAGCAACACTATGGCAGCACGAGTAGTCGAAATTGACAAATTAACAACGTTTTAGTTTCAGTAACTATAAAAACTCCCTATGCTTGAGGTCTTTTTATGGTTCCGGACACGCACACAGTGACAAATCGATGTCCGGAAAAAATTCAGGACGCGTTTGCTTCTCTCGTCACTCATAAATAAATTTCCGTATACGATTTAGTATCTTCCTCACAATTTCTGTAAAAAATGCATGTCATCATAATGTAAATACTCCTTTAAGCACGCAGAACTTGATGATCTATTATGCAAAATTTGCAAATGCTTCATCATTTCTACATAAAGTAATAAATCCTTTATTTTTACCTATCATTGCTGGAACTTTTTATTGAATTTCTCATGTTTTAATTTAAAATGTTTTTCAATAATATACTTGATATTAGCACAGAAGAACACCACTATTTCCATTGACTTCCACAAAACAATATTCTTCTTCCCAATCTTTTTGGAAAATGTACGAACGGGGTCGTTTACTAGGATCTGCCCTAACTATACTGAATATTTTTTATTATTAAATTAAAAAGATAAATTATTTATATTTTTAACAAAAAATACACGAATTGGTTACAATAACTCTATTTCATAGTTACGATAAATGTATACAGCAAAAAACCTTTAATGTCAACACCCGCATGACAATAACTGTCACTGACTAAGTGACGTGCGCGGCTCATAATAGATGGCAAAATGATCAGTAAGAATAAAATAAAAAAGATGGCACTGAAACACTATAGAATTCAATAAAATAATAATTTTTTGTAGTGGAACCCTTGTGTATAGAGCTCTATACACAAGGGTGGACCTAAGTACTTATATTTTATTATAAATAGAGTTATTTAATATGCCAATAAATAATTGCTTGATAATTTCAATTAATAAATAAGTAATACGTAATTTCAAGAAAATTCTGGTTGAAAGTGGGATCATGAAATTAAGTGGAAATAAAAAATACTTTAATTTATCGGGAGTCGTATAGTGATCGCATAATAACGCGTGCAAAAACGATGAGACAGAAGCTGACGAATGGAAATGAAACTTAACAAACGGCGTGTTATTCTGTGAATTTCCATTATGAAGAACACTTGTCCGCGTCTTTGCATAATGCTGAAATATGCTGGCTTATTCACATTCTAGTTAGCCCTTAATTTTGAATTCACTAAATTAGGAAGGTACTTTGTAAAACTGTAGGTAAGGTAGAGTTTATAGATAATTATTTTTATAAATTGTCGCAATACTCAGGCTTTATCTGAATAATACGCAGCTCCTGCATAATTGTATGCACGATGAAAGTACCTATTGTACCACTTGTTTTGTAATTGATCCTTCATATAACGGTGGAGTGAGTGGTGCTTTGGTGAAACTTGTAATATTATATATACATTTATATTTTTATTTTGTATTTATTATTAAAACATTATTAAGTAATCTTAACTGTAATCCCGAAAGATTTAAATTCGGATCTATTTGAGTTGAGCTGTCCTCGTACCGCACTTCCTTCATAACCCCCTCCATGAGGTAGAATGAGATTTTTCGAATGAAGGGATTGTTTCTCTCATTTATTCGGACACGATCAATCTTTCTCAAGTAAGTCAGTATAGCGGCGATATCATCCCTGCTAAGGAGAAGATCATTGCCAGATATAAGTTACTTATTATGAGTCACGGGAATTCGACTCATTTGTTACAATTATAATCAAATAATATACAAAGTATCACGTTCATTGGTTTCCGGCCGTGAAAATTCTATTTTCGGCCAAGAGCGCGTCTATTACTGGTCACAGTGTTATCTTTCAAAGTGCAAAAAAATTATAAAATTAAAATTTTCAAAATACATATATCATTCTAGAGAAACAACAGTTAATTTTCTTGAAGTAAAACCACGGACCGAACCAGTTATATCTTTTTACGAAAAAAGCCAACTTTACTTGATATTCCTGACCGATAATAATTTGAAGTTAAAAAAACTAAGCTGGAAAGGCTTTTTATTTTATCTGGCAAAAATAAAAAGGCAGCTTGGCTAGAACAAATAAAAAGCTTCAAAACTGTTACCGGCCAGGAATAACAAGTAAATTAAACTATTTTCGTAAAAATCCATAACTGATTCGGTCCCTGAAAATAAGAAGCCAGCTTGGCTTCCGACTTCAAAACCTGTTACTTCCAGTAAAAATAAAATTCCTTTCCAGCTTAATTTTTTTAGCTTTTTTTTTATAAAAAGTTAGGTTTTCAAAAGCTTTACAGGAATCGAAACGGGTTCTACGAGACATCTTTTGGAATATTCCACTAAATTCCACGATCATGATTTAGCCCAGCTATTTTTATACCCTACATGAAATCTATAGGGGTATACTAAGTTTGTCATTCCGTTTGTAACTTTAAAAAACAAAGTAAAATTAAGTTCGAAAATGAGACAAATCGGGCAACTCCTTCGTGGGGTTGCCATATAAAAATTTCGTTTTCCGCTATATATTGGACACTGCCTGAGAATGCGTCGATGTAGAGAGCTGAAATTTCGTACATGGTGTTTTACTACATTAGCAAATAAAAAGTCAAAAATGGACTAAATAGGGCTACTCCTTCTTGGTGTTGCCATATAAAAATTTAGGTTTTTTAAGTATACTTTGAAAACGATCAGTGCAAGACATTTTTATTGTACTAAAAACTTCTTCAGAATACGAAATCTTATAAAATTGGTTATAATCATTTTTTCTGTCCGACAAACCGTTCTAGAAATATATGCGAAAAACAAATTCAAAAATCAAACTTGAATAGATCGGTGACCATACGAAATTTAATACGGGCATTCATCCAGGGTATCATAAGAATTGGTCTTAGACCAATTCTAGCTTTTTGACTTGTTATTTAAAATTTTCAAAATACCACTTATTTTCGATCCCTGAAAAACACAAAACAGAATTCAAGTTTGGTTACATTTTCGCACTTCCAGTGCTAGACTTGAAAAAATATGAAAACTACACTGTCAGGAGTGAGCACTTATTGTCAATATTTAGAAATACTTAGACAACAAACCAGTTTTTCTAATGCGTCATTTCAACGGGTTGCAATGTGTAAGTCGTTTATAAATAATTTATTAAAATTTAAATGTAGCTGGTATGGGATATTAAAATATGTTTTCTTCTTTTCATCAACATTTCCCGTTATATTTCAAGGCTTCTTCAGGGCTATAAAAATACATAATAAAGAATTCATTAGACAACAGTAAGACACTAAAATTATCTATCAATTACGTCAAGAAATTATCAATAGGAATTATTATAATAATTATTAAAATTACACTTTAAATAAATAATAAATATAATTGCATTTTTGATAAGATAAAAGGAGTAAACATAAAGAAAATAAAAACTCTAGAAAATAAATATGGCAAGATAGATATTAAGGACTGTGAAAAATTCATACACAATTACACCGATATTGAAATACAAATAGAAGGTAAGAGAATTCTAGCAGTGGGACCAACTGTCTATTGCTCTTACAAAAAAAGAAGTCTCTATACCTAATATCATTAAAGACATTGAATATAATATATTGAAAACAGATAATACATTCCAAGATAAAGGTAACATGAGAAATAAAGCTGTTAATATTATAACCAATTTTTATAATAATATCAATAGTTTTGACAAATACGATAACTTGATAAAAGATTACAATAGAAAAAAAGTTATGTTAAAAATATTGGTGATATATACTTAACAGTGATAAAGGCAATTCTATAGTAATTATGTATAAACAAGAATATATCACAACTATGAACAGATTTTTAGAAGATACCAATCTATATAAAATAATTGAGAAAGATCCGACATCTAAATTTCAGAACACAGCTTCAGTTTTAATTAATAAATTACACACACATCATTATATTTTACAAGAACAATGGAATAGAATGAAAAAATTAGATTCTGTCCCACCGAAATTGTGTGGTATTAGAAAAACTCATAAAGACTAGCTATAAGACCGGTGGTCTCTTGTATTAACACACCAGCTTAGAATTTGGCAATATTTCTTCATAACAGCTTAACTCCTTATAGTAAGACTTTTAAGTTTAATGTAACCAATTCTATACAGGACGTACATAGTATCCGTGACTTCATATTATCCACTGATTCTATTTTGATTCCTCTTTACGTGATATCATTATTTATCAACATCTCTAAAGACCTGTTTATGCGCATAGTTGTCCACTCCAACGATATTTCAATATACGGATTTAGAATTAGATATACTCCTAGAAGTAACCGAGTTTTTGTCCAATAGTATCTACTTCAAATTCAATAATAATGTGTACGAACAATTAGATTGAACAGAGCTATGTGTAATCCTGCTAGCCCATGTATTCCCAACATAGTCATGCAGGAACTACTTAATAAAACATACCCTACAGAAACTGGAATTTTCCGTACCTTTCTTCAAGCTGTTGATGATTCTGTTTTAGCAGTAGTTAAGGATAAAGTAGACATGGTGGTGAACAAGTTGAATGATTTTATCGAGAAACTGTAATTTTCAATTTGAAAGAAAGTCAGATAATAGATTACCATTTCTAGATGTGTGCCTAATTAGGAAAGATTAGATACTGATTGGTATATGAAACGCACAAGTTCTGGTAGAATATTGAATTTTCTCTCGGATTGTCCTCTACATTAAAAACGAAACGTGTTTTTGAATTGTTGAATAAGATTTATAATGTATGCTCACAACATTATGTAAAAAAATATTATAAAAATTAAGTCAATTCTACTAATGAATAACTACCCCAAATTTTTCATTAATAGAGTAATTAATCAATATGATGCAACGAATACAAACATCCACACGTTGATACAACTAATAATCTACAGATTCAAAATAAAAAAAATATTAGACTAACGTTTATGACACCGATCTCTTACAAAGTAAAAGACTTAATGTCCTCGTATTCTAATAATATATCTGCAGGTATTTTCTATAATACGAAGAAAGTTCATAATCTATTCACCAGACGTAAAGATCGGGATTCATCTGAATTACAGTCTGATGTGGTAATTGAAAGTCATGTGAAGCATGTTATATTGGTCAGACTAAACAACTATTAAAGAAAAGGCTATACCAACACGGGTATGATTGCAGAACTACCAACAGTCACAAAAATGAGATGACAACCCTAGACAAGCACCATTTCGAAGAGAGAGACCATGTTTTTGATTTTGATAATACAAACATCGTGGACTATGAAAATATTTGGTACAAACTGAGGAAATGGAACGCATCCTAGACTAGTTACATAACTAGTTACGGTAACAATGGAAGTAGTTACGTGTTGTATTATAACTTGCATTACTTTTAGCATTGCTTGTCATTGCCGGAAACTTCGTTTACAATGTAGACTTTTCAACTAGTTATTGGACCAGTTATTGCGAACTAGTTATTGGACCAGTTATTGCGAACTAGTTATATAGCCATTCCCATAACGTTTTAAATAAAAGTGTAAATAACAATGGCAAATAGTTTCACAAATTTTATTTATTTCTTTCTTCCTAGTTTAATTTATACATATGATTAAAATCAAAAAATGTATGTACATATATTCTTAAAAAAAAACAGTTCATGATAAAATCCAATCACAGGTGTAAATCAAACTTACGCGTACACGTCTGATCACTGAACTACTTTAAATTACAGCTGCCCGATTCCAAACGGCAACAAGAAAATGAATCATAACAAAATTCCCGAAGTTAAACGGATACTTCCCATATTACATTTTCGAATACACGTAGTGCAGAGTGACGTAATATATGGAGAGTAACGTATAACGTAATTTATTATCATTTGCAGTTCAGAATAAAGTTACTGGTAACTACTTAAGTAACGAGTTTCGGACAACTATGGTCTTTTGTAGCTAGAGACCAGAGCTCTAAAATACTCATTATTTAATGGATTTAATACCTCTTAATTATCAATACCGAGTATTTAAGAATTGGCAATTCCCAGTAATAAGCCTCCTGTACTGAAATTAAAATTTTACAGTCCCATTCCTGGAATGGCAAGTAATTCCTACCTTAAAATACCGGAAAGTAATTGAATTTGCGATTCCTACAATTTCCCAAAAGTATTTAAAAAGTATTTGGCTATTACTATATAATTCCTTTGAATTCATTTCAAATACTTTCAATTACTTTTAATTACTTTAACAACTTCAGTATTAAACATGAATTATGAAATGAACTAGATCAATTGTCTTTCTAATTTTATTGTAAAAAATTTTTTTCGCTGTTTTCCATGTTCTCAAGGTGCAATAAATAAGTAGTTTTGAGAAGTACGTTTGCTTTAAAAAAACCGATAGAAATTATAACTTAACCGAAAGTGGTAAGTATATTTAAAAACTTATCAAACAAATTAGAAATTAAATACTTAGTAATTGCACAATTATCTACATATAACACGATGAATCCAATCAACAATTAAATGGAGGTGGCTTAAGTGAATTCGACGATCACAGCATAAACGAAGCTAATATTGGTAAACAAAAGGATAAAATTTATAAGAGAGCAGAGACGGATACAAATGAAAACGAACTTTAAACTGGAAATATAAATATGCAGAAAAAAGATATAATAAATGAAATGTGAAGGAATTGCAAAAATAAAACATTAACTGAAATTGTTTTTGTAATTTTTTATTTTTTAAATCACTTGCAGCTTTTAAGACGATTAAAATTTAATTGATTAATTAATTTAATTAATTCTCTAAGAGTGTGGATGGGCACGTCGACATAGGTACCGATTTTTCAGTTCTGATTGAAGTAACACATATTAGACAAAATTACTCATATGTATCCTGACACTGAAGTGGGTATTTGGAGCAAGTATCTGCGACTTAAACAATCTGCACTAAAGTACAGGACATCATTTCCTTCATCAGGCGCAGTAGAGGGATTATTTTCCATAACGGGCTTAATCAACCATGCTTAAAGACAGACTCTTAGTCATTTTTCTTTTAAAAAATTAGTCTAAACTAAGGGCAAACTGGAATTTTGGGAAAATAAAAAATTAATTGAATTGGTTTTAATACACACAGAGAAAAAAGGTAAACTGAAATTGTAATTTTTACTTTGAAAAAGTGGAAATCATTGCCAAAAAAATTAGGTTTAAAAACTGTGAATAACTATTTGATGAGCCATTTCTACTAAAATAAAGTGCATTTAACTAAGTGTAACTATTGCTTTCTATGTAATTGCAAATTTAAATATGAAAAAGTAGCAAACAGTAAATATTTTTCTAGAGTGTGACTTTGTATTTTTTTACCTCTGGCTTACAATTTTTTTAAAGCAAACGTACTTCTCCAAACTACTTAATTTTATTGAACCTTGAGAGCATGGAAAGCAGGGAAAGGTTCTTTTTTACAATAGAATTAAAAAGACAGTTGATCTAGTTCATTTCATAATTCATGTTTAATAATGAAATTGTAAAAGTAATGAAAAGTAATTGAAAGTATTTGAAAAGAATTGACAGGAATTATATAGTACTAATAGCCAAATACTTTTTAAATACTTTTGGGAATTTGTAGGTATTTTTGTAATGGTATCGCAAATTCAATTACTTTCCGGTATTTCAAAGTATTACTTGCCATTCCAGGAATGGGACAATAAAATTTTAATTCCAGTACAGGAGGCTTATAACAGGGAATTCCCAATTTTTAAATACTCGGTATTGGCAATGATACTCGAATTTTACAGCTCTGCTAGAGACATAACTAGTTCTTTTGGCAACGCGTTGCTGTAGTGAAATGATACACATACATCTCAATGACAACATTAATTTTCGGACTGATACTTTAAACTTAAATCCAGCCTATTGGACACTATTAAACTCATACAAAAACACTATAATGAATGATGATAAAAGAGATTGATGTTATCCTAGTTTTGATAAAGTCTTACTCCTACTTTGTTATACTAGTACTAGACTATCTGTTTTCCTGTATTTTTATCTAGGATGCTATCTGATAGCCGTAAAATTGTTTAGATTTTTTGGATGCTCCTTACAATTTTGTTTTAATGTGTAATTTTAATAATAATTATTATAATTACTATTGATAATTTCTTGAGGAAATTGATAGATAATTTTAGTGTCTTACTGTTGTGAAATGAATTCTTTATTATGTTTTTTTGTAGCCCTGAAGAAGTGTTGAAATATAACGGGAAATGTTGGTGAAAAGAAGAAAATTTGTTTTAATATACCCAGCTACATTTAAATTATCAAATTCATCATAAATAATTTATTGTTGCGGTATTGTTGCCTATTTGATATGTATAACTATAGTTCCTATTATATATACATATGACTGCAAATATGCATATACATACAATAATATAATATTCATTCAAATGTTCCATTCAAATAGCGTCAAGCAATCGATTTTCCCATTAACAAATACCTATCTAGACGACAGAGTTTTCATACAAAGAAATCCAATTACTCCTCAATTAGGTACATGCTAGCCACTACTCTCCTTCATTTAATATCATAACTCTTGTGGCAAATTGTGCACACCACGTCCAAGCCAACATTTTTAAAATAAGAAGCCAAAGAGCATATCAATTTATCAGTAAATCTGTATGAATTAATCTTGCAAGAATAAAATAAATTATCATGTCTCTGGCAACACAACTGTGTCTACACATCTATTACCTGATAAACGCACGCAGCACCACCCTGCACCCCTCTTAAATTGAATCAATTAATGCCAACGAATAATATTGTCCCTGATATAGCGACCTCTTGTGTAAACGAAAGTCCCATAATTCGCCCATTCCTCAAACTCACATCCACAACTTCTACTTCTACCTGAATTTAAGGGTTGCTCCAAGGGGGATAGACCGCCGCCCACCTCTCTCTATACAAGTACGGATGTTTGTAGTCCTTTGGAATCACGAGGCAACAGTAGCTTAGCGCCACACCGTGCTATTTAGCGAGCAGCCTTCTTGCCAGACCTATCTACCTATAGTCTACCTACCGTACCGCATAATCCATGGCTTCGATACATTCTATCGATTAGGGCGAGAGTTCAAATCGCTTATTAGAGTTAATGTGGTGATACGCTTGGGCTCTAGCTCTACCACCCGATCCAGAAGATTGCGGAGGAGAGGAAGAGAAGGAGGAAATTTGATAAATAACAATGTGAGCAATTACCAAGTATGTAAGCTAAAAGTTTCCCCTTTGTCCGATTCAGCTGCTATAAGTGAATCCCCTGGCCCACGCGGGGATAGGGCCGTATATTCATTAATCAAGAAGCAGCTCGCCATCTCCTTGTTAAATAGGCGCACATTTACCAAGTACTTAAAAGCAATTTATAAATAGGTTTTATTTCTGACAAATATACCCAACCCAACCCGCACTCAAAGATTAGATTTTCTCATCGCAAGCAATGAGTATATAGTCTCGCGTTCGTGCGATGATGAAACCCACACAGCGAAAAACTCCCACCCGCGCCATCGTTTAAATTGCTTACGATCAAATGGGAGCGGGCGCGCCGGGAAAGTAGGATTCACTGAAACTGAATGTCTATTTCATTTGTGGATTTAATTTGACCTCATGCATCTGTTCCTGTTTCACTTGCAGACGACCAATTACCTCACTTACAGTTTCAATTATTACGAGTACAGTGAGCGTCACTTTTAACGTTCCCAGCTTAGAGGTCTTTATGGTCTCTTGAGATTTTAGTAGATTGATGGATAGTTATTTTATTAGAAGTCAGTTACTTTTTTTTTGCTCTTATTTACCCTTTATAGTTTGCTGGTAAGCATACTTACTACTTTTGATTTATGACGTGTTTTTCTTTTTGTTGGGTGTTTTATTTCCAAGAAAATCACAGCTTAAATCTCCACTGATTTTGCTGCATTTTGTAGAAGTTATAGAGCGTAAGAATAGTATTCATTCGCTGTGAGATGAAAGTTGAAGTGGTAAGAATGCTTACCAGTAAATGTTGATGGATGTAATTATTTTTAAAAGTGAGTGAATTATAAGAGAACACTAAAATCATGACGTCTACAAAGAAGTAAGTACTAATTAATATGATTGCAGTAAAAATCAATTTTTTTTTGTTCATATGTATAATTTGTATTATATACCTATTTATTGATTGAGGAGTGAGGTTGAGGTCACTTACGAGGCTCTGGAACGTGGCTATAACAGGCCCATTGTTCACCCTCCAGACTTATGAGCAATTGCTCATAGGTCTCAACCGGATGCTCTTATGAATTTAAGTATTGGCTTGCAGCCCTTCTTCATGTAGCTCGTGTAGGAGGTTTGAGCCAAGGAATCTGTAATGCTTTTTCGAGAAAGCCGGACAGTGACAAAGAAAGTCAGTTACCGTCTTGGGTTCCTCTGCGCATCCCCTACAGCTTACATATAGATCAGTAACAAGCCCCAACCTGTGTAGATGACCCCTGAGACGTGAGTGCTCAGCAGCGTTGCCATATTTTTTTTAAAGAAAACTGTAACAAACAGAAAAAAAACTGTTTTTTCGAACAAAAAACTGTCATTGAAAAAAAGATAGCTTCTTCTTAGTTTAAGTATCATTTTTATTATATACGTACTCAGACCATAATAGATATTACAAAAATCACACTTCTTGTAAGAAAAATCACAAAAATTATTAAACTCATAGGTACATTTCTATTACCACAAAAAGCCTCCTTGGCATAACATATTGCTAACTAAAACTTGAATACGTAGTAGAATATAATTATTAATTATTTTGCATAAATCTTTGTCGAATTTTTTAACATTTCGTTAGAATGTTTAAAATTTGTGCAATCTGAATTTTTCTTTTTATACCCTAGATGAAATCTATAGGGTATACTAAGTTTGTCATTCCGTTTGTAACGCACAGAAATAATGATGGTAGAGCAAAATAGATTGGACACCCCCGCATAAAATTAAAAGTTATTTTGATTTTTGCATGTCCGTCTGTCCGTCCGTCCGTCCGTCCGTCCGTCCGTCCGTGCGCACGATAACTCGAGAGCGCGTTCACTTAGAAAGCTGAAATTTTGTAAACGGCCATTAAAAAAAAAATGTAAAATTAGGTTCGAAAATGAGACAAATCGGGCAACGCCTTCGTGGGGTTGCCATACAAAAATTTCGTTTTCCACGATATATTTGGACACTACCTGAGAACACGTCGCCATAGAAAGCTGAAATTTGGTACATTGTGTTTTCATAGTAATAGCAAATAAAATGTCTAAAATGGACTATATTGGGCAACCCCTTCTTGGTGTTGCCATAAAAAAATTTAGGTTTTTTTACATATATTTTGAAAACGATCAGTCCTAGACATTTTTATTGTACTAAAAACTCCTTCAGTATTAGAAATCCTATAAAATTGGGTATAATCATTTTTTCTGTCCGACGAGCCGTTCTAGAAATATATGCGCGAAACCAATGCAAAAAATCAAAATTGCTCAAATGGGTGACCGTACGAGATTTCATACGGGCATTCATCTAGATTCTAGGGTATCATAAGAATTGGTCTTAGACCAATTCTAGGTTTTTCACTTGTTTAAATAATCTTTCGTCCTTAAAATTCCACACAATGTGGTTACCTCTAGCCTGTTCCGAATTTTCGTTTTATTAATATTGATTTGCGAGAAAATTCTCTCTAGATTTGCTGTAGCTACAGGGATTGACAAAACTGCTGACACCAGTTTTTTCAACAAAGGAAAACACATAGATCCATTGCTGCACTTTAAATTAAAAATTGTTTCCCAAAACTTTTCTTGAACAAAATTAATATGACGCAGTTCACGCCACCCAATGGAAGACGATATTAACAGTTTATAGATGAGATGACAGATAAATCAGAAAAAAATGACATTCCAGGATTGCCGTTTAAACTAATTTTGAAACGAGCGGAATTGAAGCAGAATATCTGAGCTTTAAAAGTTATACAATAGGTCTGTTTTTGTAAAATTATTAAGCAATTATAAAAAATTACTTTTTGTCTACAAAAACTGTAAAAAACTGTCAAATTTGGCGGATAACTGGGGAAAATTGGAAATCTCCACAGCTACCAAAAAAACTGTCATTTACGGGAATAACTGTCAATATGGCAATGCTGGTGCTCAGTGAGAATTAGCACCAGGGTTTTCAAGGTTGCCTTGTTTAGCCCCAGTAGCTTTATAATTGTTTTTTTTTTTGGTTCGTTCTGTCCCACAGCTCCTTTGCAGTCGGTCCAAGCTGAGATATTAGAGACAAGGTGTTTTGGTGCTATCCCAATTGCGGAGGAGGAGACCGTAATTTTTTCTTAGAAATGCATAATAATTCTACCGAAACATTTTGTGTCTACGCGTCTCGTCTACGCTCATAAAAATTGTTGTCGCCCTCCAAAAGTGCATTTAAATTATAAGAAAAAAATTTCCAGTAAATTTCTAAGAAAAAATTGCGGTCTTCCCTACATCAGGTCGAGGCATTGTTGGTTTATATTGGAGCGAGGCGAGGCACTGCTCTCGGCCTCGGCCAATGCATAAAAATTGGAAGGAAGCAATATCCAGTAAATTTCTAAGAAAAAATAGCTGTCTTCCCTTCATCGTGTCGTGGCAATTGTGATTTTGTATGGAACGAGGAATTGCTGGCCTACGCTTTGAGCACTTCATCAAGTGCCAAGTCGAGGCATCGTCGAGGCATCGTTAATTTTATATTCTAGAAAAGCGTTGCATATTTTTATTCTACGTTTCCAGTCTTTGTAGATAAACGCACCAATTCGCAGCCATTTAAAGAAATGCCATCCTTACAAGAAGGATTTTTAGTAGAATTTACTTAATGGCGATGTTAAAACTTTTGTAGTACATTAGTAAGCTAAATATTTATCTTTTAATTTAAATTAAGAACTCAAAACATTTATCTAGTCTGCAGAATAATTTAAGATATCAATGTATGCAGTAATCACCAGTTTGAGGCCAAATTGCGTCCCCCATGGGTCCAATTCGCGTCCAGGGGTAAAAACAAAAAATTATGAAAACTGCTTTTAGAAGGGGATGTTAAGTAAATGTTGCTTTGAAAAATATGACTTTATTAATTTTTTCGTTATTACAAATATAAAAGCCATTAAAAAATAAAAAGTTCTGATAAAATTCACAGTAATACAGTAACAGCATCTTTTAAGTTTTTTTGAAATTAATTATATAACATAATGGAATTCAACTTCAAACTTTTGCCTTAAAACTATATTTTAGTTCAACATACTTAAAGTTTTTAATTCAGAATATTACAGTCTTTTCTTTGTTTTGTACTTATCAAACTTATATAATAGCTATCTACTTTATGTATGTAAATGAATAAAATATAAAAAAAACTATGAAATTCAAAGTTTTATAACAAATAAAATATAATTTGATTTTAACTATGGTGAAAACTGAAAATCATTAAAAAACCTGGTTAAACAACCGATAATTAAAATACCCTTAGGAACAATATATACATTTAAAAATTGAGCCTATTGCTTCATTGTATGAGCTAAAATGGGTACATTTGAGATGAAACCATCGGAGACATTCATCACAGTCAACGTTTTTCAAATTATCGTCCTCGACATCACTGACAAGTTGTTTGCACAGCTTTCCTTTCCTGTTTTTTTCTTAACATTTTCCTTGTCCTTCTTTTTCTTTGGTAGATAGTAATAATTCCCTTTCCTTTTTTCATGCCAAACGTTCTTGTTTCCTCTTTTCTATGTGCTCGATTTTCCTCTTCTTAGCCTCGGCCTTTTCTTTTATCATTTCCTGCCACTTAACAGAAGATATTGCAGATGGAACTTTTTCGTTTATTTTTTCTGTTTTCCGGAGTTTGCTGTAAATATGTTTCTGGATTGGTAAAGTTAGATGTTTAGATACTACTGGTGAACATGATGTAGAGCTAGATTGTTTTGCAATCGGAGTAGAGGTGGATGATCCTAAGTACACGAATCTTGTGTTGGTGTCGCTTGAAGTACAAGGGTCTTCCCAAATATCGTTCAGCATGTATTGAAGTTTAGGTGAGCTATCTGTACCCCCAATATCCTGATCCATAGCTGGAGAAGGTGTTTGAATGCTTGGGGTCTCTTTTATAAGTGAGCCATCTTCCTCTAAAGCATAACTGCCAGCATCAAGCAATTTAAGACAAGTGTTTGATACATCTACAACAATGTCGTTAATTCAATTCTTTGCATTTTGAATTTCTTTTATTATAACAACGCTGTCAATTCCATGTTTTGGCAATTTTGGTCTTATTTTTGTTATAACCTCCTCCGCGATGTCGTAAATATTTTTGTTTCTTGATTCGCTCGAATAATCTTCGCTCTCCCTGACAAGGCCTTGTAAATTGTCTCTTATGCATTTGTTATACTCGACTGCATCAGGGTATAAGGGATAAAGCCCACATTTCCAGAAACAATTTTGTATACTTGAGGGAAGCGTTGCCATTTTCAAAATGGTAGCGAGTAATGCACAAAAAGTCGACTTCGTTTGGTATTGGGAGGAAGAGCGTATAAAATTATCCCGTTTGCGAAACAAAACTCGCTTAGCTCCAACGTTAAATGGGACTTGTGGCCATCAACAAAAATTATCACAGGTTTTTGAATTCGTTCGTTATTAGCCATGTATTTACCCCATTCGTGATATATTCGAAGAATACGTCGCTTCTCATCCAGCCTGACTCGGAACGACCTAAAAACCAGTGCTTTGGTATGATATTGACTACATCCCTAGGTGGTCGTAAGTAGGGGAATACAACCATGGGCACGAATGTTTCGGCACTTGCGGTAAATACCAATAGATCCGTGATGGTTCCTTTCTCACGTCCTGGTTGAATTTTATATTATTATATTTTATTTTGTGGATCCTTTTGGGGCCAACACTCTTCCAGTTTTTGGGAAAGAGAAAAACTAGTATTAAATGGAGTTTAATACTCGTCTTGGATCTTTGAAGATGTCTTCTGCATTCACCTCCTTTATATAGTTTTGGAGCTCATCAAACCATTTTCGGATAACCTCCTCAGAAATCGCAGCTCTAGCTTTAGTTAGGCCTTCGGGAATTCGATGAGCAAGCTCTGGATTTCTTTTCAGGAAAAGATTATACCATTTTCGTCCTGGTCGCCCATTTTTAAAGGAAGTAATCCTGACATCGTCTTGCACAATTTTTCGAACAGTGTTCAAAAGGTTATCGGGACTTAACGGAAACCCACATTTGGCCAATGACTAGTTTTTTTTTCTTCGGCTTCTGTTTGTGGTCCAGGTTTTTCTATACTTTCGGGACGCCTTCCAGACAACTTATCCTGCAGTGTTATTCTTGGAATGTTATATCTCCTGCCAGCTACTCTCATAGATAATTTTCCTTGCCGAATGCCCGACAATGCTTCATTCAGCGTCGCAGCAGTATATCCCTCCATGTTTTCTTATCTGCAATGCATTAAACCATACTAATTAATAAAGTGCTTCTCGTAGACCGCAATTCAGATCAGGAGATAAAAAATTCAGTACTAATTTGCGGCCACCATTACACGTAAACTGGCTCATGATAGTAATCATATATCCATTTCGCGGCCACTAAAATTTATTGGTTATTTCGCAAATTAATTTAAATTTTATCCAATATTATCTTAACTTGAAATATATTTACTTAAAAAACTTCTTCACGAAATTAAAATTAAATAAAAAACGCATTCCCTTACCTTTTAAATTCACAGCACTATATGTTAAAAAACTACTCTTTACTGCACTTGCGCACTACTCACATGCCGATATCTAATGAACTGTAATCTGATGTCTCAGATTTAACTCAATGATCCTGTTGCTTACTTTAGGGGTAGTAGATATATATACGAACATAAGCGTACAGAAATATCTCCATTTTAAGGAAAATACGTCGTTTTATGGCATGTTTTAAAATAAAGTGGACGCGAATTGGGTAGTGGACGCGAATTGGTGCATTTACCCTATGCTATTAGTTTGTCTCTATGCCAGTACCCTGTTGTTCCGAGAGCTCAAGGTGGACTTACATTCCATGGAGGTTGTAAAAGGTTTTGCTAAGGCCTTGAGAACTGCTTGCCTGTCCGAGCATATTGCAATCTCCTTGTTCTCAGTGTCTTGAGTTAAGGAGATCCCTTCCCACTTTAAGGATGAGTTTTATTTTCGCCTCGAAAACCGTGACATTTTCTCAAAGTGTATTGTAATTTCCATGGGAGGTTCCTCGCAAAAAACGCCTGGCTCTAGGTTTCCTTCCCATTTGAAGCCATCTGTATGAAAGAGTTTGCCAATGGTTGAAGTACGGAATGTGATTTCTATTCTGTCCTATCTGGAATTTCTGTTTTAGAGATGCTTTTCAACATAGGTCCGACGAGGAGTGATCACTGTTCCTGTCTGTATTACATATTAGTTTGGCATTTGTAATAAGTATAAGAAGTATTTCTTCAACAATTGAGAATACAGTGATTTTCACATGCTTTTTGATGTCGTCATCTGACGACGCTAGAAGAATATATGCACATTTTTATTTTCCTCCATTAGACCTCTCCACTTTTTTTTCAAAGAAATTCTTTGCTTCTTCTACCTCTTCTCTAGAAATCTAGTTTGCAAGCTACTAATCGACAATTCTTTGAATTTTTCTGCCCAACTCGTATCAATTTTGGTGGAGTTTTCATGTCTATGATATTTACTCAGGCGTGCCACAATGCAGGTCTCTCTTTATTTTATTTGGATCTGTTTATTTCCAGATGTGTCACGTTAGGCGGTATGTTAGACTTATTAGCAGAAGATGGTGATTTTTATCGAACCCCCACAGTACGGTCGAAGAAGATGGATTTAATATAAATAACTGCAGAGGACAAAGAAATCAACCAAAGAAGAAACTATGCGAATTAGCGGAGGTAAATCTAAGCAACTTGACCCATTTCCTTTCATTGTCAATGAAGTAGTTGGGAAATGACTGCTGTTCAATATTTCTAGCTGCTTTTGATGATTCATTGCTCGAATTGATTATAACAGCAAATTCGGAATACAATTTATCGATAAACTGGCCAGACATAAAAATAACAGCAGAAGAGCTTACAGTATACAGATACAATAAATTGACAGAAAAAACAATGTACTGGAGTACGAGTCCTGATTTGCACAACACTACAATATATGAAGCTATGAGGAAGGGTCGGTTCGATAATATAATGAAATCTCTTCATTTTCAATGAAATTACAGCTTAAACAAATTTGACAAGCTCTTCAAGCTTCGACGCCTTATTTCACATCTCCAAAACACAGTTATGAAAAATTATATACATTCCGCAGCAATGTCACATAATAAAGCAATTATGGAATATTTTGGTAAGCGCGGATGCAAGCAATAGAAATAAATGTATATGATTCGGATATAAGGATTGGCATAAAAACTCACCATTGAAATATTTAATAATCTTTGAACCATATGAAGGGAATTTTAACGCGGACGGAGAAATGGAGAGTAAATTTGGCATGTGACTATGTGCGCCTATGCATCCACAGTGTTTCACTTGCTCGAAGAATATCCCTTCTGTCAATCTAAATTTCCATACCGCATCTATTGTGAGAATTTATTTACATCGTTCTCTTTATTCAAGGAACTAAAAGATCACGGATACAACTGCACCAATACAATAAGAGCTAATCGCTTAGGAAATCGCTGCTATCCTCTGAAACCAAAAGAGTTTGAAAAGGAAAAAAGAGGCTTCACAAAAATTGCTACGGAAAAACTAAATAAAAGTGCGTTTTTCCTGAGTCGGTGGAAAGATAACTCTGTAATATCAGCTCCTTCTACTTGTTTAGCAGCTCTTCCCCAAAAGGAAGTGTCAATAGATGGAGGAAGACTTATCTGAAGCAGTATTCCTCATTCTATCTAAAATTATGACTAAAATATGGATGGTACTGACAGAATGTATCAAAATGTAAATGTTTACCGCATATCCATACGTAGAAAGATATGGTTGTGCCTTTATTTACGTAGATGCTCGACACTTCTGTACAGAATTCTTGGTTGCTAGCGCGGTTTCAAACAAATTATACTAAATTGCCTTAACTTAGTTTACCTCGTGATCTGGCAATGTCATACCTATTAAAATATAGAAATGCACCAATAACAGTTGGAAAAAATCGCAAAATCCTGCAGGATTTAAAGTAGCCTGTTTCGACAAAATTGCACTTTGTTCGCTAAACAGCAAACAATATGCAGTAACTGCCAGTAACTGTACCTATGTAAGTCTATACAGTTAGAACTGGATGTAATACAGATTAGGATGTTATATAAAAAATGTATGTATAAATATGTCTATAAATTAGGTTTAGTTATTTACTTTCAATAATAAATCTTAATTTAGAATACATAATTAGATTTTCATTGTTTTGTACCCATATTATCCTAACGTCGCGTTGTCACGATGACAACCCCTAAGATGGGGGATAGCGTCCTGTAGAATTAATTGGCGTCATATTTCATGCTTCGATGGCCATTTGTAGGCAACTCCTTTTCCTAATGCCGGAGAATATAGGTTAAAGTTTTTTTTTGACTTCACATTTGAATGGACGTCATAGAATCACATAAAATCGAATATTGAAGACCCTTAGAGTTTTCCCAAAGACTTTATAATACAAAGATGTTGCAGGCATATGGTATAGCCTTTCTATAGAACTCAATTTTCTGAAATAGAATTGAATATCTGAAACTCCACAGTGTTTTACAGTGGATACTTTTTCATTAGAATTTGTATGTATTTTTGGCGGCCGACAACGGCACACATGAAAGTGTTGTATCTGAAAATAACTCCATTCGGCCACTAAATGAATAAAAATTTTCCCGAAACGTATTCTGTAAATTTCAAAGAAGAAATGAAAGCTTATTGCTTAACTAGCGTTAGAAATCTAGATTTCTTTACTCTATGCTAGCGTCTACGGTCATAAAAATTATTAGCCGCCCCACAAGCACCTGTTATCGGTCAATTGCATACAAATTCTGAAGAAAAAATATCAAATAAATTTCAAGGAAAAAATTTAGGCCTTCTCTACATCATGTCGAGCCATCGTTGATTTTATATTGGAGCGAGGCATTGCTGTCGGTCTCCAATAGGCCCAACCCAGATGAGAACTTTTTATGGAAGGAAGGAATTTCCTTCCCTTGGCTTAGACGTGTCATAACAATAATGTTGCTTCGCGTAGTTCCTTACATGATTACCGAAATCAATTGTGTGCGTGTTCAATTAAGTCACAGTTTTTGATATAAACAATTACTGTAACACAAATTCACAACACGCAATGATTATTAAATTATTATATTATCACCTCAAATCGCAAATAAACATCTTTACAGCCATCCATAAATTTCTAAGAACAAATTTAGGACTTCTATGCTTCAGGACCAGGCTGTGGTGCTCATGATTAGTGGAGGCCGTGTACTATGCAATTTCTCAACAGAGGTGGAATCTCGGAGATTCCACATTATTTTTCACTGGGGTCAAACTACACAATATGCCTGCAATATCTTTGTACACTTTATCTACACTGGCCATAAATTATGGCCTACCATACCCGCTGTCTACACTGGCCATGAAAAATTGCTTACCATATCATGTTGGTGTGGGCAAATTATGTCTTATGACATTTCGTTTTTGGTTGGCCGATGGCGTTATCAAGACCAAAAAAAGACTGCGATCAAAAGATTGATTGCATTAAAGAATTTGGAGCTCGCCGAGTTAGAAGAGATGAAAAATTAAGAAAACGAATATGCACCTTTATAGTTTTACAAGCACTCATTTACTCAGTAAAAATTAACTAATTTAATTAGTTCCGCGTTAGCTTCATTTCAGCCATTTTGATTATAAACGTCAAATTTATGGTAAGCAATTTTCTTGGACATATATGGTACGCTAAATGGTCTAAATGAATTATTGCCATGGCTACACGGTCTACACTGGCAATTCCGTAGCAATAACATATGGTAGGCCATAATTTATGGCCAGTGTGAGACAGGGTGTTAATGCTACGGAATTGCCAATGTAGACCGTGTAGCCATGGCAATAATTCATGGTAGGCCATATATGTCCAAGAAAATTGCTTACCATAAATTTGACGTTTTTAATCAAAATGGCTGAAATGAAGCTAACGAGTTTGGAACTAATTAAATTAATTAATTTTACGAACTAAATGAGAGCTTGCGGAACTACAAAGGTGCATACTCGTTTTCTTAATTTGTTCGTCTCTTTTAACTCTGCGAGCTCCAAAATCCTTAATGCACTTAAATCGTTGACATGATTGTCGGCGGCCATTAATATAGTGTACAAAATAATAATGAGGAACAAAATTGAATGAATACAAGGCAATGCATTTGACTAGAATGAAATAAATAGATATATCTATGGACTAAAACATATTTTATAAATATTTAACAATGCTTCTTTGCTATAGGGTAAGTCCGGGTTACAAGTCCAACTCGGGTAATTATCGAATATATGTAGTTGGTATATTTACAGACCAAGGGCCGTCTCTAGACACGTGGGAGTCAGGAAAACTATAAAATATGGGTGCCCTCTCAAGAAAATCTTTTCTAAATTACTTTAGGTTATCAACAGGAATAATAACGTAAAATATAATCTCAAACGCAACGATTGAAAGTTCAAAGGCGAGTAAACGGATTTTCAGTCTCGAGAAGAAAGATACTGTAAAGTGGAGCTAAGGGGAATCTCAGTCAGAATGTCGTATTTTGAGAAAAGGGATCATGCGGGTCGGTTTAGTTGTTTTGCAATCAAATTGTTTAGGAGAATAACCTTAGCCAGACGGATTTGCCAATATTATGTTAACATGGACAACAGTATAACAATTTTCTCTGATTACTAACTACAGTTTAGCTACTGCTAGTAAGCTAGGAAGAAAATTCGGAAATTTAAAAATATTACGGCTGCAAGCACCGGCACTGTACAATGACGTTAATGACGTTTTTTATATCGTCGGTGATACTGCATAACCGCGAGACTACAAATGTCACTACCACGTATAAAAGTTAAAGTCAAAGTTAAATTCTCACAAGACACTAAACTTTTTTTTTTTTATTATAATGACAAAATTGTTTGTACTAACTCTAGGATATGACGTGAAATATCATATTTTTGAATTTTATACATAAAATTGGTAAACTACGTTATAATTTCTTAGCTACGATGCCATTAATTTCGAAATTGCATTTGCAGTTACACGGTTATGACATTGCTAGTCACGAGGTTATGCAGTATCAACGACGTTATGTTACTTTGTATGAAAATTTGTTGCATTACGTATAAAAATTCGAATAATGTCCATGGTCTACTTTAAGTAGCCAAAATAAAACAGCTAAATTAACTTGTCATAGTTTGAAAAATTAGTCATTTGTTGGATAACTATCGCAGGAGATAGGGGTCACCTTGGTTCGCGGGGCCCTGGACCAAGGCCCATCAGCCCCATGTGTAAAAATGGCACTGCATTAAAATTTCTATGAACTACATATTTGGTTATCAAATTAAAATATGTTAACCCTGAATATTTGATAAATTTTACTTTTCAAGGGTGTTCAGCAAATTGGCCATCACTAAGAAATGCCAGGGTGAAATTGCCACTTCATATTTTGACAATGGCTGCATAAAATCACACAAACTCTTTTCGTTTATATTTCAATACTTATTTTAACATCAAATAAATTTTTATTCTTGTGGAACAATTTATACTTTGGCACAAAAGTTGTTCATTAAACAAAGTAAGCGTGGTCTTCCTTATTACTTAAAGCTCGGATCCAATCAAACTGAAACAATGAGCAAGTAAGTACTGTCGTCCACCTACAGGCCACAGATTTATTGGCGTTTGCAATCTCATCTCACCGGTATGGTCATCTAGATCTAGACTCCTGATCCGATGATCAGTCTTAAACGCACACACATAAAACTTGATTCAACTCTGCTCATAAGCTGGCAATATCTTCTGAATATTATCTGATTCTGATATTGCTCTGTAAATAATTGTTTTGAAATCTAAAGTGAAAATAATTTATAATTAGTCCAATACCAATTTTTTAGCGATACTCTTATGCCCGTCAATACAGCCTCTTTTGAAAATGTCCATTTATCTCCCTTTTTTATTTAGAACGATTCGCCGGATATGAAAATTACTGTAACCAAGCCTCTGGTGGGTACAGCAGAGCTAGTAAAGAAGGAGCTTCAAAAATATCTAAAAACTACTGTCGCGGCCTGGATTTAATTTTGAAAACTATTTTCGAAAAAAAGGACCATGCTCGTATGTATGGGATTTGGTTGTCATAAAAATAGCACAACATTAGTTTTGCTAAACAGCCTGACCGTGTTGAGTAACCACCGAGTTTCACCGCAGCTCTGAATGTCATTTCCTGTTATCCCTCACCTTTCGTTTCTTCCTATAAAGGGTCTGGTGCCCGAAGGCTATGGATAGGTCATACTTAGGCAAGCACAAAATTATATGCTTGTAACTTCTGAACCATACACCCAATGATGATGATTTATAATTTGTTTCAGATTGACAATCGTTGAACCTTTCCAATGGTCTAAAAGTATTTTTGCTTCCCCCTTCAGTTTTGAAGTTATGGCTAAACAAAGTTGAAGCTTCAGAATTTTAATTCGTTTTTAAAGTTTATACGGAAATATCAATGTCTTCCACGGCCAAAGTAATTTTGAGTGTTTTGCTGATCCACTGCGTTGCTACAAGCGGTGAAAGCTTTGGTCCTGTCCGTTTGCAATTTGTTCACCGAATCGTTGTTCCAGGTAGGTTTTAATTTAATTATACTTTAAATAAAAATAAACATGTTTTACCAGGTCTTAAATGAATTATCGATAAATTCACTGTTGTAATACTAATTTTGTTTACTTAGTAAAAATGGTGCAACAAATTAGTGTCTAAAATTGGAGCTTAAAGTAGGTGTCAGTCATCACTTTAACAATTTTCAAATTTAAGTTACAAGCCACCCCGAAATTTTCCTTGAGTGAATTTGGACCACTAACATGTATAGCATGAGGCGCTTTCGGCAAGCACATTCTTAGTTGGCTCACTGAGACTGCACTTTCGGTGAACTGTATCTATTCTATATTGAGCTATTCAAATATCGAACGCAGCCACTGAGCAACTGAGACAAGTGAAACTGAATTTTCTTGTCTCAGTTGACTCAGTTTCATTATTTTGTTATTTTAATTACTAATTAAATACTAATAAACTAACAGCACTTTCCTCAATTTATTACTATCCATTTTCTGTGGTCAAAATTATTTAAATGTCAAAATCGGAAAATCAGCTGATTGGTTTGAACTGAGACAACTGAGCCGGTTGCTCAAAGTTTTGTCTCGGTTGTCTCACTGAGACAGTACTAGCCGAAAGCCCCTATGGACTACTTGATTTTCTATTTCATTTGGGTCAACTTTTAGCAGGGCTGTGATAATTATCTTAATTTGAAGTTTCATTATCGCTTTGAAATTCATATTTCAAGTTTAACAAATTCCAAATATGTTCATTCGAAATTATTAGTATTTTTGGAAACTTATCTCCTATAACATCAAATATTCATTAAACTTGATTTTTAAGGAAATAAAATTAGACAATTTTTGTTTGCCGATCCCTGAAAGTAGGTATGGGAGACAGGGAAAAGGTTACAAATGTTGTATTGCCATATATTGTTTGCAATTCTGTTTATTCATTTGGAAAATCTACTGGACTCTAACTGGACTATGGTGGATTTTGTATAGAAGTTAATATTTGAAGTTCAGCGGAAAAAAGTGATAATGATAATGTAAGCAATTTTAGAATTGCCAGCCATGTTTACATGTCAGTTAATTGGACTTAAACTTTATAAAAAGGGGAAGTCTGACGGCTACATATTTTCTCCTGTTTTCTGAGTGAGTGAATATAGTTTGGGTGTTTTTGAGGGAAATATTATAATGCATTCACTCAAATCTGAGTACGTCAACAGACCTAGAGTCAAACCCCAGTATTTCACAAGTCACTTTATGACATAATCATGAATAGCAATGTCGACAAATAATATTTTTAATGTGATTTTCTACCAAAAGGATGTACTCAAAAACGATAAAAATGTCAGTGGTCCTAATTCATTGAGTAGTAACTGTACATTTGGTGACTTTTATATACATGTCAATGGATTATTCTTATTTTAAAAATCAATAAATTATAAACACTATATTTATATAAATTGTAGATTAATTCCAGCATTCAG
Source organism: Dioctria linearis (assembly GCA_963930735.1). Taxonomy (NCBI): domain Eukaryota; kingdom Metazoa; phylum Arthropoda; class Insecta; order Diptera; family Asilidae; genus Dioctria; species Dioctria linearis. Next base: position 204,146,653 of record OZ005741.1, on the reverse strand, counting down.
TACTCGCGCTTCATGCCGGCCTGATCTTTCATCCTTCAAAATACTTTGGGCTTTACTATGAGAATGTGGAACAGTCTACCATCTTCTGTCTTTCCTCCGACTTACCATCTGTAAGCATAGACAAAAAATACCCGGATATCGACGGCTGTACTAAAAACGAGATGTATGAGAAGAGCTCGCAGCAAACCTCAATAGCACACTTTTCTCGACTAAATATATGAAGGGTACAAACCAAAAGGTTTTGTAAAAATTTCCTCAATGTAGGCAACAATTCATTTTTATACCTTAGATGAAATCATAGGGTAAACTAAATTTTTCATTCCGTTTGTAACGCACAGAAATAATGATGGTAGAGCAAAATGTATTGGGCACCCACGCATAATATTAAAAGTTATTTTTGCATGTCCGTCTGTCTATCCGTCCTCACGATAACTTGAGAAGGTGAACGCCTTCTTAGAGGGCTGAAATTTTTCATCGGACATTGAAAAATAAAAAGTAAATTTAAGTTCGAAAATTGTATAAATCGGGTTACTCCGTCGTAGAGCTGCCATACAAAAATTTCCTTTTTTACTATATATTTGGAGACTTCCAGAGAACGCGTGGACGTAGAGAGCTGAAATTTTTTACATGGTATTTTCATATCAATAGTAAATGAAATTTCAAAAATTGACTAAATCGGGAAACCCGTTTTTTGCGTTGCCATATCAAAATTTTGGTTTTTTACGTATACCGTGAAAACGTTTTTATTATAGGTACTGAAAAGTTCTTCAGAATATAAAATCCTATGAAATTTGTTATAATCATTTGTGCTGTCCGACGAATCGTTCTAGAAGGAGAATCGTTCTAGAAGGAGAATCGTTCTAGAAGGAGAATCGTTCTAGAAGGAGAATCGTTCTAGAAGGAGAATCGTTCTAGAAGGAGAATCGTTCTAGAAGGAGAATCGTTCTAGAAGGAGAATCGTTCTAGAAGGAGAATCGTTCTAGAAGGAGAATCGTTCTAGAAGGAGAATCGTTCTAGAAGGAGAATCGTTCTAGAAGGAAAATGGTTCTAGAAATATGAGCTAAAAATTGGTTCATAGACCAATTTATAGAAAAGAATATATTCTTTTCTTAGAACTTTAATATCATATTTCTTCCGAATTTGTCTGCATTATTGATGGCTGAAGATAGCCAAGTTGTGTCTGGGCAGTTAAACATATTTTTTTCATCGAAAATTGCTGAAACTTTTTTTCATGATTTTAGACTGTAATAGCACAGACAAGTAATAACAAATAAGCAAGGCCCATAATCAAATGTTATGCCACTCAGATCATATTAACAAGATTAACTGACAGGACAGGTCTTGGCTAACTTTAGCGAAACTCCGAGCAATGAAATGAACCGACAAAACTTTTTCATTGACAGCAATCATTTTTTTTTGTTCATTGACGTAGAACGAAACACTTTTTGTTTTTTGTTTTCAGCTGAGTAAATTGTTGTAATTATTGAAATGAAAGGAGTGAATGGGAGGTATAGATTGGATGGATTGGTTGGTTGGATAGGTCAAAGTATATATGTAGAATACAAGGTATTCCCATTACTAACCACGTTCCACAATTACGTGACGAAATATTGTGAAATCTATAGGAAAGTACGGTACAGAGAACACAATACTCTCTTCCTCTCTCTGCCACTCCTATAAATATTTAGTCACAGAATTACGTCACAGGATATCAGCTGCAATGTGTCAAAGTTTTAATGGAAACACCTTATCTTCTAACTTAGGCTGGGTGCCTCGATGTAGGAAGTCCTCAATTTTTTTTTAGAAACTTACTGGAAAGAACTTATACGCACTTTTGGAGACCGGCAACTGTACAAATTGTATCTGAAAATAACGTCAGGCGGTCACCAAAGTGAAAAAATTCTGCCGAAACATATTCTGTAAATTTCTAAGAAAACCTTGTGGCCTTCCCTTCATTGATGCGAGAACTTGCTGGCTTACCATATGGTTACGACATTATGTGTTAGTCGAGGCATCCGTGATTTTATATTTAAGTAAGGCGTTGTATATTTGTGTTCTACGTATCCAGTGTTTGTATGCTATTAAATTGCCATACTGTAACCAGTGTTGCCAGACAATAATTGATTAAATACTTCACTTTTACAACATAAAATACTTCATTTGAAGTAGTTTTGTTAAAAACTAAAATTCATAAATACAACGAATAAGAAGTTAGTTGATTTTTGTATGTTATTTATTAACGAAAACAATTTCTTTACAAAATAATAAAAATCACCGGAAATTGCTTAACTGATCATATTTTCACCGGATAATGGTGAGATCTCTGTAGTAGGTATACATATTTTTGTTGTTAAATTTTGCAAATAAAGGCAGAAACACATCCAAGCCTGGCCTCTCTCAGGCTTCCTCACAGCTCGCCTCAAGGCTTGCCTCAGAGAAATGAAAACAAAATGACACCACCGAGCTCGGTACTGTCATTGTAATTTTGATGGTATTTGCGATAATTCTTTTACATTCTGAGCAGAAATAATTTATTATCGGTTTTCAAAAATGTTGATTATAAATTTCAAGTGATCCTTAAGTGGCAAATATCTCGTTTGACAAAGCAAAATTAAAGAAAAAAGAAATCTGTTGACAGAAGTAGGCCTGAGAGAGAAAAATATTCAACATTGAGCAAAGCGCGCTTTGCGGCTAGGCTTTGAGACTAGCTGCTGCTTGGTTTTGTGTTGCATCACTTAGAAACCCGTGTTGGAAATTTTGACAACACCTCGAGGAAGCCTCGAGGCCTGGATGTGTTTCTGCCATAAGTTCCTATTTGGAACAAAGCTAAAGCACTGCGCATCGCTTTTTTAAGTAAATCTTTAGTGTACAATAAACCGGCGAGAGTATCGCATTATAATTTGTTTCTAATTTTAGTTTTATTTAAATTAATTTCTGAAAAAATTCTTTCATTTGCTGCTGATGAATTTGGCAACGTAAGTAGGTATATACATTACCAGTTTCTCCGTTAGAGGAAATGCTTATCTTGCTTAAAAAAATATATTTTTCCAAAAGTATTCAGCATTAATATTTTCTATTTGTTTTTCTTCAAATATTTCATCAAAACTTAGATTTCTAATTTCGCGCCATTCATTATCTAGTTCCTGCAGCGAAATAACAAGGTCCAAATGAGGAAATAGTAGGTGGTAAATTTTGTAATAGTTTCAGTTTTTCTAGAAATAACATTCACCGTATCAACAATGTTATAGGTACATTGTAGCATTTGATTATCAAAATCAAATCTTTTCAATACATATTTCTGAAACAAGTTGTACATAAAATTGTAAGCAATGCCTTTTAAAGTCTAAAACTATTTCTTTTGACATTTTTTTTCTGCATAGTTAAATGTAAGGAAACAACTGCGCCTAAGTATATTTCATTTAAAGGCCGATGGTTTTCAAAATTTTGAAATTGCACATTTTCGATCTTCACATCTTGTAAAAAATTTTTTATTAATAAAGCATTCTAAGATTGTTAAAAGCAATCTTTTCATTTCTGAATACAGCTTATAAATTTTAGGGTTTCCTAATTGGAATAGCTTATTTAGATTATTAATTATAGGTGAAATAAAACTGAGAAATTTCTAATAAAGCTCGTTTTTCTTTCATTTAAAGTTATTAAAATATTTTCGGCTTTGCTGATTTTGTCAATATTAGATGCAAAATTAAAAAATAATTTTAAGCATTCAAAAAGTTCAAGAGTTCTCAAAACAACTGCCTCGAGAGAAAGCCACCTAGTTTAGCATGCGTGAAGAATCCGTTTTGGTTTAATTTCTAAAATACTTTGGATCTTTTGAAATTGCTCCGTCCTTTTTGGACTGTTCTGTATAAGGCTGTAAATATCGTGTAAAACAGTTTCCAAAGAAGAAGGAAGCTTTTTGCAAGCAGCAGAAGAACACAGTGCAAATGAATGGCATTTACACTTAAATATTATAAGATGTGGGCAATCTTTTTGAAGCAAAACTGCAACAGAATGTTGAGAACTACTCATGGCACTGGCGCCATCGGCCGCGAATCCGACAAGATTGTTTTTATAATCTATATCGTTTTCTTTGAAAATATTAACTACAGCAGAATACAATGATATAGCATCTGCTTTTTCTACCTTTACAAGAGCAAAAAAATAGTCTCGAATTCGAAAATTATCGTTACAAAAACGTACCATTATGCTCAATAGTTTTTTAGTTGAAATATCTGTTGATTCATCAACAGATATCGCAAAAAATCGATCTTTTAAATAGTTACATATATCCTGAAACTGTTGAGCTCCTGTAACATTCTTTTCGATTGCTGTTGTTTTTGTTCTACCACAGCTTAAATTATTAACAATGTCACAGTCAGGGAACAAAACTTTTTTGAAGCTGAACTAAGTGATCCATAGTTTTGAAGGGCAAGTTGTGCTCTACACAAAATGCTGTTAATTTTAGTTGCGCAGTTATTACTTTCCCCTTCAACTTTGTACATGATTCAAAGGGTTGTTGGACTGCGAGCATATTGGCTTTATGCTTCATACCTTGTGCGTGCAGATACAAATCTTGTTTCCCGGGGCTCGAAGCGGCACAGAGCAAACTTTATAAAATGCCATAAAATCTATTTTAGTTGGATTCTTATATTGACAAAGCCAAGGTTTAAAATCTTCATTGTGCAACCAACATGACGAAAATTTTCGTCGCCTCAGTTTAGCAACATTTTCATTTTAAAAATAAATAAATAAATGAATTTTGCAAATAATATGCTTTAAAACTTCAAATATTTCTTACAGATTGGTTATTATTTGTATCCTTGATTCTTGCATCCACAGATACAAAATCCTCTCTTGATGGTTCGGCCTTACGCTTCCTGGCATTTATAGTTTCTTCTAAAATAATTATCAAAACTCTGTTATAATAACCTATATTTCATAGAGGACTTACATACATACTTCTTATCACAAAATTGTCCATATTTTTAGTAAGCTGTTGTACTTCTACCTTCACGATTAATTTTTTATGGCATCGATTTTGTATACAATAGCTGTGTTCTTTTGTGTATGAGGCATTCTCTTTTGTATCTTTTGTTCTGCTCTGTGGACACAAAAGAACACAGCTAATATTCCCAAGCCATGCCGGATAGTACAGAAAACTTGTATACCGTAGACCGTATGTTCCGATCTGGACAATTAGTTTGAACTTTGACTACCGATATTCATTTCATTTGGACTATTGTCGGTTGCATGTGTGCTGAAGGATAAGGTACAGTAAGCTCCTAAGAAAAAATATATGGCTATCTGAACTCACAAAAATATTTATCTGCCCATACATAACTTGTTCTTTCGCCAATAATAATGCAGACGAATTCTGAAGAAATATAGTCGATTAAAAGTTCTAAGAAAAAATTTAATTTTGTCTACATTGAACAAATTTTTACAAAAAATTTTGGTTCGTATCTTTAATATATGTAGGGCAAGGTGGGTAGAAATGGACCGTGGGGTAAGATGAACCAAGCCCGTATAACGTAAATGCGAATAGGCAGAGATATGTAATAAAGACAAAATGGAAACAGTCTTACATCTGCTTCATTTATTTCAATCGTCCACAAACTGTGCTCGAGCGCAGGTGAGTTAGTTGAGTGAGTTTAGTTTACCACGTGGAAACTATTTTTTAGTGCTCCACATATCTTTGTGTTTAACAAATTATATATAATGCCAACATAATGTTAATAACATGAATCCCTAATTTAAATAAAAGTAACAAATTTAGTAAATTTAAAAGTTTTGTTAAAAAAAATTTATTTGTATAAATAAAGTGCTACTGGGTAGAAATGCACCATTGCTTGTGGGCAGCAGTTGACTGTTGACTGTTCCTGATATGGCGTTGGTACCGATACGAGACATCAAACGTGTGTTACCACCACCGCTTCCATTAGGAACAACAAGGCGGCAAAAAGGCCGCTATCAACTGCCCGTGTCCTTCTCACATATTACCATGCGTTAACGCCATTTAATTGAAACGTTCCTATTTTCCATTTTTATTTCGTTAACTGAATTGTTATGTTTTGTTATTTATTTTATAATAAAAAAGTCTAACTTTAACTTATTTGCTATTTTTCTATTAAAATTTGCACTTGGCTCATATATCGCCCTTCTTGGTTCATTTCACCATACATGTGGGGAGAAATGAACCAAAGCACTTTTTTTGCATTTCTGTCAATAACTTAGAATACGCTCATTAAGACTAAGAAATGTTTATGTCAATACTAATTTAAAAGAATAGGCTTCAATTTCATGCATTTCATCCCATCGGCGGAGGTATATTACAGCTGAAAAGTCTTCTAAAAAAAAAGTGGTTCATATCGACCCACCTTCCCCTATGTATTTAGCCGAGATCAGTGAGTTATTACAGTGAGGTTTGCTACGAGCTCTTCCAAAACCCTCGAGAATATTTCCCAAGCCATGAAACAGAAATCTATATGTATGCGTTGTGAGTCCGTTTTCTGAAATGTTCTATATTGATACTTATGGAATAGTGCAAACATTGAGTTTATATATGCTATAGAGCCTAAACTACTATCCGTACAGAAAAATAGACTTCTAGTATCCCAGCGGGAAAAAGAGCGCTCTAACAGACGTGTAAGAGCGCTATTTTGGAAGGTCAAAGCGCTACATCATCTGTTTCATTTTAACATTTGATGTCCGCGGAAGAAGTGCTCTTTTCTAGCTTCTCAAGAACGCTCTTTTCCAGCTTCTCAAAAGCGCTCTTGTAAATAGGATAAAAATTGATCAGAAGAGCATTTCGATACTCACTATAAAGAATGGACTTTATTTATTGCTTACAAATTGCTTCTGAGCAGAGACTTTGAGGAAAATCTTGAATTAAATAAAAGAAAAATTTAGCTGGCAAAGCTTTTTATTAATTTCAATTTTTCTTTTTCATGGTTTCCTTATAAAAAGGATTTTTGGAACATCAAAATCCTATGTTTTCATTCTCTACAGCCCCTCTAATTATTGTAACTATTAAAAATTAAAAGAAATTACAGAATACCATAAATAAAAGTGTTAAACAATTTATTATTTTTCACAGGAACCTTTTTTTGCTAACCGTACCAGTTAATTTTAAGAAGCATGTCATCTCCAATTAGTAAGTGGATGCATTTGGCAATGCAGGTCTTAACAACAGCCAAATAGTAAAAAAAAATTCACTGCAACTTTAAAAAAAACTTAATTCAATTAAATATTATTATCACCATAAAATCTCTCGATGCTGCTTCCTTCAAACTGCACTTCCAAATTATGAAGGACTTATGCGTTCTGACTTTATTTTGCATTTGTTCATGGAAGCAATAGTACGTCACGAACAAAAGTCGAAAGCTCGAAATTAAGAGAAGCACCCATTTTTCTTATTAGAAAAGCTTCAAAAGTGCTGCAAGTGAAGCGTCTGCTTCAAGTTATAAGTGCATTAACTACGCTTTTTCTGGAAGCGCTCTTATATTTCCCGCTGGGATTTTAAAGCTTGGCTCCTTACCTTCACAAAGGCTCCCCATACTTTATACCTTACTTAATAAAATAGTTTTGATTAGTAACCTTACCACTTTAAGCCGAGTACTAAGGTCCGCGCTAAGCTAAATTTTGTATGAAAATTTAGCGCGCTAAGAGTTTCGGGCGAAAATTTAGCCTGAATTTTAGCGAGAGCAGTACTAAGGTCAACGCGTAAAATCTTACTTTTGGGGTTTGATTAGAGATGGCACCACTACCAGTAAGTCTCCAAAAAATATAGCTTGAATTTATCCGCCCGGGTCCTTCTTTAGCGCGCTAAATATATTTATTGTCAGAGTTCTGAGATTTGATAAATTTATTGACCAGATTTTTGTAGTTAACGTAGCTTAGTACGTCTTTGCTGTAAAGCCTAGTATTAAGTTACGCGCTAAACTAAATTTTAGCGGGTCTCCAATATCGGCCCGTTCTTTAGCAGCTAAGATATGACAGCGGAGACTCAGAGAAAGTATATATTAAAAACTAAAGAAGAAGAAGAATTTTGCGGTCATAATATTTCTAAAAACAGGTACATAGTTAAAATTATTTGGATATATTAAAAATATAAACATAATATGTATAACGTATACAATAAAAAAAACATTAACAATGATATTGAAGATACAGCCACGAGAAGAAATCCAATTCATCCGTACTTACAGCAAGGACGTACAAAACTACGTTAACTACAAAAATCCGGCCAATAAATTTATCAAATCTCAGAACTCTGACAATAAATATTTTTAGCGCGCTAAAGAACGGCCCGGACGGATAAATTCAAGCTAAATTTTTTGGAACTTACTGGTGGTGCCATCTCTAATCAATACCCAAGGCCAATTTATCACGTTGACCTTAGTACCGCTCTTGCTATAATTCAGGATAAATTTTCCACAATATTTTTAGCTTGCTAAGTTTTTATACAAAATGTAGTTTAGAACAGACCTTAGTACTAAACTTAAGTACGGATGAATTGGATTTCTTCTCGTGGCTGTATTTTCAATATCATGGTTTTTGTTGTTTATTGTATACATTGTATACATATTATTTTAATATTTTTAATATTTCCAAATAATTTTAACTACTTGTTTTTAGAAATATTATGACCGCGCGTTGTATTTCCGTAAAAAATTAAAAAATGCTTCTTCTTCTTGTTTTTAGGCTTTACGTTCATTAACTCTCAGCTGAGTAATAATTACATATATGCATGTGTAGCAATAGTCCGAACCGAATCTGCGTAGACAGCTCACTCACATATATATAAACGGACTGTCTGATCTCCTGTTTCATGTGGCACCAGTTTTGATTTCAGAAAGTATGCTCTCACTGGCGCTGTATTAAAATTATTTGGGAATTTATTTATATGCAGGTCAGTGGGATTTACAAAATTTACCACAAAAGTATTTGGGGACTATTTATATTGGTAAATTTTAATTATAAGGCGAAGGAAGTGTTTTTTGCAAGGCTATTTTGGTTGGAAATACCGCTGAATCGTTGCAGTTCAGTGGAAAATTATGCTCTCAAGGAAAGAGACAGGAACATGAAAGTGGTGCTATTTGCTTTCATGAATTTTTGGATCAACGAGCAGTCCATTTATATACATGTCAGTGAGGCAGCTACATTCAATATCATCAGCTCACGGCATGCCATGACGCTGAGAGCCTTTGTTTGAGGAATCGTACTCATTTGGTGAAGATAAATTTTTTTAAATAATTTTGTTAGAAAAGGTATAAACATTTTATTTCAGTTCGGAAGATAAGAAAGCAAGCTTAAGATTATCAGAACACCATTTTCCTGTATGAATAGTATTTTAGGGCATAAGAACACTGCTAATATTTTAGATTGTTAGGACTCCGTTGGGGCTCTCATGTGGTAGCGAGGGAATCTGTTTCATGGCTTGTGAAATATTTTCGAGGATTTTGATGACATACATAGGTACCTTCGCCACTCTCCTCATGACACCTAATCTTTTCACCTTCCCTTCAATTTCCTATCTAGTGCTGTGCTTTGCCTAATGACGTATCCTCGGAGCTTGGCTCAATAATATAAAAAAAAGAAAATATACTGAGTTAACCAAAACAAAAAATAAGTAAATTGATTAATTAATTATTTTTAATAGTATCAAAAAAGTATGAAACCATAGACTTCAAGGTCAGACAAATTCAATGTAAGGAAGGAGGTAAAAAAAAATTATATTAAAAGAAGCATTGGCTTCCACTCACCGCTAATTAACTAACGTTCGTCCAAGTTCATATCGGTTAATTGTTAAATGAATAATTTAAAAGTTATGCACCGTTACTACGAATTAATTAATACAAGGCCTTTTTCCCTTTAGATTGAAATTTGTAACTTATTAACATTGAAAAGGAAACATTTTATAGTACTCACTGTAATAATTCTAATCATCACCTCTCTGTCAGCGCAACGAATTGGTGCCCTGCCGTCTTTCTATACATATATCGCGCGTAATTGTAAACAGATTTCTGGCTTGAATGAGAGAAGGTAATCGTTATTTTCCTCCTCACAGCCATAATTCGTGTATCGCCCATATCCATGCAATATTCGCATTAACCAGATAAATCCTCTATTAAATACGGACAGTTTGGCTTTTCTCGTGAACGTGCCTCCAATAACAAAATCATCATACGTAGCACACCGTGCCCATATTACGAACGACCACGGCTAGGAAGCTGGGATCCGCGGACTTGGTGGAATGGTTCAGCAGGATGACAAGAGCAACAACACGGTTAAGCGACAGTAATTACAGAGGAAGTCTACAGGCGAACTCACAGAATCCACTCAAAGTACAGCATCCGCCGCACATCAGTTTCAAAATCAGCATCAGCGTCGCACAGGCAAAGGACGACGAGAAGCAAATAGCAATATCAGCAGCAGCGCCAGAGCACCTAAACATCTGAAATTGTTAACACATTCTCAGAGCTGGATGCTGGATGCTGGAGCTTGGAGCACAGCAGCCTACATAGGCTCAGGGGATTGAGGAGAGACTGTGCGCCGGAACGGCAAAATTTTAACGATAGTAGTAGAGTAGCAATAGCAGTCTAGCAACACTCCAAGCAACCAACAAGCGTGCCAGCACTCAGCAGCAGCAAGAGCCAGTGCTACTAGCTAGAGTCTTGCCATGCCTTGCCAGCCGACAGGTTAGGCGCTATGCTATCACGGGTACGTTACAGGGGAATGGTACGGAGCCAAAGCTGAAGGGGGCGAAATTTTTGACTGCTGCTGTACTCCTGCTTTGCCTTTCTGTGGACTATGGATGGAGTGTTGCGGGAGTCGATTAACTTTGTATAAATTGCTCTAAAAGTGTGCAGGGTAGCCCCATATATCTAGTTATATGTATATTACGTTAAATATATGGGCGAATGTATGAGTAATGATATCTATTTAGATACATATCCGTAGTCCGTACACACGACATTATGTTTGCTTTTCGAATGAGGAGGCAAATCGTTTCAGTTGTAAATTGACGTTTGAGTTAGCTGCCAGTTTATATTTATAACCACACAGCGATAAGTGGATAACACGCATACACATAGACGTCACAATTCATATCTATATAGATCTGACACTTGGATTTTGTGGCTCTGTTAGTATTGGTCGTTTTTGCATTGGATGCTTGATGACTATTATGTGCTCAAACCAGCGGGTGTCAATAGCGTGCTAATTGCATGTGAGATTACTGTTGATCGCGGTGCGGGTCTGTAATTTGTGCTACTGTCGTAGTTTTTTTTTCTTCTCTCATCTAATTGCTGTGTTTACAATTTTTTCCTAATAATATTTATTACGGCAAGAAACAATAGGAGTCGCTCTGATAACTATTAACAGTGTTCGCCGCGGCATTAGTGATTGATTATATACATATACGGCCAATTCGGTATTTTGTGAATTCATTTTTTAAATGCAGTTTTGTAGTGAATTTTGTGAGATAAATCTTTTGTGGACGTTTCATTGCGTTGGTTGGTGGTTACGTTCAATCTCTTACTACACAAAGTTCTGAATCTGAACGTACGTTATGGATTACAATTAGATATTACGTGAAGTGGAAAAAGATTCTCAGAGGTAACTTATATGTAGTAGTAGTAGTAATATAGTAACAGTTAAATATGTACCTACCTAATTAAATTGTTGCTGTTTGATCCGAAAAAGTTGCCTATGCTTGCATTCCCTTAACTGGATGAATTCTCTTGCTCTAGCAAGATTCTCTGTGTGAGCCATATCGAGTTATCTTTAAACGTATCTACAATAATAAATACAGAAAGGACACGTCCTCTTGATCGATGGCTTTTAATATGTTTAATGGAAAACTCACTGACAATTTACTTAATGAAATTTACATATTAAGCTGATTTCAATTTCTGAAAAATGAATTATGAATCAACCCATTTAGGTTAATGGCGTTCTTTGGTCGTCAGGTCATAATGCAGTGATTTATATTACTAATTTGTCTTAACCTATCTTGTGTTTCAAATTTTTTACATCGTAGGCATCTGGATTATTTAATATTTTATTGTGATTTATAATTTTGTATGTATTATATTTAAATCCAGTCTTTTGAAAATAAGGACTTGAACTACTCCTCAGTTTTATTAATAAGGAAAAAAATGGAATTTTATATAATTTGTTCATTAATGAATTCAATTCAATGTACATACATACTTAGAGCCTTATATGAACTAGTGCTAAAAATATGATCCCTCAAGATATTCTTCCCATTTTTTTTTTGCTTATTCCTACCTACCTGCTTATATTCTTTGGGAATTTGTATAACTACTTAACAAAGAAATTACGTTTTAATGTGCCGCAACGTGAATGCCTAATTATAAAAATGCTACAATTTGAATTCTGAACTTTTTTCTCCTAATTTTTTTAGGTTTTCCGTCGGAATGGATCGTCAAAAATAATTTTTATTGTTTTTTATACTGGAAATGTCTTTCTGTAACTTCTGAGAAGTACCAAACGTTGTAGTACCTACCTACTTTCCTTTAAGTAGCGGTACTTGAATAAATGCCATTTGAATTGAATTATATTCAATTTATTTCAGAATTATTTTAGAATAGAATAGAATAGAATAGAAAAGCATTTATTAAAGAACGTCAGATTGCGCTACGTTACAACGTTAGGTACATCGAGTATACAATAGATATTGATAATAAGTCGAGTGAATACAAGGCTTAGAAAAATAACAAAAATGCAACGACCAACTTAGGTAAGGTAAACGCACCAATTCGCGTCCATTAAGGAAATGTTATCCCTAAAAGAACGGTTTTTAGTAGAATTTATTTAATGTCTGTGTTTAAATTTTTGTAGTACAATAGTAAGCTGTAAATTTATCTGTTAGTTTAAATTAAAAACTCAAAAAATTTATCTTGTCAGCATAATAATTGAAAATATTAATGCATTTGGAAATCACCAGTTTGCGTCCAGTCTAAGGTAAGTGTCACATTGTGTACTGATGTGGTGATGGTTTTAAAATAATCAGCAACTAATATATTGCGAGGACATCACATCACTAGGTAATTCTAAAATCACTTAAAGTGATCTGATTTTTATGTCAAAATCGCAAGCACTTAAAATGAAGAGCTTTTGCTGCTTTTATTATTAAGGAATGGAAGAAGAAAGAAAAATAAATGCAAATATTACTTACTAATATAGTCGGAATTTTTTTATGGCATTTACATCTGAAGGGAAACTAACTATCAATCATGATAAATAATAAAATTGAGCCATCATTCATGATAAACGATAAAGTCCGTCTATCATTCATGATAGAATCCAGGAAGTCCAACGCCTCCTGGAAGGTGAGTTAGATTCCGTGTATGGAGGAAAGAATATATTCTATTGAGGATTATAAATTGCCAATTTGAGCTTTAAAAATTGATTGAAAGAAGCGTTACGTATTGGCAGAAACCCGAATACTCTTCAGTACGGAGTACAATTTAATAAGAAATTACGCAAGAAAACATACCAACTTTTCCAATTTACATTGAAATTTCTCTAGAGCTGGGTATAATTAAAGGGCAATAAAACAAGAGTGTACATGCAATTCGCTAGGCGTGGGTTGATATTCGCCACATACCCAGTCAAGTCACTGCCAGGCATAAGGTACGAGCGCACGTGTCAAAGGGCTATTTATCTGGCGAAAAGTAAAAAAAAAATCGTGTCTGACATTTTAGTTTCTTGCTGAATATGATCATCATGTAAAAGTGAAATAAGTACTTTTATATTGTATTTTCTTGATGTTTTTTGGTTTCGTCCATTCTGGTTTCGTCCGATTCCTGTTTCGTCCGCTATTTTATTGTTTATCTGACCAAATAGAAATTTACTTCTGGTTTCAACCGATTTTCTTTTGACTATTGACAGGTATATTTTATAAATGGTTGCAGGCAGATTTTAACTTTGTTTTAAAACTATTGATTGTAGGATGCTATTCATTTTACTATACTTTTTTGTGAATGGTTTAATTTAATTTTTGATGGAGAAATAAGAATTTTAAGAACTTTTATTTTTAATGATTCTAAATCAAATTTATAAATACAAGAAGAAAAAACAACCGCCTCGTCCGGGATTTGAAACCGGGACCTTCCGCTTGCCGGGCGACTGCTCTTACCACTGAGCTAACGAGACAGATGATTTTCCCTCTTGCATTTATCAAATTTGTAACTAGCCTACTAAGCCACGTTTTTGCTTTCAGCTGGCATTAACCAGTAACGATGAAAGCGCACAAATAAATTGTAAATTCAATTTTATTTATTCTTCCCGCGGACGGGAATCGAACCTACACTTGTTAGAATCGGTCAATGATGGAGAAATAAGAATTTTAAGAACTTTTATTTTTAATGATTCTAAATCATATTTATAAATACAAGAAGAAAAAACAACCGCCTCGTCCGGGATTTGAAACCGGGATAAATGCAAGAGGGAAAATCATCTGTCTCGTTAGCTCAGTGATAAGAGCAGTCGCCCGGCAAGCGGAAGGTCCCGGTTTCAAATCCCGGACGAGGCGATTGTTTTTTCTTCTTGTATTTATAAATTTGATTTAGAATCATTAAAAATAAAAGTTCTTAAAATTCTTATTTCTCCATCATTGACCGATTCTAACAAGTGTAGGTTCGATTCCCGTCCGCGGGAAGAATAAATTAATTTTTGAGTTTAATATCTCAAAGAACATATATACTTTATCACACTAATGAAATATATATCTGTTTTTAAGAAGAACACCGTATCGCAAGAAAAATAATAAAACCATCTTCCCATGACACTTTATCCAGATATAGGACTGGTAAGGTTTATGAATATCTACATAGATAATATAAACTTTGGTGTATTTAAAAGATTTCTGAAACCACGATCTCCAGTCGATGTTGCTGTAAACTCTGCACTCCTAAACTTGCATGTCTCACCGAAATGAAGTCCTTCATCGCCGGCACTTTTTATTACTTCTTCGTCATAAATTTCTGTGATCGGGGCACACTCTTGACGTATTCTTTTTTTGGCATTCGATTTACAAACCAGAACTTCGTTTCTTGCAATATCTGGTGCACATATTGAGTGTTCTTTGTGATGTAAAACTTCTGATATGCCACAATTCGTTTTAATGTTCTCGTTGTAACTTGTATTAACACATGACCATAATATTTCAGATTTGCTCACTCTTTTTTTATTATATTTAAAGCCCCGTACAAAATTACAGGCTGGCATTGTTTTGACTGTATGACTTCCATTTCGCAAATAGCTCAATATGCGATATTTACTTTGACTGTAAATCACTAATTGAGCAAAAGAATTGACGGCATGCATCTTTATACTGTAGGTATACGGTGACCGGCCATTTCTAATGGGGACGAAACCAGAATAAATAAGGTTCATACAGATAAAATTTGTCTATTGAACGAAACCAGAACAATGCGGACGAAACCAGAATAAATAAGGTTCAAACAGGTAAAATTAGTCTATCGGACGAAACCAGAGTAAATCAACTTACAACTACAAATTTGTTGTTGTCATTGTGTTCTATCTAAAAACATGTTCTCGGACTGTTCAAGGTAAAAAGTGCCGCGGTAGGTGAGGTAGGTTATAGCTACATATTTAAATATTAATAACAACCTGAATTGCAATGCGGCTGCAAGGATTTTTCCAATAAGTAACAACTAAACTACGACTAGACTATCACTACTACTACTCACACGTTGATTCCCCCTGGCACCTTCGTTTTTCAACATTTTGCACTAATTTTAAAACAAAATTTCGTTCACTGATTTTTAATATTTTAAACTAATCCGACTAAATTATTTTGAAAATATAATATCGACTGGTGTTAGTAAAAATCAGCAACATGCAAATCAATTGCTGATTATCAGCAGATCAGTATCACATCAGTAGGTACATCAGTACCTTTTAAAATGTAGCTTGCCTCATTAAGATATTAGTGCAGCTGATACTCAGCACATCAGCACATTAGTACATCCCAGCATATCAGTGGCCTGGTGTGGCACAAGCCTAAGCCAGTTAGCGTAGGTACACCAAGGTGCGAATTGCGTCAAGGGTAAAAAACTTAAAGAAACTAACTATTATAAGGCAGTATTAAGGTCGTATTGAAAAAAAACCTTTATTATTTTTCCGTTATTCCTAATTTGAAAATTCAATAAAAACTAAAGAGTTGTGATCAACTTGACTGTAATATAACATTCTTCAGATTAAAATGAATTCAATTCAAATTGTGTTGCTTCTTATTAAAAAGGAAAAAATGAAGAAGGAATTAGATATATGCCATAATGGATTTAAACATTTCATAAATTAAAATAATAAGACAAACTTTTGCCTCAAACCTACATATATTTTCTTCTATTATGGATTGAAAGTTTTTATCTGGTGGCATAATATGGGTTGTACTAGATGGCATTTATCAGAACCTCCTCCTATAAATGCCGGTGTGCCCCAGGGCTCTGTTATCTCTCCATCTCTCTTCTTAATTTTCATTCATGATATGCTTTCCCTTAATTTCTGCCCATAAAAATACTCTTAATTTCGCTTAATGGTGTCATCCCGTGTTTAAGCTCTATTTTTCGGGTTTTTTGGGATTTTTTTTTCGAACTAAATAAATGTATTTTAGTTTTAATTTGTGAACTACTTTTCTAAATAGGATTATTGAAAAACATGAAAATGTAAAGTTTTTGAAACTTTTTGAATATTTTTTCGTAAATTTTGTTGTTTTTCACGACATTTTGGTGTTTTTTCAACATGAAAAAAGAAAACGGCTTGATTAATCAGAATTATTCTAGCTTGCAAGATGCCGACATGAGTACTGAATAAGTCAGTGAAAGTTCAATTGAATTCGATCGATAGATTTCGAGATATCGTGGTCACCAGTTTGAAAAATACAGTTTTGAGAAAAGCGCGCTTAAAGGTTCAAATACGATACCAATAAAATTCGACCGCTTTGGATACTCAATCAAGACTAAACTAACCGTTATATTCGATAGAGGAAATGAGTTTAGAGAATATAACGGTTTCTTTATTGTGCATTTATATTTGTGTTTGTATTAAAACGGCTCAGGTAAGAAACTGACACGCAAGAGAAGTGTTCGTACGCACCGAGCACCTGACCTGTTCAACGCTATAACTTCCGACTGACTCGGAATATCAGAATATCACTTTACCTACATATTCTACACTATTTTTGGATGTATGTAAGTTATTCAAAACAAAAATCGATTTTTTGAATCAGTCACACGGGATGACCCTCTTAACATTCTTGCGAACTCCAGAGCGAATATCACATCTGACAATCGAGATTGCATGATTATATCATTGAAAAACGACTTTGATCGTGTTGCATACAATACATCTGAGTGTCCCAAAGCTGTTTCTTTTGATGAGCATTAGCTACAAATATTAACATTTGCTGGCTGTAGTTATATGTGTTGTGCTCGGAGGATGTACGTATAAAATTATCCTGTTTGCGCTGAAAAACCCGCTTAGCTCCAATGTAAAGTGAGACTTCTGGGCGTCAACAAATATGATCACGATATATTCTCATGTAGCCTGACTCAGAATGAACTAAAAACCAGTCTTCTGACATGGGTATTGACATCATCCCTAGGTGATCGTACGTATAGGAAAACAACTGTTTCTTCAAATATGCCTCTTCCATTCACATCCTTTATATAATTTTGCAGCTCATCAAACGATTTTCGAATATCCTCCTTAGAAATCAGAAATTCGATATGCAAGCTCTGGATTGAGTTTGTATTTAAAAGGCTATCAAGACTTAATGGAAACCCACATTTGACTAATGACTCATACTTAACTAGCTTGTTCTTCAATTTCCGTTAAAATACTTTTTGATCCAGGCCTTTCTACGCCGTCAGGATGTCGTCCAGAGAATTTATCCTGGAATAATGTTTTTGGAATAATTTATTTGATGCTAGCTGCTCTAATAGAAAATTTTCTTTATCGCTTGTAGGCCGCAATTTGAGACAAGGTAAAAAATACAATTTTTTTCAAAATTTGCGATCACCAGTACACGCAAACTGGCTCATGATATCAACGATTGATCTATTTCGCGGTCACTCAAGTTGATTTCGAAAATTAACTGAAATGTCACACAATATTATATTTATTTGAAACATAACTACTTAAACAGCTTTCTCATGAAATTAAAATGGAATAAAAAACGCATTCCCTTACCTCATAGCACTACATTAAAAAAAATGTTTTGTTGCTTGCACATTATTCAAATACCGACTCGTAAAACTAATGAATTGAACTCTGGTGACTGAACTTTAACTGAACGATCCTGTTGCTCGCTTGTGGGGTAACAGATACGTACACGAACATGAGGATATAGAAAAATCTGCATTTTAAGGAAAATATGTTGTTTTATGGCATGTTATAAAATGAACTGGATGCAAATTGGGTAGTGGACGCGGATTGGTGCACTTTCCCTACTTATTAAGACTGCAAAATTTCGATTATAAATTTTAAGATATATGCAATATACAATATAACCATACCTTAAAATATTGTATACGAAATGCTAATTGTGATCACAGATCATATTTAACCATAAAATTAGAGAATGTAAAGTAAGGATCTGCTTTCAGTCGTCGAAAAACTTTAAATTTGGGGTTACAATGATCTATTATTAACCCGGTAGAAATCGTGATATTCCTGGTGTAAATTTAGTCGTATGGGGTGACTGAGTTACACTAGGCCAGTAGCTAGAGCAAAATTAAAGGTAGTTCATCACAAGTTCGAAGTAGGCCGCAAACTTTGGTTGCATTTGGGATACATCGGTTCAAGTCAAAGGAAATTTTTTTATACAAGTAAAAATGCTAGAATTGGTCTAAGACCAATCCTTTTGATACCCTAGATGAATACTCGTATGTAATTTCGTATGGAGACCCAACTGTGGAAGTTTGGTTTTTGAAGTGGTTTTTCGCATATACTTCTAGACCGGTTCGTTGGACAGAAAAACTGATTATAATAATATTATTTATAGAATTTCATATTCCGAAGAACTTTTCAGTTCAATAAAAACATCTAGGACTGATCGCTTTTCCAGTATACGTAAAAAACTTTTTTTTTAATATGGCAACACCAAGAAGGGGCTGCCCGATTTAGTTCTTTTTTGAAACTTTATTTACTATTACTATGAAAGAACCGTTTACAAAATTTCAGCTCTCTACGGCGACGCGTTCTTAGGCAGTTTTCAAATATATAATCAAAAACGAATTTTTTGTATGGAAATCCTACCATTGAGTTGCCCAATTCGTCCCATTTTTGAACTTAAATTAACATTTTTTATTTTAAAAGCCCCTGCGCAAAAAAATTCAGTTTTCTAAGTGAACGTGTTGTCGAGTTATCGTGAGGACGGACAGACAGACATGCAAAATAACTTTTAATATTATTCATGGGTGTCCACCAATTTTTCACTACTAGCATTATTTCTATGCGTTACAAACGGAATGGCAAACTTAGTATACCTATACTATGGTTTCGGGTATAAAAGTAAGTTTCTAAAACCTTCATTTTATTAAATTTTTTTATATGTGAACCAAAACAGGTACCTTAAATAAAAATATATAAATGGACCAAACAAGAATCAAATTGGAATTTTCGCAGCACTTCATCAATATCTGTTTTATCTGTTATTTTCCTTTCAAATACAAGAAACATCAAACCTGCCATTATTTCGTGAGCCTTTGATATTCTTTTAGGCTTGTGATAGCAAGTAGTATCGAAAAGGTAGATTCGCACGAAGCAGTAGTACATCCGAATGTTGCCACTGATGCAAACAGTTCAGACGTATCTCTGAAGGATTGCATTTCTCGGTATAGAACTTCTAATATTTTTTCGCTTTGATCTCCTGGACCATCCAACTCATTCAAGTATCTTTTCACAACAGTTGCCTCTTCTTTAGAAGGAATTTTTATATCTAAAAAATAATTGCACTTATGAATTTGATTTTTTCTCATTATTTTGTTCATAATAATATTATTATTATTTTAATTGTTGAGGACATCTAAACCTTGCCCAACTCATAAAGACACAAAGTTGAATCTAGTAGATTTGCATTGTCTGCAAATCTTCTTTTCATATCAGCTGTTAGGTATTATGGCTACAGTTTCGTAATATTCCGCTTTAAATGGCCGAGCTAAAATTATGCCTGCAGTGTTTTGACGAATGCTGATCGACCATGCGGCACGAAGTCGTCCAGATGTCTTGTCTTTACTTGCCTCTTCCGGGAAATATTTCCAGATTCTTTCTCTACAATATTCTCAGCTTCCGGCAAAATTGTGTTATACAGCAACTCTTCTGACGTCAGGTTAAGAATTACTTCCTGGACGCATTTTATTATTAATATGGCATACTTCAAGCCCGTGCTTCGACCCTGTAAATCGGCATCAACCAGTTCCAGAATACAATTTTTTTTTGCTATGATCATTGCCAGTCGAAATTCTATGCTTAACATAACGCTTTTAATATCATTTTTATACCCTAGATGAAATCTATAGGGGTATACTAAGTTTGTCATTCCGTTTGTAACACCTCGAAATAATGATGGTAGAGCAAAATGAATTGGACACCCACGCATAAAATTAAAAGTTATTTTGATTTTTGCATGTCCCTCCGTCTGTCTGTGCGCACGATAACTCGAGATCGCGTATACTTAGAGAGCTGAAATTTTGTACACGGACTTTAAAAAAAAAGTAAAGTTCGAAAATGAGACAAATCGGGCAACTCATTCGTGGGGTTGCCATACAAAACTTTCGTTTTTCACTATATGTTTGGACACTGCCTGAGAACGCATCAATATAGAGAGCTGAAATTTGGTACGTGGTGTTTTCATTGTACTAGCAAATAAAATTTCAAAAATGGACTAAATGGGGAACCTCCTTCTTGGTGTTGCCATATAAAAATTTAGGTTTTTTACGTATACTGTGAAAACGGTCAGTCCAAGACATTTTTATTGTACTAAAAACTTTTTCAGAATACGAAATCCTATAAAATTGGTCATAATAATTTTTTCTATCCGACAAATCGTTCTGGAAATATATGCGAAAAACTGCTTCAAAAAACAAACTTTCACATAAGGGTGACAATTATACGAAATTTCATACGGGCATTCATCTAGGGTATCATAAGAATTGGTCTTAGACCAATTCTAGCTTTTTCACTTGTTTAATTTCATTTTTTCATCTCAAAATCAGAGAATAATTTTCATATATGATTCTTGTAACAGGCAAATGTCCTGTTCAAGTCAATTTGTCGAACAATCGACGTACCCTCATACAAGGCAGCTATGTTGAGAAAAATCATGCATCATAATACATTGATAAAATCGACGAACGAATGTCATTTCTGAGATGATCTCACACATTCCTTGAATTTGAGCTGGAAGACTCTGGCAATTCTTGAAGTTTTGTGTTCCTGTGAATTTCACATATCGTGCAAAACGTACAATATCTTAGAAACCTGAAGCCGTAAAGGGTAAAATAAAGATATCATTATATATTGCATCTTATTTTATTACAGTTAGGTAGTTAGGCAAGTCCCACCAAAGATGTAATTGCGTCGTGCATATGCATCATGCATAATCACTTCTCGTTGCTTTATAATAATCCGCTCACGAAAAGAGCAATTACACTGCATACTCTCCCAAGCAAAGTGCTAAAGAATTGTTTTTATCATGACGTCGTCCTATGAATATCTCATCAAAATATCGATGCTTCACACAAAAGCTCTACACAAAATGCTCAAACGAAAATGCTTGCAGCATGAGTACAGCAAGTGCCCTTGCTTCAAGCAATTGTTGCATTGGTGAGCGGCGTGTCACTTAAAAGTAAATGTGATGCTTTTTTTAAGAGTATAATACCCTAGACACACAGCACGAACTAATGAATCATTTGTACTAACCATTCATTAAAATGCCGTGTATTACATAGTATACGTCATTATAGCCCGAAAATCAGATGATAATGAAGTACACTAATGAAGTGTTTTCCTCCTTCATTATAGCTATAATGAGGAAAAATATGCTAGATTTGGCATATAATGTAAATGTGGAGCTCCGCTGTGCATCTGCCGATTTGAAAAATAAGAAGAAGAAATGCAAAGAAATGCAAATCACAAATTATATTATTAATATTTTTTTAAATATAATGTTTTTCTCATTTGGAAATTGTTAAATTGAAAATAAAATAATTGAAAACAAAGTTTATCGCGTTAATTCGATCCATATTGCTTCTTTAAGGTGATAAGTTCATCAAAATCAGTTTGACAGCACAACTTAATTAAAGAAATGGCTGTGTGTCCGCAGTTTATAATGAATCATTATAGACTAATGAGTCGTTAGTTTTTTCTTCATTAAGAGTGCTGTGTGTCTAAGGCATAATGCAAGTGTGTCGTGCATGTTCACATGCTGTATGGTTGCCGAGTGGCGATGTGGAATTTTGGGATCACACCTCGTGCCTAAAACTACAGAGGTACGGAAGTTAATTCTAGACTCCGGTAAACCGCCCAAGGTCTACCATTTTCTTAATGTGAGCAGCTACTTGTCTGCAAGTAAACGATTGACCGGTATTGTAGGGAAACATTTAAGTTATCTTGCTCACTCGATGAAAATGATCGAATCGTTTGCGACCGAGACTGATCTGTCGACTGCGACTTGATTTTAGTCGAAGTCGACGCTGAGGTGAAATTTGTAATTAAATTAAAGGTTCAACTGCTTGAACAAACCAGAAATCCCGACTTCTGTGAGTGAACTGAAGTTGGTCGCAGCCAACACCAGCTTTGCACTTTGAGAAAAGTTTAGTTTCAGTCGAAATCGCCGTCGAAGTCGAAGTTACAATTGTATCTTGCCACATGCATTTACCATTTGGGCAAAGTCGTAGTCGATTGTGATCAATCGTAATTGTAATACGATGGACACGAGGCTGACTCCTAGTAAGGGGCGAGGAAGACAGTAAGAGGTGGAAGGTAAGCAACTCAAATACATATAGCCGAAGCCGAGTAGTGGCCGACTGGACAATGTAGTCGATCATAGAGACTTGGTGTTACGACTTTTATGAGGTGACGTCGCCGCAGAATACGCAATAAGTTGGCAATTTTTAAGGTAGGGCATTGCCTTACTATGTCCTATCCTAGTTTCGGCCCTGAAGAAAAACCTTACTTACTTTGTTAAATTTATTAATTTATTAATACAAAAAACAAAAAGTCATACTGTACATCGCGGCATCTAACAAAGAGGTTTCTTGTAAATTTACCACAATGTCGCCAAATGGGGGATTTTTTGAAGAATTTGAGAAAAATATTAAAAAAATGGTGGGTCGCTTAAAAAATGAATTAATGCATCAAGGAGCATATTTTCGGTTATCTTCATTAAAAAAGAAAACTGGTTTTATGTATGTTGTTGCTGGAATAGCTGCTTAAAACGGGATGGTTTGAGCAATCAAATCTACGTACTCAAGGGATTCGTTTAAGGTCGCATCACTCGTCCATTTGCCTTAAACATCTGGAACCACGTGGTAGCCTTGGCAATACATATCTGTAGAATACCTCCGTAAAGGTTCTGTATATTTTCTGCACGAAGGGTTCCGTACCATCGTACAAAATTTAACAATATGTACTTTCTATTTATTTTTTTAAATGACAGTAGTTGTCATGTGAAAAAATAATGCTGTCATTTGAAAAAATAATAATAATATCATAATAATAATGAATGAGAATAAAACGAGGAAAAAACGCTGATAAAATCACGTTTCTTGTATGGGGGCCCCCCTTTGCATAATTTTATTTTTATTATTTGTTGTTATATCGCCAATAGTAATACATACTCTGTGAAAAGTTCAACTGTCTACCTATTACGGTTCATGAGATATAACCTGGTGACGGACGGACGTACAGCGAAGTCTTAGTAATAGGGTTCTCGTTGTTACCCTTTGGGTACGGAACCCTAATGACGATTTGTCCAAGTTTTTTATATCTTCAGGATGGAGTTGCATAAGCGAAAATGCTTTTTTTTTTTGCGTAGAACAAAATCGAATTTTCAGAGTTAAACCAGAGAGTCAGAGTAAATATTCTGAAGAATTCTTCAAAATTTTCAGACGGATGATTTGATACAAATGGGGAATGTTATACTCTTTATGAAAATTTGCGTTTGGATGAAAAGCAATTTTACAAATACAGATACGGATGACAACAAGTTGTTTCGATTAAGTTTTAGGTATAATTTGCTAGGATATACAGAAGTAAGAACTTTCTTACTTGTCGCCGCCATTTAACTCGGCTTCTATTTCATCCCATATTAACACAGAAACAGCGATGTGGGCTCCAAAGGCAAGGGACGTCTAATCGGCGGCACACTAAAGTGTTATTATTTCTTTTATTTCCATATATATACATATTTTTAGTGAACCCAATGCTCCACGTTCGCATATGCATGTGTATATGAAAAGTCTAGGCACTTCATGAAATGTAGGCAGATAGTGTGCGACTTTTTACACTAATACCTTTGACACACAGCGAGTACATTTATACCATAGTTCGGATACCATTGTATTCGCTGTACCATGCTAGGTGACACATCGCATTATAGTTTCATTTGATAGCTTTTAAGACTTAGTAAGTTTTGCTTTTCAAGAAATCGTCGGAAATATTCTTAGTATCAACTTGGCGCATGTCATAAACTTGTGATTATCCCCGAAAAGGACTACTTGAACAAAAAGTCATAAGCTAGATAAATTTGTGACTACTTGTAAGCGGCGCTGAAATCATTAAAAAGCTCCGCACACCATGGAAAAAACCCAAGTATTTATACTAGCCTCCCTAGCAAATATGGCGAAGCAAAGAAGATTCACTTTCTTTATACCTGAACGATAAAATATGTCGTTGATGATAATCATATTCCTATTGCATTCTTAACTTCCAACGGGAGAAACTGTCAGCCCGAAGGAAAAACATCTTGAAGAAACGAATGCGTATCTTCTACGCGATACGTTAAAGTAATTTGCCAACATCCCTTCCTGGCGAGTTATTTTCATATCATTAATAAGAAACCTTTTCATTTCTTCAAGCTGATTCGCTTTCTTATCGTCTAAGCAAATCGTTCAAGAATCGCCGAAATAAATACTTTGGAATTTGTAGTAAGGAAATAAAGAAGACATATATATTTATTTAATTAATTTTTTTTTTAATATGAATGGGTAGAATTAAAATCACTAGTGAACTCACAAATTAATTACTGTCATCGATTCTAATGACGAGTTCTTCCAAATGATAAATTCGTGTATCATATAGAGATGACAAATAAGCGAAACTATTGCCTTCTTGCTTCCACATTTAAAATTAAAAAACAAAATAGTTTGTAATTTCATCTTCTTTTCATCTACGCAAGACAAGGAAGAAATCATTTTACAGTATTTGCTTTAATTTCGCGTGGAAGATATTTTGGCAATATCATCCACATATCGCCCTGAAAATTTTTCATCCAAATGTTTGTTGAGTCGTATCAGTTTGCTCACCTTGGTTTATGGTGGTATGCAACGAAACACAGGTGGTTTATGCATGTACTATGATATCTGAACTAGCTGTGTGTCAAAGGTGCAACTGTCTGAAATTTTTAGCCACTTCATGAATTGATACACGCTACACTTTTCCTTCTCTCCTTTATTTCTTTATCACCACAACGCACGCTTACTAGGTTTGGAACCAATAATCTAATTGGTCCTGGAACCTCCCTTTGGAACACCTTGCCTGAACATATTAGAAATACGCGCTCCATAAAACAGTTCAAGGAATTGGCTTTAATGCATCTTCTAGACAGCACCTAAGTCCTGTTCCTATCCTATCCCGACAAATTCAATTATATAAAAAAAAAAAAAAACAATTATTTTACTTATTTTTGTCTAGTTAATTGAATCTGGTCGGTACTACATTGTGTTACATTATTTTATTTTACATTGTTCTCACTTAAAAGAAAAACAATATTTTGTTACAAAATAAACAACTTTTATTCACTATTAAAGAAATGTTACATTAAAATAATATTTCGTAATTTATTCTTTCTTATCAATCCCCCGGGTTTACTTCTTCGAGACAGTCTGCAGGCACTATTTCAATCTACTGCAACTGCAGGCCTAATTGCGACGGCAGACTATTTCAATAATAGAAACAATTTCCTCCAGGAACGTTTTATGGAGCATGTGTCATATAGCAATATGAATTAATTCAATTAAGACAGCGAGACAGGCCGACGGGCGATGGAAACTGCAAATTCCTATATAATACATGCTTCATAAAATGTTCCTGGAGAAAACTGTTCATATTATTGCAATAGTCTGCAGTCCCAATTGTGTTTAGGCCTTTAAGCAGAAAATTAAAATCCAGGTACCGATGTACTATCAGTTTTTGGTTGAAAGTCGAAAATCAAAATTTCATGAGGAAACTTTGAGAGTATACTGTGTGTTTCGATCAGCAGTACATGGCGCTCTCATCAGGACACCAATGAAACCCTGAAATTGCCTGCTGTCTACACTACAGTGAACTCACATACCCAAACTTTGAAGGTAGATCATATAAAGATTTTTTTTTAAATCTAACTATGAATCATTTTAAGGGAAATAGGTTTTCTTCACAATTAAAATGATTTTGGGCATCTAATTTTAATTAAATACGAGGGTTGTATCATTAGTTTAGCAATAGAGTAATAATAATAATAGGAAAGTTTTGCAAACGAATTTGTTGTTTTTCAAAATATTCGCCATGATAATCTACACACTTTTAAATCAATTTTCAATGCGTTTTTTCCACTCCGATTGAGGTATTCCAGAAACATGGTTTTTGAACGCTACAACCACTTCTTCTGGCGCCGAAGATCGTTGTGCACGCGTTTGTTCATTACTGATGGGAACGAAAAGAGATAATTAGTTGCCAAATCAGGACTGTATGTCGGATGATCCATGAGGTCCTTGTTTTGAGTGTTCAAATATTTTGTTGTTTGAGCGAATGTGTTCTAACACGAGCTCCAGCTCGCATTGTCATGATGGAGAATGAGATTTCGTCTTCTGCTTTTTTTTTCTTTCATATTTCATCAAAGGCTTCTGGCAATCAAATGGTGGCGTACCACTGAGAATTAATCGTTCTACGATTCTCCAAAACGAAGTGTTTCGTGTACGAACAACTTTTGTTAGATTTGGCTTATCTTGAAACACCCATACGGTCAACTGCTTTTTACTTTCGCGCCAATAGAAAAATATATCCAAGATTCGTCACTTGTGTTTATGTTGTACACGTATTTTGATTCACCGCGGTCGTATTTTTGTAACAGTTCTTTGCGATTGTCAAATTATGCGTAATCCAACGCGAACAGAGCTTTCTCATAACCAGGTGCTCATGCAATATCCATTCCAAACTTGTCGCACTAATACCTAGGGCCGCCTTTAACTCACGATAAATCACATGACGATCTAGCAGCATTTTCTTGTGCACATCATCGATGTTACGGCTTGTTGTTTTATGTGGGGCTTCATCACCACACACAGATTGAATTTTATCAGCACACTGTTGAAAGTAAGGCCACTTCGAAAATCATAGAACATCATTGCACGAAAATGTTCACGATTTAATTTAAATTTTTGGACGATGTGAAATTATCAAGTAAAAAAAATGTAAACAAATAACATTCACATCACAAAACGTTCTGAGTACGTATGTATATGCTAAAAAATGTAAAATTTTACGATTGAAATGTCAGATCGCTTCAATTGACATTAGTATTGCCACATAGCAAAACTTATGGTACAACCTACGTAGAAAGGGGATTGAGTTTTATTCTTTCGATTACAGTGTACTCTCAAAATTTCTTCATGAAATTTTGATTTTCGGCCTTAGCCAGCAAATTGACAGTACCTCAGTAGTTGTCTTTTATTCTTTCTTTTCCAATCTGCTGCGTATTTGATTTAAAATTATTATGGTGTGCAGGTATTATATAGTGTAATAAGTCCATTATATCATTGTACGGTATGGTGTCAATCCAATATTATTAAAGTTTCTTGGTCTTCCCCGCCGCGGTAGTAAATTTAGAGCTTTGAATAGTGCATCCTCATTCATTAATGATTTGTAGAACTGTTTATACTGTTCAGTTCTCAAAAATTGCATACCTACAACCATTTATAGGCCACATTTTGGATCAGAATATAAAATGGACCACTAGGTACACCAAAACTTGATGAAAACTGGATCATATCAAAATAGGATCATTAACAGATATTACGGCCATTAAAATTTGCAATTGTTTCGCAAATAATAACTAGAATTAAGGAATAATTTAATTATTGAGAATATGATTCAAACATTCTTTTATGATATTAAAATAACGAAATATTATAGGTATATATGCCTTTGATTAGCCGCGAGTGACGTTATTCGAACGTTCACATACCATGAATAGCGGGAAATATAACAAGCGTTTCCAGCAGAAGCTGTGAATAAGTACTCATTTGCTCTGCTTACTTGAATCGGTACTTATTTTACATACTTTTCGTGAAAGAAGTTGTGCGTCCATTAACATTTCAGTTTGCTGTGATTGCTGTGCAAATTGTACAAAAAACAAGAAAAAATCTAAACTCTATCTAAGACCAATTCGGTATCTAGAGCCTAGATAATGCCCCTATGTAATTTCGTTTGGTCACGCCTGTGCGCGATTTTGATTTGGCCCAGTCGGATTAGCATATGACCTCGGAAAAATTCACGTCAACAATTTTATTGCTCTAACCTTTAGGAGGTTCACTGGTATGTAGTCTAAATTCAAAATGACGACCAAGTTCCGCCGAGGCGTCAGCCGCCATCTTAAATTTAAAGGGGATTTATTCTCTACCACTTTTTCGTGCAATCGCCATTTTTCCAATTAAGTGGGAAAAAAGTTGTAAAGTATAATTATCGAATTATCTCGTTTATTATTAACTTTAAGACATAAATGTAAAGGAACAAAGTTGTATAGAATTATAATACATTTCCTACAATTTTAATCTCCACGACTTTTTTCCTCTTAGTACCAATATTTAAGGTCTTACGCTTGCGATAAAGGCACAGAGCAACGTAAATATTGCATTTTGCGAACTTCATACCGCACCACCACAGGGATAGAGTTCGTTTTTTTTGCGTAGTATCCCCATAGAAAACCTAATCCGCGTTTCATCGCTTCCTAGTTCGTTGCGGTTTCTGCCGTCTTCTTCCTTATAGGAGTTTGAAACTGGAATTTCTATTTTTTCTTGCAAACATTAAGAATCCAGGCGATGCTTTTTTTTTATTTTTTTCTTATAAATTTCGGACAGCCAGACCTTTTGTTCCAAGATGTTGCTGGCGGAACTACTTGACTCTTTCTTTTTCGACAATGGTCCTGCCAAATCAACATCGTCGGCTTCCTCTTCGCAGATATCCTGACATTCAATGGTGATTTTCAATGTTGATTGGGAAGGATTCTCAATGATCATCATCGTCGGCATCAACTAGTTCCTGAAGTTCGCATGTCTCACCATTGCATCTTTAGCATTTAACTGAATTTAGTCCTGCTTTACGACACCCGCACATTTTGCCGGAATTTGTCTTGCTTTTGCAAGAAATCGTTTTGAGGAACAATTCCGGTGCGGGTTCTAAGTAGCGGGGAGTTGTTTTCCAATCCCGTTCTGTGGCATCCATATCGTACTGTAGCCATATTTGCACTCATAAATACATTCGGTTAATATGCTGAAGTGGGTGGAAGAGCAGCTAGGTTAAATTTATTTTTATTGACTGATTTTGTGAAGCACTTGAATCGGAGAGTGTCAAGCGATCGGACGTCTTGGCCGCCTCCAAACAGGGCTATTAAAAGGCCTTCTTCAGCTGTTGCTAACACATGTTTTTTGACACTGTGCTCTTGAAATAAATTCAAACCTCCCAAATCTTGATTTTTCTGGAAAGTATTGAAGAATTTAATCTTGCCGGCAATGAATATAGATATACATATATATGTGTTCAGCTTCTTCAGCTGTTGCTAACACATGTTTTTTGACACTGTGCTCTTGAAATAAATTCAAACCTCCCAAATCTTGATTTTTCTGGAAAGTATTGAAGAATTTAATCTTGCCGGCAATGAATATAGATATACATATATATGTGTTCAGCTTCTTCCTCTTTAAAACTCGTCGGTGAAAACAGTTGTTCGTGTTCCGGAGTCCAACCTCTGTTCGGTTTCTTAAAGAAGATATTTTTCATGTGACATGACGGGCCAACTCAGTCAACAGGTCGATGTCCTCGCCTATGATAGTAACTTCATCGTAATTAGCAGCTTCTTGAATAGCCGTGCCGACAATGAAATAATCGGCGTTTGTCGATGCCTGCTGAACGAAGACATCGGCATGTCGTAAAGTTTTTTTTAAGAAGGTCAATAAGCCTGGCCTTATTCTTGCAATTTCTCCATTTCGCAGAAAGGAGTTCGCAAAATACAGTTTATACGTGGCTCTGTGCCTTTATCACAATCATAGTACCTCAAATATTGGTTCTAGAAAAAAGTCGTGGAAATTAAAATTGTAGGTAATGTATTATAATTCTGGACAAGTTTGTTCCCTTAAATTTATGTTCTAAAGTTAATAATAAACGAGATAATTCGATAATTATTCCCGCTTAATTCGAAAAATAGCAATCAAACGAAAACAATTTTAAAGAGTAAAGTTGTAGAGAATCAAATTTACAACAACTTAAGTCCGTACAATTTTTGTTGAAAATGGTCGATATATTGAGCAAAAACAATTCCCCTTAAATTCAAGATGGCGGTTAACGCTCCGGCGGAGTTTAGTCGCCTTTTTGAATTTAGACTACCAGTGAACCCCCCTAAGAGTTAGAGTAATAAAATTGCTGACGTGAATTTTTCCAAGGTAAAGTCTTCTTTTTTAAACCGGTTCGTCGGACAGTAAAAATGATTATAACCAATTTTATAGCATTTTGTATTTTGAAGTAGGTACAATAAAAACGTCAAGGGCTGATCGTTTTCACTACACGTAAGTACCCTCATTTTTTATATATTTACTATTTCTATTAAAACGCCGTTTAGCTGGACACGTTCTCAGACAGACAAATATATAGTGAAAAATTAAATTTTTGTATGGAAGCTCTACGAAGGAGTTGTCCGATTTGTCTCATTTTCAAATTTATGTCTAAAATTTTGTTAAGAAGGCCGTGTGCAAAATTTCAGATCTCTAAGGGTGCACATTCTCTAGTTATGGTGAGGACCGAGGGACAGACAGACAAACGGACAGAAGGATAGATAGACTGACAGACAGACGGACGGCCAGACGGTCATGAAAAAACAAAAACACAAAAAAAAACTATGTATGACCATCTAGTAGGGTATAATAAATTATCTGGCAGTTATACTTTTATACTCAGCAAAAATTAATTAAATTAAAGGCTCTAAAAGATCTGCCATAGCGTTTATTTAGAAGCTTAGTGAGTTAGCTAAAGGATACGCTATGAAAAAAGCAAACGAGTTTTCGTAAAATTCTTACGAAAATTTAAGGAAACAACAGATGAACCAAGCGCTTTAAAATGTCTTATAGAGCGCTATGTACATTTGCTGCTGTGTAAACTGCATTCAAGAACTGGAACATACGGATATTGAAATTTCTGCGAATTTTATAGAAAAAAACATGGCTTAGTGGAATGTAATAGAATGAAATGAACCAAATTATGTAATGAATATGTGGTTCTACCACGAATAATCTTTTAGATCGCTTAGAGGTCGTATCTCCAGCCCCACTTACAATAAAATGAAGCTCTAATAAATTTGCATTACAATTAAATCTTGATGGTGAACAATGAGTTCTGTAGTGGGTTAAGTTCAAGGAACCCTATTCAATACAAGTTGTAGCTAGTAGAAAAACTGTAATAACATTAGAAAAGAAAAGATACTTACCTTTATATTGCTGGCTCTTAATTTTTCTTTGGAAGGTATAGTTTTAGTCTCCATAATATTTTTAAAATAAAATATTAATTTTTCTTAATGAACAGCAACGTAATTTCGGCTAACCGGTCGAATACTATGCTACCTACATATACATATTTCATTATTCATGAATTGCGTTATTTCCGGGATTACGCTTACCCTAAAGATGCTCCTGAATACATTGAAAATGTAAATACATTAAGATCTGAAGAGAGCTTTACATCGCCAGTCTTCTTATCATCGTACCTACCAATTATAGATTTATTAAGCCTTTGTCTGCTAAATATATGCTTTGCATTTAATGATAGCTTTGATATATGTAATTGATTTATTGGTGATTAAAGAAACTGAATTAGTGTAGAAGAGTATTTACCTACCTACCTATAATCAATATACCTAGAATTGTTTTTTTATTGTTTCCTTGCAGTTTTATGTTTTTTTCAAACTAATTGCAGATAATTATTTCAAATTGCTACATACCTACCTACCTTGCTATGAAAATTTAAAATTATTTTCCTCTTAGCAAAACAGATGATAATTTTAATTCACGATTTAATTATCATAATTTTATAATTTTTACAGAATTAATTTTGTCTTGATGGTAGCTAGGTATATGTAATATATTTGTAAAAAAATATCCTCAATTAAAGGAACAGCTCAAAAACTTCAATTTACCTAGATGGCTCACACCCTAAATTCAAAATCTCTCATTAATTAATTGATTTAGTGGAAAGTTAATGAGTGGAGGCAATTTAAAAACAGTTTTTAAAATTGTTACACTGCAACGTAATCAAATTCTTCAACTATTAAATAAATCATATATAAGGAGCACCAAACTAACACACTAATATAAAACTACTTCTTACCTATACCTACCTAAAAGCAATTTAAATTAAGTGGTAATTATTGCTCTGGGCTTACCAGTTCCCTCTGTTTCAGTTTTAACCATTGACGGAACGAATTATACAGTCGCAATTTTATCTTTGGAGTTATACTTTCGTTTATCATTGTATGCTGGCGTAGAGCCACAACAGAATAATATGTCATCCCTTGTATCCCCATACATTTAGCCCCCTTTACTAAGTAGATTCGGAGAGTAAATAGAAGAGAAGAATAGGGAAGAACATCCCTTCAAGAAATTAAATTTCCCATTTCAGTCATTCACTTAACCTGAAATGATTGAAATATTGTCTAGAGTAGGTCAGAACGATTTATTTCCCATTTCTTGCAGACCTTACCTCATATAAAAGGAGGAATGACTACTTCGCATTTGTTTTCGTGGTAGTTATCAATAGCTTTGTTACTAGAATTGCCAGAATTAACCTTTTATATGTTATATAGTTCATTTTATGTACAGGATTATAAAATCTCGGCACATATAAGAGAATCAATCCTATTTTTATCCGTAAATGAGAACGGAACTATGTACACTTTTCTAAATTATGTTTGAGGAAAATATAGGCAGATTTTTAATATCATCTCTTGTTACATTATATTTCCATTACAGTCGCAATTAAGTATATAATGATAATGTTAAGAGGCACATTTATCCGGTTGTAATTATTTGAACATTATCGTTTATCTGGCAACACTATCAAATTGCCGTCACTAACAGCACTTTAACTCAATTTTCTATCCAACTTGCTTTCTGTTCACTGTTTACCCTTAGGAATTCCCGTTCCTCCCGGATGCCATGGTATCCTTGCTACTTTTCTGATATGCCTGATAGTCCAATACACTTGCAACGGTAATCTCTGCACACAATTTTCCTACAGCATACCCGTAGTTCGACATCATCATTCCATATTCTGGAGTTTCACCCGCCTCTGCACCACCGTCAGGATGTATGTGTCCTTTTTATATACAATTCATCATTTAAGCGTCGTCCCTTCTACGTTAGCATAATTAGAACAGCATCTAGCGAGCGATTTAAACTCGGGGTTAATTATCCCTTAAATAGGTGAGGGCTTCAGACTAGCTCGGTGCGGGGTAAATTTTGGATGGCGGATGTTAAAAAGGCATTTTCTTCAGCTTTAAGAGTCGCCGAAATCCTCTTAGGATAGGAGTGGTGCGACAGTTTGAATT
Organism: Dioctria linearis; assembly: GCA_963930735.1. Taxonomy (NCBI): domain Eukaryota; kingdom Metazoa; phylum Arthropoda; class Insecta; order Diptera; family Asilidae; genus Dioctria; species Dioctria linearis. The sequence goes on along the minus strand of OZ005741.1, from coordinate 204,112,530 downwards.
TCTAAAAGAGAGGAAATATGATGATTAAAGATTTTATATAATTTGTGTAACAATGCTGTCGTCTTTGGGCATATACAGCTCAGTGAAAACCCTTGCGCTGCGGGGTGTGTTATGGAATTAAAAGAACTAGAAAGCATTGAATAATGGGATTGGGGATGGTGTAGAAGGTAGCAGGGAAGTAGTAGCGTTTTAAATGTATGCATAGTTCCTCAGAGATTTTCATTGTGTAAAAGTATGGGTAAGAAAGCTTTTCTTGTGAACGCGAGTGCTGTAAGATATTTGCAGTCAGAACCGTGAGGAGCTAATTGTATCTATACAAAAATTTACGATTGCCGAGTCGTTTTCTTTAGTACCTATACATACCTACATACAAGTTTCTATATATATATAGTATTTATCTTTTTGGAATTATCCTTGGGTGAAGTCTTTGAAGCAATCTACTTGCATTTATGGGGGCCTTTCATTGAAACATCTTTGAATAACATTCTACAACAACGAACAATTAGAAATAATTTACGGCTCCATTTTTTGGAGATTTTAGAACGTTCGTTTCTTTTGAGATTTTTTAGAAATTATCACAACCCCCTGCGAGTTTCATATCGTTGAGCTTATTTTTTAAGAACTTTGAAGTATCAATTATGAATGTATAAATTGTTTGAATGTTGATAAAAATTTTTAAGAAGTATGGATTATGTGGTTTCTATAGGTAGGTACCTACCAAACTTAATTTGTTACTTTAAATTGTATTCGTCAATGATATGATTGCCATAAAACTGTCATAAAATTACTTAAATATTTAGTTTAGTTTTAGCTTTGAATGAAATAAAGAAATATCTTCAGCTCTTCAGGCGCACTTCAGTAGTCTCATATTAAAATCCAACCTCTCGAGAAATGCCATGTTATTAATTAATAATTTAAACGGTGAATTTCATGGTCGAATTAGTCTTGATCCTTATATTCTTGACACTTACATATGTACATATATCATTAGAGCCCTAAAAAACAAAGATGTAAAATACATTTCATGAAGCTTTTATTTCCGCAAAATTCCAATCATCTCCAGGATCTGTTGGATTTCTTTAGCAACTAAACTCTGGAAATGGGAATGCCTTTTCTAGATGTTATCGTCTTATGGGGCCAAGTGTGAAGCTCAGAAGATGTGTTCAGCAGTTTCGTCATCTTCCATACAGAAGCGCCAATTCTCGCTTTCAACCCAACCTGTCTCCCTAAAATATTTCTGTTTGGGCGTCCGCATTGCCCATTAAGTTGTAGGTGGATTATTTCTCGTCTACAGTAGACTGAAATTCATTGAAAATAATTTCAATGAATTTCTAAACTGATGCATTGAATATGCAGAAAAGTCGAACTTTTCGACCCAGCGATTAGAGAGATCTCATCAGTATGGTTATCTCTGATCGCCCACCATAGAAGTTCGATGATAAGGTCACCCAATTGCTCATATAAATAATTTTTATCAAAAGCAAGTGTGAATTAGATGGTAGCAACAATTTTTCGTTGCAATTTTCAAATTGAGTGATTATTCGTCATAGTCGCCATACGGCTCTTGGATAAACCAAGAAATAACCATACTGATGAGACCACTCTGATCGCTGGGTTGAAAAGTTCGACTTTTCTGCATTCTCAATGCATTTTAGAAATTCATTGAAATTGCTTTCAATGAATTTCAGTCTGCTGTAGACGAGAAATATTCCACCTATAAGTTTTTCTTGGTTTATCCAAGTGTCGTATGGCGACTATGAGGAATAATTACTCAATTTGAAAATTGCAGCGAGAAATTGTTGCTACCATATAATTCACACTTGCTTTTGATAAAAAGTATTTGTATGAGCAATTGTGTGACCTTATCATCGAACTTCTATGATAGGCGATCAGAGATAACCATACTGATGAGACCTCTCTGCCCATTAAGTACTTAGTAGGCCTTAAGGCTCATTCATATCTCTGGATACGTATCGTAGCAGTTACGTGCCGTAGAAGACACGGTATTTTTGAAAGAATTCACACTGACAGACACGAAACGTGGCAGACACGACATCGACAGACAAGCAATGAGAAAGATTCCGTTAGTACATTCTAATAATTTTGTTAAGGATCACGCTAAGATGCGCACGGGTAGACACGAACCTGTACATACAAAATATTCCCCGCAAGAATGTCATCCAGAAACAGCCCGTGTCTGTGCATGTGACTGTCAGGTTAAGTTATGTTATATATGAAAACTCTTATACTAAAGTATTAAGAAATATTTGTCGTGTTTGCTACGATACATGTCTGTAGATATGATCAGGCCTTAGGGCGGTAAAAATAATTCCACCATTTCTATTCGATTCGTATAAATGTCAAATTTGCTTATACGAAACATACGTGAAATTGAGCATATAACACCGAAATGAATCGAAACGGAGAAGTTGAACAAATTTCAAATTTTCCGGCTGACATAACCTAGGAAAATCATTTGTTTAAAGATTTGTTTATACTCAAAGATGGATGAAGAGGCGTTTGTTGAGGAAATAAAAAAACATTGGGAATTATACGACTGAAAAATAAAACCTGGAAAAATTCTAACGTTAAGCGTTCGAAACCGAATGAAACAATTGTGTTCATGCATTCGACTGAGTGAAATGGACGGGACCAAATCGAATCGAAAAGGCAGAATTGTGGTTGACGTTTTAGTTCTCTCCTGCTCATTATGAAAAATTATCCCCTGTTGCTAATATGTAATAAATTTCTTCGCTTGTCATAGCCCTTGCTATTTTGTCCTCCCAAAGTCTGACTTGTGCCGAAAGGTTGCTCTATAAGTGGTCATAGCCAGGCTCAAGGCCGACAAATAAAGATATTGATTTTTCCTTTGAAATGCGATTCGAAATCTCGTAGTCCTCATGTGCCGACACCCAGATCAGTCTAACCATACCTATTTGCTTCGGTTAGTATATTCAAAACACACGGTAAGACAGTCCCAGACCAGCTTAGATTTAAAGAAGGTATACGAACTCAACGCTTTGAGTATTGCTTGACTGTCTTTTATTATGTACATTTTTGTACAACACATGTCCTTATGAATGATTTCGCGAGCGCACACCTTTATGTTGAAATATCTGCTGGAAAATGGTAAGTGCCCCAGAAAGTCGAAAATTCGCCCTAAAAATGTCCACGTCTGTTCTGCCTTCCATTTTGTATTCATCTATATACTATTTAAAATATCCCTTTCAAATGTTACATAATCAGAATCCCGCTCTTGAGGTTCTCCTAAGATCTCCTTGAATGCTGGTTTAAAGGTATAATGTTTCGTTATAACATCTATGAGATGGGTATGGTGTTGACCATCGAGTCCTTTGGGAATTCTTCAATAACTTTCATGTGGCCGTCTAGATTGCCAGTATTGAAGAGATTTTCCCTCAGCAGTCTTATTGCAGCGGAAATAGGTCCAGCATCTCTGCTAAGACTAAAGTCGTGCAGGTACGCATGGCAGCATTTACTCCTACACATACAAACCGTTGCAGTTTTTGTATCATTGGGCATTGTTTCAAGTCAATAGCTGTAGTAAAACATGTTTTTAATAGGTTTGGTGTTAATTTTCAAGCTTTGCTTATTTTGTAAATCAAAAACAATCTGAGAAAGTAATGAATTCATATAATTGAGTTTCGTAAATCGAATGGCATATGTCGGCTTATACATTACGGTGATCAAGCAATCGTTACTTAGCTATTTATTCTCTGAGGATTCCTTAGAGGATTTTCTTATCTACAATTGTTTTGAATTATTACGTAAGTGAGAAATAAGCATAGAAATCTAAAACACGTACATCCGGAATTCATTCCAACATAAGGTTATTATTCGATGCGAATATTATTCAAATCGACCAAAAATCATATTATAAAGTGTTGCACGACCATAACCATACTTTCGAAATTTTACATACTTGGTGGGTTTGTGAAAACAAAAATACGAATTCAAAATTTTCTCTATACATTGCGTATTTGCAAGTTATAGCATTTTTGAAATTGCCAAAAAATGCTGTCCTGATCTTCTTTAAAAATTCGAATATGTTTTGCTATTCATGCTAAAGCAGTAAAATACAGCTCATTCAAAAGATAGAGAATTAAAGGTACCTTGAACAAGTAAAAAAACTAGAATTTGTTTAAGATCAATTTTTATGATGAATGGCCCGCATGTAATTTGGTATGGTCACCCATCTCTGCATGTTGGATTTTTGAAGTAGTTTTTCGCATATGTTTCTAGAACGGTTCGCCAGACAGAAAAAAGTATTATAACCAATTTTATAGGCTTTTATATTCTGAAGAACTTTTCAGTACAATAAGATCGTATAGGCGTGAGCGTTTTCACAGTATACGTAAAAAACTAAAATTTTGACTTAAGATTACATCCGAATGTTCGGAAGATATGTTTACACTACTTGTATACTTGTTACTAAAAAGAAGAAGAAGAGTTAATAATTGTGAGAAGGTCAAATTGTGTTGTGAAGTACAGTACAAAGTTGGGGAATTTTAAAGTCGATTATCTCGGAAACTATAACCTTCCGACAAATTTCGTTTTCATATTTGTGATTTGCGAGTGAAAAGGAACTAGTGTGCAAGGTTTCTAGAAAATCGGTGATTTTTTAGGGATGTTACCCTGTTCGAAAACACCGTGTACAAAATTTCAGATTTTTGTCGACGCGTCCTCAGGCAGTGTCTAAGTGAATGCATTCTCGAGTTATCGCAAGGACAGGCAGACAGACAGACCGACAGACGGACATGCAAAAATCAAAATAACTTTTAATTTTATGATTGAACTATTCGACCCAGCGATCAGAGAGGTCTCATCAGTATGGTTATCTCTGATCGCCTACCATAGAAGTTCAATGATCAGCGATAACCATACCGATGAGACCTATCTGATCGCTGGGTCGAAAAGTTCATTTGGCTCTACTAACATTATTTCTATGCGTTAGAAACAGGGCACAGACAAGTAATACCCAGATATCGACGGTAGTACTAAGAAAGTGATGTATGAGAAGAGCTCATAGCAAACCTCAATAACTCACTGATCTCGGCTAAATATATCATGAGTACGAACCAAACAATTTTTTCAATATAGGCAAAAATTGAATTTTTTTTAGAATTTAAATCGAGAATAATTCTTCAGAATTCTTGTAGTTTGGGTAGTTTCGTGAGACGAAAATCCGCGCTGATGTACCTAGACCTACGCTCATAAAAAATTTTAGCTAACAAGCCCAAGCAACCAAATCAATCCAACTTCCACGAAGCCACCAACAATCCACACGAATTCTGAAGAAATATTCTCGACTTAAATTCTAAGAAAAAATTAAATTTTTGCCTATATTGAAAAAATTGTTTGGTTCATACCCATGATATATTTAGCCGAGATCAGTGAGTTATTGAAGTTTGCTATGAGCTCTTCCAAAACCCTCGAGAATGCTTCACAAGCCATGAAACAGACTCCCTCCCTACCGCATGCGAGGCCCAACGTAGTCCTTACATTCTAAAATATTTGCCGTGTTCTTATGTAAAACTGACAAAAGTGTGAATTGAATAGCTCCCCCGCTCTAAACTACTATTAATACAGAAAAATGGTGTTCTGATAATCTCGAGCTTGCTTTCTTATCTTCCGAACCGTAATCAAACTTTTATACCTTTCCTAATAAAATTCTTTAAAAAAATTGATCATTACCAAATGACTACGATTCTTCAAACAAAAATTCTCAGCTGAGTAATCATTGTAATGTCGCTGTGCCATCATGGGATGCCGTGGGGCGTGGGCTGATGATATCGATTCGAACTCCGGCAGCACATACACACATGCAATTATTACTCAGCTGAGAGGTATTGAGCGTAAAATGGTAAGGTTACTTTGTAATCAAAACTATTTTATTATTTTGCTAAGTAAGATATATAGGAAGTGTAACCTTTGGGAAGGTAAGGAACCAAGCTTTAAGTTACTAGAAGACTATTTTCCTGTATAGATAGTAGTTTAGGCTCTATAGCATATATAAAGTCAATGTATGGAACTTTTCGATAAGTATCAATATAGAACATTTTAGAAAACGCACTCACAACGCATACATATAGATTTCTGTTTCATGGCTTGGGAAGTATTCTCGAGGGTTTTGGCTCTTCTCATACATCACTTTCTTAGTACTACGGTCGATATCTGCGTATTTCTTGTCTGTGCTAGGGGGTTTAAAAAATACAATTTTACAAGGTTTTGTGCAATTTTTAATTTTATATTTTTGTATGTTTTTAAACAAATTCGAAAACTATATTTTTGCATATGCATATATATTGTTACCTAATTAATAAATAATCACAAAATATTTATATATTTTTATTTTATATACATATTTTGGGTTGCGAAAAAAATCATAATCGAAAATACACCAGAGATGGGCATTTTTTATTCGAATAAAAATAAAAGATAAAAAACCGAATAAAATGAAAAATCGAATAAAAATTTAGTTGATTACAAATAATATTCGTTATTTGGTGAATTATTCGCAAATATTTATTTGTCATTTGGTGCAAATTATTTGAGTTTCAAATACTTATTTGTTATTCGATCGTGCGTAATTTGATGAATTATTTGTGATTTCTTATTATTGTGATGGTCATTATTTGAATTTCAAACAATTATTTGTCATTCAGTGTTTTTGCGTTTATATCCTTATGACCCTTGAGTAGACATATGTACATTTCATATTTAGGAATTTTGAAAAAGAAACCTCTACATAGTCTAAGTAAGTTTTTTTTATTTTTGATTGTAATACATTTTAACTAAATTTTGATATGCACTAATAATATGCGTTTGCTTTTAATAAAAGTAAAGTTTTAACTTCAATCGTATTGTCTTAAGCACAAACTCACTTGTTTTTTATTAAAAATTATTCTGAGTAATCAAACCCAATTAATTTACTTCTAAAGCTTCACAAATACTTCCTCTTAAACTTTAAATTAAATTAAGCAACGAGACATCTTGAAATTTGAACTAATGGACACCAGAAAACATTATCCATAATCGAATGACAAATAATTGTTCGAAATTCAAATAATGACCATCACAATAATAAGAAATCACAAATAATTCATCAAATAATGAAATTATTTGATTATCAGATAACGCACGATCGAAGAACAAATAATTATTTGAAAGTCAAACAATTTGCACCAAATTACAAATAATTATTTGCGAATAATTCACCAAATATCGAAAAATTATTTGATTTTCAAATAAAGCACGATCGAATAAAAAATAATTATTTGAAACTCAAGTAACTTGTACCAAATAGCAAATAATTATTTGCGAATAACTTAAAATATATTGATATTCAAATAAAAATTTATCCGAATAATTTTTTATTTGATTTTTTTAAAAAAAATCGTTAATTGATTGAAATTTTTTTCGAATAATGTCCAGCACTGAAATACACACTCAAAAATCGCAAGCAGATATGGGGTCGTGAATGAAAAAAGTTTAAGAAGCCCTAATCTAGGGTATACAAATTGCTGCATAAAAATATATGTGAAAACGTCAACTCAAGTGAATGTCAAGAATAAGGATTTTACCCTTCGTCCTTGAATATCCCGAAAGACGTATTTTTGATTTTATTCAATTATTTATTTTTGAGCAAAATATAAAATAAAAAATGAATAAAATCAAAAGTACATCTTATAGGATATTCAAGGACGAAGGATAAAATCATTATTCTTGACATACTTTTTCATATATATTTTCAAGCAACTATTTTTTAATATATCAGCCATATTTCACTGGTCTTGCATGAACAGCAAAATATGCAGGAATTTTTAAACAAGACAAAGACAGCATTTTTTCGAAATTTTGAAAATGCTATAATTCTCAAAATACGCAATGATGGGCGAAAAATGCCATTTTAGGGTATTGAGCGGTGTCTTATATATCTCTCGTCAAATAAAGAAATTAAAATGCGATTTACTACATCAATCCAGTTATCTCTGAGTGTACATGTGCTTTTATAATAACATTTTAGTTGTTTGTTTGGAATGGCTTGGTATTAGCTTCGTTTAACAAAAAATATAATGCTTTTTCTGAAATGATAAAAAACATATTATGTTTTTCTCCATGTTTTCTTTTCCCTCTGGGAAAATATAAGTGTCAACGTCTTGCGTTAGATGTGTACAAGTTTTTATAACAATGTGTAAAAATATACCTCTAACGCCATCTTTCTTTTTATTTAATATGGAGCGAGGTCTGTCAATGCAATTCATAAGATCTGCCCGTTAGCAATTGGTAGTATACAATGGCGTAACTAAGGATGTATGCTCCCCTCCCCCCCGCAAATTAAGATACTTTCGCCTGAAAATTTAATTTTTTGTGTCAATTGTATGGAAATATTTTGCTGAATTTCGGATGTATGATATTTCCCATAAGTTTGTACGGGAAGACGAAATTATTCCCTTCTCCCTTTTTAATTTTCTTCAAGCCATAAATTTCTAGAATATGGGAGAATTCCCGCGATCTCCCAACGGTGCCTTCCCTCCAATCACTCCAAGCCAGAGTTGAGCAAAAAAATAAAAAGGTTTCAAGCAGTGTTGTCGAAATCTGGATTGCGAAGCTTATTTGTTTAGATTTACTTCGTGCTCTACATTTATCATTAAACCTGTGAAAAAACCACTGTCAGCCCCAGCATATGCTAACGAAAGTACATTAAACAGGAAAACCGATGAGTATCTAAGAGAAACCTTAAAACATATAACTAAAGGAACCGAAATAACCCCGAAAATTTCCGGCATTTCCCACTATGCGGTGGAATTCTATATATGGATTTGTTAAGGCACTTTCACATCAAACACAAGAATCGAAAAAATGTAAACCGAAAAACTCAATTTATTCCATTTAAAATAAGATTTTTGCTCCAATGATTAATAAAATCATGGGAAATAGGATAAACTAATAATTTTACTAATAAAATAGTATATTTATCTTATAGTTTTTAAGAAAACACAACTTTTATGGTTTATCGGACGAATTTTACCGCCGAAAAAGTTTTTCGGCCGATAAAACATAAAAGTTGTGTTTTTCTTCAAAATCTGAAATAAATGTAACTATTTTCTCAGTAAAATTCTTAGTTTATCCTATTTCTCTGGATTTTATTAAACATTGGAACAAAAATCTTGTTTTAAAGTGGAATAAATTGAGTTTTTCGGTTTACATTTTTCTGTTCTTGTTTCTGATGTGAAAGTGCCTTTATGCTCATGGAAGTAGTATACTGAAATATTTTTGAAGTGCGGCTAGGCGTAATTGCTTAAAATAAACCAAAATTGTGAACTGCCACTGACACATTGAACAACAACAAAAATGTTGGGAACACAGAAACGCAAAAGAAATATTGTGCACACTTATCGATATTTTTGTTTCTTTTCCCTTTTTTTCAATTCTTTTGCACGTATTTGCGGAAAAGAAACATTCTAGTTTAATTTCAACATTTCACTTTGCCTTGCCTAAAAAACGTCGTTCCGGGATTATTTCGGGGATTTTTATAGAACCGCGCAGCACAATTCATTGTTGAAATATTCACAAGTTTATGAAATTAAGTCCAAGATTTAATCGATCACTTCAAATTTTTTATTTAAAATTAACACAATTTTCGGAGCAATTTAAAGTTTTTTAATTAAAAAAAAGAGGACAAAAAACCAGACCCGGCACAGCAAACACGAATCTGACTTTTAATTTAGAATGGCAAAACAATTGTCATTAGAAAATCAACTTGGTTAAGGCTTGGTCAAGGCTTAGTTAGACTTGGTAACGTTCTTCTTGCCTTTCCACCCCTGCGCCTTAGAAGCGCGATTCCCTCACACCGATAGGGCTTTAACACGATATTTGAGTTCCTTTAATTATAGCGAGAAACGTTTATGAAAGCGAAAGGGGAAAAATCTTCCTACATCAGTAGCCGGAAATATCCGATTACTTAAAGTTGGGAGCTTCAGGGAATGTCAAAACTTTGCAACGTGAAAAATTTGATCTTAATTTTCGTTCTATGCTTATTTGTCTAATATTCCAAAGTTGTAATACTCTTCTTTCATCTACGAACTCTGATGCATGCTAGCAGCGTGTACGCATAGCCTAAGGAAGTCAGCCAAATATTTCCCAGAAAATAATTTACAGTGCTTCATTTCAGGCGTGGCTTTTTTCTCCGTTTAAATAGAAAGAATAAATAGAAGAATTCTCGACCTTTTAATTGTTGTATCATCACTACTGTCTAGATGAAACTGAAATAAAGTCATTACCGAGTTAATTTTTATTCAGAAACCGAATTTTAATTGAGTGAATCTAACTGCTTATTAATCCAGCGCTGTTATTTTATGTGGTTTCAAGTTTCATCACTTCATATGAAAATATTAATTATGTCGGCTTTCCTGGGTCCCTAGAAACTGTGGGCCCTCGGGTGACGGGGCTTGCGAGGGCGTTTGCTACGCCAGTATTTGTTTATCCTCTAAATTTAAACCATATTTGACAACTTTATAATATTATGATCGTTATGCGTCCACATTTTCTCAATATTCTGCTTAAAAGTAGGACTATTACCAAATGAAGTTATTTAGTGTTAAAAAGTTAAATAAAGCATTTACATTTTCATTTGCCTACTCTTTAACTTTTTCTTCATTTAGGTACTGCTTCATATTTTACTTCATTCATGTAGACTTTGCTCATGACATTACCAGAAGCCTGCTTCCTTTTTTGTTTGAATCATCGAAGGTTAATCTGAAGTAGTTTTTCAAAAAATTATTTTGGAATATGAGTTAGTCGTTTTTGAGATTTCTGTCCGTATAAATATATCCTTGATGTCGTCGGGGGGTATGCTTGTCATTCGAAATAACGATTGTGAGGCAAAATCGGTTGAACGCACACATATAATATTAAAAGGCATTTTAATTTTTGCATGTCCGTCTGTCCAACTGTCCATCCGCACGATAACACGAAAACGCTTTGACTTATGATACACATATTTGTAGATTTAAATTAAAAATACACAAAATCTGGCAACTTATTTGTAGGGTTGCCATACAAACATTTCAATTTCCACTAAATATTTGAACACTGTTTGTGAACGACTTAACGAAGAGAACTGAAATATTTTCCGAGATCTTAATTATAAGCAACACTAAAGAAACAGTAAAAAAAATCGTTTAGAGGAAAAAAATGTTGGCAATCTTAGTTTTGACTATCGTGGCTTCTTCCACAGAGAAGGTTTCACAGAATTTTCTTTATTTTTTAATTCGTTGGCATAATTTAAGAGGCAGGACTTACCGTTTCAGGAACTAATTGATTGAAACAATTTTTCACACTTTCTGTGTCGCTTAGCTTCTATGAGTTTCGCAGTCAAGACTGAAGCCACAGTGAAGGCTTCAGCCAAGGCTTAATAAATATTTTGGTTTCACAATCAAGGCTTAAGTGACATCACTGGCTTAAGGCAAGCTTAACTGAAGCCCGTTATCTCGAAGGCTTAAGCTTCAGATGTTGCTGTGAAACACATATGGAGATTATTGCTAAATATATATTTTGCCTAAATATCATAATTAAACGAACGTACATATTTCAAAAGTTGTACTTTAAAATTAAATTGAAATTTTCCAAGCGAAAAATAGTTATCTAGTTAGCAGTTTTGAATACTGTCTGAATACTGTCTGTTGAATACTAGTGTCAGCATTCCATTTGACGTTTTAGGCAGAAACCAAACAGTTTAATACATAAATGAGTTATTTATCTGATGCAGAGGATATAAGCGTGAAAAAATTATAAGAAGGCGCCCCTAACATTTTGAGAAATGGGATGACGTTGATTTTTATTTTCGTTTCCGACTGCCGAAACATTCGGCTATGATGACCTTGGATTTGATACACTCGCAGATAAAAGTTCGACTGACTGGTAAAAACTGCGCACAGTTTTAAGCAAACGAGTGATAACAGTATTTTAATATTTTATTTTGATGTCTTCTTCTTCATCGGGATTAACAATGGCACACAATTACCGCAGTGCTGACAAAACTTAAAATTTTTCATCTGCGGTTTAACTAAGCCCCTGCTTACTGAGTACTGTGAAACCGAGTAGGCTTAAGTTCAGGGCTTAAGCCACACCCGTAGTTTATCTAAGCTCTGCCTTAAGCCTGGACTGTGAAATCGACCATTAGTATCGACTGGTATTAGACTGGTATTCATTGAAAATAATTTCATTCAATTTGCAAAATGCAAGTTGGATAAATAAAGTTCAATTGGGTGTGGCCAATTGCTCAAAAAGTCGAAATATAAATGACACCGCGATTTTAACAAGTTTTTAATTATTCGTGATTTGTTCTCTCTTTGTAACTATTTTTCACGACTTATTAATTAAAATATTTTTATGAACTGCTGCCATACAGCCTGAAGCGCCACAGGCGGCATCTGCTATTGTGATTCATTCCAGGAAACCATATTACATGCTTCAATTTGAATCATTTGTACTTAAAATTACAAATTATTCCAGCAAACCTCCAAAGTTTCTTTTCAATTACTTTTCTTATATGAACATGAATTGTCGAACGTGTCAAAGGTGAATCGGCGCTACAACCCAGTAGGAAGTGCTTATAGAAACAGTTACATAACTACTTCTCAAGGATAAACAAGTCCTTCTTGACCCGATTTCTAAACACTGCGACTACGACCTAAAATATCTTTTGTGCCGCCATGCCCCCTGTTAGGTCCAGTCCACGTTCGCTTTTTTTTATGAATGTTATTACCTTATTAGGGACAGTTTTCCGTTCATCTGATGAGGTTTCGCATCCTTTACGTAGGCACTGATAGCTTTCTTCCTTACAGAATCGGCAGTTATCGTCTGTGGTTAAGGATATATTTAAGTGGGTAATGGCCATTTATTAGGTCAGTGAATAGCCTAATCTGCTACTCACCACGATTGATGACTATTTATTTTAAATTCATTGTAGGGGAATTTAATGAATTTCTTCGCTTGCCACAGTCCAGGAAGGTTCTCCCATTGTAGCTGGTGGGCCTTTTCTGTTGTGGAAATTATTTCTTCTGCTATATCTGACTCTTCATAAGACTGTAGAAAGGACCAGGTATAGTAAGTGGAAAATCTGATCCTTTTCCACCCATATAGTCAGCAATCTTATTATATTCAAGCCCCTCGTACCTTGGTACCCACTTAAGGATTACTTTATTAGCACTTAGATCTAGGACGTTTCTACAGTCCCAAACCAGTTTTGAAGCAAATGAATTTAGTACCTTTATCATGGTTTGAATCAAAGCGGCGCGCCCAAATTTCAGAGCTTGGACACACACAAGAAACAGTGCATTTGGCGCGTTAAGTCTCCTTGTAAATAGTAGTGTTGTACTTTGCCTATGGTATTACAAAACTAATACAGCAAAAGAAAAATAATAAAAAAGTAGGTAATCATAAGACTTTTATTTTTGTGCTATTGGGCAGATATGGATGCAAGAATATTGTTAAAATTTATTCTCTTCTTTTGTGTGATTTATTATTAAATTCTCATTTTACCTTATACTTTTTAGCCTTTCATCGTTTTTAATCCATGCGCGGAAATTTTTAATGACAATGTAATCGTTTTACAGAGATTTCAAAATTGCGGATCTAAGATCGCAGAAAGCGGTAATACTAAAAGCCACAGATAATTGAACACTCATCCAAAACATATTGTGCCAAATTTCAGATATACGTAGTTGGAAAGTATTTAATTACAAAATTTCGTCCTAACTCAAGAGTCAACCTAGGTACAAGCGTATAAAAAACATCATATTAAGACTTATAGATAAATACAAGCTTCAGCTAGCTTAAATGCTGTCAATTAAATTCAAAGCAATTTAATAGATTTCAAATCCAGCAGTCCAGGCAGTATCTACCTTTGGCTATGAAAAGGTTGTTTTTTAAATATATCTGGATTGTATGACAATAAACTTTTCTCGTGAAATTCACAAGTAGTTATACTTAGTAGTAAACCCGAAAAAAATAAAACTAATAAGAAGCTATGAAAATAGTTAAAACTGGTGTAAGACTAACTTTGGTGATATCGCATACTATGTAGATGTATGTCAGTAACCGTCAGCAGATTAATTAAGGGTTTTTTTTGATTTTTTTTCTATACAACAAATCATCGGACGGTAAAAATGGTCATAAACTCATTTAAATAAATTATAGTATGCCATAATATGTGGTTGCAACGATATTGCCAGTGTACTCAGCTTTACCACAGCAAGAATTCATGGTATAACATAGCTGCACATGCATATTGCTTGGTTTGTGCTCTGGAGGTGAAGCCAAAATAGCTTGACGTTTGTTTGAGCTGGCTATAGCCGAAAGTTGAACACAGCCTATGTATAGCGGCTGATTTACTTAACCTGGAATTAATAAATATCTTGAGAAAAAAGTATCGTACGAAAAAAAAATCGCATTATGTTTTTAATATTTTCGCAGGATAAATTGATTAGCCACCGCTTGTGGGTATGGCGAGGGTAACTTTGAAATCTTAAATAGGGACCCCATCTTTATTGCAGATTCAACTAGTACATTAAAAAATATAAAGCTTATATTGGAAAGTTGTTTTCGATTCATGATAGATGGCGCTGTAATCGACAAAATTAAGTTTTTCAAATTTATTTATTTGAGAACCAATTCATTCGATTCTGCAATACATTTGTAATAAAAAATACCACGCAAAGCTTTCACGCTGTTCAGGCATTTGTTGCCTTGATCGTCGTAATGTGGATGTGGACAAATATGCGTTGTCATATCCTAATGCTTCTGCTACACCTGTTAAAATATAGACTCCGTATCTGTCCCTAGTTTTCCAGGCATCAAATGCAGCTATTATTTTTGGAGTGATGATGTTTTGGGTTTCATTGAATCTTTGTTTTTTCGGTTGTGATGAACCTAGCTCTTCTTGTAAGACCTCTTCTTTGAATTCAACAGTTTTCTCCTGGACTGGTCACTACTACTTGATTAATAGGTAACTGCTTCTATTAATCTGGATCGTTCTTGAACACTTCGCTTCAGTCGCTCGGATACTTTCTCAGATCTATCTATAGCAGAGTTCTTTTGGGAACAAAGATGGTAATCGATGCCATGGATATAGCCAGGTCGCCTTAATCTGTTTGTCTTCAGGAGTAAACCCATTTAGGGAGATACAGACCCCCTCCCAGAAATCCACTGAAAATAAATTGCGGTAGATCTTCTGAATTTTTCCTAAGAAAATGGTGGTTTTTGAAGTCTAAAGAGAAAACAGGAGGTGCTGATACCTGTAAGATTCGTTTATATAAGCGTGTCTTTTCTCGGTGTGTTTGAAGCAGGACAGAGCCTACCCAATGAACAATTTATTCTTTATTATAGTCACGGGAATGTTCTCACAACTCTTTATAAAACATACTATTTTATAAGATTACTGGTAAAAATATTGTACGAGCTAATTGGGCGCACTGTATAAGAGTTGTGAACGCTAATTCTTTGAGAAAGTGTCTGAAACCAACTTGTGGAGATATTTTATTGTATGGTTGTGAAAACTTTCTTCCTGCAGTCATTTGCTAAAACTTATATGGATTTGTGTGCTCTATTGTTGTCTTATTCTTTCTTAATGAAAAATGTATTACAAATTTCCTTCAGAAATATGTGAGCAGGAAAAATAATTTGTGAAATTAGACCTTGTCATCCAACATAATTTTGTTTGCATATGCAATTTCGATTAATATTGGAATAAAATTTCATGCAAATATAATTTTATTGTAAAAGTTATACTTCTAGCTCGAAACAATACAACGCACCTACTAAATTTAAAAAAAAATGAACTTAAATAAATATTTATTATTAAATATATTTTTAATATTCAGATCCAAATCGTTTAAAAAAATTAAAAATTAAGTCGAAAGTCATCAATTTTTTTTGTTTTATTTGCAAAAAAGATTTGCGTGTCAATAAACGAAAAAGTTAAATGTTACAATTTTTTTCCCGCAATTTATTCACTTTTTTTTTATAATAAAATGGCCGAATACTTTCACCTCACTTTACAGCTCTTATAAAATATTTTAGATGCGTGTGAAATCTTCAGGATCGGAAATGTCAAAGTACACACCATATAGTATGTATGTACTTGGTTTTACACAGGTTAATTGGTATTTGTGCAGAATAATTATTTTTAAAGTATTTAAGGCCAATGTAAAAAGCTTCCATTTTTTATAAAGTTGTCATAAAAGCTTAAATACAGCTTTCAAGTTTTATAAAGGGGAAATCGCTTGCTCAATTCAAGTGTTCTAATTTAATTTTTTTATATATTTACAAAACTCTTCGACAACTAAATTGCTCCGCAAGCTAAATTGTTTTAAAAGGCCTTTAAAAGATTTGTTTCGAACTATTACAAAATACTTATAGAATAAATTAGTTTCCGTAGTAAAACTGTTTTATAAGAGGTTCGGAAAGAGTTCTCAGTGCTACCTTATAAAATAATTTAGCACCGGAACTCAGTAGGAAAAAGTGGTACCTCTGCAGCTAAGTAGCTGCAAAAATGTTCATTGGGTATGCGTGTAAAAGCGATAAATGAAAACAGCTGCCAATGGATCTTTGATCTTTGATGTGAAGACGACTTGTTAGAATATTATCAGCTTGGCAAAACAAACATTTAAAGAAACAATTATGATTCGTAATGAAGAAATTCAGCGACACTACAAAACAGTACACAAATCATTGTGTACTGGTGTAGTAAGTTGTTACAATTAAGGCAAGAGATTTATTTTGGAATATTCTTTTTTATTATTTCGTTAAATGTGCAAAAGTTTTACTAGAACACTTAGCCGAAACGTTAAATAAAAATTCTGACTTAAAGAATTTGATTGATTGCTCTGTTTTACTTCAACGGATGTTGATGAATGCATGTGAGAGCTTAGTAATATTTTAAGTCTTAACATACGTGAATACATTCCGTATTCCTACAGCAGATCTCAACAGCAGTGAAATCGCTCTTGGTTTAACGTTAAGTGCAACCAAACAATAAATTCGAAAGAGTCTTCTTTTCGCACCTATCAATTGCATCCATGTCCAAAACTGAAAGAAGTCTACAAGACCACTTACAACACCTACCTACAAGTCCATTATCCAGAAAAAAAATCTTTTTGACCAGAAAGGTTTCTAGTCCCTGGCCAAAACCATCAGGAACAACTTCAACAGTTCCTCTCTACCTTCACTATTTAACAATGGTGCAGTGGTTACAGACTTCCTTTATAAGGCTAACATTTTGGCTGCCACGTTCGCTTCAATTTCACGTCTTTCACTCACTTCACTGTTTTTCATCTCCCGTCTGGATGTGTTTAGGAGCCAATACACATTCGTACGAGAGATGTGTTCAAGGTCCTAAAGGAGATGAACATCTCCCAAGCCGCAAGTCCTGATGGTTTCTAGTCCCGATTAATTAAAAGCTGGCTTTGCCTAATACCTGTGCAAACTATTCTACTTTTCGACAGGGAAAATTTCCAATTGCTTGGAAGCTAGCTGACGTTCAGCCTATTCCCTTGAAAGAAGAGGTTAGCGATCCCACAAATTATGCACCAATTGCAATCACTTTGATTCTTTCAAAGGATTTTGAATGTATAATTAACTACAAATTAATGAACTATCTAAAAACCAATCGACGCATCAACGATTGCCAATATTGCTTCTGGACTGGACGTTCATCTGGAGACTTGCTGATTTTTCTTACGGGACGTTGGAACCGTAGTCTTTATGAGTTTGGTGAGTCCAAAATCATTGCTGTCGATATTTTAAAGGCTTTGATAGAGTCTGGAATCCAGCCTCTCTTGCCAAAAGAACTTGGTTTATACCGTCCTCTTCTAGTATAGATTGAAGTGTTCTACTTGGTCGCTTAAGGGACCATCTCAGTGTAAATTTTTGAAAAATCGATTTATTTTTGTCTCATCTGGAAGTACATATAGTTGTGCGTGTTCTGCCAAATTATTAAATTAAAATTCGCATTATTACGGTTCCTACCACAAATATGTCAGTGAGCCCGTTTAGACCGTGCCATTTAGAACTAGTTTTACGTAAGTCGATTTACGTAGAACTAATATTATTTCTCATTTTTGTCGTGAATAAGTAGGCAGACCTGACAAATTTGACAACTGTCAAAGCTACGAGTGAACTAAACGGCAGCCGGAATAGTCATACGTAAGTCGCCTTACGTAAAACTAGTCCTAAATATCTGCGGTCTAAACGTACTCAGTTTCGTGTTGTTATTCGGAATGGATAGAAGAAGATCTGAAGAATCTGTGAGGCAAGACCGAAAAGGCTCGAGAAGTACGCATTCTCGAGAAGGCAGTAAGAGGCATGCAGGGTTTAAAGGCACAAATCGGCATTTCATCGAGACTACTACATTCGCGAGCACTTCTTGCGAGGAAAAGTTCTGACTTAGAAGTAAAAATCGACCAGGCCTTGAATTATTGTTTTATCGAGTTTTGTTTGGTTAGCTGTTAAAATGCAAAAAATGTGATAGTGATGTGAAGTTTTACAAAAAATCGATTCGTGGACTGGGTTTCAAAATTTGTGGTAATTGTTTTGTTTCGTGATGCCAAATCTTGGCGTCGGCTTACAAGGCATGAACAATTTCATTGCCTTGATGGATTTGGGTTCATGTTTTAACAGCACAACTTATTACGGAATTCTAGATACGCTGCACATTGGTCTAAAAATGATTTGCGGGGCCGTTATCAAAAAGGCAGGTATCGAAGAGAAGCAGAAAAATTCGGAAATAGGAAATGAAGCGAATATTCTCAGTGTCTGGTGACGGATCTTGGTCAAAGCGCGGTTTCTCTTCACGGATGGGTATTATGTCTGCGATTGGAAAATATACGAATAAAGTGCTGGACGTTGCCGTCTGGTCGAGTTTTCTGCGACGCACGGATCGGAGTGCAACGTGAATCACGTAGGCAGCGCGGAGAAAATGGAAGTTGATGGTATGGAGGAAATTTTCAAGAGATCAGAGGAATTACATGAAGCATTCAAGATGTTGTTGGAAGCGAAACCTTATGGTGAGAGTTTTACTGTTAAAAAAAAGGAATGTGTTTTACATGTAAAAAACGTCTTTATAAAAGGGGTGATGAAGCAAGGAAAAGGTTGGTCCAATTCAAAAAAGCTAAAAAGCAAACTCGTTCGACTATTCCGAAAACAAACAAAAAACACCACTGAAAAATCAGCCAAGGAAAACCCGAAAAAACTGCAATTGACTCTAAAGTTGTTGACCAAACTTTCCGAGTATTACGGCTTGGTAGTTCGTCGAAACTCTGATTCGATGGAAAATATGAAGAAAGCGATCTGACCATCATTGTATCATAAGAGCTCAACCGATGAAGACCCTCAGCAATCAGTTTTGTCCTCCGGGAGAAGATTCGTGATGTGAATGGCGCAAAGCCGAAGCCAAGGGTTTTCCAGATAAATACTCTCATCCACCAGCCCTCGATGACGATGTACAAAAGGTTTTGGGGCCGATTTACGCAGATTAATAAGCACATGTTTTATTAGAGAGATGCACGGGCGCAAACACTCAAAATAATAATGAGAGTTGCAATCATTGCGTCCGGCAACTCGCTCCCAAACCCATATTCTGCGGGAAACCAATTATTGAAATTGCTACGTACATATATTGTGGTATGCACCTTCAATGAATGCTATGATCCCATCCTCAAGGTTATGGATGCCATGGGAGTGACGCTAGGATCGACAGCGGCGAACTTTGCCAAGCGCATCACGGATGCAAACCGCCGCAGCTCCTAGGATATGACTGTAAAGATGTCAGGACAGCTCGACGGAACGAAATTTCTATCAAACAGGACCAATTCGAGCAAGCAGAAGGGATTTTGTATGGAGCTGGGATAGCCGATTTATTGTAAGTAGACAATTTATGTAAAAAACCCTCCTTCAAACTTTAAACGCATTTTTCTCAAAATACCCTTTATACAAACGGTGCCAACTCTCAGAGGGAGAGTTTTCAAGCTATCGACTTGAAATTTTTACGGAATTTTCTATACTTCATTCTTTATGTCCCTATGGAAGTTTTTTGTTTGAAATCTTCCTATTTTTTCACACGAAAAGCTGTTGAAAAACAGGGCTAAATTGCGTACTTCTTCCTCAAGCCGTCGCCATTTTGTCAAATTTCAAAAAAAAAACCTCAATAAGGACATAGCGGCTTCCCTACAGATTAATAATCAATTTGATTTTTTTTTTTTCAGATGCAAACTGCGACCACAACCGTGGACACCGATTGCCCCCATTTTTTTAACTCACTTTCTAAAATATTTATTAACAACAAGTAAAAATAAATAAAAACTAATGAAAAAAATATTTTTGTATTGCTAAAGAGTGGTCTTATTGGTAAAAAAAATCATCCGAATCCCCCTCTTATCCATCCTAAAAAAAATCGCGAAAATTGAAAATTTTTTGGCCGGTCCCTTAAGACGGATTATATTAGATGGCGTTATATCTGTGCCTCACCCAATAACTGCCCGTGTGTATCACGGCTCTGTTACCTTTCCATTTCTCTTCAATTTTCATCAATGATCTGCTTTGCTTTACTTTCAATCCCATCCATAGTTTCGCAGATGACAGTACCTATTCTTGATTTCGCTTACTTTTTGACCACTCTTGCGGACTGCAGAGGGAATACCACATCTATCAAACGAGATTGCATAATTAGATTATTGAATAATGACCTTGATAGTATCGTTGCTTGGGGCAAAACGAATCGCATCGAATTCAATGTATCTGACTTCCAAAGCTGTTTTATTTCTTTAAAACAAGATCATAATTTTTCCACTCCTGTTTCTTTTGATGGAGCACTGATTTACGATACACCGTTTTTATATATTATTTGCATTCATATTCCAGTAAGTTAAGTTAGACTGATTCCATCTTCTCTGTTGCCAGAGAAACATCGAAATGTCTTGCATTTCTGAAAAGTTAAACTGTCTTAACTTGTCCATGAAGTTATATACTTAAGGTATGTAAGGCATCTGTTCTGTGACTTGTATTTTAAATAGACGTAATTTACATAGCTCTTCTTTTTCTATATTTTGCAATTTATGATGAATTCCTTAATTTGAATAAAATGTATTACCCTAACTCAAATAGATGATTTGGAAGTTTTATAATCCACCAATTACAAATCAAAAAAAAATAAGTAATTTAACACCTCGTTTGATTTTTGGGGGGTGGCAAAAGTTTAACGTACAGCAATTCATCCCAAATTTTGACAAAAGTTATTATTGGCATAATGTAAAATATCTATGGGGTGGAGGAAAAATATCAAAGGAAATATTATCCCTACAGAGATGGACCACTCTAATATACTTGTATACTTCTTTCCGAGTTATGGCAGTCATCGCACAGTTTCAGATGAGTTCATTGAGATAATAATTCCCTGTCGTCTATATATTATTGCAAATATCTATAAATCTGTTAACTGTGGGTATTGTTATTGATTTGAGGAGCTATAGCTCTTGTAAATATTATAGTGTTCGAAAGACCAACAATGTTCAAGACCAACAATGCCCCATCAACTATACGTAGCTCAGTAATTTTTCATCATTTCAATTTGTGAGCCAACATTCCCTCCACTTCTCATTATTCAGCAATTCAATTCCCCCATTTAGTCGTAACAAAACAACCCTGTCTTTAATATAACTTGCATTAACCTTTCAAAATTACCACCTCATGTTTTGATGGGCATCGGCACTAGAAACACTCATATTAAAAGCCCTCAGTTACACAATGGTAATATGCTTATGAGGGGGTAAGGCCCGTGCGCAGGATTTTTCAAAGGAGGGACTTTTGAGATTGAACAAAATTCTTGTATTTGTAGATGGTTGAATAGTTAAATTAATATTATGGCATCGCTTAATGAAAAAATTTTACGAAGACTATGTTCATCAATAAATTAACACGCCAGTATATACAGAAAAAAATTAGGAATTGCTTCGACTTCACCCATTGGGGACCTTAAATAGGTTTTGAGACAACACAAAGTGGAAAATGAACGCCCATTCGTAGTTGTGATTACAGCTGGCATAATATTCAAAAGTTTGTGCCGATATCATGAGCCTTGATAGAATTGTTAATTGTTATACCCTAGCCTAGATGAAGTCTATAGGGTATACTAAGTTTGTTATTCTGTTTGTAACACCTCGAAATAATGATGGTAGAGCAAAATGGATTGGACACCCACGCATAATATTAAAAGTTATTTTGATTTTTGCATGTCCGTCCGTCCGTCCGTCTGTGCGCACGATAACTCGAGAACGCGGATACTTAGAGAGCTGAAATTTTGTACGCGCACTTTAAAAAAAAAGTAAAATTAAGTTCAAAAATGGGACAAATCGGGTAACTCCTTCGTGGGGTTGCCTTACAAAAATTTCGTTTTCCGCTATATATTTGGACACTGCCTGAGTACGCGTCGACGTAGAGAGCTGAAATTTGGTACATAATGTTTTCATTGTACTAGCAAACATTTTTTCAAAAATGGACTAAATCGGGCAACTCCTTTTTGGTGTTGCCATATACAAATTTAGGTTTTTTACGTATACTGTGAAAACGATCAGTCCAAGACATATCTATTGTACTAAAAACTTCTTCAGAATTCGAAATCCTATAAAATTGGTTATAATTATTTTTTCTGTCCGACAAACCGTTCTAGAAATAAATGCGAAAAACCACTTCGAAAATCAAAATTGTTCAAATGGGTGACCATGCGAAATTTCAGACGGGCATTCACTTAGGGTATCATAAGAATTGGTATAGACCAATTTTAGCTTTTTTACTTGTTTTATTTACAATTCGGCCACACTCCGATCTAGACTCCTTTGATCCATACTACAGATCAATTTCCGTGTAAAAGGAATTGTCCACACGCTGCCTCATCTAATGTTTTCATTTTCTCCGAAAAAGAGACATTAGAAGATTGACAAAACTCTGCGACATTTCAAAAAACGGTCCTCCAGATGTGTAATGAACAGATCAAGAAATGGTTTGAAGATTTGTGGCGGCTTATATTTTACGCTCCTTAAACCCCCTATACTAAAGTTCGTCCCTTGTAGCATCTACCAGTGCGATAGCTTCTGTCGAGTCTGGATATTTTATTTGCAAACCTAAACTCAATCATAAAGCCAAAGAGTGCACTGAATGGAGAGCCAGACAGAACCGATACTTGAAAACTCACGATTTTGAAGTCCAAAAGGAATTGAGAGCATCAACGAGCGAGGGTTGTAAGTCGACGTAAGTTGCTTCAGACTCATGCCGTTCCACTCTCCTTATCGCACAAGCGCATTTACGAAGAAATATCGGATAGAATTTCGTCATCATTTACCAATGTATTTCAACTACTTCAAAATTAGATATAAAAAAAACCAAGTCTAATTTTTTTTTTGTACAATTATAACATAATTTTCACTTAAATCATTGCTTTGCAACCGTGGTCTTTCACATAAAATCGACAGATATCTATTTTAACACTTCGAAATTGGCATCAACAAGTATTTTATATCAAAGGCATGGGAAAATGCAAGTATTTTCTCAAAACTTTGATATAAAATACCGTTCGTACAATTGTACATGAAGGGTACCACAGCTGATTCAGCATTGTTTACATTGTCTGTCGATAATTCTCTGGGTTAACTAAATCAAAGTACATTTACATGGAAATAATTTGCTAAAGCTGCTGCGTCATAGTTCAGAAGTAATATGTGACCGTGAATCTCGCTGAGATTCAATTCGCACAAATTCATTGCTGTTTAATTTGTGTTGCTCAAAGAATTTTTTTCTTTCAATCCATGGGAGAGGTTTCAAATTCCATAACCCCACCCGTGCGTACGGACCTGGGAGGGGAACAATCACAACAAATAATACAGTTAAAAAGCTTCTAAACATCACTTAAAACCCTAAATTCGCAACAGATATAGTTCACTATCATAAAATTTATGAAACACTATTAGTTCAGTAATTTTGTATATAATGAGGTGTAGGTGATTCGAATAATCCAAGCGGAAGTCTATTGCCAAATGTACAAATATCCTCGGCAAACCATTCAAATTTATAGCAATAAAAAGTTTAGTCTACTAAATATTTCAGCCTCCATTGTTTTTTGACACATGTTCAACCGTAAGCCTCTCACATATGAGTGAAAGCCTCGCACAAATGAATTATAGTGGATCCATGTTAAATAAATAATCTGGAACAAAACTCTATGAGCTACACCGTACATTCAGCCGAATGCCTGTAGTAGCCTCAGCATAATTAGTAATCTTAGGACCGTATTTACCAAGCCATTTAATACAAATTGAATTTTAATTTAATTATTATTGAGAAACCCCATTTAAATTTTTGTAGCTATTCACCAACCTTAATAAAATAAACAATTTCGAACTGTGAGCTGTGAGATTGCAAATTTGGCAACTGGCAATTCTCGTGACAGGTGATGAAGTTTAATTATAATTGAAAAAGGTCGAAGGGAATTTTATGTACTATTATCTTATGATTTTTTTTGGCCATCAAATATATGCTATTTATTTAAATAATTGTTTTCGCAGGAAAATGTTCCTAAAAAAATTGTGTGAACTGTAGAGCTCAATATACGTCGAATGTTTTTAAAAATTTTATGCACAATTTAAAATTCAATTTTCTATAACAATACCCCAGAGCTCTGCACACCGGTCAATTGCAAATCCAAATTTCCTGATTTTTCTGCTCTTATAAAATGTTTTTCCCCACTTACTTCAATTTAATTCATTCAACTTTAGTAATATTTCATTCAAGTAAATTCTGTCATTCAAATTTAATCTATTATTTAAATAAATAATAAAAAAAAAGAAAAAAATATATATATATACAGGGTGTCCCGGAAGTCGACGTCAAGCCGGAATCGGGTGATAGGCCAAATTCTATTACATGCTAGAAAAATATTTAAATAAATCTGAGTCATGTATTTTTTAAATTATAGGTATTTATATTTTTTTTGTAGAAAATATACACCCTGTGATGGTTTTTTTACTCCTGTTGCTACAAATCTTTACTTTATAACAATTTTATTTTTCTTATGTAATCCCGAATAGTGCTTATGTAACCTGTTGCTTTAAATTCTAAACCAACTGCTCCAGCTTGGAAGAAAATGTGACATTTTGCCGAACCAAGAATAGAAAATTCATAATTCACCCAACTTTAACTGACTGTATACTGAAAAAAACTGTTCAACGCCAGTTTGGCAAGTTACTTTAAAAGTTGACGCATTTAATAAGGATTCTAAAATGGTATAACACTTGCTACAATATTTCTTAGATTACGGAAAAAAAAATTTTTTCTTCAAGAAACCCAGTTTCGAAAAATTTCTTTTCACCTATTACAAATGATTCTAGTGTATCGAAAGCGTTCCGTAAAACCGTAACTTTAAGATTCTAGTTTGAGTGAGATGGAGAGTCATTCCATAAAGTGTGAGTGAGACAGATAGTGACGCATTCGATTCAGAGATGACAACTTTTTGTTAAATTTAGGACAAATTTTCCTTAAGTTTAAAATTAAACTCCAATTATTTGGATACATTCCCCATAAATGAAGTAAATCTTGGCATATTCGTGTGTGGTGGCACTACACAATCACATGATAGTCCAAGAGAAAGCAAAGGTCGTCGTAAAGAGATCAAAACTGTCCAAATCTAAATCACAATCAAACAAGTCCAAGAAACGAAGCTAAAATTCTTAAGTATGATATAATACCAACGATTACGAAAAGATGCGTCGTAACCGAAGGAACGTAACGTACTGATCTGTATAGCGTTTGGCAATCCTCAAAAACTGGCGGCACTATCTGTCTCGCTCACACTTTATAAAATGACTTTCTTCGTACATGACTCATTAGCGTCACTATCTGTCTCACTCACACTTCATAGAACGACTCTGTCTCACTCAAACTAGAATCTTAAAGTTACGGTTATACGGAACGCTTTGGGTACACTAGAATCATTTTTAGTAGGTACCAAGTAGAAAAGCTAGAATTGGTCTAAGACCAATTCTTATAGGTAATACCCTAGACTAGATGAATGCCCGTACTAAATTTCGTATGGTCACCGAGCTATGCAAGATTGATTTTTGAAATGGTTTTTCGCATATATTTCTAGAACGGTTCGTCGGACAGAAAAAATGATTATAACCAATTTTATAGGATTTCGTATTCTGAAGAAGTTTTTAGTACAATAAAAATGTTTAGGACTGATCGTTTGACAGTATCCGTAAAAAAACTAAATTTCTATATGGCAACCCCACGAAAACGATGCCCGATTTGTCTCATTTTCGAACTTATACTTTTTTTTAAAGTCTGTGTACAAAATTTCAGCTCTCTAAGTATACGCGCTCTCGAATTATCGTGCGGATAGACGGACAGAAGGACGGACATGCAAAAATCAAAATATTATGCGTGGGTGTCCAATCCATTTTGCTGGACCATCATTATTTCGAGGTGTTACAAACGGAATGACAAACTTAGTATACCCTATAGATTTCATCTAGGGTATAAAAAGAAATTTTTCGAAACTGGGTTTCTTGAAGAAAAATTTTTTTTTGCCGTAATCTAGGAAATATTGTAGCAAGTGTTATACCATTTTAGAATCCTTATTAAATGCGTCAACTTCTAGAGTTACTTGCCAAACTGACGTAGTACATTTAAAGTTTGGCGAATTATTAATTTTCTATTCTTGGTTCGGCAAAATGTGACATTTTCTTCCAAGCTGGAGCAATTGGTTTAGTATTTAAAGCAACAGGTTACATAAGCGCTATTACATAAGAAAAATAAAATTGTTAAAAAGTAAAGATTTGTAGCAACAGGAGTAAAAAAACCATCACAGGGTGTATATTTTCTACAAAAAAAAAAGAGAAATACCTATAATTTAAAAAATACATGACTCAGATTTATTTAAATATTTTTCTAGCATGTAGTATAATTTGGCCTATCACCCGATTCCGGCTTGACGTCGACTTCCGAGACACCACCCTGTATACCATATATAAATATATAATATTGAAAAAGTGGTGATTCGAAAAGTAATTTTTTCGGTTTTTTTTTCAATTTTAAACGGTTTCATGAGAAATAAACCATCTACATATATAGCCTATTTTAAAGTAGATTTTCAACGGTTAAAATGAGTCCGGATAGAATATTTAAATCGAAAAAACCACCAATAAAGCTTTCCGTGGAAGATTTTGTTTTTTTTTCGAAAAATATAAATATCTCGGAAACTACTTGCTTCCCAGATTCTAAAAAAATCATGCTTATTCAATTCAAAAAAAGGTATAATTTCACAAAATTTCATGTAAATTGAATTATTTTTACGAGAAAAACAAAATAAAAAGCGAAAAATCGGGTTTCCGGCAGTTTCTCGGAATATTTGCGGTTATGTTAAAAAATGCCTATTATGAAAGTCTTAGATATTCTTACAACTTTTCAGGAAAACATATTCCGCTAGGACAAGAATCACATTTAACCCGTAAACAGCCCCCTCGCACATTTCACAATTTCACTTTTTCTCGTGTTTAATTTTAATTTTTTTTTTTCTTAATTATAACCTTAACTAAATTTTCGGGCAGGTCCTTGCCTGTTTTTAATTTTTCCCTTTCAAAAAAGTATTGGCGCCAGCCTATAGACTCAACTACAATAGCTGTGAAGATTTACTTACAAAAATTTAAAACAATAAATGCGAAGATAATCCTTACGGAATGTTGTATGAAAATGTGATAAAAGTGACAGTTTTTCGTAATTAAACCTCAGTCTCGTTAAAATCTGTGACAATTTTACATCGTTGATTTTATATTGTAGGCGTTACTGATTGTTTTACTTCCCAGTCTTTGTATGTGATTAGTTTGTCTATGCTCTTACGGCTTATCCCTTGAACCCGTTGTCCACAAAATAAAAGCTCTTCAAAATGGTGATATTATAACAAGCAAGCATTTTCGCAATCACTAGATAGTTATACATAAGGGTACGATATAAAAACCTGTGTAATAAAATGCTACTTGCGCTAAGTCATGCTAATGACGTCAAAAGCTGGTGGTCCTTAGGAAACCGGATTAAACACAAAAAAATTTTAACTTGTGCTGGAAAAAGAAACTCAGATTTTCATGAACACTTCCAGGCGCTTTTGTCACCACCAATTGAAACTGAGCCTGTTTCCTTTGAAACGAAAGAGCCTTATGCTGTCAATCATTTTCTTGACACCCGACTAGAATATTTTCATTTAAATATTAGTATTACATATCAAACGAAAACCAGACTGGATTTCGTAAGCACTACTCTAGAAATGACAGGATCGCCAATTTGACCATAATTGTAAATCTGAGATTGAAAAAGAGATTGAAAACGTATGTCCTTTTGATCGATTTTAGAGCCACTTTTGAAACAATAAATCGAAATACACTCTTTTATAAGCTTTCATGTATTGGAATGTCAACTAGTAAAATGTTAATCATGATAAAGTCTCTCTACGGACATACGGCGCCTGGCGCGTGAGATAGTAAAAATATCTATGTTTTCTTCAAAGTGCCACAGGGGCTGGAGCAAGGTTGTTTTCTTAGCCCAATACTCTTCGCATTGTTTGTTATCGAAATTTACTACATCCTCCCGGAAGGGATACATTTCGCTAATTTGGTAGTCAAAGACTTATTATATTCTGATGACATAATCATTGTGTCGGAGAACCCGGAGACTTTACAGTGTATGATCGACAAGTTTGCGCAGTACTGCCGAAGATGGAACCTTTTCGTCAATTTATCGAGGTCAAACGTATTTGTATTTCGAAATGGAGCAAG
Organism: Dioctria linearis; assembly: GCA_963930735.1. Taxonomy (NCBI): domain Eukaryota; kingdom Metazoa; phylum Arthropoda; class Insecta; order Diptera; family Asilidae; genus Dioctria; species Dioctria linearis. The sequence continues at coordinate 204,083,641 of OZ005741.1, read as the reverse complement.
ACGTGCACCAGGGGACGTATGGTGGCTTGGCGTACCTTTTTTTTCTATGATAATGCCGAAGCTCAGGGGATACCCTATCATACCGTAGCACAGCCTTGGCAGGAAATGAAGAAGGGGTAGGAAATTGGGTATTATTGGGATGAGTCACAGAGGTGACGGTGAAAATTGCGGTTGAATGTTTCCGACCCATAGCTAAGGGGGAACACAGATGATGGCAAACTGTTCCACATTCATACTGTACTGGAATTTCACGGTACCATCAAATTTGGGTGTGACAGTGAGTTCGGATTACAGCTCGTGTAGTGAGCATAGGAAGAATTCTACAAGGGATTTCGTCAGAGCAATAGCCATAGAAGTAGCAATAAAAGACAGATAGACAACCGACACTATGTCGGTGCTAGGGAATCAATAGTTGCTATTGATATGTCATCGCCAATAAGCCGGAAGGCGTTCTTTTGGACATTGTCTATGACAGACATTGCAGTACGTTCAGCCCATGCCCAAAATATGGAAATTATATTCTAATCTACTCCTGATACGAGACTTATATACTTGCATCAAGTCTGATCAAAAAGCCCAGGCATTTCATCGCGCTTTTGGAAATACCAAAAATATGATCGGACCAATTAAGATTGTTGGATATTTCAATACCTAAGATGTTGGGAAATGACGAGTTCGAGATTCTTCTAGATCGACGGAATTGTCTGAGTACGTTTGAGTGATAACAGACAGCATTGCGTTTTGGAAGCATTAAATAAGATCGGATTCGCTCTGCCTAAAGCGAGTATTGATGTGAGGTCATAATTTAGTGAACTCAACATGTGTCTTCCTTTGCTAACTATAGCATTCCCACAGTAATGAGCTATATAGTCGAACGAGTACACGAAATCAAGGGTGCTGTCCTCTGCAAGGCTATGAATAGGACTGAAAATGAGAGTTAACATATTATTAATAAAAATGAGGAAGAGAGTAGGAGAGAGCACAGAGCCTTGCGGTACACCAGCATGAATTATAATACAGTGAGAAGTAACTCCATGAAATATAAATTGAATTAAACGGCGGGAGAGAAAACTTTCAATACATTTTAGGAAAACAGGGTCTAGACCTAATGCCTACAGTTAGGCTAAAAGAGCAGGATACCAGACTCAATCGAAGGCTTTCGAGATATCTAATGCAATGATCTCAGATTCACCATCAAAATTATGGAGACATTGATTCCACCGCTCGACAAGGAATGTTAATTAATCTCCAGCAGAGCGGCCAGCACGAAAGCCGTATTAGCGATCGCTAATAAGGTGATTAGTTTCTAGATATTTCATAAATCGAAGTAAGGGTAATTGGTCTATGATTTGAGTGATCGCTTGCCTCTCCTCTTTTGGGTATTGGCTAAACACGTACAAGTTTCCATGTCAAAGAAAATGTCAAAAGGACAGGTAAAATAGTTTGCGTAGAGGTTTAGCTAAAAAAGAGGCGCAGCACTTGAGTACCAGGGGCGAAATACCATCAAGGCCAGGAGCCTTAGACACATTGAGACTCGCGAGCACTTTGAAAATCTCCCTTGGGCGGAAATGTAACGGTCTTTGACTGTAATTGCATGTTGTTGGAGGAGGGGCAACTTGCGAAGAAGGTGGCAAGAAAAAGCTCGCAGCAAACATGGCTGCTAATACATTGGCTTTATTCAATGTTGTAGTGTACACATCGCCGTTGGGAATTAGGGGCGGTACCGAAGAACTGGTGAAGTTGTTCTTGACTGTTTTAATAAGAGACCAGAAACTCTTACTACCCTTTCGACTAGTAAAGGTTTTCTGTCTAACGCTTTGGCCGAATTCGAATTTAGCTCTCAGAATAATCGATTTGCAGGTGTTACGTGGATCACTATAGATCTGTCTCAATTCCGCTGAATGCCACAGGTTATATGCCTGAAATGCAATTTCCTTATCTTTTGGAGCTGTATAACATTCATTGTTAAACCAATAATAATATTTTTGAATTTGTGAGGAATGAAGCTGCGCATCTCGAACCATAAGATGTTGATAATAGATTCAGAGCAGCACTCAACATCTCTCAAGGAAAAGCACTCAGACTAATCTAACTCTCTGATGAATTTATTGAATGAAGCCCGCAATCAGCTTGATCATAGAGCAACATCAGTCGCTTTTTACAAAGGTGACTGGCGAGTTTCAGGGATGATATGGAGAATTGGGCCGAAACGAGACAAAGATCCGATCTGTCAAGAGGAGATGACACTAACGTTGAGTATTTGTGAGGATGAGATGTTAGAAACAGATCTAATAGATTTGCACTATGTTCAATTATATCAAGTACCTTGGGATAAATCTCACATTCAACCTTTCATTCACAAAGCTGCTAAATGAGAAGTTAACTCCTGCAAAAAAATCGAATTAAATCTACTTGGCTACCGTTTATGAGAAATAAAGATATAGAGATATCAAACAAGCTTAAAATCTTCGACGCTGCCTCAAGATTTGTATTATGTTTAAGGTTTCTTACGAGAAAGTCGAGAAAATGCTGCGATTCTTTCTTAAAAGAGTGTTGCATATGCCATCCAATAGTCCCAACTACATGCTGCACTTGGAGACTGGTATCAATAGATCTTTCATATTTAATTTTTATTTAAATATTTTCCGCACAGGCTCCCTACATTATTGGCAGAGGAAACAATTTCATCTATTATATCATTGGCTAAAGAATGGAGTATGTTTTTACTATGGTCGGGGTTCAACTTGACTTTTGTGCACAAAACAATAACTGGAAGGAGATTCATGCAAACAACTTGTGCTGGCAAACTTGGATGAAGCTTAGATTATATAGGAAAAAGGCCAGGCTATGTTGTGTAAAATACCGGGGGAAATGGCAAGATGTCTGGGTGTTTGATTATTGTCAGTTAGATATTTCTGACATTTTTAAATTTATCTGATTTTACGAAAACAAGTCCGGTGTTGTTTTAGTGATTTTGTGATTAAAACGTGATTAAAAGTGATTTATATTTTTGTAATAGAGAAGAACTGTGGTGAAATATTGTTTTGGGCAAGAGATTTAATGTAACAAAGACTAGACTTCAGAGTCTTGAATTATGGTGATTAAGTGCACTGTGTTGTGCTGTAGAAACAACTGGAGTTATTGCCGTACGAAGTCGTTTTTCAGACAAGTTAATTGTTTCAATAATAAATTATAGTGTTTCAAATAAAATAGATGTGAAATAGTTATAAAAATAAACAGCCGTGGTAAATTTTTTTTACATTCTCCAATACTGGTTTGCTTACTTACAATTGATACGTTTATACGATGTCAGTCATACAGAGGTAACGCCAAGAAATATTATATTATATGTGGATGACAAGTACTTTCAAGGATAATACTGTAGGAATATGCACCATATGTAACTTAGATGCAGTAGATAATACGTTTTACTTTATTGTCATTTCTCCAATTCTAAATAACAAAAAAGAGATACCTGGGTACGGAACTGCTGTCCAAAAATGAATTCTTCGACATATTAAATGATCAAAACTACGAACTTTTCTGTAAATTTTTATTGCCGGCCTTCAAATATAGAAAACTAATAATAAATGAATTTATTTAGTTGAAGTTAAGAATTAATTGTAATGTATCAATCTGACAGTTCAACCAAAGTGATTTTTGTTGTGGTTAAGTAACTGTTAATCTTTTGTATTAACCCTTGACTAAAAAATTTTAATCTTAATCTAATCTAGTTGGGATTCACAATTTAGTGGTTGGATATTTCGTAACTATTTGATGGTTAACGGTAGCTATTCATTTATCGAATTTAATAAATAATTTGTTAATAGTTTGTAACTGTGGTAAAACTAAAAAAAAATTAATTTTAAAGTAAAAAATATTGAATTTCTGATAAATTAAGAGAATTTCAGTCTTACATTTATTTTTTATTTTTAAAGCCCGAGCTACAATTTGACGCTGTCCAATGATGTCGTTGTATTATGTTTTAATTTTGTTTTTTCTATCATAAAATATAAATTATAAATAACTAAATTAATTAATTCATTATTTAATATAATATTATTATTTACCATTTATTCCCAAATTTCAATTTTTCTCAAAAATAAATTGCTTAAATCCAGCTGTCAAGTGTTGCGATTCAGCCAATAATGCTTTTGCTTTGTATGATATTTTATTTGAGAGATTTTTAATATAAATTTTAGAGCAGTAAAGAGAGGGGGAATCTTAAGACGAGCGGATGGTATATGATTTGGGAATTGTTGGCCTATAAACAATCTACAAGCGAGTTGTATTGATTCGAGTCGATGGGTCGCTAAAGGCAGTCTATCTAAGGTATTAGGTTTCTTGACATGATTTAAACAAAAATAAAACAACTAATTCAGAATTTTCAATATTTCCTCAACTTATTATAATTTATCTTCATAATAAAAAGAATGTGAATTTATTAGCAAAACTTTTTATTAATTCTTGATTCAAAAATGAAATTCTCTTCTCTGATCACAAAAAAAAAAAAGAAATCCAAATTTCGCTATGTAACAGTACCTACCGATTCCTTACAATTATTTCGCGGATGAATGGACTGACCATCTCTTAGCAAAAAAGTGGAAATACATTTTTCAGAAGAGTTTCGCGATGAAACTGCGTACTGCATACCGAAAGATTATATATTATTGTTATATGAGTTTGGTGTTGGAGCCGGAGATCCGACCTATAAGCTCTCTGCGACCTAAGACATCTTTTGTAATAAGCCCCTACTGTGATAGGTTCAGGCTACGTTCGTCTCTTTTAGAACGGTTATTATTTCATTGGGGTCAGCTTTCCGGATGTCTTATGGAGCTTAAATTCCCTACCCAGCCATTGAAGTAAAACCACTTTTACAAACAAATTCTAACAGAGGAGTGCCCATAGGAAATTACATACGGGCATTCATCTAGGGCAGCGTTTCTCATTCTGAGTACCATGCAAATTTGTTAAATGTGCCGCAAAATTTTTTGACAAATAATTAAAATGACATGGATTTTGTAACGTTGAAATAGTATTGATAATTGCCCCGGCATTAGCACCCATAGTCGAAACAATGCTGGGAAAGGAAGCGGATATGAAGGTCAAGAAAGTACCATTATCCAATGACACGATATCACGCAGAATTCAGACTTGAAAAACATATTTTCGAGCATTTCGAATCGCAACACAATAAACTGTGGGCACTTCAGATTGATGAATCAACAGATATCAGTGGAAAATCACTGCTTCTTGTTTTTATTCGATTTGTTAAAGATGAAGAATTCTTTTCTTCAAAGATTTGAAGAGCACAACGACAGAAAAAGACATATTTTAGCTTGTTAAAAAAAATATTTCAAGCTTTGGTTTGTTATGGAAAAACTGTACTGCTGTTTGCACTGACGGATGCCATCAATGTTGGGAGACAAAAAAGAATTTATCATACTTATGCGCCAAAAAAATCTGTGCATAGAAAATCTCTTGTTTCAAAATCGTTAACTCCAGATATGTCAATATAGCATTGAACCAAGTCATTTAAGTGGTCAATTTCATCAAAAATTCCGAATTGTCTCTCAACTATGCGACGCAATGGGTTCCGACTACAAAACTCTTTTATATCACCCCGAAGTGAATTCGCTTTCAAAGGGAAAGGTTTTGAAACGACACCTGACACCTTAAAGCGGAAGTGATTTTTTTCTTAGAGGTCGAAAAAAACATCTTTTGAATTTTCTCTTCATGATGAGATTTGGTGGCTTAAAGTTCAATTCCTATCGGACTTGTTTGAAAAGCTGAACTCTCTGAATTTAAGTCTTCAAGGACCATCTGAGAATATCATCACATCAACGTCAAAATTTATGTCATTTGAAGAAAAATCAGCACTGTGGAAATCTGAAATATCAAAAGGAAGTTTTGATTGTTTTTCAGGTGTCAGTCGAAAGAAAAAATTGCAGACGAAATTATAAGTACCTTTAAAGAACTTCAAATCTCACTTAAAAGATACTTTCCTTCACTTTCACTTGAAGAATATGAATATGGATTAATCAATCCATTTGCAATTTGCTAGATACCAAATTTTGACAACAACAGAAAAAGAACAGCTCATTGATTTGAGAAGTTCACCCTTCAACCTTCTACGAGAAAAAAACTTGATGAGTTTTGGCTTTCAGTCAAAAATTTGTACCCTCAAATCAGGTTGAAAGCCGTTAAAATTCTTCTCCCTTTTGTGTCCTCATGGTTTTGTGAAATTTTATTTTCAGCATTGACAGAAATCAAGTTCAAAAAAAACGGGAAAGACTTTTAAAAGTTGACGATGAAATGCGTACTTGTCTGGCGATTTTGGAACCTGGTTTTGATTTAATTTATTCGAAAGAACAGGCTCAGCTCAGCTCTCATTGAATAAATTTCGTAAAAAATAATTTGTTTTGTCTTTTTATATTTTTTATTTTCAGGTGTACCGCAAAGAATTCCAGGTATTTTAGTGTTCCGTCAATCAAAAAAGGTTTAGAAAGACTGATCTAGGGTATCGTAAGAATTGGTCTTTAGACCATTTCTAGCCTTTTTCCTTATTTTAAATTTGAAATATAGTTAATGAATCAGAGGAAATACATTCCTAGTTTTAACTGGTTTCAGACAATCAATAACTAACTTTAAGTAGTATTATTTAAATATCCATTTTTTTTCATAAATAATAATAATAATTTTATTTCCTTTCAGCTGTTTTTTCCACATTCATGGTTAGATAATGCCAGAGATAGAACGAGATCCTGCCCTAGAGACTGTGAGTGGATCATATGCACCATTAATTGAAGCTGATAGTCGTTTCAAAGACAGAACAGAACAAAAGATAAGTACAAGTAATACAGCGGCAACGCAAATGGTTAGTTCGTATACGTATCAAAATCCACTTACTATTCCACTGCACACTGAACAAAAAGTGAAACAAGAAGAAGCTTCAATGACCAGATTTCAAGAGGCATGTATAAATCAAAATAATTTCTCTCAGGAGCCTCAACCCGGTCGTCCATATACAGCACCCCCTATTACCGTTACTAGAAGTGACTTAAGAACAAATTCTGAACCACGTCAGATAAAAGTTCCTTGTGATACTATTTTCAAAGATAATAAAAATAATGGAAATAATTTAAAAAGTGCAACAAACTTAGGGGACAATAACAATTTGGAAATATTAGAAAATCGCACGATATTTAAACAGAAGGAATTTAATGACTTGAGTCAAGCTACTAACTTTCCACTGATAAGTTCGTGGCATCCACATGTATACGCTAAGCCACCTAATAAGCCAACACCCCACCTTATTTCGGATATTCTTGGCTGGAACAAGCATAAAACTGAGACTGATAAAACCAAACTATCTTTTGAAACGACCATTCCAAATACGCAACTAAAGTCACCTAACACAATAATCAACGACTACCAACAGCAGTATTCTAAGCAGATTCAACGTTTCGAGAATTATGTTCCACGGAGTACGTCTGTAAGTGAAGCAAGTGAAGACGATAATGTGCTGAGCGAACAACCACTTAATCTTAGTATTGCTAAACAAAAAGCAATCTCTTCTGTTAATGGCATTACGAAAAGCGGTACAAAAATTAAAAAAGGTGAGAAATGCATTGTTTGCTTTACGTTAGATAAAATGGTGCATTGAAATGAATAGCTAACAATTAATATTCAGATTATGTAAAAATCTAGATTCGATTTTAAATATTTACTTTTCTAACGGTCGGAATTTGTGTTGGAAGCCCCAACTTATGGTATCCGCGTACTCCATCTTTAGGCGTCCAATTTTCTGGTGGTGCTTTTATTACATTTGCTGGCAATGGAAACACCGTTCCCAAATATTGCGTTAATCGAGTTTAATAGGAAACGGCAAATTTCGCCGTCCACTTGGCTAAGATTTTGAGATGATCTCTAATGACCGGTTTCACAGTCAAGGGTAAATAAATATTTCGGTTTCACAGTTAAGGCTTAAGTGATATCACTGGGTTAAGGCAAGCTTAACTTAAGCCCGTCATCTTGAAGGCTTAAGCCTCAAATGTTGCTGTGAAATACATATGGAGATTATTGCTAAATACATATTTTGCCTAAATATTATAATTTTGGTTATTAAACGACCGCACATATTTCAAAAGTTGTAATTTAAAACTAAATTGAAATTTTCCAAGCGAAAAATTGTTATCTAGTTAGCAGTTTTGAATATCTGGCAGTTAGTGTCAGCATTCCATTTGACGTTTTAGGCAGAAACCAAACAGTTTAACACATAAATGAGTTATTTATCTGATGCAGAGGATATAAGCGTGAAAAAATTATAAGAAGGCGCCCCTAACATTTTGAGAAATGGGATGACGTTGATTTTTATTTTCGTTTCCGACTGTCGAAACATTCGGCTATGATGATTTTGGATCTGATACACTCGCAGATGAAAAGCTCGACTGACTGGTAAAAACTACGCATAATTTAAACAAACGAGCGATAACAATATTTTATTTTGATGTCTTCTTCTTCATCGGGATTCACAATGGCAATTTTACTTTAAAAATTCACAATTACCGCAGTGCTGACAAAACTTAAAATTTTTCATCTGCGGTTTTACTAAGCCTCTGCTTACTGATTACTGTGAAACCGAGTAGGCTTAAGCTCTGATCTTAAGCTACACCCTTGGCTTAGCTATCCTCTGGCTTAAGCCTGGACTGTGAAACCAGACATAAGAGGACAGTAGTTGCCTGAAATATATATTAGCATAACCTTTTCGATAATATGGCATGAGTCGTGTGAATCTACGTGATGTCTCCAGTGTTCCTTTTTCTATCTTTAAGGGCATACTTTTTAAAAAAATCCCTTTCGTTGGAAAAATTTTGTTAGAATCGAAAGGATAACGAAAAACTTATAGGAAATTTGGAATAACTTTGTTGATCTTAAATCTCTCAATATTAAAACGAAATCCAAGTTGATTATGGGTGGATGGATGGATGGTCCGTCCTTGAGGGTGTACTCTATAGTACATGGCTAGATAAGTTTTGGAGGATGTAAATTTCCTCTTAAGTGAATGAAGTTACCTATCGCTGAAGCTTGCTTGCGATTTTATGTACATTTTATGTAAATTCATTGGGACGAGAGGTGTTATTATCTTCTCAATAGAGGTATTATTTATTCAGTAAAGCATTATTTACCACAAAAATAGTTTACATACTTATGTATATTTTTGAATACTGAGAAGTAGATCAGCATAGCGACTTAAAAATTTTGTAACAAAGGATTTGAAAGAATCTATCGAATTTCACTTGAATACTCCACGACTAAACTAAATGTTGGGAAGTAATATTTTTTTCTGCTCCCGTCAATAATATCAGTAATGAAAAGAGTGCATCCACTTTTCTCCATTTGCGGGTTAAAGTGTTATATTTGAACAATTAGATGGGAAGAGGGCAATTAAAAATGGATAAACCGATATGCCTTAACAAGCTCATGACTTGAGAGGGGCGTTTTTGATTTTTATGAAATTTATATGGTGTTATTATCACTCATTAAAGCCTAACTGGAAGATAACTTACAAATTTGTTTTTATCCCTATTCGGCGGGGAGGGAGGGGGCAACTTGAAGGTTTGAAATGGAGCAACCTATACAAACATATATATCTACAACATATTCAGATTCTAGGAAAAGTAGTCTATTCCAGTATCCGTATTGTTGAAAATACAGCAGTACCGTTCATATGTTCGCTTACAACTTTAGATAGAAGGATTTTTAGAAAATAATGTCTGCGACAAAATTAACTTGTTCTCTTTTCGTTGAATCCGAATATGTAATTTTTTTATATGGGGTACGAAAACGAAGCTGTCTCCATCGTCATCCCACAAGAGGAACAAACGATACATTTTTATCCCTTTATTTTATTCACAAGAAGATCAATCATGGCGAGTTCATCCTTCACACATTGATGAATATCGAGTGAGAATGTAGTGATCTTACACGGGTACGGAAAAGGCAGACAAATTACTCTCTTTTTAACTAGTAGATTTCCGGATTGCTATAGCTGGTGATCTTCTCGACTCACCCTGTATGGTATTTCAATGGTATATATTAATATGTTATATTATGACCCTCTAGGAATTCTTCAATATTACTTACTGCGCTTTAGACTCCCCTACCAGATAAAATACGTATAACGTTTTCGACATATCCGGAGCAAGGTCCAGCACAGGTCTAGATAGTTTAACAGGATCATGTAACTAACGGGAGTGTTGATAAACGAAATCAACTGGAGAGGAACACCATCAACAATCACTCCAAAAACGCTACTGGTAAGAGAAGAAAAGTCCAACAGAAAAACTATCAGCAACAAAATGGATGATCGCAAAATAAAGATCATCATAAATTCTGTCAGGGGGCTGGGCGTCAGAGCATTCAAAATTTAGTCAAAACAAGAGCAACACAGAAGAACTCCTCATTAGAACAATATGTTTAATTCAAGTACACCCAGTATCACAAGTATCATACAGGGATTTAGTTCGCTGAAAAATTGAAACAAACCTATCGCGTAGCACAAAATTTGAATAGCATATGTTCAGTGCACACAAATTTTGATTCACTGATGAGTTGAGCAAAGAAATATTTGATCATTTTTCTTCTCCTCAAGTTTTGATTCTTTCTGAATGAATAAATCATCACTTAACGTCGAGTGGAAAGAAATTGGAGCACTCTACGTGTTCAGCGCGTAAATATGGGAAATCTCTATTTGTCAAACGAAGAAAAATGAAAAGATTTTCTTCCCCTCAAATCTTGTTTCAGTGGACCGTATCGAATTTCCAGTCGGAAGATTTATATTTCTTCTACTATGAGGGTAATTTCAGTAGAGTTGGACCACTTTTCTTTCAACTCGAATAAAATTAACGTAGAAAATAATTTCAAAATAATTAATAAGATCTTCCAAAACAAAAGCATTATAGTAAATTTGGAATGACTGAAGACTCTATGCATTTGATATAGTCGTCAGTTCTGGTTGTGTTTGCTTAAAGTTCTAGAGCAACTAGAACTAGTGTGCAGGATAATCGTTCTCGTTGATTTCTACAAATTCTTAACCATTTCCTATTATTATAGCTATTCTTTTGTATTCCGTTGGAATGATTAGGCTGAAATTATTTGTATTACCTAAAATATTGCTGGAACAAAGTCTTCCTAAATGTATATTATGAAATAGCTATGGTGTATGTACTAAACAAAAATGTGCTTAATGTATGAAATTTTTAAAAATTTTGTTTTTATTTATTCTTTATAGAATCATCCATTATAAAATCTCAATTGAAGAGAAAAAAAGCTTTCAGTACGTCGCCAGAACTATTTGTTAGCAATGAAATATCCAAAGAAAAACATCATGAAACAACTGAAGATGAATCAGAAGATTCGTCACTTGATAACCGGCGAAAGAAGAAGGCTAGAACTACTTTTACCGGACGTCAAATATTCGAGCTAGAAAAGCAATTCGAAATAAAAAAATATTTGAGTTCTAGTGAAAGAGCTGAAATGGCGAAACTACTAAATGTAACAGAAACACAGGTAAGAAGATTTTCTTGTGATTTAATGTCTGTAAAACCAGATTCACTGATACTATTTAAATTTTTTTTTAATGAATGAATGAATGATTACTAAAATATTGCGAAATTAAAGAAAATTTTTCATAAGGACAGGTTACGTTCTAAGACTAAGTAATTTATTTTGTGAACTACATGTAACTATGCTTGTATACGATCAGGAGTAGTTTTTTTTAAACAGGTACCATCAACAAGCAAGTTATATAAAATAGTAAAAAACTTTCTCCTGTTTTATTACAAGAAATAAAAATCGCTCATATACTCTGTGTGCATCTTGTAATATTGAGAATTATAAAATTACTGAACATTTGAGGGAGCGAGTACTTTAAAAAAATGTGAAACTTCATATGTATAATAAAATAATTTTAATTTTATTATACCTGGTCCATACCATTTTTATACCCTAGATGAAATCTAAGGGGTATACTAAGTTTGTCATTCCGTTTGTAACACCTCGAAATAATGATGGTAGAGCAAAATGGATTGGACACCCATTCATAATATTAAAAGTTATTTTGATTTTTGCATGTCCGTCTGTCCGTCCGTCCGTCCGTCCGTCCGTCCGTCCGTCCGTCCGTCCGTGCGCACGATAACTCGAGAACGCGTACACTTAGAGAGCTGAAATTTTGTACATGGACTTTTAAAAAAAAAGTAAAATTAAGTTCGAAAATGAGACAAAACGGACAACTCCTTCGTAGGGTTGCCATATAAAAATTTCGTTTTCCGCTATATATTTGGACACTGCCTGAGAACACGTCGACGTAGAGAGCTGAAATTTCGTACATGATGTTTTTACTACATTAGCAATTAAAATGTCTGAAATGGACTAAATCTGTGCGACAAACCGTTCTAGAAATATATGCGAAAAACAACTTCAAAATCAAACTTGAATAGATCGGTGACCATACGAAATTTAATACGGGCATTCATCTAGGGTATCATAAGAAATTGTCTTAGACCAATTCTAGCTTTTTTACTTGTTAGTTTTAAGCTTTATAACTCTTACCTGTCCATCATCTCCTATAGGTAAATTTCTAATACTCGTCCAATTTGCCTTTTTGCTAAAATTACTGTCTACGAGAAGTATGGTTACCTTTACCTACTCTTCATCTGTATTTCTTTTTTGGCAGTTTACTTGATTTTTGCACTGCTGGGAATATTTCCGTGATCATCATCTGTTCCAGTAATGTTGCTGCAGCACAATACATTGCTATGCTATTCGGGGTTGTCCATAGACTGATACAAATTCAAATATTTTATTTTATTGCATTCTTCAATAATATGTGTAAGCTCCATATTAAAAGTGTTTAACCCTTATATGACCAAATAGGGTACCTGGTACTTTTTTCGGGTTTAAATTGATACTACTTTTCACATCGCTCCTAGAGGCCTGTATGTAAAATGAAATAAATGAAATAACTTCTTTAAAATTGCAAGTGAATAATCGTAATAATGCGTCATCCAACAATGTTGGGGTGACCGTTTACACATCTGCAAAATTGAATGCTGCCCCATCAGTTAAGTCTGTGTTATCGGATGGTGTTAGTAAACCTGCTAACCCCAACCGTAATCAATTACAATTATTTATTTCAAAAATAATACAAAAAGACAAAAGTCTTTACTAAAGTACATTAAACAAAACAAACTACAATTCTATAATAAGACCGTTAGGCACTAGAGAGAACCAATATGAAAAACATAAAATTACTACCAAGATGGAAAAACAAAAAATTACAATGAAATAAAAAAAAGACAATCAGAGATTATTAAAAAGAAACTTCAAAAAAAAAATTGTGCGAAGTTAATCAGAAACTAAAACTGAACAAAGAAGATAAGAAAAATATCCCAAATCCGTGAGTGTGCAGAATCAATAAGGTGGACGCAGAAAATCACAGATCAAACGCCTGCTACCGATCTTGTACGCTGAATCTCAAGTGGAAGTGTATTCCAAAGGCGAGTTATGTGGACAAAGTAAGAACCATCAAGTACTAAGTGTTTAAAGCGAGGTAAAACTAGATTCAAATGTCTTTCACTATGCATAAAATTAATAAAACCGAACAGGTATGAAGGTACGTAAACCAAATGCAAATCTAATGCAATCATTGAAAGCTACTTCCAGTTTCCGCTTACAGGCGACATCTAGTCTAGGGAATATCAAGGATCCAAATAAAAAATGTGGTAATAACAAAGAATTCACCAGATTTATGCGTGTAGTAGTTGAAAGAATATTGGCTTACAATCACAGCCGTCTAAGGACTCCGTACACTTTGCTAATTATTGCTTTTACATGGTCACATCAAGTCATTCTAGAATTCAAGAATAAGCCCAAATTTTTTACCCGACAAAGAAAGGAAATTGGAGAACCTTCCAGAAGAATATGGGGTAGATGTGAGGGGTCGATAGTGGGGTTGGTGGGGTTCAATGGGAGGCCATTGACGACAGACCATTCGTAAATTCGTTCCAAATTCTCATTCACCCTGCTAACGCAATCTTCAACCAAGCCAATGGGACGACTAAAATATACATAGTTGGACATCATCAGCATACATATGAACTTTGCAGTGTAAAACAACAGTAAATCGTTGATGAACAAACTAAACATGAGAGGACCCAACGCCACATGTCACATTAATTCTCGAGGAGACGAGATTAGAGACCTTGACCCGCTGGCAACGGTTTTTTAAGAAGCTATTAATAAGTTTGAAAGCAGGGGAACTAAAATCAAAAACTTCAAGAAGTTTAGCAAGAAGTTTGGAATGGTTCACGGTGTCGAATGCTTTGGCGAAATCTAAAAGAACTAAGAACACGAGATAATCATAGTCAAGGGCTGTTCTAATATCAGTCGTTATTTTTAATAGAGCTGTCACATAGCCATGACCAGCGCGCAAGCCAGACTGCCATTTACTGAGAAGGTTATTTTGGAATAGTCCATTCCAAATTTTTATTGCTGGTTACTCCAAGACTACTAAGTGTATGCAAGAGTTTCTTCGAAGAGATTGTAGTGTCCAATTTGTCAGCATAGAGCGCTCGCTTAGCTTCTCGAACTTTTATTTTGTACCAGTGATGCAGGCAATCGCGCTCTATAATTAAATTTCTTATCGCGGAGGAAAACCATGGGCAACGATTTGTAGCAAGTCTTCTCGACTGAAGAGGAACATACTTGTTAAGCAAATACAGAATTTTTGAGTTGAGGACATTGAATTGCAGATCCAGTGGAGAAAGCGAGGAGGACTGATTATTGTTCTGTGCGGTACACGTATCACGCTCAAGACTGATGTTCCAGTCAATTCTCCTACACTCCTCTTATAAGAGTTCGAGGTTTATCCTTTTATAATCACGAAAACTAATGTCATTGTTGAGAGATGTAGGGCTGACGATAGGAATGTCATACTTTAAATAAATAAAAATCATGATCAAAAATTGAAGGGTTGTAAGTCTAAAGGGTCTAAGTGCCAATTTTATTATTTAGAAATATAACGAAAAAACATAAGCGAAAGCACTTAGGCCCCGGCAAAAATTTATCTGTGCGTGGAGAAAATTTTAAAAGAAATATGCACTTGGATACATTTGGATATTATTAGGCTTGGTACTAAGATCGTATTTTTGTAAAAATCTTGACTTTTGGTTTTTTGGCACTTAGACCCTTTAGACTTACAACCCTTCAATTGATGGAGGAGTAAGCTGGCCGAGACACAATACAGATTTAGGATCGGTTACAATGGTCCAACTGAGAGGCGGAGGTGACCGAAAAATGAGTTGGACCATGATTTAGTAAATTAAGATGAACGGATTGAAGTAGTGAAAGGAAATTGTCAGTTAATATGGTATTATCAAGAATATTAACAATAAAATCGACAGCAACTATCATATGGGCAAATTTATGCGATAAATTGAAGATCAACAGGCTCAACAGCCATTTCCACGTTAAATTGTCTGGGCGGGCAATAGGACGATACTAAGACGCATTTATCAAGCCTCGTATTTATCTCCACACAAAGGAACTCCAATGTAGAAGTGGATGAGTGATAAAATTGTCCCGCACATATATGGCCACGCCGCCACCAATCCTGTGCACTCTGTCATTGCATAGACGTTTAAAACCCGGTAATGAGACCAAAAGCGTATGGACATTTATATTTAACCACGATTCAGTAATAACTAATACATGCACATTCGTACGAGCATACATCTCAATTAACTCGCCTATTTTATGTTTTATACTCCGAGCATTTAGGTAAAGGACATTTAGACCAGGTTGATCACTATTAAGAATATTAGCCATGGTTCTTATCTTGACACACGGATCCCGAAAATCATCCATTAAAGTTATACTTAGCGTACAACAAAAGGCGAACACCAGTCAGATAAGACAAGCAATCACGATCCACTGAGACTGTAAAGCTAATAATGAAACGGAATAATGCACACCCACAGATACCTGGAATATCACAATAAATGAAAATAACTAGAAATTAGAGTTGATTAGAGAAACAGAGTCCAAAATAATAAAAACATGAAAAAAAAAACATTATAAACAAAATAAAAAATTGAGAAGCTGAATCGATGATAAGTTCAAACTTCATGATTTTAACATGCATCCCCGCATCCTATACCATTTACTGATCCCAACTACAACAAGGTCATCATCTGCAGTACACGATGATGCATTATCATCATCTTCTGCTAACGCAAATGTTTGCTCAGCAGAAACAAAGTGTAGCGGTAATAACTGGTACAAAGCGCAGAAATAAAACAATTGTCGAATCTGCACCGCGACTTTATAATTATTATCGATAGGAAAAAAAAATATATTTGTACAAATTAAAACAACCGAAATCAATTCAATGCCACTATGGATTTGTAGCTTGATCAGAGTTTCCGTTTGTTTCATTTTCATCTAATATAAGTATTTATTTCGTTATTTTGTGTGTTAATGCGACTAAGAAAATCTGCTACCTTGTTATCCTTTCCTTTGACATATTCAATCTCGAAATCGTATTCATTCAATCTTATTCGCCATCTTTGTAGGTTGGCATTCGGTTCCTTTAGCGAATTTACCCATATTAAGGGTTGATGGTCAGTGCGAATGGTGAATTTCGTACCATATAGATATGGCCTAAAATATTTCGTAGCCCAAATGATGGCTAAGAGTTCTTTCTCAATAGCCGAATATTTAGTTTCGTGATCATTTAGTGTTCGGCTTGCGTAACTTACAGGATGGTTATCCTGCGAAAGTACAGCGCCGATTGCGAAGTTGGATGCATCCGCAGTTACGACCTATTTTTTCTTGAAGTCTGGGTATTTAAGAGTAGTGTAATTAGTTATTAAAATTTTCAATTTTTCGAAGGAGTCTTTATAAGATTGATCATTTACATTGATCCTGCTATCTTTCTTCAGGAATTTCGTCATCAGTTGAGATACTTTGGCATAGTCTCGAATGAATTTCCTGTAATAACCTGTTATCCCTAGAAAGCTTTTGATTTGCTTTCGCATAGTGGGTAATTTCAGGTTTTGAATAGTTTCAATTTTTTCTGGTTTGATTTTATTCTATCACTAGTAAGAATATGGCCAAGATACTCGGTCTGCTTAGCGAAAAAGTTGCACTTGTCGACTTGTATTTTTAAGTTATGTTTTTAAATATTTCGTTAATGGAATGCTCTTGGAAGAGAGGTCGAGAAAATCAAAATATCGTCGAGATATACAACGCAAGTTTTATTTATAAAATCTCTCAACACATATGTAGTTGACCATCCTCTGAAATGTGGCAGGGGCATTTTTAAGTCCAGATAGCATTCGAATATAATCGAAGTGGCCATGTGGTGTAGAGAATGCTGTCTTTGGCCTGTCTTTTACATCGACGAGGATTTGATGAAATCCTTTAGCCAAATAAAGCGTAGTAGTAGTACTGCGCTCTACCAAGCTTGTCAAAAATTGAATGGATATTTGGGATCGGAAATTTATCATCAATAGTGACTTCGTATAATTTCCGATAGTCAATGACTATCCTCCATTTCTGTTGGCCACTATTATCGACTTTCTTTGGGACGACCCAAATGGGACTACTGTATGGGCTATTTGAGGGTTGAATCATCTTTTGTTCGAGCATCTCTTTGATCTGTTTATTCCTCTTCATGGAATTTGGGGAATTATATAAATTTTACTATAGATTGGGCGAGAATATTTCGTGATAATTTGGTGTTTAACTTCTCTGATGTTTGTTAATTTGTCGCCTTCTTTGAAAAATAGGTCTTGGTTTTTATATAGGATTTGTTTTAAATGGTTGGCCTCTTCGTTGTTCATATGGTCTGTTCTTAATCTTTCAAAAAAATCTCTATAGTGTAAGTTAATAATTTCGAGTTGATAAATTTGATTATATGGACAAGAATTCTTGAATTTTGTTATTTGGTTATTTATTTCGACCTGATCGTTAAGTAAGTCTACTTTTGCACTAAGCGATTTAAGGATATTTTGACCTAAAAGGGCTTGACAATTTTTGTTTGATAAATTCAAAACTTTCCAAAACATTGTTGCTGTTTCATTAAATTCTATGTAAGTGTTTTTAGTTCGATTTGGGTTTGAAGATTTCGAAATCTACTTCTACTTTGGTCAATGCTTGCCTGTGTCCAACAGACAGAATATACGTTTGTTGTCAATTGTTAATGTTACTATTGGTAATGTCGTACATGAGGCGTCACATGAATATTTTCTGATGGGATTGCGTCATTATGATCTGCTTATCCATTGCTTCTGGTGAAGGTCGATTTCTATTCGAGTAACGATGGGTTTGTTCACTAGGATTTCTTTGGTTAAAATTGCGGTGTGCAAATTGACCTGAGTAATTATTTTTTCTAAAAATTCTTGAGTCTGTTTGAAACATTCTGCTGTTATTGTTATTAAAATTGCGACTGTTATTAAAGTTGTTGTTCTGTCTGAGCATTCCGGGAAAATTGGGATTATTATTGAGGTTACTAGGAATTCTTTTATGGTTTTTGTTCCCATCTTTAGCTTTAAATTGGTTACTATTCCTATCAACTGTATATAGATTTTTATTTGTAATTCCAGTTTTTGAAAGAGCTTGATACGCGTCTTCTAAAGTCGTAATACTTTTTATTCTTATATACCATACATCGCGTCTGTTCTATCAATTTTACTTAAAAATTTCTCTAATATGCTTTTTTCATTAAAACTAGGTTTAAAATTACTAAGTTTTTCACTGTCTAATGAGTACTTTAAATTGAGTTTATCTAATATATAACTTAAGAAATTATATAAAGTATTTACATTCCTTGACTTGCTTGTTCCTTTAATTGTAAATAATCCTCTTGTACTCCGAAAACTTGATAAGTTGATCTTTAATGTCATTCCAACCTGGGTCCAGAAGTCGTCTCATAGCTGTTGCGGCTGCTCCTTGGATTTTAACGAAGAAGATCCGATACAAGTAGTTCTTTGTATTAGCATCTGTCGTCATCCCGGTAACAGTTTCCACTTCACGAATGAAGAAAGATATGGCAAAAGTATCATCTCCTGTGAATGGAGGAATCGCCCTTGCTTCAGCCATTAGATCTTTTACAGTTAAAGATGTCAACGAAATGTTGAATTCTTGTTGAACTTTTTCAAGTGCACTGATATATTCTTTATTTTTCATAAAATTTATATTAAGCACTTTGTAATGCACTTATATACTTTTATTTTTCGAATAATTAATTAATTCGGATACCGATTAAGAATAAAGACTGCTATATAAATATTTTCACTATATATTTTTATTAACACAGAGTCGGTGACCTATCGACTGCGCCACTTTTATAACTATTATCGATAGGAAAGAAAAAAACTATATTTGTACAAATTAAAACAACCGAAATCAATTCAACTTCAACGATTTATTCCGGACACTTTTAGGTTTTACATGGAACTGAATTAAAATATGAATTCTTATTCTAAAACTCTACAAAATATATCTATGCGAGAAAGGAAATTGAAGATCTAATTACATTTCAAGTCACTTCTGCTTTCTGCGAATAGGCTTAAATTGTGGGAAAGAAAAATAAATTATGAATGGTTACGTAAGTTGGCTTTTCATATTTTGGTACTTTTATATGTTTAGTGGCGTAGGGTGATATATGATATATGATATATCCGCGTGTGATTGATCTCCTTGTTATCAATAACATGAAATATTTCCATATTTCGCGTCTTCATCCTAGTACTACGGAAGACACTGTTATGAATTATGTTGCTGCAAAGACGGATATTAAGCCCGAATTACTTAAGTGTAAACGCCTTGTAAAAAAAGACACCGAGAGTAATTCATTACGTTTTACAACTTTCAAATTTGGTGTACTTGTCCTAAAATTCTCGTTTCTGATATTTGGCCTTCAGGTGTTTACGTGCGAAATTTTATAAAAATCTCAAAAAACTTGCCAGAAATAAATACTGTGAATATGAATCAAATAAAATAATTGAAGTGGATTCTTCTTCTTACAGCTCGTGTGATGAATATTTGTCTTATCCTTATCCGTTTGTTCGCAAAAGTCTTATGCATTTAGTAGCTATAATTTGAACATTTATTATCAAAATATTCGTGGCATAAGAACTAAATTACCAGAGTTTTACCTGGCTGTTTTGGAAAATAATTACGATATCATTGTAATTACTGAAACTTGGCTTACCGATGCTATATTTTCTAGTGAATTGTTTAATCTATTTCAGTATGTGGTATACCGAAAAGATCGTTGTCATATATCAACTGGTCTGATAAGAGACTGAGGTGCTATGATTTTGGTGCGATTTTGCTTTATTAGCGAACGAATTTCTTTACTAAATGAAAGTAGTGAATTGGATCAATTATGCGTACGTATCATTAAGTCACAATTGACTCATGAATCCCTGGATTTGTGGGTTAGTTATGTACCTCCTGGGTCTACGCTGGATCATTATTAGGATCACGTCAATAATGTATCTTTTTGCTTTATTCTTTAATCAAAATCATAATCAACTGTGCTATCTCTGTGATTTTAACCTAAGTTGTGTAAAATGGAAGATGAATGAGGATGAAGGAATGTTAATTCCAATTAATGTAATATCTGAACGTGAGCGATTTGTAATTGATAACCTGATAGGCTTAGATTTAGTTCAGCTAAATGATGTATGTAATCCAGCATAAAATACAACCGCAATGCTTTTTGTCTTATATTAATAATATACGTCAATTCTCAGGTTTTCCTAGGGTTTTAGAGTATAATGATATTAAATCCCACGATTTACAAACTGGATTTGCTCTATTTGCCGAGTATTTTCAGACCGTCTATGGCTATGGTACCCATGCTGAAAACTGCATCACATACTTGTTGTCAAATGCCAGATACCTCTCCGGTGGACATCGGCTTCTTACCTATGTCCCTCGTTTTTAAAACACTGCGCAACATCGCTACCATCTCCTTTAACTGAAATTAATTCTTAATCTATCCCTTCGATTAGAAGTTTTTTTTGGATGATTGGAAAATTTCTTTTATTTTCTTTTATTACACCAATTTTTAAATCCGGGTTAAGACATGATATAAGGAAGTGTCGTGGAGTGTCTGTGATGAATAATGTTCCGAAATTATTAGATCCGATAGTGAGTACTAAAATTAGCTTTATTGTAAAGGCGTTAATAGTCTCCCAGCAGCATGGTTTTTGCTTTGGTAAGTCCTGTTCCACAAATTTGGCAATATTTTCTAATTTTGCGATTAATTCTATTGAAGAAGGTGCCCAGGTAGATGTGGTCTATACTAATTTTGCTAAGGCATTCGATGGGGTTATTATTCCGCTTCTAGTTTGTAAATTGCAATGTATTGGCTTTCATTCATCTATCTTGACACGGGTTGACTCTTATTTGAGCAACCGTAAAGCAATATGTTAAAATTGGCAATCTTGTTTCTAGAGTCATCTCCGTTACTTCTGGTGTTCCTCAAGGCAGTCATTTAGGACCCTTACTTTTTTTGCTCTTAGTTAGAAATTTTTACTTCGCTACTTATTTAATATTTGCCGATAATCTTAAACTTTATGCAAAAATCGATTCCTTGAATGATTCCTTCTCATTTCCGGCTAATCCTAACCGGTTATTTACATGGTGTTCCATGAACAAATTAGAAGTAAATGTTTCCAAATGCAAAATTATTGTCGCTTCACATGTTGAAGTTATTGTTTTTAAAACATTCCGCAACCTAGGTTTCTTAAAGCGTAATTCCAAAGATTTTGACGATATTGGCACAGTTAAAGTTCTGTATTATTCGCTTGTAAGATCTGTTCTTGAATACGCGTTTGTCATTTCGTGACGCTTTTATGATGTTCACATTTATTGTATGGAGTCTATAGAAAAGTTATTTACTCGTTTTGCTTTCAATAAATTATATTATAATCGTGACAACATGCCACGTTACCGTTTAAAATGTTTGCTTTTGAGTTTATCAAGTCTTCAGTTCAGACGGGAAGTGAACTGTGCTACTTTTGTAAGAGATATTTTATCTTATAGAATTAATTCTTCTGAACTTTCGTCTTTAATCTCCTTTTATAAAAGGACACTAAATTGAAAATTTTTAAAATAGATATTGATATTTTAAAATGTGGTGCTCAAATTTTAATTGGAGATCAATGTGTTGCTCATCGAACATGGACTTTATTTTTTATTTTGTAATTAATTTTAATTTTTCCAAATTAAGTTTGTTTTTTAAAAATTATTAACAATTAGTGCGAAGTAATTTTTAAAATATCGTTCTAGCTTTTTTTTATTTATTTACATTCTAAGGTCTAAATTCCCAAGCCAATTTTTCATCTTCATTTTCATGGACGTCAACAGTTAAATGAGGACGAAGCTAACCTCTCCTCCCAAATTTGCTTAGCTCTGAATTTCGGAATATATGAACATAACCTCATATATGTACGTGTTCTATCTCAGTAAACTAAGTTAATCTTTGACTTGATCATCAAGATAACAGAATAATTAATAATAATTAATTGTGTATTACTGTAATATGACCAGCTGTTATATCAAAATGAAAATGAAATTTGAACTGAGATAAGCCCTAACTGACTGTTCTGTGAAAACTATAGACATCATATTCCTGCTAATAGAAAAACTATAAGCAAAATGACAATTCAAAATTTCAGCTTGTCGCTAAACTATTTATTTAAAATAATTTACTATAATACATGACTGCTAATTCTTTACAAAAATTGAGAGATCGTTCAGGCACTTATTTTATTAATGCAACCCATTTCACAAATAACACAGTGCGCTGTATAATGTCTTACATCCAATAGCGACAACATTTTTATTTTTTTTTTTTTAATTTTAAAAGGCATTACAATAAATTTTAATTACCAAAAAGAAAATTTTCATTAAATAATTACAATATAAATTTCTGGAACATAAAAATAACTTTTTGTTTGGAGGAATACACGCCAAGCATTTTTTTTAGTACATTTACTTTAGTACAATTTTAAAATTTAAAGTAAGATGTTTGGCTATAGTGTTGAGATGCGGTGACATTTATATTTTTCTAAAGTGCGGCCGATCACTATTATTATATTGAGTAAGATATTATTATTAAATATATCAAAATAAGGATAGTGACATTTTTGAAAGTTGCTGGTCAAAGAATACCTCCTTAATGGGATACTTTGACCTGAGATCAGTTTTCTTTATAAATTGTATGTATAAAGTTAGTTTGATCAATGAATCCCTGGCTAAACATGAAATTGAAGACTTTACAATTTTTTAAGATGAGAAAAATACTTTTCTCTCAATATTTTGGTATGAAATCGGCTTCGAGAAAGAATAGACAAGCAGATTTTATATGACGTTTTATTTCGTCAATTACAATAGAAAATAAATTAATAACAAGAATCGGAAATATTTAATTAAAAATATGAAATAATTTATTTTAATATTTCATTGAGTAGCTCCTGATCAGAAGACCCCCCCAATCGTCACCTGAACTTTCCATATAGGGAATATCAGCGGAGCACATCGATTGCTCGTCGGAGTCATCGGAATAAGTATCAACGATTCGAATAGGACTTGTGATTAAAATAGAACTTGTCGATGGCTCGTTCTCAAAATTAGGAGTTTCTTTCGGCACCAAAGCGGTTTCCGTTGTTGTGTTTTACAAGGAGATATTTGCATCCATTTCTTCTAAGGTTATGCCTTTACCAGCAGGAACTCGTACCATTTTCCTTTTATGTACAGGCTTATCGGGAGATTTATTACGACTTTTGACGAGCAATTCTAATACAGCTTGTGAAACAAGGTTTTGAACTTGTTCCGGATCTTCATTACTCGGCAGACGATTAGCTACTGCTGCTGGGTCAAATGGTGAAGTTGCGCATTTTTTGAAACCATTAATGAGGTTAACGGAAACATTACTTGCATCCGATAACTTGTGCTCCAATGTATTCAAGGGCTTTGGAAATGCCTCCTTGGTTAAAATCTGGGACTTTTCCTTTTGCTCTGATTTCCACTCATCCAAAATATTTCGCCAATATTTTTTCAGCGAGGCATAGAATGCGACCTCTAATGGCTGAGCGATATGGGTGGAATTTGAAGGAATACAAACAAACATGATATTATTAGCTTGCGCCAATTCAATAACTACAATCTTCCCCAGTAAATTTTCGCGTTTCTGGTATGAATAGATTTTCAAACCAATCAGTGAATATAATGGAATCAAACCACCCACTTGTGCTCCTATTATACCTGGTTTTTAGTGGTCCTCCTTCCATCCATGTTTGCCAAAGATGAGTGGATTTGTAAAACACATAAGATGGCAATAGCATTCCTGTAGCTGATCCACGGTCCATAACCGGTGTAGATGCCTTTGTAGAATCTCGAACTCGCTCTGCATATTTTACACCGCGTTTGAAAATGCATTTTTTGACACCAGGATCAGCTGCCAAATTTGTCTCGTCGTAGTTAAATATACGCTCAGGAGGAACAGTTGATTCCCCAGCACCAGTGATCTCCTTCAAGGTTTCTTGGAGATAGCCAAAATAGGTGCACATTTCTTTCGGTGTTACCGCTGCCTTTGACCGAATAATATTTTGGCACATTCGGTGTGATAGCTCATTTTTATACCTCTGCAAAAATTGCCAGACCCATTGCACGCTGGGCAAGTTATGGTGGCTGAATTGTGGAATACGTTTGCCGCTTTTGTCTAGGTACAATTTGGCTAGCTGACGAAGATCTCGTGAATCGCAAGGAAATACCCATTTGGCCAAGACTAGCATATGGTCCACAAAAGCTTTTTCCTCGCCAACTGTGAATACTAAGGGACGGCCAACTTTGCCTGCATGCTCCCCCTTCAACTTATTAATAACCGTTCCCTTTGCTATTTTATGTTTATTGGTAGCCTTAGCAATTGACAGCAGTCCAATAAAGTTATCAAAATAGTAAGCTCCCAAAAAAATAGAATAAAATGTAACGAACCATTTTCAACGTCACTTATAGCTAATTTCAAATCTTCTTCAGAATACCCATTTTATGTGAACCGGCCTTTGGAACATACTTTCGCGGCATTATGAAAGTTTTATCCTCTGTAATCTATTAATTACCAATAATAATGTGAATAGATGTTTGACGACTTCCAAGGGATACTTTGAGAGAGTGGTCAAAAAATCCCAAATTAGCAGTCAAAGTGGTATACAAAATTGTAACTTTATACAAAATAATATAAAATTGAAAATTTTTACAAGAAAAATCATAGAACTCAAGCTAAGAATATAAGTTACTTGCCTGCACTATATTTGTTGAAATTATTTAGCCTGAAGCACCTGATTTTTATAAAATTTATCACCCAGATTTTCACCAATAGATCTTCTACAATTTGAAAAGCAACCTGCTTTGTTTGCATTCATGGTACAATTGAGCAATATATAGCAGTTGCACTTTAAAATTATTATGAAATAATTTGAATGTGTTTGCATCGTGTTGTCTTGTTTTTTCAAAGAAGAGGAGGGCCTTGAATTTTTATTTTAGCTTACGGTCAATGTATCCTTCACTGTACAAAGTATCCCTGTTTTACTAACTTAAAAAAACTAAGTTAAAAATAATAAATTAATTTTTATTTAAGCAAACTAGCTCCAAATAGGTTTTGATTAAAACAGCTTGTTATTTCTGTTGATCCAACTTAATTCTGATTGAATGGAACTAGTTTTTTGGTTAAAAAAAATAATCAAGTCAGTTGTGTTAAATTTACCAGTGTTATTTTTCTCAGTGTATGCACCTGAGAGACCAGTTCACGAAAAATTTGCTGTATGCTCCACAACATAGAACAAACATGAGCCTATTTCAAATTGTATTTTACTCTTTAATTCATTTTCTGCATTTATTGATTTTACAATGCCTAGGGAATTATTTAAATCAACTCTTTTATGAGAATGTTAGTCGCGCTTAGTTTAATTTTTGAATAATAATCATTAAGCAAATTTTATTTAGAAATTATTGTTTTGCTTATATGCTCATTAATACTTTTGTATTTTATAAATTAAATGTGCTAGTCTGTAAGATAATCTTTATCGGTAGACATATGAATAAATAAATAAATTAATAATACAAAATTTAATTGATTGGACTATCTAATGTGGCAGTATCGCCGCAGTCAACACAGACAGATGGCGTGGTTTTTACATGGTGATTGCATATTGGTTTTTTACATATAGGGCAGCATTTCCTAGCCTTGTGGCGCCTGTTGTCGTTTGCAAGGCAACAATGACATACGCCTGAATGCTTAGTCCTATCTAATGCGTCATTAGGTGGACTCTGTGGTGCCTGCACCTGTGCTAGGGTTCGTGTAATCCTCTTTCCTAGGGCTGTTTCCATCCCAGTTCATACATAATAATGAGAGATTACTTTTGAATTTTTGACCAGCTCAGGATTAACGGCAGCCAAAAATTCTTTCCCAAGTCCTTGAGGAATGAGCGACGGCACTCCTTTTGTTGCGTCAAGGTGTGAAAATTTTCCTAATATATGATAAAAGTTGCTAAATATGCAACATCTATTTAGAAAACGTACATCTATTGTTTCTACTTTTGGTGGTATATTTTCTACTTCTGACCTCGTTTCGTTATAGAAGTGTATTATTTATGGTTTTTGTGCAGCGTTATTACCGATATCTAGTTGGTAATGCATACTTGACTTGCTTTGTTATTCTTCGGAATGTATCTTACTAAATTGGCTTCTAAGTGGAAGGCAAAAATTGAAGATAAAGCCTCTCCGTTCCTTGATGCTTGTAGCTGATGTGGAATGTAGGCTTTGTTTTTTTCTGATTATTCCCACTACAGTATTACCTATCCCGTCAGTGCCACCAATTCCGTACGTCGGATCCCGTTAATCGCAGGCAATAACTGTGGAATATTTTTCGGTAACGGTTTATGGATATTACATTAGGTGTTGTAGGAGTCATAAGTGATGAGTATGAACATCACATTTTCTTGCCCATGCACTAATTTATGTGCAAATTATATGAGGGTACCGGGTACCTTACCCGGGTGATAGAGGGTTAAAACTTTCATGGTCACATAAAGGTTAAATTTAACACACAAAATATGCTAATCTTATCTTAAATAACATAGAAATCGTAATAACAAGTTAAAGTAAGTTCTAGTGAAAAGAAGAGCTCAAGTTACACAAACATAATAAAAAAATTAAAATCTGCACGACAGGTTAAAGATGAGAAAAGTAATTTTCTTTCTCTCCTTTTAAAGCTGCTCGCAGTAAAGATCGTATATTAAATGGTTGGCAATTCCATATTTTATAAAGAAGTAAAGTGAACTGAAGTGACACCTTTGCGAAGATATTGAAAGTTCGAGCGATCGTCTTAATGTAAAAAAGCTTCCAAAGTGCAAATAATTTATACCTCTTTTGTTAATTATATCATCAGCACGGTTAAATTAAGGT
This sequence comes from Dioctria linearis, assembly GCA_963930735.1. Taxonomy (NCBI): domain Eukaryota; kingdom Metazoa; phylum Arthropoda; class Insecta; order Diptera; family Asilidae; genus Dioctria; species Dioctria linearis. The sequence goes on along the minus strand of OZ005741.1, from coordinate 204,056,098 downwards.
GTAAATTTAGGTGTAAATATTATAAACAAATATTATACATATAGGTCCATAAAAAGTTTGAATAAATTGTAGACTTCCTCAATTTATAAAATTTTATAAGAGCTTTTATTAATATAATACAACTCGCTATAGAATTATTTTATATGAATTTTAAGTATAGTTCAATCAACCTCTCTTATAAAATGTGTTTATAACTCTCTTAAGTAAAATAAATAAACATAAGATATGCTTTTTTATACCTCATTTTGTGAATAATCATTTATACTGATGGTATGCCTACTATTCGATACAAATGCAATATACACTATACACCGCTGAGACCTTACTGGTGAATTCGATCGATCGAATTGATACGAATTCAAACAACGAATCGTTGTAAGTGCCTTTGTATGCTTCGTACTCTATTAGACAGAAAACTATGATAACCCATTTGTATTCTGCTAACATTAAATAATGGGGCCCTGCCTGTTCGTATAGAAATTAAAACATTTTTAATTAGAAAAATAATGTTAATTCTATGAAACAATCTAAGTATTTATTTAAAACAAATATGATCACTTTAACCAACCAACTGTACTATACCACAGTGCCGGATCTAGGAAAGTTGGGGGGGGGGGGGGGGGGAGACGTTAGTTACCGCCCCTTGTAACAACGTTCTTTATTTGCGGCAAATTTTATTACGCTTTCAGGGTATACTAGGCATCAAATGTATTTATACTGCATACCCTGAAACTAGAAGCAGAATTGTTAAAAACAATTTGAATTTGAGACAAATGATTGTTAAATAACAAGAATTTAATATTCAAACAAAAATTAAGATCCATTATAGATCTGAAATGTCGTTTGAATCTCAAACTGTTTTAAAATAAAATGAAAGTAAATTAATTATATCATTACAAATACAGTTTATTTTATACCAAAGCCAGACTTGCAATTTCAATATTGACAATGCAATTATGTCAGTTGCAATATAAAATTTCAGAGACACACTTGTGGTTTACGATACTAAGAATTTAATTAGAGAACTTACATTTGATTTATCACTTGATTTGTCATTGGACTTAAGAAAGCTCCGCGCACGTACATAACGCGAGCAAATTTTGTGAAATTACTTGTCTGTATAAAAGATAAAAACGAAATACACACTTCAATTTGAAAAGTATCAAATATTAAATATCAGAAAAAATTGTACCCAACATTACAGTATTAAATTCGGTTCTAAAAGGTTCGTGTATTAAATGATTATGGTTTATAAATAGGGTCATATTGCAATAAACTCGTATACCGCGTACGGTTTTCGCAATTTTAATATTGATTTCCAATGTACTACATACTGAGTGTACACACCGAGCGTATACCTATCTGTTTCTCAGTATATAGAGACAGACAAGCGGTTGAGCGCAAAATGCAATACTGAAATTGCAAGTCTATCTCCGGTATTATTAACACAAGGATAACAAATTAAAAATTTAATTATGTTAGAGATTAGTTTTTTTATTTTTGCCGCTTTTCAATATGAATTTTCTCTGCTAAAAGTACTAAAATTTGAAACAGTTTCAAAAAAAACTCTGGGTAGGAATTCTGGCAAACCGCCTTTCAGGTCCCATCTTTTACTCTGACTCAAGGCCTTAACTCCGGCTAAAATGGCTAAATTTAGCTGGCATAAAAATTATTTTCTGGTAACTCTGTGCTTGTGCCTACTGTCTTATATTCTGCCTACATTCGAGGTAGGATTGATGAATGATGGGTGTGGTTTGATGGGAGTGGTTTGATGTTTATTGATAGTCTGTTCCGGAAATATATGACAGGACTGAAGAGACTCTAGGCGTAATTTCTTAGCGGTCTTAGCGTTATTGTTGAAACGAAATAGTTGATTGAAGCTCACGCCAAGATATATAGCTTTATTACAGGGCCTGATTTTTCCTCCGTTTATGTCAAGCTCTATAGCTTTGGCGGATTTATTGGAGGCGCTCCGGATGCAGATGAGTTCGGATTTTTGTGTGTACATGTGCACTGGATTTCGCTGTACAAATGGCACCACTTTTTGAGAATGTGATCGAAGAGAAACAACTGCTCTTCCTGCTTACCCCCAATATACGATACTGATGGAAGTATACGTTATTCTTCACACAATAAGCTTTTCTTCACTCAAATGGAATGGCGAATGGAAAATATTTTTATTTGTATTGCTGATTACTTGTATATTTGAAAAAGTTTTCAATATTTTCATTTGATAGCCCATTGGTGTTCATATTTATTATTTTAATGTGAGGAATCTTAAGTGCATTTCGAGTTTCGAATGGAAAAAATACATATCGAAAACGTAAAACAATTCAGTTTAAATTCGTCCTCCAGCATCGAAATACGCAAAAACATAGAGAAAAAAATTAGTTTTGTCATTACAAAAATTGCAAATATCCTGTAAATTACGAAAAATGTGAATTTTTTAGTTTTCCGGGGAAAAAAGTGGCGATAAAACGCGCAAAATTCACATTTTTCACACGCTTCAAAAAATCATGTTATCTGTTTTCATTCCTCATATGAACTGATATATACTTTAAATGTATATTTTAAAATATTTCATAGAAGGATTTTACTTAAAAGTGATAAACTTTAAGTTTTTCTGTTTGCCTTTTTCGAGACTTAAGTGTGCCCCCTCAAGGGGGGGGGGGGGCACCACATATTTTTGGGCGGCATTTTTTATATTTCTGTTTAAATTATTTAAAAATAAAAATTAATAACATAATAATGTTGTAATCTACAGAATCATTTATTATAATATAATGCGTGCTGACCCCGCCAGTCCTTATCGACTCGACCCGACGTTGATATTTTTAAGCTGAATCACGTATGTAAACAAACATCAGCTGTTCTTTAGCGCAACTGTTGTTATTGTAAACATCGCCAATACGTGGTGGTTGAAGTAAAGTTAACTTAAGCTCAAGTAAGGAAGTAAGAGATTTTCTTAACACTTAGGTATTTTTCCCTAAAATGTAGGGCATATTCCCTAAAGTTTAGGGCAACATTCCTTACATTTTAGGGAATATCCCCTACATTGTAGGGAATATTCCCTGAATTTTAGGGAATATACCCAACATTTTAGGGAATATCCCCCACATTTTAGGGGGAACATTCCCTACATTTTAGGGAATATTCTCTACATTTTAGGGAATATTCCCTACATTTTAGGTAATATTTCCTACATTTTAGGGAATATTCCCTACATTTTAAGGAATATTTCCTACATTTTAGGGAATATTCCCTACATTTAAGGAAAAATACCTAAGCTATGTGGCAACTATTGTTTGAAATTTTTTACTGTGTATATTACTTTTTAATTTCGTATAGAAAAAAAATGATGTCTATAACGGTACAATTTCTTAGAATTTGGAGAATTTGTATACATGATATAAATGCTTTTATTTACAGTTGTGTTTACCTCCCTCCTCTTTTTTTCTGATATATGTATGTGTTATACCAATATTGCCCAAAAGCAGTCATTTTGACACAAGCAATACACATTCATTCAGTTTGTTAATTTACTTTGGTGGTCGACTGGAGTTATTTTCAGTCAAATTTTGCACACAAAAAAAATCAAGTTTTGCAAAATTTGATAGATAGCTTGTCACTGGTCAAGGTGTTAGGCCTGAATTACAATTACGACTGATCAGTTGACAGCGACTTTGCCCAAATGGTAAATGCATGTGGCAAGATACAATTGCAACTTCGACTGCAACTGAAACTACACTTTGCTCAAAGTGCAAAGTTGGTGTCAGCTGCGATTAACTTCAGTTCAATCACAGTAGTTGGCACTTCTGGGCTTGTTCGCAGTTGAAGCTTTAATTTAATTTCAAATTTCACCTCAGCGCAGACTTCGACTGAAAATTAAGTCGCAATCGACAAGAGGAGATGCGGTGACTGTTGAAAAAAAAACATTTATTAAACATTTTAAGTGCTTTAGAAAAATTTACATCTGAAAAAGAAAATATTAAAATAAGATCAGACGCTGGATTATTACTCAACTCAATGAAATATTTTTCTTTTCTGTGCTACCTGCATTTATCGAATCCGTCCTTTTGGAAATTAAAGACGCGCAACAATACCTGCCTTAACAAAGGGGTTAAATATCTATCAACGTGATTAAAACTGGATTCTTTACAAATGTATTTCATTGGACAAAGGGACACACCCTAGTGCAACAAGCAGTTACAGCACCCAAAAAAATATGTGAAGAGTTGGATATATCCACTGAACGTCGAGTTAGAAGGAAAACATTATGAGTGGTGAAAATTCGCGGAAGATGAAATACAAAGAGAAATGCTTTTGTTATTGATGGATAGAGTTATCCAAAAAATAAAAGTACGGTTTGAGCAACTACATGTCCTTGCAGTTAAATATTCGTGCCTAATACCATATATGGTATTTATATACATATATAATATTTTAAATGAAAATTTTGAATGTCAAGTTGACATTGACGAGGATAATTTCATATTGAAAAGAAAAGGATCCAAAACTTTATGTCTCTACCTGATGTACAAGAGCAAGCTAAAGTTTGGAAAAACGGGGAAGGCCTCTTGAACTTTTAATATTTATCCAAAAATTGAGGTTGGAAACTCTGTTCCCAATATGGTAATATTATTAAGAATTTTTTTAATAATAGCCATCAGTGTCGCTAGTTGTGAACGGAGGTTTTTCAAATTAAAATTAATTAAAAATTATCTTTGTTCCACAATGACTGATTTAAAATTACGAAATCTAGCGATCCAAGTAACATTGGAGGTTGAATTTCTTATCTTTGAGGGCCGATCGACCTATTTTGGTTAAAATTACGTAAATTAGACTTAAGAATTTAACCTCAAAAGCCACTCTCCTTTAAGGTTAATTAGGAAGGAAATTTTACTTAATAATTCCTTAAATTAGGTCGTCAAAGTAATCTTGACTTTGTAGTTAATTATTAGGGAAAAATTACGTAATAATTCCTTTTTAATTTACCTCGTAGGAATAAGGAGAAATAAGGAAATAAATAAGGAAAATTTCCTTAATCTGAGTCAAATTTCCTTACTTTTTACCTAAATTTTACCTTAAATTTTACTTAACTATGAGGTCAACTGTAAGGAAATGTATGGACTTTGTAGTTAGATCTATTCTCAAGTTCAAGGCAAGATAACGTACATATTCCCCTGGCGAAATCCCTAATAGTTGAAATTACATAATAATACAACCAAAAATTAAAGTTCATTGACTTTTGTTTGGCTTCATTATCACTGGAATTATTGAACTGCTCCTCCCCTTGAATAATTTCATCAAGATTAAAAATGTTGCTCCTATTTACGACACATTTATATCGGAATCAGTCAGGCTCTGGAATACCATTTGCATCTTTTCTTAAAGATTCTACACTTGACTTGGGCCAATAGGTACACTTAATTATTTGCTTCCCAACCATGCGGTATATACGCATATTCAACTGCATTTGCATTCACCCGCTTTTTAACAAATTTTAACAAATCTTGTATCCAAATGATGATGCTAATCACATGGTTTACTATTTTTAAGATGTAAATAAATCAATTCAATTCTTTCAATTGTCAAATCTCTTTTACATATTTAAGTCGAAATTCCATAATTTAGGGCGAAATGCCTTATCTTAAGTTGAAATTTATTTATAGAAAAAAATTATCATAACCTTTGAACACAAAATTACCTAAATAAGGATTTTTGCCCTCAAAGTCGAAAAATTTGGTTATTTCGTCTTGCCATCCAGGAATTTCGTCGAATAAGGAAAAATTGTAAGTCAAACTAACTTCTAGGTCGAGAAATGTAATATGCGCCATATTTTTTTAACAAAACAAGGCTGCCATATATTAAAGGAATGAATAGAAAAATTGCATAATAGCTTAATTTAATTTTTTCCATAGTTACTGCAAAGAAAACCCAAATAAATGAATTTTTCTTAATTTCAGAACGATTAAAGCATATTTAAATTAATTTCAATGCTCTAAATCGGAAACCAAAGAATAATTTAAAAAAATTTAAAATTGTTATTTTTTTAATATACAATATTTTGAAAGCGCGTTCGTTATTGTTTTTCGATAAATTATTTCCATATTTATCAATAAAATTTTTCTCGTTTTAAAAATTGAACGCTTAGAAGCTGCGAGAATTAATTTTGAATAAGGCCATAATTTCTATATACTTTGTTAAAGCAATACTTCTCATAATCTTTCAATTTAGAGTTATGTGCCTTGTTCATAATATTTACATTACCAACTAGGGAAAATATACACATACAATTCTTATAAAATGTAATTCCTTCTACGTCGAATAGACGTAAATTCAACCTGAAAAAGAGGGGAAATGTTGCTTGGGGATATTGTCCATAGAAAGAGAACTAACAGATAATATAAATTTTGACAATGTCATTCAAGACTTTTGTAATAAAAAAGTAAGAATTATAAATATATAAATCAACATATTTTTTACCAGTATGTGTACAATCTGTTTAAATATATACATAATATATACAAAATAAATAAATGGTTTTACTCATTTATTTATTTACATTCAATAATTGTTAATAACCACTCTTGATTTTGATTGAGTTAGAAAGGGTGGCAATTTCGGGACCGCCCCAGACGGCAAAAGCTCAAGATACGCCACTGGATTCTTCTGTGTTCACACAAATAAAATAATTAATAAGCCAAGCACCCACCATGGTTTAATCGCCGACTATGTAGAATAAATAATGCAAAAAGCAAGGCATATACGTATGTAAATGTTTCAAAAGTGATCAGAATACTATAATTGGGGGTTACGCCACTGTAACGGCTAAAAAAAAAAGGTTTTTTCTCGCGAAATTAAAGGTGTTTGAAAAAAACCTTTTAAGGGTATTATCAGGCATACATTGAACTTTATTGATAAATTTTTTGACAGCGAAAAAAAACAAAATGGCGGCTCCACAGCCATCTTCCCGGGACATGTTTTGCTTGCAGGGCTCCGCGGCACGCACCACCACTGGTGCACATTTGAATCTAGACGAAAATAAAAAAAACATCATTAATCTAGAAGCTTATAGCTAGAGAATGCCTTACGGATTTTTAAAAATATTAATTTTTGTAGATTAGGCGCGCGTTTGAAAAAAAAGTTTGATTTTTGACGAAAAAACCGGCAGGTTTTTTGTTAATAAAAAATCAACAAATAAAGTTATTGAAAATCCCGTACGGCATTCTCTTGATAAAGTTAATGTTCACATCTGGTCAAAATTTCAAGTCGAAGATATGAAAATTGTTCGAGTTATGCTGCGTGCCATTTTGAAAAAGTGTGTTTCGAGAAAAACGCGTTTAAAGTTTTGAGAATAGAAGAAATCGTTCCTTACTGTGCGCTTGCTGTTGCTAAACTAACGGATAAACAAGTTAAAGTTGCAAATGTCAAAAAGGTCAGTTGTGTTCAATTCGGGTTTTTCTGTCAGCTTTAGAAGAAAGCTGGCGATAAAGTTGGCTGAAAGGCTCCAATTGGGTTTCAGGCTTCAGGTAGTCGTTTCGGAGCAAATTTGACGCGCTTGGTGGCGGCCTCCATTTTCAAGGAAACACATTTTTTTCTCGCACGGGACCTTTTTTTTCTTATTCTAGAGGGTTTTAAGCCAACAAAAAAAACAATTTTTCAAAAAATTTACAGTGGCGTTACCCCTTAAATTATAAGACGCTCAATTGTGATGAATTTTTGAATAAACAACTATTCAAACAACATTATATGAACCACTGAAAGTAATATACGACAAAACAGTAAGGTTTTTTGCTCTTTCATCAAAGCATTCATCTTCGGTATATCGACATATGTATATGACATTATAATATAAATGAACTGACCGATTTCCTATTTCATGTAGCACCGAAAATTCTCTACTGAGTAGACCAAAACTTTTTTTATCCAAAACCATTTTATTTAGCTTTCTGTTAAAAAATGAACTCTGACGATAATGTATAATAAAATTTCTGTACCATAACCTTTACAAGCAGAATATGGAAAGACCTAAAATTGTTATATCCACGAACTTAGTACTATATCTAATTTATGGTTGTTTTACTTTGAATAATATTCACACGAAAAGTATATCTACATATACATATATAAGTCACTGATGATACTTAAATCAAATGGAGCTAAATACTGATTTTGCACTCAGGAAAGCTGCAATATATTTTTTAATGTACTCGGCGGCTTTATAGTCCATTTACACATTAGATGGGTCACCTCTCATTGAAAAATGTCATTGCTTATTTGAATATTTAGTTTATTATTTCAGGTTTAACTAAATATATGGAGGAAGGTTTATATGATTTAAATAATAAATGGTTTCTTCTATCCATTAACATCTACAGGTATGCTTAAATATGATTTTGCATTTATAGCGAGAACCATACGAAGCAAGCTTAAGGGTTCCAAAATTCCAAATAAAAATGAAATCGAACACTTGCAGAATTTTCATATTGCTCAATCTGGCGCCAGCCGTGTACGGTAGTAAAAAAAAACACTTTTATCAGTGACAATTTAATGATATTGTTTATGATGCAAAATTGTCGTCAGGTAGTCGCTTTTCTAGACAGTCCGTGTAAGAGGTATTCTCTAGTGCTTAGCTCTTTATCCTTTACTTTCAGCTCGTTAAAGGTAGAAATATTTAAATAAAAAAAATCTTCAATTCTTGAAACTTCGTGCATTTTTATTTTTTTGGGAAGTTTCTAATCTGATTTCAGCACATAGCAATGAATTCCACGTACTTAAGCAATTTATAATTATTGGTCAGAACAGAGAATAAGCCTGAATTTTTAGTGAAGACTTAAACTGCACCTTTGTTGCTCTATCTCAACTCTTTCTTATGTCAAGGGTGGATACAGCTGGGAGCGATCGGGGCAACCGCCCCCCACCCCCAGAGTTCTAATAAATCTAAATTTATACTGTAATCAAATGAAATAGAAAATACAAAAAAAAAGAATCTTTTTAAATCTTCTAAAAAAAATAATTTCTCCCTTCACTTAATGAATACATCACAAAAGTTCTCTAGATTTTCCCTTGATTTTGCATTTAATTAAATATTAAAATTATATTACATTTGTGTATAAATTTTAAAAATTTCAAGGTGTACAAAGAAAGCAAGATCTGGGGCCGGATTCTGCAACTATGAGTTTACGCATGCACGCAAAATTTTGTATGTAACACACCCTTGTTCCGATTCGGCCAATATGGAAATGAGTTTTTCTGACAAAATTTTGTACACTTTAACTAATATTTTCTCCCCGCCATTTTATTATTTATTTTACGTTTTTCTAAGCCGTAGTCGCCTTAATACTAGTGAAGTAATGTAACTCATTTGTTATAACTGAACTTATAATTATTTTCTCACTCAAACAATATTCAGCACAGAAAAATTTTCATTCGGCATTTAAGTGTACACTTTCCCTCACGGTGAGTTTTTTAAATCGTGTGCACTGGCAAATTTTTCACAGTTGCGGCTCCTGAGCAGTATAAGTTTTAACACTGCAGTGAATATCAATGAAATTTGGAATTGCAATGTATGTATTTCAAAATATTTAATTAAATTTATTTGGTTTGACTTTGCTTTCTTTGTGTACCATGAAAATTTGAAAATTTATACACAAATGTAATATAATTTAAATATTTAATTGAATGGAAAACTCTAGATAGTTTTTTAAAAAGTTATTTGTTATATTTATTATTTTTTTCTTTTTTAGTCATAAATTATTCTCAAAAAAGTTAAAATTATACCAGTAAGGAATTTTCAGTACAAGGAAAATTTTTGCACTTTTCTGTGATCGAAAGCTCACAAAAGCCGGGTATTTTGATGAAAAGTAGTTTGTAGGGAAAATTATCATAGCCGGGGTAATTAATCTCAGATTCAATTTTCATGCAAATATTTAATTTAATTTTATACACATATTAACCCTACCTAATTAGCATTCCCCGAAAATTTCTTTAACCATTTAATTTGCAAAAAATTGCGATCCAAGCAAATGTGTGGATCCGCCCATGTCTTATTTGATCACTATACCAACTATTCTACATATTATATAGGTCCTGTATAATCAAGATGGTGTATTGGTTCATTTCTCTGAGGACTACAATCATGTTTCCATTTGGTATTCGATAGTAAAGCTCTTGTCCAAATGTGCAAGAAAATTCAGAGTCATATTTTCCTAATTCTAAAAATTGATTTAATACGATCGGTAATCTTGAGATCAATGACCAGTTAGAAAATTACAGCATTTAATTACTAATTATTCGATAAAGGTTGCATTTAGAAGACATGTCAAACAAATTATCCCTGTGTTCTCCCTTAAAATTTCACGACTAAGAACAGTGCTTTTATATTGTTTAGGGGAGAGCGGGGTAATATTGTGCGGTTGGGCAATACCGTGCACCGTGTTTTTGAATCCCTTAGATGGAGTAATGAGCTCCGGGAAGTTCTATTGCGTAGCAGGAAGAATGCGAAACAGATAGAGACAGTCGGTGAACTTGCAGTTTTACGCATGTGTCTGTGACGAATGTTTATGTAATCTCATCACTTTTCGTATAATATCAGAGCTTATAGAAATGGGGTAAGTGGAATATGTTATTAATGACTTATTTATTTTCACTAACTGGTTTGAATAGCTCAATTCATGGGCTATATTTTGACATCAAATACTAGAACTTAAACTTCTGTGTTTTTAGGTTAGGATTAAAAATGTGGCGTCATGGCGTCATGTCGTCACGTGGCAATACCGCGGAAGTCAATCACAATAGACTCGATCAGATAAAAACTGAAATATAATAAATTTTAGAAAACGGTGTAAGTGGGGTTAATGGCCCGGTGTTCCAGCTGGTTTCAAATAAAACTCATGCGGTTTTTAATGCATATTTTTTTTCTTCAAAAATCCAATATTTCGGTCTCGGGGTAGACCATTATCAAGGCTAAAAAACAAAGGGAAAAAGCCATAAATCAAAATTAATCGTGCACACGACAGAAACCAATATGACCATGTGATTTTTTACCTGAGAATTTGGTATGCCAAAAAAAAACGGAAAACATCAATGGATTGTTGAAAATTCTCGTCAAAGCAATAAGAATATTAAAAATTCTTTAAGACATTTGAAAAATAAGCACTATGAATAGATAAAAACTGACTAGAAAATTTCGATATAAAAACTACAAAAGCACATTCCGATAAAAAGGAAACTATCACAATAAATAACAAAAATCACATTAAAAGAATAAATAAATAAACAATAAATAATTAGATAATAAACGAAGTGAAACTTGAAAACGGAGCTTAAGCGACTAAGAGACATGTGGAGAAATATGTTAGTGTATCCCGCTAATGGACTCAAAATTCAGATTGTACATGCGTTAATTGAGTTTTTATATTGTGCGTGAATATACTGCTTATCAGCCTTAAAATTTGTTGTGTTAGGCCTCTTTGACTGTATGTAAAGAGCCTCCTATGTTTTTCCTCTTCCTCCAATTCAGCCCTTTATGTAGGATTGTGGGGTCTTCGAAATCAAAGATGTGTGCCTTTTTATTGCATGCATCTTTGCACACATTTTTGATTTCGAAGAACCCACAATCCTACATTAACCCCACTTACACCGTTTTTTATATGAAAGTAAGACCCATACAAACGTCATTCACCATTATAATAAATTTTGTTGTTTATTATTATTTATTTATTTATTTATTTATGATTTTCTTTTCTTTTATTACCATCAAGAAGGATTTATGATTTTCTTGTAGTTTTATATAAGCTAATTACTTATTACTTATTTCAAGCAAAAATAAAATGTGTAAGTAAATATTGGATATTTATCTTTTATTTTTACGCAATCTTGGTCATTAACAATTGTGCACGGTATTGCCCCTAATAGTGCACGGTATTACCCCAGCCCTTGGGGCAATACCGTGCAATGGAACAATTTCATAAAATGGGTTTTACAATTTAAAACTGTTCGATATTTTAAATATCGAGCCTAGAATTTGTAGAGAACTAAATTTGTCACAAAATGAGATAATTTCCAGCTTTATCTGAGTTTCCAAATTAAAGATAAAAACTAATAAAGCTTAAGTGCATGGTATTACCCCGCTCTCCCCTATATCCTCAAAGGCGCGATTCATTCTCCCATTCATCAAATTAATTAATTATTGAAGAAATTCTCTCTGAGTCATTGGCCTAAACTGAAAAACTCTTTTATTCCATTGATAATAAAAATTTATGCAATAATATAAGATTTTTTTTTTTTAATTTCACTTTGTAAATAAACTAAATATTTTGCGAATTTCGCTGCAATCTATGATTATCTCACATCCTATAATTCCCGGGGTGATAAATGGTAGTGAAAGGTAATGTCAAGTAAAATTTATTATTACCATGTTGTGTTTATAGTTCTAACACAACAGGAAATATCATCCAGCGGCTAATGTTAACATAATATCTTCGATCTAGTGCACATTTTATTGGGAATATATTAATTGCTCAGCGCCCAGCTCTTATGGCTCTCGGTCTGATGTGTCTATTTGCTTTCCCAACGTACACCGCACCATGAAGCTAAATTTAGATCAGACGAATTTACTGCAGTCCTTAGCCATTACAAGAGTCACTCACTTTAATAGCCTATTATTAGTAGCGCACTTCAGATCCTCGAACTGAATATACATCACTTATTTATCTTATATCTCGCCTGCATGAGCATCTGCCATTAAGCTATATTTCATCAGTACTGCCACATTAATAGAACGATAATTACCGCAAGGGGTGAATCGCTTGTTGAGGAGATTTATTTGTTGTTGCATTTGAAAAGAGGTGAAAATGACTACGGCTTACTCGGCTAATGGCAAATTCCCCCTTTTATTTATTTAGTTTCTTAATAAGCCTCCTTGTTCAGAAGTCTTAAGATAAAAAGAAATGCATATTCTGGCAACTCTCTGTGGTGACATACGAGAAGTATACGACATGCTTTACTTGTTAATCGCATTGCAGGAGTGCTTTGCATAGAATAACATTTCTCGCTTTTGGTCATGTTCTCGAGCAATTAGTGTCAAATGTCTCGGGCGCATATTTGCTTTGTTGTTGGTCTTTTTCCTCGTCGACGTAGTTAAAAGCGATTTAAAAGATGTGCTGCATCTTGGAGCGGCTGGCATACCCAACATCTCTGAAATCTTTGTCAACTTAATGTCAGAGTTGATAGAGAAATGCTTGCGGATGATTTGTCTGATGTAATTGGGCTGCAAATTTTCTATTTTTATTAGTTGTTTTCGTTTCAAGTCTTTGGTTTTTTTTAATGGATTTCGAGAATTTTATATGACAAAATGGATAGTTTTAGTTTTGGTGGAGTGATATAGAATAGATATTATTGAATATATGTAATTTGGGTAATTTACGAGAATATAATAAGATGTTATTTATAATTTTACACTGCACGAAATATGTACTTACATTATGTAGGTGTAGTGTAGTACCTCCTTCGAGCTACCAAAAACAGTATTGGCTTGCTCCAGCTGTATCTGGATAAAAATGTTTGGATTTAGGTACTTAACCTTACTGAGTGATCTTTGAATCGCGACGGAGATTGACAGATCAAAGGGGTTTCACCAATAGTAATGAGTTTCTTTCGAAAGGCAAGGGTTTTTGTAAGTCATCAATGGAAAGGCAAAACAGAATTGCTCCAAGTATTGAGCTTTAAGGTTCATCAGACTTTGGACTTATAATGTCAGAGACACGTATTCCTTTTTATGTAACACAGTGCCATCTTTACGCATGGGCCCGCTGGGGCTGTAATCCTTGGGGTCCCCGAACACCTGGGATAATAGACCAACCGATGAGCAATTATTCAACCAGAAGACAACCTATTAAAATGACAAGTTAGTTTAGTCGAACTTTTATACATAGCAACAAATTTTCATGCAAGGTAACTTATAGTGGCTGCATTTGCAGCCCTAGTATTTTTTAAATTTCCAGCATTTTTTCATAGTATACTTTCCGTAGCACAACTCAATGTATTTGATAATCGGCGAAAATTTTATACTGTTGATTCATGTTAGGCCTAACGCCTACTGGAGCCTCTTTGTCATCCAACTTTTTGATCACTGTCGCCGTGGGCTAGTGTAATATGCACACAGTAAGGTAACTGTGACCCTAAACATTCACGTTTTATATCATCATTCATCAATATAAATTTCGAGGAGGCAACTGTGATATGTGTATTTGTCATAAGGATATAGAAAACTTCAACGCTATAGTGTTCTTCCAATTTGGAGCGAAAGGGTGCTTAAAGAAAAACTTCACTTAATATTTAATGAACTGCAATCATCTCCTGAAAAATTCTCTGGATACTACCGTATGAGTGTTGAAAGCTTTGATGATTTACTAAAGATTTTGAGACCTGCTATAACTTATCAAAATACTAATGATCATCAATTGAACTCGAAGATAGATTTGCTGTAACTCTAAGGTCTATAAACATTTTCGTGGATATTTCTCCTCACATTTTTATCTTGCAATTTTTATCAAAAAATTACTTCAAATTTGTGTAGTATAGTCATTTGTACTTCTTGTATTAATGTTTCATTATTTATATCTTTCTCTTACACTATCCTTGCAGTAGCCATTTTGCATAAAAAACAAAAACATCCGTAAGTTTTTTGCTTGCGTCTCCCAATAGTTTTACCCAAAAGCTGCTAGCTGGAGGAACCAAAAGTCAGCTTGCTCTCACGTCACTTCATGCGCATTAGAGACAATGGAATTGACGGTGGTAACAAAAAAAAAGTATTTTAGAAAATAATTTCTGTTAGGGGCCCCCATATCCTAAAGTGACTAGCGCCCCCCCCCCACCATTTCCGAAAGACGGCCATGGTGCAACACCAATTGACAACGGCAATCATGCCTAATCCTAAATTCGCTGTTGATTTTCAGTAGCGTCACAAAAACTTTATATTTGTGGTAGGCAACTCACAACAAAATATGTAGTACCAATATACAGGGTGTGTCATAATTGGTCCGCATAACTCAAGGGGTTTGATAGCTGAGGTGGAGAGAAGCAAAAAAATTATATGGTGAAGGAAGGTTGAGACGCGTCGTTTCGGCGGTATGGGGCTTGAGATTTTAAGTACTCCTTACACTTTACACCCTGTAATTTTCTGGATATACACCAATCAAAGTGAGATTCATCTCAGATGATAGCAAACCATCTAAGCTTTACAATGAATACCCAATCAGCCTTCCCGTCACTTTCGATTTTCCCACCAAAATGCATGACAACTGTACAGTTTTTTTGCAAGATTTAGAAACCCAGAAATATTACCTTTTGGCTATGCACATGTATCTACCTAAATGCAACTGTTTTTGAGATAAACTTGTTTTTATGATGCAAAATTTCATTAGTTTTGCTACTGGCGATATAAATTACGCCTAATTTTATGCAATTCCACGCAAAATTAACAAGATGATGAAAATTAAGTGGAAAAGTACTAAAAATCGTAAACCCCCTTACCACCCAAAAGACGCATTTACCCCTATGTTTTATTTCGTTCCCAACTCTGATTTGGTCGGAGCGTCTCCTTAATTTTCTCTTCGTTTAAAACTCGCATTAGCCAAAGAATTTCTTTTAGAGCAGGTTCAGGTTCTGGTGTCGGTAAACTTTTAGTGCTTGGAGTAGTACTAGGCCGAACAGTATTGACGGATGTCACTGTAATAAATGAATGGTGAAGTTTAGTCTTTAGTTAAAAGCAGCTTACTAGTACCATTTGTAATAGTACGGCTTGAGGTTGATGCAACGATTCGATGGTAGAAGCAATGCTACCAACAGTTGCTACGAGAGGTAAGGATGTCGACAGCGGCTTTGCCTACTGTTGGATGTGACGTGTACGTGACGAAAACGGTGTAAGTCTGGTCTGTGTATACGGACATGTCGAAGCCAGTAAAGCCTTCCAGTAATCATAATACTACAGATTCCACGGATTCCAATAGAGTCCAGGCTAAGTTACGTTGTACTATAATGTGGCAGAATGGTCACTGGCAGTCGGCCGACGGGTATGTTCCTTGATCGGCTTTCCAATGAACGGTTCGTGGTTCTTGTTTCCTTCAATATGAAGATATCACATAAGCACCACGTTAATGAAATGACCCAAATCGGCTTCACCTTAGAAGTACTGAAAACCAAACCGACCCTATGTCGACTTGATATCCAGTGCATATTCAGCCAAGAAGAAATTCGAAGGGACGTGAAACACGCAAGTTCTAGTTTAGGAAGATACAATGCAGACTTGAGAGTACCAGATGAGAAACAGTAGTCCTGTTAATGCTGCCGCAGTGGGGCACTTACCCGAATCTTACAGTCAGCCGGTAAGGGCACGTTATTTGGAGGAGGAGCTGTAAATTAATATTCATTTATTTTACATGAAAGGCATCGGGGATATCCTGGAAAGCAAATCCTTGTGCTTGCTTAAAGTTATAGGCCTACCTAACTAAAGCCTTTTGTCCTCAGCATGGTATGTCAAAATGTATTTAACACCAGTTTTAATGCAGCAATTACAGCGGTGTTTGTGACCCAATCTATCAAACGGAACAAAAGCGTCGCCACAAACTGTCAAGCAGTCAAGCAGATTTAATCCAATTGTTATTGTCGAATGTATTCCCAATAAAATCGTTACAATTAATTAGGAATAATATTATACGTTCCTGTTGAACTCCGGAATTTATTCTAAGACAGTCCGACACCCTTTTATTGTTGAGAATTCTTCACTATGAATTACTGTAAAGATGCTTTATTAATTTAATAATCTTTTGGAGAATTCCACATCGATGTCAGCGTTTTTTATATTTGTTTTAATTCTCTCTAAGATCATGTGTATGCAAGTTTGAATTTTCCACACAGTGTGTACCTACTGTCAACACATTCCTCTGCAATTATCATAGTTTATTCAGTTGTACTTTTTATGGATAATCCGAGATAATCCGAGCTCTTTAAATTAAAAAATATTTTCTATTAAAAAATTGTTGAGTATCATGGCTCTCCCCGCTATGGAATTTATAAAAAATTACAGTGTCGTGTAATATTAAATTACAGATTCACGGTCGCCATGTATTAATAAACGTGTCGCAGATGCGAGAGTATCCAACTTAGCTCAACTCCACGATGATCTTGCCAGAGTAGCTTACAGAAGCTCAAATCCTAGTTCTTCATTTCGTTGCAAGTGGGAAATCCAATTATATTATTCTAATGATTCCCATCATGTGTGCGCCGAATGAGTAGGCACAGCTGGCAGAGTCATGACGTAGGCCTTCCGCGCGGGCAGCGCAGTGCTGTACACGATATATCTGCTGTTCCAGATGGGGACGGCATTGCAGGAAACACTCACGAAAGGTGCCAGCCCTTTTGAAAAAAAGCTTTGAAACTTTTTTCCCTCCCAAATATATGAAAAATATTTTCGATTTTGTATTTAGTGCAGTGGCGGATCCAGTGGGGAGGGGGTTCTGGGGCGCATGACATGAGATAAAAAGTATTTGACCAAACGCAATGTATTCATAGATAACAAATACAATAACAATAATTTTATTTCGGAAAATGTACACAAGATTACAAATCTTTAGATTGTACTTAAACTAGTCAGGTGCTAGTGTATTATATAAGTTATTGAGAGAGCAGTTTAAAAACAAAACAAAAGGAAAAAACAATATCTATACACAGGGTCTTTCAAATTGAGTTTTCAAAAGTACGCGCCTGTGTAACACACTTAAAACATCGAACGCACCCATATTATATGTAATTTTGACAGCAGAAGGTTTGCCATTTATAAAAATGGAGTCGTGTACATTACAACAACGTATTGAGATTATTGAATTATTTTATGAAAATTGTCGTTCTCTGAGAAATGTATTTCGCAAATTACACGATGTTTATGGTCGACACAATCGTCCAACTGAGCAATAAATTGGTAATATTGTGCGAAAATTTCAAGAAACTGGTGCAGTACAAGATCGAAAAAGACAACATGTCAATTTCCCGACGTTCACAACAATTGGGACTTTCCGAGTCAACTGTATGGCGTATTATGCACAAAGATTTAGCGTTGAAGGCCTACAAAGTTCAATTGACACAAGAATTGCTGCCACAAGATCATTCCATGCGTCGGGACTTTGCTAATTGGATACTGAAACAAGACGACGATTGTTAAAAAAAAATCATCTTTTCAGACGAAACACATTTCGAGATCGGTGGATACATAAACTAAACTGCCATATTTGCGGAGAGGAAAACCCTCGCGTGATCCAAGAGAGGCGAACGCATGTACAAAGTGTCACTGTTTGGTGTACATTGTGGTCTGGTGGTGTGATTGGTCCGTACTTTTTCAAAAATTATGCTGGAAGAGCCATAACCGTTAACGGTAGCAGCTATCGCGACGTCAGAAATTTTTTATGGCCAAAACTGGAAAATATTGATACTGAAGACATGTGGTTTCAACAAGGTGGGGCTACGTGTTATACAGCCAGAGAAACTTGCCAATTACTGCATACAAAGTTTCCAGACCATGTTATTTCCAGATTTGGTGACGTGAATTGGCGTTCCAGATCCTGTGATTTGACACCGTTAGATTTCTTTCTCTGGGGCCATGTGAAAACAAAGGTCTACAAGGATAATCCTCAAATCGTTGAAGCATTGAAAGCAGAAATTATTCGAGTTATTGGTGAGATACAGTCGCAACTATGCCAGAATGTGATTGAACATTTTTATAAAAGAATCAGGTACTGTAGAGACGCAAGAGGTGGTCACATGGGAGATATCATTGTTAGAGTATAAATGGCAAACATTGTATTTCAAAAATAAATAAATCAAATTCTTGTCTTTTAATTATTTACTTTTGAGAACTCAATTTGAAAGACCCAGTATATATATATAAAAGAATTTTACAAAAATACAAAATAATTATAAAAATAAAATAAAGTAAATTTGTGGAGAACATCTTCTAGCGAGGGTGACAATAACCACTATAAACACTGCTACGTTATCGTAGGAGCTCCGCCATGTAAATGCTATACGTAGGGTGGAGAAAGAAAATTATGAGATGGCGGAATTCCAATGCCAATGAAAAATCCTTTTAAGTCTGTTGGAAATAATTTACAGTTTACTATTTTAGGTGTTAGCTCTGCGAGATACAATTTCTGAGTAACTTAAAAACTGACATGGTTTCGTTTTTTTAAATATTGGGCCTACTAATTAACGCTACATAAAAAATTCTCTCATGCCGCACAAAGTAGATTTCCGCAAATTATTTAATTTAGAGACAGCGAATCAGACAAAGTACAGTTTGGTGGTGAAGCAATGGCATAGGAAAACTAAGTTAAACTAATTCAGCAAATAGTTAATATCATATCATCACATCAAAAACTAAATCTGAGAAACTTTAAATTAAAAAGATAAAGGAGATATGTAAAGTGTATATCTAAAATACTATAGTTCTGATTAGCTAAATAAAAGTAAGGAAAAAAGAGAAAAGAAATGATAGTCTTATTATCGCTGTGTAGAAAAAGCCTAATAAATTATTAAGCTCACAATATTTAAGTCCTGATTAGTTTTTGAAACCATTGACGGCGCCAACACACTGAGTATTAGATGGAAGTGAATTACACAATCGAGCGACCTGGACAGGGAAACAACCCTCCATTACCAGTCTCCTAAATCTTGGAATAATGATATTACGGTTGCGGTGAGATAATAAGGTTCGGAAAAACTCTCGAATGTATTCGTGATTCCCCTTGTGAAGTAAGGTGTGTAAGAAAATCAGAGCCCTATGCTTTAGATATGCGGGTAGATAGCATCCAAGAAGCAGATTTTTATAGGCTGAGATATGAGCATACCTTCTGAGACCAAAAATTAAACGGATGCAATCATTAATTGCTGCTTCAACTCGTCGGAGACAGGTACTATCCAATTTGGAATATATCATACTTCCAAAAGTAAAGTGGGGTAAAATTAACGCTTTAACTAGCTTCATTCTATTGTCTGTGGATAAAGTTTTTCACAAAGCCACAATCTTCGCAGCCCTGCATATATTTTACGAATAATCGAGCTTACATTATCGCAGCAGCTCATGTTTTCGTTCATGACAATACCCAGATTTACAACTTCTCTTAAGTCTTAAGTAAGGTATAGCGACACCGTTTAAAAATACTGGAGGTATGTCATCTATATCTTGGTAACCACTATAGAAGGCGATAGATTTGGATTTTTCGGGGTTGAGCAGCAACCCATTTCGTGATGACCATTCAGTGATTCTGCGGAGATCGCAATTGCTACCCTCAATACAATCCTCTGAAAGCCCCATAGGTCTACTTAGATACAATTTCACATCGTCCGTGTACATGTGCACAGTAACATCATGCTTTGTCCAGCTCTGACATACTGATACCCGTCATGGAGATAGTTCTGACCAACGATATTGCAGAAGTACTGAAATTGCACTCTAGAGATATTTTAGGCAGTAGAATCTTGTGGTCAACGTAATCAAAAGCCTTCGAAAAATCCAGTAGTACCAGAACCGTGTCTAATGTCTCTAATGTCAGTGGATACTTTTAGTACCGCAGGCTCACAGCTATGATGTGAACGGAAACCTGATTGGTATGGCGAAAGTAACCTATTATTCTCGACATATTCAATAATTTGCAAGTACATGAGCTTTGTTCAGTCATCTACTAATAGTCCCAGATTATGTTAATTCAAAAATATTGTATTCATGCTATCATTCACTAAATTAAATTGAGCTAGACAATTAAATTTAATTTATTGTTAATTATAACTCTTTCTCAATTCAAATATTTCAATTAGTCGAAATGCACTGAAATGCAATTGTAACTTAAAAAGAATTGGTCTAAACGCACTGAACTAGTTAGTGTATTCTTATCTCTCTTTCAATCATTTTTTTCTGATCTCGATGTTCTCGTCACTTCGATTTGTACTACTGTCAAATAAAGATCTAGTTGTTGAGTTCACACTAATAAAAAGGAGTTATTTCATTTAATTGCACCTAGTTATTCATAAAACAAATAGTTGAAATTCGAGTAAAAACTATTGCTTGAACAAGCTTTTCAAAAAACTTTAGCTAGAAAACATGGGATACTGAAAGGGCGATAATCACTTGGAATTTTTGGAGAGGACTTCTTGGGTATTAGCAAGACCGAGGCAATTCTCTAGCTTAGGGGAAAAGAAGAAGACGTTAGGCTCGTGTTCATAATATGCAAGATATATTTTGCTATATACGGAAGCAACAGCTTAATAAAACGCGGATGTATATTATCTGGGCCTATTGCTTCAGATTTTTTAGAATAAATAGATGAAACCAGTTTATCAAGGAAACCGCACGAAAGGATAAGTCACCTATATAGGATGTGACTGAAGGTAAATCCATGTTACTACTGCTTCTGCTAGACTGACCGTGAAGAGTTTCAGTGTTGGCATTGTTAAGTGCAGTAAAAACGGAATTGAGGCTTTGGGTGTTATAATCACATTCGACTTTATCCTCCCCAAAAACAACGGCGTCCCGAAAATTTCTCTATAGCGTTTTAGTAGGGAAATTAGGATTAACCTTTGAGCTATAATATACATACTTAGCACTTCTGATTGCTGCAGTTGTCTTATTGGGTATAACACGGTATGCCATTAAAACTGTATTGGTTTTATGCCGTCGATATCTATAGTATGACAGAAACTGGAAAGGTTTTATTAAAATCACTTTTCAACTTCCCGCCAATGGTTTTTTCAATGTTGGCGCCGACGTAAGCACTATTTTTGACACACAAAATTATACCCGCAGGAAATAGCATATCGAGCAGTCCATATTATACATACTATATGCCAGTATGTAAAACTGAGAAAAGTTTGTTTTGAACGACTCCTGCAGTTTGCACCCCAAACTACTATTCTATTAAAAAATGATTTTTTGTAAAAAAAAGTATACTAAAAAATCCACACCGCTTAATGCGGAAACCTTCCTACCCAAGAAACAATTTTTTTTATAAAGTAGTAACCGCAAGGTTTCCATTACCAATTTATATAACTTGAGTTATATAGACTGGTACTCGAAACGTCTTTGTAACCACTATAAACCCCTTATAGAGCTTAAATGGAGGATTATATAAAGGTTACCGTGACTTGATTTAGGTAACGTTATATAACTAAACGTTTTATAAAATGAGTAACCAAAATATTCTGGTTACCTTAATATAACTTCTTATATAACCCTTATATAACCCAAGGTGCTCTAGATTAATTTATTTTGGTCATAGCAGTGGTTGCGGTAATGTTTCGGTTACCTTCATAAACTTTGTTTATAATGGTGATGGTAACGTTTCCACAACGCTTGGAATTCTCAGACTGATTACTTTCAGTGATTGAAATGTTAGGGAAATTATTTTTCGTTACCCTTATATAACAATAATATGCAAATATTTACGAAACCTATCTTGACATAGAATATCGATTTGTTTTTTGTATTGTATTTTTATAATGTAAGGTTTTAATATTTTTACATTTTAGAAGTACAATTTATCGGCATATATGTGGTGAAATTCAGCTGCAATTGAAATTTTACTGTGAATATCATCATAGATACTTCCAAAAAATACAGACGCTCCAAAAATAAGCAATATTTAATAATTTTAATTAAATATGACAAAATTTAAGATTTTCACTTATGTGACATTAATTCAGAAAAATTACATAACATACTTTAGAAATGTTATGTACCTAAAAAGATGTATTTTCTTCATATAAAAAAAAACGACTTAAACGACATTTTCTTTTTTATCTGCAATGGACAGATGAAAAAATGGCGGCTTGTACTTAAATGAACAAATTACCATTATAAAACTTCAAGTAGTTTTATATAAACTGAATGACCCTTATAAAACTTCTAGAAATATTATATAAACTAAAGGCACTACGATGCTTCGAAAATGGTTCTTATATACCCTTTAGTCATAATATGTAACCTTTGGTAATGTTATATATATTAATTATAGTCACAAAAAGAGACGTTAGTGTTCTTATATACCCTTTGGTTCTATTATGTTATATAAATAAAAACAGTTTTCCATTCGACACTAAAATTAATTTGTTTTTATAACGATCACCGTAGTTACTAAAGGGCCACCAAAAAATTTTACGATATTTTATAGTGGGTATAGGTATTACCGAAAGTTCCCAATTTTTATTAAAGTCACCTAAATTACTGAAAGTTGTCGAGTTATATAAGGGTAACCACGGATACCGCAATAAACACTTATTACCAATAAGTTTATAACGTGGTGATCAAAACAATTATAAAACTTTCTTATATACCTTCTAGTAATGATTACTCTAAGTTATATAGACCGGTCAATGAAACATTTCCATCACCAACTTATAAAACCTTTAGTAGCTTACTTCCACGATAACCATTAGTAACCTAAAAAACTCTATTATAACTACATCACCAATTGGTAAGATTATAAAACTCTTATATAACCACTGAAATTCTTATATAACCGAGTAACCATTATATATCCCTAATAAAACTACCCATCACCTACAGTCACCAAAAATTGGAAAAATTGTTACTTGGGATAGTACCTCACTACAGTACTGCGGTGGCTAAACTAAGCGACTTACGGCGCTGGATATTTAAATGGCATCCTTACAGTATTAAAGACTAGGAAAGCAGCCATTATTTCCAGTACCGCAATTCCATTATCTCAATTAATTAAACCTGCAGACATGGTGATAGTCATCAATGTGTAGTTAGCATTCTTGTTTAAAATTAATTATTTTTATAAGGGTAGATTTTTTTCATCAAAAATACTTTTTGTTACCAATTTTGACCAGGGAGGGCTTATTTTGTCGGGAAAGCGAATAGAGAAACGATGTGTTAAGGAATTTGCTAAAAACAATGTATACACATTATATACACTTCGGAGACGTGTCTCTAGAGACTTTTTTCTTATAGTCTCCTCTCCAGAGACCTAAATTTTTGATCTTTAGAGACAAAAGTCTCTTGCCGTGTAAATATTTGAGTCAGCCTTTGTAAACCTGAGACCTTAGACCAAGAGTTTCTCACCGTATATCTTTACCTTTAGCGTGCAATTATTTTATCTCTTAACTCTTGATGACTCGAATGACTTGTGCACGTAGTACATACCCCTAGACATTGTGTGTAAATAGTGCTTCAGACCAGAAAACCTGAATTTTGAATCTCAAAACCTAAAAACTAACCAGAATCTATACATAATTATACAAAAAATGTATAGTTTTGAAAAAGTTTTCCAAAATATTAGTTCGCGGTATACCTGTTTTCTTAACTGTTCGGATACACAGCGTTTATCCAATTTAAGTAATTTTCATATCTGAATAATTAATTTACCAACCTTCAGGTGCCGTGTTGAGGAAAGGAAAACCAGAATGAAAACATATTTAATGTGTCAAATGCATATCCATATAGCCGCGTTCGGGTACGTGTGCATTCAGTAAAAGCATGTACAGTTCTGTAGGCGAAGTACGTGTTACATCACGTGCGCCTTTATGGAGAACTTGGATGGAAAAACACTTTAGAGCTCTTCATATTCTGGTAAAGCAGCCACTTTATATCTGTCCATTTAGGATCGGGGCTGGGTAAGACCGCATAAGACCAAGGGAGCCAGCAAGGTGCGAGCGGAATATGATTCATATTAAAGATACATATATACATCATATATATGCATGTACCTATAAAGAGAGCAATAGGAAAATTTATATCCACAAATACATGTATCGAAGTTTATAAGTGCGCTTTCCTACTCTGTATACTCTGTACGTACATACGTACAACACTAATTCTGCTATTTACCCAAAGCACGTATATTTCTATGTACGTACGCCCTTCGCTCCCCCACTTTTAGTGCCATAACCAATATCCTGTATCTATTGAGATGTAAGCAGAGCTCTTGTGCTCCGCTGAATTCTACTACAATGCTACATATAGGCTTAGTCCCCAAGGTGGCGCATCCCCCTCCCTAATGGCGAACAATTGAATTGAAACAACGTTTTATTGATTTTATGATTTGTGTCTCTATTAAACGACCGCTTTAGCCCCATTATGTCGTCTTCTCTCGGCACTGTGATGGTACTTATCGATTTAAAGGTTGTGCTTCGATATTTGATAGCAACTCATACACAATCTCGGCAACCTACTATTTATGGGGTTGGTGTGTTCGCATGCCTCGGGTAAATAGCTTTCTACAAGTTATAACCGACTATGGAGTTGTGAGCACAAATTACCTTTATTATTATGATTTTATAAACGGTGCGATAACTGCTTTTTGGGGATAAATCCTTCCTCCCCACTCACTTATATGTACATATTGGATATATTTGAGACGAGATTTAAAGTGGTTTATTGAAGTATGTTGGTCTCTCATATCGGAAGATTGTGTTCAGCGAATTTCCTTAACCTATAATAATACATTCCAACCACACAAACTTGAAATACTTAATAAATATAAAAGCGGAATTTGTAAGAAAAGAACATCTTGTAAAGCATAAATAACATAGAAAAAAGTTAAATGATATCCGTGATGTAGTAGGAATCTTACAGTAATTTATGTTTGAGTTCTGCTGTATGAGAGGTTTAGGGAATAACTAAAATTCAGTTCTAATTAAATTTGTGGTTTTTTTGTGAGCCCTATAATCTTATTTACGGAAATATTAAGCACCATTTAATTGTGGCCCTACAATTAACTGGATTGGTAAATATGAACCTAAACATCATTAATTTATTTATTATTGTAATCTGTAGAATTTATTCCGCAGATTGAAATCTATCTATGCGCCAAATACAGTTAGCGAAGAGACATGACAGGTGTCAAATGCTTGGTTGGCTTGTTTAGTTTAGTAACGAAGGAAGGAATCGCGGGACCGCAGCATTTGTGTGCGAGCATTTTATAAAAACGACGATTCTTATACTATTGTTCGACATATTTACCGGATTTATTTTAAATTAACGGCCATGAGAAATGTGTCAACTGCGAATTTAATCAAGCATTGGGTGTACAAGTTTAAATAGACTGGAAACACAATGTCGGATAAATCAACTGGACGCAAAAGGAACATCAAGAACGAGCACGAATGTCGAGCGCGTTCGACAGTCTACTATGGACGATCCAAGACAGTTAGTAGGATTGCGTGCAGATTTTCTAAATTTAAACAAATCCACGGTTCATCGCATTATACGGAAAGATTTAGATTTTGACCTCTACAAAATTGTTGTTGCGCTAGAGATGTAGCCCGAAGATCCTGCTAAATGAGTCGAATTCTGCAGAACAATGAAAAATCGTTTTTGAAACTTCAATAACATATGGTTCTCTGATGAATCCAATTTTCACGTGAATACACAAAATTTTAGATATTGGGCTTCCGACAATCCACTCGAACTGCATCAGAAAGCATTGACATAAAGTTGTCGCTTGAGTTGTCATATCAAGTCAAGGAATTATTGGCCCATACTTTTTCAAGGATAACTGTGGTAGAGCTCAGACTATTAACTCCCATCGATATTGCAAAATGATCCAAACTTTTTTGGTTCCAGAAATTTCAAAATCAGATTGGCTACAACCGAAATACATTTTTCAGTAACATAGAGCTACTTCCCATGTCACAAATAACTCATAAGCTGCTGTTCACGATTTATTCCCTGAAACAGTAATTAGTCGCTGCGGCGAGATCAGCTGGCCACCGAGGAGTCCAGATTTGATGCATGGTGATTTCTTTCTATGGGGCTACTTATAAAGTAAAGTTTTCAACCCTGTACCACCCAACTTGAATGTTAAAAAAAAAAAAATTCAGAGACGAAACCAACACTATTCCAAGAGTTGATACTTCATCAAGTGATTACAAATTTTAGTTTCAGGCTAAAAGAGTGTGAAGAAGCGGATTGTGTGCATTTACAAATGAATCAAGATTTAATCAAAAGTTATTTTTATACTATAACTATATTATAAATTTACAAAGTTTATTAGGAAAAAGTCTAAAGTAATATTCTTGAATCCGTCTTTAGATAAATTAAAATTATATAATGAATCAGCCAATTTGAAATTAGCAATGACATGTGTGATAGTGATAGCTAGACGATATCCAAAGTCTGATCTATGAAAGGGTACGACCAATAAACCTGTAGGAAGGAAATTAAAAATACAAAATAAAAACTTAAAAATAGCAATTTTTAACATGAAATCCTACAACTAAGTACATCATGGGCCAACATTGTTGAGCTCATGAATTTTCTAGACTGTAAGGCAAGTGCCACACAGCTTGGAGAGAAATTTCAACGTAAATTGCCAAAGTTGGTATGTTTATTTGCGTAATTTCTTATTAAATTATACTCCGTATCAGGGTTTCTGCCAATACGTAACGCTTCTTCCAATCAAGTTTTTAAAGCTCAAATTGGCAATTTACAATCGTCATTAGAATATCTTCCTTCCTCCATATACACGGAATATAACTCACCTTGCTTCCTGGATTCTATCATGAATGATAGTTGGACTTTATCGTTTTTTCATGTATGATGGCTCAATTTTATTATTGATCTTCGATGATAATTAGTTTCATTTGTGTATATATGTATATAACCCACCAGACACTCAATATTTGCGTTTATTTTACTTTTTGTTTTCATTCTTTAATAATAAAAGCAGCAAAAGCTCTTCCTCCTCGCTGAATTCCGTTTAAAGTGCTTGCAATTTTGAAATAAAAATCAGATCACTTTACATAGATGGTAGCATTACCTACTGATGTGATTTCCTCACAATATATCAGTTGCTGAATATTTTAAAACTTCACCATCACCACATCAACACATCAATAGTCTGGTGTGGCAGTTGCCTAAGGAATGCAATCCCAATAAAAGACAACGTAATTTAGTTTAGATACAGCAAAACTTGTAAATTTTCTTTGAATCCGCTCAACACATCTTACATGAGTTTTTATGTATCCATACAACGGATCCATATTATAAAACGGACCGTACTAGTGAAAAATACAAAGATTTTAGTGGTAGTGTTGAATGCCATCTGTCTGTGTCTTTAAAAATTCCAGCATCTGAAAAGCTTTAGATGCAACATAGTCGCTATGCTCTTTAAAGTTATCTTCCTATCGAATATTATACCAAGATCAGTTAAATTTGAAGGTCCTTCAAGAATAACATTTCTGACACTATAACGATAGAATATAGGGTGTGCCAAATGTTAAAAAGACATTGCTTTGCATTTTGATGAATTTAGTTCTAACGAATTTACCGTACACCAAAATTCCAAACTAGTCAAAACCTGTTGAAGCTCCATGCAATTACTAATTACTAATCAAAAAAAGTTGAAATCATCTGCAAAAAGAAGACACTTAGCAAATTAGAAACAGGAGATAATATTATTGATGAAAAGAATAAATAGAATTGGAACCAAATGGCTTCTCTGCGGTACGCCAGACCGCACATGAATGGCCTGAGACTTGTACATAGTTACACCAATTTTCACGAACTGTACACGGTCAACTAAGTATGACCCAAGCCATCTCAACAAGGAAGAGTGAAAGCCAAGTGATCTAAGTTTATTAATCAAAAAAGTTGATTAATCTTATCAAAGATTTTCGTAAAATCCGTATAGATCACATCTACCTGTTTACCTGACTCAATAGCATTGATCACCTTATTAGAAAAATTTATCAAACTGTTACTTGTGGACTTCAAACAACAAAACTATTTTCTTCATAGCAAATCCCGCAAATTGCCGTGCTGTAAATTTTTTCAGTAATTAAGGACTTTAACAATTTAGGAATTGGATGAAGTTTTGAAATTGAATTATGTGTGCAACCAAGAAATCTGAATTTTTAGATTTAGTCTCGAAATATAAAAACCCAAGCAAAAGCATAAGGAACATGGAGATCTTGGTATAGTTTTTGCTTTTGTATTAATTAAGTGATTTATTTCAACTCGAATATGCCCATAGTTTTTTAATTGTTTGATTTTTGGTCGTTTTAATTCTTTTAAACATATTTTATTAACAAAAAAAAAACAATGGTAATAATTGGGCAGATGGGTAGAGTAAGAATGAATGTATTTCTTTGTATGTACATGATTCAAGTAAAGAAGGTGTAAGCAAAAAAAAATTTTTTTTTCCATCGGGTCCCCTTTTACACAAGGCATCTGCATACTATATTATTTATTATCTATTAATTAAAGGATATATCCTACAATTCTGAAAGGTTGTTTTGCGTTACACCAATTTTCAAATCCGGAGACCCTAAATTAATCTCTAACTGTAAATCACGGAGTTTTTAAGAAGCGAGCCAAATTTAAAAAAGCGATTTTATGGCGGGCCATTAAATTTGTTTTTTATATATTTGTACTATATTTAATATAAAAATAATTTTACAATTTTTCAGAAAGTTTGGAAATGTTCGAAACTAATGGTGTTGTGGTGCCAACCTTAAAACTGCTTCCAAGTTTGAGTCTGTAATATGCGATCGCAATTTACTTTGTTGAGGTATATTATTGTGAAGGTTTTCGCAAATGAATGTTGAACCAAACAAAGATACGTAATACAAATTTGGTAATTTTCCTTATCCAAACATCATGGAAAAAAGAGAATTGTATACAACGACGACGGTAATCGCAAACACTTCTCTGGTTAAATATCAACTAACCATGATTTGATGTGTTATCTACATAAATATCTCCTGGTTTTTTCCTAAAATGTTTTATTTACACCTGAAACATATTCGATGTTTGAGTAACATTTCAGTGAAATGTTTTCTATACCAATGCTGTGTTAATGGTCCATCCATAGTGTAAATTAATCGAAAACTGATATGTTAAAAAACAAATCCCTTGTTAATGACACAACTCACGAACAATAGAAAGGTCACTGGGCACCTTACTATGGACGTTTGACCCACCGCGGACATGAACGAAATTGATAGGCTGGATTGCCATATTACTCTAGTTATTATTGATATGGGCCGCATTATTGAGAGACACTGGAATCTCGAAAAATCATTAAAATATCTAAATGTATAAAAAATATTTAGAAATGCATAAGAATCCATATAATTTCGAAATCTATGAAACCGTTACTATTTTATGTTTATAATTATGATATTGCTGCCACTCTTCCAATTCCAATACAAATATTTATCTAAGTATTCACTTTCATCTAAATAAGTGTTGAAAAAATAAGCCAATTACTTTTATAATTCTTTATTCAACTTGATCAAAATCAATTATTACATGATCCTGACAAGCAGCCGGGCGCGTTCATAGTTTTTTATGTCTGGCCCAAGACAGAAAATATACTATACTGGCGACATGCGCGCACCTACCGACAGTGCGGCGGCCATGTATACAGGGACAGTAGTAATCCTCGATAGCTTGCCGTCCATGTAACGCTGGATTTACTTTTTTGTGTTTAAAATTTTCAAAATACCAGTTATTTTCGGTCCCTGACAAAAACCCAATCCAAAAGCAAATAACGAGTCCAGAAAACACGCACGAGTCGAATAATAGATAAAGAAACTTGGAAA
Source organism: Dioctria linearis (assembly GCA_963930735.1). Classification (NCBI taxonomy): domain Eukaryota; kingdom Metazoa; phylum Arthropoda; class Insecta; order Diptera; family Asilidae; genus Dioctria; species Dioctria linearis. The sequence continues at coordinate 204,025,480 of OZ005741.1, read as the reverse complement.
ACACGATAACGCACAGATCACAACGACAGATGACGATGGACTGCGCAGGGGGCGGGTGGAGGCGCGCCCGCATCGCGTTAGAACCAGTTCCAGGACCTTACTAATGTGCGAAAGAGAGAGCTAGTATTAATGTGTGTACTTAACGTCCGTAAAAAATAATATGGTTTCTAAATAGTCTTATAACAGAAAAAATGTTACTCAGATTAAATATTTTTTAAATAAGCAATAACTTTTTTTTCCCACCAATTTTCAATTAAATTACTAATTACCATTAAAAGTTAGTAAAATCTATTTAATTTAAAACTATTTTGAGTGATATCCGCGATTCCGCGCAAAGTGGGTCGGATTGCGCCCAATAACCTTTCACGATAAGGTAATAAAAATTATTATTATTAAAAATTTCGTTCCCGGCCACATCAGATAGGTCAAAGGGCCGCATGCGGCCCGAGGGCTGTAATTTGTGCACCCTTGCTTTAGACCGATATCGGTTTCAAATAGCCTGGTGGTAATATTTGAAAAAATTACATACAATCAACTATTCTCTCAATCTAAAAATCTTATTAACCAAAATCAACACGGTTTCTTTCCGGGACGATTTACAACCTTAACCCTGACTACGTTCGTAAACATCCTAGCGTTGACTGAAAGCAAGTAAGTGGACTCTATTTATACAGACTTCTCTAAGCCCTTTGATAAGATTCAACACAATAAGGTACTCATTAAAATGTCCTCCAGAGGCTTCGATAAGAACACCATTCAATGATTTGCGTCGTATTTAGACGGACGACACAGCATTGTAGTCATTAATTGATTCGGGTGTCCCCCAGGGTACTATCCTCGGCCCAATTATTTTTGTGATTTACATAAATGACTTTCCAATAAAACTAGATTCCAATTGTCTACTCTACGCAGATGATGCTAAGATTTGTTTTGCTATTAGTAATCTTCGGGATTGTACTCGGCTGCAAGAAAACATAAGTAAGGTTAAGAAATAGTGTGCCGAAAACTATTTCCCATTAAATATAAATAAATATATTCAAATATCTTTCAGTCGTAACAGGGACAACATTTAATTTAAGTTACGTAGTACCACATTAGAACGAATTTCCGAAATTAAAGATCTGGGAGTAGTTTTTGATGATAAACTTTTGTTTTCTTGCAATATTAATTATATAAGTAAATACTCATTTTTAGAGCTTGTAAATCTTTTAAAAAATCTTTTTCCCATATTTTATTGTGCAATTCACTAATACGCAGTGTATTAGAATACGCGACTCTTTTGTGGAGCTCCTTTTATAAAACACATATTGAATAGTTGGAAATTTACAAAATTTCTTATTTTTAAACTGTTTGATTTAAGTGGAATACCCTATAAGGTTGAGAATGCATCGTAGAGTGTACATGGTCCTAGTGGCCTAGTCGTCTCTACTATTAACATTAACATTACAAGCTTAAATAAGACCGAGTAAAAATAATTAACAATGGAAAACCTATTGTTTTGGCATTGTCTAGTAATCCAATACACATTGCAGGTTTTATTTACAAGATAGAGCTTCTACATAAATCACCAAAATTTCCTGTATAAAAATGAGGATATCTCCTTGAAATACGAGTAAGTCGTGTTTAGATCATTGAAGAAATACTCTTCCCACCAACTGAATCTCATCGGTCATCAAGTTGACTTTAAAATATATTAAACTGTTTATTATAAGGTGTGGCAATAAATATGTGAAATAGCAGTGTTCTTCATAATTAACTTTATAGCTAAGGCCCAAGTATGTATATTCATTTTTCGCCAACGGAAACTCTATTTCCAGCCTTTTTTGAAATCTAAGTTCTCTCATATGGATGTCACTCTTCTAATGTCTTTATGTTCATTGTTGCGTAGCATTTGAGGTGGACATTTTTGATGCGGGATGTGGACCGGCTATTTTTCAAGATGTTTAACACATATCATATTATATATTTTTTATAGTAACTTCATGCCAGCTGTTTATTTATTTGGACGGTATTTTATTGTTGCCAAAGTTTAACGCGCTTTCTACTTCCGATGATAATTAGTATTCTGTAATTTATTTCGCCGTGGATAGCAAGGTGTAGAAGAGGTACAGATTTTAAACTCAACTATTTACTTACTAAATATGATAATAAAGTATAGATAGATCTGCATAAGCTCTGAAATGGCTGATGCTACCATACAATATTAGAGATGTCTCATATAATTGTGAGAGAATCAAAGCGAAAGGCAAGAATCCCTTTTAAAAATGAGATGTCTCCAAGCTCACAGTATAAAAAAAGTCTAATAATGTGACTTTTGAATGCTTTCATCCATAATCACTGTGTTACAGCGAAAATATATCTACTTTTGACGAGACATAGTGGAAGTGTTAGGTCTAGTAGAACTAAAAGTAGTGGAATGCTAGAAATTTCTCACACACCCTCAAAATCTCATTTTAAACCAAAAAAAAATATTATTCGGTAGGTCGATGTATATAATAATTTATAAAACCGCCATTTTTATTCGATATCAAATTTGTTTTATGGTATATAAAAGAAGAGAGATGGGCCTTTCTAACCATATATTCGTTATTTCATTGCGATCAAAAGTTACGAAGTTACAGTCGAAAACATTTCGAAATTTACCATTTTTTCAACTTTGACAACAATTTGATGGCTTATTTTGCTCTACAATATTTTTTTTTCTGTTCATGTGACTAATAGCGAATTCAATTCCGCGGCTAATGAGCATTTGTTACCTAAAATCGGTTGAAATTAAATATCATGATGCTTGCCCAAACGTATGATGCAGTAGATTTGATGACAATTTTGTTTGGAATGTAAGGCGGTAATACCAAGTATCCTTGTTACAATTGTCAGTGGGATAGTCCTGAAGGAAATGTAAGTGTGAGTGAAAAACCTGAATGTTGATGGTCAATCTCAATGTACATGTTGTAGCCCATTTCACCGTAGGCACTAACAAATTCCTGTACAACGTTTACGTAGTCGGAACTTTCATGTTGGCATGGAAATTATTGCACAATGAAACAAAACTATTCCGGACTCGTCTTTGCACAGTACTCAGTTTGGTTACAAAATCGTCCCGCATATTTTTCTGAAATTGTAATCCAACGAATATTCCTGAAAATTTGCCGAAATCAACTGAAATATTTAAGTACTCTTTGCCAACAAATGAAGTTATAGGGTGCCTTCTTTGATTTTAGCTTCACTGACTCCAACAAACTTTGTTCTGAGTTGACGAAATGCTTCATGTAGCCGATCTTCAAATGCACTGGTAGGATAACACCTTCAAGCCGCATCAATGGAATATTCAGAACATTTTACTATCCAATTTGAAACGATGTGGCCAGTCGTTCATTTATACCTATTTCGCACACGACTATCCCACTCACAAAAGTAACAAAGATACTTGGTAATACCGTCTTACATTCCAAACAAAATTTTCATCAAAACTACTGTATCATACGTTTGGGCATGCGTCATGATATTTAATTCTAAGTTAGTGAAATTGACAACGGCTTTTGAAGTTGTTGTTATTGTAGTTATTTTATTTCTTGTTGCTGTTTTAGTTGTTGTAATTTGTTGCATTTTTTCACGTTTTCACAGATTTGGTGGTTAAAGCCCAGTGCTTCTTCAACTTTCTCTCTAGTTCAATATTATACGGAAATATGAGCTGCTTAATGAGGGAAAATTCGATAACTCAATCAAATTTTAACCAATTTTAGTCAACAAATGCTCATTAGACGCGCAATCGAATTCGCTAGTAATTATATGAACACACAGAAACATATTGTAGAACAAAATAAGCCATCAAATTGTTGTCAAAGTTGAAAAAATGTGTAAAAAATGGTAAATTTCGAAATGTTTTCGACTGTAACTTCGTAACTTTTGATCGCAACGAAATGACGAACATACAGTTAGAAAGGCCATCTCTCTTCTTTCATATGCCATAAAACAAATTTGATATCGAGTAAAAAATTGCGGAGTTATAAATTATTATATACATCGACCTACCGAATAATGGTTTTATTGGTTTAAAATGAGATTTTGAGGGTGTATGAGAAACTTCTAGTATGCCACTACTTTTAATTCCACTAGACCTACAACCTCCACTATGTCTCGTGAAAAGTATATCGAGTTTATCGTTTTTTGTAACAGTGTAATTGTTGTTCATGTCATTATTTTCTATAGTCACACAAGTCTGTTTTATATGTACCTACATATGCACAGAGAGTCTCCGTTATGGAGGTCCATAGGGAAGGAGGTGATGGTACTCGCCTATACAAAAAAAAAGAATTGTATGACATGCGGTGCGGGGGGGGGGCATCTCAGCACTTTCAGAATGATTAAGAAAATATGTTAGCTTTTCACAAAACATCTAAAAGAGTGCAGAAGGTATGGTCACCATTAAGAACTAATTATATAAAGAATCTCACGATTGCTCAACCAGTCTACTCAACTCCTTTCCGAAGTTATGGCGGTCTAAAATAAAAATTTTGGATATTTTTAGCTTTTTTTATTTGACCTTTTTTTTAAAGCTCTTTAACATAACTTTTTTTTATAAAAACTATAAACTGTGGAGACTCTCCTCTTTAATTTAACCTATTACACCTGTCCTTAATGTATCCGTTAAAGAGTGATTAGTTCTTAATCTATTCAGGTCACAAATAATTTGTTTCTTTAATAACTGAATTACTGAAATCACGTCATTTATATATGGCTCGAATACGTCGAGAGATAATAATTCTTAAACGACTACAGTTAGGATATACTTATGTATGTATAATAGGTAAAATTAAAAAGGTGAGTCCACAGTGTACAGTTTTTATAAAAAACGTTATGTCAATCAGCTTTTTTTTTTTTTAATAAAAAAAAAAAGAGCAAAGTAAAAAAAGATACGAAATTTTAATTATAGACCATAATAACTCCGGAGAGGAAAGGAGTACGGGGTTGGTTGAGCAGTGGTTGGAAAGAATACGAGGCTATTCATACAATGAGTTCTTAACGGTGACCATATATATATACTTCTTAGGGTGTTTTGTAAAAAACTAGAATATTTTCTTAATCACCCTGTGACTCCAAAATGATCCCCCCCCCCCCAGCCATAAACCGGTCAATAGCCATAAAATGTTTTTTGATTTTGACTAGGTGAATATCTACTACCTATGTGCATTCATGGCGGAAACGTCCTGTATATCTAAGTCAGTGCGCTCATACCATAATAAAATGAAATTTTTACGTTTTACTGGAAAATTTATAAATTTGTTGACCATTTGTAATGCGACTGGGTTGTTTTTTTACTGCAAGAAATTATATAAGCGATGATTTTTTAGGACATTCATACACACGCAAATTTATTTATACATTTATCGAAATACCCAATTCCACGATTTTGACAATAATCTGATTGTGAATGTTATTGAAATTTTTTTTTTATTCAACATTCCCAAAATGATAATTCAGTAATTCAGTTTAAATAGTTTCTTAATAACTTATCAAAATCCAGCGCAACTTAAAATAATGTCTGAAATCGTCTTAAATATTTTTCATAAAGTGCAATTAGAGTGACGGAAATAGCACTTGAGTGCCGTCAAAGGCTTTTGCATGTCACCAGTCATTAGCAATATTTCATTTTGTGAAGCATTTAATGTGAGAGCTTCATACCAATTTAAACTCATGCAACCGTAAAAGAGTGCATATATAAACGGCAAGAGGTTCAATCATATAGCTTCAGTCTATGTAGATACTGTTCTTAGAAGATGTCATTCAGTGTCGGTCCGATCATGATGTCTTGAAATATTTTCAAGAGATCTGTACGAAGTTAAGATATGTGTCTCATTCAAGATCTTTTCTGTTCATGAACGCCAGCCACACGCAGTAAATCCAAATTAGCAATTGCCCAGTCTCGACTCGAAGTCCAAGAGGCTAAGCATAAAAAAAGGACAGAAAACTAAAACTAAAATGAACGAAAGCAGAGTGTATGTTTCAATTATAAGTTTAACGACTGTAAAATTGGCATGCAATGTAAGTATAATTCGCAAATATGTGGGTCGGATTAGATATTGTGCATTTCTAGTTGTATGATAAGTTCTTTAGCAAGAAGTCTATTGCAGATGAATTGATCTCATCGATTTAAAAATTGAGTTGAGTGCTAATTTTAAGTACTGAAAACTTAAACGTTCAGGAAAGGGCGTATTTATCTAAAAGTTCAAAAATATACAGAAATGGGACACAAGTTTTTCGTAAAATTACTGTATTAAATGTTCAATCTTATTTGGAAGCGTCAACCAACATTTTTTATATGTTTTGAGAAACTGTTCGGATTGATAAAAATTTATATAAAATTGATTTTGTTGCAGATAATTATGGTGATGCGATTTTGGAAATTAAATTGCGGTAATGTCCTAAGATTCTCGTCTTTGCAATTTCAAATATCCATCTTCCCCGTATTTACCACTCCGATCGTACATATTTACCGATTTTGGCTCTCAAAAGATAGCCACTTCATAATTCAACATGTCATTGACGTTAGGAGCAATTATGTGTGACATTGAAATCGATTTTTGCTTCTCTTTTAGCTTATAATTTTGTAGATATTAATCTTTCTACGGAAATATGATTGAAGGGCCCAAGGGCGGTTAACAAAATCAGGGCGCCTTTTTAAAATAATTGAATAAAACAAAAATGTTACCGTTATTTTTCATTTATTTAACGTCCCAAGGAATAATTTTAGCAGCTATATGATTGCGAAAATTGGATCTGTGTTTTCAAAGGGCTTTATAATGGATTCAGGTGGCTAAATTGTTTTGTAAAAGTTACAAGATTTGCTTTTCGGTTTTTGACACTAAAATGTTTTGTAATTCAGTGATATACCCTAGACATACGGGACATATCAATAATCATTGGTTCAATTACGTAATTGGACCAATGATAATTCCTGTTTTGGGGTGGCACACGGCAATGAAGATCTTCACGTAATTAGATTTGACAGACTAGATTTGACCCATTAAATGTGTCGCATACTGGCGATTACTCCCTTATCTTTAAATTTCACAGACATATCATTTTATATAAATGGGTCAAAGCTCGCACAACTTATAATTTTCAGCAGTTTTCCACAATCTTGCTTTTTTCTTCTCTCTTTTTCTGTTTATAATGTATGAATTTTTTTTAAAGAATTCAATAATTTGGGAAACATGCAAAATTTACTTTGAAAAATGTATCAGCCAATTTCACAAATGACATCTAACAGTGATGGCTGTAAAATCAGCTGATTTTTCCAATAATTTGCAGTTCCTCACCACTGAAAGCGCGCTTATCGCTAAAAGAAATGACAAGCAATGCATAATTGCAAACTAATGAGCTTGCGGGGGGGGGGGGGGGGGGGGGGGGTAATTGGTGCAATGACGAAACGAATGACCATTGCGCCAATGATGCAGTAACACACGACCTATGCAATGATCATTGCTCCGTCAATGATCATTGATATGTCCCGTGTGTCTACGTTATTAGGAATGCTTTCCGAACAATGTATAAAACTGTTTGGCTTCGAGAGCTACTTGGTTATATAATGGTCTTATAGTGGTCTGCAATGCCAATTATCCGAACCCTATTAAAACACTTTGGCTCTGGATGCTAATTAGTTATCCATATAAAGCTTTCGTACAGCCTCGGAAAACTCCATTCAGAGCCATTATAAAACAGTTTATTGTCGACAACAAATCAGTAGCATCAGTAGCAGTTATAAAACAATTTAGCTATTCTGAAGCACCATTGGAACCTTTTTAAAACTTGGGAATTATTTTGTTTTAAACCGTTTCTGAGAAGACTTTAATAAAACCGTAGCAATATCTATAAAATTATTTCGCGTCATGTTATATTGTAATTTGCGAAATATTCAGAGAGATATTGCTACACAAAATTTTAGTTTTTCTCCTAATTATTCTGATTGTAATTCCAGAAGTGATTTCGACATTTTTGTTTATGATGAAGGTTTAGAAATAAGAAATAACTGGTCTGTATAATTGGATGACATTATAGACAGTACCTCCTGCATTAACGAAAATAATTTAAGCGATGTTTGTGGTATGATGATATAAAAAATTAAAACGGTTACAAGAAATGGAATTTTGTTTCTTTCGGGATATTAATGAATCAAAAATAATTTCTTTAAATATCAATATTGACGGATTGCCAGAATGCAAGAGCTCTAAAGAAGAATTTATGCTATTTACAGTGGAAAGAACAAGCTTGGTGATTTAAAGACATTTGTCTCCATGAATTAAAGGAAATTTTGGAAAATGGCATTGCTATCAATAGAAAGAAATATAAACGTTGTATTATTAGAATATATAAGAATATAAATTTAAATCAATATATAAATCACACAGTTTAGAATGGTAGGTATGCGATACAATACTTGGCGGAGACCTGTCACATGTATTGATGGTATTGCCTGCGGCCTGCTTTTGATACTGTTGCTGTATTAGAAATTATTTAGTTATTTGTCCCAAAATTATTACAATAATACCTACTGCTTCCAAAACATCAATAAATTTATTCGTCCGATTTGTTGTCCCAAAAATGCACAATTTTAAACGACATCTATCTTCAATACTGTCTTTGTATATTACCTAAGACAAACGTCAAAGTGCATTACTGGTCCGGATTAGTATGTTTTTTAGGAGCTCTATAATAGTTCTGTAAGAAAGAAAATAGCTATATCGCTTTATAGACATTATGAAGGAAGCTAAAGTATTTTATAAGGGCTGTAAAAAAAACCAAAAGATCTGCATGGTTTTATTATGGTATTCAGAGTAACTAAATTGTTTTATGAAGTTCTTAAGCGTGAAAATCTGATTTAATGGTTTTATATAAGTTTTAGAAAAAACTATTTTGTTTTATTAGAGCTCTGGAAAAAGCTAAACTGTTGTTTTAACATGAGCCATTTGTTTTATAAATTATAGAGCTGCGAATGCCGCCATTTTGCGAAAGCATACATTTAATATTTTCTTAATATATGAATTTTATGCCAAAAAATGAAATTAACGGTCTATTCTGACAATTTTAAAAATACTTTTAGAGTAAAATATCAAATTATCTAATAATCCAAATTATACCGGACCTTAGAGCAATGTTATAAATTTTCACAAATTCACAGGCGCGTTGTACTATTTCGCGTTATATGTAAAACTTTAACGGACAAATTTGATTGGCAATAAATGTAATTGCATATATTTCCCGTAACTTTTATTCTCGACAACTTCAATACATTCTAATATAATTTGCCATATATGATTAAACTTATAAAGTTAAATATTTGTTCATTTATAGGATGATATGGCATACCAGCAAAGTTATTTGTATACCTATACATCTTTTACTTGAGGAGAAAAGATCACATATATTTTAAAAAGTACAATAGCCACGTATAACAGATACGTTTAAACCTCTGACATATATGAATATGTAAATTCGGAGAACGTTTTCACAGCAATAATAAATCAGTTTTGTATACGCTGCTAGAATGTTTGCATGCTTTTACAAAAACCGCGCTTAATAAGATGTTTTATATGTGCTCGTAGAGTGTTCCCCGGAGGAACTTAAGTATCGTGTAAAGGTTCTATAAAGTGGTTCCCGTTGTCTTTATGCAGTGTGCCCAAATCGGCACAATTCTTACAAAAGTTCAATTGTTTGTTGGGGTACATCGACCTTAGAAAAAAAGTAAGTAAGCAGACTTTAAATATTACAAATAAGTACGAGATTATATGCAAAGAAAGATGGTTGCGTGTAAGCATACGCTTAGATTACCGTGCGACGAACTTTCTTCTCTGCAAATACACGGATTACCTTACTGTTGTAGTCCACAGACTGCATAATTTCTGACTTCATGTACACCACAGAAATTGAATTGAGCCTGATCTATTCTGCGGTGGATCTTAAATAGTTCTTGACTCGTTTTAGCGCTGCAAGCGACTGTTCTGCCGAGTAGTTTGACACTGGTGTACACAGCAATATCCGGAATGCTATTTCCAAATTTTGATAAATGTCCAAAAACCCTTTTTCCAAGATGTACTTGTATAACTTAAGGGCCTCAGCGAACGACAAATAGGCCTCCGATAATTCATACAAATTTTAGGCATCATTGATTTTATATTGGATCGAGGCATTGCTGGCTTACCTTTTGGTTACGTTATCAATTCGAGGCATTGCATCGTCGAGGCATTTCATCGTCGAGGCATCGTAGATTTTGCATTCGAGCGAGTCGTTACTGGTTTTTGTTTTAATTGCTCAGCTTTATTAGTTTGTCTATGACGACACCATACCAAGAATTACTCAACAATAGTATATTGTGTAGAGTAGGAAAACGCACGAGTATCGACAGTCGCTAAAGCGCCTACTTCACCTACCGTAGACATGTACGAAAAAGCGAGGAAAAAATGGTAACATTATATAAAATATAAAAGTATTTTATACTAATTTGAAAACTCGCAAATAAACTATGCAAAAAGTTACATAAAACAAATAAGTTTTGTATATTTTAACAGTGTGATAATACACCGAATACAATTTTTTTCGTGCAGAATGTATAAATGTCTTTAACAGTGTACACTCATATACATATATCAAATTCTGCGCCTCACCCGCATCTGTTTATTTTCGTAACCGGCCAGTTCAGTAGGACTTAATTCTACGGTTAGCCAGGTGGCGTCTATACTATATAGACGGAGAGCTGGCGACCAGTGATGCCAGACTGGCATTTTATGTGCTATTTAAGTACATTTCTCCCACGATTAGCATAACTTTAAAAGCAAATTATGCCGAAATTTTTTTGGAATAATTTTAGCACATTTTCTTTTTCATATGGTTTTTGTATCTATCCCGTGAATGCAGCGAACTTCATAATTTTATTTCCATGTGTTTGCCACTTTCTTCAACTTGCCGTGTCCTGCGCTGCATAGGATTTCCTTCACGAGAGAATTGAATATTTAGTTTCTGAAACATATAACTGGTTTTGTAACTTAACCGGACAACACCAAGCTTGTTGAAGAATAATAGTTCAATGGGTAGAATTAAAACACACTTTGAACTTGCCGCTCTTTCGGAAAATGCCATAAACCAAGAATTCTCTCGGATTTATAGAAAAATATTAAAAATTATATTTTATGGAATTCCTTAAGTAGGTACATAATATTACAAAAAGGTAAAAAAGAAAATAACTTATTTCAAAGTAGCAGTGCAGATATGACCAAAGTAGTTGAAGACTAAATATTTTTAAAGAAATTTGTTGTATTCAGTTTGGTGTCAAAAGATATTCCACATTTTGCCTCTATAAGTTCACCTTTTAATAAAGGACTCTGGAATTTTTCGAACAGCAAATAGCTAAATTGGATTCTCAAAGTCAAATCATATTAATTGTGAATTGTTTTTGCTTGATCAACTACGTTAAACGTCAAACGTCAATGATTTTGTAATAAAATGTGAAAAAAATAAATAAAAAAAAGGAGAAAGATCACTACTTGATCTATTAAGAACATAATAAGACAACTAATGAGGATGACGAGTCTGAGTTTTCTAATAAAATATTTCAAGTGATTGATGATTTCTGATTATCATTGTATGTATACATTTTATAGTGTCCCTTAAATTTATGCTAAATTACCTTTTGAAAACTTAGATTTAATGTATATTTTTTATTTGACTTGTTTATTATATTTTTATAATTTTTCCTGTGAAGTGGAAAAGTTTCATTTTTAATGTTATATAATAAAAAATTATAAAATAGCAATCGTTTTTAATTTTTATTTTTTTATTTTATTATATTAAAATAACATAAATATCTCGTAAATGTTTATCAGTTATTGCCTCAACCCAAAGAAGTTTTTCACATTCTTGTCGAGGTCTTTGAATAATCTCTGAAATAAAATAGATAAATAAAATAGTAAAATAGACTTGAAATTATTTGTCTGCTTAAAATATCTCTGCAAAAATGTTATTAAATAAGTTTTCATTGCAATGCTGACTAACATATAACAAAACGAATATTTATGGAGTTGGTTCGTATACCCTCTTATACCCTCTCCATAGGTCATTCGAAAAATTTCGATAATCAAAGTGTATTTGGATTTGGTTGAATAGGATTTTATTGCATTATTCTATTTTTCCCTTCTAGTCTTTTATAAAATTTTCAGAAACCCGAAGCACATTTGCATGTCATGTTAAAGCATTTACATAAAAAAGTAAACATTTTTTGGGGTCACATAAAATGAAACCTACACGTCGATCTGGACTGTATTTATATTTGTTCAGGTAAATAGTTCACTAAAAAAATACTTTGCTTATAAAGGGCACTTTTTTAGCACAATCAAAATACGAAAATAGCACATTTTTTATGAGATTTTCTGGCAACACTGCTGGCGACCAAAATACTTGGGTCATTTTATAAAAAAAAATTGTCCATCTTATTTATCATACTCTCTTAATATCGTTGATAAATTATTCTGAAGTCTGCCTGGCTTATAGTAATGGTAGGAGTTGTGGGGAGGGGGGGGGGGGGCTTAACAACATGAGTTGAAAAATATGACATCATAAAAGCTGCTTTTTGATGTGGTAGCAGAGAATAATATTTCATGTTTGATTGATTGATTGATAATTGAGGTTGAGACACCCTAACAGGGGCTCTGGAAAGTAGGCCCTAAAAGGCCCATTGTTCACCCTCCAGACTTATGAGTTATAACTCATAGGTCCCAACCGGACGCTTTTACGAATTTGAGTATTGGCTCCCAGCTCTCCTTGTCAGTTTCATGCAGCTCGTCGAGGTGGTGTGAGCCAAGGAATCTGTAACGTTTTCCCGACAGGGCCGGGCATTGACAAAGGAAGTGAGTCACTGTCTCGGGTTCCTCTCCGCATCCCCTACATACAGAGTCAGCAATAAGCCATATCTTGTGTAGGTGACCCCTGAGACGAGGGTGCCCAGTAAGGATTGATACCAGGGTTCTCAGAGTTGGCTTGTTTAACCCTAATATTTCATGTTCAATGGTAACAATGGCAGACAATTTGGCTGTCGAAAAAGTAGTCCCAGACGGCAATGAAGACATGCGAAAATGTATATAAATATTAAGTCATCCCATAAAGGTTTGAACAAAAATAAATATTTACATAAAATTGTCGAAATTGTATATATACGAAAGGTCAGGAAAAAATCTTGAGCCAAACACCCTGGCAGACAGCGACAAAGCATCATACACATCGCCAATCTATTTTTTCTGCTTAACCAATCCGACTAGATATTATGACTGGTTAAATATAATGATAAATTGATTAAAGTTGACGATACCCACCCAGGATTGAAAGCACTTTTCGAGCAAGCTTGCTTTGGAGTAGAACGGACAGACAAACCGTTGTCGAAACACAATTTGGATAGCTTCAATGTCATTTTTGTGCCCAGCAACGAAGGGTATGTGGACAACGAGGCGAGATAGCCGTTGGCAAGGAAAACGTCATTGCTATCCTCTCGAATAGTCAGACAGTCTTGATGGCACCAAGTGGCCCTCGAATAACATTTAAGTTACTAGAGGGCTTCAGAACGTCTGTGGATAAGTTTTGTAGGCGTTATCGCCTCGTTGATCATCAAAACGGATGTTCGCATGAAACATCAGCAGCGATGGGTAAGCCTGAGCACTTGAAGGTATACAAAACTTTTTCCTGATGGGCCTAATAAGAATTTCTCTGTTTTTCTATTCTGGCTCGGAAAGAAATAATACAGATCTGTGGTTGGCATCATCACTGGCCACAGCTCGCTTCACGCTCATCTAACATGGATGGGAGTTGTTGACAACCCTGCATGTATGTCCTGTCTGGAAGGAGAGATTCAGGCATCTTTCTGTGTGCTTTGTCCGGAGTTGGCTGCATAGGCTTGGGTCTGACCTCCTATCTCTAGATGATCTAACAAGCTTACCTCAAGATTTTGGTGCGAGAATATGTTAAGCAGGTTAGTTAGTACAACGGAAAATCCCGGCTTCAAAAATTGGACGAGACGGTTGTTTTTTCGCTTGTATTTAAAATTTAAATTAGAATCGTTAAAAATAAAAGTTCTTAAAAATTCTTCTATTCTCCATTTATGAGCGATTCTAAAATTGTGATCTCGAGTTCAGTATGGGACAAGATAAAATTAAATAAATTTGGAATAGTATTCAAAATTAATAAAATTCGATTGCCATATTAGATATTTGCAATTATTTATTTCCAGGATGTCTGATTTATTTGATTAATGAGTGTTTGGAGAATTGCGATGGAAGTTTATCGTTTTATGAACAATTGTAAGATTGTAAATTCTACAGAGTTCGCTAGACATTTAATTTTCCCACAATCTAGATCCGTTCAGTCAAATAAATTCAATGGCAAATGGCAGCGCTGTAGTTCAGGGGCGCCGCTAAAAAAAATTTACTGCGGGCGAAAAAATAACATTGCATTTGACATACATAAATTATTTTTGAGTTATGACCATTTATTCAAATAAATTTTTTGTTCTTAAATTGTATTCACCCGCTTGATGACAAGACTCAGGTTAGTTCGTGATTTTTGATAGTCCTTCAAAATTTCCTGAAGATTTGGCTGTACCAGTAAACTTTAAAGAGACAGAAACAAGAAACAAGACGCGAATCGAACTTTTTGAATCACAAGATGTTGACCCCAGTATGTCAACAAAACAAAAGCTTCGTACACTAATTTTCGAATCAATTTATCTTCTTTTGTTCTTAATGACGTGGCAGCACAAAAATTTTTAACAAGTTTTGGAAGATTTTGGCTTCCGATCCGGCCGGCGGTCTCTCAGCAAAATAGATGCCGAGAGTCTGACAAAAGTCGTTTTTCGATTTGTTTCAATCAATTGACGACTATAGCATTCCAGAATCTTATCCAAATGTTGAAATCGTACGAGTTTTTCTGATATTGCCAATGACGCTAGTTAATGAAAGATTACCCCCGATCTACAATGGGTCAAATAACATGATCGAAGGTAACTGTTTTGTCTATCGAAAATGAAATGACAAGCATTTTGAATTTCGAAAATATTATTAAATTAATATTATAAAACTAGTTCGCGACGATAAAAGCTAGGAAGTCTATCTATCTATTTTGCAAATATATCTATCGAGCTGATTCACCTCAATGTTCTTAAATGTACGTTACTCGCAAAAAATTAATATCAACTAATAATTTTTAATTCTTTTGTACGGATGCTTCATTTTCATGGTTAATTGTTGCTCAACTTTGTATAGTTAGCTGACAATTTTATAGATCAGGGGCGTAAATGTATACGTTAAATAATTTACCTCAGGCGCCAAAACGAGTCGTCATGGCTCTGTGTGAAGGACAAGGAACTCAGGAAAGAAGTGAGTTCTTAGCCCCTTGTTCCCTACTCTTTATTTTTGCAAATCTTTGTAACCGATTAGAAATTCAACCGATATCTCACAATATAGTAGTATAGTATAGATATAGATCTCTCCAAATATAGTAACAGAAACAATGCCACTGCTTCACCAAATGTGAAAAAATCTGACGTTTTCTAATTCTTTACTTTCTTTAGTTTGTTAACTGCTGAACCGTCGCAATAATTTTCATCGAACTAACGGACGAAGGTGCCAATTCTAATGAACAAATCAAAACTAGTCTAAATTTTACTTTTGTGGCTAGTACTGACAGTAATACCGTATCGTATTAGCAACACTAGCATAAGTAAAGCCTGATTGTAATAATTTTGCTCACTGACCATGTATACTATATATGTACTTTAATTCAAAATTGATTTATATGATTTGAAATTACTCGATTTTTGAAAAATTAGAAAATAAGACCAAAACTTAAAAAACAGTTTTTGTATATAATTTCTTTTTTCAATTTCGAATTTCTTTTAAAAGTACTCATCGGTATAGCAGCACTTTGAAAGCCGTATTGAACCCTTTTGATAAGAAACATATTTGGCAATGCGTTTTTCGAAATAAAAATAGTATTATGCTAAATAGTTTGCATTATTATTAGAAAAATGTGAATGCTATTGAAACCACAAAAATTCCAAATTTGTCATATCAAATGCTATCTCTATACATGGTAAATACGCGTGGTCACGATTAACCCGGAGACCATCGGCCCATCGGGCTAGCGCCCGATCGCCCGTCCTTCCAGTCCGGCTCTGCATATGTATGTACAGAAAGTAATTTTTTATTACAATATATTAAAATTGTTATTTACATCTCAGCCGATTTCAATGTAATAAAAGTAATGACAGTCTGATGTAATGCTCGCTATTGCATATTAAAAAAATGTGTAATTACTTTTATTATCAGCTCGTAATATTAGGTCGTATTTATAAAAATAAAGTATTTCCTTCAAAGGTAAAGATAAAAGTAAAAGGTAGAGCTCACAAGCAAATGGTTGAAGGAAAAGGTTTTGCTTTATTTCCTATTTATAATCTTTTCCTTTTATTTGCAAGCAAATCCTCGCAAAAAAAGGAAAATGTAGGCACGCGCGAGCGCCACGATACGTTGCACCGCCAAAAAATTAAAACTTGCAGTAGTGTATTTACATAGATCATAGATGGCTTCTCCTACTTATCTTTATTCAAATCAGTTTAAAATGAAAATTGCCTACGTAATAGGTTTGCATAGGAACTAACTGTAAGTAAAATAAAGGTTTGGTTTCCTAATGTTAGACTTTTAGAACAGTTGTTTTCGCAACCAATCTCAATTGCAAACCACATTAGCAAACAAACCTTTGTAAAATGATGTAATAAGACATGATTAAATACACGAATTTTTTTAGTTTCTTAAAAATATGTGCTCTATAAATTTATATCAATTCAAAATGCGATTTGTGAATTTGAGTGCGAATTGCAAAGCTAAGGAATAGCAAATATTTACTTTGGATGTAATAGAACAAACATATCTCGTCAATTCTTTGGGTTTACCTTCATTTCGTAATGCCCAAATACCTATACTTCAGTGAGCCAGATCTTTTTATGACAGTAATATAATGGGTTACGATATATGATCTTTGGCTTTGAATGATCCTGAAATAGCTCAATACATAAAATGTTTGTTATGCATTTTATAGTTTCTTCCGATTATATTAATAAGTGTTCTGGTTCAAGCTTGTTCTTTAACATTAACCTAAAAGATTCTGTACGATCATTGATCACGAAAAATGTACAGTTTTCATTTTGATGAGGTTCGAACACATATTACAGCTCCTGACATTTTACGATTTTATAACTTTAACGATTCCACTGCGATGGCAAGAGACATATTTTGAGAGACGATTTTTCCGTAGTTAATCAAAATGCTTTTTAAAAGCACATTGAAGTATCTATATAAAATAAATTAGAATTGAACACATACCGTCTTCGAAAAATACCTTCAAATAGGTCGTGCTTAATATCTATGTACGTTAGCATATGTAGCAGCATGAAAAGAAAATAATTTATTAAACAAACTATTTTCATTTACACCAGTAGTTTTAAAATAGCTTCGGGACTCTTCTTAAGCTTACAAATTCGACAAAAATATCTGCTTTAAACCTAAATTGTCGCCTATGACCAAAGAACATCTAACAGAAACAATACGCATCTCATGTATTGAAAAGTTTTATATGGCGGGTCGTTCCATTAAGACCCGCTCTCACAAAATGTATGAAAACTCTCTACTTGTTAACGAGTCGCCACTCACCTGTGGTGATATTACGAAAACTCTGGGCATTGGTGTTGCATTGTGTGGGGTGGTGGACAACAGAGGGAACAGAGCAATATTCTCTTAGTCTCAAATCTTTGCTGCAGATGAAGCTTCTTGTTAAGTTATATTCTCTTTGCTATGACTTACCGAAGAACGAAGTACTTTTTGATTTCCACAATTCTTAGTTTCAGTTACTAAAGACGATACTATGAAACATGTTTTCTAAATATGATAAGAAATGTGAGGCTATAGGACAGGGATATTGAGGTAAGGTGTTGTATGTAGTTTTACCCAGATTTGTGAATCTAAAGTGTTATCAGAGTTACTATTACTATTAATAGGTACTATTAGTGGGATCCGGCTCTCATCTAGTCACCGCAACCTACAAGATCTTTTGTGACATTACTCCCAAATTCCCTAGGGCACCCATTTGAATATAAAGTCTTTTACAAAGCCTATGACTTTCTTGCGGCCATCTTTGAACATCTGACAGTGGGAATGCCTTTCCTAGATATCTTAGCCTTATGCGGCACAGAACTTCACAGTCACACATGATGAGCTCGGTTTCATCGTCTTCCATACAGAAGTGACAGGTCTCATCATCGACCTTACTCATATTTTTGCCCACTAAATAGCCCCGTTATGAGCCTTTATTCCTTTCTGCTGAGCATGAAGAATACTTTTGTCTTCTGTTACGAATACTTTACATACTTCTTCGCTTGTGTCAGCCCCGGAATATTTTCCCAGTGTGTCTTTTTAATTCTGTCCTCCCAAAGCCTGATCTGTACTGAGAGGTGGCTTCTTGGGTGTCTAAAGACGGGCTTAGGCCCAATAAATGGAGATCAGGCTCCTTCCTTTGCAAGGCTGTCCGGAATTTTGTTGCCCTTAATGCCTTCATGTCCTGGCACTCAAATCAGCGGCACCTTGTTTGCCTTGGCTAGTTGCTTTAAGACAGTAAGACAGTCCCAAACCAGATTATACTCAAAGATAAACTAGCATAAAGCTTTAAGTGCCGCTTGGCTTTCTGATATTATGTACCGATATTTTATCTCCACGGATGTTATCGTAAAATATCTCATGAGCACAGAGTTCTATGGCGTGTATTTCTGCCTAAAATATCGTTGGTGATACCCCAGTGCCTTTGCGAGATGGGACCTCGGCCCATATATGCCCACACCTGCTCTACCTACCATTTGGGATCCATCCATGTACCATTTAAGAGATCCTTTTTCTTACGGTAGGCTCCCCGTGCGCCACTGTTAACGATCCCCTAATATCACCTTAAATGGTATTTCAAAGTTATGGCATTTCGGCATAACGGCATAACAGCCGTCGGCTCGTCTAGAAATACTTGCAGGACTTTCAGGTGGCCAACTAGATTATTTGTACTCATGAGATTTGCCTTCTGCAGTCTGATTGCACTGAGGTTGGCGTCCTTCTTAACATGCAAATTTAAAAGGAGTAGGTCCAGCATAGCCTCTAAGGCTACAGTTGGGCAAGTAGGCATGGCACCAGCTATTCCTAGACATACAAGCCGTTGTAGTGTTTGTAAACTAGCTTACACTGTCTTTTGTTTTCCTTTTGGCCACCGAACGAGTGAAGCATATGTCACCATGTATGTATATGACCACAGAGTAATTTTTGGTTTAAGACCCCAAGTTCTTTTCCAGTACTCTTTTTAAAATGGATTTCCAGGTTAGTCTGCTATCCAAGATAATGCCTAGATACTTGATCTCCTTAGAGAATTTCATTACTATTTCCTCAAAAGATGGTGCTTGTAGATAAAGCAAACAACAATTATTGTCTTGCCAGGATTAGGATTGGCTCGACGTCCCATTGTTTGGCAGCAGTCGCGTGCGATGTTTAGGGCATTTTGCATTAGATCAGAAATTATCTAATCATATCTCCATTATCTTGGTTAAAATCGTCATAATATATGAAAAGTAACGTCACAGTTTTATTTTCAGCTTCATTGTTATTATAAATATTCCTCCACATATATAGTTCAGCTAATAAAGTTAACGATCGTCTCAGAGTCAAGACTTCTTTCAATGTGCCAAAAACCCGTGCTTACTCCCATTCTAAACGACATTGCCAGGCCTCCAAACGACTATCCAGTAGACATGTACCTGAGAAAAGATATTTTATTAGTGTACAATATTTTTTATTTCTTTCTAGAAACAATTGCAAGGAATAAGTGGAAAGCTTTGCGGGATAAATTTCGAGTAGTTATTTCAAAAATGCCTATAAAACGGTCTGGCGATGCACCGCATCCAGTGAGCATATATCAATGCTCACATTGGCCTTTCTTTCAGACCTTATTATATTTAAGAGACCAATTTGAATGCAGGAAGTCTTCCGGATATCTCAGACACAATTCAAACAAAACGTCTTCTGCTGATATTGAACCAAGTAGTCCTGAAAATGATGTCATTACTGGAGAAGATTGTACTCCTGAAACAAATGGAGAAGTACAAGATCTTTCCGATACTTCATTTCCCTTTGGAGAACGACCTAGCGAAGGCAATTCTTATGGAAAAAGAAAGGGAACGTTCCAGGACGACATTGGTAATGCGCTCCTTAAATTGGAAGCAGAAAAGTTGAACTTTCTTCGAGAAAAACGGCATAAGGCTACAAATGATGACGATGCAGATAGGGCGTTCTTTCGAAGAATTCTCCCTCAAATTAAGGATTTAGATTCGTTTGAGAAAATGTCTTTCAGAATTGATGTGAAGGGTCTTGTGCAGAAGTACATGCGTAAAAGTCAAGGAGTAGCCTGTAGCAGTATTAATAGCAGTATTACTTCAGTCATTCGTACGCAGAGACAAGTCTCCAATCAGGGAGAAAATTTTAATAGTTTTCATCAATACCCTTTGCCGCTTTATCCGTATAATATGACGGCTGAGCATCGTGAAGAAAGTAATACTTGTAACTATGAAGAACTATAGCTTTAATAAATAATTTTATAGTACCTATATAATGGGAAAAACCGTATACAACACTTTGTTTTAATTGTGTGCTATAATAAATATATTCCATAAATAAACATGCTTAATTTCTTAAAAAAACTTCAACTAGTAAAATTTAAACATGTTAACTTCACCTGATTACTTACCCTATAGTAATCATCAACTTTTCCCCGACTTCAATCGGTGTCGATTGGAAATTTTGCCAGTTTTTTTGAGTTTATGTGAACTCTTTCCTTGATATAATCGAAGGTTTCTATACTCATCCTCATATATTTGAAGAATCTATCAGGATCAGCCCGTAATTCTTCATATAGATGACGAAATTCGCCAAATTCTAAACGCTTTGTATTTATCGGGTGGAAAGCAAAACAGTGGAAAGTACACTTATGTGAAAAATTCAATATAGTTGCATTGCTTCTTCAGAATCTGATGACATATTTTATGCTCTCTTTTCGCGATTTACCAAGAAACTGAACGCCTTGTTGTGAACTCTACACCTCGAGGTGTATCTTCACCTTGCCTCGCTCAAGTGCCTAGCCTAGCGTCGCCTCGCCTCGCTGTGTATGCATTTTTACTGAGAGACGCCAAATGGGTTTATTAAGCGACAATCATTATGTAAAAATTGTTTCAGAATAATTTGTTAGGCGACAATATTACAAATTGTTTTAGGAAAGGTAAAAATACATTATTAAAAATTCCCACCTTAAGCCCTTAAAGAACAACCACACACGTATGCTCATCAGTCACAGTCGCACACAAATTTCGAGTTTGCGTTTCCTTAATCCTGTTTGAAAATTATTTTGTGGTGAGCGCAGTTGAACAGGAGAGAGAAGCATTCTTCGCTTTGAATTTGAATTTCTTTAGTGCTTTTTGAGTATTTTTTTTTTTTCAAAAAATCTGGCAAATTTCTTTACCAAGCAATTTAAGCTTTTTACGATGTGTAATTTTTCCGCGACGTAAGTTTATTACGTTTTTTGCTTCAATTGCGGACTTTGGAAATAAATTTACTAAATTCTTCTATTAAGGTAACCTCAGAAAATTTCAAAAACGAAAATACGAACTGGTAAATAAAAAATAGAGCCTTTCAAAAAGAATGGGTCGAAAAACTAGCTTTTATTGATAATAATGGATAGTCGTGTCTTATTTGTAAAATTGCAATTGCACACTACATGACATTACGAAGTAAATCATCCCCATTTTTCAGCTCAATATCCACTCAATTCAAAATTGCGAACGGGTTAAGTCTTCGCAACTAGGGCTCCGTAAGCATTAAGGACTCTTGGCTTCTATTCGTCGCGAAGATAGCTTGGCATATTTTTTGTGCTGGGCGTTCATATGAAAAAGGAGAATTTATTATAAGAAACTTGGAAGAAGTGCATAATTGACCGCTCAGGTTCCAAACTATGTCACTTCGTACAACTCAGCGTTGTATTGGTGAAATTAGTAAAACTTTAGAAAATATGCAGGTTGTTGATGTGTGATTTGAAAAAGTTTACGGCAGTTAAAGTTGGGTGAAGTATAAATTTTCTTTTCTTCGTTCGGCAAAATGTGACATTATCTTCCAAGCTTGCGCAGTTGACTTAGAATTTAACAGATTACATAAGCGGTATTCGGGATTACATTAGAAGAATAAAATTGAAAAAAGTAAAGATTTGTAGAAACAGGAGCTAAAAAACCATCACGGGGTATACATGACTTAGATTTTTTTTTATATTTTTCTGATAAATATTATGATTTGGCCTATCATGTGATTCTGGTTTGACGTCGATTTCCGGGACACCTTGTATATAACTCTTTTACGACAATATATAATATAAAATAACCGAACGGCGAGCTAAAAATGTACTTTTTCATTTTTGGTGAACATCGGGTCATGGGTCGGTTCTAACTTGCAGCCATGCTATATAATTTTGTAGTTCTAAAAAATTTATTATTTTATTATTATTAAATGTAGTAAGTAATTATAACTAAAAAAAAGAAAATACCAAGCTTTTGAGGTGGATCCTCTTTCTCTGCTTCCATTTGCTTTATTGTACCCTTGAACTTTTCTTGATCTTTTTCTGAAATTGAAATAAGAACTATTTAAACTCCCTGACGGAGTTTCTTCTGTATTTGCTGGTTCCTTATAGTATATGTCATGCTCATTGAAGAAAACAATAATATTATTTCTAAATTAGAAACGTTTAATATTCCGGGTCATCATTAAATCTCCTTCAGATTTCCTTGTGTAGTTCTCTAAAAAATTTCACTTGTAATTTTCTTTTTATATTATGCCAAAGCACTGTTGATTCAATCAAATACTTTCTTGAAAGTTTTCTAAGTTTTCCATATCTGTAAACATAACTAAACTACAATAAATGTTGGTCGACTTACACGTCCGTTTTCACTTGAACATAAGCATTGCAACCTTCACCACAAAAGTTGTAATCTTTAACAACAATTTCATTAAATTTAAATAAGAAACATTTACACGTAACAACGTTGTAGTTACTAAATTGAAGACTATAAAATAATTGAAATTGGGACCATTATTAACGTTGTTTGGAATAATCTGTTTAATTTATTAATAATTAATATCATTTAAAATAAATTTCAAGAAAATTGAATATACCTCGAATTGAGGATTATGCCAATGATCCTTTGCGTTGAATTAAATTTATCTGAATCTTCGTGTAAAAAAAATAACTTAAGTGCATCAAACCGACTAAGAAGCTGATTCACTGTAGCTTCTAAGGATAACCAATGTGTTTGGGAAGGGTACAGCATCTTTCTTGGATAATAGTATATAGATCGGCAAATAGCTCTACTCATTTTGGACTATTTTAAATGAAATTATATATGTCTCTAGCACCGCCTTCAACGTATCTCGGTAAGTAGTTACATGCATGATTTGTGCATAGTGCAAATGAATAACAGGTGCATTTATATATAATGAGATTCAGGCAATCTCTTTGTAGTTACATTGCCACAGAATGATTTATACCTGTCATTACATTTGCACCGTGCGCTGCAAACCCTATCAATTGCTTTTTGTAATTTATTTCGTATTTACTATTTTCTTATAAATATCATTAGCATTACAATCTTTAACTTTAACCAAATCAAAAAAAAATGTTTTTTGAATCTTACTATCCAATTTCACTCTGACGACTAACGATAAAAGTTTAGTTGTGGATATGTCAGTCGATTCGTCCACACAGAGTGAAAAGTATGTTTTTCGCAGAAAACTAACCAGAGCCGTGCTTTTTGTTCTTGCGCATGATGTTTTTTTGATCAATGATTAATCTTCAACGGCTTGTTTTAACAGGGGCACTAAATGATCCATTACCAGAAAAGATATATTATGCTCTGCGCAGAATAGCACCCAAGTGTAATTCAATATTTGCAACCTTTGCACTAAATTTTCCTTGTAGATTGAGAACAGCGCTACGATATGTTTATAAAAAAAGTTATGTTAACGACCTTTTTGCAAAAATAATAGAGGTCAAATTAAAAAAAGGTAAAAAAATTCGAAATGTTGAGTTGAGACAACCATAATTCTTGAGGGGCGAGGTGTACGGTTCTGGTTGAGCAGTCGTTGGAAAGACCATGAAGCTCTGCATACAATGAGCTCTTAACTGTGACCGTACGCCCTGTACAGGGTGTTTTGTGCAAAACTAGCTTTTTTTCTTAATCACCCTGTAACTGCGAAACGGTTGATATGCCCCCCCCCCCCCTGCCATACGATTTTTTGTTTGTTTAGGTGAGTACTATCACCTCCTGTTCTATGGACCACCATGGAGGAAACACCCGTATAGTTTTTGTATAGGAACAAAAATTCCTTGGTTCTAGCATACCGCGCTTTATAGATGCCAGATGACACTCTATGGGAGTCATTGAATAAATAACTAATAAGGAAATGGCATATCGGCAGAAAACCAAGCCACTCGGCGAAATGTATTAGTGTTCTGTTTTTGTATGCTCTTGGCGTTGCCTTTGTATGACTGACAAAATTTAGGCACCAATGACAATTCAATTGTAAACAAACAAACCGGCATTGGTAAAATGTTAAATTTTTTGCCATGGCTATTTATTTTTATAAATATTTCACTTTTATTTTGCTAGAAACACTATAATTAATTAGTAAAGCTATTAAAGTTACTTGAAGAATGCTTTCCCACGACAATAACTGCGTTCGCTCCTGCAGCACAGCACAGCGCACTTCATTACAGTTATTTACGACTCCGGAGTCTCTATTATATAAAATATCGTTCACAAAAGAATATTTTACACTTATTTCACACTAGTATTAAGTAAAAATCCTGTTAAATTATTTATTTATTACAATATCTAGAATTCAAATCCGAGAATTTCTTTTCAAAGTTATGAAATGTCAGAAATGTTGAACTGACGCAAAATAACCACTAGGCCCTAGAAATTCCCCCCCCCCCCCCGACCAAAGGTCACACTGTCATTGAATTGCTTAAACACGTTCACTATATTCGCACGATACCCCGCTTCCTTATTTATTAGTTATTTATTCAATGATGGGAGTCAAAATGAAATTACATTACAGGGCTGCCGTTTGAACTAATTTTGAAGCAGAATATCTGAACTTTAAAAGTTATAGCAGAGGTCTGTTTTTGTAAAATTATTAAGTAATTATAAAAAATTACTTTTTGTCCACAAAAACTGTAAAAAACTATCAAATTTGGAGGATAACTGGGTAAATTTGGAAAACTGCACAGCTACCAAAAAAACTGTCATTTACAGAAAAAACTGTCAATATGGCAACACTGAACTAACAAAGTTTACTTGTTAAACTTTTCACTCTCACTCTAACTGCAAATCACTATACACAGAATATAAAAATAAATAATTGTTACTTTTAACAATTTCGGGATTGTTAACTGTTCCATAGATTGTTAACGAACAATTTTTTTTCGTTTAAAAAAGTCAACGGAATTTCTCTGAATGCTGGTTGCCTATTGTACAAAACATGTGCTCCTGGTTCCAATCAGCTGCATGGTCACTCAAAAATTAAATACAATGTCGTAAATAAAACTAAAATTGCAGAGTAATCAAGAAAAAAATCTATTTCTCTTTTAGCTCCCATGCCTCATGAAGGATTTTAGAATTTGCTGTAATGATTATATAGGCTATGGATAGCTTAGATGCTTAGACAAGCAAAAAATTGTATGGGTGGGAGAAGGGAAATGCCAACGGCTTCCGAGATAACGGAACTTAAAAATATTTGAATAAGTTTTTATAGATCAACCTGTAACTTCTGAGCCTTATACCTCATGATGATGATTTAAATTTTGTTAGATTGATAATCGTTTGACTTTTCCTTTGATTTACAAAAATATTCCCCCTCCTCTTATCCGTTCTGAAGTTATGGCTGAACAAAATTATAATTTCGGAATTTTTACTAGTTTTTTTTATTATTTAATTACAATTTTTATCATTTTGAATATCGTATAGTATAAGAATATAAGCTACACCTATTAAATATTTACATACCCACATCATATTTAAATTTCATAATTTCACTGGTTTAACTGAATTTTAATCTGCAGGTCACTGCCCTGTTGCTTTCATCCACGAGAATATTTATATTACCCATGTGACACAATACGCGCTATTTTTATCGCTTTACTCGAACGCCTTTATTATATTTACGTTTTCTGATTTTTTCTTAAAAATTGAATTAAATACTTCCCGCAATTATTGTAGGCGGAGATATTGTAATTATCTTGGCTTTTTTCTGCCTATCCCCCAATCATCTCGGTCGGTGTTTTTTTATTTCTGGCATCACACCACATTAACATAAACATTGTGTAGTTAAGCTGCCACTCCCTATAAAGTTCCTTGAGTAAAGATATATAAAGTTAGGCATAAAATGTTAATAATAGATCAGTTTGTAGGTATGTTGCTTACTGGTTTAATGATTGTTGGGCGGAGCTACAAATATACCGAACATTATTTTATGTCGACGATAAACACTAAAAGTGTTGGGTTTATTTAATTTTAAATAGAACTAAATAAGATTTTCGCCAAGAAAAATAGTTTTTTAAGTGTTTTTGTAATTACAGAGAATATTTTGTTTTGTTTTAAGCCTTTCTGCCACTGAATGAATTATTTGTTTTTTATGAAACCGGAGCTGTACTTTCAGGTATGTCTACACTTGTAGAAATTTATGCAGAAATGTTTTGATATTTATTCTTACAAAAATGTTTGCTGATGTCGCAATTGTACTTCTTCTAGTAATTTTATTAGTTGATTCGAATTGGTATATTTAAGAACCTTACATCGATTGCGGCCGTAAGAGTTTTTTTTTGTTTTTTTTAATAGTTCTTTACAGTAGTTTTTGTTGAAATTTAAATACGTATTTGTGCGAAATAAAAGGACGGCCCACTGCTCCGTCGGAGTCGGTCGACATACATGAGATCGCTTGAAACAAGTCGACTTTTTATTTAGTTATATTATTATTTAGTGTAAAATATAGGTATTCGAAGTGCGTTATGTAAAAACTCAAAGAAATTTCAATGCCATGTTACGGTAAAACAGTATATAAATTTTTGACTTGTTTTACACAGCTTTGTACACATGCGCAATATATATTACTTACTACACACTTATAATTAATTTACTAAAAATTAACCTTATCGTAAAAAAACAGACCCTTACATTATATTTATACCTAATTACTATTACAATGTAAATAATCTATATAATCTAATGTTTACTTATAGTCCGGGGGTAGCGTTGCAAATGAAAAAGGAGACTGTGAAAATGGTAAAAAAAAAAAAAATTATGTAATAGTACGCCGACTGATTTTTTTATTTAAAAACAGTTGACATCATAGTGAGTTGAAAAAAAATCATCAACAAAACAAAACACGTAAAATAAAGTAATAGTAATATCCTGAGAACGCGTAGACGTAGAGAGCTGAAATTTAGTACATGGTACTTCCACAGATAGGTCATCATACGAAATCACATACGGGCATTCATCTATAGGGTATCATAAGAATTGGTCTTAGACCAATGCTAGCATTTTTACTTGTCCTGGAAAGAGAATATATGAATGTAAATATTTTATTATACCTTCGTTGAAAAGAGTACTTCGATTGACGTAGACGAGTGAGAATTCATGACTTACCTGCTTGATCGGTGTTGATAACCTTATCCTTGTCGTAATTGGAGATAAGAACAAGTGTCTGGATTCTAAATTTCTCTGCAGTAGCAAGGGTTCCCTCAATAGTGGCAGTCTCTCTTTCCGATGCAAATTTCGTAACTTTTCTCTGCCGAATCTTATGTCTTCGTTTAAACCTTTTGACTCACATTTCTGCGGCTTTAAATTCCAAATTTGCGAATGACTCGCAGCATCCAGTGCCATTGTTGCAAGTTTTTTGTCATTACTGGTTGGTTACCTATTCGCGCTTTTACGAAGCGATCATATGTCCAGGTATCAATTGTGTTGTATTTAACCTTCCGAGTTCCACCCTTTTTAATGTGTTCTTCCCAATTTTTCAAATCACGTAAGTACATGCTGCAAGCGAGATGCTCCTTTCGTTTGGAGACTCTTCAAATTCCACTTTGGATGTGCTTTTGCAAGATTAATTGCCATTATTTTGTAATCGTGTGAAACGAGCTCAGGATCTTCTTTCATTTTTTTTTCATCGGGTTCGTAGTCATCATTTGACGAAATGACACCCGCCACTTCGTCATATTCATTTCCTTCCTCGACTTCTTCCGATTAAATCAACTCATCGTCGCACACAAACGTATACTCTGATAATACGCGGAACTTTCTAATGTGATTAGATCTTCTTCGTCCAAAAGATGTAGACTGTAGTCCAGCGCCATTTTTAATCATTGCTTCGAGGCTTCGCTATGGAGGCTATCACCGTCTGACTCCTCTTCTTTTTCTACTGATGTTCCAGGTACATCAATATTTTCATTTCCCCTTTTTGACGTTTTTGGGTGACTAGATATTTTTCACAATATTTACGTTACTCGGTCAAGAGATAGCAAACGAGTGAGCTACATAACTAGAGTTGTACATAACGGCTGACGAAATACAAAATCGCCGCGTATGATTCAATTACAAGTCCTTCTTATAAAGTTAGTGCTGCATATCAATACCAATCAACTTTTATGATGCATTTTCGTACAATTCATGTATTATACAGAATGACAATTTAGTTCTAACTGAAGTACCTACTGTAGGATCCAACACCTCTCAAAAGATATTTGGCATTTAATGCCTGAAATGAATCCTTCGCCAGACAAGATAGCAATTAACAAGCACAAGCCGGTAAAGAGACACACTAACAATAAGGGATCCGTCCTAAATCGGTGTCCCCGATTCAAGATAGACAGCAGAGCCTGGCAATCAAGTGATCTTACCAAGAAAGGTGCACAGAACTGATGCCTCAAGTATGCCGCTGTGACATGGTAATAAATATAATCTAGGAAAATGGAATGAAAAATCTATCTCTCGGAGAGGGGAGGATGGGAGGGGTTAAAGGAATGCATGGTGAGGGGATTGGCCATTATATCCCGTATATATGTATGTGTATGTAACTATTTGAAGGATTATCCCATTAGCATAAGATACAAAAATAGCAGACATCCCAAGGATTAATATAGCTTATAACACGTTGAAAATATTTCAAGAAAGTGCCGATAAATGGCACCATATCAGAAAAATGTCGATTCCGAAATTCAAAAACAACGGTTTTTTTTGTCCAATCTATCGAAAAGTGGGGCGGAAAACAAATCTATCTCATTTTTTGTTACGTACTCACCGAGGGCTTTCCAAAAAGTACCCACATGCCAGGATATGGAAGAAAGTGAAAATCGCGATTTTTTTGTAGGTTACCCCGTGAAAAATGCAAATTTTTGTGGAAGTTGTCGCGGTAAAAAATTTGTAGAATTTCAATAAATGCTCCAAGCTCATTTCGGTAGCTTTTCATCGAAAGAGAAGATATGTAGGCTGCAGATTTCTGTAAGTACCATGCCCATGAGTCTTCAGAGATCTTCGGTAGATGGTATAAACGCGGGCACGTAAAATTCTCATAGATTAATTTTCTTTAAATAAGTAAATGACACCCGATCTTCCTGAAATTTTGTATATAAAAAATCGATAATTGGATTAAACGATAATTCTTGGAGCAAAGTTTCGAAATGAATTTTTCAGACAGAAAATTTGCCCGTCGAAAACTAAATTTCGCAACTTAATCAGAAGGGGAGGGAAAATATGATCAAAAAATCAGAAAAAAATCACAAAAAATTAGCAAAAAGAATTTTGCAAAACGGATAATATTTAGCCGAGATATGGGATGGGTGGATTTGTACATTATGCATTATTTAGGTTTCGCTTGGCCATCTGGAGCTACGACTTGCGACATTTTCATTTCTAGTCAAGCCTAAGATATACTGTGGTTGAACGAAATCGGTGATGACGACTAGGGACCCTGTCCGTTAGACCAATTCTAGCTTTTTTAATTGTCCATATCATATTGTAATATTGACGACCTTTGGGAGTTTTCAACCAATGTGCATTGTAATTTTTACATCGTTCTGAAGAGCATTTACATTGAGGAGCATTATGATACAAATATCCGTGTCTGACCAATTCTTATGATATCCTGGATGAATGCCCGTATGTAATTTCGTATGATGACCTATCTGTGGAAGTTTGATTGTTGAATTGGGATTTCGCTTATATTTCTAGAACGGTTCGTCGGACAGCAGAAATGATCATAACAAATATCATGAAGTTTAATATTCTGAAGAGCTTTTCAGTACAACAAAAACATCTAGGACTGATCGTTTTCGCAGTATGCGTAAAAAACCAAAAAAATATTTATATGGCAACACCAAGGTGCTGCCCAATTTAGTCCATTTTTTAAATGGTATTTACTTTTGCTATGAAAACAACAGTACAAAAGCTCTCAGGCTATTACTATTACTTTATTTTACGTTTTGTTTTATTTACATATACCGCACGTCACATAGAAATGTGGCCCAACTCAAAATTTTTCGTTTTTGAGTTAATTACACCCTGAGACTCACACGCTTTAATTCTATCATTTTGTAAAATCGGCGTATTTCTATCTCCTTTTTCTTGCCACTAGATAGCGATAGTGTCACTTTTCTTTTACTTAAGAACAGAGATATTCTTCATAGATTAGTGCCACTTTTTGAGTTGTGACGATCTTCATTACAAACTAATGTTTTCGACATTTTAACAGTATTATTTTAAATTGTGTCACTTTTCCACGAAACGGAATTTAGTTCTCAAAAATATTCTTTTGAGTTGTGCCACTTTAAAAAAAAAACTGTAAAAATATTTATTTAGTAACAAAGATAAGCGACACAATTTAAAAGAACATGCGGAACTAACAGCTAATCTCGCCAACTGCGGTAAAAGAAATTTAGAAATTCTTTTACATAAATCTTCCGAAATAAATTTACTAACAAATTTAAGAGTTCAGAGTATTTTTAACAAACAATTACTACGTTATGCTAGAATTAATTCTATAGTGTTTCATTTTTTCGCTCTCCTGAAGTGTTGCATTCTTTGTGTTGGGCCACTTTTCTATGTGACATGCGATACATTTACGCATAATCCCCCTCCGCGATGCAGCTAACGGGTATTTTTTCAACTCAATATGATGTCAACTGCTTATAAAAAAAAGTTTCAGCCGGCGGGCGTACTATTAGGTACTCAAAAAAAACAATTTTTTTTACTGCTTTCGCAGCCTCTCACACCCACACCGCGGTTGCGTCATCTAACGCTTGGTTCACTTATTAGTCATACCGAATCTAACGACAGAGATAATAATGAATCGGCGTAAAAACACTACCTACAATGCAACGCTACCTCCCGAACTATTAGCTTAATTTACTCCTCACAATCGCTGCTGCTATTCTCGGTTTCAGGAAAGTTAACATTTTTGAAATTGAAAACACCACTGGATATAGGTGTTGTAGGAATTGAAGGATTCAAACTTTTCAAAAAGTTTAGTGCTTCGACTGAAAGTTTTTCGCGGGGTATCTTACAGTTTCGATGAGATGAATTTTTGGGGTCCGATGTCGAAAGCAGCAAATTTAGCAGATTCCTATTCAATTTGTCACGAAACGATTTCCTTGTAACATTATACAGCGATTTTCCTGATTTCTTTGTGTCTTACTTCTAAGACTTCTTCTGACATTTGACCTATTGGGAGTATACAAGTAAATATTATGTCAACAGTGACAGTGACTGGCATTACCAAGAATAGTTTTCTAAATGGAGTGTCTTTGTTTCAGTCAACAAATGACGGAACTTCTCTAATTCAATGTTATAATCGTTGGATATTACGTTTAATATATTTGAAAAGTTTTTTTTATTATTTGTTCATTTATGACAATTATTTCCGCTCTAATTGAAGCATTCCTGAAAAATCTACTAGCTGTATTTCCGTTGTTTGTTGACCCAAAACCTGACTTCGGCTTGTCGACAATTAAGCCCAGTTTTTCTTTGAATTGAGCTTCGATTCGTTCTTTTTTATTCTGTATAATTTATTTATTTTCATCTCCTCTAGCCAGCCAAGATTTTATATGCTATATGTAGAAGAAATTCGAAACATGAAGCATGAAGTATACAAATTCCAAATTATTATTTACATATACAAAAGCAAACTTAATTGGTCTAAAATACCTCGTAGAACTTAGTCTTGGATTGTGGTGTTGTGTGGATGGTGGTTTTTCACATATATTTCTATAACAGTTCGTCGGACAGAAAAAATGTGATTATAACTAATTTTATAGGATTCCTGAAGAACTTTTCAGTGCATTAAAACCGTATAGGACTGATCGTTTTCACAGTATACGTAAAAATTTTAAATTTGTATATGGCAACACCAAGAAGGGGTTGCCCGATTTAGCCCATTTTTTAAATTATATTTACTATTTTTATGAAAACGCGGTGCACAAAATTTCTGCTCTCTACGTCGACGCGTTCTCAGGTAGTGTCCACCTATTAAAAGCCCGTGTGGAAAATTTCAACATTCTAAGTGAACGCGTTTTCGAGTTATCGTGAGGATGGACAGACGGTCGGACGGAAGGACAGACAGACGGATATGCAAAAATCAAAATAACTTTCAATTTTATGCATTGGTGTCTAGTCCAGTTTACTCTACCATAATTATTTCTGTGCGTTACAAACGGAATGACAAACTTAGTTTACCCTATGATTTCATCTAGCAATGGTCAGTAAAAGAAGCATCAGAAATTTTTTGCTTGTATAAGTTATGCCTTACTTGTATATCATATGGTGAATTCTTTTCACCTGAACTGAACCGTAACTCATTCGGTTCCTAAACCTAAAGTGTTTTCTTTACCACACGTATGTTCTTTTGACAGCGATTCTATGTTCGGTTTCTGCGCCGGTTTTGAACTTTCTAGTTCCATGAAAACTTATGGTTACGGTTCGGAGCTAAACGTCAAATCGAAAATATTTGCAATTATACATAGTGTGGATGTGTGGACATGTGAAAATACAAATATTTTATTGAAGTGGTTTATTATACCCTAGCTGAAATCTATAGGGGTATACAAAGTTTGTCATTCCGTTTGTAACACCTCGAAATAATGATGGTAGAGCAAAATGGATTGGACACTCATTCATAATATTAAAAGTTATTTTGATTTTTGCATGTCCGTCCGTCCGTCCGTGGGCACGATAGCTCGAGAACGCGTATACTTAGAGAGTTGAAATTTTGTACACGGACTTTAAAAAAAAAAGTAAAATTAAGTTCGAAAATGAGACAAATCGGGCAACTCCTTCGTGGGGTTGCCATATAAAAATTTCGTTTTCCGCTATATATTTGGACACTTCCTGAGAACGCGTCGACGTAGAGAGCTGAAATTTCGTACATGATGTTTTTACTATATTAGCAAATAAAATGTTAAAAATGGACTAAATCGGGTAACTCCTTCTTGGTGTTGCCATATAAAAATTTAGGTTTTTTACGCATACTTTGAAAACGATCAGTCCAAGACATTTTTATTGTACTGAAAACTTCTGCAGAATACGAAATCCTATAAAATTGGTAATAATCATTTTTTCTGTGCAACAAACCGTTCTGGAAATATATGCGAAAAACAACTTCAAAATCAAACTTGAATAGATCGGTGACCATACGAAATTTAATACGGGCATTCCTCTAGGGTATCATAAGAATTGGTCTTAGACCAATTCTAGCTTTTTTACTTGTTTTTTTATTAAATTCATAAAAGACGAACATTTTCGGATATTGTATTTTCTTGCATTCGTTTCAACTTGTGTAGATCTGACAGATTCTGGTTCAGTTCAGTGCCTGTTCGGTTTTGTTGAAAAGAATTCACCATTAGTCAGTCCTTGAAAACAAGAAACTTGGCTAAGATCTTCCGCTTGCATCTCTACAGTCCCCAAGTAACATTTCCCCTCTTTTTCAAGTCGAATTTACGTCTATTCGACGTAAATTAGGGCAGCGACTAATTGTGGTTAAGTTAAGATTACCTAAAATTTACGTCCAATTTACGTAAGTGGAGAATGAGAGGACATCGTATCGACGTAAATATTAGGGAAATTAGGGAATATTTCCCTATAGGGCACAGGACTCAATTCCTTGATTTGGTAAATTTAACGTAAATTTTCCTTGATCTCGACCTATTTTCGACCTAGTTTAACTCATGTTAAGGTGTGTGTTAATATATAAGGAATTACATTTTATAAGAATTGTATGTGTATATTTTCCCTAGTAGGTAATGTAAATATTATGAACAAAGCACATAACTCCAAATTGAAAGATTATGAGAAGTATTGTTTTAACAAAGTATATAGAAATTATGGCCTTATTCAAAATTAATTCTCGCAGCTTCTAAGCGTTCAATTTTTAAAACGAGAAAAATTTTATTGATAATTATGGAAATAATTTATCGAAAAACAATAACGAACGCGCTTTCAAAATATTGTATATTAAAAAAATAACAATTTTAAATTTTTTTAAATTATTCTTTGGTTTCCGATTTAGAGCATTGAAATTAATTTAAATATGCTTTAATCGTTCTGAAATTAAGAAAAATTCTATTATTTGGGTTTTCTTTGCAGTAACTATGGAAAAAATTAAATTAAGCTATTATGCAATTTTTCTATTCATTCCTCTGGCAGCCATGTTTTGTTAAAAAAATATGACGCATATTACATTTCTCGACCTAGAAGTTAGTTTGACTTACAATTTTTCCTTATTCGACGAATTTCCTGGATGGCAAGACGAAATAACCAAATTTTTCGACTTTGAGGGCAAAAATCCTTATTTAGGTAATTTTGTGTTCAAAGGTTATGATATTTTTTTTCTATAAATAAATTTCAACTTAAAATAAGGCATTTCGCCCTAAATTATGAAATTTCGCCTTAAATATGAAAAAGAGATTTGGCAATTGAAAGAATTGAATTGATTTATTTACATCTTAAAAATAGTAAACCATGTGATTAGCATCATCATTTGGATACAAGATTTATTAAAAAGCTGGTGAATGCAAATGCAGGTGAATACGCGTATATCCCGCAAGGTTGGGAAGCAAATATTCAATAATTCCAGTGATAATGAAGCCAAACAAAAGTAAATGAACTTTAATTTTTGGTTGTAGTATTACCTAATTTCAAAATTTAGGGATTTCGCCAAACGTAGCCATTTAGTCCAATTTACCATGAGGTTAACTTTTTTGGGAATTTGGACTTTGACGGCGAACACAATCGAATAGGGAATTATTTAGGGAATATTTATAGTAACTTGCCTTGAACTTGGGAATAGATCTAACTACAAAGTCCATACATTTCCCTAAAGTTGACCTCATAGTTAAGTAAAATTTAGGTAAAAAGTAAGGAAATCTGCCTCAAATTTAGGAAATTTTCCTTATTTCTCCTAATTCCTACGAGGTAAATTAAAAAGGAATTATTACGTAATCTTTCTCTAATAATTAACTACACAGTCAAGATTACTTTGAGGACCTAGTTTAAGGAATTATTAAGTAAAATTTCCTTCCTAATTAACCTTCAAGGAGAGTGACCTTTGAGGTTAAGTTCTTAAGTCTAATTTACGTACTTTAACCAAAATAGGTCGATTGGCCCTCAAAGATAGGAAATTCAACCTCCAATGTTACTTGGGTATAGTCTCACTGTGTTATTCAGTAAAACTTGAAGACTTACCTCCGCATGACTTTCCATTACTTCAGTCAATTGTTCGGCTAGATAACACGTTTTTCTCTTAATTCGTTAATGCATAAATACTGGGGGATGTGTCTTTATGCAAGCTGTTGACAGTAGTTCGAAGGAACATATACTTGGACTCAGAGAGAATTAAATCTAAGTATAAAGCTAAATATTGCTCTACATATAAAACCTTATTTATTTCCTCCTCTCTCTCTCTCTCTCTCTCACACACTCTCCCTCTCTCACTTTCTCTCTCTCTCTGTGGTGGCAGTCTTTGGTGATGTCGACAATTCCCTCACAAAGTTACAGCAGTGGTCTGTAATCCAGCCCGCAACGACAAGAAGGTGGTAGAGACATTTAAGAAGTCGTAAACCTTTTTGTGTTGCCAATTTAGCCACTTTTTAAAGCATTTGGCAACATTTTATTTACTTTTTGCTATTAGCCACTTTTTTAGCTACTTTTTCTTTCCAAAGCTATTTTTTCATTACAGGCATATTTAAAAACTTTTCCAACTTTCTACCCAGGGCTTACAGTTTTTGAAAAAATTCAAATAATATACGAGTATATACGGGTATACATTCAAATATTTGTATGCTATGGATGGATGGGATTAGATGGTACCATTGTTGTTAAATATATATATGTACGTCGGGAAAATAGCGAAAATGTAAGTATCAAACTAGAATGAAGCCGAAATCATGCTTTATTTGATTTCTGTTTTAAGGAAAAAATTCCATGTTTAAGTTAAGTTGAAATAAATAAAGGATCATAAAAGTGGAAAAGAGCCACCTAAGACTTTAAAAGTATGTGATACTCGTTGGCTGTCAATTGAACTTCCCAGTGGGAATTGGAAGCATCAAAGGATGCAAGCGGAAGCTCTACTCAGAAGGCATAGATGCATGGCTTTTCGCTGGACACTTCATTTATTTTTTAACATTACATGTCATTAGGAGGAATCAATGGAAGAGCTTTTCTACCGCTTCCCCCAAAGCTTCCAGAAAACAATTAGGAATTCCTGACTTTAAATGGACATGGAATATGTTTGGAATCAGAACTGTAGCTTTTCTGCCAAAACTTCCACAAGTGCAATTAGGCATGTCTGACTTTCAATAGACATGGAATATATAAGCTTATTGAATCGGGTTTTAAATTGTTTAAAAATAAATCACTCTGGAACTAAGCTCATTCATTATCATGAAATTTCGTGCACAGCAAACACATGGAAGCAATTAAGAAAAAGTACTTTGCTTCCACAAGGCTTCCATTGGAAGACCTGCCAATTTTTCC
Source organism: Dioctria linearis (assembly GCA_963930735.1). Lineage (NCBI taxonomy): Eukaryota > Metazoa > Arthropoda > Insecta > Diptera > Asilidae > Dioctria > Dioctria linearis. The sequence goes on along the minus strand of OZ005741.1, from coordinate 203,988,255 downwards.
CGCTGGGATGCCGTATCTCGCATACTAGAGCAGTGGGATGAATTATCGTAACATTTTCAATTGAGTCGTGAGAAAGAGAATTGTTATAAAGCCGATATTTTATACTCAATGTACAAAGATCCAACAAATCAATAACTTTACTTAATTTAATTAAAAACTGTTGTTTCTGAAGTACAGGTAGCTGTGAAATTATTCGAAGGGGATTCCATTGATCCATCAAAGCTTTTAACTTGCATTACGTTTTTAATTAAGTCGCTTTGTAGAAAAATCCTTATTTCAACAATGTTACATCAGATTGCCTTATTTTCCTCAGATTTTAAATATCATATAGATCTGTCACCGTACGTGGGTTATAGTTTTGAGTCTGCTATTCGAAAAACTAGTATAACAGCTGAGGTAGAAAACATTGTACGCACCCGATGCAAAGATTTACATTAAAATTAATAGAAGAGATCAACAAAAGCTACTTATTGAAGTATTGAAAATAATTGCAGTATTCTACAGCCCTAAAAGTTGTTAAAGGTAAAGAAATAATAGAATTGGCGGAAATTATGGGAACCGACAAAGTAATTATTGACAAGATTTTAAACTCAATGGAATAACACAAGTGGGAAATAATAAAGGCCAATAATACAAGACCTCTTTTGGACCGAGGTATCTAAATATAAAGATGCTGAAGACAAGTGACAAGGCACTATGTGGCCGCTCAAAGTATTTTCTTAAAACGAGGCTATGTACATAAATAATTTTAACTCAGGATTATAGTTTTACCTGTGTTTTTTCGTATATTAATTTGGGTCAATGTGAGCAATAATTAACACACATTTTTGATAGGGCTATGCCTTAAGTTAGTTTTGACGAATTGAAAATCCCGAATCACTCTGGATAGAGAAAATTGAAAAAAAAAGTGAAGAAAATAATATCAAATCGTAATGTGTAACATATTTCCTACAAAAAAATAAAGAAATGAATTGAAACATTTTAAGACATCTCAAATTAGTTTTAGCAGTTGCAACACCTAAATGAATTTTTTCCGTTAGTATCAGGATTGACATAAGCTTTCTGCAACTCTCTCAGCTTGGGATCATTCGTTTGATTTTTTCACAGAGGTTTTCAATTATGTATATATCTTTCATCGTTGCATTTCATGTTCCTAACTCAAGGCCTTCCCAATCTTATTATTCCATGCTGGATCCACTCTAAAAACTCAACTACAAAATATAATCAGATGAATCGAAATGAAGTGAAATATCATTGGATGGATAGAGTGAAAATATTTTCAGATCCCTACAGGATCTCTTTAATTTAGGCCACTGCAGGGCCTATTGTTCAACGTTAAGCTTTACGAGACACTGATAAAAATCCCAACCGGACGATCTAACGAATTTAAGGATTGGCTGCCAAAGCGGGGTAAAGCTTCGTGCAGTTTATTTAGGAGTTGTGATCCAAAGAGTCTCTAACGTTTACTGTAGAGAACCGGACAGAGACAGTGAAAGTAGTCACCGTTCCGGTCTCCTCTCTACAAGCAGGGTTGTTAGCAAATTTGATACATATATATAACTAACTTATTGATTACCTTTATATGGGATCACTTTACTATAGTTTCCTCTTTTTGGTTTAAATACTTTATTCCGCTTAAACTTCAAATACTAAGTTCTGTACGAAATCCACCATATGTAATTCAAATCTCAAGTGCTAGTCGACCTGAGTGCGCTAAGGAGGCACATTGTCTGAACCATGTCCAGTATTTTGCGATTATTGATGAAATCTAGTGCTTTCAACCACAACACAGAGCTATAAGTTGGGATGTCTCGGACAATATTGACCATGAAATATTCGATTACTAAAAGACCAAACTCACTTTAAGTAATTATAAGTGACCTTGACTTTTCTCTGTCATTTATACGGTACAAAAGTTCAATTTAGCTAACTTCAGGGAATTTTGGCAACCCAGTCTGTTCTTCGTCATTTGAAACCTATTTGAATATTGCTAACTTTAGTCAAGGGCTGATCCAGACATTTGCTCTAGGGAACTTTGCCATTGGGTGCTAGATAATCTGATATGGAAAAGCTAGCACAGTGTGTCTCGACTTATAGTCCCATAACTTTCTTCACTCCCTCCGTTTTTCTGATCCTTACTCAAGAAACTCACGCTTCTTTTGGTTGCTAGCTTTTGAGCCAATATTTTGTAGAACTGGAAATAATCAGACACATGGTAATGGATATAGCGATTTGCCCACCCTGAAATTCTCTCGCGTCCCTGTTGCACTTTTACGAGATATGTTTTTTTTTGTAGGCAGGGGTACGAGAGATCCTAAGCATGTAAGATAGGGCTGGCCATTGTACTAACCTGCTACAAACCCTCTCACCAAATTCTTCCTGTTCTCATAATGTAGTGCATCAGGTCTTGGTGAGGTAAGTTTTTCAGCTCATCCACAGATAGGAATGCAAGCCCAAATGTAGCCAGCCTACCCCAGACAAAGGCCGGACATGCACACAGAAAGTGTTCGGTTGTCTCTGGCTCTCCTTCCAAGCAGAATAGACATTCAGGAATGTCAACAAATCCCATCCTTGTTAAATGGGCGTGAAGCAAACTGTAACCGGTCATGATGCTAACACAGTTCTGCATTGTTTGCTTCCGAGCCCTAAGAGAAAGTTAGAGAAATTCCTATTAGGCCCATCAAGAAAAAGTTTTGTACACATGCAAGTGCTCAGCTTCGCCCATCTCTGCTAATGGCTCATAGGAAGATCCGCCCAAATCGGAGTTCTGGTACCATCGCATCAAGTGGCAATGTGAAGAACCAGTCCACCCACTATTCCCATAAGCGCAATCTACACACAGCCCTTTTGGCATTTGCCTGCATGACAAGATCCAGGGTTGGCAGATTAAATAAGACCTCAAGGGCAGCAGTAGCCGTAAGTCGCATGGAACCTGTAATTCCCAGGTAAGCAAGCCTTCGAAATCCCCACTTGTGTCCTCGGCCACCACACAGAAGAGGTACATGTGAGTATGGGTCTTACAATCGGGGTGTATAGCCAGTGCACAACACTCGGTTCTATGCCCCATGTGCAGCCAAATGTTCTCTTGCATTGAGCGAAGACCTTCATAGACGCAACAACTTTTTATTGTCCTTGGTCACCGTAGACCGTATTTTGAATAAAATAGCACTTCCGATGTGCACGCAATGCAAATAGATTATCGCGGGTTCGGTTGTACTTTTATTTATTTATTTGATACCCATTTGGTTTCGTTCTGGGATGCCGCAATTTTGCTTGGAATTATTATTTGGGGGGATTTTTATCGTCAGTTTTAAAATTAATGAAATTATGCTTCAGGTTCATCTCAAAAACGGTTGCATGTAGGTAGGTGCATGCGTACGATCAAATGAAAGGTAACGTTTTGAGGCTTCCAAATCTTTCAAGAAAATGTAACGCTTACCAGGCATTTTGCCGAGAAAATTGTTAAAATTTAAAATAATTAGATTTTTTTTAAATTTGTTTTTACTTTAACGTCCTATAACTACTGTGAAGAGGATGGAATGATATTTCAACATTCGTTGGAATACTTATCTTAGAAGGTTTACTATTTTCTGAGGTAAAAATCACCCCATAGGTTGTAGAGCAATAAATTTTCGGGGTATTTTGTGAAAAACTACCAAATTTTTTTTAATTACCCTGAAACTTTGAAACTTTTGGTAAAAGAAATTTAGGGCTTACATTGAAAAGAAGAAACCTTCTGACATTTCTCAAATTAACAAATCAGACATGATTTAAGCTTTCGTATATTTTTCTGTCTCTGTTGTAAATTTTTTTCACGAAACAGAAAGATATATTCTTAAAATATAGCAACTTGCCTAGAAAATAATTTTCCACCGGAATTTTGGCGACTGTTTGTGCAACATTGCAACACACAATTCATAACCTTAAATTAAAGCTTAACAGATTTAATTTCACAAATTACTGATCTCAATAACACTATACACTACAAGCTTCTGAAATAATACAATTTAATATTTCCAATATTTATTAAAATGATTAAATATCACAAAGTTTCACTGAACTCCCGGATCTTTGAAATATTTACTTTTATAAACGTCAAAATGTAACTAATTTAGCCAGGTCTGAGCATCAAGGTGTGGCTTACTCACATATACTGTATTCGCACCGTTCCCCGCTTTCTTATTAGTTATTTATTCAATGATCCTAAACCCTCGAGAAATACTGCCCCTGCCATGAAACAGAAATCAATATGTGTGCGTGCTAGTCCAATTCTCTAAAAATGTTTATATTGATTTTTATGGAAAAGTGACTAGACATTGATTTTATATGTGCCATAAAGCCTGAACTACTATCCACAGAGGAAAATAGTCTTCCAGTAATTTTAAGTTTGGCTTCTTACCTTCCCAATGTCTTAACTTACTATATACCTTACTTAACAAAATAATAGAATAGTTTTGATTAAGAAAAATCCTTTCCATTTTACGCTAAATAACTCTTAGCTGAGTAATAGTTGCAATAGTTTATGTGCGGCCTTAGTCCTAATCTGCAGGCAGGTTGATTCAAATTCATCGGACCACGCCACATTCCCATATGCAATTATTACTCAGTTGAGAGTTTTTGTTTGGGGAATCGTAGTCATTTGGTAATGATCAATTTTTTAAAGAATTTTATTAGGAAAGGTATAAATGTTTGATTACGGTTGGGAAGATAAGAAAGTAAGCTTAAGATTACCAGAAAAGCATTTTTCTGTATGAATAGTAGTTTAGGGCGGAGGAGCTATTCGAAACAACCTTTTATCAGTTTATCATAAGAACACTGCAAATATTTTAGAATGGTCTGACTAAGTTGGGACTCTCATGTGGTCGTGAGGTAGTCTGTTTCATGGCTTATCTTAAGAGGGCTTTGAATTAGCGCAATCATGGAAATGCAGCATACCTCTGTACGTGTATAAAAACGAAATAGGCTAAAAATAACAGGTTCCTTCCCCTCCAGCTATAACTTTCTATGATAAAACTTACTTGCTATCACAGAATTTCTAGACACGCTTGGTAAAATGTAAAAAAGAAAGACACTTGTTTCTACATCGTAGAAAATCTTACAAAAACTCCTTCCCACAGTTGTTTATATTTATAAAAGTTCAATATAATTTTATAAAGATTTTGGATACGAGTTTATTTGCTTGGGTATTGTTTGAATTAAGAAACGAAAGATTTTACATAAAGACGTCTAATAGTTTTTTTCTAATTATCTCTTCTCTTTTTAGGTCAAAATATGGTTTCAAAACAGAAGAACAAAATGGAAAAAGCAGGACAATATTTCCAATTCGGAAGCCGCCGAGCACAAAGCACCAAATTCAAACAACAAAGTCAACGAAAACAAAACAAATTCAAATTTACCAGAAACATTTCCAACTGTCGCAAAAAAATCAGGACCTTCCAATCAGAAACAGTGTCGATCGCTATCTACTGAAATAAGTGCAAAAATGTCCGCCAAACACACGGCTAAAATGAAAGGTAAATTATCAGCTCATGAAAAGGACGGCATACTTAAAACGTCAGAAATACCTGCACGGAATATTTCAATGAATTCACAGTTTGAAGATGATTCTATTAGTATGCCTCGGAAGCTCGTAGCAGATTTAGACTGCAAGGCTAAACTAACAGGAACAAAAATCTCTTCAAATTCAAACAAAAGTAACCTGATGTCATCGCCTGACTACTGTCCTGTTCCTGTAGAACGAATGTCATAATTATAAACAAATGCATTATAATTTCTGCGGCGTCATGTATAACCCAGTGCCAAGGCTTCGAGTCACTCAAACACCTGTGTAAGACCTCTTCATTATTGAAAAAAAATCGGATCTCAATTTATTACAGTAAAATTTAGTTGTAAATATATTTTTAATGCTATAGTTAAAAGCATTTTGGTCGAAGATAATTTATGTACATTTGAAAAAAAAAAACTCTATTTTTACAGTGCGCGCGCAATTTAATTTAAGACATCTTACATTGTTGCCATAATTATTATGATAACTCTATTTAGTATACATAGTCGCTCCTTTCTTAATAGTTTCGAAATAATTTTTAACGCTTCTAATCTGTTGCTCTTGTGATACATTTAACATGTCTAAGTTAAACAAAAATTAAAGTCATTTCTGCTAGATGTAGGTGCGACTAAGATATATATTATAAGTTAGAGCACCGTATTTCGTAATCTTAAGTGCTGATGACAAAATGATTTCAATCTTGAATTGTATGAAATCTGAGAATTACAAAACGTTTATAATATCGTTGCGTTATTTAATTTAAAAACTGTGGAAACCTAATGCAAGATATTGCCGCAATATTGGGCTTTCGTACCGATGGAATTGGAAATCATATGCAGATAAGTAAGAAACTACACAAAACGAGGGGGAAGAAAAGGTTAAGTTCACTGAGAAATGAATAAGAAGGAAAAGAAAGATGAACCTGATTAAACACATTTTCCTTCTCCATTGTGTAGTATTACACCATTTATTCAGACGATAATTCCATATTTTTTTAACTGACATTCCTTTGTTCCCGACCAAACCTAAGAACCAAGTCTGTGAGTCGCCCCTTTGGCCCGTCAATGAAACGTGTGGTGGATCCCGGAGTTAGCAGATATAGAAAAACCTAAAAATCGACGTTAGACATTTGTGTGGAGCCAAAAAACCCCATGACTTTGTCAATCCATCAGGGAGCGGTACGTTATGACGAAAAATAAAAAAAGTTAAATTTTAGAGAATATGACAAGCTAGCTCTTTTTCCGAAATTGAAAATGTCGAAAGTTGAACTCAAAAGTTTTAAAAAGCTGAAAATTTCGAAAATGAAATATCAGACTTTCAGAACCAGCTTAACATACGTTCGCTGTAGTGACACGATTCGATCAACAATACATGTCACTTAGTCGGTATTAGTTAGTATTAGTATGTTAAAGTAAGCATAACCCAGCAGGGAATGGATGCAACACCGCATCGAAGCCGTATTGCACCTTTGCTTGCCGCATTATCGACCTATTTCTGCACTGAAACTTCGATGAATTTTACACACGATGTCCCAGGGAGGGTGTGATGCCTTTGTGCAGGAATAAATGTCGATGAAAGCGTCCATGAATAATCTTCGATGAAAACTTGAAAGAATAATGATCGATGAGAACGTCAACGAATAATTGCCCAGCTAGGATTTATGAGGACAGGAATGTGTGCCGATCACTTACTTCATTCCTATCCAAATCGCCGACTACTTAGTATTTATATGCCGAGGAGCATCGCAGCAATGTGCCCATGATGTGCCTGTCGCTATAGTGGAGAACCCTTTTCCAGTAGTTGCGTACTAATTGGGAAAGTGGCGGTTACATGTCCCGAACGTGGCAATTATGTATACTTGATAGTGGCAAACTCATGGCATGCGATGTACCGAGTCCATAAAGTTCGGAACTGAATTCCTATAAGGAGCAATGTTTGTTCTTTTTCTGTGTTGGTAATCTTTAAAGTTTTTATATGTATTAACTTTGACAGTTTTAGATTATGAGTGTATGTGAACCAAATTGAACTTGTGTTAATAGAAATAAATTTTAGATAGGTAGAATGAAATTAATGTAAGATTCATTTTTCATCGTTATATTTCTGACTGTCTCTGTTGGAAAATTAACTTCGCAGAAAATTTTATTTGTGAAATGTCGTACAATACTTCGAAAAATTAGAACGCGCTTTTGAAACAAGCCCAATTTAAATTAAAGAAAATAAAAATTTTCTAACAATTCATTTTTATCAGAGCTTATGCACACTTAAAATTATTTCCAAGGGAATCTTCATCTGAAATATGACAAAATAATACAGTTTAATTTGATTTCCATGCAAGTATTAATCTGATATAAAGTTTTTGTTTTTAGGTTATATCCAATGTTCATCCATAATTATTTCATTAAGCGGCCATTTTCCCAAAATACTTAGATTAGATTAGATTTGTGAAGGGGTGTATAGGCGTTAGCTCCGCAATCACTGCGACCTGAAAGATCTATTGTGAGTCCCCGTTGAATTTACTCCATTTCTAGGTTCAGACTGTTAATAAAGTCTAGAAGCATTCTGGGATTGAGGGTCCACACGTAACTTGGTGGAGGAAAAGCATGTTCAAGGTGGAGTAATCTCCGCCTGGCCAATGCTTCGCAGTTACAGAGCAAGTGATCCGAGGTTTCGTGAGCATCTTGACAGAAGCGGCAGGATGAAGTTTCAGCCAAACCCAGGTTGTTTAGGTGGTACCTCAAGAAGCAATGACCTGAGAAGAGCTCAGTAACCATTTTGAGCTCTGTGCTTCTAAGGAGTAGGAGTTTTTTTTCCAAAGTACTTAGCCAAAGTGGCAATATCATACATATATCTCGTTAGAAATCCACGATGAAGTCAGTATGAAGCGGCAACAATTTGGCGACTTCAAAGTTCCAGCCACCTTAATAAAAGGCAATTCCTCTAATGCCGCCAGTGTTTAGTCAATTTCAATGTTCCTGTGTACATAAACATATGAAGCGAACGCAATACAATGCGATAGGGCCGTCGTACACGTAGCTGTTATGCAGCACGCCCAAATTTGCGAATTTGCGCCCAGATTTGTCATCACAATAATTTTAATGCGCTGTAGCTCCTTATATAAATACCGAGATTAATTATGTGCGTGTTGAAACAAGTTAGAGTTTTTGATATAAACAATAACTGTATCACAAATTTACAACACGTAATGAGAATTAAATTATTATATTATTATCTCAAATCACAGGTACAGAACTGAACAGTCGTCCGATCAGTAATTTCACAATTTCAAAAAGGCCAAATCAATTTCTTTTCAGTAATATTGTTGTGCTGCTCGTGCTGCAGTTCGAAACTTGCCATTTCGGAATTCCCTCCCCCCGCACTTCTACAAATGCTACCACAAATTTACGGATATAATGAAGTGGCATAGTTTGTCCCAGCCACGAAACGGAAGCATACGCAAACAACATGTATGTGACAGGGATTTATATGTGGATGATATTAGGGGCAATATCACTGGCAGCCGTATAGTCGAAGAGGCTGAACACTTATGTAGAAGCTCCAACTATTTAAATGCTAGCTGGGTGTTGAAAGCGTCAATAATTAATCATCGAAGAAAGCATCAATGAATATAATTAATTAATTAATTTTTGCAGATCCAGGGGTAACTTGAATCGAGTAAAGTAGAAACTAAACTATAGGCTAATTTCATGTTAAAATATATCTAATAAGATGGTTTTTATGTCATCCGCCTATTAGAAGTCGACATTATTCGATTCAAGTTATATAGCAGCACCACACCAGGAAGGAATGGATTTTGGATAGAAGACGATTTTTAATCGTGTTATTGCAATTCCAGGAAAATATTTGGAAATTTGGAAAATAAAAAAATATCTTTCAAACTATTAAACGTATATTTCACATGATCTGAAGATAATTTACAAAAAAGATTAATGAGATATAAAGCAACAAATTTTTTATCTAATAGGATATTTAATGTAGTACGAACCAGTAACCGAATATTCCTATTACTAAAGAAAATCACTTTTTTATCATACGGACTTTCTAATTTTCATTCGTACTCAAGCCAACTTGAACTAAACACCTGAAATTTTCACCTGCACCGACTTTTACGCAGGTGACTCATCAAAGAAATATTTTTTTTTATATTATTAAGCCAAGCTCAGGGGATACCCTATGATGCAAAGCACAGCATGGCAGGAAGGAGATAGGGAAAGGTTTAGGGGATATGAGGAGAGTGGCGGAGGTGCCGATGTATGTCGCCCTTAAACTTCCACAGATTGTATGCCGGACGAAAAACAGAAGATGGTAAGCTGTTCCACATTCGCACTGTTCGGGATAAAAAAGCATCACGGAATTTTACTGTACGGCCGAAAGAAATTTGAAGGGTTAGAGGATGTGCGCGGTTTGCAGCGCGAGTATTGCGTGCGGGAATCATTCTACAAGGGATTAGACTAGATATTTCATCAGAACATTGACCATGCATATAGCGATAAAGGAGCGAAAGGCATCCAACATTGCGGCGGTGCCTGAGTGAGTCGATATGACAAGTTATTGCCAAATCGCCAATGAGCTTGAAGGCTCTCTTTTGGACAATATCCAATGAAGCTAAGGCTGTGCGACCAGCCCCGGCCCATATATGGGAGTTGTATTCCATTCTAGGTCTAATGTAGGACTTGTAGAGGAGCGCTAGATTTGACGGGCTGAAATATTTCTTACACCTTTTCAGAAATCCAAGACATTTCGATGCTTCTTTGGCAACAGAGAAGATGTGATCTGTCCAGTTTAACTTACTGGACATATTAATGCCAAGAATGCTTAGTGACGGTGAATCAGAAATTAATGCTCCATCAAAAGAAACGGGTGTGGTTAAGTTATGATCTTGTTTTAATGAGATGAGACAGCTTTGAGTCTTAGATGCATTGAATTCGACGCGATTCGCTTTGCCCCAAGCGAGGATACTATTAAGATCGTTATTCAATGATCTAGTCATGCAATCTCATTTAGCACATGCGGCATTCCCCCTGGATTCCGCAAGAGTGTCAAAGGAGTAAGCGAAATCAAGAGTACTGTCATCTGCGAAACTATGGATGGGATTGAAAGTAAGGGAAAGCAGATCATTAATGAAAATTAAAAAGAGAGTTGGAGAGATAACAGAGCCTTGAGGCCCACCGGCATTTATGGGATGCGGTTCAGATGTAACGCCATCTAATACAACACGTATTTGGCAACTAGATAGGAAACTTTCAATCCATAATAGAAGAGGAGCGGAGAGACCAAGTGCTTTAAGTTTGGCTAAAAGGGCTGGAAGCCAGACTCTATCAAAGGCTTTTGAAATATCTAGGGCAACGATTTTATACCAAAATTGTGAAGACTACGGTTCCAACGTTCCGTGAGAAAGGTCAGCAGGTCTCCAGATGAGCGTCCAGCTCGGAAGCCATATTGGCGATCGTTGATGAGATGATTGGTCTCTAGATACTTCGTTAATTTTGAGTTAATGATAGATTCAAAAACTTTTGAAAGAATCAAAGTGATCGCAATTGGTCGATAATTTGAGGGATCGCTACCCTCTCCTTTCTTGGGAATAGGCAGAACGTGAGCTAGCTTCCAAGCAGTTGGAAATTTTCCTGTCGAATAAGACATGTAGAATAGTTTGCGCTGAGGTTTAGCCAAGGATGACGCACAGCTTTTAATTAACAGGGGCGAAAACCATCAGGACCTGCGGCTTTGGAGACGTTGATCCCCTTAAGGACCCTGAACACATCCCTCGTACGAATGTGTATTCGCTCTTGTACACATTCACACGGGCGATGCAAAACAGGTGTTTGTGAAGTGGGTGGAAGACAAGAATTTGAAGCGAATCTAGCAGCTAAAATATTAGCTTTATCCAGGGAGTCAACAATCACTTCACCATTATTAATTAGTGAAGGTATAGAGGGACTGGTGAAGTTGTTCCTGATAGTTTTGACCAGGGACCAGAAGCCTTTGCTACCTTTGCGGCTTGCCAAGATTCTTTGTCTAATATTCTGGTCAAAAAGAAATTTTTCTCTCTGGATAATGGACTTGCAGGTGTTCCGTGCAGTCTTGTAGACTTGTTTCATTTCCGGACATGGATGCAATTGATAGGTGCGAAAAGCAGACTCTTTCGCTTTTATAGCTTGGTTGCACTTATCGTTAAACCAGGAGCGATCATGCTGTTGTTGAGATCTGCTGTAAGAATACGGAATGTATTCACGCATGCCAAGATTTAGTATGTTACTAAATTCTAATGTGCATTCATCAACATCCTTCGAAGCAAAACAGACCGACCAATCAATTTCTCTAAGATACTTATTGAGACTTTCCCAATCAGCATTCTTATAGTGCCAACGAAGCCTACTTGTAGGTAGAGCAGTTGGGCGGCACAGGTTTGAGGTGGTAAATTTAGCCGTGATTAAGCAATGGTCTGAATTTCCGAGCGGGGAACCGACTGAGATGGAATATTTGTCCGGATGAGATGTTAGAAACAAGTCGAGTAAATTAGCTTTATCTCCAGCTGTATCGGGAATTCGCGTTGGTGCATCCACTAGCTGTTGTAAATTAAATGATTCACAGAAGAGTTCAACGAAACGACCCGCAGGACTTGTGGTAGAAGAATGTCTGAGCCACGGTATATTATGAACAAGGAACAGAGGACAGACAGAAGGAAACAGAAGTATATGATGTGCTTGTGAAGTTTGAACCTAATCCAGATATAGTTAAACTCTGGATTGGCAGAAGGAAAATCTTGAAGAATGGTAAAGGCCACACCAATCCGAATATATACTGCGATCCCTCTATGCTGAGAAAAAAGAGGCACGAAGCTGTAACCAGGGACGTGATACTGATTAATATCAGCATCAGAAACGACCTTGGATTCACTTAGCGCAAGAATTGCCGGATTTTTTGAGTTAAGGTGGCAGTACACCGAAAACCGATTTGCTCTTAATCCGCGAATGTTGCAGAAATCTAAAATGAAATTCTGCATGCTGAAGGCAAAAACCAAAAGCAAAAAAAAAGCGACACACAACAACACAAAAATTTTGGGCGCCACCAGCAGCAGTCAACGACACAGTGAGGTAAACAAAAACAACAATAGTGTTACGCCTATTTGCTGTTTTGAATAACTCAGACTTTGCAGTTAAATGATCGCAGCTGGGAGCACCCGTAGTGCTGATCAGTGACAAGTGCTAATGCATTGCACTGATCACAGATGAAGAGAAGGAAAGGAAACGTTACCGTGCTGCTGGCTTATAGCATGTTGATAGGGCATAGAAGAGCCCTTCACTTGGCGGATAAAATTTATTTTGGTTATTTATTAATTTAACGGTCGCGTCGGAATTTAAATAATTATAGTAATTGATTATATTGAAAATTTTTAGCACAACACTATCACTTGTCTTAAATTAATTGATTGGATATGTTTATATTGATTTATTTGATCTACAACACGAGGCAACGTCCGATGTGATTGATCAACTACAAAAGAGTAAAAACATCGTGTACATACAGGCACCCCGGTCCCAACATGATTTGAACTTCAAAGTCGAGCTTCGCTCCTTTTCTGCAGGAAATATACACATATTTTTCAGTGATGCTGATTTCCTCGAAAAATTTCTGTATACCTACTATCATTCACCATCATTTTCCAGCTGCGGAGCCAAACACCGGATAAAATACATACAATACGACATAGAAACAGAAAACTAAGTATTATATAGAAAAATTTTGAAACTTGCTTAGAAACGCCAATGACGAAATGCTCAGTCTTAATATTAACAGCAATCCACATGCGATTAATAAGTTCATACATGCTAAGTTTAGACCTTGAGGAGTTAGCATGACACAAGAGTTAGCCTTGCGCCTACTATCACGGAAAGAGATTGTGTTAAGTAACAGCGAAGAATCAACAATCGCGTTTAAGAGTTGATGCACAAAAGTTACATCAGCAACCAGACCACGTTTTTCGAGCGAGTGCACATTTAAAAGCGTGAAACGATCCTCATAGGGTGGAAGAATCATTGAATTAATCCAGGGTAGAGGCCTAAGATCAAAGGGTAGGAAGTTCGGCTGAACAGACTCAATGCGGTCGATATGTTTACCGTAGAAAGGAAACCAGACCTGGATAGTGTATTCAAAAAGTTGTCTCACAAAGCAAGAATACAAATGCAATGTTATGGTGGGATTCGAGAACTCTTGTGCCCAACGTTTTATAAAGCGCAAGATAGAACTACTTTCTGATACCATGTAGTTTATATTATATTAAATTATTGCTTTTACATCAATCGTAAAGTTGTGAAAGTCACCATGTACCTGTTCACAATCCTTAAAAGATTTAATCTAAGCGAAAAATGGTAAAGTCGTCTCAGCATAAATCAGGAATATGCAGTGCCTCACAACAGAGACAATGTGTCAATAGATAGCTAGAATAAAAAATAACGGGCCCAAGAGACCTCTTTGAGGTACGACGGATGAAGCTTTCAAGACTCCAAAGATGGAATGGCGGAAATAGATTTGCTGCATTCTGATATCTACGTAAGACTCCGTCCATTTTAGAAATGTTGGAGGAAACCCATACCTTTCTATTTTAAAGAGTATCATGGAACGAGATAACTTGTCAAAGGCTTCATTAAAGTCTTTATAAATAACTTATGTCTGGTAGCCTTTTGCAAACACGCCAATAGTATCCGAGCTAAATTTCAACAAGTTAATGGTTGTGGATCTGCCCGACATAAGAGAACCAATACTTGCAGGAAAATGTTAGCTGAGAGTAAATGATAAACTTGGGCATGAAAGATAATTTTGCAATAGCCCTATAGTTAGAAATTTCACTTCTACCTCCTTTTTTGTGTGTGGATAGGCATGATAAAACATTTTTCTATAGCTGCGGGAAAGAACCAATTTAAGCAATTTTTGGAAGATAATTCTCAGTGGGGCTGCCAGGAAAAAGCAGCATGACTTAAACAAGGCTGGAAGGCTCTCATCAGGACCCGTTGTGATGTCATTTGGAAGCCCATTAATATGATCAAGTATATCCTGTTGAGCAATTTTAGGGATTGTGGATGAAACGTTTTGTGAATCGTTCATTTGACTGAAGATGTTATCCAATTTGAGGTTGGAAATTTGACGAGGAAAATTCATTGTCAAAAAATGAAGATAGCATATTGCAAATTTCAGACGAATCACTAGCAGAATCCTTGTACGTCATGACATTGGAATAGTTGTCAGTTTTTTTCTTCATATTAATAAACTTAAAAAAGATGCGTAAACAATTTCACACGCATGCTTTGAATATACTCATCATAAGGCGAAGAGGAACTCATTATAGGTTGTGAAAAAGTTGTTATGACTTATAATGTTTTTACCCGTCATATAAGCTTTCAACAATTTATTTATTTCATTTTTTGAAACCAATAGGGGTAAGTCTACTGGAAAGCTCCGAAAAGTTAGCTTTTCTAAGATTGGAGAAGTTTGTTTCGTCACAATTTTTAAAATTTTCAATTTCATAGCAATATGTAATTAGTTCCCGGATGTGGTATTTATAATTTTATAATAATACCAGGTCTAACTGCCTACCGCCGTCCATAACTGATTTGGCTGAGACCAAGGGATGAAATATTGGCCAAGAAGAGCGATTCCCTTGTTGTCAAGTTATTAAGAGTAAGAGAGTCATCGTCATCTTCAGCTTACCATGCATAAAATTCTGACCTTTGTCATCAACAATATTTATGGAATCTGACTGAATATAGCATCAAAGTATGCATAATTCATATTTTAAGAGAGATAGCTTAAGAGCTATAAGTTCATTTTCGAAAGTGTTGGAGAAACTGAGAGCCTCAATTTGAGGGCAATTAAAGAGGTTTTTACAAGCGAAGAGTATGCCACTGCCACGACCTACAGGATCATTACCGTCTAACTGTTCTAAGTATTTTGAATTGTCAAGGATTTCAGTATCGCGAAGAACATGATGCAGACAAGTACAAATAATTTAGTAAAAGTGCGAAAGTACCAAAATGTGGGATATAATAACCTGTTGCGCACCTCTGTCTCAGTAGATGTGCGGGACAGGTTAACAGGATAAAATAAAAGACGCAACCGGTTTAGAGTGTTTGCTAATTTTTCGACAAGAAATACTACCTGTTGCGATATTTTTTGACTTCAGATACTTCATCATCATCATCCCATACAACGTTTCTAGAGAGGAACGGGTGACCAATATACCGGACGGTTTTGGTACAGTTCTCAAAGAGAACAGAATAAAATGATATTCAGTAGACCCTCGATTTCACTTACTCTTGCGGACTCCAGAGGGAATGCCACATGTGTTTAACGAGATTGCATTACATCATTAAATAACGATCTTGACAATATCCTCGCTTGGGTCAAAGTGAATCACGTCAAATTCAATGCATCTAAGACCCCAAGCTGTTTCATCTCTTTAAAACAAGATCACCACTTAACCACTCTCATTTCATTTGATGGAGAATTAATTACCGAATCACCGTCACTAAGCATTCTTGGCATTAATATTTCCAGTAAGTTAAACTGCACAGATCACATCTTCTCTGTTGCCAAAGAAGCATCCAAATGTCTTGGATTTCTGAAAAGGTGTAAGAAATATTTCGGCCCATGGAATTCAGCGCTCCTCTATAAGTCATACATCAGACCTAGAATGGAATACAATTAGCTTCATTGGATATTGTCCAAAAGGGGAGCTTTCAAGCTCATTGGCGATTTAGCAATAACTTGTCGAACACCGCCGCAATGTTTGATGCCTTTCGCTTCTTTATCGCTACATGAATGGTCAATACTTTGATGAAATATCTAGTCTGATCCCTTGCAGAATGATTCCTGCACGCAATACTCGCACTGCAAACCTCGCACATTCTTTTACCATTAAAATACTTTCGGCCGTACAGTAAAATTTCGTGAAGCTTTTTTATCCCGAACTCTACGAATGTGGCATAGTCTACCATCTTATGTCTTTCCTCTGGCATATAATCTGCGAAAGTTTAAGAGTGACATACATCAGCACCTCCGCTGCTCTCCTCACATTCCCTGCCATGCTGTGCCATGCATCATACGGTATCTCCTGAGCTTAGTATAATAATATAAAAAATCCCGTTTCTATGATTCATAATTTAATTCATTTAGCTAATTTTGGGAAGAAATACAAAAAATTAGGCGCGAATTCTATCGTCAGTAGGAAAATGAATGAAATTATGCATGATCCTTCATTATCAAAGAACAATGGAGATGAGGAAAAAAATGCATGTGGTATTAGAAAAAATTAGAGACGTGGCAAATATGATAGAGGTGGGAATTTTAGCGAGGTGCAGTTTTTACCGCCCAAAAACGGATTTTTTATACGTGCATCATATACACCCCATCAGTTCCTGTATTTTGCATGTTTTTCTTCCGTTCTTGTTTTTACATCCATGAGTATATTGTTGTGTACATTTTTGTACTAAAAAACCGCCATTTTTTAAACTTAAAAAGAACTGATTCACTTCTTTCGCAGTTATCTCCGAAACGATTTATCGGACTCAAAAACTAATTACATATCTAATTAGTGGATTTAATCCTACATACAAGATTTAACGTACATATCTAAAAATGTTATAGCATCTCTTCTGTACTGGAAGACGCCTAAATTGACCATTTTCGCATAATTTAAAATTTTTAGTGGGTACCTTGACACACTAAAATCCATATTTCTCTGTAAGTATGAATTTCCATAATTTGTTTTTATAAATAGTTATAGCCAGGATATGTGGTGAATCCATAATTTTATTTGAAAATTCCTAGATACCTAGCTACCTTCATAAAACACAACAAAAGCAGAAAAGACTGAATTTTTCCTTTTACTTTTCCACTTGCAGTACACCGAAGAATTAACAAATGGAATAGAGATTTCGGGAATTCTCAAAACAAATTCGCTGAGTTACAGAATTCCAAGTGGAGAATTAACTGTCAAAACAACTCTCCAATTCTCCGGCGCCTGGAGCCAATGTCTCAGAAATAGTCAAAAATATTGCATTTTTACCCCAACTTCAGGTAACCTTACATACTAACTAACCTGGAGATTGCAAGAGGAAGTACAGCTTGCATGCAAACCTCCCTTCCAGTACGTTTTTAAATTTCACAGCAGAAGACAGTTCGGTTGATGTCCTATCATCTTGCATGTAAGTTTTAAAACAAGTAAAAAAGCTAGAATTGATCTAAGACCAATTCTTATGATACCCTAGAAAAGAATGCCCGTATTAAAAAAATCAATCCTGTATAGATCGCTGCAAGATTGATTTTTGAAGTGGTCTTTCGCATATATTTCTAGAACGGTTCGTCGGACAGAAACATGATTATTACCAATTTTATAGGATTTCGTATTCTGAAGAAGTTTTTAGTACAATAAAAATGTTTAGGACTGATCGTTTCACAGTATCCGTAAAAAACCTAAATTTTTCCTGTGGCAACCCCAAGAAGGGGTTGCCCTATTTAGTCTATTTTTGAAATTTTATTTGAAATTACTATAAAAACATCATATACCAAATTTTATCTCTCTATTTCGACGCGTTCTCAGGCAGTGTCCAAATATATAGTGGATAACGAAATTTTTGTATGGCAACCCCACGAAGGAGTTGCCCGATTTGTCTAATTTTCGAACTTAATTTTACTTTTTTTTTTAAACTCTGTGTACAAAATGTCACCTCTCTAAGTAGACGCGTTCTCGAGTTATCGTGCGCACAGACGGACAGACGGACGGACATACAAAAATCAAAATAACTTTTAATATTATGCGTGGGTGTCCAATACATTTTGCTCTACGATCATTATTTCGAGGTGTTACAAACGGAATGACAAACTTGATATACCCTATAGATTTTATCTAGTTTATAAAAATGGTATTGAGATGTAAAGTCTTGCGTATATCGGTAATTATAGTAATAAAGGATGCAGAATAACCGAAGAAACAGAAGAAAAAAGAAGGGGAAGTTGCTGGTAAATGATGTATTATATGTGATCCCAGAAACACCAATTTTACCGTCATAAATTTATTAATTTAAAAAGTTCTGCTCTCTAATATTTTTTTTCGTCATCTTGAAAACTGTATAATGTCAAATTACTATCAGGTCAGCTGCCATAATTTTTCATCTTGTAAGTTCGCTGAATGCTGCCTACATGGCAGTGGACATTACACGTGTAAGAAATATGGCATTACAGCTTGCACGCAAGGACGTGTAGCACTGAGCTCGAAAAATGCAAGTGCTATCATATAATTTCTACATGCTTGTACTAAGGTTGCATTCAGACCGGACGTTTTAATCATCCTTCAGCCTTGATTCGATCAGAACTCCATATAAATTTCTATGCATATCCCTCTTTGCATTCAAACCGGTAAAACAAAACGATTTAATCAGCAGATCTGATAAATCATTAAAGAAGGATTAAAACGTCCTGAGTGAATGCAGCCTAAGTATTTTAGTTATAGGTACTATGCAAGAATTAAATTTGTGCTATCAGGGAACAACTCACCCTGACTAGTTTTCCCCAATTGATGGAACGAAATCTCAATTTTTCTATTGCATAGAATACGTTTGAGAAAAGTAGCTTGAAAATTGGTTTTCAACTGAAATTTCAGTCTTCATGACGTTTCTTCATGAATTTCTGAGATAAGCCAATTAGCATGATTAGCTTATGTAAATTTGCAAGTAAGTATAAAATGTAAAGGGATTCTTTCCCTGTATCAACGTTGTCTATTTGTACACAACACACCACAAATATTCAAAACGTTACATTGTATACATACTGGAAAAGATGTTAAAGGAAGACATAATAGAAGAATATGAATTTGAATTCATTTTGGTTTATTTTGTGGTCGATGAAAATTATAAATCAAAATGAATATGGTAAATATAAAAGTACGACACATTTAAGGTGAAATGTCAAAATATGTGACTAAAATATACGCCTAAACTACGACAAAGAGATCAGAATCGCCGCCCCCCCCCCGGATCCAGATAAGATTAGTGTAATAGATAGTTGGGTAAGACATCCCATTCTTCCGATTCCAGCCTAAAAACATTACTATGGACAGCTTCCATACTAAGGCAAGTCGATGAAGATCAGTTATTCGTTTTAGAAACTAATGAAAGGAAGTAGGAAGTTGTGCCGATAAGCATTCCGTTGAATATGATATGATTACTGATACCTACCGTAAGGAACTACACTACGTCAGTCAGTTTAGTAGTTATAATAAAGGAAGGCCAACAAAACTGTTACTATCGACCATCTACTTTTTAAATCGTTAATGTCCCTCAAACCGCCAACTGGACCATTAGCCAGATGAGCACTTTCTTTGCAACCCTATGACTTCCAAATCCAAAACTCGTCATGAACATCACACATTTTGTGTTATGATCATTGAAAGTAAGCTGGGAGTTTTGCATTACAAGAAAACCAGTTTGAATATGAGGGCTTAAATAATATAATTGAGTAAGTACCTCGAAATTCTGAAGAGGTATATGCTCACCGGAGCAATAGGTGATTTCTCACGGAATACATTTTGTATAAATATTTACCGGATGAGAGCAATGAAGAGGGGCATCTGATAGTGCCAAACAGAATGTCAAAAAATCTCCGAGTTCATCAACATGCGACAACTATCGGTCATTATGGTATTGACCGAATTCACCAACAAATTGCACACAAATTATCAAAATATCAGTTGATCTTCTTGGACAGTTACCAGTCTCATATATATAACGCACTATCAAGTCATAGAGTAATTCTCATCAAAGTGGTCAAATATGGCATACCACAAATATTTATAATGCACACACCTCTCATTCTACACCATTTAAAATAAACAATTAGATCCCACCTTCTTATAAAAACATAGAAAGGTGGAGAAAACAGTCCCATATTAATGTCAAATATTTTTCGTTCCAACGCAATGATACCCTACATAACATATTTTGATTATAACCCTGTCAATAATTGTCTGCATGTCTGCTGTCCTTGCATTTTTCGAAAACTTTAAACTATTTTCGAAAAAACTTCGAATTTCGAAGACTCTGAACTTTTTTCGAAAAGTTTCTTAAATTCAATTCTGCACAATAGTAAATGCAATCCATCTGTTCAGCCCCATTTGAGAATATTGTTTTTCATTTTCAATTCAAATTTTTTATAACGCCATCAGTGATCCATCCGCAATACCTGAAATAATCTTCTGGGCCATCAAATAACGGAGTAATGTTAAATAAGAAAGATGATTAATTCAATAGCTTCATTTTATTCCCTCAAACTACCAGCTCAAAAAGTATATTGGGTCCATTTGCAAAAGAATCTTAAAAAAAATTATATACATAGTAATTCAAATACATATTGCATTACAGTCGAAGTCAAACTGCGAATCATTTGTAGCATTGAAGAATAACCTTGTAATTTTATACTTCCTATTTATCTATAGGTAGGTACTTTTGATTTATATTATTATGCAAATTATCTATTAGGTATTTTCTTGATAGTTTGGCTTTTTAAAAGAGTAACGTTCCTACAAATAAGGCTGAAATATTGTATACACAAAACTTTCGTTTCTTGTACTACAAAGCTTAAAATCATGAAGAATAATTTTACTGTTAATATTCTAATTTCTAATTAATGTTTGTTTGAAGTTACGCTAAATAATGGAACCGATATTATTTACCTAACTATAAAAAATGTCATTAAAAAAAATCTTTGACAGTGTACAACCCGCGTAAAGCTTACGATTATTTAATGCCTGAAATTATGCAATGTTTAGAGCATTGATTATTTATAAATAGATGTGCCCAAAATCATTGACGTCTTAGAAAGGAGATGTCGCTACGTGTCTTTCTTTTGTTATTTCCAGCTTTAAAACTTCTAATAAAGGAATTATTAATGACTGGTAAGGAGTTTTGATTTAGTATTGAAACATTTTTATATTATATGCTGGAAAAATTGTATTTTTACCATTAAATAAAAGTTTGATCACACTTTTGGCAAGTAGTGACATCTCCTTTCTAAGACGTCAATGATTCTGTGCATATCTATATATAAATAATCGATGGTTTAGAGTATATAGCATTCGCAGAGGCAATGAGTTCATAACTCAATAGATGGCTCTATATGTACCGAATCGAAGAAATTCTCAGTTCACACTAGTTCACATTAAATGTGAGGATATAAATTTACTCTTTGGTTCTTGTTCGTGCTGCAGTGCAGCTAGATTCGCGCATCGGGTCACTGTTTATTGGATATTCTTCTCGTTCGTTGTTGCCTTCCCGTACCATAGGCACTGTTTCGTGTTTGTGTGGTGGCTGCACCTATCACTTACTTTGTATAGAATAAGATTGGTGGGCGAAACGGGCAGGCTGCAATGATTAATTTAGCTATGCATAGATGTGGCGAATTTTGGGATCACTGACTTTTTCATAATTATGTACTAAGAAAAACAGAGGAGTAAATGTATGTTTTCTTAGACCAATTATTAAGACCCAATTAAGGGTTTCTTTTCTATTGAAGGATGCATGATAAGCAAATATACATTTATGTAGATAGACCTGGGGATTACACGAGGAAGTAAAGCTTGTATGCAAGCCTCCCTTCCATCGCGTTTTTAAAATTGACAGAACAACGCAGTTTGATTGATATTTTATCAGCTTGTATGGATAATCATTTAGAAAAATGGCATTGAGACAAAGTTTTATGTATGTCGGCGGAAGTCGCTTTTGCAAACTTTGATATTAGAAAGTTTTCTGGAATTTAAGAAACTAATTTTTGTGTATAAAAATTTCATGAGTTACTTGAATTTCTTGTGTCAGAATATTGTTGAATAAATTATCTATATCTATGATGCAAACTATCCCCCATATGCTCGGGCTCGGCTCAATTTCCCGTTTTTATGATGCATAATTTCATTAATTTTGCTAATAACAATAGAAATTGCGCCTAATTTTATGCACTTCCACACAAATTAGATAAATTCATTTCATTATGCATCATAAAAACGGGAATATCTCAAAAACGGTTGCATTTAGGCAGGTACATGCGCTTAGTCAAATTAAAGGTAACATTCCGGGGTTTCTAAATTTTGTAATAAAACTGTATAGTTATCATGCATTTTGGCGGGAAAATCGTTAAAATTTGAAAAAATTAGGATTTTTTTTCCAATTTTTTGACTTTGACGTCCTACTACTTGCGACGGAAGGTGACATGAAGACTGATTGGGCATTCACTGGAAAGCTTAGACGGTTTGCTATCATCTGAGATGAATCCCACCTTAATAGGGTGTATATCAAGAAAGTTACAAGGTGTAAAGTGGAATAAGTACTAAAAATCTTAAACCCCCCTACCGCCGAAACGACGCGTCTTAACCCCCCCCCCCCCCTCCCCCCCCCCCCTTTTGCTTGTCTCCACCTCAGCTATCAAACCCTCGAGTTTGGTGCACCAATTATGAAACACCCTGTATTTCCAGTGTTCAATTATTGGATCGGTTACATTTTAATTTTTTATTATTTTTACGCGAACGCACTCAATATATCTTTTTGTATTTTGGTAACACTATTGGGTGTCAGATTCGACTTTCATTATTTGACATTTGAAGCAGATTTTAACTTTAAGAAGTCTTGTTTTAAAAAATTTCCGATGAAAAAATGGCTCGTCGTACAATGTATTTACTGATAATTTGGGATCGTCCATTGTTTTATGTTATTTTATCCATCGTAGCTTGAATTATATTTTTTATTTTTAAGTTAGAATATATTAAGTTATCTTGATAGGTATTTGTTTTTCCTTTTTTTTTATACTGTTCCATTATTGGAACAGTAGGATTATATACCTACCTATGTATATAGATGACGATGTACTAGCTATACATATACACATAACATCTCCGGATAATAACAATAATAGTGATGAAGAATCTGGAAATATAGCTAATTTGGCAAGGCACCAGCTCTTAGCAGAGGCTGAATTTCGTGCCACGGTATCAACTAAACAACACCGTAAAAAATCATGAACTAACTTTGAGGAAGATTTCTATGGTTAAAATAGTCACTACCGCTTAAAATTTATGTATATACACATAATCAAATTAAATACTTTTTACGTAATCTGCAAACTTCCTACTTTTAATTGCAAAAATAAGTAAAGTAAGTAATTTTTTAGATATTTTATGTGATTTTACATTTAATTAATAAACATTTTTTATCGTACTGTAAATTTGTGTAAAATTACATACAGTACTGTGATTTTACACAAAACTTTTGTGTCATACTGTAAATTTGCGTAAAATTCCATACAGTACTGTAATTTTACATTTATCATACAAAACTTTTGTATCGTACTGGAAATTTGCGTGAAATTCCATACAATACTGTAATTTGCATTGAATTCCTCATAAAAAAGGAAATTTCAATATAACATAAGTAATAATGTTTGCATTTATCTCTATCCTTTCCTTCAGTACTCTGCTCATACGTTTATCAGGATGCGTTGCTATGAATCATTATACGGGAAATTATATCAGCATGCGGTCGCCGGTCAGTGTATAGTTTGATTTTCTGGAGGTGTGATAGATTAATAATCATAAAACATGGAAAGAAATGATACTAGTTTCGATCCTAACAGTTACCTTAAAAACCGTTTTAAAAATCAAAAAATATTTTTAGGTACGCGGTATTTTTATAATTGAATTTCGCTAAAAAAAACTCAATAATTGAAATACTGCATACCTACAAATATTTATTAATTTTTAAAATTATGATTTCTTAGGTAGCTGTTAGCATTGAAACTAGTATTACTTCTTTTACGTGTTGATTGTTAATCTATACTTACATATTAGAGCCATGGTCATAAGAATTGGTATTAGACAAATTCTAGCTTTTTTACTTGTTATGTATGTAATTTATTAATTTTTGTACGAAACATTATATTGGCAATTGAAATAAATTACATAACTATTGGTAAATTTACATATTCTGTACTTTACATACGGAATCGAAGAATTCATAAATAATGTAAAATTACATTAGACTTATGTAACTTAGTTCCAAAGCATGATGTAAATTTACATATCGCATTTTACATCGGAAAATTAAAAATGCGTAAACAATGTAAAAGTACATACACTGCAAAATTGCTTTACATAAGGTTATGCAGTGCGCAGAAAGTTGTGTAAATTTCCGCGACCATTCTTGGCAATTTGTTGCCTATTATACTAGCGGAATTTTCAATAGATATTTTTTACGGTGAAGGACTAGTAGTAGTAGATGACTTTCCGGATTATTCCCTTGTAGATAAACCTGATGAACCAATAGCTAGCCCTAGCACGTCGAATCCTCCTCTCCGCAAGAAAAGGCGTAACATCACAAGGAAGAACAGACCTGTAGATATTCCTGAAAAATAATCTGACTCACCTAGTTCTCTAGAAGATCTCAATAGATCTGTTAAATTTTTTGAACTATTTTTCGATGAAGAAGTTTTTGAACTTCTGCATTCAGAAACTGAAAAAAATGCAATTCAAAAGGGCAATCATAACTTTAGAGTTACCACTTTAGCAATCAGGCGTTTTATCGGTATGATATTGTTGTCAGGATACAATTCTGTAGCAAGATACCGCATGTACTGGGAGCAAAGTGTTGACTGTAATTTACAGGTAGTGGCGTCTGCTATGTGTAGGAATAGGTTTGAACAATTATTGCGATATTTTCACGTTGCTGATAACAATAATCTTGCTCCAAATGATAAATTCGCCAAAGTTCGTCCTCTTTGGAATATTCTCAACAAAAGATGGCTACAATATTATCCCGGTGAGAGAAACTTGAGCATAGACGAATCTATGATTCCATATTTTGGAAAACATAGCGGTAAACAACACATCCATGGAAAGCTAAATAGATTTGGCTATAAAAACTGGTCTATTTGTAATCGTCTCGGCTACTTGATCTATGGAGAGCTCTATCAAGGAACAAGTACCGGAAACACCCATCTAGAACTCGGTCTCGGTGCTTCTGTCGTATTAAATGTCATATCAAAACTGGCATCAGGCAGTTACAGTTTTTACATGGATAATTTTTTTACTTCTTTGCCGCTCTTAGATGAAATAAAGAAATTAGGCCACGACGCAACAGGTTAGATGACATGGTACATCACGTAATCAATCAAAATAAACAAAGCCGCTGTGGATTATGTTACAAAAACACTACAATGAAATGTGGAAATTGCAATGTTGCCTTGCATCAGAGCTGCTCTGTCGAGTTTCATACTAACTAACACCTATTGAGTACTGAGTTTTCGGAACATATAAAAGTAATTTTAAGTTCATTTAATAATAAACGTTTTTGAATAAATCTGTTTATTTTTCCATTATCTCATTATACAAGTAAGTAAATACAGAGGCATTCTTTCCCACTGTTCCATTTATGGAACGGTTCTGAAACTCTAAAACGACTACCTGAATTTTTTTTCGATACATCCCCTTGTTTGTAGGAAACTCAATATGAACTGACATGAGTTTTACATAAATCGAACAAGATTATACATACTTGGGAATATATGGGTTAAGAGAACGGTGTGGAAAATTATTTACATTCAACTGTGAGTGAATTAATAAAGTAATTAGACGCAAACTAGTGGAGCTTCGATTATATGATTTGAATGTAGAGTTGGGGAAGCAGTCAAGCGACAAGTGCAAAAAATGTTCCAGTCGAGCTACTTTTAATAGCTTTGACAGAGGAAGGAAAGAATTCGGACACATTTTGCAAGAATTTGAAGTTGATGAAAAGTCTGTAATAACCATACTACAATAGCTTTTGTCTACTTTAATGAGCAAATTGGACTATGCATCTCATGAGATAAAGAATGCTTTTGAGGAACAAAGGAATTATTTAGAATGCCGTTTGGATGAGCAGAAGAAATCTTTTGAGAATTGTCTATGAAACTCTTTTGGAGAAACAGACAAATTTTCTAAAAAAACTGTTTGGAAGAACAAAATTTGAAAATTAAAGCAATGGAGCAGGAAGTGTCGGAAGTTCAAGAAAAAGTCCTGAGCAGCTTGAACACTTTAAAGATGATCTGGAGAGGATAAAGAAGAACCGAAATATTCGGTGCAAGCAGAATGAAACCTTCAATATTTGATGGGCAAAATTCAGTGAAGAATGTGCTTGCAACAGAATGCAGTCATCACAGAATACTCCTTCATGTGGTCTCCTCCAAGCAATTCGTGCAGAGACTAGATATCAAGCACCGACTATTCTGGTGGAGCCTAACCCTACAAAAGTTACATCTAACATCATTGTAGGTAAGACTTTAGTGAATGCAGAATGTGCAACATTAATTTCAGTCAGAGTGTTCACCATATCCAAAAATGAGGTACAATTAAAATGGGTTAATATATTTGGAAATTGTGAAATCGTTTACTTGTCCAGCATCGGATCGGTATCGGAAATTTCAGACCTATTCGGTAAACAACACGAAGACTGCCATTAGCTAAACAACCAGAAGCTGCACATATAATAAACTCCATGAAGGAACAAGGTATAATAAAGAAATCTAACAGTCCTTCGACTACATCGGTTATTCTAGTCAGGAAAGAGGATGGCAGCACCTGATTCTGCGTAGACTACAATCAAATTCCGCGCTGGATTTGAAGAGTAGTTACTGATAATGGGAAATCAATTCTAATGACGACTCAGAGTAAGCTGCTTTCAAAGTTGGTAATTCAAAGCTATGCCATTTGGATTATGTAATGCTCGAGCCATATTCGAACGACTCATAAAATGTCTTCTACGTGGATTAACCTGGACAACATGCCTGGTCAACTTAGATACAAGCATCTTACGTGGCATACTTCAAATAGCTCTATTCAAACAAGAAATTAAATATTTGGGGCACCATCACAAGGAATAAGAACGTATCTAGAAAATGTAGAAGCCGTCAAAAATTGGTCAGTTCAAAAGGACAAACATCAAATACGGAGTTTTCTTTGTCTAGCTACATACTATAGGTGATTCGTAACACGTTTTGCACTATCCAATGCTGAGAAAAACATTTACATTGGAGAATGGTCAAGAAGTTCCAGTAGCTTATTAAAACAAGGCACTCTGGAAATCAAGGAGAATTGCCTACTTTCTGGCACTTATTGAACTCCGCTAGATATGCTTAAGAAAAAGGGCAGAAATCTTAAATCCAATGTGAAAAATTGGTATTGACCACGTGTTTTTTGATAATAGTAGGTAAATAAAAAAAAAAAAGTAAAAATTCCGAAATTTTAAATTTTTTGAGCCATAACTAGTCCAAAACGAACATTGGAAAAGTCCAAGGATTATCTATCCATCAAAGTTTAAATCATCATCATAGGGTGTAACGTTCAGAAATTACAGGGTGATCTACAAAAACATACCCAAATATATTTAATTCCCCTTATCTCGGAAACCGTAAGGATTTCCCCGCTCCCCCTTCACCCTAAAACAATTTTGGGCTCACCTAAGTATGATCTATCCATAGCCTTCGGGTATCGCTCCACTTACGGGACACCCTGTATATATTATTTTTGTGGGATCAAACCAATTTATTGTGTAGTAATATAAAAGTCACCTGTAGATACTTGATAGCTTTGCTCCTTCCAGTTGCAAATAGATTATCCCTGTTATGATAATACGTCAAAACCGGTCGACTGTTGTAGGTACTTTGATATTTACAAAATGTGACCTTTCACAAATTTAATTATAGTTGAGAGCTCTCAGCTCCATCTCCTTCTGCTATACCTACTTTGAATATACATACATATGAAGCACAACATGATGCCATGAAATTAAATATAATTTTATTTCGAAGTTAATTAACTTACACTAAAGAAGATTTACAAAATGAAGTTATTAAAATCCACTTTATTCAATTTATTTACCACAACTGCCCAGCTCGTATAGAAATTGATGCCTGAGGCTGAGTGCCATGATGAAATCGACGCCAATTGCAGAAAACAGGACGAAATTAATTGGCTGTTATTGATTTCTGCATGATTTTCATTAATTTAAAACAGGAAGCGTCCACCAAGCCATAAAAAATTTGCCCTTTCAGCCTAGCCCTATGGTATAGCAATTTAATCGCATTCGATAAATATGAACGTATGAAGGGTTGTGTGCACATTGCAGGTACCTATGTACATATGTATCTACCAATGGTTATTTTTAAAATGTTTTTAAATTGAGTGGTTGTAATTATACTCTCTTATGAAATGTACAAATATGTACATATCCCAGCGTGTTCTGTTCATACCATATACTTTCGAAACGTCCGAACAATCAGATTTCAACCAAAGCCGAAAAATGAATTTTTCTCACTGTACGCGATTTCCCAGGGGTGATGGTACAGGGAACTGCAATAAAATATTTGCGGGCTTTTGGGTATTCTTTAATTATTTTGATTTTATGAATATTTCAAAGGGATTACAATAAACGTTCATACACACATTAAAACGATTTCAAATAACGCTATTGAGTTATTCAGACGAGATTTACTGTATACATCGGAAGCTCACGCCTACGTAATACTTGTTATTACAGTACCATCCATACATATGGGAATGTTAATAAATATACGAGGAATGCGTGGAACGTATCTGATGTCTAATGGTATGTTCCACTTATGAAAGCATCACACTTAAGTATTGGGAAAAGAGCCGCCCTGGTACCCAACGCTCATCAGTTTACCAACTGTTAGTACCGGTGCGGGCGGGGGCTCTGATGTCAACTAAAACCACTTTTTAGTCAAAATATGAGTATACATTAGGTGGTAGTACGATAAATTACTTTTTACTGAGCTCCTCGATGAGTCTCTTCGCCAAATCATCTATCAGCTCATCAATTAATTGGTATTGATACAGATCTGTAGGTATCATCTAATGCACGATTGAAAGGGAGATAAATAGTGTTGAGCAATCATTGAATTGCAAAGTATTTAAATGAGTTTAGTCCTGGTGCTAGAACAAAAATCAGCATAACATACATCCAACCAAACATAATGAGCTCATAAGTGCACTCATGATGGGTTGGCTACCAGGGCGGTTACATCTAGGTCTCATTCATAGGCCTCACGCCTATTTGTTTAGTCGGGAAAAATAGGTTCTTGTTTTGGTAAACATGAATTAAATAATTTAAATAATGAAAAATTATCTCTATTTAGCTAGGAATGTAGTCCGTTCGGTTATCTTCACTCATCTATTTATTTAATCTATACCAATAAAGTAATTAGTAGTTATTCAGCTTGTTATTATCCAACAATACAACAAATGGGAATGTACATTTTAATTTTTAAAAAAGCTCAATTTGGTCGCCTTCCAGCACAGAAGAAATGCTTTAAAATTTTTAAATATAAACGTTGATTCATGTTTGTAGAATGAGATCGCATCTACGTTTTGTCCCCTAATCACAAATCTAATTAATTTTTCAAGTCGATAATTAGTTTCGGAGATAACTCTAATATAAATGAACCAGCCCTTTTTAAATTGACAAATGGCAGCTTTTTGAGTGAAAAAATGGGTTTACTTAAATCTCATGTTTGCGAACAACCGTCACGTTTGGGAAATTTGTACCTTAACAAAAAACGTTCACAATAGACGATGAATGCATATGAAAGAAAGAACGGGCAAAATATATGCAAAATGAAAGAAGGGGGCGTATTTGACCCAAGTGCAAAAAAAAAATATTTTCCAACGGAAAAACGTGCTATGAAGTTTACAGGATCAAAAAATTAACTCCGCCACTCGACTATACTCTCTACCCCAATAATTTGAAACCCCACAGGCCTCATTTTGGGCAACCCCTGTGGGGGTAGTAAATACTACCCCTCATCTTCTCTCCAACCAACCAAATTTTGCTTTCATCTATTTTTTCTCCCGAACATCAAATACAAATTTAAAAAACCGCATTGCTCTAATCCCACTCCACGGACAAGTTAGGTACGTAGAAATGCACGAAAAATTGGCCGTTCAACAGTGATATCCTTGTGTATAGAAAAAGTGATTGCGAAACGCAATTTGACTTAGTTCCTTATTGTGTTGTAGAGGCGCTACTGCAGTGCAGACGTAACCAAGGGTAAGCAAGCAATGCCTCACCTCGCTCGAAATAAAATCAGCGATGGCTGGATCTGATGTAGGTAAAGCCGCAATTTTTTTTTTAGAAATTTACTGGAAATTTTTTCCTTACAATTGTTATGCATTGGAGGCCGACAACGGCGCACATTGTATGATTGGATCTGAAAATAACTCAGTCGGCCACCAGACTGTATAAAAATTCTCCCGAAACATTTTTCTGTAAAAGTCTAAGAAGAAATGAATGCTATTTGACTACGACGAGTCTATGCTTATATAAATTATTAGTGGCCCAAGCAACCGTTGTCGGCCTCAAATAATGCATAACAAATCTAAGGAAAAAAATTCCTGTGAATTTCTAAGAAAAAAATGCGGCCGTCCGTCCCTACCCTACAACAGGTCCAGCCTTCGTGGATTTTATATTCTATCGAGGCGATATTTCGTTTGGCTATGCTCTCTTACGGCTTATCTCTTGAACTCCTTGTACATACTTCAATTGCACAGCTTTGCTTTTAGCGAAGCGTGAGCAAAACTGTTCAAAATATGGTTAGTTTTGACTGTTGTCAAACTAACTATTTATAAAAACGCAAGAAAATATTACTATACTCAATAAACAATTTATTATTAATTTAATTTACAAGAGTTATCTCTAATCACTTTGTGCTTGGCGTCTACAAAGAATGATGTCATCGACGTGAAGTTGTTAAGAAGTTGGAAAAGAAACTCAGCTATGGTGAAACTGGAACATTAGAGGTGAGAATCCTGCCACAACTACTCCCCTCAGTGTATGTGTCACGCGAAGAAAAGGTGACGTTTCTGGAATTTTTACGAGCGTCAGGATAGGTGCGTAACGGTTGAATCCAGATAGTTTCCAAAAGCTGTGTCGATGTTGATGGTTGGTTCGAAAGACTATCTTCCTTGTTGATGAATGCGACGTTTTGTAGATAGTTACTTCTTTTCCGTTGATTTCAACGACGAAAACGTAGTTACCCAGTTTCTTGATTACTCTGGGGGTCCAGTATATGGAGCTTATAACGGTGCTTTTACGGCGTCCGTACGGACGAAAACATGAGAGCATGTGTAGAGATCCTTGAGAGTGAAGAAGATTGATTTGATGTGATGACTAGTAGCTTTTGGTCGAATTTCCCGCATATGTTCTCTAAATTTCTCGAGAAAGATTTGTGGATTTGGTTTGATGTCTTCGTTGAAGAAAAATTCCCCAGGAATGCGAAGTGGTGATCTATAAAGGAGTTCAGCTGCTGAAGCTTGTATGTGTTCTTTGTAGCTAGTCCTTAGTCCTAAAAGCACTGTAGGTAGAATAACCAGCCAAGGAGTGCTGTGACACATGAGTGCTGCTTTGAGTGAGCGATGCCAGCGTTCAACCATGCCATTCGATGCTGGGTGATAAGGTGTCGTGTGGATATGTTTCACTCCTAAAAGTTCAGTAAGTACCTTAAACAATGCCGACTCGAACTGCGAACCCTGGTCTGCAGTGATCGTGCGTGGAATTCCAAAGCGAGCTATACAGTTAGTATAGAAGGCAGTTGTTATGGTGTTTGCTGTCATTTCTTTAAATGGAACTATCTCGGGCCACCGTGAGAACCTGTCAATCGTAGTCAGGCAATATGTATAGCCGCGGCTTTCAGGCATGACAATGACATCTACATGTTCATGCTCGAAACTCTGATTGACTGGAATCTTGGCAGGAATATTTTTCTGATGACGTTGCACCTTAGATCGCTGGCAAGAAATACAAGATCGTGGCCACTGTAATATATCTCTTCTGAGGTTTGGCCATATGAATTTCTGTTTAAATAGTTGTAGGGTTGCCTTGCCGCCAGGATGCGAGAGGCCATGAATATGAGTGAAAAAGGTTTTTCGCAATGACGCCGGAGTATACGGTCTAATTGTGCCTGTTGAAATATCGCAATATATATGTGTGGTTTGATTGACTGGCAATTGTGGTAAACGTAGCGAAGTTGTGTTTAGCAGCTCTTTTAGCTCATTATCGTTGGTTTGCCCAACTTGAAGTTCACCAAAGTCAATGACTGCACGCATGCTAATTGCGTTGAGGCCTAGAAAGTTCATCTGCCACTTCGTTGTCAACACCCGTCACATGTACAATCTCCGTTGAAAATTGCGATATGAAATCCAAATGCCAGAGGTGTCTCGCACAAGCTTTATGCATTTTCTGCTGAGAAGCGTAGACCAATGGCATGTGGGCTGTTTTGATAATGAAGTTGCGACCTTCCAGAATATGTCTAAAGAACTTGGTGGCAGAGCAAATAGCAAGCAGTTCCTTGTCATAAGTGCTGTAGTTTTTTTAGTGCTTGCAAGTTTTTATGAAAAAAATGCAAGAGGTCTCCAAGTCATGAATCCTGGCTCTTGCTGTTCTAAAGATGCTCCCAAAGCGACGTCTAACGCGTCTGTGACCAAAGCCAGACTGGAGCTTGAGGTAGGATGTGCTAACGTCGTTGTTTGAATTAAAACTATGTTTGCACATTTCAAATGCTGTTTCAGTTTTACAATCCCATGGTACCGGTCGTTTTTCATTCTTTTTGGAGTCATATAGCAACTCTTTGAGAGCAGCATGCTGTTCAGCTGCTCGTGGAATGCATCTGCTATAATAATTGATGATGCCTAAGAAACGACGGAGCTCAACTAGAGTTTCTGGTTTCTTATAGTTTGCGATCCCTGAGATTCGTTCGGTTGGTGCCTTGATGCCAGCAGCTTTAATAAGAAAACCTAGATAAGGCACTTCAGTTTGACCAAAATGACATTTGTTGACATTGATTGTCTAACCGTTTTGTTGAAGTAGCTCAAAAACGATGGTTAAATGTCTTTGATGCTGCTCTTCTGTTTCAGACATAATAAGTATGTTATCTATATAATAGAAAACAAAATCAGGATTTCTGAAAATGGAGTCCATATATCGTTGGAAAGTTTGTGTTGCATTTCGCAAGCCAAATGGCATTACAACAAACTCGAACAAGCCAAATGGTGTAGTGACAGCAGTTTTTGAGATGTCGTTTTCTGTCATATGCACTTGATAATATGCTCGTACTAAATCCTAAGTGCTGAAGATCGTTTTTCCATGTAAGCGTTCTGAGAAGTCCTCACATTTGCGATCGGATAACGGTCGGGCACAGTTTGCGCATTTAATTTGCGGAAATCGCCACACATTCTCCACCCCCCTGACTTTTTCGGAACTAGGTGGATTGGAGTTGCCCACTGGCTGCAAGAAGGACATATGATGCCCTGCTCCATCAAGTACTTAATTTCAACACGTGTGAGTTTATCACCACTTAGACGACGTGTACGCTAAGAAAGTGGTGGATCTGTAGTGCAGATATGGTGACACACAGCTGCTGTTTATCTATTTTTAAGACTACTGGAATTGGTGATGTCCTCGAATTGTTTTAGAATGTCCACAAAAGGTAACTGTTTGTTGATGGTGGACATACCAAATTTAGAAGCCTGAATCATTTCGTCTTGTGTAGTGAGCCTTGTCTCAGAATCCACAAGCTGTCGGTTTTGGAGGTCGATGACCAGACTATAGTGCGATAATAAACTTCCACTTGAATGATCGGCGTAAACTTAGGTCCAGTTCGAGGAGAAGTTCACCAAATGTTTGTATTTCCGTAGTGTTTGCTGCATACAATATAAGCAGTCCAGAGGTGAGCTTGCGTCCAAAAAAATGAACTGGTATTATTGATACTGAAGAACCGGAATCAATTAAAAATTTGTGATTAGAGGATCTGTCTTTGATGTGAAGTCGACTTTCACTTGTGAGGATGTTTAAATAGTAGCTGCCCTGAGAAGCCTCTGACAATGACAGCCGTTTCAGTTTTCCTGGTTGTTAGTGGAAGTGAAGTCACAAGGTGCTATGCACTTGCGAGCCGTTTCAGCGAAGCGACCGTGAAAGAAACATACTTTTCGATTGACATCTTTTAATGTGTTTAAATGAGAAGAACTGCGATCTCTTTTGTGAGATTTAAGGGTTGTGTTAGATGGATGTGTCACTGCTTTGTCATTCTTCAGAGCGGTTGCTAGTTTTTCGAAACGTTACCCAAGGTTGTCAAGCTGGTATTGGATACTGTCTAGTGCGGAAGGTGAAGAATTGATCTCCACTGGAGCTGAAACAGAACTATGTTCTAGGATACGGTCGGCGACTTCTGCCAGTTTAAGGGGATTAACATTCGGACTTGCTGATAAAATACATCACACGCTAATTGGCATTTGTTGAGACCAAAGTGAGTGAATCACAGTCTGGAGTATTATTTGGCGCCAATTTTAACATCTCACGTAACAGCTGAGATGACTTTTTGTCTGCTAATGAGAGCTCTGTTAATAACTTATATAGTTGTCCTTCACTGGAGTCTGAAAAACGAGATATAATTGCTAATTTAAATGATTTATATTTATCTTGCTGAGGAGGAAACGCTCGTTATCAGACTGGATGTTATTTATAAAAAACAATGCCTCAATGTGAACAAACTATAATTCTTGTTCTTGTTTCCAGAAATTTGGTAGCCTCACACGCACATGGATTGATCCGTTTGCTGAAGGAGCTGAGTTTATGTTTAATGACGTGCCAGCGACGGCATCAGGAACAGTAGTTGTAGTTGTGGCCGGATTTTCAGGAAGATTTTGTACTAATTCTTGCTTAATTGCACTTTGTAAGCCAACACTTAAGTCCTCGTTTGAGAGGTCAATGAGTGTAGGATTAAGATTAAATTCCCCCATTGTGTTGTTTGCGTCACTAAATTCGTACAATTTTATTAAGCAATTTGCTTAAAAACACTAACAATATTGCTCACATCACGTCGGGGTAACCATTTATGGTTAATTTTGACTGTTGTCAAACTAACTATTTATCAAAACGCAAAAAAATATTATTATACTCAACAAACAATTTATTATTAATTTAATTTACAAGAATTATCTCTAATCACTTTGTGCTTGGCGTCTACTAATCAAAGAATGATATCATCGACGTGAAGTTGTTAAGAAGTTGGAAAAGAAACTTAGCTATGGTGAAACTGGAGCATTAGAGGTGACATTGCTGCCACAAAAATGGTACAAGTGGTGCCATCTGACATTATAACAAGGACGCATTTTCGCAACCCCTATAGTTCTATACACAAGGGTGATATGTTAATTCTAATTTTGCTCCGGTCATACAAAGCGTTTCTGCATTGAACTAGTCCGTACCGCAAGCGTTAAAATCGGACTAGGCATTTTATAGGTAAAGAAAATATATTTACCTTATACAAGTCGAAATATTAAAAAAGAATTATAACGTGTATTATTATCTAAGCTTTGCGCTAATAATAATAAAAAAACAAAAGGCATAACAAGAAATAAACTATAATTAAATATGCTTAGTAAATGTACACTTTCGATTTGCATTCTTATAAGTTAAGTTAGTGCAAAATTGCAATTTGCGTTCGCGTTAAGTCTAAATTAACGCTTTGTCTCCTTGTAGTATAAAGCTTTTATATTTAACCTCTTAGTAGCCCGGCAAGTAAATTCCTCGGGAAAAAATTATTATTTTCTACGTCCATAATCATTTTTAGCGGCCCAGGTAACCGCACCAATCGAACTAGCTGGGGCCTTGGACCATTGTCGTCTACTAAGTCACACTCAGCCGCTTTGATATTCTTCCTCTATTCAATTGAAAATTCTCTAAAACAAAATGTTTTGTTATGCAAAAAGCAAGTTCTTAGAAATTTAAGATAACACAACGTCGCCTGAGTATTGGTTTGCCCCATCCGCCAAATTTGATATTTTGAGTAATGTACAGTTTTTGAGAGTATTACTGAAGTTGAATTAAATGCTTTAATCAACTTTTTTCTAAGTTATATATTTATCGAGATATATCATGTCATGGTTGCCTATGGCGCAACTAAGGATGTATGGGGCCCGCAAAATAACATACTAGCGCAACTTAAGACTTAGTTTTGTACTCAAGTACCAAGATTTTTACCGAAATATTTCTGAGTCTATTAAGTACCTACAAATATCTAACTCTTCGTACAAAAGAAAAGACAATCTCTAACGCAACTGCTTTTTTGTTGAGTTTTAAAGCACGCAAGGCAGAACCTTAGACAAACTAATAACATACAAATAAGAGTGGCAAAGTAGAACAAAAACCAGTAACGTCTCGCTCGAATATAAAATCGACGATGCCTCGACTTGATGACATAACCACTGACATGTATAATATGGACTGACTGCGTTCATAGAAATACGCTGCTGGAAGTGGGCTGACGTCTATATTGCTGACTTTCGGTCTAAGCACCAAGTACCAACTGAGAGAGAACTGAAAACAACAAATTAATTAGTGGATTCGTCGAAATGCAATGATTTTAAATTAATCATTTAAGGATATTACTGCGATAAAAACTGTTTTGCCAAAGACAATATATTCATTAGATGCGCACAAGAAATTCTAAATGTTTGGCCTTTATATTCGCCCCATATTTTTGCTAGTTGCGCTTGCTCACTGCGCTATGAAACGAAAAGGCAGCGACGGTATTCTGTGTTTAACTTTTGATAAGTTTTAAATTATAACTCTATGTAATTTAAATATTAGTCAAATTTATAGGAAAATTTGTTATCTTAATGGTGGTATTGTGGTATAATATATTTATTTATTTTTAGAAGAAAAGCAGCTTCAAACAAAAGTAGATCTTATTTAAGAAATAGTTGCTCCCATATTGAAGTGAGCTTTAATTTCTTTGTGTGTTTTGTCATATGTGGTATGAAGGCAATAGAAATCCAGCACATTTTCTCATTTTTATGGATAGTTTTATGTTTGAGTAAGAAATTATAAACAATTTTTTCAAACAAAGTATACTTAGATTTTTCTGTTAAATGCAAAAAACATTAGACAAAAAAAAATTCCTGAATCAACCTTTTAGTACGGAGGCTTGTTTATATTATGCAGAAAGTTGAAGTTGAAAGTAATGCATTTTCTATAAGAACAAATGCTAAAAGTAGTACGAAATCGGACTTATCTAATGCTTATGACAGAAATGAGGTATCGATATCTAGATATTTCAAAAATCTAGATATTAAAGGATCCCTGACAAACATATAAGCGGGCATTGATGTGACAAACTGTACTTTGACATTTCAATTCAGTTGACAGATTTTTAAGCGTAAACAATTTGGAAATGGAAGTGACAAATATATCAGCTTTAATTGGTGGCTAAACGGCAATACTCATGTTGACAAAAAAATGATTAGTTGTTCTTTTGTTTTTCGTTTTCTTGAGAAAGCACCAACATATTTTCGCTTAATTTGACAGATTATCATATTATTACAAACAACTAGATGGTGTTACGCAAGGTAATTTATTTGTTTACTATTTAGGGCATTTTAGATAATTACATAAATCCCCTAAAAAATAAAAAATAAATTTTATAAATTTTTTTAAATTGCTTCTTTGGCCTGCAATAAAATCGCTCTGCTAAGCGTTCTTCGAAATGTTAAAATTCAAATGAGTGAAGAACTTTCCCACTTCACAGCAAGAAGGAAAAATAGGGTTAAACAGCATGTTTTCAAACACAACCGTTTAAATTTCGGAAGCCTTATACTGCAGACCCACGGAGCATTATTTGAGAATTACCGTGAACTCAATTATCTAAATATAGCACTTATATATGAATGGAATTTTTCAATTCAATTGGAATGTCATCACAAATTATATCCTTAATAATTAATATATTAAACTTAACAAAAATTCTGATTATTAAGTTTACATTAATTCTCAGTTATTCTTTCGTCTCTAAAGGGTATTAGGCTACTAGGCTACACCCCTCTCATTCGTGATCTATATAAACGGTCTTGCTATACCCAGAAATTTTTGAGGATATTGATATCTAGATATCTAGTCTATACGTACTAGTTTTCTGGATAAATTGGGAGTATTTGATGACACGCACGGTGTATAAACGGGGTATTCCGAATATCTAGATATCGATATCCTATGTGTGTCACAATCACTATACGTTCAAGGAATTTGATGTCACGGCCTGAAACATAAAGACGACAATGGCTATCAGCATCCGCTATCAACTAAACCACTATACTACACTACTGTTTAATATGTAATATTGAATCCCAAGAACTAATATATCTACACAACATATCCGTATTACGGTTATCCAAATATTTCCAATCACTACTTATTCTTTCTTTAATTGTTTTTAATCGAATTTAAATAACTCACGAACACGGGAGGACGGCTTGA
Source organism: Dioctria linearis (assembly GCA_963930735.1). Classification (NCBI taxonomy): domain Eukaryota; kingdom Metazoa; phylum Arthropoda; class Insecta; order Diptera; family Asilidae; genus Dioctria; species Dioctria linearis. The sequence continues at coordinate 203,949,306 of OZ005741.1, read as the reverse complement.
CCACCGAAACGTATACTCTTATTTCTTTGCTATTTTCACCTCTTGTAATATCATTCCTTTTAGCCTATCTTGGGAACTCTTCCCAAAAATCCAAACCAATAGAGACGAAGGAGGTTTATTACGCTTTCCTTTCCTTTTCTTTTTCAATGACAATACGGAAATGTTTTCCTGTTTATTGGAATGCACTCTAGGAGATCTAAGCATTTCACTTAATTTTATGTCTTATGTTAGTTTAGTAAGTTAATTTCTTAAGGGGTCCTTACCCCTAGTGGGTTTTTGAAAAATTGGCTTAAATAAGAGTCAGATTAAATTTCGTTCTGAGTATAGTACTAATACTGCTGTTCCGTATGAAACAGAGATTGGATACTAGGATTTAGTGTCCTAGTATATTTTGTTTTCTTGACTTTGCAAAGACATTTAACTCTATAGATATAAATAGGTTTTGCGAAAAATTTAAAAGTTTGAACTGTCCATCTCAGCTGCAAAATGCAGGGTGTTTCAGTCATGGAGGTCCATGCTTCAGGAGGTGATAGTAATCACCTAGCCAAACAAAAAATTGTATGGCAGGAGAACGGAACCCTTTCAGAGTTACAGGATTATTAACAAAATATGCTAATTTTTCATAAAACACCGTGTATATTAAAAATTATGGGGTGAGTTATGTGTTTCGAATGTTTATATACATTGAATTTGTGATACTACTTAAATTTTTATTTCAGGATAAATTATAAAAGCTACTTTGGCGGAATCTCTACACGTATTAGCTTTTTTATATTTTTATATCTTTAGATAATTTTTTTTGGGAAGTAGCCACTCTAACTAGTCTGAAGTTTTAATATAACATTTAGAAAAACGAATGGTCCAGATCTCTTCAACATAGAATAAAAGAACTTCGTAAACATATAATTACTTAATGAAAAAAGAAAAGAAAAAATAATAAAAATAATTCCGTTTCTCTCAGTACAAAACAAAATCACACCAAGCCATGAATAAGAAAAATTTACGCATTTATTAAGTTATCCTTAGAATTTAGTTTAACCTTAAGAAGATCAGAGGATGCTTAATTGCGACAGGGCGTGAATATTTTGTTATTTTTTCTTCTTTGTTAGAGCTGAAGGAAGTGCTAGGGGTGCTTGGTGTCAAGCTTAAAATTTTAAGGTTCAATTGATCGACTTACTATTCCTTCAATTTGAATCAGAACTTTACTATTCTTTTATTATAATTACACCAACTTGGATTATAATAGACCGGGATAACTGAACTTTATACGAAAATTTACCGTTCCGGAGCGTCGGCTAAGAGAAACTGAATCTTCTTTCATTTTTAACGAAAGAACGTGAGATTTTTAAGAATACAAGTACGTGAGCAAAAATTTTGTTTGATATTTAAATTGTCTTATAGCGTACACGCTCATCATTGGGTTGTCTAGTGGTTTTAGTTGAAAATGTATGGATTGGTTAATGGTGTTCCCAACTTGATTTTACTGCTATTATAATAACTTTTTGTCGTGAGTATTTCAAAAAGAAAATGGCGAGTTGGGGCTTATTGACACACAGCGTAGCGGGGTTAGGTGATTCATGAGTCAACTAACCCCATATTTTATTTATTTTTTCTAATCTCTTAAGTTACAGATGACTACTAATGCTTTTCTTACATTCAGAATGATGACGATCGACAAACGAAAAACGCCAGGATCGAAACTGCCTGCAAATGGGTTATTTATGACGAAGCTTAAAGTGAGGAACACCGCTGAAGAGCTCCGTGGCTGGAGCGAAACGTCCGGAAAGGCCCATAGTTGCTTCCATAGCACCCCAAAACAACCCATCTCCAAACTCCTCAATTATTAATAAACTCGAGCTTATTATAGTACGCTATATATGCTCCACTTTTATACATTACAGTTACCGGGAAGTAGCCTCCAATAAAACTACAGTTTAATAAAACCTACCCTGTCACTTTTTTAAAACGCACCCTTTCCGCATCATAAAAATTCTCGGAGATTATTAGGAGTCACCACTCACCACCTATCATCCACACAACCCTTAATATCGGCAATAATTCTAAGTTCTTGGAGATCCATTGAGATTACCCATATCATCAAAATCTTATCATTTATAATTTACCCTCAAATGGGATAATTAATCGAATTTAATTTGTTATGTCTGGTTCAGTCGTAGCCCCATCTCGCTTAAGACTTGGGTATTAACGCGGATATGGATAATCGTACACCATACAGACCGCTATTATCATATACAGGGTGTTTCCCACTAGGAGGTCCCACTAGGAGATCAATAGAGCAGGGGATTATAGTACTCACCTAGATGAACCAAAAATTGTATGGCAGGGGGGGGGCAATATCAACCGTTTAGCAGTTACAAGGTGATTAGAAAAAAGCTAGTTTTTCACAAAACACCATGTATTTTCAAAACTACAAGGCGTACGGTCACAGTTAAGAGCTCATTGAATGCAGAACTGCATTTCAGCTACTCCTCAACCAGCCCCATACCCCTCTCCCATCAAGAATTATGGTTATCTAAAATAAACATTTCGGATTTTCTTACCTTTTTTTTTAACTTAACCTCTATTATTTTCACAAAAAGGTCATTAACATAACTTTTTTTTATAAAAACTGTAAGCTGTACACTCTGCTCCAATTTGTGCCTCACACACAAGATGAAACTGCATCCAGTTATATTTGGCTTCCGTGGTGATGACAAGCACTACAAAGAGTACCTACTTCGTTCTCCTTGATAATATGAAATATAAGCTCGAGATGTTTTTAAGCGCATTAGATCTTTGTTTAAAAATTTTTCAAGTTTTCCATATATCATACCCTGCAGAAAGCACTTTAGTATTGAATTTTATTCAAAGATTTCTTAATGAAAATGAGACAAAATACAATGGTAAAAGTCCAATTATTTCTACTTTAATAAAAGACATTAGTAATTCTATTGGTCGAAATAAAGGCTAGTTTAGGTATTCGAAATAACTATTAATGGATGGTGTAAGCTAAATACACAGCATTATATTGAATATTGATGTATTATTTTGTAGACCTTATTAATATGCCTTTATATTTTATTTCATTTTTGAATTTTGACATCTATGTATTTGAGTGATAACTATTTTTTAGTAGGCGTTGTATGCACATGATTGCTGCGAAACTTGCACTATCTATATAAGTTAACACACCAAACATCGCAGACGCTGAGTAAGCTTTTTTTCATGCATCGGATGCACCAGACCTTGAATTCATTTCATATTGCACAACTGCACCGTGGGAGCTTAGCCGACGCTGCACTTTTTACTCCACGCGATAGCCCAGATAGAAATAAGGTAGCTAAGTTAGATTTAGTCTTTAATTAATTTTTGTCGAGGAATAAACGCATTAAAAGTTAAAGTACTCTTTTTTTATAAAAACCTGGCTACAAAAATTAACTTATATCCGTATTATACAAAAAGTATATTATAATATACTTTTTTGATTTTTTGTTAGCTGAAACATATTCGTTTGGCGCCCGTTGCAAGCACTAGAAAAAGTAACTACGCTTACCTTCATTTATGGTATAGGGCTGATTTGGGCTCATTTTCTTAAAACACATAACTCTTGAATATACAAACGCTGTAAGAAATTACTGAACAACAATTTCTTAATATCATAATTAAGCAAATTCACTTAACAGGTTGTATAGCACATAATAAATTAATTTTTTTTTAATTTTTTAATTGTAGGTATATCGAAATAACCGGCCAAGTGCGAGTCGGACACGCGCACGAAGGGTTCCGTGCCATCGTACAAAATTTATCACTATGTGCTTTTTATTTATTTTTTCAAATGAGAGTAGACATCATGTGAAAAAATAATGCTGTCATTTGAAAAAAAAAAATTCCTACTTATGATAATTATAATTAATGAGAATAAAACGGGGAAAAAACGCCAAAAAATCACGTTTCTTGTATGGGGGCCCCCCATAATTTTTAATTTTATATTATTTTTATTATTTGTTGCTATATCGTAATTAAAAAAACACAGTCTGTGAAAATTTCAACTGTCTACCTATTACAGTTCATGAGATACAACTTGGTGACGGACGGACAGCGAAGTCTTAGTAAAGGGGTTTCCGTTGTTACCCTTTGGGTACGGAACCCTAAAAATATATTACATGGTAGATACACATTATGGGTTTTAAGAACAATTTTTAGTAGAATTATCTATTTTTATTCATAAATGTAAATTTATTTTACCTACATAAGTCCTACTAACAGATTTATTTTACAACAGCTGTATATGTGTTCGATTTTATTCATATATGCATTCATAACCTCTAAGATTGCGCTGTACAATTCTGAATAAAGTCTGTAACAACTCAAGTGACAGTGATAATTTGGTTAAACATCTATTAAATAACTTTTATTATAGTTGCAACAATCAAAAATTAATATTATCAGTTGGTTGAATTAATCAAGACCGAGTAAGCACCATATTAAATTAACAGGAATTTTAGTAAAAACCGTTTTTTGATTTAATCATGTTTTTGGTAAAATTTTACGCAAAGTTTAATTAAGAAAACAAAGCTTTGGGTTAAGAGGAGTCAGTACCAAGATTTGCAAGCTTCGTACATTTTTCAATGCGAATTTCTGGCAAAATAGTAAATAACGTCGGAAGAAATAAAAAAATTGCATTGGAATAAACGTGTAAAACATGGTAAAAATTGAAGCTTTTTAAATCAAATTCCTGTTAGTAGGTATTCTCATTTCTTTAAATTGTGACTATTTTATAAAGATAAAGCCCAGATCTAGCAAATAACGTCGAGTGTTTTCATATTTGGTGGCGCTTTTTGTAATTATTTGGCTCTAATAGTACTTGTTTTTTCTCCCGATATTTCACCGACGAGAAATTGCAAAATTTCGTTGAAAGTTCTTGAAATACAAAGCAAAATAGTATATTTAACAATTATGTGCAAAAAAATTTAGGTGAGTTAATTCTCGTTAAAATTTTTTAATTTATTTGAACTGCAAATATTCATTTTTCGTCTTACATTGTATAATTTTGTCGCAAGCTGGGTGTCTGTCTTTTACGCTAGATGTCTCTAATGTGATCTGTGGTATAAGTCTAGGCTAATTTTATGTGAATTTTCTCACTTTCAGGACACAAATCAACACATAGTAAATTTTATTGCCTTCAAGCTCGGCGGTATCTAATTTGAAACTTTTGCTGAGTACATATTGATTCCTCATAAGGCTTGACAAAAATTTGGCTAGAAATTTAAACTTGGCAATTATCATTGCCAATTGCCTCAGCTAACCTCGTTGTTATGTCTAAATGCTCGATAGGCTGAATGAAGAATTCACAAGCTTTTTTGTGAATTGAATTGGTTTAGAAATAGAACCACAATCGTTTCAATTATAATTAAAATTTATTTCGCCGATACTAAATGACAACTTCCTAGACGAGCAACTAACTAACAAGTCAATATAAAATCTGTGCACCCAGTAATTCAAGTTGAACAAAAACCTAACTGGTTAACATCGAGATGAGATAAGAGAATTCAATTCAGTTGTATCTATAAATGTAAGCAAAAAAGAGACCTGATAATAATTCTGTATATACATATAAACAATTGGTTAGTTCCGAAATTCTAGACAATTGCAATGTTACGTTTATATTGTTTGAAAAATCTAAAGGAAATATATGTACATATATATATATGTATACTTGCAATACGATTATCGATATCAATGTAAATTAATTTATTTGGATTTCGATCGTAATTAGAAAATTCTTACCAAATTATTACGACAAAGATGCAATACTGAAAATAAGCTAACCATTAAGTTGTAGTAATTTCGGTTTTAAGTTATTTTTACTAACTTTATGTTTAAGTAACAGCCATTTATTTTCAATTCATTTTGTACAGCTCAAAATAAGATCAAAAGATGTTAAGAATATTAGAAGTAAAGTAATCCAATACAAGAAATAAGGTGACATGATACCTAAATTTTCTATGTACTTTCCCAAAGAAAAATTAACCATCAAACGGTGAAATTCGCATAGGTGGCATCAGTTATGTAATGGCCCAGTCACATTGTGAACAGTAAATTTTCGACTCGAATTTGAATATGGCTCCACTGCTCTCATAAATCTTCTGCCTGTAACCTTAGTTGAAGAATCATTGAAAACCAGATCGTAAGACACCGCTATCAAAGAATTTTTAACTGGACTTCATTAACTTTGAAAGCTCGAAATCTTTAATGCTTCAATTGCTCATAAAACCTACCATAAATATTCATCTTTCATTGGATCATAAAAACGTTAAATTCTGATTAATAGAATGGAATTAGGTGGGTTTGGCATGATAATCTTGGAAGTGATATTGACATATCACTAGGACCATGCCCATCCATCTTATAAAATGTTGATTTCACTTCTTTCTTATCCGCAGGTGTTTTACATACAATTTACGAATTTATAAATTAAAAGAAAAGGTGTGCCCAGCTCGAATAAAATTTTATGGTTAAATAATATATTATTTAAATGGAAATATGAAACTACTTCGTAAACAAATCACTTTTCATTTCAAGGTTGTTGTCAAATCACATTGCCACTAAAGTTTCTTTGAATAAGGAAATTCTAAAATAAATTGTAGGTTTTATTGCTATGGATGACGGATTTATCAATATGAATACTTATGTAAGTAAGTAGTCTAGACGTCGTCTTGTTTTGGAAATGACGTAGAAAAAAATTTGAATTTATAAAGATCTACATTCCAATGAGTCTGCCATACATACATATCTATCGAATCATCGTGATAATCAAGTAACTTGTTTTGGTAATGCTTTCGTCATATTCAATGGTTACTCTTACGCCGAAGTATTACCTAAGTGGTGCCTTATAGCTGCCCGTTCCACGTAATCCTTCTAGCAAGAACCGTCTTTCCGAATCATATCACCACTAAGCATTGAATATCCAAAAATCAAAGAATTGCGCTTTTTTTTTTTTTAGGTTCAGGATTATTCTCAAAACAAATGCTACGTATGTTAACTTAGAGCAAATTCAAATTATGTTATCAAATTGTATTTTTTTATTTATTTATATGATTTCTTATTCATAACAAACCATAGCTTTCCTATTTCTGGAATTTATCGGAGCAAATTATCAAAGGTAGGGAAAGTAATTAATGATAGAAACCTAATTAAAAACATTGAAATGATATTGCCATATTGGTATAAGTTAATCTTGGTCAACAACTGTGAAAAGGCTTACTATTAGGCCTGTCCATAAAAACAGTTAGTTTACTCTAAGTCCAAAGATTTTGTACTTTGAACTTGATAGAATATTGGGTACATAACTAATGTCGTTATACCCTAGAAGAAATCTAAAGGGTATACTAAGTTCCTCATTCTGTTTGAAACACCTAAAAATAATGCTAGTAATTATTTTGATTTTTGCATGTCCGTCTGTCCGTCCGTCCGTCCTCACAATAACTCGAGAGCGCGTTCACTTAGGGAGCTGAAATTTTGCACGCGCGCTTTTTAAAGTAAACGTAAATTTAAGTTCGAAAAAATTTCGTTTTTTTACTATGTATTTGGACAGTGCCTGACAATGCGTTCACGTAGAGAGCTGAAATTTTGTGTATAGACTTTTTAAGAAAAAAATAGGGTTGCCATACAAGAATTTCGTTCATCACTATATATATTTGAACACTGCCTGAAAACGCAACGACGTAGAGAGCTGAAAATTTGTACACTGTGTTTTCATTGTAATATTAAGGAAAGTAAATCGGGCTACTTCTTCGTGGTGTTGCCATATAGAAATTTTGCTTTTTCACTTATATTGTAAAAATTATCAGTCCTAGGCGTTTTTTTATACTGCAAAGTTCTTCAGAATACGAAATCCTATAAAATTGGTTATAATCATTTTTACTGTCCGACGAATCGTTCTAGAAATATATACGAGAAACCACTTCAAAAATCAAACTTTCGCAGATGGGTGACCATACGAAATTACATACGGGCACTCTTCTAGGGTATCATAAGAATTGGTTTTATACCAATTCTACCTTTTTTACTTGTTTTTTTTTTTAGTATTCATATCTGGAGTTTGAAATTACAAAATACTTTTAGAAGTTCTGTGACCATTATTGTGAAATTTATTTATAATAAATAATATTTTAAAACATTATGTAGTCATAAATATTTATCCAAATTACTAGAAAATTCAATATTAATTCAAAAACATCAATTTTTTTACAGGCCTTTAAAACTTGCTTTACCATGTGGAATTCATACACAAGTACAAACCTACGAATTTCCTTCTGATGACTATGATAGCGTACCTTTTGTGGAGCGGTCTATTATTTTTTGTGAGTTTATAAATGAAAACAGTAGAGTGAAATAAATAGAACTTGTAAATTATATCTGAGTAACGAACCAAAGCCTCGCACGTAACAATACTCCTGGTGGCTGGCAACAGTTGGCTAGTTGTTTAGTGTCTGGGTGTCTAAAATTTTGTATGATCAGCTAAGCATACATTCTTTTTTTTTATGGTGCCAAAGCTCAGTGGATACCCTATGATGCCGTAGCATAGCCCTGGCAGGAAGTGAAGAAAGGGTAGGGAATTTGGGACTATTGGGTTGAGTCAAGAAGGTGACGGTGTACATTGCGCCTGAATTTCTGCGGCTCACAGTTAAGGGCTAAAACAGATGATAGCAAACTGTTCCACATTCCTACTGTCCAACTTATGAAGGATTCGCGGAATTTCATTGTACGGAAAAATTTGACTTCAAGGGTGTGAAGGTGAGCTCGGGTTACAGCTCGGGTAATGCGCATAGGAAGAATTCTACAATGGATCAGGCTAGAGATTGCGTCAGAGTAATAGCCATAGAAGTAACCACAAAAGGGAGGTGGGCAACCAACATGACGCCGCTATTGATATGTTATCGCCAATAAGTCGGAAAGCCTTCTGTTGGACTTTGTCTAACGCCTACAATGCAGTACGTCCAGCCCTTGACCAAAATATGGGAATTATATTATAATCTAGGCCTGATACGAGACTTATAGATTTGCATCAAGTTTGATGGAGTAAGATATTTCTTGCATCTTTGCAAGAACCCCAGGCTTTTCATCAGGCTTTTCATCATGCTTTTGGATGTACCAAAACTATGATTAGACCAACTAAGATATTAAGAAGTTCGATTCGCTCTGCCCCAAGCGAGTATTGTTGTGAGGTTATAATTCAGTGAACTGAATAGGTATGTGTCTTCGTTTGTCAACTATAGCATTCCCACGGGAATGAGCTATATATCGAACGCATGAATAGGATTGAAAGTTAGCGCTACCATATTATTAATAAAAAGAGAGAGAAAACTTTGAATCCATTTTAAGAAAAGAGGGTCTAGACCTAATGCCTGAAGTTTAGTTAAAAGAGCAGGATGGCAGACTCTATCGAAGGCCATCGAAATATCTAATGCGGTGATCTCAGATTCACCAACATTATGAGACATTGATTCCAACGTTCGGTAAAGAATATTAATAAATCTCCAGTAGAGCAGCCAGCACGAAAGCCGTATTGGCAATCGCTAATAAGGTGATTGTTTTCTATATATTTCATCAATTGGGCGTTGATGAGTATTTCGATAACCGTTGCAAGGTCAATTGTTCTATAATTTGAAGTATCGCTCCCCTTTCCTTTTCTGAAGGAAGGAAAGACTCCTGTCGAACAGGACAGGTTAAATAGTTTGCGTTGAGGTTCAGCTAAAGAAGAGGCGCAGCACTTGAGTACCAGGGGCGAAATACCATCAAGGCCAGGAGCCTTGGACACATTGAGACTCGCGAGCACTTTGAAAATTTCCCTTGGGCAGAAATGTATCGGTCTTTGACTGTAATTGCATGTTGTTGGAGGAGGGGCAACTTGCGAAGAAGGTGGCAAGAAAAAGCTCGCAGCAAACCTGGCTGCTAATACATTGGCTTTATTCAATGATTTAGTGTACACAACCCCGTTGTGAATTACGGGCGGTACCGAAGAGCTGGTGAAGTTGTTCTTGACTGTTTTAACAAGAGAACAGAAACTCTTACTACCCTTTCGACTAGTAAAGGTTTTCTGTCTAATGTTTTGGCCGAATTGGGATTTAGCTCTCATAATAATCGATTTACAGCTGTTACGTGGATCACTACAGATCTCTCTCAATTCCGCTGAATGTCACAGGTTATATATGCAGAGCAGCACTCAACAACTCTCGAGTAATAACACTCAGGCTAGTTTAACTCTCTGATGAATTTATATATATATATACCGACATTTGGTATATACCCATGGTACAAAGATTTACAAGGTATGACCGGAAAATCTGTCAATTGGTTGCTTGCCTCCTTTGGCGACAATTCTCAGAAATTTGTTCGTCTCAATTTCAATCGTCCTTATCATAGTGAAAAAAATTTCTATTTGCAAATTTCTTTGCTTTCCCACTAGCACATAATTACTTTTCCCGAAGTGATTTAAACGAAGAAACTAATGTTTTGTTAAATATTTTAATATATTCAAAACGTATTCCAGTCAATAAACTACGAAAAATTTAAAACAAATTTTCTGGAAATGACTTCAGTCACCTCATGACGTAGCAACACAAAAAATTCCTTTCGAATCGGCCATACTTGTATCATAGTAAAAACCTACCTAGTTTTACCACACTAGTCAAATTGACGGATTTTTGATCATGACTGTTATTACAACTTTTGGCTTGCTAAGTAAATAAGAATATAATTTAAAAAAGCTATATTTAATACAGTTATTCATTAGCCAGAAATAGTTTAAATTTGCATTTATAGCATAGTATATTTGATATGTATGAAATAACTATGAGGCACACGTATCTGTATATATGTTATCTTAGATGAGTTGACTTATGAGTATTTCAGATCATTCAATATAGCTTCCTATAAAAAATGTAATTAACATTTTTCCAGGAAATGTCTGAAAGCGATGTATGAATGAATGTAAATGCGAATTGCTGTCCATCGTTGCATATATGCTCCATAAATTATTATAAACTTTCAAACTGCTAAGGCCGTCATTTTGACGGGTCCCGGTAAATAGGTAATAATAAGTCACACAGATTTTGGAAATTAAAAAAGCTGAGTTGAAATTGAATAACCATATACAACTGCACTTATATGTCATTAAAATTCACCTTAAGTTGCTAGAGCAATATATAATTTACATTAATATTTTTTAAGCATGAACTTTGAAAACTGTCCAATTGAGGATCTTGGTAGTTCTAGAAATGTATACATATAATTTTCAGCTAGGTAAGAGGATATCTAGATATACTAGATAGATTTATAAAATCTCAGCAAACATGAGCTGCCATATTATGTTACTTAGAGGATATGGTGATTTTAACAGTTCATATCTCCAAAACAAGGTTGAACTGTATCTAAAATAAAAACAATATCATAAATAAAATATTTTCCAAAAAATTCTTGATAAATTTCAAAAGTTATGATCAAAATCTCGAATCTCGATTTTGAAGGTCAGTAGTCGAGAGTGGAAGTAGGTCATCATACAGCCCGTGGAAAGCGTAAAGGAGTAATAGTAGAGTAAGCAAAGGGACCTCAGTCCAGACCAATAGTTTGTTTAAATTGGTGTTCGCAACTATCTTGTGAAATATTATATCGGAGGGCATGCTTACTGATGAGACCCGTCTCTGACCGCTGGGTCGAAAATTTAAGTTTTTCTGCATCAATTTGAGCTTTAAATCGTAAAAATAAAAATAAAGAGAAATTAAGAAGTATTTCACTATTGTTTCAAAAAAGAAAAATATATGTAAAAGCCGGGTCGAATAAACATCCACCCAAAAATGTTGAAATTGCTTAACACTGTTTCAAACAATCAAATTACCTACATTCAACGAAAAAGATCCAGATACGTTTAATATTGCGATTATTCCCAAAGTTTGCACGCTCTACATAAATTATAATATAAGCTGCAGATTAAATCAAACTGTTGCCGTAGCTAGATTTAGGTTAACTCATCTGTCAGGATAGTGATCAGTGAACACAAGTTGTTCAGAATATAAAAATATTTGTGAAACTTTTAATGATGATTTAATCGCCGATCGATTCCAGAAAAAAATCGAGAAACAACCTTAGCGATTTTACGCGCAAATCATTATTTAGAACAGTTTGGGCATTTCATAAAAGGTATCGAATATAATTTATTCAAGACTAATTATAGAATATTCCGTGGTTTTTTTAAAAGTTTATGGGAACAAAACCAGATCTTTGTCTATCAGCCTTAAGTCTTTTTGATCACTCAAGGAGCTACAAGGCAGGCCTTGGGATGATAGATTTAAATTGGTTCACTGAAAAAACACCCTATGGAAGAGATTAATGAGGAGTAGAGAAATGGAAAACTTTGTCTGATTAGAATGAATGGCTTTATTCAATTAGTTTGAATGCAGTACAAAATTAAAAAATAAGCAAATTATTATACAATATTGAAAGCAATACACCTACAAAAGTGGGGTAGTGTTGCTTTATTTCGCTGCAGATTATTTAATACTTTAAGGTCTTCCGGAAGGAAATAACTGTTGGAAGCACAACAGAATATTTTAAATCACAGAGTCATCCACAGATCATTTTGAAATATGTTAAATATATCTTCTGACGTCATAAAATATTCGAAAAACTTGATAAAATTATTGAAAAACATTTCTAGAACAATACAATTTAACCTATTCTCTACTACTATTTAACCTATTCTCTTTTCATAAAGTTGGATTATCCATGGACTTTTTTAAAAAGTACTAGAACATAAATTTCGGGGAAGTGGCATTAAATTAGCCCTACTCGAGCCCTGAAATATTATGCTGCGCACACTATTGTAACAATACTATTTAACCTATTCTCAGTAGTGTGGTCCTAGCTTTTAATAAAGTTGGATTATCCATGTATTTTTTAACATGTACTAGAGCATTAAATTCGGGAAAGTGGCATTAAATTAGCCCTACTTGAGCCCTGAAATATTATGCAGTGCACACTATTGTAACAATACTATTTAACCTATTCTCAGTAGTGGTGGTCCTAACTTTTAATAAAGTTGGATTATCCATGGATTTTTTTAAAAAGTACTAGAACATAAATTTCGGGGAAGTGGCATTAAATTAGCCCTACTTGAGCCCTAAAATATTATGCAGTGTACACTATAGTAACAATACTATTTAACCTATTCTCAGTAGTTGTGGTCCCAACTTTTAATAAAGTCGGATTATCCATGGCTTTTTTTAAAAAGTACTAGAGCATTAAATTCGGGATAGTGGCATCAAATTAGCCCTGCTTGAGCCCTAAAATTTATGCAGTGTACACTATTGTAACAATACTATTTAACCTATTCTCAGTAGTGGTGTTCCTAACTTTTAATTAAGTTGGATTATCCATGGATTTTTTTTAAAAAGTACTAAAGCATAAAATTCGGGGAAGTGGCATTAAATTATCACTAATTGAGACCTAAGATATTATGCAGTGCACACTATTGTAAAAGTACTACGTAACCTATTCTCAGTAGTGGTGGTCCTATCTTTCAATAAAGTTTTATTATCCGTGGATTTTTTAAAATGTACTAGAGCATTAAATTCGGGAAAGTGGCATTAAATTAGCCCTACTTGAGCCCTAAAATATTATGCAGTGTACACTATTGTAACAATACTATTTAAGCTATTCTCAGTAGTGGTGTTCCTAACTTTTAATTAAGTTGGATTATCCATGGATTTTTTTTAAAAAGTACTAAAGCATAAAATTCGGGGAAGTGGCATTAAATTATCACTAATTGAGCCCTAAGATATAATGCAGTGTACACTATTGTAACAATACTATTTAACCTATTCTCAGTAGTGGTGGTCCTATCTTTCAATAAAGTTGGATTATCCATGGATTTATTTTAAAAAGTACTAGAGCAATAAATTCCGGAAAGTGGCATTAAATTAGCCCTACTTGAGTCCTAAAATATTATGCAGTCTATTGTAAAAGTACTATTTAACCTATTCTCAGTAGTGGTGTTCCTAACTTTTAATTAAGTTGGATTATCCATGGATTTTTTTTAAAAAGTACTAAAGCATAAAATTCGGGGAAGACGCATTAAATTAGCCCTAAATAAGCCCTAAAATTTATGCAGTGTACACTATTGTAACAATACTATTTAACCTATTCTCAGTAGTGGTGTTCCTAACTTTTAATTAAGTTGGATTATCCATGGATTTTTTTTAAAAAGTACTAAAGCATAAAATTCGGGGAAGTGGCATTAAATTATCACTAATTGAGCCCTAAGATATAATGCAGTGTACACTATTGTAACAATACTATTTAACCTATTCTCAGTAGTGGTGGTCCTATCTTTCAATAAAGTTGGATTATCCATGGATTTTTTTTAAAAAGTACTAAAGCATAAAATTCGGGGAAGTGGCATTAAATTATCACTAATTGAGCCCTAAGATATAATGCAGTGCACTCTATTGTAAAAGTACTATTTAACCTATTCTCAGTAGTGGTGGTCCTAACTTTCAATAAAGTTGTATTATCCGTGGATTTTTTAAAATGTACTAGAGCATTAAATTCGGGAAAGTGACATTAAATTAGCCCTACTTGAGCCCTAAAATATTATGCAGTGTACACTATTGTAACAATACTATTTAAGCTATTCTCAGTAGTGGTGGTCCTAACTTTTAATAAAGTTGGATTATCCATGGATTTTTTTAAAAAGTACTAGAGCATTAAATTCGGGAAACTGGCATCAAATTAGCCCTGATTGAGCCCTAAAATTTATGCAGTGTACACTATTGTAACAATACTATTTAACCTATTCTCAGTAGCGGTGTTCCTAACTTTTAATTAAGTTGGATTATCCATGGATTTTTTTTAAAAAGTACTAAAGCATAAAATTCGGGGAAGTGGCATTAAATTATCACTAATTGAGCCCTAAGATATAATGCAGTGTACACTATTGTAACAATACTATTTAACCTATTCTCAGTAGTGGTGGTCCTATCTTTCAATAAAGTTGGATTATCCATGGATTTATTTTAAAAAGTACTAGAGCAATAAATTCCGGAAAGTGGCATTAAATTAGCCCTACTTGAGTCCTAAAATATTATGCAGTCTATTGTAAAAGTACTATTTAACCTATTCTCAGTAGTGGTGTTCCTAACTTTTAATTAAGTTGGATTATCCATGGATTTTTTTTAAAAAGTACTAAAGCATAAAATTCGGGGAAGACGCATTAAATTAGCCCTAAATAAGCCCTAAAATTTATGCAGTGTACACTATTGTAACAATACTATTTAACCTATTCTCAGTAGTGGTGTTCCTAACTTTTAATTAAGTTGGATTATCCATGGATTTTTTTTAAAAAGTACTAAAGCATAAAATTCGGGGAAGTGGCATTAAATTATCACTAATTGAGCCCTAAGATATAATGCAGTGTACACTATTGTAACAATACTATTTAACCTATTCTCAGTAGTGGTGGTCCTATCTTTCAATAAAGTTGGATTATCCATGGATTTTTTTTAAAAAGTACTAAAGCATAAAATTCGGGGAAGTGGCATTAAATTATCACTAATTGAGCCCTAAGATATAATGCAGTGCACTCTATTGTAAAAGTACTATTTAACCTATTCTCAGTAGTGGTGGTCCTAACTTTCAATAAAGTTGTATTATCCGTGGATTTTTTAAAATGTACTAGAGCATTAAATTCGGGAAAGTGACATTAAATTAGCCCTACTTGAGCCCTAAAATATTATGCAGTGTACACTATTGTAACAATACTATTTAACCTATTCTCAGTAGTGGTGTTCCTAACTTTTAATTAAGTTGGATTATCCATGGATTTTTTTTAAAAAGTACTAAAGCATAAAATTCGGGGAAGTGGCATTAAATTATCACTAATTGAGCCCTAAGATATAATGCAGTGTACACTATTGTAACAATACTATTTAACCTATTCTCAGTAGTGGTGGTCCTATCTTTCAATAAAGTTGGATTATCCATGGATTTTTTTTAAAAAGTACTAAAGCATAAAATTCGGGGAAGTGGCATTAAATTATCACTAATTGAGCCCTAAGATATAATGCAGTGCACTCTATTGTAAAAGTACTATTTAACCTATTCTCAGTAGTGGTGGTCCTAACTTTCAATAAAGTTGTATTATCCGTGGATTTTTTAAAATGTACTAGAGCATTAAATTCGGGAAAGTGACATTAAATTAGCCCTACTTGAGCCCTAAAATATTATGCAGTGTACACTATTGTAACAATACTATTTAACCTATTCTCAGTAGTGGTGTTCCTAACTTTTAATTAAGTTGGATTATCCATGGATTTTTTTTAAAAAGTACTAAAGCATAAAATTCGGGGAAGTGGCATTAAATTATCACTAATTGAGCCCTAAGATATAATGCAGTGTACACTATTGTAACAATACTATTTAACCTATTCTCAGTAGTGGTGGTCCTATCTTTCAATAAAGTTGGATTATCCATGGATTTTTTTTAAAAAGTACTAAAGCATAAAATTCGGGGAAGTGGCATTAAATTATCACTAATTGAGCCCTAAGATATAATGCAGTGCACTCTATTGTAAAAGTACTATTTAACCTATTCTCAGTAGTGGTGGTCCTAACTTTCAATAAAGTTGTATTATCCGTGGATTTTTTAAAATGTACTAGAGCATTAAATTCGGGAAAGTGACATTAAATTAGCCCTACTTGAGCCCTAAAATATTATGCAGTGTACACTATTGTAACAATACTATTTAACCTATTCTCAGTAGTGGTGTTCCTAACTTTTAATTAAGTTGGATTATCCATGGATTTTTTTTAAAAAGTACTAAAGCATAAAATTCGGGGAAGTGGCATTAAATTATCACTAATTGAGCCCTAAGATATAATGCAGTGTACACTATTGTAACAATACTATTTAACCTATTCTCAGTAGTGGTGGTCCTATCTTTCAATAAAGTTGGATTATCCATGGATTTTTTTTAAAAAGTACTAAAGCATAAAATTCGGGGAAGTGGCATTAAATTATCACTAATTGAGCCCTAAGATATAATGCAGTGCACTCTATTGTAAAAGTACTATTTAACCTATTCTCAGTAGTGGTGGTCCTAACTTTCAATAAAGTTGTATTATCCGTGGATTTTTTAAAATGTACTAGAGCATTAAATTCGGGAAAGTGACATTAAATTAGCCCTACTTGAGCCCTAAAATATTATGCAGTGTACACTATTGTAACAATACTATTTAACCTATTCTCAGTAGTGGTGTTCCTAACTTTTAATTAAGTTGGATTATCCATGGATTTTTTTTAAAAAGTACTAAAGCATAAAATTCGGGGAAGTGGCATTAAATTATCACTAATTGAGCCCTAAGATATAATGCAGTGTACACTATTGTAACAATACTATTTAACCTATTCTCAGTAGTGGTGGTCCTATCTTTCAATAAAGTTGGATTATCCATGGATTTTTTTTAAAAAGTACTAAAGCATAAAATTCGGGGAAGTGGCATTAAATTATCACTAATTGAGCCCTAAGATATAATGCAGTGCACTCTATTGTAAAAGTACTATTTAACCTATTCCCAGTAGTGGTGGTCCTAACTTTCAATAAAGTTGTATTATCCGTGGATTTTTTAAAATGTACTAGAGCATTAAATTCGGGAAAGTGACGTTAAATTAGCCCTACTTGAGCCCTAAAATATTATGCAGTGCACACTATTGTAACAATACTATTAACCTATTCTCAGTAGTGGTGTTCCTAACTTTTAATTAAGTTGGATTATCCATGGATTTTTTTTAAAAAGTACTAAAGCATAAAATTCGGGGAAGACGCATTAAATTAGCCCTAAATAAGCCCTAAAATATTATGCAGTGCACACTATTGTAAAAATACTATTTAACCTATTCTCAGTAGTGGTGGTCCTAACTTTTAATAAAGTTGGATTATCCATGGATTATTTTGAAAAATGCAATAGCAATATATTCATGGAATAGGCATTAAATTAGCCCTAATTGAGCCCTAAATTTTGACGTATCTAAAACTTTTCTACCATGAAATGGCGGTCCCAACTTAATTGACGTCATCGACACATAATAATACAGAATAGAAGAATTGTTAAGAAGTTTTATTTTTAACGATTGTAAATCAAATCTTAAATACAAGAAGAAAAAACAACCGCCTCGTCTGGGGTTTGAAACCAGGAGCTTCTGCTTGTCGGGCGACTGCTCTTAGCACAGATGATTTTCCCTTCTCCATTTATTAATTTGTAATTAGCCTACTAAGCCACGCTTTGTTTTCAGCTGGCATTAACCAGTAACAATGAAAGGGCACAAATAATTTTTTTTTTTTTAATTCTTCTATTCTTTATCTTGACCGATTCTAACAAGTGTGGATTCGATTCCTCTCAGGGAAAAATAAAAAACATAATAATAATCTGCAATGGTGTTAGTGATTGCATTGCACCGTTTGGGCTGGGCTGGATTTTTTAATTGCAAAGCTCAACTGAACGAAAAAGCTAAAGAGTGTACTGAATGTAGAATCAGAATCGATGCTTGAAAATTCACGGGTTTTATGGCCGAAAGCAATTGAAAAGCAGCAGCAGACATAGTTGCATCTTTCCATTTCGAAACAATTTCCAGAGTATCGATGTCCGCGGGCTGTACATCGACGTAAGTTGCCACGCACTCATGCCGTTCCACCCTCATTATTGCACACAATTTTATACCTTTTTTCTTCTTCCTTCTTCTTCACAAAATTCAAAATTTCGGCTAGGATTATTGCATTAAATACCGATTTGTTGTGAGTGCGATTTTACTAAATACCGGATAAAATTTCGTCATCATTTACGAATGCAGTTTAATTACTTAGTTCAAAATCAGATTTAAAAAAATTGAAGTCTAAATTTTCACTGTTTTTTTTTGTAGTGCTGATTACAGTTATAAGATTATTGTAATTTACATCATTACTTTCCAACCGTGGTTTTTTTTACAAAAAATTGACGGATATCCATCGTTAACGTTGGACAACACTTCGAAATTGCCATCAAGAAGAATTTTCGCAAGGCTTGGATTAAAATAGCGTTCGTACAATGAACATGAAACGCTCTACATGTGAATCAACAATTTTCTCTTGATAAGTTTCTAGATTAGCTAGGTGCGTTTGCATGGAAATAATTTGCGAGAGCTGCTGCGTCAATATGTAGTATGTGGCTGTGAATCTCATTACTATACAATGCGCACAAATTCAATTAAAATTAAAATTTTTCCTTTCGATCCATGGGAGGGGTTTCAACCCCCAAAAGCCCGGGCCTGACTATCAAAATGCTCAAATATGCATGCAAATATGAACGAAAAAAAGCCAAAATATGCAAAAAATATGCACTATAAAGAAAAATTTTGCTAGTAATAATTTTTTTACTCTTTAAATTAACATACGAGTTATATCTAGAAAGCAATTTCAACAGACAGTAGTAGTAAATATTTAGAAATCAACAAAACACACAAGAATTAGAAACTAATTATTGTTTTTATGACAGTATATTAAAATTATACTTTTCTAAATTTTCAATTTCAAATTTATGATGTTTGCCACTTAACAATATGTAATTTGTACATAAAAAATGAACATTCTACGTCTACCGACGTAAGAGTTCTAAATTTATAATTTGGCGCCATATCCGCAGAAATCACCTCAGGCAAGCCTTGACATGTGCTATTAATGTAAGCATTTATGTGCTTAATTGCTTCAAAACCAAAATTTTTGCTGAGAACAGTGTCCAACTTATTTTAGAGTTTTACCGAAACTAAGTCCGGAAGTGCATGGATTAGATCCACCATTTTTTCTATGATTGCAGCAATTGAATTATAAAGAGGAAGGGTTTTAGTTTCTAGCTTTTCAAACACGTCGAGTATTTCACATCTTTTTGCCGAATTATGCACTATAAACGAGAAAGTACTATAATATAAAATAACGTTGCAGAAATGCAATTTCATGCATATAATCCGATATCTAGTCATATCTATTAATTATTTGTTACTATTCGATTTATAGCCTTAAAAGAAATATCAGCAAAGGATTGTTTGAATATATTGTGAAGATTCTGTTTCGACCAGAAAAGAATTTCGGATATTATATTTCAAGAAATGCACAACTGTCATCTTTGTTGATACAGTCATTTTTGCAATTGAAGATCGTTTTGAAACACTAAAATTGTATACCAACATGTATAGTTTTCTACATAATATGAAAATATTTTCTACATAGGAAGATCTTTTAAAAGCTCTATGGACATAGATGACTATCATGTTAATGATGGCCAGGTAGGTAGGTTCTATTTCTATCCACTCCTGTGATCGTTGAAAATGGAAAAAAATCTTTTAGTGAATTAAAACTGATAAAAAACTACATTCGTTCCACTATATTACAAGAAATGCTAAAATCTCTTGCCATTTTATCGATAGATCAGGATATGATTCAGAAAGTTAATTTCCTAAATCTGTCAATGAATTTATGTAAATTTAAATAAATTGATTTTTATTAAAACCAGGAGCGCTTTATCCGATTTTTAATTTAACTTTTCATGGAAAGGGCTTCAATCGAAATTTAAAATGTTGTTTGAGTCCATTTACCAATATTGCTTTATCTACATATATATGTAGGTATCAATAATCTGCATATTTACCCAAATCTCTAATAAATTTTTTACTGCTGCAACAACAGTTTTTTATTTTATTTTAAAAATAAACTTTTAATGCCTTGAAAATCTGCCTTTGTTATAATTTTCATTAGTTGATCAGAAAAATCTCATGTGGCATGCGGATTATGCTGCTTAAGCTACTTTTGTCTGCTCCAATAAGCCATTTCCAAATTTTTATTTTTATTAATTTTTAAATTCAGATATAGTTTTTGCAGCTTTCAGTAATACCTGAAAGATGTCAATGTACACATCTTCAACACATATGAGAGCACCTTTCACTTATTGGATGCGTGGGAGTATTACAAATCATAACCATTTAGAAATTTATGTCTATAAGTGACAACATTCACATAATTCCACTATTAGTTTGCAGTAAAAACTGGCTAATTGAAGTATTTATTATTACGAAAAAAAATAATTTGCATAAAATTTACTTTCAACGAATATTTTTTCTTTAATATACAATTAGGAGCTTCTCCATTGATCCAAGTCGATGATAATAAGGTCAAAATTTTCTCTTTATTGATTTTCTAAATATTTTATTTATCTTAAAAACATGCCCGGTTTAAAATTGTACAACTTTTTTAAATAATTGTGTTCGCATAACAAAAAAAAAACACTTTCCTATGCTTTATCTATTTTCATTATTTATTTCTCGTATCACTGATAAGCGTATATGTATCACATTAAAAAAAAGTAAGTGAAAATCATACATATTTATACCAAAATACAGTAACCTTGCATGCAATAACTTAAATAATACTCAAATCGAAAAATATATGTATTTTCTAATATGTATACTCAAAGTCCATGGTTATATGGATCATAAACTCTGGGGTGCGTTCGCTGATATTCTAACATTCTAAGAACATGTTCTGGCACGGCTGGAATATGATGTCCAAAAGGCATGAACCCATTCACTCCTGCAGTATATATTACTTCGATAGGCTCTCCTTCCGGAGAGGTATATTTATAGGTTCCTTTAACTTCATCGGCATTTCCGACTGCCTTGGCAGATATTCCATTTTCAGTTTCATATGAAAAATGATAGGATCCATCGTATTTTAAATCCTGATCCTGCTTGAGTATAGGAATTATTTGATACGAAGAGACGGCTACTGCCAACATAAATATCACCACCTAAAATATCACAGTTTGTTAAATTAATAATTAATTAAAAATACAAATTACACTATCACGTACCGCACAATTGTACATTTTTATATCGATTTATCCTAGGTTTATCTTAAAATGCGAGCACTGAGCAAAAAGATCGACTTTATATATATTTGAACCAAATACGAGAAAATGCAAATCAACACTGAGGTCTAACACAGTCAAAGCATCTCCAAGTTTTGTAAACAAAAACTCAAAACTGGATACATATTTCACGGTATAAAAATAGCTCTTTACATCAACGGACAATGGGTTCAAAGCCTTAGATAGGTATTTCGTTCTAAAAAGAGGTTCTGTCCCCCTTTATGTAGGTAAATATAAGATCCAAGCTGAATGTAATAAATTGTGAGCGGCCAAAGCTTGTTTCTATCGGAATGCTTCTACTAGTATGATATCTGCGAAAGTGAATGATTCGATTGAGGTGGTGATTCCACAAAATTTGCATTCAAATGCATGACTTTGGAGCGATTCAAATTAATTGTGTTTTCGCTTACCTCATAATTAAATTGAATTTGGGTTTTAGAGAGAAAAGAAAAAACTGCATTCCCGGAGGTTTATGAGTCTTTTGTTTTTGCATACCTGATTTCTGAGTATCGAATCACCTTTAAAATTAGTTCATTAATATGGAAATTATTCCCAAATTAGTAACTGGTTAAACTGCAGTTCTACCAGTATAACAGGAATTTGGAATGGGAGGAGACAATAACTTACCTGTAGGAAAAACATTAGGATAATAGATACCCTATCATATGTATAATATATGGTATGGTGGCTTTTATAATCTTATAAGAACCTTAATCAATTGAATGTTTTTATTCTTGCATGGCATCTCAGATACTTTTTTGAAGTCTAGATAGTTATTAATAATTTCTTTCCGGGAACAATTTTTGATATTTCGATGTACCTTAATTTTGAAATTGGCTCGATTATTTGCAGTTGCAAAATGCTTACTAGAAATTGGAATAGACAATCGCGAATAGGAAAAGATCAAGAAACTCGACTAAATAAAATCTCTATTGACTTACTTTTTACTTTACTTCATTTATAAATTATTTCTATTTTTAGTAGATACCTAATTTGCTTAAATATATATAGACGAACTTTATGCATAGTTTTCCAGAAATTAATTCAAGGAGGTCTTATATGTCAGATTTTTCTTTAATTTAGAGGGATCCTTTTGCTTATTTAAAAGATGAATTTTTCTTCCCTTTAGATATTTTGGAACAAATATAATACCTGAAACAAATTTCCAGTATTTGATTAAAGCTCGATTTTTCCCTGTTGGAAATGTGTTGTCGAAATTAATTTTTGTGTTTTGATAATAAAGTTTGTACATGAAAAACTCTCTTTCGTTTATTATATTTGTTGGTAAGCCTCGATCAGATAATCCAGTTTTATTAAAATTGAATACAATATCAGTAGAAGTACCCAGTACCTAATACTTGAACGTATACTTGGAAAATACAAATACAACTTAATTGGTACTTCAACATGGCAAAGTAAGTTCTTTCCCAAGCATTCTGTTCCAAGTAAAATTACTGGGTACTTACTGTAATCCTCGTTAGTACTGTTTAAAGAACTATACCAAATTAAATCATCGGGTATTGTAAGATTTCCGAGTACATTTTCACTTTCCAAGTACAAGTGTTTTTCATGTTTTTGATTTGCATAACAAATTTTTGTGGAATAATTTTGAATTCGTTGCAATTTCATCTAAATCTAATCAGATTTTATAATTATAAAAGCCATCTTTAATCGTAAACACAAACATTTGATACCGAAACTCAAACACTTGGAAAAAAACTCTTCTTGAATAGATATTTTGAAATGTACGGGGCAGTCTTTCAATACCCTATTATAAACTTGGGACAATACTTGAAATAGTACTGGCCAATCTTGCAGTACACAGTAGTTTTACATGAAAGAACATTTTCAAGAACCAAAGGCCCTGTACTTGTGTTGTCTAAGTGCAAGTATAAATACGGGGTGTTGGGTATTTAAAGAGTATTGCAATACCAATGGACTCCAGTACCTTACAAGTCTGCGTCAAACTGTGTAATAGAAGTCGACTTTTGTTGATAACAGTTTTTTCTTATTTTCTCCACAACTCGCCAACATAAATTTGGTTCTTCAAGCCATTTTAACTGGAATATTAACAAACATGACTGCAAACAAGTACTTCATAAAGTAACCCATGTGCATGGGTAAAGTGAAGATGTCATCATAGCAGAGTGAAAACGTAAGCCACCCTTGTTCTGTATAAAGGCTCTATGAGAGAAAAACATGATCTCAATGTATTACTGTTAATTAACAAATTGAAAATTGATCTATCATCTTGATTCGCATCTAAAAAGTTAGTTCTTGCTTGAAGTGAATGGTGTTAACATTACACAAATTATTGAATGCATATATTTTGACTAAGATACGGAATAAAGGTAAAACAGTGCAAAATAAATGTGTTCGAATTTATGCTATATTTACTTCAGAGAAAACGTACATCATATATTAACCGACTTTAATGTACAGAGAGTATAAAAAAGTTAACCGTAACATTTATACATGAAATTTTTCTCATAACTACAAGTACTATTTAAAGATATTACATTTCCCGCAAGTCTTATAAACAATACAAATTAAATTTCGCGTTTGTTAAGTCATTAGATTTCATAATGTTTCGAAAACTCATTGGTAGGAGTGGATTCAGCTAGGGGACGCAGAGGGTTCGTACCGCTCCCTGAAGACCACTGAAGAAATATTGCAGTAGATCTTCTGCATTTTTCTGAACAAAATGATTCACTGCGCAGTAAATCTACTCTAATGCACTTTTTATAAAAAAACTTTAAAATTGCTGAACGCTTCCAACTTCAATTTGATACGTTTAAAAAGAACGCAACCCTTATGGCACTTTAGGTCGTGGCTATTGAAGCCTATAGAGAAAATTGGAAGTACTCTTGCTTGTAAAATTCGTGTACATAAGAGTGGCTTTTTTCGGGGTGCTGAAACCCGGGCAGAGCATATTCAAAAAAATTAAAATTAAAATTTATTTAAAGTGATATTGTATAATTAATCTATGTACTCGTACAAGATTATTATAGTTAGTATGAGCTAACCATAACAAAAATATGAAATAAAAATAAAGAAAGTAAAAAAACTACAAAATATTTTACATAAAAAACCTAATTACATAGAGAAAGAAAAAAAAAGATATAAAGGGAAAGAGGAGCAAAAAAGAAAGAAGGTACGGTGTGTAAACTATGTTCCTACTTATGAAAAATAGAAACTAAAGTAACTAAATATGTTCAATAAATAGTTACATGATTTCATAATTACACTATATAATGTATATACACCTAACCCTTGATTTGCATGGGTTCGGTTTAACCCGACTGAAAAAATGAAGAAAAATGCCATTTATATTAACTAATTTTCAGTTTAACACGGTCACAAAAATTTTTGAAAAAAAACATGTAAAAAAAGAGGAGAACAAGGCTCACAATGCAACAGAAAACAAATTTCTCCAGGAACGGTTCATGGATTGTGTACTAATGTATTACATAGGTATGGATTGGGATTGGGTTGAAACGGTGGTGGGATCCGAAAAGGGTCGCTGGAGCGTAGGCTACAACAAGGCCCATTGTTCACCCTCCAGACTTATGAGTAATTGCTCAGAAGTCTCAACCGGACGGTCTAACAAAATTCGAAATTAGCCCCAACCCTTCTTTCCGGCTTCATGCAGTTCTTTCAGGAGGTGTGAGCCAAGGAATCTGTAACGTTTTCTTGAGCGGGCCGAACAGTGACAAAGAAAATGTGTCACCGTTTCAGTTTCCTCTCCACATCCTCTGCATACCGGATCTTCAACAAGCTCCATCCTATGCTGGTGACCCTTGAGAGAGAGTGCCCAGTGAGAATTGACACTACAGTTCTCAGGGTTGGCTTGCTTAGTTACAGTAACTCTTTCATTTGGGTTGGGTAAGCCACACAGCTCATTTGTGCTTCTACCTGAAGAGCCATCCAAGTAAAGGCGACTGTGTTGCCAGTTGGCCCAAGTCGAGATAATAGAGACAAGAGTGGTTTCATGCGATCCCATATGTGAAGGAGATTTCCTCCGAGGTTGCACCATGACGAGCAAGTTCGTCCATCTTTTCATTCCCGTTAATCCCGCTGTAACCTGGCACGCAAAGCACCAGTACCCCGCTGTTCCGAGAAAGGGAATTCAGTATAGTTTTACATTCAAATACAAGTTTTGTGGTTGTTAAAGGTGTTGACAAGGCCTTGTCAGCTGCCTGGCTGTCCTAGCAGATTGCAATCTCCTTGTTCTTAGTATTTGAGTTTAGAAGATGCCTTCCCATGTGATTCCCATTCTGCCCTATCTGAAATTTACGATTTAAAGTCGCTCTTCAGCATAGTCTCGAGGAGGTGATCGCTGTCACTGTCTATGATAGGTACGATGGACTACACCAATTTATAGATGGATTCATGTGAAACTCTTGTACCAGTGTGAATCCAGCTCCGATTGCGATGCATCCTCAGCGCAGCGATTGACGCCCCTTATATGTTGAGGATGACCTCAAGAGCCCTCGAGCTGGTTGACTTGAGACACAATCTTTGAATCTTCTCCAGTATTGCAATGATTGGCGAGCTCCACACCACAGAACCGTAGGTTAGCATGGGTCGGATGATGCTAGTGTAGATTCAAAGGAGCATCCATAGTTTAAGTCGCCACTTTTTCCCTATGGATCTGCGGCACATCACGAAGGCTCGAAGAGCTTTATTCGCCCTGTCTCAAGGTGTGGTTTCCAGCTTAATTTTCTATCTAATATGTATGATACCTAGATATTTTACTCTATCCTTCAGTTCCAAACGTGTGGAGCCAATAAAAGGCACACCCAATCTGGGAGTTCATTTTTTCAGTAAAGAGGCGTAAATCTGTTTTCAATGGATGAATGCAAAGTCCGAAATCCATAGCCCAGTCCGTTCGGATCGCATTCTGCACCAGTTCACAGAGTTCAGTTTCGTAGCTACCGGTGACCATGATCACCAGGTCGTCGTGGTAACATACTACTTTGTACCCATCCAGGTAAGTGTTCACTCCATGTTTTATTAGCGTTTCAGTGAACTTATGTGAAGAACATTGTTAAAGGCACCTTCAACATCGATAAAAACAGCCAGAGTAGATTGTTTAAAGAGGAAACCTTTTTCAATAGAGTGGAAACCTCTAACTTTATTGAATTAATTGAATTACGACGGCGAGAGAGGCCGACGACCGACGGTATTGCAGATTTCTATGTAATACTAATTATTTTTTTGTTTTCTTGATTGAATATGTATGTTTGCTTCAATTTATGAAAAACTATATACTTATAATATCAAAATATATTAATATATGTCTAATATTGTTTTACTCTAGATGTATAGTTTTTCAATATATAACATGATTTTAATTGCACGATTTCAATTTACACGGTTTTGGTTTACACGATACTTTATGAGAACGAATCCACCGTGAAAATCGAGAGTCAGGTGTATATATATATATAAATGGAATAATTCATATAACTAAGTGGTACTAACTACATAGTAGTACGACCCTGAAAATGGCACTCCTTATTGGAGCCATTGTTTCGGACTGGATTAAAATCTTAGTATGGGAAGGACACTTGTTCCAAATTTTAGCGGAGTGGTTGAAGACAAGGCCGTATATATGGGGTGGGTTTGAGGGGCTCAAACCCCCTCCATCGGTGTAGCCTACACTTTCGTTAATATGATAAGCCAAATTCTTACCCACAATTCTTTATAATGTAGCGGCTCACAACAATTGGTTTTGTCATTTTATATCTTTCCTCCGTGGCCCTTTCAGACAGAGCTGGGCAATACTTAAGTAAAAAAAGACTTAAGTACTACTTAAAGTACATGTTCGTTACTTAAGATTTATTACTCAATACTTTTGAAATGCCCTACTTGAACATAAGTACTCTTACTTCTATTTACTTTTACTTAAGACTTAGTTTTGTACTTAAGTATCAAGATTTTTACTTAAGTATTTCTGAGTCTATTAAGTATCTACAAATATCTAACTCTTCGTAGAAAAGCAAACACAATCTCTAGCGCAACTCCTTTTTTGTTGAGTTTTAAAGCTCGCAAAGAACTGTCAAAGCATGTGTCGCACTCACGCGTCAAGGCACAACCTAAGCCAAACTAATAACATAGAAACCAGACTGGGCAAGTGAACAAAAACCAGTAACAACTCGCTCGAATATAAAATAGACGATGCCTCGACCTGATTTAGGGGAGGCCTCAATTTTGTCTTAGAAATTTACTGGAAATTTGCCATAGAATTTTTATGCATTATTGGAGGTGACAATGGGTGCTTCGGCGGACCTCTAATAGTTTTTATGAGTGTAGCAATGAGAGGTGAAAGTTTTACTCTACGTGCAGTGCCGAAATCTATAAAAAACTACAAATAGTAGCCACTGGTTACTATGCATATTATAGTTTTCAAAAGGTATTTATTTATTAATATCTATTAACTGAAGTCTATACATTTAATTATATTACTGCCAACGTACAAAGATTGTAAAAAAGTGCTGTAAAATGTAAGTATGTACTTCAAAAAGTACTCAGTACTTTTATAGACTTAGTACTTAGTTACAAGTACTTTTCATACATACGGTACTTGTACTTGTACTTAAGTACATTTTCTTTGGTACTTGCCCAGCTCTGCTTTCAGATAAAGCAACTTTAGGAAAAACGTGTACTAAATAGGGAAAGAAAATAATCAGTCCAGTATGGTTGTACATATATACACATCAGTAGATGGTACCCTGGAAGAAATTGCTCATAGTTTGACCTTGTCTCTCGTCACTCAAGTGGTGGGGATTATGTGAGCCAATACAAATTTTCCTGAAAGAATCAAGGTGTTTTGCAATTAATGAAGAAACATATAGAAGATAATTAAGTCCCGATGAGCCTTCCGATGAGCGTTCATTAAAACTCATCGAAGAGCTAATTAGATATCATGAAATTGCTCCCTATATAGGTACTAAACCAACAATAAATAAATATTTATTTTTGTCATCACCATGTCAGATGACATTTCTACTAGATAAATTTACATTAAATTTTTGTGATTTATCGGATTTTAAGTAAAATTTTTAAATTATTGCTTTTAAATTAATTATTTGTTTTGCTCTTCCGCGGACAGACTGTCGCCCACATGCTGAACAAGACGTTATGCCCAAATCCGTACTGTTCAGCGTCTCAGAGTTTGGTTTGCAGCCAGAGTTTGAATTCGGAAAAATATATGAAATCAATCTTAAAATAAAATTCTCATTTATGAACTCATCATGATACTGATTGACATGCTCATTAATAAGTTTATAGTGACACTCATTGACATGCTCATTAATAAGCTCATCGTGACACTTATTATGTACTCATCGAAGTGCTCATAGAATATTGTAAAATGCACAAAAGGGAAGAAAAGTATACATTTCTAAATAAGTGAAAGAGATACAATATCTCATGCACACTATCTGTGAAAAAGTAAATAAATGATTTTTCCCGGTTTTGTTTCAAACGCAAATGAATTTCATCAGGACGTTCATCTCATTACTCATGAGGAGCTCATTGATGAGCTCATCATGATTTGTCTACCAGGGTAGCTTATACTTCGATACACCGTAGCTTAATCGTAGTGGTATTTTAAATTGTGTTGACATTTTAAAGGGAATATTAAGTCTAAGTTTAATCTGTTTTTCGTCCTTAAAACACCAACTTTTGTTGGTAACTAATATTTTCCATGAGTTTATTTAAATAGCTTAACAAATTATTTGTTTCCTTTTTAAGGCATGTTTAATTACATAGTTATATCTAAAATGCCATTAGAAATAAAATTCGTTTTCTGATTAATTTTTTTAAAATGCTTTTTTGGCCCCGCCAATAGAATCGCTTTGCTAAGCATTCATTGAAACGTTAAAATTGAAATGAATGAAGTACTTTCCCTCTTTACGGCAAGAAGGAAGAGAAAACATGTAATTCTGTAATAATTTTTTTTTTTTGTATTAAAAGTGGATCTTTATAATTTTTTTTCTTGGAATATAAATAAGGGTTAAACAACAAGTTTTCAAACATATCTTTTTAAATTTCTGCAGACTCACGGGACCTTAAATGAGAATTATCGCGAACTCAATTATCTTAATACATATATAGCACTTATAGATGATTAGAATTTTTCGATTCAATTGGAATGTCTACATAAATTATATGCTTAATAAATTAATTATATTAAACTTACATGAATCTCCGATTATTAAGTTTAGATTAATTCTCAGTTATTCTTTTGTTTCTAGAGGGTATTAATTACTCGGCTAAACCCCTCCCATTCGTGATCTATATATACGGCCTTGGCTGAAGAACAGACTCTTGGTTACTAAGTAATAAGACCTGGAAAGTACCAGGTTCAAGGTTCTGTCTGATTTACAGAATACAAGAAGTTCAAAGAGATATCTTGGGCAACGAAATTTAATGATTTTAGATAAAAGAGTTACTGAACGGTAATTCATATAAGAAAAAATGTCACCCCTCAGAATATATTCTTTAACGTTCGAGACGTGATCATATATTCGGAGAGCATAAACATACCCGATTACAGAATGGAGGGCAATTTCTATCTACCTTAGAAATTATTGGAGTCCAATCTTCCAAAAAATTTCACAGCCATATGTGAATAAGAGATGATCAATGAGCGGACTAAAAGTAGTCACACTAAAGTCTGCTGTGTCAAATAACTAGATGCCCACAAAGAGCGTAGCCCACCATTAATTCTCACCACAGTAGAATTAATGTATTCATCCCACCTACGTCAGGATACTGTTGAAAATGATACCGAAATTTCTCTCAGAATCTGTATACGGGATGACTGTGCTATTAATCATAACTGATGAGTAGCCAGCCACTCTTGTCCAGGGTTGATCGATAAACTAAGAGTGATTTTAATTTCAGTGGATGCAACATAATCCACTGAAATTAAAACTTATTATATGTTGACCATAAGTGAACAGCACCAAGATCTTCATTCATACAGGTCACGGCATCCTCAATAAGACCCATCTGTCCGGATATACATATGCAGCTGAGCATCATCAGCATAAAGGTGTAGTTGACAGAGCTAAACTTGTGCACAAATATCATTAATGAATAATGAATGATCAAGCAATTATCAAGGAAATTGTAAATCAATTTAGCTGTCTGAGAGATAAAGTTAGAATGTTTGAGTTTATTGCAAAGTGGTGTGTGCTTAATCGTATCAAATGCTTTAGAAAAATCTAGTACGAGGTACCATAAGTCTTCCAATAGAGTAATAATAACAATAGTAAAGGCTTGCAAACGACTTTGTTGTTTTTCAAAGTATTCGCCGTACGTATTTCATACGGTTAAACCAATTTTCAAAGCATGTTTTCCATTTTGGTAGAGGTATCTCAGAAACATGATTTTTGAACGCTTCAACCGCTTCTTCTGGCGTCGAAAATCGTTGTCCACGCAGTTTGTTCTTTACGAATGGGAGCAAAAAGATATCATTAGGTGAGAAATCAGAATTGTATGACGGATGACGTTTTGAGTGCCTAAATATGCTGTTGTTTTTTTTATAGTGTCGAGTGAAACGAGAATTTCGTCCTTTATTATTATTATCAATACAGAAGACGTAAGCAAAGGATATTTCGGATTCATCCCTACATTGAAAGGAAAAAAGCTGTAGGTTATTCGTCGCGGTAACTGATTTGCATTAAACACATACAAAGTTCTTGGCATTCTAGAATATCTAAGGAGTGTTACCTTGATTTAGTGCAAATCGTTGCTTCTCGCCTTGAAAGGACGAAGACAAATATGAAAGAATGCGTGAGTTCTGAGGAATCCGCTTTTTAACTGATAGCCTGGAGGACGATATCCGGTACATGGTTCCTTAAAGTTTTTGGGACAGATATAACCTTGGCTAATTTTCACGTTCTGGGAAAGGCAGTTGTAAGACAAACATTTCAAGAAACAATTGCAACTCGTTATTGGTGAAATTCAGTGAAACTCTACAACGGCAAACAACAAACAAGTCATTGTGCATTGTTGTAGTGAATAATTTAAAGCAAGACATTTCTTTCAGAATAAAAATGTTTTATTATCTAGAAATTTAGCCCAAACTATAAATAAAAACAAAATTAACCGCTGTATTCGTGAATTTAAACAAACCTATTTTTCTATTTTTACTAACTAAATAGATGATGATTTGGAAGTGTTTTGTAAAACGAACATTGGCACAGATAAGAACAGTAGAACAACATGAAAATTCTCACAATTATTTGTTCTACTATTCTTATCTGTGCCAATGTTCGTTTTGTCGATATTAGTTGGATTTGGTCGATTTGTTTTGTTATGCGGACCTTACACGGTAAGTCTTAATTACATTACTAGTAATGCCTACTTCCAAAAGTCTTTTTCATTCCGCTCTCATTATGTTTAAGTCTTACACTACCATTAAAAATGAAAGTATTTGTTTCAGTACCTATCAGGTCATCGAGCGAGAAGTTATTTATATTGTGTAAATTTTTTAATGGATCCTCGCAGAAAAGATTGCACTGAATTTTAGAATTAAGCACAAAGCGAAGGGTTCGTTATACGGCTACAAAAACGGTAAACGTATTCCGATGTTGTTCTGCTAACAGAAATTAGTTTTAGTAGTGGGATATTAAAAAAAACTATTTTCATATGAATGAAGGCACATTTAATAAAGTACTGCGAATGCTGGAACCATTTTTGCTAAGGACAGATACTCAAATTAAATTCCAGGCTGTATATGACTTGAGTATTTTTGGCTGAATCAGCAATCAATATTTCCAGATTTTTGTTTACAAGAGTCACTGTTAACTACTGACATCTCTTATAAAATGGTTTGAGCTGTTTTGTTGGGAACTTTATAACGATACTATACTCAATATTTTCTACGTTTGACTCGCTAAAGCTCGTCTACAATTTTCCAAGCTTACGTTATTGAATTCTTTTGAATATCCAACGGACTATAATATAGAAGTTTAAATTGGATCACCTTGATTACTAAAAAGCAAGCTTTTACATAAGGAAAGTGCATGCATCACCTCATCGTGCCCACCGAGCTTGCACATTTCGAGACATTTGTTTAAACCATGAAAAAAGGTACGTCTTATACCCCTCATGGCATAATCATGGCATGGCATTTCACTCAGCGAACTGATCTCACACTACAACTACGTGAAATTCTACCAAAAGCTAATGGAAATTGATGCAGATTCCATGAATTTGAATATCAAATTATTCAAAATTTTTGACAGCTTCAATGTAAATTTCGGAGATCATCCAAAATGTATAGTCCCTCATATATCATATCGTTATTAACTTTTAGTTTGATTTGACGTCGTACTAAATTTTATTCTTTTATCCATATACATACCTTCATAAAATATCTTTCAACATTCTAAGTTAGAAAAAAATAATAATAATCGGTTGCCAATTTCTAGGTAAAAAGGAGAAAAACGGAAGGAGAGTTAAGAAATGAAACTGAAGGGGTCAAATTCAAATCAGGCATAAGCCATAAAATTATATTTAATTTGCTTGTAAGCAAAGTCCAGCAAAAAACAAGTTTTATTTATGCGGTTTTTAAACTTTATATTTTTGCGTATTTAATTCATAGTGTTTTCATATTTACCTACGGCATGGGTCATAGCTCCTCTTATTCTACGCAAACACGTCATTTTCCATGCATATGAGCAATGATCTGACAAAAGCATTGGAAATTACTTATTGAAAATTATCGTTTCTTATACCTACTCTAAAGAAACTAGTTCTGTTGAACTAGCTAATATTAGTGGCCTTTGCAAATTATAATAACAATAAATAAATCTCAACATTCTCCAGAGAACATACATACCACAAATTTTATTGAAAATTTTGGCAATGTTTACTAGCAAATAAATGAACTGAATAAATTAACAATGAAAACGATCTGAATACGACATTTTTAGACACAATTAATGGGTTCAAGTCTAGACAAGGTTTTTCAAGTAGACCCTGTTTGCAACCAGAACGTGGGCCCCATTTAAACTGATTTCGATGATTACAGAATCTTAACTTAATTGAAGATACCAACAAAGAACAGAAGATTTAAATTAATCTTGCAGATGGCCTCGGCTGAAACACTGCGTCAGAAGTGATATCAATTTTCATGTGTTGTTCGATATCGTATATCTATTGTAATTTAAATATCGATTGAACCACAATTTCGTACAAACAAGTTTTCTCACCGGAAGCTCAGTGTGGATATATAAATCACGCCCATGAATCAAAGATAACTTTTTTTGTAGTTTATTCATATTAATGTTGTGCCATTGGATCAAATCCGACAACCGTTATAGTGATAAAAATGAAAGTCTGTTAAATGCATTTTTAAGTATATACGCTGTGATGAAGTGGTCAAGCATACGCGATATTAATTTAGCCTTGCATTGCTTATAATTATGACATTTACTACCAGAGCGATTGAAGAATAATTAGAAAATGGACAGCTGCACAAGTCTTCTTCGCTATCGTTATTTCTGATTGTAACAGTTGAAAAAACGACAGGCCTTTGACTTTGAGCCACTCAAATTTTCTCGTTCGGATGACATTCTTCGAACTTGAACTTTCCCGTCGCAGTGATTACACTATATACGAGAATGTATTTCTCAATTATTTATGAATACAATTTCAGTGCAGTCGTTTCAGTGATTCTAAATGTTATAAAAATGAAGATAATTATAAACTTATAATAAAAAAATTATTTGGTTTTTCTTCAATCTCGCCTATTGAAGATTTCCTCCCGAGTCCTATTTTCTTCATCTACTCAACATATAGCTTTCACTACTCGTTTGCCTGATCTTTTCTCAACCTGCAAAATAAAACGCTCTTCGCAGTGCCGCCTTTAAGTAAAATGCGAATTGTTCAAGAGCTTTTCTTTCCAAAATTACAGTCATCCATAAATAAAACATTTTCAATCATAGATTTACTCATGTTCATTGTTATTTACAAATCATCTGTTGTACCAGAGAATTCCAAGAAGGAGCCTGCTCGATAAAATATATAAATTGCAGTAATAAATTATATTCATTATGTTTTTTCTCCTTGGGCATGTACTATAGGGAGTTTACCTCATATAATTCATGCTCTGAACTTATTCTGAGTGTATATGAAATGAGATCAATTTGATCATTTTACAAGCGTCTACGGCAGGCAGAAACCCAGTCATACTGAAGAGTATTTAGATTGCTGCTCTTTTTCTTCTTTTTTTTCCAACCCTGATTTTTTTCTATTTTTCCAAAATGTGTCAATTTTTCGTATTTTTTTTTTATAGTTTTTCATTTTTCTATGTTAATTTTAGTTTTTCAAGTCACTCAATTTTGTTGTTTGGGACCTGTGATAAGTCAACGCAAGCTTGAAAGTTTTACGCCAGAAATCAAAGCTTGTATGACAGAATATCTAATAATTTTGGGTTTTCTGTTGTACCGGTAATCCCATGAAGTAACCTTCGGGAAATATATATAAATTTACGCGGTGATAAATTATATTCAGAAATTATAATTAAATAAAAAATGAATATTCTGTATTTGGTATATAAAACTAGAAAAATTCAAAGAAAATTTTTACATGAAAAATCAAAAAAGTAGTACAATGATATAAGCACAAATATAAATCTACTTTTCTCAATTTTGTTCGCTCCAAATCTTCAATAACTTAATTTTCGAATGGAAAGTTTATCAAATAAACCGGAGTTTATGGCAAACGATGCCATTTCGCAAATAACTTTTTTTTCTTTTGAGAACAGGATATACGAAAGATTATTCGAAGTATAACATCTATATTCCATGATCTATGTCGCGAAAAGCTGCGACTAGCTCTCTGTCGCAAATATGTTGGGGAAATTCCTCTGGTGAGTTTTCTGTAGTTTAACAGTTTTCCGAATTATTGAAAGTGGACGTATTTTTCCATGAATTCTATTTAGAAATCATTAGGAATTGTTTTAATAATATTTTTGACTTGCTCTCTTAGTTCAAGTGTCAAGAATTTTCTAAGGAATCCAAAGGACATAGACAGTTTTTGCATGGGACGTGGACAAGTGCTGTCCAGAATAAACACTTAGTACATTTTGTCTCTCAGCCCAACATTAATCTATAAACCGAAGGGCATCAAATTCTGTTCAGGAGTCAAGAGTCAACTCCTTCTCCCCCTACTCTGATGGGAAAAATTGAAATTCGGGCTTTTTCTGCTCTTTAAAAAAACTCTTAAATAGATACGGTAGTTTAATTCCTCTCGGACTGATATTTTTTTTTTATTTATACATTACTGCAGAAACAACGTACAAATAGATATGAAATCTCCCATCCCAAGCCCGGCCTAAAACCAATTCTTAGGATACCTTAGATGTATACCCGTATGTAATTTCTTATGGTTTGGCAAGTTTGATCGTAGATCGTGGTTTTTTGTATATATTTCTCGAACGGTTCGTCGGACAGTAACAATGATTATAACGAATTTCATAGGATTTCATATTTTGAAGAACTCCTCAGTACAATAAAGTCATCTAGGAATTATCGTTATTTTTATATGGCAACACCAAAAAGCGTTGCCCGATTTAGCCCGTTTTTGAAATTGCAGTTACTATTTTTATGACAATACTGCGTGTAAAAAATTTCAGCTCTCGCGTTGTCAGACAGTTTTCAAATATATAGTGAAAACTCAATGTTTTGTATGGCAACACCAAGAAGGAGTTGCCGATTCCAATTATTCTTTCCCTAAAAACCTTCTCCTAAAAATACGAACACAACAAAAAAATTGCCAAACCGGTCGAGCCGTTCTCAAGTGATGCTGTAACAAACATGCTGCAATTCATTTTTATTTATACAGATTTTTGAAAGAAGTTAATAAAAAAATTGTAGCTCTTAAGCTAAGAGCTGAACATCCGCAGATTATTGATATGATATGTACTAATATTAGAGCATTTCAAAGATAATATTTTTTAAGGGCCCTTCGATTTCGGTGGGGGTCAAAAATTCAAAATTAATAAAAATTTAGATTTTCCTACAATTTATTTTTTGTCTTTTTATTTTTTTGAAAAGCCCCATTTAATATCTACCAATAACTTAACATATCGCACAAAAGATTCGACTAACCCGATCCAAAGTAATCAGCAAATTAAAAACAGGAATGAATACCGTGAAAACCTTCAATTTTAAGTTACCCTGTATCCAAAACTTCAGATCATCAAGCTAAACAAAAAAATATGGGTCGAATGTGTTTTGATACTTAATTATTTCTCAAAGTTCCATTGAAATCGGAGGGGGCTCGAGTCTGAAAATTGATATTTTTTGTATGGAATTGCTGCATATGTATGTACATATATGCCACCCTTCTGGAAAAGTTAACTCGTTAAAATGGATCCTCTTTAATTTCTAGAAACTTTCATCGGACAATAAAAATGGTTATAACCAATTTCAGGGGTTTTGACATTCTGAAGTACTTTTCAGTTGATTAAAAATATGTGGGTGAGGCTGACCGTTTTCCCAGTATACGTAAAAATTGTTAATTATTGTATATATATTTCACGAAGGAGTTACCCGATTTAGTCCATTTTTCAAATTATATACAAAATACTTTAAAGATATTCGCGTATAAAATTTCAGCACTTGACGTCAACCCATTTTCAATCAGTGTCCAAATATATAGTGAGTGTAATTTTGTAGGGCACCTTTACAAATACGTTACCTGATTTATCCTATTTTCGAACTTAGACCTACACCTTTATTAAAAGGGCCATGTACAGAATTTCAGCAGATTAAATAAATGTGTTCTTCAGTTATCGTGCAGACGGACGGACATGCAAAAATCAAAATAACACGTAATATTATTCGCGGATGTGCAATCCATTTTGCTCTACCAGCAATATTCTAACTATTTCTGCCCGACTGTTTTTACGAAGCAAATGCAGCAGATCTTATATTTTGTAATTTTCTGACCTTTTCAGCTTGCATTAACCAGAATCGGTGAAAGCGCACAAATGTTGAAATTACAATTTATTTATGTTTTCAATGGACAACTAATTTATTAGTAATTTTAGAACCTAATTTCAAAGCTTTGTAATACAGTAATAAATTAAATGTACGTATAAAGATATTGGTCTAAATTGAATAAATAAACCAAACGTAACAACAATAACATGAAGAACATTGCCATAAGCTGGCCCAAAAAATTTATTCACTACAAATGATGCTGAAATAATGACACCGAGTTGCTAGCAACAAAATTCTGAAGAGCTTTCTATCAGGGGGGCCATCAGCTCGTTTTAAAACGAAGCCTTTGGTTCATATTTTTATACGGCCGCTTCAAATCTACTTGCACGTTGTCGCTGCTAATGCAAGAAACTTCTTGGAGGTACTCCCACTTCTGGACAGCATTTGGTCCATATCTGTCAATGTCCTTTCGACTGAATATCATTTAAATAAATACAGATTTCAGGAATATTTGTTTTTTTGTTTTTTTTTGTCACAAGGAAAGAAATTTTAAAATTCTTTTTTATTAAAGGAAAATATCAAGAGATTAATAAATACAAAACGGATGAATTGCTATTTTTCTTTCCAAAAGTAACAAATATGTCGGTGCTCACATTGCATTTGCCTATTTTGTCCACTACAGATTTTCTTCCTATATTGTAAATTATGAAGCTAATAAAGTTTTTACAGTAATCTCACTCACTCTCAAACTCTTATAGATCTACTTTGAATTAGAAATCCTGATCTCCTTGATTTTCGGTTGGCAATGTGTCAAATTATTTTGATATTTGGGCTTAGCTTATACAGCAAAATAAATGGGCTATGGCCGAATTATCTGTCAATTGGTTGCTTGCGTCACAAATTTGTTCGTCTCAATTTCAATCCTCCTACATGTTCAAAACGTATTTCAGTCAATATAATAAAAAAAACACCAAAACAAATTCGCTGGAAATGACACTTGTGTCCAAATTACGTACTAACGCAAAAATTTCCTCTCGAATCGGCCATACCTTGTTATCTGTATATCATGAGCTAAGAACCGCGTTGATGTGTTCGTTTTAGTCATGGGCACATAATTTAATGGTTGAAACTTTATTAAGAATTGAAGAAATTTAATATACGAGATCCCATTATATCGCAAAAGCTTTAAATTAATTTTTATATTTATAGTTTTATTTATTTGTTTATAACTCTTTAAATGATAAAGAATTTTTCTAGTACTTCATTTATTTTCTGATAAAATTTATTGGCGTTGCCTTTGTATGGCTGATATAATTTAACGCTAGTAAACAAACAATGACGACTGAATTGTAAACAAACCAAGCGGCATTGAAAAAAGTTAAATTTTGTGACGCAGAATAACGACTCAGTCAGTCACTTATCATTTCCACCCCCGTGACTACAAGTATAAATGCTTATCGCACGTACACGAATTTTACACAAAATAGCCTATCTTTTTGTGTATCAAGGCATGTAAAGTTTAAATGTAAAACATAAATATTTAATTTACATATATAAAACTGAAACAAGTTTTTCTTTTATTCGAATTACGAGAGAAAGAATTTGTAGGGGGTTTCGGTTTTGGTACATTCCAACAAAACAAATACTTGTACTATTAATACTATTGTGTTTTATTTCTAAGATAATATTTAAAAATAAATTTATTATGCTTAAACGTAACATAAAAAAGCATTGGGATATATTCAAAGATAGTCATTGTTATCTTTCAAAATTTAATAATTTGTTGAAGTAAAAATCATAAACTCATATTCATCTATAAAAGTTAGGTTTACTAAGCCTTTCTTCACTATTTAATTGTTTCGATTTCGAATGACAAATGTATTGAATATGTTGAAATGACAAGTTAAGAAAATCGTATGGAATATCCCTGTTGACACGTCTAATATATTAATTGCTATTAAGAAAAAATTATTACCTTCTTAATGAATTTTAAATTGGATAGATATATACATAACAAGTTATTTTATACTAATCATAATATTATAAAAACACATAAAAATGCTAGAATTTAAAAATATTCTTATGATACCCTAGATGAATGCCCGAATGTAATTTCGTAGCAAGTTCTCTTCAAGTTTGATTACTGAAGTGGTTTTCGCATATATTTTTAGAATGTGTCGTCGGGCAGTAAGTATGATTATGTGGCGTTACTAAGGATGTATAGGCTCCCAGCAAATTAACATACTTGCATAGGAAAATTTATTTTTTTGTGTCAATTGTAACGAAATATTTTCTGAACTTCGGATGTATGATGTTTCCCATAATGTTGTATGGGGAGATGAAATTATTCCCTACTCCCTTTTTAATTTTTTTCGGGCCAGAAATTTCCACAATATGGGGGAATTCCCACGATCTCCCAACGGTGCTTTCAATCCACTCACTCCAAGCCAGATTTGAGCAAAAAAATTTAAAGGTTTCGTGGGTTCTACGAGCAGTGTTGTCAAGATATGAATTTCCAAACTTATTTGTTTAGATTTACTTCGCGCTCTACAGTCATCATTAAACCTGTTAAAAAAAATCCACTGGTAGCCCCAGCGGCTCACGAAAGCACATTTAAAGGAAAACCGATGAGTATTTGAGGGTAACGCTTCAGCAAAGCAAGCCAAAGCGAAAGGGGGAAAACCTTCCCACATAAGTAGCCGGATATATTCGATTACATAAAGAAAAGTAAAAGCCCGAGTCCACCTAGCCTAAGCAGGTCAGCCAAATATTTCCCAGAAAATAATTTACAGTGTACGCCTGAAACCTTTTTCAAATACAAAGAATAAATAGAAGAATTCTCGTATTTTTTTTTTGTATCATCACTTCTGCCTAGATACGCTGGCTTCTCAAAGCCTATGATGGTATGAACACCTTTAGATGGAACTGAAATAATGCAGAAATTATTCCGAAACCGAATTTTAATTGAGTGAATTTAACTGCTTATTAATCCAGCGTTGTTATTTTATGTGGCTACAAGTTTCATCACTTCATTCCCGGGTGGCGGGGCCTGTCGGGGCGTTAATTGCACCAGTTGATTATGACCAATTTCATAGGATTTTATATTCTGAAGAACTTTTCAGTACAATAAAACCTCTAGGACTGTTTTCACAGTATACTTAAAAATCCTAAACTTTTATATGGCGCCACTAAAAAGGTTTTTTTTAAAATTATATTTACTATTTTTATGAATGAAAACGCCATATACAAAAATTCTGCAAGAGAGGTGACCATACAAAGTTACATATGGGCATTCATCGAGCATTTTTTACTTAATTTTTACTCCGGAACATCAGTTCACACAGTCAAGGAAGCTGAACACTAGAAATATCAAGATTTATACACAATCTGTGTTCTTTTGTGTCCGCAGAACAGTGCAGAATGCCGCATACATTTTCATAGAATGATTTAAATGAAGCGAACAGTACAAATAGTTCGCTTTAATCCACAGAACAATTTGTTCTCTCCAGTATATGGGAGTTCTAGAACAACAAAGCACACAAAAGAACACAGCTTCAGTATGTATATTTACTCACAACTCAAAACTTTAATTAAAACATTCAGTACGCTCAAGCTTCTCCCATTAGCGGGATGTAATTAATACTTACAAAAACGCTTTTGGTTAATTTTTTTTTTAATTTTTTTTAGTTTATTAGTTATTTTTAGTTTTTAGTTTCTAATCGTTATTTTTTTTTTTTAATATTTGATATTGCTGTCAATTGTGTGATATTCGGAGTGCGCGTTGTTTTCTAGTTATTCTAGTTAGTGTCTTATAATCGTTGGTTTTTTTATTATATTTTTTCCTACATCCTAACATGAGGCTCAATAAGCTACAACATCATTTTTTGATATACCAAAAATTAGATAAATCATATTGTTACAGGATTGCTAACCTCACCCCAAAGGCGCAGAAAATTGATCTGCATCTTTCAAAGAAAACAGAAAATTACCACGAAGCCTACACCAGCAAGATTCGTTTTGGATGTGCCCTATACAATTTAGCATCTTCCTTCTTGTATGCTTCTGTGGTATTAATTTATGTTCATCTGAGAAACCATAACGACCTGCTGTCCGTCTGGGGAAACCTTCTTGTCTCTCTATTAAAAAACAATACGCCTTCGGTCCCAAACTTGTTACGTGGAAAGCTGGTTAATGTCGTCAATTCCTGTGTGTTGGATCTCATATCTAGAGGGCTTTCGATAGAAATTCGCCAAAATCTAACACCAAGAGCTTTTCACGAATGCTTAGAGTTAAAGACTACTTATTGCCGCAACGAAAGAGCCAAGTTGGATTTAAAAGAAATTTAAAAATTCTATAAAACTTTGCACAAAAATCAAATTAAACACCACGCGGAGCAAAGCCACGAAACAAAACAATAAACC
This sequence comes from Dioctria linearis, assembly GCA_963930735.1. Classification (NCBI taxonomy): domain Eukaryota; kingdom Metazoa; phylum Arthropoda; class Insecta; order Diptera; family Asilidae; genus Dioctria; species Dioctria linearis. The sequence continues at coordinate 203,906,909 of OZ005741.1, read as the reverse complement.
GATCTTTACATGGCGAATTGTTAAAATGTTTCAATTCTAACCCAATTCCGATTTAGACTCACCACCACGATTCTTCCTCAAATCTACTCCAATTCAGAGTAACCACTCCAACCGATGGTAATAGAGGGTGACCCACACGTACCAGCACGAAGCCCGAACATTTTGCTGGACTTGTGTTAAGACATGTCATCACAATAATTTTCCCAATGAACTATGTTGACAGATAAATAGAAAAACGAATTTTGACACGACCCAGATGGAAAAGGACATTTCTAATTTAAAAGCAGGTATAGTTTTGTTTGTTGTATGAACAATAAAAGTCTATCAGCTGCCTTAACCATTATTGAATTTGAAAGCAAATATAGAAAATTGGAATTCAAATAAAAACTTTGACAAATATAGAAAACTAAAATAGAACGAAAAATTTGACAGCTGTAGAAAATTATAATTAAATGATAATTTTGACATACGGAAAATAAAAAATTTAACAAGCTTTGACAGTTATTAAAAGTATAATTAAAATTAAAATTTTGGCAGATACGAAGAATAAAAATTAGGCAAAAAGCTTTGAGAGATATTAAAATGGAAAATGAACGAAAATTTTAACAGATATGGAAAGGTAGAGATAGACGGTAGATTTTCAAATTGTATTAGGAATAGAAAATAATTGGAACTTATTTTGATCAATGGTAAAAACCAGAAACAGACAAATTTGTACAAGAAATTAAAAACATAATTAAGATGATGGTTTAAATAGTGTCGACTTTTAGAAATAGATGTCCCTAAGTAGGATTAAAAATTTTTGGGTAAGCCGCCATGTTGCTGTCAGGGTGTCTTCTCTTGTTCTGGCGGTGTGATAAGAAACTGACATAAAATAGAGTTCGCGTGTATAAGAAAAAAAATCAATTGAACTAATAAAAGAAAGTAAAGATCCAGAGAAGTAAATTAACAAAGAAGTATACGATAAACCGGTTGTTTTATTGGTGAAAGGAAAATTTTATAGGAAACCAACAAGGAAGACAGCTAATTCCCATAACTAGCAGAGGCCAAGATCTAAGACATTGACCACTGTTTATGACGCTATCCTGGGAGATCTTGTCCTCTAATCTGAGATTCCACACCCAACGGATTTGTGTAACGTTGGTTCGTTCGTTTGACGATTAAATCTTCAGGACCGCAACAATGAGTAGCCTGACTCAACTGGAGTCCGGTCGCCCAGGTGGGCAGGTCGTAAAACCGATTCATTGTGGCGGCAAATGTTTTGGATAGCCTTATCTTTGGTATCCCCAGTAACGAAGACGTTTATGCCAAGTACGGAGCTAAATATGGTTCAGTCATATTGTTTCAACCATTCGATGAAAAGAAAGCTGTTTTTGAAGGTTTAATCGTTGCCTTCGATCATTGAGCTGGCCATACTGAGAAATACGTGTACCCAGCTGGGAATATCGCAAAACAATTGAGTGAAGAATTGTAAGATTGCAACAATAATATGTATTAATAGTTTTCTTTTGATAAATTTTATTTGTATGTTTGCTTATTTCTTGTTAGGCTTGAAAATGGGCTAAACCAAAGACCAAAATATTGGATTTCCAAAAATAAACGAGGGCTTAACAGCTATAAGTTTTTTATAAATCTAATATATATGTATATATATATAACATACATAAATACATATACGTCATATTTAAAGGAATTAAGGTCCATAAACATCAAATTTCATTAAACATATTTCAATGTTGCATGTTCAAACAAGGGCGAATACATGGGAGCTCTAATAAAATTAAAATTTATACTCTAATCAAATGAAATAGAAAAAAGTAATTTTAATATTTAATTAAATGCAAAACTCTATATAGTTTTTTAAAAAGTAATTTGTTATATTTATCATGTTCTTTTTTTATTAGTTATAAATTATTCTCAAAAAATTGAAAATTATATCACTAAGCAATTTTCAGTACAAGAAAAATTGTTCCACTTTTTTGTGATCGAAAGCTTACAAAAGCTGATGAAAAGTAGTATGTTGGGAAATTTATCATAGCCGGGACAATTAATATCAGATTCAGTTTTCCTGCAAATATTTCATTTAAAGCAAATAGGGTTATACAAATATTAACCCTACCTAATCAGCATTCCTCGAAAATTTCTTTAATAAAGTGTCAATTTTAAAAGAAATTATTGGAAAAAAAATTTAAAAAAGTTGTCTTTAATTTGTAAGAAATTGTCCAGCCCAAGAAATTATGGTGTTTGAACGAAATGCAAGCGACTTTAATATGAAAAACACCAGCAATAAGACAAGCAAGAAGTGTATAATGTCTATTTTATGTGAGACCAAATTTTACAATGCTTACGGTATCAAAAACTGAATGCTAGTCGAATTTTCATGCCGAAACGAAAAGAGAAAGCTATACAGGGTGGTCTACAACTGACCGCAGGAGCGGTTACAGGGAGGCTATGGGGGCGATCGCCACCCCTCCCCCGTGTGCTCATAGCTCCCAGGGAATAACTTCCCAAGCCAATAAACTGGCCAATGGGAAAAGTTCGCAGCTCTCCAAAGGAAGTCGAAATTGAATGCCTCAATTAGCCCCGAAGGAAGCATCCAGAAACTTATTAAGAAAATACAGAGCTATCCTCCTTTCCATTCACTAGTCTGACAACGTATTGATTTTTCATAAATGAACTAATTGGGCATCTTCACAGACAGCCAAGGGCTGGTATTAGTGAAAAACACTTCTCCTATTTTCCAATATTTTTTTCTAGTCACTATTTGTCTTTGTTAGTAATCAATTTACATATCATAATATTGCAACGTTATCATGTTTAAAATTCTTTATTAGTTTCTTGAACTTGCGCACTTGCTCTGTATTATTTATTTCTTCTGGTTATCCATTGTATATGTATTCTTCAGTTTTCCGTCTGTTCTAGTATAAGGTAAACGTATATGTTGGCGTAATTGAGTGCCGTAGTTATGTGTTTCACCATACTCTATTAAGTTTATTTAGAGTTTATCATTTTATTTCTTATTTTTTATATCATTTTAGAATTTTCGACGTAAATTAATTGTTTTAAGCTCAGGAAATTTGTCAATTTATACAGCACAGGCATTGGTGTGAATCTGTGTAAATTAAATATGAACTTTATTGCTTTGATTAATATGCATGCAATTTAGTAAGTTATTGCTACATTGTGACCAATCATTTATATTGTAAGTAATTATTGGTAGTATAAATGCATTGTAGATTAAGATTCTCGTCTGGTGATTTAAAAATTTCTTTTCTCCTCGATTGCTATAAGTGCTGCTACTTTTTTGCTCATCCATTATAATTCCTAGATATTTTATTAAGTCAACTCCTCTGAAGAACTTTCTTTCCACTTGCAGACCAATATCCAGCTTTTGCTTGCCTCTCTGTTGAAAAACCGTGTAGCTTGTTTTCGCTGGATTTTTTTGCAAGTTTATTTACATATAGCCAGCTTTTGTGTCGCATTAATCCCTATTTTATTTTCCTCTGTAAATCATCGCCATTCTTCACATTGTACAGGAGCAGGGTGTCATCAGCATATATATATAATATTCCGCAGCCAACCCAGCCTCCAATAAATTTTGGATGTACAGAGAGTAGAGGAGCGGTCGTAGAATTGATCCCTGCGGGACACCAGTACTTATTACTTCATTCTCACTTTAGCTGTTTCCTACTGTCGTACAATACTGTCTTGCTGCAGATTATTACTTAGAGCTGGTTTGCCTCTAACATAATTCCCAATTCATTTAATATTTTTATTAATACAACAATAACAACAAACACTCCAATAACATAATTACCAGCATCGAGTCCTTTATTAACGTACACCATTACATCAGTCATAATAATAGTCGTCCTGTTGCATTGCTCTTGGAATCCATATTATTTTTTATCAAATCCACCATTACATTACTTTGAATAAATGCTGTAAGTTTATTATAAAGTGGTCTCTCATAAATTTTACAGAATAAATTGAGGAGCACTATGAGTAGTTACTTGGATCTCTTCTGTCTCTTTCTTTGAAGTTTGGCACTATGCATGTAGATTTCAAATAGTTGAAAAGGGTGTTTCTATTGTAGTTCATACGGCAGGTGCTAATAGTACGCACCTAGCCATGTAAAAATTTTACGGCATTTGGGGGGGGGGGGGGGGGGTATCCACCGTTTCGGAGATACATTCATTAAAAAATATGCTAGTTTTTCACAAAACACGCTGTATCTTAAAAATTACAGGGTGTACGGTCACTTTCAACCAGTTCCTTGTACGCAGAACTTTTTCCAATGACTTCCCAACTCTCCATTCAGGAGGAATTATGGTGATCTAAACTGATTTCGGATTTTCATACCTGTTTTTTTATTTAGACCTCTTACTTTTTTACAAAAGTAATTAGCATTACTTTTTTTTATAAAACCGCAAACTATAGACTCTCGTCTTTAGTTTGACCTATTACACGTATGTATTAACTGTAGCCGTTAGAGAGCTATTAACTCATAACCTATTCAGGTCAGACCGAAATTAAACGATTTTTTTTTTAATTACGCGTTTTCAGTCACTAAGGGAACAAATTATTTTTGAGAGTAGGTTAAGAGCTAATCACTTTTTGATCGGCTACAGATAGCGCATAGGTGTAACAGGTCATATTCCAGAGGTACTCCACAGGGAGGAATTCTTTGGTTAATGGAATTCTCGTTTCTTTACAGAAGAAGGGAATAAAAGTGGTAGCATATGCTGATGATTCAGTCATCCTGGACTCGGCTAAGCTCCTATCGACGATTAGTAATCTAACCCAAAGAGCATTGCAAACGTTTCTTAACTGCCTGTGGTCTGGAGCTCAACCCCGCAAAGACCGCAGTAGTCCACTTTACACGGAGGAGAGTTATTCCGACATTCGCTCCCCCAAAACTGGGTAGAATTATTCTTGAATTTAAAACTGAAGGCGACGATTGCATTGCGATTGCATTGCGATTACATTGTTCCAAGACTAGATGTTGAGAAAACATTCTCAACTTACATTCCTAGTAAAGAGGAATGGGATGATAATAGCGTATTAGAAGACTATGATATATGTATGTGTCTTCACAGACGGGAGAATGGATGTGGGAGTGGGAGCCAGGGCGTGCTTAGCCTTCCCTCAAATATAGGAATCATACCGCCTATCGGAATACTGTAGTGTGTTCCAGGTGGAGGATCTGGCTATTAGTAAGGCCGCAGGTCTGCTGGCAACAACTTATGTTGTACCCAGTGATCGAGTTATCAGGATTTGTAGCAGCAATGAAGGCCCTGAACTCGAACACCATTAGATCCCGGCTTGTGCTACGGTGTTGCTGTGAGTTCGGGAAACCGGGTCCTAAACACAGGGTTACTCTCTGCTGGGTGCCTGATCACAGTAATATACCTGGATAGGATGCAGCTGGTACTTCTCGCCAGAAAGGGTTCCGCTATAACTATTTGCCTAGCGGAAGAGTGCATAGATCGGCCGCTAGAATTAGTGAAGGGCATTCCAGACACACTGACCCGTAAGCTGGCAAATCGCAGATGAGGAGAATTGACCACATGCGCGATTTCAAAATACCTGTGGCCCGACGTTTGCCCTAGGAGGACTGAATCTCTGCTGAGGAGGAGCTGTAATGATGTTTTTAACCTTATCACAGCTATTACGGGGTACTCCCTCTTTGGTAAATATACAGAGCGTATGCAAGCTCCATACAATGAGTTCTGCAGAAGCTGTATGGATGAGGAAAAGGTCGAAAGTGTTCAGCACCTGCTATATGAATGCGTTAACCATGCCAAGCGTAGAAGGAATGCGCTCGGCAGCTACTTCTTCGGCGAATTGGGGAGTCGAGCAACAAGGTGTTGGGGGAACAGTAAAACATGCAATATTCTTTAGTAAATATTTCTTTATTTACTTCTTTAGTCAATAAAGTTATTTCTTTATTTACTAATTAGCATACATAATATGTATTAATTTAAAAATAACTAAATTAAATATATGTAAATATTAGTGTATTATTAAGTATTAAGTTTCGTTTTTCGAATTATCGTAGGTCCCGCACATAAATTGAAGAATTTAATTGTGTATTTGTTCTCTAAATAAACTGAATATGAATATAAGTATGACATGGGAAGGTTCATTAACTTCTGTGGCTGGTTTCAGCGTAGGTAGCTAAATCTGAGATATCTTTCACAGGTAAGGTCCCAATAATGTTGTATCACAATGGGCCACAAATGGTCTAAGTGAGGCTGATCGCAGGGTTTCTCACGGTGGCCATCAGTCTAACCTAACAGGTCAAATTAAAAAGGAGAGTTCATAATTTCTTTTGTGGAGACCGTGTTAAACTAGGCTTTAAACTCAATTATTTTATTAAGTAATGAATGCAATTTTAACAATCAGCAAAATCAATTGTAATTCCTGGACGAAGTGTGAACCCCTTTATTCTTTTTTATACCATTCAGTGAATAGGAATAGATAGGAAGAGAAATCAAGGATAATAATTTTTTCCGCTACGATGAACTTTTATCATCTGAATACTTCTTGAGCTTTCTAAAATGGAAAGATGCTACAAAATTCTTTTTCTTTGTTTTGAGTGATGTTTGAGTGTGTTTACATTGATATTTCCTTCATAATTATTTTGTGTACTTAAAATTATTTATTTGGTTATGATTTTCTAACAATTCGCTTTTTTCTCCGTGTTTCGTAAGACCGCCATGAATTATTTTATAAAGGCGTTATAATTGATAGAATAACGAAGCTGCGAATGTTGACAGTTTAAGATGGCTGGTAACATTAAAGGATTAAGGACGAACACAATTTTAACAACGGAATAATATCCGTACCAAATTGTGCTCATAAATCGTCATTCAATACACAATGACAACGACAGAAACAAGATAAGATAATTAGCTAATTTTTGACTGTTTATCTGTGAGTTTTAAAAATATACCAAATATACGAGTATCTAAAAGTAAACAAAGTAATTAAAAAAGTTATAATTGTTCTAAGACCATTAAAATTATACCCTAGATGAAAATAAACGTTAAATGAAATTAATGAAAACTCAAACAAATAAGAGGTTGCCCGATTTAGTTTATTTTTGAAAATTTATTTACTATTGACATGAAGCCCCAAACACCAAGAAGACGTTGCCCGATTTAGTCCATTCTTGAAATTTTATTTGAAATTTACATTGTGTACACTGTACACAATATATTTTAAAATTTGAAGGCTGAACTTTTATTTTATAGTTGATTTTTGTTATCAATAATTTTCAGGTTATTTATATTGGCCTGATTTTTCTCCTTCTCATTTTGATCTCCTTACCAAAATGTCCTTATGACAAAATATTCGATTAAGAGCGAATCTAACCCTGATAATATCAAAATTCTAGCTTTAGAAATCTAGAAGATTAGGGGGGGCGATATTTTTTCGCACATTTTGGGCTACATTTTTCTAACCTGAAAATATAAATGCGAAGGGAGTAAAGCAATGCTGAGCAAACTTATACGTTATATTTTTATTGGTTGTAACTTTTACACTAATTCTGACTTTTAAGCTATTTCGCTTGTACTGACATTCTATTGTTCTCGTTGGTCGAACGGCAACTTTATTAAAATAGTGATACAGAAAGACAAAATCAATCGTATGAAGTTGGCTCCGATATTACAAAGTAAAAGTTTTCTACATAACCAATTCACCAAAAAAATTTAAACTTTCGTTTTGGAATCCTTAAAAGTAGCCCTTTCAAACAATACCCCACAAAATACAAAAAAAAAACTCTGTCTTTGAGGGGGCCCAACCCACCATTTTCAAAAAAAAACATTTATAATAATCTTTGACTGTTGAAATACTTATGTGCGTGTTATGGAGACTTGCAAAATTGCAGATTCCAACGTCATGTCGTTTCCGAAAATAGCGTCTGTGATACACAGACGCACTGTTGCATTGGCGCTCTTATATTGGTTCCTTTTTTTTCTTTTGCTCTACGGAACCCCAAAAATGGAATTTGCACAACTATACTGCGGAAAAAGTTTGAAAAATGAACAGTGGAAAAATGTTCATAGTATTCATCTACTTCAATTTATTTTTTATTTTTTATTAATATATAATTCGATAACTCCTGAATTTCGTACCCTTGTTGATGAATAAAAGTTCTTTGAATATGTATCGTTTGAGATCTTCAGTGATTCATAAGCTTAACCTCTTCCTCTTTCTTTTGATGGTAAAACTCAACTGATGTGGAATTTCAGAACTCTAATTCTAACGTATTTAAAAATATATGTTATGTTGAACCTGGTATTAAGCAGTTTAATACTCTGCATTCAAAATGCAACCCAGTTGCGTTTGTTGCACCCTTTTGCTTCTCTGAATGAACTTTTCAAGCTAGAAACTCAACAGTGGTTAAATTTTAGGGAACACAGTGTAAGTGCTTCTTTTAAACTTAAGGCCTTGTTCATTTAAAAACTTTCGAAAACTGCTATTGATAATGTATTTTGTAAAAAAATAGTATTTAAATAAAATCTGAGTTAAAATTTCGATTTTGTTGAACTCTAAGCTTCAAAATGGAGAAAATAAATATTATTAAAGTAAGAATGGGACGAATCCAGCGATATTATCAATTATCTTCAGACGATATAAGTGCTCACACGTATACAGGAGTTACATAGAGTTGTTATAGCTATTTGGCTGTCAACTATTTGTAAAACATCCTAAATATTGAGTGCAGTATGCACGTTTTCCAAGGAATAGTGTGTAGTATAGTTTTTTACGTATCGAAAAAAACAATTTAATTGATTTTTTTATTTTAATATCTGATATAGACATACCTTTTACAATACGATTAATAAGCATCTCATAAAATGTAGCTACTAAATTCAAATAGAAAAATTTATAAATGTACAAATTAGAAAACAAGTCATTTTCTGAATCTGAAGCATCGACCTTCATTTATGACATTGTATGGTGAGAAAATTTGTAAAAGAGATACAAAAATTCACGAATTTGCTACAGTTCTGAACACGTTTCCTTATCTAGAGACTTCGTCATAGCCATATATGTATGTATATATTTCCATAAAAATTATAGCATTTGCCAACACCAACTTGTATTTTTTGCATAGTTTATCTCACCTCTATCCACAACAAAAAATCAATAATGTCTTCTATATTCAAACTCGTTATTGTCAAACTAATTTGCCCATTGTTTATATATACTGAGCTGTGTTGGCTCAATACCGCCTAAAGTTACTATTAATTTCTCTATTTAAATAAATTTCCAATGCTAAAAACTTAATTTGATTTATTAATTTCATTCTCATAAAAATTATCTTAATGAGGCAGTGAAGGTTGAATTGTTCGGACTAAGTCTCAGAAAGATACCGATTGATCACTTCAAAATGCACAATAGTCTTGTATAGGTAAAAGTACAAGGTTAAAAATGATTTATTATATCCACTCCTGAAGAAATCCAATCTCAAACATAAAATTATTGTTCTTCAGAAAAGAATTTCTTCCATAAAATAGTTAAGACTCCAACATCCTGAGGTAGCAATATATAAATACATACGTTTCCGGAATATTTTTAAACTGCCTAAAACCGCGAAGATTTCAATGAAGTAATTGAGAGAAAACCAAAGACCTACTTCAACCTGTTCTGAAGGCCAAACTCCAAACTATCTGAGTTATGCACTAAAGTGTAGCCGAGTCGAAAAATTCCAATTAAGTTTTCTCATTCCTAAAAGATTTCATAAGCAGTGAAGCTGCAAATGATCTTTAAATTATGTAAATTACCTGGAACAGATTAGATTTTTAAAACTAAAAGTTATTGTTTCAAATGACCAATATGAGTTTTTTTTTAAGTTCAGGGTCGTTGACTAACTTAAAATATTTCGAGTACAAATTCTAATTATTTTACATATTGCACAAACGCTGCAATAATGCACATTTGACTTTCTTTTAGGCAGTCACCGTCTACTGTGTATCCACTTTACATAATGTATACTCAAATGGAGACACCTACTTAATAAAACTTATTAGTGGTACCTAAGTGTTTACTGCCTTTTAAATGGCTTACTAATTTTTTATTGGTGCTTAATCTTCATCTTTTTGAATTAATTTACAAAGAAATTATTGTTTATGTTCGTTTCCATCTGTATAATATTAGTATAATGATGTGGTGGCTCACTCAGCTAAAGCCACCGGATTTGGGATTTGAATTTTCTAAAATTAAGCAAGCTGCAAGCTGGGATTGGGAGAAATACCGACAAATAATAGCATAATGTTAAATGAATGATTTGTAGTATATTTACTAACCATAAATGGTACAATGTAAGGGCAGACGTGGACAACACCTTGAGTGATATGGACCTTCAATGTAACCTTTTGTATGATTTATATCCTTAACTATTTTCTCAGAACTGCATATACCTGCATGCACCTTAACCTTAACATTTATGTTTGTTTACATTTGTACTCGTGTGAAACAGTTCTGCAGAACTGACTGTAATATGTAAATATATCAATATAAAAATATAAATATATATAAATTTCACAATAATATCCTCTTGCAACCACAAAACCAAAACAAATCAAGTTGCAGACTCTGTCAATTTTGTGAACGTATCGCGCGATAAAAACCAATCGCAAATAGAGATAGAGCTATAGGAAGAGCAGGATGCCACCAAAATATCGTACGGTATCGTATCGCGCTCGTGAACAGGGGTTAAATGATCACAAAGTGACAAGAAGTAATGTATCAGCAAAGACTCTAGAGCATGTTATGGTTCATTCCAGAATACACTACCCATTTCACAATCTGTATACTCTGCTCTAGCATGCCATACGACATCTAGTTCTTGTGCTATCTATGATAGAACTCAATTTTCTAAAATAGAAGTGAATATCTGAAACCCCATGGTGTTTCACACCCAGCAAATCTTCTTAGTTTTCTACAGAGAATACTCTCTATTGTTGCGTTTGCATGTAGAATCGCAGTTTTCAAAATATACTAGGCAAGACACGCAGCAATTTTTTATTTTTTTTGTTTTCAGCTGAATAAATTGTTGCTATTGTTGGGATGAAAGGAATGAATAAGTGTGTAGATTGGATGAATTGATTGGATTAGCTTTATGATGTCTATACAATAGATGTGAGAGCCACGCTCCAATATAAACTATCCGGGTAGCCATGTAATGTCATCACAAAATAATGTCGTAAATTTGTCACAAAAAAGAGGAAATTATTGTGAAAACTAAATGTCACACAATAGTTTGACGTTTATATTGTGCTGCCTGTGGTGCTACTCTACCCTTTTTTATGAACAAACATTTCACAAGAAACTGTGAACAAAGTGTGACAAAATTACGTATGGCAAATATTTTGCTAGAATAACATGCGATTGCTGAACAATTATTCGGAGGGAAGGACAACGTCGCCGTCCGTCGTGTATTTAATTGGATAATTGAAAATCAGCATATCAGCGTTCAAAAGAAAAAAATGTCTCTGGCCAAAATGTAAGTAAATTGATATTATTAACTCTTCTTATAATTCCAGTTTCATTTTCTTTAATTCTCCCTGTTTTCAGATATTGTAAAAGTACTCGGAATAAAGAGGACTGAGGACTAGCTGAAATAAAATTTAAAAATTTTAAGAAATAGGTATATACAAAATTTTCAAAAATTCGTGTATTTTTTTAAACTTCAGCTTTAAATACCTATATACAGTTTGACAAAGTGACATCTTATATGACAATTGGCGTCAACCTTGGCTACAGTTTCAAATCATATTTGTCACATAATTTTGTCGACAATTGACAAATATTTATCGTTGTTTTGTCGCTTATATGTCATATATCCGGGTAGCCAGACATGCCTACAATGCCTTTTGCCGTCTCACTTGGCTATAAAATCGACGATGCCTCGACCTGATGTAGGAAGGCCAGAACGGCAGAAGAAATGAGTGCTTATTGGCAATTGGAGGCCAACAAGGGCACAAATGAAAGTATTGTATCTGAACTTCAATAGGCCACCAAAGTGAATAAAAATTCTACAGACACATTTTCTGTAAATTTCTAAAAAAAAAAACAAAAAATACCTTACTGCATATTTACGCGCTACGCTCATAAACATTATCGCGCTCCAAAAATGCGTATAAATTCTAAGAAAAAATTTCCAGGAAATTTCTTAGAAAAAATTCAGGGCTTCCCTACAACAGATCGAGGCATCGTTGTTGTAGGCCTCGCCCGATGCATAAAAATTCCAGTGAATTCTAAGAAAAATTTGTCGTCCTTCGTTCATCAAGTGCAGGTCGAGCCTTGCCTTGTGCCTGAACATTAGGAACATTTTCTATTTTCTGTTAATAACATCATTTCTTCGCTAAAATTTTCACTGTAACTAATGCATAATCTACAATGCGTGGTAAAACGACATGGATTTTTGTGTTTGCTGCCCACTCCTGCGTTTGAAAACTCATATTTGCAAAAATGTTTTTTCTCTTTCATTCATTTGACGACATGAACACGAGCTTATGTGTAGTAGTTAATCAGCAAAACCGGTGTAGTAAAACCTCAGGTGTATTCAGCAGTATATAGAGCTATGAAGGGGAATTTAGAACAAAACAGCTGTAACTGGAACTTGCACTCAAATCAGTTTTAAAAACAAAGTTTTATATTAATTGTCTTGTCCCACTGCACTCTACATAAGTTTTTAGTTTGCTATAATCTTATAGTATAAATTATTGAAACCAAATACTTCTTTTGATGTAATTCTGTAATAAAATTGAGAAAGCAATTACATTTATAATAATTGACAGGTCAAAAGCTGTTTCCCTGGTAGCCCAATCATAATGAGCACCAAGGGCGGTTCCTCATGGGAAGCAAAGGAAGCACTGCTTCCCTTGACAAAATAAAAAAATCCAAACATAACATTTTGCTTTAAAATATTCTTAGAAGATTTAAAAAAAAATTTATAAAATTCAAACAAATTTACTCCTCTGGCATCACTGATAAAACCTAAAATATTTTATAAGTAACGCCCAATTTTCTCCTACAAACTAAGAACATACCACCCAGCCCAATGTCATTATATCGCTACTAACATTCTGTATGGTACGCTGTCCAAAATGTAGCGTATGACCCACCCACCATCATTCCACCCAACACCAGATCCACCCCGGTTTGGCTTGTCAAGCAAGCTACATAATATTCGCGTGGTATGGATGGAACGGCATTAGAATCCACTTTAAAATGCGTGATTTTCGAAATTGTGTACAAACGGGGGTGTAAGCTCTTGCGAGGGCTCATTTTTCTTTTAAACGCTTCAGCATAATGTTTTACATATTTCATGTGAACATTTAAATTTCATATGTTTAACGGAAGGGTTTTGATGTGAAATAAATTTTCCAGTTTTTTCGTGTAAAACGTTTTTACATGGAAGTACTTACATTAAAGTGCGATAATCTTCTAAACTATACTTACCGCAGAGGTAAAAAATTACATCACAACATTCGTAAAAGAACGTAGATGCGGGTTAATATGCATATATTGGTTAGATTATCAGTATCTACGTTTACATGAATACTTGAATTACGTATACTTGAAGTATGCTTGAAGTAATCAAAATATCATGAAAAAGCTCATTCAATGCGTAAATTTCAACTTAAGTAATTGGAATATTAAATTCAAGAAAAATTCAACTCAAGTAATTGGAATTAATTCAATCAAAGCCCTACCTGAGCTTCAAGTGGATTTCAAGCCAAGTACTCAAGTATTCATGTAAACGTACTGTATGCCCTGTTATATGAGTTTTTAGCAAAAATGTAATGATTAGAAAATAAAATATATTAAGAAAACTTTTTAAATAAATAACTTTCATAAATAAATTATAGGCTAAGTAAAAATTATTTTTTCTATCACCCAAGAAAAGTTTCATTGCAAAACTGAATATACACAATAACAATATTTTAAAATTATATTATCTCGTTTGACTTTAAATGTTCGAATGTTTTTTATTATAAAATTTTTTTAAACATATTTTATTCATATTGTGCAAAAATAAGATATTGACTATCTGTAATATTACGTACGTTTCTGTTTAATTGCGAGACAATGTAGAATTTGAGTATTCCGGCGAACGAGTATACCTACCTAAGTACAATAATAATGGTAATTGAATTCAAAAGAATGAATTAGAAGATTAGATTTTTTGCGTACGTTGTGAAAGGTAATATTGAGTGAAATTTTTGTATTTGCTTCATTATGGGTCAAGCAGTATTTGCTGTGAATGGATTAAATGAAAGATATGATTGCTTATTTAACGATGATAATGGCTTCCTTCTCTTTCAAGAGCAAGAATAAATGTGAATATTTATTATTGACATCATTGACTTTGATACATGTATAATTACTTATAGTAGCAATGAAATAGTCTGAAAAGTGGATCTATAATTTACATAAAATGTATTGCTTCCCTTCTTCTGAAACACACGAACCGCCACTGATGAGCACACTTATGATGATTGGTTGGATGAATGTAATGCTGAATTTTGTTCTAGCACCGGGACTTAACTCACTTATATACTTCGCATTAATATGATGAGCAATGCAATGATTTCCCTTGTGAATAAATGAAATCCCTCATAGCTGAGCGTAATCATGATTCTCATTGGTGAGTAAATCAAATATCTCATTACTGAGTGTAATCATGATTATCAGGGTGAAATAGTTTTTAAATTCAGAAAATAACAGATTTGGGATTATCATGCATATCATATGCCTGCAGAGATACGACACGCAATCCGAAACAAAAAGAAATATTATTATTGCAATGCGACTAATATATGTATGTATATGCCTATTACAAATATCATCAACAAATTGGTTATATTTTTACTTTTTTTTCTAAAAAGGAATATTCTATCCATGAAAATATGAAAAATTACTTACCCATGATGAAAAAATACTTAAACTTAACTGCAATTGGACGACTTTAATTACACCTTCCTCGCTTCGCTTTTCACAAAGGAATGAAGAAGAAACATAAAATTCAGTCTACACTTCGAAGGCGTGTAGCAAAAGACAATGGAAATTTAGCGCAACATTATTTATCTCCTTTTCACTCGTAAATTAGATGCACTAGACCTACATATCAGTATCCATACCAATTTATTGATGAACTGTTAGATGAGTTGGCGAAAAACCTGATCGAAGCGCTCAGTAAAAAAGTTAGTTGCCGTACGACCACATAATGTATACTCACATTGTCGTACTTGACTAAAAAATTGTGTTGGTTAACATAAGAGCCCCCGCCCGCACCGGTACTAAAATTTTGTAAACTGATGAACGTTGCCTACCAGGGTTAATTTGGCAGCTTACCACTACTTACATATTTCGTGTATTAATATGCATTCTTCAGCAAACGATATCGTTTTGACGATGTCGCTTTACCATGCATTGTAGATTAGGCATAACTAACGTGGTTACCAGAAATGTTGATAAGGTTTTCATTTTTCTGATATGCGCTCTTCATCTGTATATTTACTTATTTGTGCTTAAATGAAATATTTTTCCAAAATACCCTATCGCTCAGCAGTTAAGGGATCTTAATAATATCACTCGAAAAAATCATAAAAATTTTAAATTTTATCCCTGATCAATCGACAGAACAATTTGTTCTCTCCCATATATGGGAGCTCTGGAACAAGGTACACAAAATAACACAGCATATTCCTCCTTCTGAAGCCATAAATGCCTCGCACCATTACAAAATCAACGATGCCGCAACGTGATGTAAGGAAGCCCTAAATATTCTCTTAGAAATTCAATTCACTGTAAATTTTTTGTCTTTAGAATTTATTGGAAGCTGACAACGGCACACATTATATCTCAAATCTCAAAATAACTCCATTCGGCCACCAGACTGAATAAAAATTTCTGCCGTAACATTTCTGTAAATTTCTAAGAAATTGAATGCTATGCTCATAAAAGTTGTTAGTGGCCCAGGCATAGGGCTGCTATCCGTCCGGGTTTCCCCGGATTTATCCTACATTCTATCCTTTTCGCACATTTTATCCTTAGAACAATGAAATAATGTTGCAAACATCGGCGGCAAATTTACTCCATTTCGTTATCGTTGATTTGCAAGTGCATAACCTTCAGGCTGTTAATGAGCCATCTATACTTATTAAATTGAATTGCTCATTTGCAGATCGTATCTGTTCTATTCCAATGATATGATTATAGCCAGCGTTACAGGTATGAAATAATGATTATTATGAACTTACTAAACTTGCCCGTTTTTAGAAGGGGATTCTCTTTAAATATGTAAAAAAAAATTTATGCTTTTAGTTTTTACATTTTTTTTAATTTACTTTAATAGTATGAATTTTCTTTTATTTTTATGTCGGCCAAGATGATAAAATCATAGGGCATACTATATAATATAGTACATATAATGCATAGAAATAATCGCGGTAGAGCAATGGATTGGACACCCACGCAAAATATCAAAAATATCACGATAACTTGAGAGCGTGCTGACTAGACTTAGAAAGCTGATATTTTGTACACAGCCTTTTTAAAAAAAAGTTCGAAAATGGGACAAGTCGGATAACTCCTTCGTAAGTTTTTCACCATATATTTGAGCACTGGCTATGAGCACGTCAAACGTGGAAAGCTGAAATTTCGTATACAGAGTTTTTATAAAAATAGAAAATGCATCCGTTCATGGTGGTGCCATTCAAATTTGAGGTTTTTTACGCATACTGTAAAAACGATCAGTCCTAAACTGAAAAGTTCTTCAGAATATGAAATTCTATGAAATTAATTCTAATCATTTTTACTGTCCGCCGAACCGTTCTAGAAATATATGCGAAAAACTACTTCCACAATCAAATTTGCATAGACATTCAAAATTAATAACGGGCAAATTACATATGGGAGCTCATCGAGGGTATCGTAAGAATTCATCTTAGGTTCAAGGTTTTTTATTTGTGTTATTTTATTTTATATTTTTCAACTTGTTTTTTAATTACTTTACAAATTGAAAAATATTTGTTAATGTATATTATATATATATATATATATATATATTTTTTTTCATTACAAAAAACCATGCTCGAATTCGTCGGCGATACATATAGAGTCTGGGATTTTCTATATATTAATTATAGCATAAGGTGGGTTTAAATTTAAATCGTTTTTTTATGCAAAAAAAGGGTCAATTTACACATCCGATAAGTCAATATATATAACGTGTGAGCCCAGTAGCCTACACATTGCAAAAATTTTAACGTGAGGACAGTTATGTCAGTGTTTATATGTGAAATAAATGAGTCACAATTTTTGTTATGGAGAAAAAGGAAGATTTACGAATTTATGAATTCCTTGGGCAGCAATCGAAAAAATGGTTATTGAGCAATTTAAATCGGAAATAGTTCCGACGTCAACAATATATAGGGTAATAAAGCGTTACGAAAGTGGATTGTCATTCAATAAAATGTCAAACTCAGGTCGACCGCCCAGCTTAGGCGATAAAAAAAAATATTTTTAAAAAGTATGGAGAACAGGTTTGGGACATCACAGCGCAAAATGGCGGCTAAATATGGACTATCCAGGGGATGCATTCGACACATATTGACCAAAAACGATGTAAAATATTATAAAAGAAAACAAGCACCTAAATATTCAGAGCAGCAGTTAGAAACAATACCAAAAAAATGGATTGTTATGGATGATGAAACATATTTTAGTTTTTCTAACAACGACTTATACGGAAATGATAGTTATTATACCAGAAATAAAGAGCAAGTTCCTGTGAATGTGAAATTTAAACCGAAATCCAAATTTGAGAAGAAAGTTCCTGTTTGGGTGACCATATCTAGTAAGGGTATTTCAGAGCCCGTGATAAGGAATTCATTAAGTCCAGCAATCAGTGCTGATGTTTACCAAAAGGAATGTTTACCAATAATGAAACAAATTGTTAACATGGTCCATGCAGAGGACGAAATAATTTTTTGCCCAGATCTTGCAAGCTCCCATTACACTAGATCTACGCAAGATTGGCTGAGGACAAATAAATACCTTTTGTACCAAAGAGTGCAAACCCATCTAACATTCCAAAATGTCGAGCAATTGAGATTTCTGGGCAATTATATCTAGGCATGTTTATAATGAAGATTGGGAAGTCAAAAATCTGAAGTCGTTGAAAACCAGAATCAGGAAAATAATTAAAGTAATTGACATAAACAGGGTCCAACGAATGATGAGCACGGTTAAAGGTAAGCTACGTAAAATCAAAGAAAAAGGTCCATTTTCTATATTATAATTATATTTAATTATTCACAATACTATATATTTTGTAAAATTAAAAAAATCGTTTTATTTCAAACCAACCAAAAATTTTAATCTTAAATGAAAGTTGTTCTCAATACTTTTAGCCCACACATTAGTATCAGACATCCTAACCTATCTACTAGTAGTGTGTCAATCAAGAATTGCCATTGAATTGGTGCCATTACATAGGAAAAACACTATTGCTTTGATTGTGATTTTGAATACGTTTTTTGATTACTGGATATATTTTTCCGAAAATAATTATGCTCGGTTGTAACACAATTCTTAAGGTCCTCCTTACATTCACAGCCAGTCTTAGGTGAGTAGCGAAGGAAGCAACATGACCGTTGCTTGCGTAACCTGCGTTGTGTGCCTATATATTATTTTATGTACCGCGTAGGCGCGCAATCAATGTAAAATATCGATACTATAGTGCAGGGGTGGCCAACTATAGTAACTTTGGGAGCCACATTTTAGAAATGCATATTTTAAAGAGCCATTTATTTATCTTTGAAAACAATATACATATAAGATTATTATAATTTTAAAAGTAAATCAGTTTAAAGTTAAAAAATTTTGCTTGCGTAGATTAGTAGGCGTGTGTATAAATAGGATTGTTAAATTCTTCGGATCAAAGCATTTAGTTTCCCCCTGGGATTCTAAGGAAAAAATTTCCAGTAAATTTCTAAGAAAAAATTGCGGCTTTACCAACATCAGGTCCCAGACATCGCTGATTTTAATTTGAGCGAGGCGTTGCTGGCTTACCCTTTGGTTATGTCCTTAGAATAACTAAATGCTTTGATCCAATTCTTCTAGTTAATTGGTAAATTTAATTTTAAACTGAATCTTTTAAAGTTAAAAATTTTGTTTTTGTAGATTAGTAGGCCTGTGACTAAATAGTGTTATTTTAAATTCCTCTAGTTTAGGTGTGGTCAAATTATATTTTTGTGCAAATTAGAAGTTGTGAAAATTAAAAATTATAAGTTGTGAAAGAAAATTAAGTGAAAATTAAAAGTAACTATGCTGTCTGGAAAACGCAAATATGAAGACGAAAACAGGAGATTTAAGGTAGAGTGGGAAGAGGATTTTGTTTTTGTAGAGAGAAACGGAAAACCGATGTGTCTGATATGTGAAGTAACATTGTCACAGCTCAAGGCCAGTAATCTTAAACGTCATTATGAGGCAAATCACTTTTCTTTCGGCCAACAATTTCCTGCTGGTAGCGAGTTACGGCGAACTAAAATATTGTCTTTAAAAGCAAAACTTAATAACCAAACCAAGGTTATGACAATGTTTATTAAAGAGGCAGATGTAACAACCGAAGCCGGATTTATTATGGCGTTTAATATTGCTCGTGCAAAACCCCCCTACTCAGAGGGAGAGTTTATAAAAAAAATATTGCTGAAGTTATTTCTGCTTTAGATCCAGAAAATAAAAATTGCATAAATTGATTGAACAAATCCCTGCATCAAGACATACTGTGGAAAGACGAAATTCTCTCATTAGCGATGATATCGTAAGTACCTTGCAAAATGATGTGATGAACTGTTCAGCACTTAGTCTGGCCCTAGACGAATCCACAGACATTGAAGATAAACCGCAACTAGCCATATTTATTCGTTATGTAAAAAATAATGTAGACATCAAAGAAGAACTGTTAGACCTTGTTGCACTGAAGGATACGACTAAAGGTTCAGATATAAAAAACGCCCTTGATGCTGTGCTTGAAAAACTTTCTGTGCCGATTACAAAACTAGTCAGCATTGCAACTGATGGCGCCCCAGCTATGAGGGGTGCTACTAAAGGTCTTTTGGGGCCTTTAAATACCGACACATTGTATCCCAATTTCATACCAGTTCATTGCATCATTCATAGGGAACACCTGGTAGCCAAATATTTTAAATATGACCATATTATGGACGTAGTTTTAAAAATCGTCAACTGCATACGCTCAAGTTCCAAAACTCATCGGCAGTTGAAATCTTTTATACAAGAAATAGAAAACGATGAGCTTCCAGATGATGTTTCTTGGTTTTGTTTAGTAAGGTGGCTATCAGTGAGCAATGTTCTAACAAAATTCTTTAATTTGATGGAACCAATCAAACAATTTGTCCATGAAAAAGGGAAATCTTTCCCGGAACTTGAAGATCCCAACTGGTTGATGGATATGGCGTTTTTCACAGATTTTGTTCAGCACCTACAATCATTAAATTTATCTCTACAAGCACATAATAAACTTATTTCTGATTTAGCACAGAATGTCTTCAGTTTCCAAAACAAATTAAAACTGTTCGAGAAAGATCTGGTTTCTAAAACTTTTGTTCATTTCACGTGCCTTAGTAAAACTTTACAAAGTTTACCCGGATTTGGCATAATAATTACAGATTATGTATGCAAGCTGCGCATACTAGCAGAAGATATTACCGATAGATTCCGTGATTTAACAGCACTTAAGCCAGCATTTGTATTTTTGGAAAATCCTTTCCTTGTTGACATTTTGAAGAATGGTTGCCCTGTATCACCACCAATTGCTCTGGATGTAGCAGCTCTAGAATTAGAACTACTGGAGCTGCAAGAAGATGAAGGGTTGAAGCAAGTAAAACAGAATAGTTGTTCAACTATTGACTTTTGGAAACAGGTTCCGGAACAAAAATATCCTAAAACCAAAGATTGTGCACTCAGAATAATATCTATTTTCGGCACTTCCTATTCTTGCGAGTCGTTGTATTCCACTCTTAAATTTATTAAAAATAAGTATAGGTCTGTTTTAACTGATAAACATTTAACTGAGCTTGTGCGAACTGCCCTAACTGATCATCAACCAAACTTTCAGCGACTAACTGCTAAAATGGACAATAACCGTAAGGCATCAACAAGCAGATCTAACTTTTAAAGATTTTCTATTTTTTTTTTATGTAATATTTTCTAAAATTTTGTTGTAATGAAATAAAATATTTTTTTTTAAATTAATCAGTTATAGTTTTTTTATATCAAAATTATGCACAAGAGCCACACCACACGACTCCAAGAGCCGCATGCGGCTCGCGAGCCGCGTTATGGCCACCCCTGCTATAGTGCGTCAATTCACGTACTGAAATATAATAATTGTAAATACCGACGTCCAAATACGGGAAGTAACACAAGTTAGCGACATTTCACGAGTGATATAGATTACCCTTATAAAAAGCGACCTCTGTATTCATAAAAATTAAAAATAATAAAAGCAAGAATAACAGAAATTATGTGAGATAAACGATGGGTATAACTTAA
Source organism: Dioctria linearis (assembly GCA_963930735.1). Lineage (NCBI taxonomy): Eukaryota > Metazoa > Arthropoda > Insecta > Diptera > Asilidae > Dioctria > Dioctria linearis. Next base: position 203,885,303 of record OZ005741.1, on the reverse strand, counting down.
TACTGACGTTTAAAAGTGTAAAGAATGATACATTATTTTATGCATAGGTATATATCATCGCATCGAGTAGTAATAGTTTTAGTTTATTTATTGCTACAAGTACAGCAAATCAAATATATAATACAACTTTTGAATAAGTGATTAAGTAATTGCTGAAATAAAATTTATTCGGTAATATACCTATTATCTTGAAAGTTTTCTTGACATCAAAAGCTTACGAAAAACAAATTGCATAGCTTCAGGCATAAAAACAAATTGGTTAGACGCGCTTACTCGTGGGAATTTCAAACAAAATTTAGTCAATATCCGCTAAAATATTCAGTTATTTTACCATACTATTTTCTAAAATATTGATGTACATTTTTAAACCATATTTCACTTTTCATAAAAACTATATTTAATATCTTGAAAGGCTATGTATAGATATTAGAAATTAATGCGATAGCAAAACAGATACATCCTCTTACTTACTAGTGCTAAAAAACTTTAGTTAAAAAAATAAATAAAAAAAGAAAAAGAAGAACTACAAATAGATAGGAATAGCTGAAGATAATATGCAAGTAATACAAAAAAGAATTTAAAAAAAGTATAATAGAATTGAAACAAACTAAAACTATTTAGTACATAGTAGACTTAAGTCTCGAAAACAAATCCAAAAATTCAAAGACGAGAAAGTCTATTTATTACTAAGAGAATCCAAACAGCATCAAATTTTAAGCAGGCAAGAATAAAAAAATATAAGAAGTAATATAACAAGCAAAGATAATCGAGATAATTTAAGAAGTATAATAAGAAAGAAACCAAAAAAAGAAAAAATAACAAATAGGCATGTACGCGGAGCAAGTGGAATATGTAAAAAAGAGGAGAAAGGAAGCAGAAAAATTAGGGCGAAACAGATCACTCTAATTTAAGAAGAAGTCTGTGAAGCGAAATGCTGAACAAGGTGAAAGCTGTATAAGAGGAAAGCATGCATACCTACTTGATGGAAGAAATTTGTTGGTTTCTTGTTTAGTTGTGCTGTAGATCACTTTGGCATCTCCCACGGAGTACGTCCAGTAAGGTAGTATGGGTGAAAGATACCATATGCACGAATTGATACTTCTCACGGCGAGATAACTATACCCTAGTGAAATAAAAATTGAGATTTTTGGCTCTGTCGGTACTGTAGTAAGGCTTTAATGACAGAGAGGTCATTATGCAGTGAATTTAAGTGCTCATGATAGTGAGAATAATTAAATCTCAGACATAGATAGAGAGAGAGAGAGAGAGAAGAGAAAGACAGACATAGCAGGAGCAAAACCCTCGAGAATACTTCCCAAGCCATGAAACAGAAATCTATATGTGTGCGTGCTTAGTCCCTTTTCTAAAATGTTCTATATTGATACTTATGGAAAAGGGCTAAACATTGGCTTTATATATGCTATAGAGCCAAACCTACTATCCATACAGGAAAACAGTATTCTAGTAAATTAAAGCTTGGTTCCTCAACTTCACAAAGGCTGCACGTACTATATACCTTACTTAACAAAATAATAGAATAGTTTTGATTACAAAGTATAACCTTACCATTATACGGTCAATACCTCTCAGCTGAGTAATAGTTGCAATAGTGTATGTGCGGCCATAGTTCAGTAGGCAGGTTGATTCTAATTCATCGGACCACGGCACGTTCCCATATGCAATTATTACTCAGTTGAGAGTTTTTGTTTGGGGAATCGTAGTCATTTGGTAAAGATAAATTTTTTTAAATAATTTTGTTAGGAAAGGTATGAAAATTTTATTACGGTTGGGAAGATAAGAAAGGAAGCTTAAGATTAACAGAACACCATTTTTCTGTATGAATAGTAGTTTAGGGCGGAGGAGCTATTCAAATCAAACTTTTGTCACTTTTACATAAGAACACTGCAAATATTTTAGAATTTAAGGACTACGTTGGGCCTCGCATGTGGCAGGGAGGGAGTCTGTTTCATGACTTGTAAAGTATTCTCGCGGGTTTTGGCAGGGGGCGAAAGGATGTCTTAGTTGATAAATAACGGAAATCAAGTGTGTATGTTGGGTTCTTATGTGGTTAGTATGCATGGTTAGCTATAAGATCCAAATGGTGAATCTCGAAGCCTATCCAGACTTGAATACGAGCATATCTTAACCTTCACGTGGTCCTCGCTGACAGCGCCCATAAGGGTTGTATTACCTGTATAGGCCAAGTACAATTCTTTTAGTCGTTGCAAACAAGATCTAGGCCCGAACAGAGTTACCAGTCCCGTTACAAAAAGGATATCTTGCATGGTGATAGCCGCTGGGAGTATTCATGGTCCGTTGATCATGCTTTACGAAATCCATACCAAATGGGTAGCCCGACATTGGCTAACTTGGTACCACGGGGTTGAGGAGCCCTGAATATTGGAATATTGACCTCAACTTGGCATCGCCCCTTTATGGGAGCATCGTGGTGGCTGTGGTGAAGGGTGCCGTGACCCTAGATCGGCAGAGATTGGGTAAGTCTCGCTTCGACCAGTAAGTTGATGTCATGTCATACTCTATTGGCACACTGGGACTCATTGTTACGACATGAGGCCGTTGATTGTCGATAACAATCCGAGCACGCAGAATGCCGTGAGATGATGACAGAGACGGTGCCCAACTTATAATCCCATTAGAATGTGGTTTGCTTTCTTGAGAAGGACATGCACCTGCATTTATCAACGTTTAAGGATAGTTGATTTTTATAACACCAGGACAGCAGCTTCTGGATGTAATTTTTCAGGTATTGGCAATCAGATAGATCGTTTATAACTCAATAAATGTTGGTGTCATCGGCATATATTAAAGAAGCAGAGGATAATTCATTAGGGAGGGAGATCATTAATATATAATAAGAAGAGAAGCGGGCCGAGAATCGAGCCTTGGAGTACACCCGCGGTTTGAGTGTATAAATTAAGCGAAAATCTGTTAATTACAACCGTTAGATGGTGATTTGAAAAGATCTGACTCAAACCAGAGGGTACTATTACAATCAAAGAGAGGAGTAAACAATGCAATCTCATGAGATAATCTCTAGAGTACATCATAAAATTCATAAATCTGTACTTTCTCAATCAACATTTCAAGTATTTATACCCTATTTTATAATAACATATGAACTTACGCAGAGGGAACTAGTTATTTACGAAAAATTACTGTCTATTAATAATGTGTTGTATAACCAATTGATTAAATAAGTCAATAAATTGGTGGCAATATATTAATACTCAGTGGAAAATTAGTTAATTAGTTGCACTATACAAGACAAAAAAAGCGTTCCCACGGATAATTTATCGCTTAAAATGCTAACACCGACGACAGTGCGTAGAATTGAAATCAAATTAAAGAATCAGTTTCTTCCATTTGGCGGGCCAGTTGAGTTACTGTAGATTTCTTATGTCATGTTTTGAGAATCTGTTCACTCACTTTTACTCTGCTTACTCTTATGAATATCGCAATTTATCATTGACATACATAGTATCTCGGTTGATTGTCAGCCTGACCGCGCTGGTAGTAATTCGCGTGTTCTACGGACATATAAAAGTTTTTTTTTATATTGAATGTTAAAATAATTAATCTGTGTTGCCGGCATATGTGTATAATGCTGTCTTATAAGCAATTAGCTCGTGATACAAATACAAACGGTTACTTTACTATCATATTCGTTAAAAAATGTACTAATCTTGTATTTTAGTGTAAAGAATAAATAAAAAAAAATTATATATCTGTAATACATACATATTTAAATAAAATTCGGTGTATCATATGTCAATTTTTTGTTGTACATTTATTCCATTATTTTAGATACGTGTGCTGCCCAACCATCTACAGCTTTACGCAAACTGTACATATACTTATAAAATGCAAGATATCATTGAGCCTTGTGGGACACACCGTACCTGTTGGTATCGATCAATGAGAAAGCTTTTGACTAGGCCTGCAGAGGATGAGGATAATTTTAACTTTGATGATAATAATACTATCTAAATAGTTTTATTTCTTATATGTTATTATTATTGCGGTCTACAGGTGAATCTCTCTTACAGACTAGGTAGAACATAACTTAAACCTTATTGAACAATTCAGATTAAATAAGGTATAAAAAATAATTATAACGCATATATTATGTAAATTAATAACTACAAACTTTAATCTTAGAAGTTCTTTAAGTTCTGATTTAAAAATAACCCTATTGTTATTAAGATCTAAGGACTCGTAGTACTGGTTGAATTTAATCATTGACCTCGTAAGCGATGGCTCTCTAATACCATAATTGGTTCTATGTTGTGGGATATAAAGCAGCTGCCGGGAACGGATATTTCTTTCCGGTGCATATACATTAATCAAATACAACAAATCCATGCAATCTACCTCATTGTATAAAAGATCACCAATTAATAAGATTTCAGCTATTTCTCTTCTTGCTTGGAGAGATTCGAGACTCATAAATAAGCACCTCGCTTGATAATGCGGACAAAGTCCTTGTCAACGGATTTTGTTAAAAACTTATTTTGTGAACTTTCTTTGAATAGACTCCAACCTGGAGTCATAAGATTGCATATCGGAATTCCAGACTGGGGATGCATATTCTAATACGGAACGCACCAAGCCAATTTACAAAGATTTAAAGGTAAACGAGTCATTAAAGTCCTCAGAGTTACAACGTAGAAATCCAAAGTTTCTACTAACTTTCGTAGCTATGTAGTCGTAATGCTTACGAAAAGTAAGATCCTTATCAAATATTACCCTCAAATCCAGCACCTCAAAGACCCTCATGACCTCATTGCCATCTACATATGTCGTATTTCATCAGGAGAGGCTAACGTGAGCGACTAAATGATATAACTTTGCATTTGAAAGCATTTAGGATAAAATAATTTTGCTTACACTACTTAGAAATACTATTTAATTCTGATTGAAATGATTCCGAATCATTAGCGTTTCGAATTTGAGCAAACAATTTCATATCATCTGCATATAGAAGATATTTGCAGGCAGAGAAGCTTTTGACAATATCATTGATATATAAATGGAATATAATTGGAGCCAAATGGCTATCTTGCGGTACACCTGACTTAGGTTGTAACATATGAAGAATGTCCATCTATTCTCACTATTAATTTGCGATTTGTTAAAAAGGATTGAATCCACTCTAAGAGCTTAGAGTGAAATCCTAGAGCCTCTAGTTTTTTTTGTTAATATCGTATGATTGACTCTAACGAATGCCTTCGAGAAATCAATATACACTACGTCAACTTGGGAACCATTTTCTATAGAGTTTAAAGTGAACTTAGTAAAACTTATTAAATTAAATACGGTAGATCTTTTATTCATAAAGCCATGCTGATGTTCGGATATTAAATTTCTTATAAGAGGAAAAAATTTATATTTGACTACGTCATTAAAAAGTTAAGAAATAATGCATAATTTATTAATGGCTCGATAATGCTTAACATCATTCTTATCCCCAGATTTAAAGATTGGAGTTATATAGGAGCATTTCAAGCATTCAGGAAAATTGTCAGTTGGTAAGGATAAATTTAAAATTTAACGCAATGGAAATAAAGAATGACAACACAAATTGAAAAGGAGTCAGAGCAGTACGATTCACGTTAAACCTGCCAAACGATTTTATTGATATGTAGAAGTATGGGAATCAGAAGTTACTACCTTATTAGAGTTTCTCAAATTTGATCTGCACCAAATCCTGACTGCCCCATTGCGAAAGCATGTGGTTTCCTTCTAAACTAGCAAGAGTAATTTTCTAAATTTTATGGAATCGCATGGATGTAAAACTCGAATTAAAACTGTAATCAGAAATAGACAAATTGCTCATGAAGATAGACTTTGAAGCAGCGTGGTGATATATTGTGTGTTTCTTCCACTTTTTATTAAGCGACTTCTATATATTATATAAATCTGAAAGATTACGGTCACACTTCACGGCACTGGAGTTTCATTGCAGGAACTCTAGAATTCATTACGTTTCTGAACGCTCATATGTATATAGCAGATCAATTTTCCATTGTTTTCACGTGTAGAATGAAATTAGTAATTCGCCCAAAAACACCGGCAACCTTTTCTGTTATACATACGGGATAGTAAGAGGGCATAGGGAAGAGTTAAATTTCATCATCCACAGAGCAATGAATTATAGATATCCAAGATATTGAAGCGCATTCGCACATTGCAGGAAATTAATACTGTCAAAGTCTCTACGACATTAAAAGAAAACGATGAGAAAGTCGTCTAAAAACTAAAACAACGAAATAAGCTATTCAAAATATGCCAAGACAGGATTGTCATTTATGATTTATTTAAAAAGAACTATGATTGATTGGAATCTTCATAAACATCACAATCACGTCTATTGTTTTCCTTCAAGTGCTGAGCGCCCTTCAAGTAATGAAGAATGTATGTAAACTACAATATGATCACAGAACTATTAGTCACAGACAGCCATATCTAGTTCAAGTTAAAGTTTTGAGTTTCAATGTAACGCTTCCCTTAAATTATCCCAGTTGGAACTGTAACATGTACTGCATCGGGTCTGTAATGTCTGATTATAAGGTCTACCCATTATCTTTCCGATTACAGCACCACTTGCGTTTACATTACCATGTTCTAGGCTGCCGGGTACTTAATTTACCCCTTACCATGAGTAATTACTTCATGAGTGAAAAGTAGTTGGTCAAATCACCAGTTGGAGGTAATCTCTTACTACTTCCTTCCCAGTTATTACTTATTTCACAAATGACAATTACATATAACCCTAAAACAGAAATGACAGGATATTTTTGCGTATTTCAAGGATTATTGGGAATGTTTTCTGGTATCTCATTAAAGCTAAGACTTCTCAATGGAATTAAAATTTGTCACCAAGAGCGCAAAGCGAAGACTGAAAGCAAACTGAACGCCGTAGTGTCTTTTCTCTGCTGCACGGAAAGAGCAAGCTTAGACGCAGTTTTACAACTTCAGACATAACAATAACACTTTATATTTGTCAACTGTATAAAGATTAGAAATTTTATTGAATACAGATCTACAACTTAGGGTAGTGATATATAAATTTTCTTTTAATTAGAAAAACAAGACTAAATAGGTATATTGAGCAAATAAAATTAAATCTTTAAATCTACTACATTATAAAAAAAAAAAGGAAAAAAAAATAGATTCTTGAAAAAAAAACAAAGAAGGAAATGTATTAAATAAAGATTAATATTAAGATTAAGATTAAGAACAGCCATGAAATGTACCTAATAAAGCTCCATAGAGCATAACAATTCAAGAAAAGATATGTAATCAAACAATTGATATACCTAACTCCTTACCCCTCACTTACAGGTCATTACCTAAGTAGCCACTTACATCTTATTGTAAATTGATGTTATAATTCAATACTGACGCAGGGTTCTGATATTTCCCGCTAGGTGTTATGGTTGATGATTGATTTATATGAGGTTGGGTTTCTAGTTGATACATGTCAAATCGTCGTAAATCGTACAACAATGACTACAAAGAGCTTTTAAAATTACTTACTTCACGATATCTATGAATTATTACAAATATAAATTTTTCCATGTAGGGTCGTGTGAGTAGGTGAGTAGGCAAAAAAATATAATAATGATGGATTGGGTTGCAGGAGACAAAATGAACTCAGTAAATATGAACATAAGTTGTTTACATCTTTAGTGATCGGAGAACAGCTACAGCTGAAATAGATGAGTTGATTATCTGAAAAATAAAAAACAAAAGATAAAATCTTAAAATGTTGGTCACTGCCAAGAATCCATAGTCTAATCCCGAAAATATTAAAATTAGGAAAATCTTTATTAGTATTACAATTAGTATGTATATATGCAGGTACTTTTGACTTACACCTCCTACAGCAACAATTCTAGCTTTGTGTTTCCAGAGAGAAATTTACTCCTAAGTATTCTACATCAGAAATCAGATTTGACGCAATAGGGTCTAGGTACTAAGTAATTTCAATGCGAAAGTACCAGTGCCGTAACTATTGCTAATCTTCTTAAGTGTTCGACATGCATCCTTCCGGCATTTTTGATAACTAACTCTTATAGTTGAATTAAAAGTCAATGATTGTGGTTATCTCAAAGTGTTTTCTCAACTAGAGATTACATGTATACTAAAACTTAAAAAAATAAAACATCAAACCAAGTTTCATTCTCGTAGATAAAAGTGCAAATAAGCACTTTCGATCGAGTACCTATAGAGCCAAAAGTTCGAGATGTTAATGTCATCGCTGTTGGGAATCTAACGAATTTGGTTTCAAACAATTTATTTATAAAATCTCGCCAAGTTTTTTACCACACGTTGAAATAAAAAATCGGAATCTATTTTTCTTTTTTTCTTTAATCTTATTTGTAATAATAAATGCAATCGATTTTATAATTCAATTTCCTATCCATAATTTCTTCGATAAAATAATTGCCACCCTTTACAAACCCAAACAAAATGTAATTGCTTAAAATGTAGATATGTATGTATGTACGACTAATCCACTATTGTTTTGTTTTGCTGGTAACGGGTTCTTGCGCCGACAAATTTATACTCACTTCCAATCGTGTCTTTCTACGAAGCGGTAACAAAAATTGAATTTAGTAGAAGTACCTCAGTCTTTTTATTTTTATATTGTACATATTAATTTTCAACGTGCGGAAGGTTGAACTGTATAAAACATCGAAGTGAATATCTAAGTGCCGATATTCACAAGATTAAAGATGATATAAATATCACGGTGCGGATATTTACAAGAACAAGGTACAACAAAGGAAAATTGGAGATTCCACCTGAGCTTTTACATAGTCCTTCGAGCCGGAGTGAAAAAGAACTGCAATCTACAGCAATTACAGCAACTACATATGCATGGAAATTTGAGATAAGTACAAATTAATCGAGATTGCACCTGAGCTTTTACAGCGTCAAAAATTGGCAACAAATAGCTGAACAGTACTAGTACTGATAAACTATGACAAAAATTATTTGCAGGGTATGTTTGAATTTACTAACTCATTGGGAAGATCTTATATAATCTCACTCACAGCATAAAGCAGTCTAGCTGGTTTGTTTCCTAATCGAATCAAAATAAAAGTAATGTGGATGAATACAAATTTAACTACTCCTACCTAAGTAAATAGGCGGATGTGGCAAGCATGCCTGAAACTCGCTGTAATGACCATTTCTCTAAGGGTTTCGGAAATGGTCGAGCCTGTACAAGACCAATATAGAAATAAAAGGGAATTTTATTAACCATATACTCAATTCAATAACTTTAAGATCTCAAGGCACTACAGGCCGGAAATGAGCAAATAACACGCCGCACACATGGAAGAATTCACTGATATTGTAGACTGAGCTTAAGTATATTAGATAAAACAGGATCCGATGAAAAGCTTTCTTCATTGCCCAGGGAATATTTATGAAAACATGTTATATCCGTTGAGGTTGAGTTAGATATATTCGGAGTAGACACATAAAATCAACCTAGTCTTGCACTAACTAAATACGATAATTTATTAAGAGGAGTCAGTACCAAGATTTGCATGTTTCGTACATTTTTCAATGTGAATTTCTGGCAAACCATTTATAGTAATGATTTATATCTTAAATTAAAGGTAACGAACGGCAGAAATAAAAAAAAGTGTATTGGAATAAACGTGTAAAAAATGGTAAAAATTGAAGTTTTTTAAATCAAATACTGTTAGTAGGTATTCTCATTTATTTAGATTGTGACTATCTTAGAAAGATAAAGCCTATATCTAGCAAATAACGTCGAGTGATTTCATATTTGGTGGCGCTTTTGGTAATTATGTGGCTCTAATAGTACTTGTTTTTTTCCAGATATTTCACCGACGAGAAATTGCAATATTTCGTTGAAAGTTGTTGAAACACAAAGCAAAATAGTATATTTAACAATTATGTGCAAAAAAATTTAGGTGAGTTAATTCTCGTTAAAATTTTTTAATTTATTTAAACTGCAAATATTCATTTTTCGACTTCCTATACATTGTATAATTTTGTCGCATGTTGGGTCTCTGTCTTTTACGCTAGATGTCTTTAATATGGTTTGTGGTCTAGGTCTAGGCTAATTTTATGTGAATTTTCTCACTTTCAGGACACAAATCAACATATAGTAAATTTTATTGCCTTCAGGTTCGCTGGTATCTATTTTGAAACTTTTGCTTAGTACCTACTGACTCCACTTAAATGGTAATGATAAATTTTCCCCATGAACTCTACGTATTAATATTGTGTTATGCATGCTCGTAAAACCTATTTTTAAAAAATTGCGGTTAGTCTAACCACCAATACAAGAATTTCTCACTTATACGTCGCGAATTTCAACATCAATGTAAAACATAGTTAAACATTTTTTATCTAATCTGATAATATATTACTTACATTATCTCAATGGATCTAATTGTTACCAAAAGATATGTATATTAAAGAAAAAATACATACAGTTCAAATTGATAACCTTAAAAAGACTCAAAATATTGGAAATATTTAAAAAATAATTGACGCCTATTTATAAAATATCGATTAATATCTCGTTTAAAGGTTAGATTTATTAGCTATTTAATAAAAGAACAACAACGAAAATTTAAGGGATACCTCAAACCAAACTGTAGTGTATGTGTATTCCAACTGGAGTTCGCAAAAGTCTTAAAATGTTAAAGAGAACGTGGAACGAGGAATTACGTGGCCTGCTGAAAAGCAAAGATCGAAAATAACTGGTATTTTGAGAATTTTAAACAAATAAAGCTGGGATAAATTATGATCGTGGAATTTAGTGGAATATACCAACAGATATCTCGTGAAACCCGTTTCGATTCCTGTAAAACTTTTGAAAACTTAACTTTAAAAAAAAAAGCTAAAAAAGCTAGCTGGAAGGCTCATTATTTTTTCTGGCAAAAAAAAATAGCCAGCCTACTTTTATTTTTTCGAGTTGGAAGTAACAGGAAGTGTAAAAAGCCAAGCTGGATTTTTATTTTCAGGGACAGAATCAGTTATGAATTTTTACGAAAAAGGCTTAATTTACTTGTTATTCCTGGCCGGTAATAGTTTTGAAACTAGAAAAGCAAGCGCAAGGGCTTGATACTTTTTACGGAAAAATATAAAAAGCGAGCCCGGCTTTTTATTTTTTCTAGCGAAGCCGGCTTTTTTTTTGCCAGAAAAAATAATAAGCCTTTCCAGCTTAGTTTTTTTTTTTTGGCTTCAAACTATTATCGGTCAGGAATAACAAGTAAAGTAGGCTTTTTTCGGAAAGAGTCATAACTGATTCGGTCCCTGCTGAAAAGTGCATTGCTCGATACACCCTGTATACAGCCATTCCACATGAAACCGATCATCTTGGAAGCCGACCGTTTCCGATTTGAATGAAACTTTCAGAGTTTGTGTGGAATACAAAATTAGTTCAGCCATGTTTCTTATTTCTGCCTACCACGCTTTCATCGGAAAATCACAAAAATTCTGAACTCCATAGGCGAGCGGGAAGGAAAAAAAACAATACGAATAACCTATTTTCGTATTCCGTACAAACTCTGAAAGTTTCATTCGGAGAAGATCGGGTCTAAAACAAGTACAAAGTGTTAAAATGTCTGAATGCTCATTTAAAAGTTGCTAGCTAATTCTAAACTTCTATGTAAAGTTTCAGAGAAATTCATTAATGTTTAGTGGTCGCTCAAATCGACAATAGTGATTTTTTGGCTTTTTATGGACTTTCAGGAATACTGTTTTAACATTTTCATTCATAACTTTTTAAATTTAATTCTTGATTTCTATTTTTTATAAATTTTTTAAAACGAAAGCTTGGAACTGGAGCTCCAATTTTTTGAGTTCGCGGCAATTTTTATGTAAATAAAAATATTCCGCGGGTATACTGTTCTCAAATTGCGATTTTCGAAAGTGAAGCTTTTTTACAAATCACAAAGAATACCGATTTTGTCAGTATAACAAAATGATTTATACAAAAAATAATCGTGAGCTTTTCCACAAACAAAGTTCTATGAATTGTTTTCGTACAACCAAGTGTTTTCGTTTTAGCTACGTTTTCAACCACAAAGAGGCGAAACAGAAATCGCACCTCCACCTGGTACTTTACTCCAAGGTGGTGCGAAAAGGAGTAAGTTAATCTCTACTAACAATTCAGAAATTCAAGGCTAATGCAGCCGCAGAATAAACCTTTCTTGGGGATTTTATGATGCTTATACCTAGGCATACAATAAATTGCATAGAAACAAGAGATATCTATCGCAAAATGATGTTTGATACCGTATCCAGGATGTAAAATATTCAGCTCCTGTAAAAATGAGTGTGATTTTTCGATTTCGTAGATTATGTTATTGTCGCCGCGAAGTAAAAAAATTGGAATTTCAGATTCGCATTTTCGTTTTAAAAAAATTACAAAAAATAGGAAAATATAATTTTCTAAAACGTCTTCCACTACAATATGTTTATAACTAAATTCCCTTAAATGGAAAAAGAATTGTCAAAATAAAAAGTTATGAAAGAAAATCTTGCACAGAATTCCTGAAAGTCCAAAAAGTCAAAAAATCACTATTTTACGATTTGAGTGACCTCTAAACATTAATGAATTTCTCTGAAATTTTGCATAGAAGTATAAAATTACATTAACTAGCAAATTCTAGATGAGTATTCAGACATTTCAACACTAATGCAAGTCCATACATTTTTGGGACACCCTAATTATACGTACATTGTATATATGGAGCCGAATGTCATTTTTGCCAAACAAAACAAAAGCAATTCGAAATACTCACATTCATAAAACCGGCCAGATTGCAATTGTAAAATCCCAACCCCTTTAAGAATAGTTCCTTCTGACATTTTCTTAAAATCATTTGCAAGTCTTTAGCAATTCGTGAAGGGTAATTGTACCAAGGTAAATTGTAAATTAGTGCACCGACTTTTAAATGCTAGAACAAATTTTATTTTTTTATATATTCTCTTCTTTAAAAAATATCATTTACTATAGTTACCTCCTCAGTTAAATACACTCCGAACCAACAGTAAAGTAACAATTGCATTATTCCTGCAACGGAAAAGCTCAGCATTTCTAACAACGTTCTTAAGTTGTGTTTCACCTGAAAAATATTGAATTCCTTTATAATTCCTCGAAGTTCTTTAATAATAAATTGGTAAAGATAATTAATGTGGAGATAGTAAGGGAGACGTATGGGTGCAAATTCTTCGACATTTTGCCGACCTTTAAAGTTTTTGAAGCTTCGTCGAAGCGTGATGTTTCACCCACGCTCTGAGGCATGAATGCTATACCGAGTCTGCAGTGTTGTTAAACTTAAGTTATAATATCGACTTGACAGAATCGCGAGTTACGAGCTTTAGAAATGTGGTTAGCAAATTTTGCCATTATGGTTCGATTAGACTCAAAACGATTTTGGCGTTTTATATATGTTTTCTTCAAATACATTAGAGCTAGTATAGTCACTATTTGGAAGATACAAGATTTAAAAAAAAAATTAAAGCCGGAAAATTTAAAAAAATTAAAATTTCTTGTTGATACCAAAAATACCTGAAGAGTGGAAAATCCTGCATCAAAAGTTTGAAGAGTCAAATAACTTCGCTTTTTGCTTGAGGGCCTTAGATATTACATTTAACAATAAATTAACTGCGAAAAAGGCTAGAATTGGTATACGACTAATTCTCACGATACCCTAGATAAATGCAAAATTGTTATTTCGTATTGTCAACCCTCTGTGCTAGCTTTATTTTTTAAATGATTTTTCGCGTCTATTTCTAGAATGGTTCGTCGGACAGTAAAAACGGTTACAACCAATTTCATAGGATTTTATATTCTGAAGAACTTTTCAGTACAATAAACACGTCTATCACTGATTCTTAGTATACGTAAAATAATCTCAATTTTTATATGGCAACACCAATAAAGGTTTGTCCGATTTAGTCCATTTTTGAACCAACAATCTACAATTTTTATAAAAACGCCGAGTACAAAATTTCAGCTTTCTACGTCAACGCGTTCTCAGACAGTACGCAAATATACATATAATAAAAAAAAATTGTATGGTAAGCCTACTATGAAGTTACACGATTTGTCACATTTTCGAACTTAAGTCTACAAGTTTTCGAAAAAAGCTGTGTGCATAATCTCAGCATGAAATAATCAAAATAACTTTTAATATTATGCGTGGGTGTCCAATCTATCTTGTTCTACCATCATTATTCTATGCATTACAAACGAAATAACAAAGTTGTAAAAACGCAAAAATTATTTATAAATTATAGGGCTTTTTAGAGCAAATTGACGCATCTTACTTCTTTAATTATAAGGAATTTCACAGCATCGTTTTACTAGCAAAATATTATTTTTTTTACATACATATTGTACATATGTATATGCGTGTACATATCTAGCTTGCTATGGGCGAGCCAATAATGCAGGTATACTTCATTCTTGGCTATACTTTTGCACACTATTCTACCTGTCTTATTCCACAGTTAGCTTTCCAATTGCTTAAAAACTTGCCCACGTTCTACCCATTCCCGAAAAAGGAGAGGGCAGCGATCCCTTAAATTAACGAGCAATAGCAATCACTTCGATTCTTTTCAAGATTTTTGAATTCCAAATCAATGCTGTAATTAGAAACTAACCTACCCATCAACGATCACCAATATAGTCTTCGGTCTGAACACTCATCTGGAGACTTGCTGACTTTTCCTGTGGAACGTTAGTGCCGTAGTTTCAACAATTTCGGTGAGTCTAAAATCGCTCTCCTAGATATTTCAAAGTTTTTTGATAAAATCTGGCATCCTGACCTTCTAACCAAACTTAAAGCTCTTGGTTTCTTCCTTCCTCTTCTATCATGGATAGAAAGCTTTTTATCTACTCGCGTAATATAATATAATTGTTTTGTATTAGTTAGGGTTACATCTGAACCTCACCATATAAATACTGTTGTGCTCCAGGGCTCTGTTATCTTCGGATGGAATGCCACATGTGTCAAACGAGATTACATGATTAGATGATTAAAAAGCGAGCTTCACAAGATCTTCCCTTGTGGCAGAGCAAGTCGCGTCGAATTCAACGCATATAAGACCCAAAGCTGTCTCATCTCTTTAAAACAAGATCATTACTTCACCACTGCCGTTTCTTTAGGTAGAGCACTGATTGCCGATACACCGTCCTCACGCATTCTTTGCTTTGCATTAATATTTCCAGTAGGATAAGCTAAGCAGTTGCCACAGAAGCATCGGAATGTCTTGGATTTCTGAAAAGGTGTAAGGTCGTCGTACCTTCACAAATATGGAAATTCGCCAAATGCCTTTCCATGCCTCGCGAATCCATGAAAAAGCAATCTACGCAGACTAAAAACAAAGATTAACAACACAACCAAGATTATATAGCAAAAAGGATAGGCTATGCTGTGTAAAATTCGTGTACGTGTTATAAGCATTTTTCTTGGAGGACACGGGAGGGAAATGATAAAAGGGCAGGGTGTTTATTTTTTGTCAGTTCGACATTTGTGACATTTCTGAATTTATTTTAATTTACGAAAACAACTCTGGTGTTGTTTTAGTGATTTTGTGAATGAAAACGTAATTAAAAGTGATTTATACTTTTGTAATAGTGAAAAACAATAGTGAAATATTGTTTTGTGCAAGAGATTTAATATAATCGAGACTCCGGAGCTGTGCTGCAGCAACAACCGGCGTTATTTCCGTAGGAAATCGTTTTTTATGCTAGTTTAATAGTTTCAATTATAAATGATAGTGTTTTAAATAAAATATATCCGAAATAGTTATAAAAATAAAAAGCTGTGGTAAAAAAATTAAACATTTTCTAATGCCGGTTTGTTTGCTTACAATTGAATTGTCATCGGGTGCCTATATGATATCAGCCATACAAAGGTAACACCAAGAAATATTATCGCAAAATAAATGAGTCACTAGGAAAATTCTTAAAAATATAAAAAGTTATAAATAAATTATAAAATTATAAACTGAAAAATGATTCGAATCACGGTGAAAAGAAATTATAAAATATATTCAATACTTGATTAAGTTTCAAACACTAAATTATGTATATGCCTGCTCAGAAAATATCGTAGTTTACGACTTCCATGGCTAAATAAACACATCGATGCGATTCTACTACATGAAGAAAAATGCTTAAGTTTTTCTTACTCATAGGCTATCCTTTATGCTATATAATTTAAGCAACACAATCAGTCGAGTCGTTATTTTTGCGAAGCTAATTTCGTCAGACCACTTTAAGTTGGAAAATAATGTAGCTCCCAACGAATATAATTAAAACAAAAACATGAAATTAGTATTAGTCCTGTGAAAATACAAAATTACATGCAAACGCAAGTTTTGCGCGCGAAAGAAAATATTTTGAATAGATGAAAGTGTTTTAAAACACAAAAATCTATTCAAGTTATTTTTCCTAACCGATGTGAATGGGTCTACATGACTAAAAAATTCAACGGAAATAGGGCCGAATATTGCAAATAGAGGAATCTTAACTATGTAGGTTCTTGTTAAAAAGTAGTGGGCGTAATTGGTAAAAAATAAGATAAAAAACTAAGAAGAAAAAAAAACAAAAGATAGGGGAGAAAACTTCACTGGAGCCTCAAAATTACAAATTGAGATAAATACATAATGTGTTTTCTTTCTTTTCTTATTTTGTTTTAGTAACTAATCAACTAGAAATTTCGTGCTAATTAAATACTTATTGCGCGCGAGTTACATATCCAGCCTAAACCATCATACATACATATATATGTATTATAATTGTCAGTAGTCTAGCTATTTTTCATTTCTTTCTTGTTAATTTCATTATTCAGCAAGTAAATGCCGAAACATAAAATATTCACTTGAATTGTGCTTACGCATTGTCTGGTGATATAGTTCAAGACCTTATAATTTCTGCAAAGTCAGGGAAATATAGGCAAACTTCTGAAAAGAATTGTGACACAGGTAAAAGGCAGTCTTTTGTACTTTGCGAACTCTTTCACATCATCTAATAAATGTTCTTTTAATTAATTTGGAGTTTTTTTTTTTTTTAAGTCAATATTAATTAATTTTAACTCGCGCGTGACCTTTCTGCTACGCAAAGCTGCAATTTAAATCCTTGTATCAAAGTAGCGTTTCTTTTCGAGTTCGTGTAGCTACTCTAAAACCACGAGTTTATCCCACCCCTTCTCTCCAACGTTGACTACGATATGTTATTTGTTGCATATTTGCAAGCGCTACTACCAAAATATCTGTATCTGAACATCTTTCAACTATATATCTACTATACTTTAATTTACATATCTGTGATACGTGTACGTGGTATCCAATCTTTGCATCAACTTTTTTGTACCGTTTGAACGCCAAATGTTCTTCAACATTTATTCTTGTGATATTGTCTTCATGTATGATATATATGTTTACATAAGATAAGAAATCACCCACTGATGTATGTACACACTATGCTTTCAAGAATCCAAGGCAATTGCACAACAATATATTCCAACCATTTGCCTGACACTTTTTAAATCCTTCCGACGTCGAGGAAATTTCACTCAAATGAATACTCCTTTTCTTGGTGAGAGTATGATTACTAAAGGAACTAGAAGAGAAAGCCGTGTACAATAAACCAATAAATGGCAGCATAACTAAGGTCATTACCCCCACTTAACTAATCTAAATCTGAAAAATATAGGTATAATTTATATGCACAATTTCATCGTTAAATTTGTGTTCTTCATTTCTGACGAAAAATCAGATGATTATACAATCGTTAATCCACGTTAGTCCACTGATAACGTACAGTCAATTTTCTTGACCTTCTCTTATTTCATTTTCATTATCCTTGAATGAAAAATTAATCCATCGAAAACGGTATATGTATCCTTCTAACATCAAATCTAGTGAACTATTCTAATATTTATATCGATATTTTGCGATATGTTTTCCGTACATCCTTCATTATCTATAATATAAAGAAACTATCGAAAATGGGAATTGCTTCAACTTCACAATTTCATGCCCTATTCAAATTTCCAATATATTTGTTCTATTCTTTGACATATCCACAGTGATTAATTTTAATTTATCCTTTTTATGATTTTAAAAAGACAAAACACAAACGGTATTATAAGGTCTGTATGTATACTCGAAAGTTTTTACCCAGGCATCAAAGTTTTTATACAGACTCGAAAGTTTTTTACCTATAATGTCTATGTGAACTTCTCGAACTAGAAAAATTTCACCGTTGATTGGATTTCCAAGTTGTCTGTTAACTTTTTTAAAATTTTTATTTGAATTTTACTCAGACATTTTTACACAAAAGTAAATGTATAGACCTATAATGCCATTTACGTTACAAGTCTTTCTGCACTGAAGTACAAACGAGGTAGAAATATGTTTACTACCATATTTTCTCACTTGCACTCAATCTACTACATTACTTATATCAAATTTATATATATAGTCTAATATATAAATTAATATATACGGGTGTTTCAACTAAGAATGTCATCTTTGCAGGAGGTAATAGGGGAGCTCGAGAAACGAAAAAAATTGTATGGACAATTTTCAATTCTACTAACGGTTTTCGAGAAATTCGACTTAAAAAAATATTCCACCTTCAAGGTGTAGGGTTTTGCATTTTTGCTTATATCTTTGAAACTACGTAACGTTGGATAGAGATCTAACACGCCTTTTAATGCAGACAAATAATTTTGTGGTTTTCTCAAATAACTATATGTATATCTGCAAAAAGCCAGTCTTGAGAAAACGAGGGAAAAGCGGAAAAAAAATGAGAAAAAGTATTCGGAAATCATCAATTTGTGGAATTTTTTTTCTTTTTCTCACAGGACGTTTTGAAATAAATTTTATTAACAGTATTGATATTATTTTCCAAAAAATGTTAAATATAGGGAAGAAGTTGCACATACAATCTTTTTCGCTATCAATTATTACAATTTTTTCGATATACTGCGTGCGAACTAACAACTCAATTTAAGATGAATAGTTTTTTGAAATCAGTAATCACTACACGTCGATTTACGGTTTACTTGAGAGGTGCACTTATTCAGTTTATTAAAAAATAATAATAATGTTAATACACAAATAAAAATTTAAAAAAAAAACATCAAACAAAACAATGAAAATTAAAAAAAAAGTCGGAATTTCATTTTGAAATAACCATTTATCTGCACTTGAAGTGCTGCTTTTTTTAACTTATCGGTAGAATTTCTACTTGTGCTATTTCTTGAAAAAATAATTTCAGATTTTTAGGTACTTCAGTGGTTATTCTTTTGTTAATAATAGTATAATTGCTATAACAGAGTAAGCAGGATTATAAAATATAAAATTTTAAGTCGAATGATATATTTAGTTTAAAATCGTAAGATTTGCAGATAAAGAGTTATTTGAAAATACCACAGAATTCTTGAATTGAAGTAGTCTTGAAGACTTCACATAAGATAGTCGTCACGATATCAAAACTTAAATTCAGACTTTTTGCACGAAATATCATATTTCTTGTACTAAAAGTCCAATAACTCGGAAATTTCTCTTATAATTTTTTTATTTTATTTCCTTAAATAAAGCCCAATTTTGTCTTCTTTTAACTGCCTTTTGTTTCATTCCTTTATCTTATCTTTGTGTACTCAAAAGTTACCGAACCTGACGTGCTGCCTTTGTTTCTAATGCTTAATCCAAAGTTTCAAAGGAAACGCAAAAAGTAAAAAAAAAAAATTTAAATTTTGCATGATACACAATTTTTTATTAATTTTTGCATATTGCTCACATCCTAACTACATTTCTACATACAAACTAAGAAAAACAACTAACCTAACTTAGTCTAATTTAGCATGTTTTCAAAATGACCCCCGTTTGACTGCAGACACAACAAAGACCTTTTTCTTATGAACTTCATTATGTCAGTCGTTTCCAACTGTTCTCTTATAGCATCTCCTGCTTCCTCAATGCGATATACTAGCTCCTCTTTGGTATTTACTTCCCTTTGGTAGAGAATTTCTTTCATTTGTCCCCATAAGTAAAAATCCAGAGGTGTAAGATCTGGTGATCTGGGAGGCCAATTAATAGGACCCAATATGCCGATCCCTCTATTGGGCAAGTTGTGGTTTAACCACAGTCTAAAGCCTTGTCCACAGTGACTTGGAGCACTATCATAGTGGTACCACATATTCCTCCATATTGACAACGGAATATTTTCAAGTTCATCGGAAATTGTGGTTTCCAGAAAATAAGTTTAAGGGGAATACAAGGACCGATGAGTCCCTTTCCGATTATTCCTGCCCATACATTGACAGAAAATCTGTGCTGGGTTGAAGAAGTTCTTACCTTTCGAGGGTTCTTGTCAGCCCATGTATGGAGATTGTGGAAATGAAGACATCCCGTTTTTGTAAACTGGCTCTAATCTGTCCAGATTCTTTTAAGAAATGTATAATCATCGAAGTTCCATTCAAGAAGGCAGTTGCAAAATTCCCACCGCTTTTAAAGATCAAGCAGAAGCAGTTCTTGAACAGGAGTAAAATGATATAGTCGTTGATTTTCATCCCTTGATAACCTCCATAGAGACGTTGTTGAAATACCGGTGCTAAGAGCAATCTGGCTGATACTGATTTTCTGTTACCAGTTCCATTACCCGGTCTTTCATATGTTGAACAAAGCTGGTTTTGGACCGATCTCTTCGATATTCAAAGAGACTTCCTTCTCTTGCTCTTCGATATGCTGTAGGGAAAACTCTCCGATCAGGAAATCTTTCCTGATAAACACGCAGCGCTGCTACGGCATTTCCATCAGACAAACGATACTCGAAAATTGAGAGAGAAATTGTTGACGTCACTTTTCCCCTCCGTTTAATTTATCACTTGATTTAACTCGAGAAAAATCGTCGAGTAACAACTTCGAAAGTGTCAGTTTTGACAGCTCGTCCCCGGTTTTCAGTTATTTTTCAAGTTTTTAGTTTTAAAACAAGTGAAAAAGCTAGAATTGGTCTAAGACCAATTCTTATGATACCCTAGATGAATGCCCGTATGAAATTTCGTATGGTCACCCATTTGAACAATTTTGATTTTTTGCATTGGTTTCTAGCATATATTTCTAGAACGGCTCGTCGGACAGAAAAAATGGTTATAACCAATTTTATAGGATTTCTTATTCTAAAAAAGTTTTTAGTACAATAAAAATGTCTAGGACTGATCGTTTTCAAAGTATATGTAAAAAACCAAAATAGTTATATGACAACACCAAGGGGTTGCCCGATTTAGTCCATTTTTGGAATTTTATTTCCTATTACAATGTACCAAATTTCAGCTTTCTATGTCAACGTGTCCTCAGGTAGTGTCCAAATATATAGTGGAAAACGAAAATTTTTGTATGGCAGCCCCACGAAGGCGTTGCCCGATTTGTCTCATTTTCGAACTCAATTTTACTTTTTTTTTAATGTCCGTGTACAAAATTTCAGTTTTCTAAGTGAACGCGTTACTTCTCCTCCAGTAGAAATAGAATGTTCTCCAAGAACATTTCAACGTATTCAAAGTGGTAAATTAAATTTGTTTATTGTACTATGTGCTAGGAAAGTTTCACGCCGTTATTTCAGATCCCGAATATTTGCAAGTTTTTACTCGAAAACGTTCGCAAACTTGGTGAGGGTCACTCTCAATTTCTCTCTTTATCGTACGTTTTGAAGTTTTTCATGTTTTTACTTGAAAAAGTACGCGAACAGACCTTTGATAACTTGATGTCCCAGGTTTTGCATTTGACACCTTGAGGACGTTGTTTAAAATATGATTTAATTTTCCCTAACACCATGTTCAGTTCATATTTTCTGCAATAGTAGGTACTTTATAAATGTCAATCCTTGCCAGTAAGAATCAAACTTTTATACGAGTTTTCCAAAACATAATGTGCGAGAAAATCATAGAAAAATCCTTCATTATTAACTCAAGTAGGCAGTATCTGCAAACCATTAAAAATGTATCGAGAAAAAGCAAAGTTATCCTCCAGTGGGTACCTGAACAAGAGGGCCATAAAAGCAATGAAATTGCTGACGGCCTAGCCAAAAGAGGAGCGGAAACTCCGTTTGTAGAACCAGAGCCATTTTGTGGCACCTCTAAGTGTTTGAAGCATTGATAACAAGGCAGAGGTTACTCCACCTCGAAGATACTTTTCCTGCACCAAAGTACGTGTGGAATCTCAATCCCAGAATTGTTCTGGATTTTATTAACAGTATAAACGGGAACTCACAATAGATCGTTCGGATCGTAGTGAATGCGCGCCTAACGTCTGCACTCTCCTCCACAAGTCTAATCAAATCTAGAATAGAATATTAACAGAGATCTTGGATTGTGATAGAAAGTTTTTATTAATTAGTGAAAATTATAGTAAAAGTGTGTATAAATATTAAATTGGGATTTGAATAAACTTATAAAGTATATTGGACAGACACACACATAAAATGCTTACCGAAATGGATTGGAATATGGAAAAGCTGATTATAAAGCTGCTACCCATATATTGTATAAAAATAATAGGGCTGAAGCATTTCTCTAGTTGATAGTGTAACCTGCAAAGAAATCGTATTTACTATAATGTTCATGTTTAATCTTAAGTCGTTTTTCTCATGCTTAATCAAATCAACAAAAACAATTCATCAATTCATTTGCATGCATTGCACGAATCATTGACCTTCTTTTAGAAAGCATAAAGGCATTCGCTGACAACACATAAATTGGCTTGTAACAAGAAAATAAAAACGCGCAACCAGCACAGGTCATTCGCTTTAATAATTTGTAAATGCGCTAATTTTGTGTATGTCAGCAATGCGTTTATTGCTGTAATGATTATTGACCCTAGCTTTAAGAAACTCTAGTTTTTTTGTAAAGCTTGTATAAATATCGTGCAAATTAAATTAAATATATCAGTTTTCATTATCATATACAAGGTGTTGTTTTACCAGTGCTTTCGCTTTGTGAGTCTCAATTAAGATTGTTTTGGTACAAGAACCGAAACCAATCAACAAGTAACTTACGATACAAGCATCGTAAGCATCATCATATCACCATCTTCATTGCGACGGACAATAAATTACTTACTGTGTCGGTACAAGAACCGGACACAGCTCCAACAAATTCGTTCACGATACAGGTATCGTGAGCTCATCTACATCCCATCAGAATAAAAGAACTTTGATTTACATTTGGTGACCCCGACGTGATCATTTGATTTGATCATGAGTTTAGAAGACCGTATAACTTCGCAGAAGAAGATTGGAGGCGAAATACAAAAGATAATCGCCAACTATAAGACGGATCCCGCGGACAAGAAAACTTTAGATTATCTAAAGTCAAGATCGAATGCCCTAAATGCTTGCTGGAATGAATTTTCTTCAACGAACGCAGTCATTATGAAGCAATCGGGAGACATATCAGATCATCCATACATCTCAACTGGTTATTATGAAGCGATAAAGAAGGTCTATGAGCAGATAATCCAAGATATGAATGAAAAGATTGAGGCAATTAAAAAATTCACTCAACCCTTAGAAGAGAAGCGTGAGCCAATCGATAAAGCGGATAAGGCATTGAAAGACACTAATAGTGAAGATAATCTAGCAACAACGCAATGCAACCATACAGAAAATAAGAATGAGAATTTAGGTGCAAGCATCTCCGGAATTTTACATAAACAACGATCTGTTTTAGCTGTATTGCGTAAAACAGTAGCAGGATTAGCTACAATCAAGGAAGATTATACAGAGCAATTCTGCCAGCTTAAGATCAAAACAATAGAACAATACTTACATGATGTTCAAAGGCTCCACTACAAAATCTGGGATAGTGTCGATGATCCCACAATAATAAGTTATGATGCAGAGGAATACTTCAGTTTAGTGGAAGAAGTTCAAAATACTTTGGCGCAACTATACAATTATGTGGGTAGTAAGAGCAATGACCACAAAGCAGATGTGAGTACAAACTCTGTGATGAAACTGCCTAAGATTGTTCTGCAACGTTTTGATGGCGATTTCTTGAAATGGCGGCAATTTCATGATCTTTTCACTGAAGTAGTGCACAAGCAGACAATGTCGGAGTGCCAGAAGATGTGGTATCTCAAAAGCAGCTTATCAGGCGAGGCCGAGAAATTAGTGCGACATCTTACTATTTCGGATACAAATTACTCTGCTGCGTGGAAGATTATCACCGAAAGGTACGAGAACCCTAGGTTATTGGTAACTGCACTACTAAATAGACTGCTGTCGCAGACCAGTATAACCAACGAAAGTTCTTCTGCCATAAAGGCCCTACATGACACAACCCAGGAATGCCTACTCGGCTTAGAAAACTTGGGAATAAACATCAACCATTGGGATCCACTGTTACATCATCTATTGATAAAGAGACTGGACCGCACTACACACACGCTTTACGAGCAATCTTTGCCCCAGCCCAGAGCACTGCAATCTATGAAGAGCTTCTTAGTGTTTTTAGAAACGCGCTTCCAATCATTAGAGACCTTAGGAAACAAAGGTAAACCCACTGAAGATTATAACCGTAGAATAGGTGTCTCAAGGGCTTTTGCTTCAACAGTGACCAACGGATCAGTTTGCACCATGTGCAAAGGTAATCATCAGCTGTTTGCATGTCGGAGATTTCAAGAATTAACTCCACTCAAGCGCATTGCTCATGTGAAAGGAGTCAATGTGTGCTTCAATTGTCTCAATGCAGGTCACCGGGTCGATACTTGTACAGCCCGAGCATGTACCAAGTGTTCAAAAAGACATAATACTTTATTGCATACTGATAACGCCTTTTCCAAATCCGGATCATCATATACGCAAAGCAAAAATCCTCAGAGTCAAGTTACTGCTGCACACCCAGCAAGTAACAAATTATCATCAACACATTTCAATCAGGCACACGATCAATCAATATCGTTGACAACGAAAACAGCTCAGTCATTGAAGGGCTATGTTCTCCTCAGCACAGCAGTCGTTAATCTAATTAACAACAGAGGTAAAAAAGTGGAATGTAGAGCCATCTTAGACTCAGGCTCTCAGTTGAACTTCATGACCGAGAAGATTGCGAAACAATTAGAATTAACAGAAATTCCAGAGCAATTACACATTGAGGGCATTGGTCAGCGGAGACAACAATCCCATAGTCGAGTGAACGTACTGTTGCAATCTAGAATAAATAATTTTACTACAAGACTCGAAGCCCATGTGCTATCAAAAATCATTTCAGTTCAACCCACTAAGTCAATAGATACTTCAGCTTGGCCGCTACCTCAAAACATCGCGTTAGCTGATCCAACCTTCGATCGACCTGGGCCTATTGATCTGTTGATTGGTGCAGAGATTTACTATTCACTCTTGTCAATTGGCCAGATAAAGTTGGGTGAAATGTTACCAACACTTCAAAACACTGTTTTTGGTTGGACTGTGGCAGGGAAGATCAATAATATGTCTCAAGCTGACGCAATCTGTGGAATATGCAGCGACGATGAAAGATTAGACCAGCAAATTGAGCGTTTTTGGAAGCTGGAAGAGACTGAAGGGTCTTCCACGAATTTTACCACGGCAGAGAAACGGTGTGAGATACACTTCAATCAAAACACGAGAAGAAGTTTAAGTGGACGTTTTATCGTAAGTCTCCCATTTCTAGTTCAGCCTACTAGATTAGGGGAATCGAAAGACATTGCTTTGCAAAGATTTAGATCATTGGAACGAAAGTTAGCCAATAATGAGATCGTTAAAACACAATATGTGGAATTTATGGAGGAGTATCTTCGCTTGGGTCATATGCGGGAAGTCAACATCAACATCATCAAGGCACCATACTATTTCTTGCCTCATCATTGTGTCATGAAGCCGGATAGCAGCACCACAAAACTTAGAGTGGTATTCGACGCTTCAGCAAAAACATCGAAGAACATATCCTTAAATGACATACTATGCACGGGTCCAACTATACAGGATGACGTCTTTTCCATTCTTTTACGTTTTCGATTACCACGATTCGTATTTACTGCTGATATCGAGAAAATGTATCGGCAAATAGAAGTTGAAGAATCCGATAGTAAATATCAACTAATTTGGTGGAGGCCTGATCCAAGTGAATCGCTTAAGGTCTACCAGCTGTCAACGGTAACATATGGAACGACGTGTGCGCCATACCTAGCCACTAAATGTCTGCAAAGATTGGCAGAGGATCAAGCTCAGACTTATCCTGTGGGTTCGGAAGTACTCAAACGTGACTTCTACGTGGATGATGTTCTCACCGGTGCAGACACCTTATCAGCAGCTCTTGACATCCAAACTCAGCTCCAATCGATACTTAGCACATCTGGCTTTAAATTAAGAAAATGGTGTGCAAATCACCAGCGCCTGCTGCAGGGCATACCTCCAACAGATCAAGAGCTCCAACTAGATTTCAACAATAAATTGGACGAGCATATTAAAACGGTCGGTCTGATCTGGCTTCCTAAGACTGACTCTTTCCGTGTAAAGACTGCACAAATTGAATCATGTAAGGTGACAAAGCGAACAACGTATTCGGATATTGCTCACCTATACGACCCATTAGGTATTATGGCTCCAGTTGTGGTGAATGCTAAATTATTTCTTCAAAGGCTGTGGACACTCAAACTTGATTGGGATGCAGCGTTACCCCAAGAATTACATACGTCATGGATTAAATTTCGATCAGGTCTAAAGTTATTGAGCAACATAAATTTTCCAAGGCATGTATTTTCTCATAGAATCCCCAAAGTAGTGCAAATTCATGTCTTCGCAGATGCTTCAGAGAAAGCATACGGTGCAGCTGCATATATAAGATCCATAGATAAGGACAACATTATTGTAGTGCGCCTATTATGCGCTAAATCTAGGATAGCTCCAATGAAACAAACCACATTACCTCGACTAGAGCCTTGTGCAGCTAAATTGGCAGCAGAACTGGCTAATCGCATCCAAAGGGACTTACGAATGAGGAAAGAGCTTATATTCCTATGGTCTGATTCCGAAATAGTCCTAGCATGGCTAAATTCTTCATCATCACACTTTCATACTTTCGTTGCAAATAGAGTCTCAAGTATCCAGGACGTAAGCGTTCCCACGCAATGGCGCCACGTGGGTTCTAAGGACAACCCTGCTGACATTCTTTCCCGAGGAATCGAGCCCGAAAAACTCGAAGGTTCCACACTTTGGTTTTACGGCCCCACCTTTCTACATGGCACTGAAGACCTTTGGCCACCACCATACTTGAAAACAGAAGAATGCAAGTTAGAGAAAAGGGGGTTCACGTTATCAGCCTCAGCAGCCGAAGATTCAACATCCATAATCGATAAAATCGATCATGGAAATTCGTTCAGGAAGTTATGTAATACGCTCGCTTATATTGCACGCTTTATAAATATCATGAGACATCGCAATCAACAACAAGCAAATAGTACGGGTAAATCACTCTCCATACACGAAATCAACGAAGCTCAAGTAGCTATAATAAGGCACATTCAAGAGCAAGAGTTCAAAGATGATCTCGACCATCTAAAACGCTTTGCAGAAGTTAACAAAAACAGCTCTCTTAGCAGTCTCACCCCATTCATAGACACTAGAGGACTCATCAGAGTTGGAGGCCGACTTGAAGCCTCAAACCTTTCATATGACGCCAAACATCAAATATTGTTGCCATACACACATCCTTTCACAAAATTACTGCTAAGCGAGCTACATAAAGATAACTATCATGTGGGACCTCAGGCGCTGTTGTCAATCGCGAGACAAAAATTTTGGCCAATAAAAGGCAAAACTCTGGTGCGATCCATAGTAAAGAATTGTGTACGATGTGCAAAGGCAGAGCCCAAGCTACTTTCACAGTTAATGGGCAATTTGCCTGCAGATAGAGTTCAGCCAGCAAGACCGTTCGTCAATTCAGGAGTAGATTTTTGCGGACCAGTATGGACCCACTACAAGATCAGAGGAAAAAGGCCACAGAAGTCTTACATAGCAGTATTCTGTTGTTTTGCTACCAAGGCAACTCATCTTGAACTAGTCACCGATTTAACAACACAAGGCTTCCTTGGGGCGCTTAAACGCTTTATGGGTAGACGAGGTCACTGCGCAAACATTTACTGTGATAATGCGACAAACTTTGTGGGTGCCAAAAACCAGTTAGAAGAAGTAAAGGACATGATTGGATCTGAAACTGCAATAGAAAAGATAACAAGAATATGTAGTACGAAGAACATCGATTTTCACTTCATTCCCCCTCGAGCACCGCATTTTGGAGGGCTCTGGGAAGCTGCGGTAAAGTCAGCTAAACATCTTCTCCAACGCACGTTAGCAGCCGCTTCACTAACATATGAAGAACTCGAAACAGCTATTGTCGAAATTGAGGCAGTCTTAAATTCCAGACCAATCACACCAATGTCCTCTGACCCTAACGATCTCAACGCCTTGACTCCAGGACACTTCCTCATCGGAGAACCCCTTGTTGGTATGATAGATTCCGACACCAAACCACTTAATGTAAACCTTATTACACGATGGAAACTCGTTACACATATCAAAAATGAGTTCTGGAGAAGATGGTCTGGCGAATATTTGAATCAGTTGCAACATCGATATAAATGGAAGGAGCGCTGCCAAAATGTTCAACCTGACACTATGGCACTTATAAAAGAAGACAATATACCGGCATTAAAATGGCCGTTGGGTCGAATAATTAAAATCCACCATGGAAATGATGGCCTGGTTCGAGTAGCTGATATTAGAACTTCCAGTGGAGTGTTACGTCGTCCCATACATAAGCTGGCGCCATTACCTATCGAAAGGGACTACGATTTAGACGAAGCCACAGAACTGTTGTCCAACGTCAAAAACCAGCACAGTACTAAATTGAAGAATCTAGATCACTACAAATTGACAAGTACCCATAAACGACAACAAACTATATCTACTGCGAAGCATACCGATGGCAATTATCAGTCACCAGACACATACTCGTCCCCGAAGAAAAAGGCTCGCCGGTCACCAGGCTCAGCGGTAGTCACATTACTACTAACGTGCCTTTTGTTACCACTGACACATGGTAGTCCCGTTGAATTGAGTCCATTCCACTCACAGCCGGGAATATACTTTGAAAATTTGGGTGTTACAAACATTATCTCAAGTGAGTGGAATGTAATTGCTTACTACGACACCCAGCACTATTGGAATGAGTTCGAGATACTTGCAAATTCAACACGGACATTAAATTACATCTGTCATTTGATGACAGACAGGGACAGTTGTTTACGTACAGTCGACCACTTTCGAAACCTCATCGAAGATATATCAAAGACCAATGAGCTACTTCAACCCAAAGGTAATTCCACCACCAGAGTAAAAAGAGGAGCCTTGAATTTTGTGGGCAACATCGCAAGTGCACTTTTCGGAGTATTGGATTCGAACTACGCAGATAAAATGTCCGATACCATTGAAGATATAGAGCAAAATGAAGGGCACCTGATAGCTTTGATAAGGAACCAAACATCGCTGATAGATACCACATTAAATGTGATGAAAAAAAACCAGGACATAATAGATAAGCACTTTCAAGACTTAGGGGGGCATATCACTAGTCTCGCAAGAAAGGTCAACGGTCTAACAAAGGAACTTAAAGAAGAAAGGCTGTCACAAGCATTCATATCTTTGACAATGCAGGCTACCTTATCCGCCATACGCTTCCAGCAAATCCAAGCCTCGATTGTAGATGTACTCGTCGACACTCACCATGGAAAAATCAGCCCACAGCTCATCTCACCACCTCAATTAAGACGAGAGTTGACAACTATTAAGGAACACATGTCATCGTCGTTACGGCTTCCAGTAACCCAGGATGAAGTATTAAAATTCTACAACTTGATGACAATCGAAGCAAGAATAGCAACAAGGCACTTGATATTCCGCCTCAGAATACCATTACTGACCCTTGAGGACTTTGAATTATTCAAACTTGTCTCTGTACCAGTATTGGTCAACAACACCTTCTTCACCATTCATCCATCAACCCCATATTTGGTCATAAATATGCATCGGGATCAATATTATCCGATAACGGAATACGAACTTCAATGTTGCCCCATCATAGCTGAAGGCCAGCACCTCTGCCAACAAAAACACCCAATATATCGAAGAGGGTCAAACATCAGTTCCTGTGAAGTCGATCTAATTAACCACCTGCCGCAATCACCCTCCTGTCAAGTCTCAAGGGTTGGAGACGGACCCCACTGGATACAGTTGAATCAGCCAAATGAATGGATCTATGCTCTTAAGTCCAAAACCATACTTAACGTAGTTTGTGGAAATAACATCACGCAAACAATTCTGGAGAAAACAGGAATTTTGAAAATTCAAGGCGATTGCATAATCAAACAAGAACTGATAACAATACAGGGACATAGCATTTATCCATCAGTTTCAAGACTCTCCTATACGCCCACTGGAAATTTATCGGATGTTATAGCCACCCAACATTTGCTATCAGAAGATAACGAGACATATCACTATCATAGACATTGGGCAGGACTAGATGCCATACAGGAAAAGATTAAACAACTATACAACGAATTACCACCTAAGACCCATCTTCAAGCACATGATGTTCATCAATACACTATAGCATATGCCGCTTTGCTGCTCGTGGCTGCTTTAAGCACCATCATCATTTGGAAATTCAGAGCGACTATCTGCCAAAGAATCAAAAACCCACCAAAGCCATCACCAAGAAAATCAATCAGACGATTCGAGAACGAGCCTAAAACAAATCATCCTGAGTTTAGCGTAACCTTCGATGCCTAACATTAGAATAGTATATATAATATTGAACTCAATGTTCAAGGCGGTGGAGGATGTTTAATCTTAAGTCGTTTTTCTCATGCTTAATCAAATCAACAAAAACAATTCATCAATTCATTTGCATGCATTGCACGAATCATTGACCTTCTTTTAGAAAGCATAAAGGCATTCGCTGACAACACATAAATTGGCTTGTAACAAGAAAATAAAAACGCGCAACCAGCACAGGTCATTCGCTTTAATAATTTGTAAATGCGCTAATTTTGTGTATGTCAGCAATGCGTTTATTGCTGTAATGATTATTGACCCTAGCTTTAAGAAACTCTAGTTTTTTTGTAAAGCTTGTATAAATATCGTGCAAATTAAATTAAATATATCAGTTTTCATTATCATATACAAGGTGTTGTTTTACCAGTGCTTTCGCTTTGTGAGTCTCAATTAAGATTGTTTTGGTACAAGAACCGAAACCAATCAACAAGTAACTTACGATACAAGCATCGTAAGCATCATCATATCACCATCTTCATTGCGACGGACAATAAATTACTTACTGTGTCGGTACAAGAACCGGACACAGCTCCAACAAATTCGTTCACGATACAGGTATCGTGAGCTCATCTACATCCCATCAGAGTAAAAGAACTTTGATTTACAGTTCATTTCTCTAATCGCAAACAATCTCCGAAAACTTTTTTTTTTCATTTTTCGTCCTTCAGGCATACTTACTTTAAATTTCTACCGCATAAAAGTTCATACATTCAAACTAAACCTACCACCAAAAATGTAGGTGCCGCCACATATCAAAACTGTAACTTTAGCTATTGAAGGCATGTCAGATTTCGAAAAAAATTTAATTATGGTGGTGAAAAAATTAAAAAATGACAATTTTGTGGTCTCAATTTATTATTAATACAGTTAACAAAACTAGTTGAAATTTCATCTTGACGCAGTCACCAATAGCCATTGTGTCCCCATTTCGGTGACTACGATTTTGACAGTTCATCACCGCATTTGTGCGGGGTGAGTGCGAAACATTCTGTTTCAAGCATAATTATTTCGGTGGAATGGAAATTAGTACAGTTTCTTTGCGGAATTTAAGATTCTAATTAAATATCTCGAGCGAAGCTATCGCTTTTTGTTTCGTATTTAATTTGAGTTTTTGAAATAAATGTCATCATGTCCATCGCAACTATTAAAATGGAATCTTCAAGGTGACATGACAGCTTACTCATAATTGAAACAAATAAGATAATTAGGAAACGTGAAAAAGAAAGCAAATAAAAATTGTTCACTCATGACGATTAAATGAATTTAGCAAATGCAATAAAACAAAAACATATCCCAGTGGATTAATAACAATATGTCAAATGAGAAAATTTCAGCTGTTTATTCTCCACATATTAGAGATTATGTTTTCGTTTCTCTTATCATTGCAATACCATTCGAGAATTGGAAGAATTTCGTTTCGTTCAGGGTAAAAAATAGACCTCAAAGCTCAAAACACAATATGAAGACTCTTTTTTCGAACATAACTAAAATTACAACATAATAGCACAAAATCATGAACAACTGTTTGGATCTTTCAAACGAATTATCATTCCTGTTTAAACCTTTCATTAAAGCCTTTTACTGCCAGCACTGTACTTTAAGTTAAAAGTAGATCGTCTCCTAATGATGGTCAATCGAACTTGGGTTAATAAAAATATTGATAAATTTTGAATATGGGAGTCGAAAGTCGTTTTTGATTTTTTAATCCTGATAATATGTTACACATTTATTACTGACATGTTCTCAGAAAAGTACCACGTTGCGAACATTTTCGGCAATACACTTTAATTTATTTCAGCACTTTTATTATATCTACCATAAACAATTTAAGTAACTCACCGTAAAGCAAAATTATGTGCTCGGGTTATTTTTGCTGTAACTTCATCAATGAACAAAGAATCTTCCTGACAAATTATCGCGTATCTGGATACTATATCGTTTTGAATACATCTTAGTGCTCCAATAACATGTATGCATAAAGCACAAAAGAATCCATCTATAGCAAAAATTCCATACGAAACTGATGCCAGGGTCATGGAGGAAGTTATATACATTATATAATAGACTCCAGCAGATGAACTGTCGAAAAAATATCTAAATTAAAAATGTACAAAGAAATATTATTTTGGTTTAATTTACTCACAATTCATTTAAAATTTTATATATTTTTTAAGGTTTTACTTATCTACAGTTTCACAGACCACACACAGCATGCGTTTTACTAGTGGGTTTGGTAATATTGGCTTAATTTCCAAAATGTCTTGTTTAGACCCCGTAACTCCCCTGAGAGGAGAGGGATATGGGGCTGGCTCAGCAGTCGTTGGAAAGGCCATAAAGCTCTGCATATAATGAGCTCTTAACTGTGTCCGTGCGCGCAGTACTTTTTCAAATACAGGGCGTTTTGTGAAAAACTTGCTTTTCTTCTTAATCACCCTGTAACTCCTAAACGGTTAATATAGCCCCCCCCCCCATGCCCTACAATTTTTTGTTTGGCTAGGTGAGTACTATCACCTCCTGCTCTATTGGCCTTCTAAGAGAAACACCCTGTATAGTCCGATAGCTTTTTTCACTCCTCCATTTTTATGTTCCTTCCTTGCTAGAAGAATTCACGCTTCTTTTGGTTCCTAGCTCTTCAACCAAAATTTTTGCAGAATTGAAATAATCGAACCTGTGTTACTGGATATAGTGATTTGCCCACCCTTAACTTCTCTCTCTCTTCTCTGTCGCGCCCTTACGAGAATTAGAATATAGAATCATATTTTGAATAAAATAGCAGTTTTAAAATTTTTAAATATTTTACCACTTCCGAATCGCATGCAATGCAAATAGATTGTCACACGTTCGGGAGTATTATAATTATTTGTCACCCGTATGTTTTGGTACTGAGACGAAGCATTTTTGCGACAATACTCCTAGGACAACGCTACACCAACCTTCAAAATTGCAGCCTGAAACAAATAAAATTGCCTTTTTAGCATTTTTTCGTTAATTTTTACTAAACTATTAGACAGGATTCGTCTTCTACTACGAAAGAAGGTATTTATTTTTGTAATTAGGCCTAGGGTGATTTCTTCAAAATTCGCATCGCTTTTGTTTTGTTATTTGTAAACTCAATTAGTCTTATAACGTAAAGTGCTTTTAGAGAAACCTATCACTAAAAATCGATTAACGCTGCTCTGACAGCCATTAGATGGAGTGGAAACTCGCATTATTTTTGTTTTGTGCCCAAGGCTCATTTCCACGAGCCGCCTCTGATAAGTAGTAACCATTTCAATGATTCCCCAAATTGAATTCTCGTGGACATGTTTTTAAATTTGTTTTTAAGAGAAGAATAATTTCTTACATATTATTCAAGGGTTCCTTATAAGTATCATCGGTGGCTATTCCCAAAATGAACTGAAAAAGTTGAGTGAATATCGGCACCACAACATGAAATATCCATGTAACACCAATCATAATTCCATATGTTCGGAGTACTTTCACACTTCTCGACTCTGCATTCCTTTCTTCTAAAGTTTTTGGTCCTCCAATATCTGAAAATGTTTGAAATGTAGGTCTGGTAAAATATTACTGTATAACAGAAATCTGAAACAGAAACGCAACATGGCATAAAAATAATTTTTAATATTTACATTTTTATACTGTTTTGAGGTATTAGTTAGTTGAAAGGTAACTGTGTAACTACGGTATTATAAGAAGTAGTGACTTTGCATCCACCAATTAACAAATCATTCAAATCTGAAAAAAAAATTCTATTTTATACATACCTGAACAGAAATATCCACTAACTCCTCTCATTAATATATGGATTTCCTCAAGATTATATATTAGCGCAATTACTTTCAAAGCCAGGCAACAATTTTCAATAAATACCGGAAGACATCTGGTTACTTTTATAATATCTGAGCGGTATGTTATTAGGAAATTAGCCTGTAATTATAAGAAAAAGGATAAGAACCAGAAAATATTTAATCTGGAGATCCTTTCAATCATAAGAGTACAAATTTCATTATCTGATTTTAGACTACAAGCACGTTTGATAACTATTCTTTCTTGTTGTACAATATAAATAGTTTAAAAAATGAATGCTTTGTTTAATTTGTTCAATTGTTTCATTTACTGTAATTTAAACAAAAGCGGTGCCACTGCAATCAAATTTCACTTTTTAAATTAATGTTTTCATGCATTCCAGCAAATACATACATTCGTATTATCATAAATGGCACAAGAACTAGATGTCGCATGCAGTACCAGAAAAGTGTACAAAATTTATATGGCTGGGTGGTCCATTCCGGAATAGACCACAACATTTGAAATGATGTATACGTCTAGTGATTCATATTTTTTCGTATCTGAAGTGTTGAGGAAGTCTATCAAATGTATGCAAAGCTGCTATTATAAGAACATTTGCTTTCGGCAAGCTATAAAACATGTTATGGTCCATTCCAGAATGCACTAACCATTTCACAATCTTTATACTCTGCTCTAGTATGCCATGCGACATCTAGACATCTATGGTAATATCCAGGTGAATGACATGAATTATACTAAATTCATCAAGTCTATAAAACTAGAGTCTTCAGGTATAACTTAATAACACAATATTAAATGAATTCATCCTCTTGAATTAAGATCCAAAGGCTCCTAGTAATTTACAGAGTTGTAATCAACATTTGGACGAAAGGATTCAACAGCAAATAAATTATGACTTCAACAGAATAATGTTGGTTCTTCGTCTACTCATCATGAATAAATTACTGAAAAAATAGACGCAGCACGTAAAGATCATCAATTCGCTATTTACTCGAATCAGTAAAGATCCTTCAGCTAGGAAGGCAAAAAATATGGCGAGCCACTACTACTGTCACTGAGCACTACAAGGCAATAGTTCGAAATTTTAAAATACAAATTGAAGCAATAAAATAACACAATCCCGATCACAAATATTTCACTGATAACTACTACAGACAAGTTGAAGTACTATAGATCAGACTAAGCATCAAGTAAAAAGCTTGATCGGAAACGCAATCGAGAAGCTCGGAGTAGATCATATAATAGTTACCCAAATCTAAAAACAAGTGACTCTAATCATGTACAAAGATTGCAATCTTATTATGTACTCTAATTTGGTAGATTATATTAGGAAAACTTAAAATTAGGCCTAAAGTTTAAACAAATAAATAAATAAACATGAATAAAATAATAATGAAGAACTAAATCATTATAAAATAAAAAGAGAGGGGAAAAAATACTAATGTTAAAATAACAATAAATGGGGATATAATTAAATAAATATGTAAGTACGAATAAAAACAAAAAAGAAAAAAAACGAAGGATAATGAAAGTAATACAAAAAAAAAGATAGGAAAAAAACGTACTTAAGCTCTCATTAAAAACTAATAATGCATAAAGGAAAAGGAAATCAAAACTTAAATAATAAAGAAAAAAAAATTAAATTAATAAAGAAAAAAAAAATTAAATTAATAAAGAAAAAAAAATATAATATTCTGTTATAACAAGAAAATTACACAAAAAAAGAGTACACAATAAATTTAGACTAACAAGAATCAAAGAGTAGAAAACACATTAAAAGAACAAAAATGAAAAAAAGCAATATAAATTAGTTCCAAAAAAAAAATAAGTAGCAAAATATCACAGTTAGGTATATAAAGAAAAGCTTAAAATAAAATAAAGTTTTAATTAAATGCAATAAATTGATTGATTCCTACATATTTTGCATCATTCATAATTAAAGGCTAGGACGGTCCTTAATAATTTTAGAAAAGGCTCTGCCAGAACTCGCACGCTGATCACCATCCGGAAGAGAGTTCCACCTTCGAATTGCTTGAACAAGGTAAGAGCGGTCGCCAAATCGTGCAAATGGTGAAGAACATCTAGGAGCAAGTAGTTTGAGATTTCGTGTTGAACTTAGTAATTGTAGTTTTTCATAAAGATATTCTGGTGTTTTCTCATAAATCAGCGTAGGCAAGATTCTTTATTCGCGACGTGCTCGGAAAGTTTCGAAGGAAATACCAAGGAACAAATTTGCATACGCCGACTTCTGAGAATGTCTATCTACCCAATTTATAGACATAACGAATTACATCGTTAAATGCTACATTTAATTTTCTTTGACATTGTGAGTCAAGTTTGGCAAATGCAAGGCTGCGATATATGAAGTGGGGGAGAACTAGTGCTTTTGCTAATCTTGATCTTAAGCCTAACGACAAGCAGCTTGTGGTAATCCAGAGTTGCCGAAGACTTCCGTACACTTTACCGAGTATGCAGACATATAGTCACAACAGATGAATTTAGAATTCAGTTTGCTACAGAGATCTTTTACAGTCTACATACGCCACTGGCGTATTTTTCATTGTTACAGATGATAAGTCAATGTTTTCAGTATTACTCCTGTACATATGCTAGACACTTAGATTTTGAAGGGTTGATTGAGAGCATACTAGTTAGTGACCATTCATATATGTAGTGTAGATCCTGAGTCTAAAAAACCTGCAGATAGATTCAAGTCGATAGATACTAGACGAATTTCTAAAATTTCTTGAAAATAAATGTTGTATAATTATTTCGCCATTTACGGATGACTAATTTTAAAATTTCATATGTAAATTTCTTTGTAATCCTAATAATTGCAAAGGTAGCATTTAACGTGCATCGACCAATGCCCGGTCAGCATAAACAGAAAATGACCTAATGACTGAATAGAATTTATTGAGGAGTGGCCCTACAAAAATATTCGCATAAACAAACTATCCTTGAAAATAACGAAAACAAAACAATAGATACATATTAAACTAAAATGATAAAACTCTAAAAAAAATTTTTTGTGGTGAAATACGGACTTTTCATGCATTTTTCGTCGAACGCATTTAATCACCCATAGCTGAAAATATTTTAATTTCTCGAGTTCTTCTTTTTTTATGAGATTTTCAAGAATCCAGTAAAAGTTATTACTTGCATTGATTTACTTTTTTAACTGACTTTAAAAGACTAGGTTATCTGTTCGATTAATTTCTTTTTACGGATGTTACCTTATATATCCGGTATTTCTAAACCAATACAATTTAAAAATTTGGTCAAAATCTGATGAAGACCTTCGGACATGGAGAATATAACTCCTCAACGGAGAACCACATATAAACCTCGATTAATATAGTTGAAATGTTGTAGTTATAATGTTTCTTTACAAACAACACAATGAACGTCTGCGAATACATTAACCTACTTCGCGCCAATGCTCTCATTTGAGAGATTCTACTTTTTTTCAAGTACATTAATGGCAAACTTTGTACAATAAAAAAAAAATTTGGTTGGCAATACTCTTTTTGCATGTTGCCCGCTTCTTATTTCCTATTTCTATGAACATCCTATTATCAATGTTTATTTCACAATAAAAAGCAATCGTGGCACGTTTTACAACCCTAGGATATGAAATGCTAGAGGGCATACTAACTTGGTGATTCCGTTTGTAACACACAGAAATAATGCTGGTAGAGCAAAATGGGTCAGATACGCCCACACATAATATTAAAAATTATTTTGATTTTTGAATTTCCCTCTGTCCGTCTGTCCATCCGTCCGGCCATCTGTCTGTCTGTCCTCATTGAAAGTCCGCTCTCGAGTTATTTTCCACGTGGCCAATAAAAAAAAAAGATTGAAGTTTGAAATTGGGATAATCGGCTAAGTCCTTCGTAGGGTTGCCATACAAAAATTTCATTTTTCATTATATATTTGGAGACTGCCAGAAAACGCATTCCATAGGTATACTGTGAAGACGTTTTTATCGTATTGAAAAGTTTTTCCAAATAAAAAATCCTATACAATTGGTTATAAATAATAATTTTTACTGTCCAACGAACCGTTCTAGAAATAAATGTGAAAAAAACACTTTAATAATATCAAGCAGCATACCATACGAAATTACACACAGGCATTCATCTAAGGTATCGTAAGAATTGGTCTAAGACCAATTCTAATTTTTGGCCTTGTTTTTCTTATAAAACTTATAAATAACGGTTTTTGCTACAACTATTATAGAATTTACAGTTTTGATGTCAAGAGAATTTTTGGTTTTAAAAAGATTGACCCGGGAAAAACTTCTTTCCGCACTTGCGGAACATGTGAAAGGCACATGAAGCAACTAATAAACTTTTCTAAATTGGGAAATATTTGTTTATCTAGGTCATTTTTACATTAAAAATCGGGTTCCAGTATTCTTCAAATAACAGCGACTTGGTACAAATTCTTGTATTTGCATCAGACGCCATTCTCCGTCTAACGTATCGATATAATTTCGATCAATAATGGGGAAACATTTGGTTAAAGGTATTTAAGCTTGGAGTTAAACAAATTGGATCCATCCTACAACTGCTTTTATTACTGGATCCTCAAAATGTGTACGACGTAATATTTCTTTACATTAGATAATATACAAATCACGGCATTGTTTTGTTATTTCTTGTAACTCATGTTCTTGAAGTAGTTTTTTATTAATTAATTCCTCTACTTTCATGAAAAATGTTCAACGGATTTGGATTTGAACGCGATCTTAAGGCAAACTTAACTTTTGTGAGAAAAAAAAGGAGCTATTAAAATTAAAGCTTTAAATTAAATTCCAGAATTATATATTCTTCGATAGAGCGTTTAATTTGCACAAGTACGACGCTTCAGCGACAGCCAACACAATAGCAAAATATTATGCAAGCCAAGCCAGCGAAGCGAATGACAATGAAACAAATAACATTTCACATTTGAAATGACTTTATTCTCTCCTTTTTTTCCATAAGATAATTGTTCTGATATGATTGAACTGGGTATATTACAACATAGTACCAGGGCCGGATCTATGAAGGGCACTCGGGGGCACTTGCCGAGGGCGCTAGTTATAAGGGGCGGCAATACGACAGACTTCTGAACCCATAACTAAACGAGAAAAAATCTAATTACAAGAATTGGAAAAATTTTTCAGACCATACTTAACATTTCAGACTTCTTTCCGGAATCTAACAGCTCCGTTGCTGACATCATTAGATTGTGCTTATACTTATACAGTCAAGCAGTTTACTGTCTATTAAATTTAAGTGTGTAAGCCTCTATAAGCTAATTAAACTAAAAATTCCGCTAAATTCTCAAATTGTACCTTTGTATCATATGAAATGAATTCAAAAATTGTACAAAAGTGGCTGGCAACCCTCATCGATCAATCCTACCTCGAATGTAGACAGAATATAAGACAGTAGGCACAAGCACAGAGTTGCCAGAAAATATTTTTATGCCAGTTAAATTTAGGCATTTTAGCCGGAGTTAAGGCCCTTGAATCTGAGTAAAAAATCGAATAAATCCCTTCAATTCAACCTGAACGGCAGTTTGCCAGAATTCGTACCCAGAGTTTTTTTGAAACCGTCTGAAATTTTAGTAGTTTTAGACGAGAAGATTCATATTGAAAAGCGGCAAAAATAAAAAAACTAATCTCTAACATAATTTAAATTTTTAATTTGTTATCCTTGTGTTAATAATACCGGAGACAGGCTAGCAATTTCAATATTGCATTTTGCGCTCAACCGAAAGTCTGTCTCTATATACTGAAAAACAGCTCGGTATACGGTCGGTGTACACTCAGTATGTAGTTCATTGGAGCTGAATAGTGAAATCGCGAAACGTACGCGGTATACGAGTTTCTTGCAATATGATACTAGTTATAAACCATAATCATTTAATACACGAACCTTTGAGAATCGAATTTAATACTGTAATGTTGGCTACAACTTTTTCTGATATTTTATATTTGACACTTGTCAAATTGAGGTGTCTATATCGTTTTTATTTTTCATATAGTAATTTCACAGTATCTGCTCGCGTTTTGTACGTGCGCCGAACTTTCTTAAGCCAAATTACAAATCAAGTGATAAATCAAATGTAAATTCTCTAATTAAATTTTTAGTATCGTAAACAGGAAGTGTGTCTCTTAAATTTTATATTGCAATTGCCATAATTGCATTATCAATATATCAATACTAAAATTGCAAGTCTGCCTCTGTTATAAAATAAACTGTATTTGTAATGATACGATTTTTTACTTTCCTTTTATTTTAAATCAGTTTGAGATTCAAACGATCGATCTTAATTTTTGTTTGAATTTCAAATTCTTTCTATATAACAATAATTTGTTTCAAATACAAATTGTTTTTACAATTTTGGTTCTAGCTCCAAGGTATGCAGTATAAATAAGTCATCTATCATATACATATGATGCCTAGTATACCCTGGAACTGTAATAAAATTTGCCCCGAATAAAGATCGTTTTTAGAGGGGGCGGTAAATAACGTCTTTGCCCCTCTTCAAACATTCCCAAATCCGGCACTGCATAGTACTACTACCAAACCATCCTTTCAAGTTCAGCCTGTGTCAAAGTTAACCTAATGGCCTGTACTATGTACAGTTACTCAACTCAGTCCTCCATCCTTGGTAAATAAAAATTTTTGAACGAACTTGGTTTACTAACAAATACAGGAGTTGAAATGAACTACTTAATACCAAAAACGGAGTACTTTTATAAAAGGAGTAGTACCGGAGTACCTACGCTATTAGATTTCGGAGTACAAACGACAGCACTGACGATGTTCCACTGGTGGTGGTGCCAGCTGCTCCATGGTCAGTTTTGGCAACTAGATGTCGGGTGGATTCGTAGAGGCGGCCTGCCATGTTTACACGCAGCTGTATGTTGCCGCCGTGTACACATACGACCATAGCAATATGAAAAGCTTGCCGAAAATATCCATAGGTAATATCTATTTACAATAACATTGTTCGCATGAATAATAAGAAAATAAAAGAACGAAATCATTATTTTGTCTTAATAAAATAACTTGATATTTAATATAAATTAGTTTTACCTATGGTTGTTTTAAATTAAGTTTATTTTTGGCTGTAAGTTACTACTTTTCTTATGATCACTTAACACGTACGATGTTGGTAGACCACCGCCTATAATTTAAAAAAACAAGTCGCCCGTAGTGATCAAAACTTTGGCCACCCCTGGTGTAGATTATATAGCACAATTCGATCTTATATTAACGGCCTTCATAGACGCAATTTACGAGATTAATAAGTAAAAGGAGTCCTGTGGCACATAAACATATTGTAATGATTACGAATGTCTCAAATTTCGTGAGTGCAAGCAAGGTGATTAATAGATATCGGATTATTTGCATTAGCATGTTTTCATATGCAATTGCAGTGAATTGCATTTTTGCGTCTTTATTGCATATTATACTTAGTACTTTCTCGTTTATAGTGCATAATTCGGCCAAAAAAGTTGAGTTTAGCAGTTTCAAATGCGTTAGATAGTAAACGAGAAAGATGTGAAATACCCGAAGTATTTGAAAAGCTGGAAAATTTTTCGATCGACATATAATAAGAATGGACTGAGTCATCCTATCTAATTCCTATAGCCAAAAATTGCACAAATTTTGTCTAAAATCTATTTGTTTCCTTCAAACTCAAAATGTACACGGAATTGTAACCAATTTTGGAAACAGTACGGCTGTATTAGTTGGAATGCATTGGAATTTACATAAAAATTCAGACAAATATATTGTTCTACTTCAAGCTCAATTAAGTTTGAAATCAAATCTGCAGAGGAACACATTTTTCATTAATATTAAAAATTAATTTTTGTGTTAAGGAAAACAAGTTTAACTTCCTAAAAAAAACTTATGTAATACAATACTATTTTATAATATCTTTGGAGTTTCCAATCGACAATTAATAATAAATTATGAATCCGTGTACAATTGTACGAAATAAAGGATTTTCACCGCCTGTTAAAAATTTGAAGCAAGAACGCTCTGTCCATTCTTATTATAAGTATGTCAGTGCTTAAAGTAAATTGAATTTTTCCGTTTACATTTTTGCGGTTCTTGTTTTTTAAGTATACGCGTTCTCGGGTTATCGTGCGCTGAGACAGACAGACACACAAACGGACGGACATGCAAAAATCAAAATAACTTTTAATATTATTCGTGGGTGTCCAATCCATTTTGCTCTACCATCATTATTTCTGTGCGTTACAAACGGAGTGCCAAGCTTAGTATATCTTATAGATTTCTTTTAGAGTATAAAAATTATCTTGAAAGCATCTACAATTTCGTTGTCCAGTATAAGTCTATAAAATATATACAGGTATATTGAAATCTCTAATGAGCCTAGTAGTACAAAAATCGATCGACCGACAAGATTATGTTTGCATGGTGTTAGCAATATTAGGAAAGGCAGGTGCAGGCTTAAGGCACTTTCACATCAAAAACAAGAACAGAAAAATGTAAACCGAAAAACTCAATTTATTCCACTTTAAAACAAGAGTTTTGTTCCAATAATTAATAAAATCCAGAGAAATAGGATAAACTAATAATGTTACTGAGAAAATAGTTATATTTATTTCAAATTTTGAAGAAAAACACAACTTTTATGTTTTATCGGCCGAAAAACTTTTTCGGCGGAAAAATTCGTCCGATAAATCATAAAAGTTGTGTTTTCTTAAACATTCTAAGATAAATATACTATTTTATTAGTAATATTATTAGTTTATCCTATTTGCCATGATTTTATTAATCATTGGAGCAAAAATCTTGTTTTAAAGTGGAATAAATTGAGTTTTTCGGTTTACATTTTTTCGATTCTTGTGTTTGATGTGAAAGTGCCTTTACGCAGTCACACTAGCCCCCCTTTCCAGATTCACCATCTTGCTTAAAAGATAAAAGCCCAAAGGTATGCAAAATAAAATAAATTTTCGCACAAGTATAAAATTAGGAGCTTATGTGGAGGTACGAGTTAAGTTGAATGCGAAGCGTTTCACTTCTGATGTTCAACATGATTCTTCACGTCGTTCTTATTTCTACGATAGTTCATATAATCCGATGTCATGATAATAACTTTGTCATTATAATAAAAATACAAATTTAGTGTCTGCTGAAAATTTACCTTTGACTTTAACTTATGCGATAGTGACATTAGTAATTTCGTCTTGCGGTTGTGTAACACCGACGATAGGTATATTAAATTCCAGACCATTAACACTAATATCTGGAACCGAAGGCGCGGAATACTGGGCACTTTCTTATTATCGAATGACATGCGCCATGAACAAAGACTTACAACCAGTTAAGGTAAATTTACTAACTGAATGGCACCTATATCAGAGAATAACGATTGTAACATCGTTCTTCTTTGTCTATAGTCTCTCACTTCAAGAACGAATTTTGGTATGCAGTAACAGGTTTATTCCATCGGAGCACAACGTAACTAGTCTCAAAATTTCCAAGGAATTGTATAGGAAAGCATTTATTTTTTTTCTATTGTTGCAACCTTTTACTGCACAAATAACCATT
Organism: Dioctria linearis; assembly: GCA_963930735.1. NCBI lineage: Eukaryota > Metazoa > Arthropoda > Insecta > Diptera > Asilidae > Dioctria > Dioctria linearis. The sequence goes on along the minus strand of OZ005741.1, from coordinate 203,840,951 downwards.
TTAAAATATTTGTTTTGCTTAACTTCTATTAATATGCACTTAAAAACTCAACTCGATTTATTAGCATACGATTTCTTCACAGCTGTCAAAATTTTGGCAAGTGATGACATGACGTAATGAAAAAAGAAAAAATGTTTCTCTCATATTGAGATGGAACATACCTTCTTACTCTGTATACGATGTTTGGCTATGACGATCCAATGAATATCTGAACGAGTTATAGCTTCGTTACAAATTGAAAATGAAAAGTCAGAGTATACAACCAGAGACAATATACAACCAGAGTGAATAAAATCAGGCCAATGATGAAAAGTGCGACTTCTGACTTCAAAACTGCCAGATATATACTCCACAAACATTCATAGCATTCGTAGCAGCACTTCCATTAAACAGCGAGAAGAGTATAACATGGTGACAGTGCCACAGAAGATGCAAGTAGCTAATAGGGTAAAGGTTATGATGCATGCTGCAAAGACTCTGCTTGGAAACTTTGCAATGCTAATTGATTTTATAATTCACATTTATGTACAAACATAACATCTTAATACCGAGTTTTTCTTTGGTGCATCATTTTAATTTAGTCATTTTTCTTTTAAAAAAATAGATCCGGAACAAATATGAGAGATAAATAAGATGTGAAATTTATTTTTTAACCTAAGTACTTATGTTGGCAGAACTGTTGCAGCATGCATCAAAATTTTAAATTTCCCAAGCCCATGCAGCATGCATCAACGCATCATGCATCTGACGCGCGCCATATGATCCCATGATACAGAGCTGAGCACAAGACCGTTAATCGTTAATTAACGAAGTTAACTTGTCGAGGAACGGATTAACTTTTAAAAATATTAACGGACTCTTTAACTTTCGTTAACTTTCCATAAGTCCGTTAACCGTTAATTGGATACCTACTATTTATGACGAAACTGACATCACGTCGCGAATATCATGCTCTGACTAGTTTGGGTCGTATGTGTGTGGCTATGCGTAGGTTCCGTGCATAGAAGCTATCACGCATAGAAGACATCACGCTTCAAGCTCAAGCATATCTCGGATCACTCCTACCGACTGCAACAACTGTATTTAAATTAAAGAATATCAAGGCTAGGGGTCTTGTGAATTGCACAGCTTTAGCCAATGCCTCATTAAAGGGCATAGATAAAAGGTTTGGACTTCTTCTGGACGATGAAAAATGCCAATTTGCTGCGGCTTTTCACTAGTAATCTCCAGTATTTTGAATCTCCCGTAATTTTAATTTGATTCCGAAATATTTATTATAACAAGATTTATGTACTATTTTCTTATTTATCGTCCATGTCTTACCTAAACTTCCCCAACCAAAACATTTTTTTATAAGCAAGGGTATTATTCCCTAGGCTCATGACGCACTAGAATGATCATTGATCCAATTACAAGCACACGATATCTTGATCGTAATTCGATTTGACAGATAACAATTCTCAATTTTGTAAATTAACAAGTAAAAAAGCTAGAATTGGTCTAAGACCAATTCTTATGATACCCTAGATAGATGCCCGTATTAAATTTCGTATGGTCACCGATCTATTCAAGTTTGATTTTGAAGTTGTTTTTCGCATATATTTCTAGAACGGTTTGTTGCACAGAAAAAATGATTATTACCAAGTTTATAGGATTTCGTATTCTGCAGAAGTTTTTAGTACAATAAAAATGTCTTGGACTGATCGTTTTCATAGTATGCGTAAAAAACCTAAATTTTTATATGGCAACACCAAGAAGGAGTTACCGGATTTAGTCCATTTTTAGCATTTTATTTGCTAGTGTAGTAAAAACATCATGTACGAAATTTCAGCTCTCTACGTCGACGCGTTCTCAGGCAGTGTCCAAATATATAGCGGAAAACGAAATTTTTATATGGCAACCCCACGAAGAAGTTGCCCGATTTGTCTCATTTTCGAACTAAATTTTACTTTTTTTTTAAAGTCCATGTACAAAATTTCAGCTCTCTAAGTATACGTGTTCTCGAGTTATCGTGCGCACGGACGGACGGACGGACGGACGGACGGACGGACATGCAAAAATCAAAATAACTTTTAATATTATGAATGAGTGTCCAATCCATTTTGCGAAAAGTTGAATTCAACCTTGTATTGGATATACCTATAATGTGAGAAAGCTTTTAAATAATTCGCTTTGGAAAATATTCAAAATTTACCTTGAAAAATGTATCAGTAAATTTCACAAATGATATCTGAGAGTGATGGCTCGAAAATCAGCTGATTTTTCCAATAACTTGCATTTCCTCACCGCTGAAAGCGCACTTCGACAAAAGGAATGACAAGTAATGTATAATTGCAAACGAATGAGCTGCAATGACGAAACGAATGATCATTGCGCCAATGATGCAATAACACACGAGCTTTGCAATGGTCCGCCAATGATCGTTGATATTATCGATATATCTAGGGTATAAGTGTAATATACTTCTTTATTTCACTAGTCCAATACTATAAAGATTACAATTACTATTGGGAGTTAACGATTAACGATTAATGTTAACTTCCATTAAATTTTCCGTAAAGTAACGCTTTAACGTTTAACGAAGTTAACTTTTTTAGTAACGGATTAACGATTAACGAAGATAATGCTTTCATTAACGGTGCCCAGCACCGCAGTGATATCAAACAGATGCTGCATGCTGTGTTGATGCATGCTGCGCCGATTCTAAATTGACCTTAACAATCAAACAAGAGATAATAAAGGTGCGACTGCGAAGTAACAGCATATTAAAGAAGAACCATCTATAAAAACGTCTTTTATAAATGTTTCACAAATGAGTAATTAATCTTATAAAATTTTCACAATTAGTACTTTATTTTTTATTGGACAGGCATAGCAAAATAATTTCTAAATTTCCAGTAAAATTGGAGTGAATTTGCAAAATTTTTGCTAGCACTGTGATACATATCAAAGTAAAGTTCAATTCTTAAAAGAAACAATCAAACATTTTATTTTGATATCAATAAACAATAGTAAATTTAATTCAAAACAATGCTAAAAACTGTGAAGCTAAATATGAAAATGTTGAAAAAATATTAAATTAAGAAAGTAGTCAACTAGTTTGTTTACCTGTGGCAATAAATTATATATTATAACCAAAAGGTAAAGCCACTTTATTAATTTAAGAAAGCCTTTTGATTGATAAGGCACTAAGCCCATTGCAGACAATATTTTAACAGAACTTTCTAACGCGAACATTTGCACGCCACACTTTGACTAACTGACAATTTTTGTTTCGACTTTTATACCAACGAAGTTACTTTAAATTAGATTAAGTTTATAAACTTCCCCTACTAGTTTTAGTAATTGCAACAATTTCTTTTGGAAATCACTACAAGTTTTCGAGGAGTACTTATAAAATATATGAAATTTCCGTGAGAAAAATCATCTGCTTCTCCTTTGAAAATTGAGCAGCTAAATATAGTGTTTTAATTTAAAATTGCTGCTTACACTAATAAGGAAAAATGCATTTGAAAACTTTACTGGATAATTTTCCCCGGACGAAGTCATAGCGCTCAATCAATTCAATTCTGTATTCATCATTAAATAGAAGGTAGTTGTATCTACACAAGATTGGTAATTTTATTGATACAGGGTGTATGGCGGAGGGGGGGGGGGCGCATATGAACCGTTTCGTAGTTACAGGGTGATTAACCTATTGTCAAAGCTATTGCTCCATTAGTGACTGAAAATCGTAATTTTAAAAAAAATCCTCTAATTTCGGAATCACATGAATAGGTTATGATGAGTAAGTAACTCCTTAACGGCTGCAAATAGCACAGAACTAGGTCTAATTAAAGAGGAGGGTCCACAGCTTACAGTTTTTAAAAAAAAAAGTTATGTTACGACCTTTTTGCAAAAAAAAAATAGAGGTTAAATTAAAAAAGAGGTAAGAAGTTTTGTGAAAAATTAGATTTTATTCTTAATCACCCTGTAACTCCGAAACGGTTGATATGGCCCGCCCCTCCCCTGCCTTACAATTTTTTGCTCGTCTAGGTGAGTACTATCACCTCCAAGACGGAAACACCAATGCGAGCCTGCAAGAATTTGCCAACCCAGGCGGATTTTAAACAAACAACAAAAAAATAAAAGCAACATTGATAACATAACAGATTAACAGTGCCGGATCTAGGAAGCTTTTGAGGGTGGAGGGCAAAGACGTTAGCTGCCGCCCCCTCTAACAACAATCTTTAATTGTGGGAAATTTTATTACAGTTCGAGGGTATACTAGGCACCAAATGTACATATACTATGATAGGAGACCTATTATATACTGCATACCCAGGAACTAGAACCAGAATTGTTCAAAACAATTTGAATTAGAAACAATAATGATTGTTAAATAAAAAGAATTTGAAGTTCAAACAAAAATTAAGATATATTATAGATCTTAATTGTCGTTTGACTCTCAAACTGTTTTAAAATAAAAGGAAAAAAAGTCGTACAAATGCAGTTTATTTTATTAACACAAAGAATACAAATTAAAAATTTTACAAATGCAGTTTATTTTATTAACACAAAGAATACAAATTAAAAATTTTATTATCTTCGAGATTAGTTTTTTATATTAGCCGCCTTTCAATATTAGTCTTACCGGCTAAAACTACTAAAATTTGAGATGATTTCAAAAAAACTTTGGGAAGGAATTCTGCCGTTCTGCCGTTCAGGTTGAAAGGATTTAGCCGATTTTTTAGCCGGATTGAAAGGTTTTAACTCCGGTTAAAATAGCTAAATTTAGCTGGCATAAAATTATTTTTCTGGCAAATCTGTGCTTATGCCTACTGTCTTATATTTTGTCTACATTCCAGATAGGATTGGTGGATGATGGGGAACATAGGGTTGCCCGCCACCTTAGTACATTTATACAGTTTTTGAATTTATTTCATATATGATAAAACGATACAATTTGAGAATTTAGCGGAATTCTTAGTTTAATTAGCTTACAGAGGCTTACAGACTTAAATTTCATATACAGTAAATAGATTGAGTGTATAAGTATAAGCACAATGTAATGATGTCAGCAACGGAGCTGTTAGATTCCGGAAAGAAGACTGAAATGTTAAGTATGGTCTGAAAAAATTTTCCAATTCTTGTAATTAGATTTCATCTCATTTAGCTCAAGAGATCAGGGCCGGATTCACTACCTCTGAGAGTTGTGGAGTTGTGGAGATGGGAGTTCTTTTGCCACTTAACTCTCCACTCGGAATTCTATAACTCGTGGAATTTGTATTGAGATGTACCAAACTCTCTATTCAACTCGGCAAAACTCTCGGCTGTGTTAGTTGTGGAGAAGTAAGAAAAATATTTCTCAACTGACAGTATTGTCTGCTTTTATTGTCCTTTGTGAAGGTACCAATGTACCTAGGATTTTCAAATTGATTTATGTATTCACTGCGTATCCTGGCTATATTTACAAAAACAAATTATGGAATCCTTGTAATACTTACAGAGAAATAAGGATTTTTGTGTCTCAAGGTACCCGCTAAAAATTGTAATTCACGCGAATATGGTTAATTTGGCCGTCTTCCAGTACAGAAGAGGTGCTATAAAAAGTTTAAATAGGCACGGTAAAGCTTGTATGTAGGATGAAATCGCATCTACATTTTGTCCCCTAATTAGATATGTAGATAGTTTTTGACTCTGGTAAATAGTTTTGGAGATAACTGCACAAGAAGTAAACCAGTCCTTCTTAAGATGAAAAAATGTCCGTTTTCTGGTACAAAAACTCAACTCATCATTATGAAGAACTGGTAAGTCCTGGAAATTCACTTTCCATGAGAAAAATGCTCACAACAGAGTACTAATGGATGTGAAACGGAAGAAATATATGCAAAATATAGGAACTGGGGTTTATACGACCCACGTGCAAAACAAAAAATCCGTCTTTCGGCGGTAAAAAGTCAGTAATGAAGTTAAAATGATCAAAAAAAACTACGCCACTCGATTACCCGTTTCTCCCTCTTTAATTTGATACCAAACATGACGTATTATGGGCAACCCCCAATGGGGGTGGTACGACCCCCCATCCCCAAAAGCCCCTTCCTCAGAAATTGTTCACCTATATTTTGTACTCTAGACCCTAAATCCGTAGGAAAAAACCGCAATGCTCTACGACCCCCCACGCAGAATAATTCGTCTTTCAATATTTCGATACTTCTCACGTTTTCTTTAACTCGTCAAGTATGTTAGAGAATCTCGAATGGAGAGTTAGGGAGTTTTAACCGGGGAAAACGAAAATTCTCATCTCCCAAACTCTCCGAGTTAGTGAATCCGGCCCCATAAGTCCATCGTATTGCCGCCTCCTTAAAACTAGCGCCCGGGGCAAGCAAATTAACATATTTTTAATAGCTTTAAAATTCAAAACAATATTCAATTTAGCAACACAAAAGCATCATAGAAAAAATTACTTCGTCATAATTTTTCTTTCTCATTGAAAAGCTTTTTTTCTAGCTTAACCTCTAAGTATACCTACTGTCATTCGCCTAACAGCAACTGACATGCAGATTTAGCCCAATCGGGTTAGCATATGGAACTTTACCCCTGGGCAAGCGTGGGACCTTATATATTGGTTCTAGGAAAAGGTCGTAGAGAGAGAGGAAATGTAGGTATAGTTTGTTTTAAGCTGTGACCTTGACGACTAATAGAAAGTAAACATCGACGAGTGGAAGACGAAAAAAAAGGAAAACAAGTGTTCGATAGTCCCAAAAAATGTTATTAAATATACAGCAGCGGAAGCTTTGACGCGACTTTGAACACCAGTGTGCATTCCTGCCATTACCACGACATTATCGTAAGACTGTCCTCTGCAATTTCGTATATCTAGTCCGTCATTTTCTAATTTCGTTAAAGCCATATTTGTGGTTTCGATTCTACAACTCTCACGTAACTTCCATCAATAACTGCATATCGAATAATCTGAGCTGTCAAATATCATACAAAAATATTTAATTTGCTTAATTTGGTCAATAATTATTTTTCTCACTTCATCTCGGTCTGCATCTTCGGTGTAGTACTTCGGTAGTACTATATTTATTCTCATCTTAATTTTTAGTACATGCTTACATAATACTGAGTCGTATTTAGCCAACAAAAATATTTCCTCTATTTTCCATTGAATTGATGCCTTCGTTCACGGTGACCGCGGAACGCCAAAATGTTTTTAGCCAAGTATCTAATTACACCTATCAAGTATTCTTGTAAGGATTTCCTTCCATTTTTATACCCTAGGGCCTATAGGATGATGAAATCATAGGGTACCGTAAAATGTGTTGCGCAACTTAAACGTAGAATATTTTTTATAGGAAAATATATCACAGAATTGCTTTAAAATTTGAGAATGGCTTAAGTTGAATTATTTCATTTGTACTTGTTGCGTGGGATACTCTATAACAATGTTATTAATAAAAATAAAGTGGCGCAAAGTTGATCCTATTAGTGGGGTTATATAGATAATTACTTGTTCTTGGTGTCATTTTAGCTGTCGTTAATAGTAAATACTTTATGTACACCAAATCTCAGCATTTTGCAACTTTCAAAAACACTCTTTTTTAATAAAAATATGGGTGGCCAAAGTCAGATGACAAAGTTGGAGCACTTTGGCCAACCTTGTTTTTTCAATGAAAATGCAAAGATAAGCGAGTAAACAGCCTACTTTGGCCACTAAAATATTTTTTTAAATATTAGACACACAAAAAATCGTTAAAAACGTTGGAAATCCGACAAAAACAACTACAATACTTATCATTAATCTCTTTATTGATAAAAAATATGTTTTACAAAAATTAATGTTCTTTATTATAAAATAAACCATAAATCCCTCCATAGGTATCACAAAAATATAAACTTTCTATTATAAAATAAACTAAAAAATAACTTCATATCACAAAAAAGGAACGAAACATAATGGGAACAATAGTAAGTAGGTAATTGTATTGTAGGTAGGTACCTATCCTTACAAATAATTTTTTATTTCTTTTATTGTAAAATAGCCTCTTTTTACGATTCTGGTGCTTTTATAGTCTGTAAAATGTCATCATTTTTTGGCCACTTCCACTGAAAACTACCGTGTGGCTTAAGGACTTGACTTTATATTCTGTGCTGATAAATTTTTCTTAATTTCAATGACTTGTCCTGGGTAAAACTTTTTCTTATACAAAAATATAAAGAAATTTCCTATTTGGATTCCATTATCTTTACTAGGAATGCTTGTCTTCTTCAGCCTCTTTTTCAGCAAATTCATAATCATAAACAATCAGCTGGCTATGAATCACAAATGGCCAAAGTCACCCAACAGAGGTAAGTAAATTTTGTTTTACGATTTAACAGCCCCCTAGTGGTCGGACCAAAAATGAAATTTTACAAGGATTACTCCAAATTAAGCAAGGAATACAATAATTAAGACGAGAAACCATAGAGGACACTAGTGTACTCTCTATAAAGAAAGTTTTGGACAGTAATAAAATCCCCTTTTTTCCAGTTTTTTGAGCCCTGTTACAAAAAAAAATTAAATTATCAACTTACCTGTCTTAATCATTTTACTATAGTGTATAAAAACATAAAAAAAAATTGAAACTAGGGAATATTAAAATTTTAAAAACAAATCTGGACAGTATAAACAAATACTGACAAAATTCCAAAGTCACCCAGGGTGGGCCAATGCCATACAAGTTTACGGTACTGATTCAAAAAGTAACAAAACCTTAATTCATAAACACAGCATAAAATAAGAAACAAGTGAGTACAAATAGGAAAAAATAAACTAAAAATAGAGCATGAGTGTTTCAAGATGCTCTATGCGGAAAATGCCTCGTTTGGAAACCAGTTTAAGCCATAGCGAAACGAAGTAAACAGAAGCACGTGCTGTTCAAATATCATAGGATTACAACAACAACATGTGTCCATTACAGCAACAACATGTGATCAAAAATTTTCAATATTTCATAAAAGCTGGTTTTCACAAAAACGCGGGAACATTTTATGAGAGTAAAACGAGAAAACTCTGACCCTTCTCATTTATTTACGAAAATGAAACATTTGCCATTGTTTCGTTGCATGCAATTTGCGCTTTCACATTTTTTATCTTTATTCATAAAAGTTATAAATAGAGTTTGATTTTTTTTTTGATTTTTTTTCTTTCTTTCTTCCTTTTCTTGCCGTGTGCACTTGTGATTGAGTACTAGTATCTTGAAAACCTGATGTAGAAGCTATAGTATTATTTTAATTGCTTTGACAAATTTCAGAGTGTGTTTTCGGATAAATTTGTCCATCCTCAGCACCTACAGATAAACTTTTACCTGGAGCTAAAACTACTTTAAGTCTTCTTTTCTTTTCATCTCCACAGCTATCCAACTGCCGATGCTTCAATGCTTCTATGAAGGATGAATGAATGCTGGACAATTTTATGTTTCCTCCAGGAAGCTTCCGAACCAGTTCTTCTATATTCACGGTTATATGCCACATTTCTTAAATCCAGACTGCAGACTCTGCTTAGCGTTAGTCAAACTACTTATAAGCTCACTTGAGAGTTTTGGAAAATTCTGTTTTTGGAGAACAACTTGCTTTTGACCACTTGAGGACATCTTGTAGCTACCTAAAAATTTTCTCCATGCAACCTTCACCGAGAGGTTGTGTTATATGTGTGCTATTTGGAGGAAGGCACATGAAGTGAATATTACACTGCTTACATTTTTGAATAACATATGGTAATAAATGCGAGGAAAGATTGTCACCTATAAGCACTTTTCTACCCTCCTACTTCTTAAGTCGAGGTAACATTAAGGAATCGAGCCAATCGCTAAAGGTGTTGGAATCGAACCAGTCACTTTTGGTATAGCTGGATTGAAATCCTGTTGAATCGCCTTCTGTCCAAGTGCTCCATAAATACCATGATTTATACACGACATAAGGGGACATTTCCTGCACACATTACTGATGTCGTAGATTTACTTGTATTGTAAATCCTTTCCGGATATTTTACTATGCATTTAGTGATCACTTTTTTTGCCCGGGACCATCTAAGTTCATCTCATCATAGTTCCAGCAAGAACGCCAAAAAGAAGCTCAGCAAGGTTAGAATGATAACTTTTAAATATTTCGTCATAAATACCTGCTCGACTACGCTTAATGTTCGATGCAAAGCGAACAGTCAGTTCCAGATGTCTTTTCAAAAATCCATTGGCTCATTCACTACTGGGAAGATTATTCTTGAATTCCTTCACAGTTTTGCTACACCGATTCAGATGAGTTTTAATTAAGAATCGCTGTTCCACCTTATCCACTGGGAAACCATAATCTGACATAGCTAGGATGCATTCAACAAAATTCTTTTCCTCACCATCGCAAAAAGTGCTAGAATGTCCTGCTTTTAAATTGTGATTTGCTTTTAATTTATATTGAATAGTATGTCGCGGATTATATAACTCTTTTGCATTCAAACGTTGAGAAATGTCAGACTTCCTTATCTTTTCTAAGCATTCCTCCAGCTTTTCCTTAGTAGTCGATGTACATATATTCTTGCTCCAGGCTTCCTCTTAAAATTTCGTGGCATATTTTGGTAGTAGACGTGCTAAAAAATCAAAATAATAATTAAAAATGTATAAAGCAATCATCGAAATAGGTTTGTACTCCTAAGGAACAGCTTTGCGCTACTGGCGCAAAGATACCACATAACGTCGTTAAAGTAGACATTCTTTCAGGAAATTTATATTACCTAAGAATAGAACAGTAAACCTTTGGGGATACCACTGAATTCATTTAATGTGTATATCGATATCATTCCAATATGACTTACCTCTAAAAGCCTTCTTGAAGCTCAAATATGTTCTAAAGTTTGCAACACTAACATTTAACCCTCTTATTTCACAAAAATGTATAACAACGAAAATAATCGTTTTCCTCGCTGCACGAACTCGGACTAACTCAACAATGAAGAAGAACTATGTGGGTATCAATCAATTTCCAAATTATAACGATAGACCCAATCATGCTACGACATGATCATTGCAATAGACTTTTAGAATGGCGCAAACCTAGACCCGCTGGCGCAAGTTACCACAGTTGACTATACTAAGTTTGTCATTCCGTTGCTAACATCTAGAAATAATGATGGTAGAGCATAATGTATTGGAAACCAACGATAATATTAAAAGCTTTTAGATTTTTGCATTTTTGAATGGACGGACATTCACACGATCTCCAGAGCGCGTATATTTAGAGTGCTGAATTTGACACACTACCTTTTGAAAAAAATTAAAATAAAATTAAGTTCGGAAATGGGGCTAATCGGGTAACTCCTACGTGGAGTTGCCATGCAAAAATGTCGTTTTTCATTGTATATTTGGATACAACCACGGCGTTTTCATAAAAATAGTAAATATAATTTGAGAAATTGACTAAATCGGGCAGCCCTTTCTTGGTGTTGCCATATAAAAATTTGGGGTTTTTGTTTACGTATACTGTGAAAACGATCAAAGGTTTTTATTGTACTGAAAAGTTCTTCAGAATATGAAATCCTATAAAATTGGGCATAATCATTTTTTCAGTCCGACAAACCGTTCTAAAAATATATGCGAAAAACCACTTCAACAATCAAACTTGCACAGAGGAGTGACCATACAAAATTACATACACGTATTCATCTAGGGAATCATTACAACTGGTCTTAGACCAATTCCAGCTTTTTTACTTGATTTATTTCTTTTTCAATATTTTGTTGTTTTATTATTCTATTTTGTCAATAGTTGCGCCATGTCCTAGTCTAATTTCTAATGCTTTCCATTGAGCAAATGATCGAATGTGCAGTGGGCCCGACTCGTATTCAAAAAAACAGTCGCGAGTAAGTTTTCTGGTTTCACTTTTGATTATCTTACCAGAACGAACTACTCTTCACTGAAATCGGAATCTAAATTTTGGATTTGAAATGGACCTTGACGTACTAGGAGGACTCTTGTATCATCGTCAATCTTGATGGGCCATCGGCCAACCTCTTTCAAAGAAATTTAGGATACAATTTGCTCAGAACGCTCTTTATCAGAACTTGATAAACTATCAACTTCTTAGACAGTACTTGAAGCAAGTCTTTCCTCTTCAACATTAGAAGAAGTTTCTTCACGGGATACAAATGATTTCGATATTGAATATAAGCCCGGCAAATATAATACAAATGCAGATGCGCTGTCCAGAATTTCACCTCTTAGCGCAGAATTAGCAAGCTCCGCGACTCAAGATCAGGAAAACAGCAAAAGCAACTGCTTGGTGGTTACACGATCTCAAGCCAAACAGGGCCCATATAACTTGCCTTTAATATCAGAGGAGCCTCAACGTATACAGGACATACCATTGAATCACACAACCACGGTGCCTTCTACTATGGAAGTACACATATAGGAGACTACGCTCAGTTCAAACGAAGAAGATGATGATACAACAAATGAGGAAGAAATTAGCACAAAAGGTAATATCCGAATCTTGAAAGATAGGAACAAAATTGAGACTATCCTACATAACTTCCACGATGCACCTCTGGGCGGTCACCAAGGCGTGTGGAAAACATTTTATAAGATCCGCAGGGAATTTAAATGGAAAGGTATGTTATCAGATATAAATAAATACATAAAAGACTGTATTAAATGTCAACGTTATAAAACTAGCCGTAAAAATTATATGCCCATGGTAATAACAGACACCGCTCGCGAACCTTTCGAGAAAGTTTATTTGGACCTTGTAGGTCCTTTAGAAGAAACGAGTGAAGGTAATAAGTATATCTTAACTTTCGAGGATGATTTGACGAGGTTCATGGACTGTGTCGCTATACCAGACGCAGAAGCGTCAACAGTAGCGAAGGCATTTTTTAATGAAATAATAACGCGCTACAGAATCCCCAAAGTACTGGTTACAGATCAAGGGACAAACTTTACTAGCGATTTGTTATGTGTTGATTCTACTCTAGCATTTGAATTAATTAATTAGGATGTTAACATTAAATTCCAAATCACTAGTTGCATGAAAAATAAAATTTCATAATCAGCACGAATATTCAGTCACAAAGAACGCATTCCTACATGATCATAAACAAATCGTATCAGATTACGTTCCCATAGAAATAACCCCCCATGAAATATTTATCGCAGCAACATTGTATCGTCATACCGCGGAATTAAAGCCGACGATGCAATTCTTTATCTTCACTCTTCAAGTGAAAATGAATTGTTATGTTTAAGTTTGTATTTTTTTACTGTCTTGCATGTTATCGACTTTATCAAAGTAAGCAAATTTGTCAATATAAATTTCGTGTTGAATAATAATAAAATCATTACTGTTTGAGAACTGGACGCATTTTGTATCGTTGAGAAGTGGAAGCATTTTTATTTAGTAATTAATTATAACAAGTGGATCGGATAAGTAGTACATACTACAGTGAAAGAAAAGGTGGTGTCTGGTGCAAGATATTACACGCGTTTTTCGTTGCGAATTTTGATGTTCTGATGTTTCACCAGAACATTAGATCACCAGAGCACTGGTTTCTGCACCAGGGCTCCCTCATCCAGGCGGCCAGTAAAAGAACTGGTCGCGATATAAACATTTTTGGTGACCCCGACGTGATCTGAATCAGAAGGCCGCCATCAGGTTAAAAGGAACCCCCAGGCTACAGGAAGCTATCATTCGCTACTACCAAGGCAATAAGCCACCACAGGCTATCCAAAAGGCCGCCACCAGGCTAGGAAGGACTCTGCAGGAAGATATTCCCAGCCACTACCAGGCTCAAATTTAACAGAAATAAGAAAAAGAAGTCATCCAACCACGATGGATTCAGACCAAGAAGAATTCGTATTCGAAGAAGTCATCCATGAACAATCCATGGTTGGCGACAAGCTAGAGAAACTTTACATAAATTTCGGAAAGGATTCTGCTTCACGAAAAGACGAGCAATATATAACAAAGCGCCTGGAAATTTCCAAGGCATATTGGGCTCTCTTTCAATACAATCACAAAAAGTTGGCACCGCTTGAAGAGGAATACAAGGAGAACCTGTACTTCAAAAAATCATACCATGATGCTATCAAGGAAGTTTATCAGCAATTGATGAAAGAATTACGTGCACATCCAGCAAGGCCTAAATCACCAGCTCCACCAGGGCCATTTACAACGGCAGCTACTATCCCAGTCCCCATTTCAACCCCAAGTGATGTCGAACCGAGATTACAAGATGATGACAAATCAAACGAAATTGAACAGACTCCAGGGGATGAAGGCATGAAGACCGGAAATGGTGAGGTCGAAAGATTAGTCCGACGGCAGAAGGCCTTGATGAGAATCATCACACATCTCGTCCAGGACATTGAATCTAAGGCCGGGCAGCCCCATGAGAAGCCTTATTATTAATTAAAGGTAGAGCTGCTCCGGACATATCAGCGTGATATGATGGCCAACGATCAGCTCATCTGGGAACAGTCCGCAGGACCAAACCCATTGGGATATGAACCTGATCTCTACCATGAACAAGACGGCTGGATACAAGATACAATCATATCACTTCAGCAAAAATTAAGCGACTTCAACACAGCAACAAATCAGGCTGCATCTTCACAAGCGCATAGCGGCTTAATCAAATTGCCAAAAATTGTCTTACCTACATTCGATGGTAATTATTTACGTTGGACACAGTTCCAAGATCTCTATATCCAGCTGATACATAATCATATATATATAAGCAATGCCCAAAAGATGTTCTACTTAACGAGCAATTTATCAGGAGAAGCAAGGGCATTAATACAGCATCTACCAGTATCAAACGAAAATTCTGAAGATGCTTGGAGCACTCTACAGCACAGGTACGATAATAAACGACTCTTAGTAACAGCGCTATTGAATAAGCTACTATCCCAGCCGACTAGTCAGATAGAATCGGCAGCAGCCATAAAGAAGCTGCACTATACGACAAACGAGTGCCTTCTTGGGTTAAAAAACATAGGAATACCAACAGACAATTGGGATCCATTGTTGGTTCATTTGATAACTAAAAGGTTTGATCAAACTACACACACCTTATTTGAGCAATCATTAGAGGCCCCAAGAGAATTGAGCTCTATGAAAAGAGTGTTAGAATTTTTGCAGATCCGATTCCAATCCCTGGAAACATTAACAGGGAGAGCCCAGAGCTGCCTCCGGGACAGGCTAAGCCTGAAGGGTATCCAGCATCCCAAGTCGGCTCTCTTAGCCACTTCAAACTGGAACCGTTACATAGCCTGCAAACAGACTCATGCGTTATTTGCATGCAAGAGCTTTCTCTCACTATCGCCATAAAATCGTCTACAATTATTGAGGAAGCACCATTTGTGTGTCAACTGCATGAAAGAGAAGCACACGGCAGCCAGTTGCAACTTACGAAGCTGTACAAAATGTTCCGGTAAGCATAACACACTAGTGCATTTAGACAACAGTTCAAGGGGGCCAACAAGCCACGCCTCATTCAACATGGAGAGGACACATCTTATGAGAAGTCAATCAGGCCCAGATTCAGCATCAGCTGCTAACCAAGTACCAGTCAGTCACTCAACGACTTTAGCAGCCCAAACTGATAGAAATACAAGGAAATTCGTTCTCCTCAGTACGTTATTAGTGAGAATGAGGAACGAGGAGGAAGTCGAAGTGGAATGCAGGGCGCTTCTAGATTCCGACTCTCAACTAAACGTCATTACCGACCGTATGGCCAAGACATTGTCAGTAAAGCCAACTTGGGATCATTTGAATATCCGTGGTATTGGTCGTGGAATACAGCAGACTCAACAACGAGTCAACATAGAATTATTATCCAGAACAAGTGGATTTTCGAAGAGAATCAAGGCATTCATATTGCCACAAATCACATCTTTCCAACCGGCCCATCAGCTAGACATCACCGACTGGCCCATACCCAAGAGCATTAAATTGGCCGATCCACAATTTGACCGTCCAGATCGCATCGATCTACTGATTGGAGCTGAAAGCTATTTTGAGTTACTGGCTGTTGGCCAAATCAAACTTGGAAAGAACTTACCCACAATACAAAATACAGTATTTGGTTGGGTGATTGGTGGAGGAATACAAACCACACAACGCTCTGAAGCCGTATTCGGAGTGTGCTCGCAAGAAGATGGCACCCTCGAGGAACAAATGGAAAGATTCTGGAAGTTGGAGGAGGTTGACAGCACCAGACAACCCAAGATGGTTTCCGAGCTCAGATGTGAGTTACATTTTAACCTAAACACACAAAGAGACAACACAGGACGCTTCATGGTTAAGCTGCCCTTTTCCCAAGATCCGCATAATTTGGGCGAATCCAAGGATATCGCTTTACGTCGGTTCCATTCTTTGGAACGAAAGTTAAACAAGAATCCAGAGATGAAAAGGCAGTACATGGATTTCATAAGGGAATAGATTGCATTAGGCCACATGGAGGAAGTCAATTTAAGAGACCTTCCTACACCGCATTATTTTTTGCCGCATCATTGCGTGATGAAACCAGACAGCACAACTACGAAATTGCGAGTAGTGTTCGATGCCTCAATGAAAACCTCATCAAATGTATCATTGAATGACATTTTACATACTGGCCCAACAGTCCAGGATGAGCTTTTCTCCATATTGCTACGGTTTCGATTACCACGATATGTCTTCACAGCTGACATTGAAAAAATGTACCGCCAAGTACAAGTCAGCAAGGATGACAGGAATTTCCAATTAATCTTCTGGAGGGACGACCCATCACAGCCTACAAAATATTATCAACTGCGGACAGTCACATATGGCGTAACAACGGCGCCATTCTTGGCAACGAATTGTCTCCAAAGCCTAGCCAGGCAAAATGAAACACAGAATCCCTTGGGCTCATTGATATTGAAGAAAGATTTCTATGTTGACGATGTCATGACCGGGTCAAATCATTTGCAAGAAGTTGTTCACATGCAGGAACAATTAATTGTTATCCGCCGGATTGAAGTTACGAAAGTGGTGTACTAATCAACCAACGATAATCAAAAACATACCCCTTGAGGACGTCGCCCCTCAGTTAGACCTTACTGATGACAATGACTGTCACATTAAACCACTCGGTCTGACATGGCTCCCACGGACGGATGAATTTTCGGTTAGAACCCAGTGGACCGAAGGAGGAAAGGTTACAAAGAGGAAGGTACTTTCAGATATCGCTCGATTGTTCGATCCGCTGGGCCTCATAAGCCCTGTGGTGGTGAGTGCCAAGATATTTCTCCAAAAGCTGTGGGTTTTGAAACTGGATTGGGATGCGGCAGTACCAATTGAGTTGCACACTAGATGGATACACTTTCGTCAGGCCCTCAAGTTTGTGAATGATATCAAGGTTCCCAGGCACGTTAGCTCAGGGAAAATACCACAACAAACGCAGCTACATGCCTTCTCTGATGCCTCAGAAAAGGCGTACGGAGCTGCAATATATGTGCGCTCAATTCTCCAAGACGGTACCATATTGGTAAGGTTACTCTGCGCAAAATCGAGAGTAGCACCAACCAAAACCACAGTGCCAAGCATGTTATTTTTGGACCGACTCGGAAATAGTTCTAGCTTGGCTAAGCTTACCATCAGCGTCCTACCACACATTTGTTGCCAACCGTGTAGCCGCTATTCAGGAAAAAACTGCAATTGATCAATGGCGTCACGTGCCTTCACGGCAAAATCCGGCAGACTTGGTGTCTAGATGAATTGATCCAGAGAAATTGAAGGACTGCGGTTTATGGTTCTACGGCCCATTTTTTCTGCACGGTAAAGAATCGCCATGGCCATCTAAGATAATGACTCGAAAAACAGACTTGGAGAAAAAGCAAGCCAAGGTGGTGTTATCAGCATCAATTAAGACGAGATACATTACCGACGCCATAAATCATCGCAATTCTTTTAAACATCTGCAACGGATCGTAGCATACATATTAAGATTTGTATCAAATGCTCGCCAGGAGCCGGATGCACGTAAGAAGGCGGCACGAAGTGTAGAAGAATTAGAAGGGGCACTGGTTGTAATTATAAAGGAAGCGCAATCCCAAGGATTCAGAGAAGATGTAAAACAATTAACCCAGTTGCACCACGTAAAGTCGAATAGTAGCTTAAGCAGCCTGAGCCCATTTGAGGATGAAAGGGGATTTATTAGAGTAGGTGGACGATTGCAGGAATCAGAATTGACTTACGACGCCAAACACCCAATGTTGCTGCCCTACGCCCACAACACCACACGATTATTGATGACCAATATTCACATCACCAATTCAGACGTTGGCGCTCAAGCGCTCTTGGCTATTACTAGACAAAGATTCTGGCCCATCAAGGGTAAGACCATAGCGCGGTCAATAGTACAGAATTGTGTCCGCTGCCGGAAATTGAAGCCACAACTTCTAGAGCAATTTATGGGCAACTTGCCGGCTCACAGAGTACAGCCAGCCAGACCCTTCATTAATGTCGGGATCGATTTTTGTGGACCTTTTTGGGTGCATTTCAAGTTAAGAGGAAAAAGACCCTCAAAGGCTTATGTTGCACTATTTTGGGCAGTCCACATCGAGGTCGTAAGTGAGTTGACCACCGACGCCTTCATTGGAGCCTTGAAGCGATTCATCAGTAGAAGAGGAAATTGCAGGGAGAGGCCTGTTATTCCTCACAAATTGACAACTTACCAGCAGCTATAAAGAAGCATCCAAGAGAACAAGCGAATAAGATTGGCCATTCCGAAGCCTCCAGCAGCAGCGAAGAAAAAGGGCCAACCGCAAATCATGAAGAGATTCCGTCTGAAAAATCTCGTCCGTCAACTTCCGCTGCGAGCTTATTTTTTCTCACGTGCCTAGTCATGCCGATACTAGGGAGCTGTCAACTAGAAGTAGCACCTTTTAAGAATCAGCCCGGCATCTAATTTGAAGGTATGGGCTCGACCCACTTAATCTCTAATGAATGGAATTTGGTCATATACTATGATATGAAGTCATATTGGCAGGAATTTGCTACGATAAAAACGGCACTGCCATCTTAAATCACGTCTGCAAGGCTATGATCGAGCATCAGGTATGTTCACAGACTTGTTCACAATTCCATGGAATACTGAAAGAGATGGAGAAGAACAACGAATTGCTACTATATCATATACCTACCCGTGTCAAAAGAGCGCCGCTCGATATAGTTGGTAATTTGGCCAGTTCCTTGTTCGGAGTATTAGATTCTCGCTATGCTGAAAAGATGAGGCAAATCATAAGCAATGTTGAAGGAAATCAACAACATTTGCTGGAATTATTAAAGAATCAGACCTCCATCATCGACTCAACGGCCAATATCATAAAAAGGTCAAACGAAAGAACGGAGAATCAATTACGGGATTTTGAAGGACACGTTAATCAAACGATGGAACAGATGAACGGTATGCAGCAAGAACTTCGCGATCAAAGAGCAGCAGAAACTTTCTATGCACGATCCATCAGATTAACCTTAATGACGTCAAATTACCAAAGAATGCGGTCTATGTTGTTGGATGTAATCATAGACACACACAACGGTAAAATCAACCCACTTCTATTGTCACCACAACAGCTCAAGGCGCAGTGTACACTTATCAAGGAGAATCTGCCGTCAACATTACGTCTACCAGCAGGC
Organism: Dioctria linearis; assembly: GCA_963930735.1. Classification (NCBI taxonomy): domain Eukaryota; kingdom Metazoa; phylum Arthropoda; class Insecta; order Diptera; family Asilidae; genus Dioctria; species Dioctria linearis. The sequence goes on along the minus strand of OZ005741.1, from coordinate 203,821,277 downwards.
CAGAATGACTTGGTAGAGCTATACAACCTCATGACAGTGCAAGGACGAATAGGACCAGCTCAAATAATCTGCCGACTCAAGTTACCCTTGTTCACTTATGAACCATTCGAATTGATAAGGATCGTCCCAGTACCGGTGTTGACGAACGACACATTTTTGGTGATAGAACCTTCATCCCGATTCTTGATAATAAGTTTACATCGAGATCAATTCTATCCATTTTCGGACAATGAGATGTCAGCGTGTTCCACAATTGGACATGTAACTCACATGTGCAAGCAACATCATCCGCTATATAGGGTTGATTCTGGTATGAGCACTTGTGAAATCGGATTCCTCACTAACTCTCCGTCGCCCACCACGCGTAAAATAACAAAGACTGACAAGGTTTCCAGATGGATTCAGCTCATGAATCCAAACCATTGTATTTATGTGATGAAAGGAGAAACAACAATCAATCTAATATGTGGCCATTCAGTTTCCCAAAGGTCATTATCAGGATCCGGCATGCTCAATATTAGTAATGGTTGTGCCATTAAGGACGAGGCAACTACAATACAAGCCCACAGTCTTTATCCGACCTCTATGAGAAGCGATTTCATGCCATCACAGAATCTAATTGAAATGCTTCCTCCGCTTGAAGTCACAAAATTACTTCACAAGCAAGCCAATGTCATCCTACAACGTCTCCCACGATTTGTTAGAGCTGAAGCAAAGGTTAGAAGATCTTCAGGTTGAAGAAGGAAGTCCTATGACACCACTCCATCAAACCATTCACCACTTCAGCGTTGGTTATACGAGCCTTCTCCTCGCTATGGCCAGAAGGACGCCGCCGACCTTTAGCCTAAGCCGCGAGACGGAAGAACTGGTTGAACTCAACGTTCAACGCGGGGGAGGATGTTGAACTCTACCCTAGCATTAGAATTAATTAATTAGGATGTTAGCATTAAATTCCAAATCACTAGTTGCATGAAAAATAAAATTTCATAATCAGCACGAATATTCAGTCCCAAAGAACGCATTCCTACATTATCATAAACAAATCGTATCAGATTACGTTCCCATAGAAATAACCCCCCATGAAATATTTATCGCAGCAACATTGTATCGTCATGCCGCGGAATTAAAGCCGACGATGCAATTCTTTATCTTCACTCTTCAAGTGAAAATGAATTGTTATGTTTAAGTTTGTATTTTTTTACTGTCTTGCATGTTATCGACTTTATCAAAGCAAATTTGTCATTATAAATTTCGTATTGAATAATAATAAAATCATTACTGTTTGAGAACTGGACGCGTTTTGTATCGTTGAGAAGTGGAAGCATTTTTATTTAGTAATTAATTATAACAAGTGGATCGGATAAGTAGTACATACTACAGTGAAAGAAAAGGTAGTGTCTGGTGCAAGATATTACACGCGTTTTTCGTTGAGAATTTTGATGTTCTGATGTTTCACCAGAACATTAGATCACCACAGCACTGGTTTCTGCACCAGTGCTCCCTCATCCAGGCGGCCAGTAAAAGAACTGGTCGCGATATAAACATTATGTAAAATGCTTAAGGTCAAGAAAATACAGGCTACCACGTACCATCCGCAAAGCAATGGAGCTTTGGAGCGCTCTCATAGGCCTTTGGTCGAGTATCTGAAAATCTTCGTTTAGTCTAACCCCCGTACATGGGATTAACATCTTAGGGCAGCAATCTTCGTACGAAATAACAGCAAACATAGAGGAACTAAGCTAACGCCTATGGACTGTTTGTTCGGTTTCACTGCGGAAATTCCTAACAATTTGCAACGAGAACCTGAACCAGTATACAACTTTGAAGACTATTGTACAGCAAGCATATTCAATTGCGCGTAATTGTCGATATTGGCGACCAAGTGCTGCTAAAGAACCCGGAGAAAAAGGAAAGTTTTCTCCTGAATAGTTAGGACCGTACAATGTAATTGAAGTACCTTCGGAAAGGGAAGTCTTGATGGAACCAATAGGAGCTGCAGTATTTTACCACACGACGTGGACGGTAGTCACTCGCATGAGAATGCCTAATTGGACAACAACCATCGATTTTCTGAGGTTCTGCGATGACAACTTATTAAACTTGTGCAGTTTCAAAGGTAAAAATAAAGAGGGTAGGTGCAATTTCTGGGATAGTTTATTTAAAAGAAATATAATAGACGTCCAGGAAGAAATTTCTGAATTGACGTCCTTCTTAGCGCGACATGGCGAAAAACGAGGGTTATTGGATATTGGTGGGAAAGTGAGCAAGTTTTTGTTTGGTACAATGGATAATGACGATGCCAACAATATCTACAGTCGACGCGTTAGAAAATCAAGAAGATCAATCCATTCATCTCCTGGAAAGACAACTCACTTTAATGAAGTCAAATTTTGAATCGCTATCGTCGCCAATAATAGACTTGACAAAAAATCAGGACCATTTAATACAGGTGGTAAATAGTTTTCTTCTAGAAGTTAATGGCACTATGAGCGAGTTTGACGTGGAAATTCATAGAAATAGAATACAAGCTGAACTGAACGAGATTATTCTGACAATGTTATCTCAGTTACAAAACACTCTTTCGAAAATTTTCACAATTATAAATGCCTTGCAATAACACCGATTACACCCAGTTCTTTTACGTTCAGAGAACTTGGAAAATTTATATAACAACATAAGCCTGTATTCCCAGATTAACCATTTACTTCCAGATACTTCCATTATTAATGAGGTAATATCGGTACAAAGCCTCTACCTGCCCGATCATATACTTATTAAAATTGTTATACCCGTAGGTACCTCGCCAGATTTTTACATCAGCAAAATTCACCTCCTTCCTTCCTTCCTTTTCAAAAATAATATTACACAGCAGACAGTCGTTATGTTTCAAAGTGAGCTCAATACTTTATGTCGTCTTCTATCTACATATCGAGAAACTGAACTCTATCTCTGCAGACAGAGTAAGCCCCATTCTATTGACCACCAATTACAGGAATCATGTGTTAACAGCCTTTATAAAAGCCAAAATGAAAATGTCCTCACATGTCCAGTAAAATTATTACCTCAGCCTCCCAATGTTGTGACGGAATTAACCGCCCCCAACCACTGGCTGTTTGTATTCCACGAAGAAAAAATTCTACAAGCTCAATGTCCAAACAGAATTTTCCAAAAGACTCCTCACTCAGGCTATCTATCTATAACGCAACCAAACTAAGAAATCTAACCATAACCTCATCACACCCCAACTTTCAAGAAGTACTTAAAAAAGCTGCTCTAAATTTCAAAAAATTAGAAAATGAAATAAGGCATGCAAAACACGAAAAGGTACAGTCTGCTCATAAAATGTTTACATATACTAAAGGCACTTTCACATCAAACACAAGAATCGAAAAGATGTAAACCGAAAAACTCAATTTATTCCACTTTAAAACAAGATTTTTGCTCCAATGATTAATAAAATCATGGGAAATAGGATAAACTAATAAATTTACTAATAAAATAGTACATTTATCTTAGAATTTTTAAGAAAACACAACTTTTATAATTTATCGGACGAATTTTTCCGCCGAAAAAGTTTTTCGGCCGATAAAACATAAAAGTTGTGTTTTTCTTCAAAATCTGAAAAAAATATAACTATTTGCTCAGTAAAATTCTTAGTTTATCCTATTTCTCTGAATTTTATTAATCATTGGAACAAAACTCTTGTTTTAAAGTGGAATAAATTGAGTTTTTCGGTATACATTTTTCTGTTCTTGTTTTTGGTGTGAAAGTGCCTTAACACCGGCCTTCTTTCTGTTAGTAACTGCCTTTCTAATAATCGTAGGAATTTATTTATATTGGAAAGGACAAGCATCCTCAAAAATATCAAAATCACGTTCTTCGATAAATATATCCTCTCCAATAATAACATCATCCACCCTCACTGCTATCCCACACGAGGATGCCACCATTTCTTCAATGGAAACACCCAGAACGCATCCAACAACGGAAAGAATTTATGAATTGCCTATAGAACTTGCACCAGCACCACCAACTTTTAAAAACAAATATCGGAAATCGTTCCGCATTCCCTCGCACACAGTCTCAAATTATTAGATTAGGTACATTATCATAAAAAAATAAATAAGTAAAAAGAATCTTTATAGGAACTAGATTAATAGCATTTGAAAATTATTAAATTGAATACGTTAATGTACTAGAATAACTAAGTTAAAAATGAATAAATTAATTTTGTTGCAAAAAAACAAAAAAAATATTGCAACAATTAGAATTGTTAGATTAATTTCAAACACCTTCTATTAGTTTTAATTATTATTAGGAATTTTTCTATTTTTTTTTATTATTCCACTGATAATGTAATGTAATGTAATATAAAATATATAGTTTCTCCTAAGTTAATCAATATACCTGTATTTGTTGTTAATAACTCAGATGATCAAGCTACTCGTAAGCTTCTGTGCCAGCAGCACTCAATTTTTCTTTCCTATATGTTCCACTACTACTAGTCTAATTCCTTCTCTCGACGAAAAATGATACTAATCCTTAGTATCATTTTTCTTTTAACGGGGGGGGGGGGGGGGATGTTGTATAATTATTTCCTCATTTAGCGAAGATTAATTTCAAAATGTTTTTCATGTTACAAATTAACCCATATGTAAGTTTCTTTGCAATCGTAACAATTGCAAAGATAAATAAAATTAAAGCATTTTACGTGCACTGCATAAATAAAAAATGACCTAGTTGCTGATCAGAATTTATTGCAGAGTGACTTACCTTCGCAATAATGACCTACTTCGCAGGTAAACAAAGCAAAGTAGGAAATAAAAATAATCTTGTTTGGAAACATCAAAAAGTTCTGGCACAGAAATTACGCGTAGTCGATTCTGCATTTTTTTTAAATGAACTTATTAATTTCGAGTGCAGAATAAGTTTAGTTTTTTCTTGAGTCTGGTAAGCGCCTTAGTTATAAAGTGAATTGACAACAGGATAAATAAATAAGTTATAAATTTTTGAGTAATAAAGTGAATTGCTCAAGATAGATAAAATAATAAGTTAAACGGATTTATTACAGAAAACAAGGTAAATAAATAAATTATAACGTGAATTGTTGTTATTTTGAATAAATAAATTAAAAAGTGAATTTTCAATCGTAGTTAAAGCCCGCCCACACATCCCTTTTTCTCGGGGTGTACAAAACCAAACACCACAGATGTATTTCAGCAGACCTCAAATTTTTTTTTTTTTTTCTAAATGAGGTTCTGCTTTCTTTTATTCGTTTCATCCGTTTGGCTGAGGTATAGTCCGTGGACTCCTCATACAACAAGGTGCAATAATTTTTATTCAATCCCATAAAATAACATATGAAATTTGAATAAAACAACTTGTGATGCATTAGAGTGCGACTACAGAATATGAAATCCTATATAATTGGTTATAATCATTTTTTCTGTCCGACGAACTGTTCTAGAGATATATTCAAAAACAACTTCAAAAATCAAACTTGCACAGTACCATACGAAATTTCATACGGGTATTCATCTAGGAAATCATAAGAACGGGTCTTAGATCAATTCTAGCTCTTTTACTTGTTGAAATTATTGTCAATAAATTTCAGTCGTTTAGACGAGAAATCTTCCTCTATCTTAAATATACGATACTTTATTTGAACCTTCAACCAAAGTTAACCTAATAGGAAGTTAGGAAAAAGGTGAATAAACTTGGAAAAATTTGCGGTATATATACTGTTGCGAGCGTGGCCTTTGGTTCGTTATTTAAAACACAATATTAAATAATTAATATATAAGTTCTTTATTACACTTAAATCATATAAAGTTCACAAACATTCATTTAATCAACTCAACTCTAATTATCGCTAACAGTGTATGTACTTTCAATTATCGCAATCTAATTACACTCTTTCGCTTCTTTATTACTTTCGCTTCTTAACACTGCAACGTCTAAGACAAGACTTTTTTTTGGCGATGACAACTGTTATATTTATACCCTAGAAACTCTCCGGATTATTCTGGAGTGTTCTATTCCAAAAGCTTCTTGACTATTCTATTTGTTCTATTCCTGAACTTTCCTGTAGATTTCATAATCGATTCTCCGAACCTGAAGTCGTTTACTCTCCGAACCTGAAGTTGTTTATTGCCAGTAGATGTCACCAGTTGTCTCTTTCTATTGCACGTAACACTGCCCCCTTCTTAAATTTGTTCGTCCCGAACAACAGGTGGTCCACGGTCTTGATGCTTGTAGTAATGACACAAGCGATCCAGATGGACGATTTTTCGTTTGCCTCCTGTACCACGTTGAATCCTGTATACTACATCATTTATTTTAGTTACTACTGAATATGGTCCCTCCCACTGTTGTTGTGACTTTGGAGAGCATCCCTTACGTCGGTTCGGGTTGTATAGCCAAATAAGATCACCTTCATTGAATCCTGCTGAATTCGCACGTAAGTCATAGCGTGTCCTCATCCGATGGGTACTTACTGCTAATTTCGCCCCCGTGGCCCTTTGTACATCAGCTCTCAGTTTCAATGGGGCTCCGACATTACACTTGTACATTTCCTTTCTGCTGCTACGTGGTGGCCCTTTGTAAAAAACACACAGTGCATCTGCGACACCACTTCTCTACATCCTCCCGCATATGTAGCCAATAAAACTTTTCTCGTATTTTAGAAATTGTTTTATTCACTCCCAAATGTTCTCCAGATGCTCCACGATGCACTTTACCTAGAACCTCGTTAACCTTTGATGCCGGCACGACTATTTGCATTCGGAACGATTTACCGTTAGGTGCTTCCCACTTGCGTTTTAATATACCGCATTCAAAATGAAAAGAATTAATTCCATTGAGCCCAGTAGCTTTTCAGCTTTTCACTCATCCTCAAAATATCCTGCCATTCTGGTTTTTCTATGTCTGCTTTCCAAGCAAGAATAGGCGATATGTCCGGATCTTCTCGTTGCGCTGTTTGCAAACTCTCGATGTCCCAACCTGTTGATGGCTCCACAGTTACCAACTGTATAGTAGCTGTTTTCTCATTTCCTTTCTCCCAGCCGTAATGCTTACATTCAGGTTCCCATTGACGTTGTACCAAGGCTTCTGCATTTCCATGGATACGTCCTTCACTGTGTTGGCCTCAAAGCCATAAGGTTGGATTCTAGTCTCCCTAAGAATAGTTTGCTCTCTAGCTCGCCAATTTGGACATTCTTCTCTCCCTTTCTTTTCTGTTGATTCCTTTCGACGGCGTTTCCTGCAGTCGCTTTGAAGGTGTCCTATTTTATTACAATCCCAACATCGAAGAACACTACGTGAAGGGGTGCTCAGTGATAACTGCAATCTATTGCAAGTCTGCTGCTCAGCTCGATATCTTTGCAATTCCACTTTCCTCTCTTCATCTAGTGATTCCACTCGTCGGCGTTTTCTGCAGTCTCTTTGTAGGTGTCCTGTTCTATTACAATTCCAGCATCGAAGGATACCACGCAAAGGTGAGCTCTGGGATGACTGCATTCTATTACAAGTACATTCGTCCACCGAAATGTCTCTCATTCGTACTGCACCCCGTGAAGCTTGTCTGGCGGATTCATACACTAATGCATAGGCTAGTGCTTCTGCTGTTGATTTCTTTCCTGCTAGTCTTAATGATCGTTGTAAATTTTGATCTGTAATAGCGTTCACAAATACCTCCGTCGCCACTTCATTGAGAAAATCCGCATTCACGCTGGAGTATGACAGATGCGCTAATCTTTCTACATCTGCCTGCAGTTGTTGTAGTGATTCGCCATGTTTTTGAATCCTGTTGGGCAACTGTAGGCGATATACTTGCTGCATGTGCTCATCTCCGTAACGTAATTCTATCGCCTGTACTAATGAAGAGTAATGACGTTGATTTTCAATCGGTACAGTTTGTAAGAGTTCTGACGCAGGACCTCGAAGTGCTAACACCAGAGCTATAGCTTTGTCTTCATCATTCCATCCATTTACCTCTGAAGCTGCCTCGAATTGTCTCTTGAAGATATGCCACGAATTTTGTACATCAAATATGGGAGGTTTCATTCTACCTGCACCGGATATTTCAGTTGCTACGCTTAGAGGCTGACGATGCTTTATTCTTTCCAGATCTTATTTAAAACTGTCAAGCTGCTCGGTGACTTTTTGTTGAGCTTCCGCCACTTCCTGCTCGATTCCTTCAATTTTCAAATTTTATTCTTCTAATGAGTTTTTCAGGAAAGTCTTCTGTTCCTCCAAACGAGTTTCTAGACAATTCTCCAGAGAGATCTTTTGTTCGTCCAAACGGGTTTCCAGAGATTTCTTTTGTTCCTCAAAATCAATCTTTTGTTCATCAAAACGGGCTTCCATAGATTTCTTTTGATCATCTAAACATGATTCCAGAGAATTCTTTTGTTCCTCGAGAGAATTCTTTTGTTCCTCGAGAGAATTCTTTTGTTCATCAAAACGGGCTTCCATTTTGCTCATTAAAGTACTCAAAAGCTGTTCCATTTTCATCTCAGGCTCTTCTTCAAATTCGGTTCCTTCCAAGTTCTCTTCGAAAACAAATGTCTCAGGATTCTTTCCTTCCGCTATCAAAGCTTGTCTAAGTCGCTCGACTAGAACTTTCTTTGCACCTGTCGTTTGTAATGAGCGGTTCCCTAGCTCCACTTTCAAATCCTGTATTCGAAGCTCCTCCACTTTGCGCCCCATTACTGTAGTAATTCACTCACAGTTGAATATAAATTATTTTCCAGAACTTTTAAAATTTAACACAATTCCACAAAATTAATCACACTTTTAATTAATTTTTCAGTCAATTGGCACCACATTATTTCTCAAATATATTTCACTTCTGACACCAGTTGTTGCGAGCGTGGCCTTTGGTTCGTTATTTAAAACACAATATTAAATAATTAATATATAAGTTCTTTATTACACTTAAATCATATAAAGTTCACAAACATTCATTTAATCAACTCAACTCTAATTATCGCTAAAACTGTATGTACTTTCAATTATCGCAATCTAATTACACTCTTTCGCTTCTTTATTACTTTCGCTTCTTAACACTGCAACGTCTAAGACAAGACTCTTTTTTGGCGATGACAACTGTTATATTTATACCCTAGAAACTCTCCGGATTATTCTGGAGTGTTCTATTCCAAAAGCTTCTTTTGTTCTATTCCTGAACTTTCCTGTAGATTTCATAATCGATTCTCCGAACCTGAAGTTGTTTATTGCCAGTAGATGTCACCAGTTGTCTCTTTCTATTGCACGTAACAATACTTTTACCTTTGGCATGAACTTAACTTAGTCCTAGTGTGACTGAGGCAACGAGCTAGAAACATAAATTAAAAGATTTTATTTTTTTATTATTTTTTTCTTTTTCTTCTTTCTTTCCTTTCTACTTGTTAACATTTAAGGAAATCTCTTCTTACTTCCTAACTTGTTCTTAAGTTATCTTTGCTTCAATCACCATGAGATAGCAAGTCCGTTCCTCTTCCGTATTGGCGATATCCGTGACAATAACAATAGCGCCGAAGAAAGTATTAACAGCTGATGTTTCTTTATAGAAGTGTTTAGACCGACATATCTGCTTTGTGTAAAAACAAGTTTTAAAGTTGTAAATGATGAAAGTTATTAAAAATTACGGAGATTAACTACCCTCAAATGGCAACCAAAAATATAGCAGTTTTTATTAGGTGTCGACTATCGACAGTACAATAATTCTCTTGAAGCTGCCCTGAGGTAGAGTTAGATTGGACTTTTGGACGCGAAACTAGCGTTACGTTCGATTAATTAAAAAACATATGCTGTCAGATTGAACGCATTTACATTTGAGATTCGTCAATTTGTTTGCAACTTTTTGCTATAAATTAGTTTTCCACTTTCTCGATCAAATAATTTCCTAAACAAAAATCCGGCAATACTAGGAATAATCTTCCAAGTGAGAGGTTAAATTGAACGCGTTTGCGACAAAAAGTAGAAATTTGGTGGTAATCTAACACTCCCTATACAACAAACATAGAATGAATATTACCAGTCAACGTGTGCTACGCTGCTTTAAAAAGCACTTTCTTTAGAAGTGCTAATTTTAACAACCAAGCGACATGTCTTTCTAGCCATCGCCAATTCCAAATTTAAGTCGCACGAGTTTCCTTTTTTCACTGATTAAGCTTAAAAATCACAACGTCGAGTAGGACCGCCGGAGTCAGCACACATTTTTGTTAAATCATTGGTTCTGTTGATTACAACATTATTATATTATTCATTCTTATTTTTATATAATTTAGACAGAAATATAAAAAATATCGTCCGAGACGGATCGACCAAATCTCTCGTCTGTCATGTATTTTAAAACAAACCGATTCTCCAGCTCCGGTCTCCAAAGTTTGTTCATTTATCGTCTCCAAGTCTCCAGAGACTATTTGTGTTCTGGTTAGGTCTACTCGGAAAGGAAAAGGAATAAAGTGGAGTGAATTTGACAAATTGTTACACAGAAATTAATACTTATAATGGATTTAGGGCAGAAAATTTGTTTCGTCAATAGAGTCCGGTTATTTTTGGAGAAAAAAAAAGTTTCTGGCTTAGAAGCTAAAATAAAACACTCGCTAACCCAAAGTCAGTGAAACAAAAATGTGGATCCAAAGGTTGTGCATTGAAGCTGGCATCATAGATGTAAAACGTAATAAGCCAGGGTAAAAGCGTAAGCACTATTAGGTGAAAACCAAATTACAAGTGTCTCCAAATAAATCGACATCATGCCATACGAAATTGAATAGGTAAGGAAGGTGCACGGTATTGCCTGCGTAACTCTTACCTATTTCGTCCGAGGCGTGCAACAGCTATACCGTCTAAAACAGCCCTTATTACAACATCTGTAGTGGCTATTGTCAAATACTTTATTATAACAAACATTGCCTCACGATTATATTGGTTAGATTACATTAGCGAAGACGACACCAGAGTGGCCGTCGTCAAATGTCGAGCTTAACACCGACTAGGCGGCAGCGCCATACATCAATACATTTCACTCTCATATCAGTGTTGAGTCATTTGTTTGTAGAGCTCACTGACTTGTAACTAATGGACTGAGCGATTTGCTATTTCATGAGGCACACATTTTGTGTTTCTGTATATCAGGGTTTGAGCACACTTTAAAACGTTTACTACATAAAAAAACATGTAAAATCGAATTAAATTAAAAAAAATATATTTTCTTGTGTCCAACTCTGCCATAGCGCGAAAGAGAAAACTACAAAACTTGTGCCATTCTTTCCTATAGAAAAATGGCCATACGCTCAGTCCATTGTTATAAGTCAGTCGCAGAGCTCTGCGGTTGAAACAAAATTTTGAAAATGGACTACATCGGTGTCTTTGTTTTTAAATATTTATGTGGGTATACTAATAGAAAACGCGTTCACGTAGACTAATTGGGAAACTCATTCATGGTGTTCCATACAAAAATTTAGGTTTTTTACGTATACTGTGAAACACGATCAATCCTAGACGTTTTTATTGTACTGAAAAGTACTTCAAAATATGAAATTCTATGAAATTGGTCATAATCATATTTACTGTCCCACGAACTCTTCTAGAAATATATACGAAAAACCACTTGCAGGGAGGGGTGACCATATGAAATTACATACGGGCATTTATCTAGGGTATCGTGAAAATTGGTCTGACAAATTCTGGATTTTTTCCTTAAGTTTCTTAATATATTTACATCTAGCAATGGAGCGCTGGCGTTAAAAATTAGAATTAGAGATATATCGACAACGCCGGCGTGAGTAATGTAATGCAAACTGTAAATAAATGCAGTACTATTCCCATATATTTTTGTCATAAAATGACAACAACGTCGGCGTTAATTTCGTTAATGCAATTCAGCCTTATGAATTCGAAATCAAATTATACCATACTGCCTGCCATGCTAACATAAACTATTCCTCATCTGTGAGCAATTGCATCGCCGACCCGTTATAAAATTAACAAAATATTTGGTATGCCTGATTTTCAATAAGCCTAACCCGTTTTTTTTTGTCATAAGCACCAGTCAGGCAGTACCATTTGCTGCATTCCACCGCTTTGCAAGAAGAGAAATGTGCAGCATAGTAAGATCGAAATGCCTTTTTGTTGCTAATTACAATCTCATCTATGCATTTTTAATTAAATTATTTATCTATTTTTACCAGTAATCGAACCAACACTGCAGTGATGATAAATATTTTCGTGCCTTTACAATCTCCATTGTGGTCGACTCCGACATGCTCGCAAATCTGTCTGTAGCGGCCTTTTAACTCTTGCAAATTTCAAAAGTACATTTGTATATTGTTCAGATTGAAATTATCTAAAATAAAATTATGAATTATAGTGCCTTTCCTTTTATTTACTTAATCAAACACTTTTTTACAATTTTTAATCACAGTTCGCATACGAATTATAGTAAATAAATACAATGTACGTCTTAAATCTTACACGTTATATGTAGCTGCTTGAGCCAATAGCCAACAGGCAGAATAATGTTCAACTTACTATAACATTAAAATCAATATAATAAACTGATCTAAGATTATGCTATGTATTATCTTTAGTTCTACAAGTTTTAATTCTACATAATTTCACTAAGCAGGCTGGAGACTTATTAATAAAATCTTACCCTTAGGTACACACAAATTAATAAAAGCTACAAAATCTCCCTAGTAGCGTTGGTCATATAACTTGATTATTTATTACAATAGAAAATAATGGATAATGTCCTGGGCTTGAGTCAAAGGTGTACAGGTAGCGTTGACGGATCTCATCTTTAATAACTTAACTTTTAGGCATATTTTTACATTTATAAAAGTAAAATTCATAAATTATATCTTCAATTAATTGGACTTATATGTATATTTGATCAATATTAATCATTATATCGTAAATTAAGCTTATTTCTTTATATTAGGCCTCGTCCAGTAAAAACATTACATAGCTACATTAGAGCTGATCTTAGAAGTTTAAAAAAAATAAACCGTTGTTGTTAGTAGCTATCATATTACCTTATTGCGATTGCAATCTCATTATGTTTTGATACATGAGCTGACAGAGAGAGGAGACTATTGTTTCTATACCGTACTTTCCTATACATACACGACATTTCCTCCACTAATCTTGGAACGTGGTTCGTAATGAGAAAAGCCGTATTTTCTGTACCGTGCGTGGAAGCAAGAAGATGTCGCAAAAATGGCCCTTAAGAGCATCATAAGCCTTATAAAGGACCTTAAGTTGGAATATGCTCTCTAGGGCAGTTAGGGGTAATAAAAGATAGATCGCGGTGACTAGATGAGAGGCGAGAACTCTGTCTATCAATTAAAAATAATATAAAAAATTCTGCGAACATTTCGTGATCAATTCTGACAATAATAGCAATAAAAGCAACAGTCTTTCGTCTTGAATCGCACTGCCACAAATCTGTGAAAATTTGAACTTGAAAAGAATTACTGCAATTTTTGGACAGATAATAAATTACCTTTGAAGAACTTTAAACTTGAATGAATGGTCTTCCGAGAAAAATATCAAATTCGAAGTAATCAAGAAAGTTGCAAATATTCGGACATTCGATTTATTAAAGGGGAATGCCCATTTTAGTCCCGACACAAGATATGAGAGATGCATTATGATACTTTGAACATATTTTATTACAATGTTATTTCAATTAAGCGGGGGAAGCCTTGGGGGTCGAAGTTTGATCTAGTACATTTTTTATTTGAACTGAGGTACTAGATTTTTCTTACTTTAGATCGGCTCTAACTCGGTAGAATTATGCCCGATCGGAAAACTGTTCGCCTCAGCTCATTACCAGCTACAATTCGTAAAAGAAAATTTTTCTCTGCATACTTTAATGTTCCATATCAAATTAAAGGTCTCTTCGAGTATCATCGGCTGGTGTAGTTTTTTTCCGATTCAGAATACTTTCTCCAGACATTTTTGCCGCCAGAAACCCCTTTTTCATGCACTTGGTAATATACACCCCAGCCACTACATTCCGGATATATTTTTGCAGTTCTTTCTTCCATGGCCATTAGTGCTTTTTTGTGAACATTTTTCTCATGGGAAGTCATTATCCACGACTAATCAATTCCGCGCAATCACGAGAAGTATAAAAGTAAACTTTTTCACCCAAGAATGTCGCTCAAGCTACATCTGAACGCCAAAGCTTTCCTTGAATTGAATTATGTTCAAAGTATCATAAGGCATCGTTCAAGACATCGCTCATGTCGGGAGGTGTCGGGCTTAAAGTTGTATGAAAAGTGGACATTACGTCTTGCTGATGTTAGACTATCCAGAATTACTAAAAAAAAATCTAATTCTAAGGATAATCGTAATTTGGGAAATTAAATTTCTTGCTCCCTTGCGAAAATACGCACGTTAGAGAAGATAAAACAAAAAATTTCATCGAAATGAATGTGAGAATGTAACGAATCCATTTCCATTCATTTGAGACTCAGACACTCCAGCGAATGTTAAGGATGAGGCGCAGGCATCTATTAAAAAAGGTTAACAACGCATATTATGGATTGAGTCTTCCCCGTTTCGCATCCACATAGCAGTACTACATTGGCGTTGAAGAGTCGTGGCCTTATTTTAACTGAGATTTCACTGGAGTCTCATATCCGGAATAGTTGAGAAATCACTACTAGATTTGTTGTTACGAGAATCGATGCCTTCTTTTGTACCCCAAGGCTTGGTGATATATTATAATACATAAGTTTTCCTTTTCCTCCAATTTGTGGTTACTACCTAGGTGACAAGTTTATTAGTACTGTAATGTGCGCGACATTGTCCTTGTGCATTCGTAAGGACTTCGTTAATGACAACAGAAAATGGAGCAGCGTGAGTATTCATCCTTGATGAGCTCCCGAATTTAAATGAAAGAGGAAGTTAATATGCGAGCATATATCAACTGTATTATTTTTGGCGGAGTTCTGCATCGATACTTTCTATATGCATATGTCTACTGAGTCGAATGCGCTTGCATAATGAACAAAGGGCAGGCAGATATATGAATACCTTCATTCTAAACTTTGCTTTATAATAATCGATAAGGAATCATGTGACCATTGGAGAGCCTCCTTATCTCAGTCAAGTCTTTTACGTTCTGATTTCTAAATCCACTGTAGCCTTAGTTCTAACCAAGATCACTAGAGTTAGAATCGTCCCCTTTGTGGATAGCAAACAGATTTCTCTCCATGGATTACTTTCGTGGCAACTCTATCCAAATGTATAACTTTTATAAAATATTTTTCTAAAATTTCAGTTCGCTTCTTCAGCTGTCTTCAACTCTATTCTTTTGTGTGCTTTGTTCTACAACACCTATATATTGAAGCAAAAATCTTGTTCTGTCATTTTATTTATAATATTCGCCTCATACAAGCAGATGACAATGATTCTACATTTTTGCAATTTTTCAATTGTAAAGTAATAGAAAGACAAACCTATTTAAAACACTTAAAAGTCTAAAGAAAAGCATCCACATTGCGAAATCAATTTTTAGTAATTTTTCCACGGTTATTAATAATACAACTGACAAGTAAACATCAAAAGTATTGCCAACAACTTGAAATAAAAGCCTGTTCTCTTGGTGTTCTTTGTGTTTTGTTTGTTCAATTCTATCCCGTGGACACAAAAGAACACAGCTTTCGTAATCTTATACACTTCTATTGTTATGACAGCCTTATTTCCATCCGTTACAAAGGTCTTAGAAACTAAATATCTCCTATAATTTCCGCTAGGGTATAAGAACGATCTTAGGCTTCTGTATTATTAAAACATCAGAGCGCAAAATGTTGTCCCGCAAAGCTATTCCCTGATAAAGGCTGCTGCATTAAAAACAATTGTAGAAGTGTAAAAATCTGAAAAAAAGTCGCAGTAAACGTTATATACATACATATATGCGTGTAGTTCTGCTGCCATAGAATTAAGACTGGACAAAACCTACATATTATACGTTACGGGTTGATACCACTATCAATTTGTTCCTAAAATCTTAAACATAACAAAGTAATAATAACTTTAAAATTACTCATATAAATCCTTATTAACTTAAATATCTGTTTTAAAATAAAGTTTATATTTAATTGTTCAGAAATGAGTCTATTTCTAGAAACATTGTAGGAGAGATCGTTTATGTTTAACTTAAAATATCAGTTATTTGTTCTGGAGACATTTTATTTTTGCTCGTCTGAATTAAAAGAAAAAAGAGGAAAGGAAAAAACCGTATAAATAAAATATGTAAAAATCAGCCTTTCACAATGACTATCAATTTCCTTAAATTACTTGTTATAATTTCTGAGGACTTGTGAAATGTTTTCTTAATATTGGTAGTTACTGCGAGGAAAAACTGCACGAGGTGGCAAATCATAAGGATCATGTTGATTTCTATAGCGCCATGTGTGAAAAACTGCCAAGACCTGGTATTTGAAAAGCAATATTATTATTATTGTGGTAATATTTAGAAAGCAAACAAATAATTAAAAGGCCAAAAAAAAACAGCATCATAAAAAAAGCAGAACTTTAACATGCATATTTATTATTTAATGGACGGCACACCAGCCTAAAATTTATGGCAAGATACCTGAAACGAATATTTCAAATCAGAAAATATTTAACTGTACAAGATATTTGTTTTAAAACGCGGCCAGGTTCTAATGAGTCTACAAAAACTATTTCCTCAACTTCCAAATCTTGCACTTTATTAAGATTTTAGAGGACGGTGGATGCTTTTTTTCATTCCCAACAAAAGAGAGACAGAGAGACTCAACAAACAATTTTTAGGGTTCCATACAACAATATATAAGATCGCTGGAGCGTCCGTCTGTCAGTTCTTCATGAAAACGACGTGACGCAGGAGTTTGAAATTTGGTAGAATGTTAGCTCTTCATGACGCGCACTTATTTAGACAGTCGACGATTATGAAATACATACATAGATATTTTTTTTAATGGGGGTGAGGATTCAAGAAAAAATATTCAAAACTGTTGGTGGATTGGTTATAAAGATATAGCCCATAATATGCGAAAAAAATACCGCCCCCTGAATTAGGTTTCTAAAGCAAAAGTTTTAAAATTATCAGGGTTAGTAGGCATTGAGATTTTTTCGTCAGTCTCATAGTTGCTGGAAAAAAATGTTTTTAATGTCAACTTTTAAGCATTGAATAAGGAACTAATAAGGAAGCAGGGTATCGAGCGAATGTGTAAGCATTCATTCATTGGCAGTTGAATTGCACTTGGTTTCGCTTGCTTTGACGTTTCTGAAAGTAATTATGTATTTCAGAGTACCGGGAGTTCAGTTGAACTTTTTTATACATAATTATTTTAATAAATATTAAATATAATTGAAATTATTTTATTTCGGAAGAGTGAAGTGTATATTTTTATTGAGTTCAGTGTTTTGTGAAATTAAAGCTGTTAAGGTACTGAAAATGGTAATTTCGCCTACTATTATGCAATTCCACGCAAAATTAGCAAAATTAATGAAATTATAAATCATAGAAACAGGCATATCTCAAAAATGGTTGCATTTACATGTGCATATTCAAATTAAAGGTAACATTCCGGGGTCTCTAAATCTGTATAGTTATCATGCATTTTGGCGGAAAAATCAGAATTTGAAAATGATTAGGATTTTTTTTACAATTTTTTTACTTTAACGTCCTCCAACTTTCAACGGTAGGTGACAGGAAGGATAATTAGGCATTCATTGGAAAGCTGAGACGAATCCCACCTTGATAGGGTATATATCAACAAAGTTACAGGGTGTAAAGTGGAAGAAGTACTAAAAATCTTAAGCCCTTCAACCTTTACCTTATAATTGTTTGCTTGTCTCCACCTCAACTATCAAACCCTTGAGTTATGTGCACCAATTATGAAACACCCTGTATAACAAAAACGAAAGTTTAAGATGGTTTAATAAATAGCATGTGCGACTTGTTTATTTAAGAAATGTCAGGTTACTTCTTTTCAATGTCAGCCCTATATTTCTTTTATCTAAAGAAAGGGGGCGCTAACAATTTGTTATTTTACACAGCAATTTGAATTATAAAAAATGTTCCCCTTCAAAATGTCACGATTTCACCAATTCCATGACGAAACGAATACAAACAAATATATACTCTTGCGCCTGTCTGTATTCAGTTATCATAAGCAAATTTGGATTAGATTTAGATATACTTGAATTCGGTCGCTCGATTGTTCGTTAATGAAGCTCTGGTACGAGCACGGATTGCGTGAGCTAGACTCATTCTTAACCGATTTTTTTTATATACATACAGGGTTTCTCAGATCTCGCGCCTTTCCTCTATACCCAGAACTTGTCACTCAATGTGGATAAAAAATTTATAATGGAGGAGCAGGAAATGATGTTTGTGTGGGAGGGGGGGATGGTGTGATTTTGGGCAGTGATCCTACCATATTTCAATCGGAGTAATCTGCTACCTTTTTCTTGCCATGGATCATGTACACCTGGGTACCCGAATTCTTCTCCTTTTTACCCGATTCCAAATATACCGCCCATATTCAAATCAAATAAGAGAAAAAGAAAAAAATCATGAGCATAAAAACTAACGATTGAATCCATCCATTTTTTGACAAGTTCAACTAAATGAGCGCGAACGAAAATTTTCTTTATGCAATTTCTGAATTCAGCCATGGATGATTGCAATTGCTTGCATTATTATATGCTTCAGTTCAGCCAGTGATGTCTTTTTGTTTGACAGGTGGGAAATTTAAATCTTATACTTCAATTTCCAGTTAATTCGTCCTAGTCCATTAACAGCTAGTTTACAAAAGTTGATTTTTATCGACTTTACATTACGTATCGATTCAAAAAGCTAAGAAGAAAATGAGTTTAGTTATCTCGCTGAGTTTATGTTAGGATTGTGTACATTGCCACATTGTAGTGCTTGCGCAGAGAGACCTCTCAGTTTAATTTGATAAAAACTAAGAAAACAAACCATTTCCACATTAATACTATTAAATATATGATGCTAGCTAACAGCTTAAAATGATAACTATCGGGAACCTTGCGATAAGCTAATAAATTATTCTAATGGTTTAACTTTCATGCAGGTTGCTTCACCAAAATTAATTTAACTATGTATGTTCAGAATAAAACTATAAAAATGTACTTATTTTATTACAATACGTGCAATATAATTAATTGTATTATACTAATATAATATTAACTTTTTATATTCTACTATTTTTTTTTCAAATTTACTATTTTTTTCTATTCTACTACTTCTTTTAGTCACTGATTTTGGGTACTTTTCCTTCTAGCTTCCTGTAACTTTTTTTAAAAATGTGCATTACTTCTCTACCTCCTTCTTTTCGAGAATAATGAGACGTCAAATAAAAATATTGAAAAAAATGTCCAAATGTCTTTAAATTTCAACGATTATCCTTATCATCTCAGCACTTTCTTGTAAGATTCGGAATGTTATCTTTTACTTGATCCTACAAAATTAAAGCAGGTTTATCTATAAACGGTTGCATGTAGATAAGTATAATATGTGCAAGATTAAAGTGAAACGTAACATTCCAAGGTTTCCAAATCTTACAAGAAAATGCCGTGATGATCATGCTTTTTCGCGAGAAAATCGGTATATTTTTTTCCAATTTTTTTAGTTTGATATCAGTAATTTTCGTAAGGTGTATAAAAAAAAGTTACAGGGTGTTACGAGAAAAATTACCCAAAATCACAAAATTCCCAGCACCACCCACACCCTGCATTCCCGCTCCTCATCTACTACAATTTTTTGCTCAACATTTAGTAAGAATCCTGAGTATAGAGGAATGGCACGAGTTCTGGGACACCCTGTATATCGCGGAGGTATTCTAGTGAGCCTAAAATGTATGTGTTGAAAATGTATCGCTGAGGAGTAAGAAATATGGAATCGGTGCTTGTTTCTCTTGGATATCTTGACGCAGAAAGATAAGCTATAGCTCCGTTTAAAAGTAAATATCCCCACTTTTGTCTATCGGTAATATCCGTAATCCGTATGCGTATCAGCTCCGGAAAAAAGGCTCGAAAATTTTACTTTTTTTTTTTTTTTAAATCCAAATTTCTTATAATCAGAGCGCAATATATCAAAACAATGCCCTATAATTTTTTAATTCTTTTCATTATAAAAAAAAACATTCGAATATCCTCTTAAAAGATATTTTAGAGATTTTGAAAACCTTTATCCGTTGAAAAGTTGCAGAGAAGAATGTGAGCTGAGAACAGGTAAGGGCTTACAACTGAGATAACTTAAAGTTGCAAGTGTTAATAAAAGGGCTAGGCACTCGGAAATGATAAATTTGTGAATATTTCAAAAGAATACAGAACCGCCGAAATGGAAACGAAACTGCATTTCTGAAAGAACTCGACCTTAATCCTATTCAAAAACAAGTAATATGTAGATGACGCTAGGGGAAATTTTGCATAATAAAATTGAAGGTTACAAATAACAAATGATTAAATATTAATCATTTTATTACACTTTGCCTGGCATGTTTGCCGCTTAAGTACATATACCTGTAATTGATATATTATTTAATAGTCAAGGAAGAATATACGAAAATTTGTACTAATATGGATATAATACGTTCAGGATAAGAGAAACTGGTACAGTGAATTGCTTTGCCAAAAAAAGAGCCTTTAGGTCATCCATTGCAGTAGATGGAACATAGAATAAGATTCTTCACATGGTATGAAGTACTCCTGAAACAAGCATACAACCAATTGAGTACAGTACAGAGCTATTAACGACTATGATATAGAGCACTCTGAATAGAGAACGGCTTTACCGTACTATCTTACACCAGTTCAAGAATTATTTCCAGAGGATCTTGGACGGAGAAGGGAATTCAGTAAGTAGCTTGTAGAACGCGATTTTAATTACAAATTTTTTTTATGACATTCTTTGGACTAATGCGTTCTGGTTTATGTAAACAGGTGTAACAGCAACGCCTGCCTGGAATTTACTTCAGAATAACTTTCCCTAGCTGATGGATGAAATTTCTTACATGGCCTTCATGATGGAGCCCCGCCGCACACAGGTAGAGAAGTTTTGGAATGGCTAAACAGTAACTATCCGAAAAGTTGATTGAAGGCATGATCCCACACTATGGCCTGCCTGATCACCAGATTTAAATCCACTAGATTTTTACCTATGGAGGTAGCTTAATTTTGCTGCATATATTATAACCCATAAAAGTAGTTAATTGTTTGCGCGCAGTTCTCTTACGCCTCGAAAAATTTGTATTATTTCGATCGAAAGAGGATTTTAGATAGACATGATATAACATAAAACATTGAATTAAATAAAGTTAACTTACGATGAAACATGCAAACGCAAAAACAGAAAAAAAGCGTTAAAATGGTTCACAAACCTATTGTTAATGTCAAGCATTGTTGAAGTATTATTTCTGGAAGTTTAAAATAGAAAAGAAATTCACAAAACTCTTAGTCCGCCGTAGGCATGGAAATGAATTATTATCACAAAATATAATTTATATGATTCCTTTTAATTTAAAGGAAAGCACTCGGAAGCCCACGAGGATCTTTCTGATTTCGATAACGCACTGTTAGCCAAACACCAACAAACTGAAATTGTAAATGCAAGCAAAAAGTTTTGTTCAATTGTTAGATGGCAGAATGAGTCCCAAGTGCAAAATAGATATTATTTTTTTAGTTAAATTAATGTACTAAAATAACTAACCTCCGTAAAACTGAAGAACAAACCGATTCCTCCGCAAAGTTTAAATGCATAGCTGATTTTATCCTCAAGCTTCGGTAGACATGGAGGGCAGGGACATTTTTCACCAAAGGCTGATATGTCTGAACAGCATGATACTTGACATGTTGATTCATCTGCTGGCGTTGTTGTATTAAAACCGCAACATAAGAAAGTATCTTGAACTTCCTTTCTAATAGAGTCCGGAACACGGTTCCAGCCTTGTTCTGCAAATGATTGTTGTTGCTCTGAATTAACTGCGAGGCACGAGCAAGCAATCGAAAACTGGATTAGGAAGAGCATGAACAAGATTATCATGTACTACAGTAGTAGTTAAGGAACGAAATTGTGTAAAATTTAAAAATTCAGTTATTTAATTTATACTTTTATACCCTAGATAAAATCATGTGACACATAGAAATAATTATGATACGATAAAATGAATTAACGCACACGTATTATAATAAAAGACATTGATTTTTGCATATTCGTCCGTCTATCTGTGTGGTCGTCCGCACAAGAATACTTTTAAATCTAGAAAGCAAGAATTTTGTAGATAGCTTTTTCATTGCAGGTATTTATTTAGAAAATCGCCAAAATTATTCTCAGGACAATTATAAGTCTTTTACTATTTTCAAGGCCCTTACATCCATCGTTATATATGGAACAAATCGAGAATTCATCTGTGGCTTAAAGGGCTAGAAAATACGAAAGGATAAAGCATTTGCCATGTTGGATCAGTTGTAAGATCACGGCAAATAAAAGATCCAAGCTAAACAAACACCGGACGAAAGTTGCTTTTATTTCATATTTAATTAGAATTTAAAAATATATATATATATAATGCTATTTAATCGAAGAAATTCATCTGGTTAACAAATTCTGTAATTGGTTGTTTTTTCAAATCCATTCAGAATTTTAACCTCTATTTCTCTGGAAAATATTCGTGATCCATGGATGGATGAGGTGTCATTTATTCGTATAGTTTGACTATTGGTCAGCGATTAATTAATTATTAATTAATTATTAATTAGAATTACTGGTGATTAGACTTAATTTTACCTTTAAGTAGCTGATGGATGCTGTCTTGTTTAATAAATTAAATTAATACTTAAAGGTCTAGAAGTATGGTTAGGAATTGAGAAAACAAAGCCGAATCAGACACCCTACTTCACCTCATGGACCATTAAGGTTCTCTTTTACTTTAGTCCTACTCTTATTTATCAGTCTTTGTACTTTTTATACTTTTATTCTTCACAGCTTATCTGCCGTCCAGTTTCTGTCCTATGGTCTTCTATTTCTACCATATCTCGTCCAAGCTCCTCCTTACTTCCCCTATCTTCCTATTTGTCTCACAACTCTCAATCTTATTTCACCTGGCAGTCACCATTTCTGTTTAGCTCTTACTTACCTATAACGCTATCCTCTCCGACCACTTTGGTTCAAGCTCATAATAGTTATTTATGCTACTCTGTAACTATTCCCGATACTATTTTCTATTTTGAGACCATACAACCTTAACGCATTTAGCGTTTATCTTTTTGTTATAACCAAGTCTTATTTTCATAGCTCTACTTTGATTTTTACTGTATTCCTTGAGCTTGTTGTTTTGTAATTTTACACATTAGTACTTTTCTATCTTACGCTATTCAGCATTAAGCTCTCTATTGTGACTTGCCCATCTTAACCTATAGCTCTAATATTACTTTGTGCCACAATGAGTAGTCTGTTCATTGCTCCTTTGTTAGTTTGCTAAGACCCTGTTTAGCCGAGTCAGTATACTGCCTCTGCCTCACGAAAAGTTGTGGGTAAGATGGATGGGGGCAGGAATGAAGCATCATCTTACCTACAGTTTTCGTGCGTCAGTATACTGACCTGTGTAAACTGGGTCTAAGCAATTTTGTATTTTATCGATAATTCCAGCTATCTTTAACTCTCTCGATGTAGGTACGTAAAATTGTAACGTAGCGAAAGCAGAGGTTCTTTAATAAACGCTTTTTGAGCTTGAATTTTAATCACTAACGCCAGCTAAATGCTAGGTTGCAGCAGTAATCCAATTTTTTATTGAACAAAGATAACACAAACCCCATATGAAATATAATTATATAATAATTTCAGGTAAAAAATTGCGACTGTTTTTTCATTCGAACGAGTGATAAGATTCCATTCTATTTTGCATTTGTTGTCTGAAGCTTGGTACTTGTTACCATATTGCTCCCATCCGCTATTGTGCGCTATGAGTGCTGTATTCTCAATCGTGAGACCTCCTTACATTGATTTTAACGCGGTTCTAATTAAGCATTTTTAGTTTTACGCTTATTTCTCT
Organism: Dioctria linearis; assembly: GCA_963930735.1. Classification (NCBI taxonomy): domain Eukaryota; kingdom Metazoa; phylum Arthropoda; class Insecta; order Diptera; family Asilidae; genus Dioctria; species Dioctria linearis. The sequence goes on along the minus strand of OZ005741.1, from coordinate 203,797,191 downwards.
TGATAATTTGACCCCACTAACTTTATCTATTGAGAAGTGTTGTTTTGTTCATTTTCAAGCATTACATGGCAGACTTCATATTCGTTATCAAGCAATGTTTAACCTTTTGCAAAAGAAGTTATCGAGAAACTTTAAATATACCTAATCAGCTGGTCATTGAAATAATAAAGACTTGAAAGCAACTTGATAAAAGGATACAAAGAACAACATAACTTGATGATGTTTCACAGCTCCAGCCAAACCCAAAATAGAAATCAGAATAAGAATAACTCCACATGCTAAGATACCCCCAATAATTGGAAGATTTGTAACAATCGATGCAGCTCTTCCATAGACACCAACTCCGATTAGTAGAAAGCCGACAAGCTAGAGAAAATTAAAAATTTGTGTTAATATTTTCCCAAGTGTAGCTGAAATTAATCTGCAAAAATCAATAAAACAAAGGCAAACAGCTTTCTATTCTACTTACCACGTATAAAATGTTTAACGCGATGAGAGCGTTCTTTGAACACGTAAAGCCGCCACACATTATTTCGTTTAAATTAAAACCAATAACACAAATGCTAAGTTCGCTTTTAATTCTTTTTTAAAGAAACAAATGCAGAAAAACTCAAGAAAAACCACAACCAAGATTCCCTTTTTCAAAGACAGATTTGACAACTGGTTGCGATCAAGAACATGTTGCTGCAATATAGCGCCGTGACTCGTGAGTTTCGATACTATACTGCTCGCCGTCAATTAAATAAAGCAGCCTGGCGCCTCCATGCGGACAATTTTGAAACTCGTTCAATTTTTCAAATACTCCACATCCCACATCTAGCGACACTAGCGCCACTCAGTTCAATCTAATTTTAACATTTTGGTTTTGGAAAAATTTAAGGTTAGGTTTGGAGGTCTGCTAGAAACGCCAGCTTTGCCCCTCCGAGGGGTAAAAAAGCGAAAAAGCTCTCCACGCCAACTGTAACCATAGAAACTTTAAACAACTGGCGAGCTACGGGTAAGTAACTAAAGAGAGGCCGTAAGAAGTTTCGAGCCAATCTAAAAAATTTGTGAGTTTATACGTACACCATAAAAAATTCGCATTGCAAGCGAACGGAAAAAAAGTTTATGCAAAGGGCAAACCAATGATAACAACTAAGGAGATAGGACACAGCCGAACAAAATTGAAAACTTTTCGTGTTATTTAGACCGAAACAAGAAAATGTCATATATTTTCGTCTTTTGCGTGAATGGGGGAAAAGAACTTGGCTATGCACTATTGTAGTGCGCCAGAGATAACTAGTTAAACACAAAAATCGAGAGAACGTAGGATTATCCGAATGATAAAATCTTCTTGAATACCACAAAAATCCTTTCAAATTGTTCATAATAATGTACATCGAGTCACACTACCACACTTTTTAAAGAAAAAGATAAATTTCGCTTTGGCCAAGGTGCTGAGAGGAGAAGTAAAATTAATGTCAAATGGAATCAACGAGGTAAGAACTAAAGGAGATTGCATCAATCATATGTACAATCCGTGTACATAAGCGTGCCCAAAATTGCCCTGCATTTGTGAATGTTTTATTCCGCCATTTTTGGTCTTTGTAATGGTCGTAGCATAATGCAGGTAGCATTATGCTGCACTGGGACTAGCTGCTCCATGAAAGCATGGACTGCTATCTGTGTGGACAGAGCGGCTATATACATACACCGAACGCGACCTAATAATCTTCATCGCGCCAGATAGAAAAGGTGGCAGAAAAGAAAAAAAAGAAGAAGATACTTTTTCCGCCTTATCAGATTGCACCGAACGGACGAACATTGTGTCGAAGTGAAGTGAGTAAGCTAAAAGCAAGATTTTTTTTACTTGAAGTAATTCATTAGAACAAAAGGCGAGCATATTAAATAAAGAAAATATAAAAATAAAACTGTGAACACAAATAAGAACGAAACGTGGAATCCTTCTTTTACAGGATTGAATAGTAAGAATAGACCTAGAGAAGTAAAACTTGTTCCGAATTACAATTTCTCATAACTTCCACAGATTGGGGCCCACGGTTCAGCGAACATGCTTCAATTTTACTAGCGGGTCTCCCAAAAGAAAAAGGAGCGTTGCTCTTTACCTCAGAAGCACGCTTTCAAAATTGAGGTTAGACCACCGACGCAGGCGCGTATAGCGGTACAGCTCCAGTTATCTGCAACCGTGGTTGCAATCAAAAGAAGTTAACAGCAGCTCAGGAGCAATGTTGCACACCCGACATTAAAAGAAAATTCAGGTTTTTATTAGCATAAAAGAAAAGTGCAAATAAAGCAGACCGAGTATTATTCTCCAAACGTGCCAGAAGCGCCACGGGTCTGCCAATTCCAAAGGCAGATACTCGAAAGGAATTTCTGCCTGTACACGAAAGGAACTAACGCTATACGCGAACTAATACACATCTGGACAACCAAGCCTATGTGGAATAACGCTAATCTCGGACATTCCTACAAATAATTAGTTTAAGAGTTCAGTAAGATAAATTTTAGGTATTGGAATTCCAAAGAGCATTAGTTGTGATATCATCGAAATTGTTTGTATAAGTATCCTGTTGTTGGATTTAGCTTGTAGCAACTATCATTTTTAGTATATTCCCTGATATTTGATAACATATTATTCCTTATTTTGTGCTATAGCGTATTTAATACTATTGCACTATATTCTTAAATGTATTTAAAATGCAGTTATTGAATTTTTTTATTATATTGTTACGTGCAATAGAAAGAGACAACTGGTGACATCTACTGGCAATAAACAACTTCAGGTTCGGAAAGTATTGTTGCGAGCGTGGCCTTTGGTTCGTTATTTAAAACACAATATTAAATAATTAATATATAAGTTCTTTATTACACTTAAATCATATAAAGTTCACAAACATTTATTTAATCAACTCAACTCTAATTATCGCTAACACTGTACTTTCAATTATCGCAATCTAATTACACACTATCGCTTCTTTATTGCTTTCGCTTCTTAACACTGCAACGTCTAAGACAAGACTCTTCTTCTGGCGATGACAACTGTTATATTTATACCCTAGAAACACTCCGGATAAATCTGGAGTGTTCTATTCCAAAAGCTTCTAGACTATTTATTCTATTCCTGAACTTTCATAATCGATTCTCCGAACCTGAAGTCATTTACTCTCCGAACCTGAAGTTGTTTATTGCCAGTAGATGTCACCAGTTGTCTCTTTCTATTGCACGTAACACTGCCCCCTTCTTAAGCTTGTTCGTCCCGAACAACAGGTGGTCCACGGTCTTGATGCTCGTAGTATTGACACAAGCGGTCCAAATGAACAATTTTGTGCTTGCCTCTTGTGCCACGCTGAATCCTGTATACCACGTCATTAATTCTAGTTACTACTGAATATGGTCCTTCCCAGTGTTGTTGCAATTTTGGAGAACGTCCCTTACGTCGTTTCGGGTTGTACAGCCAAACAAGATCACCTTCGTTAAATCCTGCGGAATTAGCGCGTAAGTCATAGCGGGTCTTCATCCGATCAGTATTTGTTGCTAATTTCGTCCTCGTGGCCTCGTGTACATCGGCTAATTTTTGTTTGAGCTCCGATACGTAGTCTTCTGGTAACTTTTTTAGCTTCTCACTCCGTTCCGAAATATCCTTCCAGTCTGGTCTTTCCATGTCTTCTTTCCATGCAAGAATAGGTGAAATGTCCGGATCTTCTCGTTGTGCTGTTCGTAGGTCCTCGTTGTCCCAACCTGTAGATGGCTCCAAGGTTACCAACTGTATAGTTGCTGCTGTTTCTTTTTCTTCTATTCGTGTGCAATGTTTGCACTCAAGTTTACATGGACGTCGTGAAAGGGCGTCTGCATTTCCATGGATACGACCTCTTCGGTGTTGTATTTCAAAATCATAAGCCTGGAGTCGCTCTATCCATCTCGCCACTTGTCCCTCAGGATTCTTAAACTGCAGAAGCCATTTAAGCGCTGCATGGTCGGTGTGAAGGATGAATTTCTGCCCATAGAGATATTTATGAAAATGCTTTGTTGAACTTACAATGGCAAGTAGCTCCTTTCTTGTAGCACAATAATTTTTCTCTGACTTTGAAAGTGCTTTGCTATAGTAAGCTACTGGAACTTCTTGACCATTCTCCTTCTGAGAAAGCACTGCACCAATACCTTCATTGCTGGCATCCGTGTCTAATGTAAATGTTTTTTCCCAGCTTTGGATAGTGAAGTGCTGGAGCCTCACAGAGCTGTTGCTTCAAATTTTCAAAACTTTCGTTGCATTTATCCGACCACATGAACGGCTTTCCCTTTTCGGTAAGTTGATGTAGACTTCTTGCTATATCTGCAAAACCTTTCACGAATCGCCTGTAGTAGGTAGCTAAACCAAGAAAACTCCGTAATTGATGTTTGTCCTTTGGAGCTGGCCAATTTTTGACGGCTTCTATTTTCTCTGGATCGGTTCTTACTCCTTGTGATGAAACTATATGGCCTAAATATTTAACGTCTTTTTTAAATAGAGCACATTTACTCGCACTGAGCTTTAATTTTGCATCTTTGAGTCTTTGAAGTACATCCCGTAAGTTATTTTTATGTTGCATGAATGTCCTTCCGATTACTATTATGTCATCCAAATAGACAAGACATGTTTTCCAGGTTAAACCTCGTAGAACACATTCCATTAGTCGTTCGAATGTGGCTGGAGCATTACATAACCCAAATGGCATTACTTTGAATTGCCATAAGCCACTACCAACTGAGAAAGCAGTTTTCTCTCGGTCCTCGGGATGTATTTCCACTTGCCAGTAACTACTCTTCAAATCCAGCGTGGAAAACCATTGCGCTCCGGAAAGCGTATCCAATGTGTCATCAATCCTTGGTAATGGATAGCTATCTTTTCTCGTCACGTTATTTAGTTGGCGGTAATCTACACAGAATCGGGTGCTGCCATCCTTCTTCCTAACCAGAACAACCGGCGATGTCCAAGGGCTGTTAGATTCCTCTATGATGCCTTGTTTCTTCATGGAGTTCATCATGTCTGCAACTTCCGGTTGTTTGGCTAATGGCAATCTTCGTGGTGTCTGTCGAATGGGTCTGGAAGCTCCTGTATCGATTCGATGCTGGACAAGATTTGTTTTACCATAATCATCATCATTCATTGCAAATAATTCCGAAAATTCATCGATCACCTCTTTGGCATCGTTGTGTTGTTGTTCACTTAAGGCACTGGACGAAAGAAGTTTCTGAACCTGTTGGGTAGTAGCTGGTATAGTTTTTGTCTCCTTGACATTACTACCATTATCTAAATTGACGATTTGGTAAACGGGTTCACAATTTCCAATTATAGCACCTTCTTTTAGTTGTATCTCGTTTTCGGATGTGTTAAGCACTCTGACTGCAATTAATGTTGCACCTTCTGCCTTCACTAAAGTCTTGCCAACGATGATGTTCGATGTAACTTTTGTGAGGTTAGGCTCCACCAGATAGAATCGGCAGGTCCCGATGTCATCAGTAAGCTTTGTCCATATTAGTGTCTCGGAGCATGGCGAAAGAGTAATATTTTCGCAAACCATCGTCCTTACTTTCGCAGGATGATCTGCTTCTTCTCCTAGTTTCATAGGAATTTCTATGTTGCCATATTTGAGAATCCGCTCTCCGACATCCAGATTTATTTTGTATGTGGTCATGAAATCTATTCCAAGAATGCAGTCATCCATTATGTCTGAAACCAGGAAAGTGTGAGGAAATAGTAGTTCGCCTAGTTGAACATCTAAAGTTATTTCTCCAAACACCTGTGCTGCCGCTCCAGTTGCTGTTCTTAGTAGATATTTGGTGGTGTTGTGAAGCCATTTGTTCTTAACGAGATCTGTTCTAATAATTGATAGTAACTGCGCAGTCATTTTTTCCTACACTTCCATATATAACAAGACTGCTATTATTTCTCTGTAACTGACTTACTTGGATGATGACTTCGGGGCTATCGATTCCACCAACCAACTTCTGCCCCACGAAGTTGGTTTTTACTAGTTTTCCGACTGCTCAAGAGGAGAGACGATGCGACTAGTCGCTGTTTGATATCTAGTCTCTCCACGAATTGCTTGTTCCCTGGCTCGACATCTTTGGCATTCTTCTTTCCCCTCTTCTTCTGGTGATTCCACTCGTCGACGTTTTCTGCAGTCTCTTTGAAGGTGCCCTGGTTTATTACAATTCCAGCATCGAGGGACACCACGTGAAGGCGGGCTCTGTGATGATTGCACTCTGTTACAAGTACATTCTTCCACTGAAATTTCTCTCACTCGTACAGCACTCCGTGAAGCTTGTCTGGCGGATTCATATGCTAATGCTTAGGCTAGTGCTTCTGCTGTTGATTTCTTTCCTGCTAGCCTCAATGATTGTTGTAAATTTTGATCTGTAATAGCGTTCACAAATGCCTCCGTCGCTACTTCATTGAGAAAATCCGCATTCACGCTGGAGTATGACAGATGCGCTAATCTTTCTACATCTGCCTGCAGTTGTTGTAGTGATTCGCCATGTTTTTGAATCCTGTTGCGCAACTGTAGGCGATATACTTGCTGCATGTGCTCATCTCCGTAACGTAATTCTATCGCCTGTACTAATGAAGAGTAATTACGTTGATTTTCAATCGGCACAGTTTGTAAGAGTTCTGACGCAGGACCTCGAAGTGCTAACACCAGAGCTATAGATTTGTCTTCATCATTCCATCCATTTACCTCTGAAGCTGCCTCGAATTATCTCTTGAAGATATGCCACGAATTTTGTCCATCAAATATGGGAGGTTTCATTCTACCTGCACCGGATATTTCATTTGCTCCGTTTAGAGGCTGACGATGCTTTATTCTTTCCAGATCTGATTTAAAACTGTCAAGCTGCTCGGTGACTTTTTGTTGAGCTTCCGCCACTTCCTGCTCGATTCCTTCAATTTTCAAATTTTGTTCGTCTAATGAGTTTTTCAGGAAAGTCTTCTGTTCCTCCAAACGAGTTTCTAGACAATTCTCCAAAGAGATCTTTTGTTCGTCCAAACGGGTTTCCAGAGATTTCTTTTGTTCCTCAAAATCAATCTTTTGTTCATCAAAACGGGCTTCCATAGATTTCTTCTGTTCATCTAAACGTGATTCCAGAGAATTCTTTTGTTTCTCGAGAGAATTCTTTTGTTCGTCCATAGATTTCTTCTGTTCATCTAAACGTGATTCCAGAGAATTCTTTTGTTCCTCGAGAGAATTCTTTTGTCCATCAAAACGGGCTTCCATTTTGCTCATTAAAATACTCAAAAGCTGTTCCATTTTCAGCTCAGGCTCTTCTTCAAATTCGGTTCCTTCCAAGTTCTCTTCGAAAACAAATGTCTCAGGATTCTTTCCTTCCGCTATCAAAGCTTGTCTAAGTCGCTCGACTAGAACTTTCTTTGCACCTGTCGTTTGTAATGAGCGGTTCCCTAGCTCCACTTTCAAATCCTGTATTCGAAGCTCCTCCACTTTGCGCCCCATTACTGTAGTAATTCACTCACAGTTGAATATAAATTATTTTCCAGAACTTTTAAAATTTAACACAATTCCACAAAATTAATCACACTTTTAATTTTTCAGTCAATTGCCACCACTTTATTTCTCAAATATATTTCACTTCTGACACCAATTGTTGCGAGCGTGGCCTTTGGTTCGTTATTTAAAACACAATATTAAATAATTAATATATAAGTTCTTTATTACACTTAAATCATATAAAGTTCACAAACATTTATTTAATCAACTCAACTCTAATTATCGCTAACACTGTACTTTCAATTATCGCAATCTAATTACACACTATCGCTTCTTTATTGCTTTCGCTTCTTAACACTGCAACGTCTAAGACAAGACTCTTCTTCTGGCGATGACAACTGTTATATTTATACCCTAGAAACACTCCGGATAAATCTGGAGTGTTCTATTCCAAAAGACTATTCTATTTGTTCTATTCCTGAACTTTCATAATCGATTCTCCGAACCTGAAGTCATTTACTCTCCGAACCTGAAGTTGTTTATTGCCAGTAGATGTCACCAGTTGTCTCTTTCTATTGCACGTAACAGTATGTTAAGGTCGTAGCGTATGGCATATCGCAATATGCTACATTAAGAGTACTGCAGCATGTACGCCGGCCTGATAGGAAACCGACAAACGAGCGCACCCAAATCAACAAGAAGAGCGTTTCCTTTCACTTTTCATTTTTTTGACAAGGGAATGAAAAGAGCTTCCTTCCTGTCAGAATTGTTGGCAAGTTTTTGGACGAGTAAGAAAGATCGAGAATAGAAGTAAACACATGGTGATTTTTTTGTACTGTCGTGGCTGAAATTTCTAAGTAAAGAAAAGCAGCAGTTCCATCGGAAAATAAAGTTAAAATTGAAATTCTCTTGTGATAAAATCACAAGTTTAAAGAAAAGAGCAAAGAACAAATAAAAAAATATTCTGGCTGGTTGATTTGCGCACACATTGCGGCAAAAGAAAATAGTGCGGCAGCATTTCTGTCAGTTTTCCTAGGAGATTCTTTTTCCGGAAAAGGTGGCATTGAGGCTATTTCCAAAGTACAAGAACTGGACGGACGGGAAGGCACCCGTGACATATGGCTCTTAAGCCTGAAGAATCTGAAGATTGGTATAAGTGCTACACGACGTCATATTAGTATAGCACACAGGCAGCGAAAAGGGGTAAAGTACACCTCATCCTTTTATTTCTGTGGGGAGCAAGACCTGTCGTCCATCTATAAATTACGTTATAATAACCCTTTAAAGTGAGTACTAGACATTATCATATATTTTTGGAAGCTATAATCTTGAAGAATGTGATTTAGTTGAAAGCGATTAATGCCAGTTAGTATTAGGGAAGTTACATAATAGAACTGACAGGTATTCTAATAAAATGTGTACTGTAATGTTCCTGGAACTTAAAAATTTTTAATTTTCCTTAGAATTGAACTATTAGAAAATACTCCGAATTGTTGCAAGATTGTCATAGTGGATTCGATAATTTACTTTAAATGTCAGTGACAAGGCACAAGTTTCATAAAGTTATTCCTCATTAGATTTTACCACTGAAGTAGGAGTAGGAACGCAGATTCTGCATTCACAATATTCACAATTAAGGATTATGATTTGAGTTGATGTTCACGTACTAGAACCAAACTTAGAATAGATACAAATTTCTGTACAATTAGGATTACGTATTTCATGAAGTGGAATTTAGTAGTTTTTTTAAATATTTTATTCACTAGCAAGTAGCTCATACCAAAACACACTGGCTAGATCGCATACTTTTCTAATTTAACAATGTGTATAAAAGTAAGTGATTATAACGTAATAATGAATTGCTGAGTACATTTCATTTCTCCTTTCACATCCCGGAGCCCTCTCCGCTAACATGAAGGTCAGCTAGGTCCGCCTAGTCCGCTCTCATCCCTTACAGGTCAGCCAAGGGACTTGGAAATAGTGCCCCCCCCAAGTCAAAGGGAGGATGGGGCAAGGCAAAGGGAGGTATAACACCTACGCCTTCCACCAGGATATGGGTAAGTGACGTAAGGGTCCCTTTAGGACCGAGTCTGTGCCGGCTCTTTTTGTATGAAGGCACGAATTTTTTTTTGTTTATGGGTGATGACTAGCGGCAGGTATTTCGTGGACCCCCCCACACTCTCCGCCACCCTTAGCCGAGGTGCTAGCGTGCCGCCCTGTGCAATCGCTGTCATCGAGTGATCTGTCAGCTCAGGCTGGCAGTTTGGACTTAACGTCCTGTTCATTCACTCTCATCATACTACCATAAAAAAAATGGCGCCCAACGTGGGGCCACCTCAGTTGGACTTCGGTGGTCTGATTATGACTTTGACTGAGGACTGAGATTACTTGAGACATGGACTTTTGGCTGTTAGCTACATTGTCTGACTCGGTAATCTCATAATCAGTGGGAGTTATAGGTAGACTTGAGTCCAATTGGTTTGTTATTTGAATTTTTTTGTAAAGTAAATTGTAAAGTAAAGTAAAGTTTTTAAAAAAAGTTTTTAAGGTTTTTGAAAGTAGAGTAACGTAAAGTTTTTGAATCGTTTGAGTAATGAAAGTTTTTATTGAAAGTTGAAATTCAGCTTTAGGTTTGACTCCGGTCAAGCCTCAAGCCTGAACAGTTGTTGAATTTTTTTATTGTTTTTGAAAGTTTTTGAAATTGATCTTTCCCGCTGGCCTTCTGCCATGGAAATGGTAGGTGGCCTCACGAAATTTTTCGTTTGAGCTCTTGTGGAGACATGTCTCTGTTGGCCACCTGGCTGGACAGAGTTATGAATCTGCGAGACAACTCCTTGGCTTCCAGCTAATTAGTTGACCAGACTCATGACTCTGCCCAGCTAGCGAACTAGCTGGACACGAAGATTCGGTGAGGAGAAGAGAACGAGTTCTCGGAGGATGGGAGTGATGCTGGAGATCTTCAGTGATCAGGAGTTGGCATACTGCTAACTGCCTGGCTGGAGAATCTCTAGCAGCACTCCCAGTCTTTGATACCTCCGACTTTACTCTTCCCAGATTTCTGCAAGAGCTCTGACTTTTTTCAATGCCCACACTCACGTCACTTGCTTATATCTGCTTCTGGCCTTGGGAGAGGGAGAGCGGCCTGATACCTTATGTGAGAGTAGCTCCTGGAAGTGGAGGAGAAATTGTCCGATCTTTGAAAATTGTTGAAACGTTTGACCTGTCCTTGCGATTTTTTTTGGATTCTTGTAGTTTGCAGAATTTATGAGAATTTAGTCGACGAAGTTATTGACGCTTCCTGACATCGGTTTTTGTTCTGGGGATTCAATCCTCATATTATCTCGATTTAAGAACTTTAACTCTTCGAATCCTTGTTTTGCAAAATTTATTTTTTTTAAATTTCTTCGGATGCTTGGGAAGATATTTCCTTGGATCATAGTATCTCATCCCAACTTTCAAATTTTCAAATTTAGTAGCTCGTTAGCTTCGATCCTGTTCGAGCCTGTTGATCTCGATTTTTGACTTTTTAATTTCTCTGACATTCTCCTTCGAACCTTTGGTTTGCAAAACGTTCTCAATTTTGACTCACTATGGCTAGAGTAAGAACGCCACCACCTGCGACAAACGGTATGTCAATGCTACCTGAACCATGCTCCATCTGTCGTGATGCAAGCTGGTCAGTCGAAAGGAAGCCTGTAATAACCGTATGTGAACACATTTTTCACCAGGCATGCCTGCAGCATTGGATAGGTGAACATGCTAATTGTCCCAACTGTCGGTGCCATATTACACAACAAGACTTTATCGAATATACAGGTGCAATCCCAAAGAGACCGAAGAAGGTGAAGCCGGTGAAGTCTACTAAGCACGACGTGCCGAGCTTCAATCTGCCTACTTTCGACCTACCACCACCTAATAGACGCTCTTTGACTCCAGGAATGGGCGATTTGCATTCCCGGACGTTCACTTATCCCAACTCACGGCAAGACAGTCCATTACCACCAGCCCAAGGCCACACCTCAGCTGCTACGGATGCGTTGCTGGCAGGCCTACGCATTCAAATAAAAGACTTGGTACGCGAAGGTCTCGAACAGAGCCTCAATGTCTGGCGGATTGAGCTCGTAGATAATATTCGCCAACAGATCACAGCTGCAATGCCGCCAAGGGTTTTCTCTAGACCGCCCCCGTCTATGGGTAATCCAAGAACGTCGAACGATTTTCCCATTACGAGGAGACAATCGTTCCATAGACCGCCTTCAGCCTTTGGTCAGCCTATGCCAAACCTCGCTCCACCCCAACCAACACTACCTATTCGTGTTCCTGCACATGTAGGACAGCGACGATCCGGAAGTCCCATCCGTAGATGGAACCTGACGTACAATGGAAATAACGCAGAGCTCTCGGTAGACGAATTCATTTTTAGAGTCGAAGCGCTCACGCACTCCGCTCTGGAAGGGGATTTCGATCTGCTGGTAAGGAACATGCTTACGTTATTAACAGGACCAGTTAAAGATTGGTACTGGTCAATACTGAGGAATGACCCTTTTCCAACTTGGGAATTCATCAAAACGGGATTGTCCATGGAATGGGGAGTGCCCAAGGATGATTTAAAAATACGATTACAGCTGATGTCTCGAAAGCAAAACCTGGCGAAATATTCGCTATGTACCACCACCATTTAGTATTGCTGCGTGACCAGCTACAGACCGCCATGCCAGACCAAGAGTTTCTAGAGATTGTTAAATCCAATTTGTTGCCTGAGATCCAGGAAAAAATATGTTTGCACCCCACTGATACTATAGGACAGTTGAGGTCGCTGGTTACGCGTATCCAAGCTACGCAGACACGCATTGCTACAGCTGGTAGTTGGAATACGTACCGGAACCAACGAGTGCACGAAGTTGACAATTTTCAGAACTTGGACCCTGAACTGGCAGCAGCGGCAGGCAATGACAACAGCCTAGGTGAGCTATCGAGTATTTCAAACAAAAATGCTATTGTATGCTGGAATTGTGATCAGTCTGGTCACTTTTATCAAGATTGTAGACAAAAAGGACGAGTTGTGTTCTGCTATGGATGCGGACGCAAGAATGTTTTCAAGCCTGATTGCCGCTACTGCAGACACAAAAACGAGAGACGGGTCGGGAATACCAACACCTCTTCCCGACCAGCGTCAACGTCGCAAGCAGCAACTGTAACGAACCCTCCAGTTCCAGCCTTGAACAAGGAGGAAAGCCCGCTCCATTAGTAGACACTCGTGATAACTCCCTAACATGTCCTCTGATATCATTCAGTGACACTGGTGATATCAGAAAAGCACCGGATTGTACAATTACTTCACTGGGAGAGGCGGAGAACTTAATGCACTTCTCCGCAGATCTTCAAGCTCCCATTTCCACTTCTGGGGAGCCCATGACAATATTAGACACTTCTTTAGAAGAGCCTTTAATCTTCGATGTCCCGTTGACACCTATAGCACATGTAGCTGACAAAGTTACTGAGCAGGGGATTTGGCCTCCTGTCATTTCTGTTTTGAAACGGCCACCAAGCTCTGTTATGACGAGTGGGCGTGAGCCAGTTTTACATCCGCTGACGCCGTATCATACGCGTCTGCGGACATATAGAGCAGCAAGAAACCGAATCTTCTCCTCAGTAGCGGAGTTAGCTGAAATAATGTTTCCTGACCGGGATATGCGACCGAAAAAGAAACGATCAACCGTTCGTTGGCGGGAATACTGTCGACGAATGAAACAAGAAAGGAAAAAACTGGCACAGATCTCCGTGTCGATGCCAGACGACATTCGACCGTACGCCGAAGTAAAGCCGCTCGGGCGAACTGAGAATGGATTACTTGATAGTGGTGCCACTGTCAGTATTCTAGGCCAGGGAGCTCTAGAGAAGCTTGCGGAAGCAGATGTCGAATGGAAGAAGTATCAGACACAGGTCCAAGTAGCGAATGGTGCCATGACGACTGTTCATGGTCATGTGAACTTGGACATCACTTTCCGTGGTAAGACCCAAAACGTGCGTTTTTACGTGGTTCCTGGGCACAGGCACTATATCTGGGAATAGACTTCTGGTGTCTATTTGGGTTGGCTCCAGATGTACTGGGTATAGTCGCAGAAGTGAATCCAAGTGGGATAGCTACCTCTGACACCGACTGCCACGTCCTTTCTAGTTTCGATCAGCAACGCTTAGAAGCCACAAAACAGCTTTTCCCCTCTTTCGCCTCTTTAGGCCTTGGGAAAACATCATTGGTCAGCCACAAGATAGAAACGAATGCCGCCGCCCCGATAAAACAGCGCTTTTATCCGATTTCGCCGGCAGTACAAAGTTTAATGGATGCTGAATTAGAGCGAATGCTATCACTGGGTGTGATAGAGGAGAGCCAGAGCCCTTGGAGCTCTCCAGTCGTTCTGGTAAGGAAGCCTGGAAAGGTCCGGCTTTGTTTTGACGCCAGGAAGGTCAACTCGGTTACGAAGAAGGATGCCTATCCGCTGCCGCAGATAGACGCACTCCTGAGTCGACTTCCTCCGGCAAACTACATAACGAGCCTGGACCTGAAAGACGCATTCTGGCAGATCCCACTGGACGCTGATTCCAGAGAGAAGACCGCTTTCACAGTACCTGGTCATCCTCTCTATCAGTACACAGTGATGCCATTCGGCCTATGCAACGCTCCACAGACTATGTGCCGCCTCATGGATAAAGTCATTCCTTTCGATCTTCGTGAGAATGTTCTCGTCTATTTAGACGATTTATTAATTCTGTCGTCAGATTTCGATACTCATCTCATGCTGCTAGCCCGTGTAGCGGATTGTTTGGGGAAAGCTGGCCTCACTATCAACGTCGGGAAGAGTAAGTTTTGTATCAAGGAGACTAAATACTTGGGATTCATTGTAGGAAAGGGAGGTATGAGAACTGACCCTGACAAAGTTTCAGCTATAGTTGACTATCCGTCACCTAAAACTGTTCGGCAAGCCCGACGCCTACTAGGTATGGCAGGATGGTATAGACGGTTCATCCCGAACTATTCTGATTTAACTGCCTCCATTACAGACACTTTGAAAAATCCGAGTCAGTTCAAATGGACACCTGAAGCCCAAACGTCTCTTGATATTTTAAAACAAAAACTTACTTCTGCTCCGTTGCTAGTGAGTCCAGACTTCACCAAACCGTTCGTGATCCAGTGCGATGCGAGCCAACAAGGTATTGGAGGAGTGTTGCTTCAGCTAGATGACGATGGCCACGAGAAGCCGATAGCTTACGTCTCGAAAAAGTTGAGCTCCGCTCAAAGAAATTACACCGTCACAGAGCAAGAATGCTTAGCTGCACTCTTGAGCGTGCAGAAGTTCCGGCCCTTCATAGAACTTATGCCGTTTAAGATAGTGACGGATCATGCGAGCTTGAAATGGCTGATGTCTCAAAAGGACCTCAGCGGTAGACTTGCGCGGTGGAGTTTGAAGCTTCAAGGCTTCGACTTCACTATTGAGCACAGGAAAGGAAGCCTGAACGTCGTCCCTGATACGCTGTCACGCATTCATTGTGACAGCTTGAGCACAAACGAAGATCCTGGCCCGGAAGTTGACCTTAGTTCACCATATTTCAATTCGTTGGAATATGAGGAACTGAGGCATAAGGTTAAAAAGATTTCTGGCAAACTACCAGATCTTTGCGTCAGGGATGATTTCGTTTATATCCGGACTGTTCCGAGAACAGGCGATCCTATTCAGGAAGAAGAAGCTTGGAAGCTTTGGATTCCACGAGGGCTTGTCACCGACGTCATTTCAAGAGCTCATGATCCGCCACTAGCTTCACACGGAGGTATAGGGAAAACACTGGAACGTTTGCGAAGACATCTGTACTGGCCACGAATGACAGTTGATGTCAGAAATTACGTAGGTGCCTGTGACGCGTGTAAAGAAACGAAAGCTCCTAATACTCTTCTGCGACCACCTATGAGAGTTCAATCTGTGACAGAACGACCATGGCAAAAGCTGTACATTGATTTCTTAGGTCCATATCCTAGGTCAGTCAAAGGAAACGTCTGCATTCTGATAGTTTTTGACCACTTTTCAAAATTCCCCGTTCTCAAACCTATGAGAAAAGCGTCTTCACTCAATGTGTGCCAATTCATTGAGACCGAAGTGTTCCACGTGTTCGGAGTTCCTGAAGTGATCGTCACTGACAATGGAGTCCAGTTTTGCTCGACTCAGTTTGCCAGATTACTGGATAAGTATGGGGTGAAGCACTTGCGAACGGCAGTTTACTCGCCGCAAGCAAACGCCTCAGAGCGAGTAAATAGGTCGCTATTGTCGGGTATTAGAGCATACATTAAGAAGGAACACACGAGATGCGATGAGAAACTAAGCCATGTAGCTAGTTCCCTTAGGAGCTCTTTCCACCAAGCTACTGGTTTCTCTCCTTATCGAACACTCTTCGGTCAGCAAATGATTGAACATGGCAACTCCTATTCCATCCTGAGGAGCCTTGGTACTCTTAATGAACCGTTGAGAGTGGATGCAGAAGACAAGATGAGATTGCTCCGTGCGAGAGTGCAGGAAAATTTACAACATGCATTCGAACAGGGTTCAAGAGCCTACAATCTCAGGGCGAAACCTGTCGAGTTTAAAGTTGGTCAAGAGGTATTTAGACGGAATTTTGCCCAAAGCAATTTCCAGCAGCAGACCAGTGCAAAACTGGGACCGAAATTCGTTAAGTGTCGAGTCAGAGCTAAGAAAGGAAATTCCCTATACGAGCTTGAGGATCTGCGGGGAAGACTGTTAGGAGTTTATCACGCCAAAGACATCAGGCAGTGATCGTCACTATGAAAATGTCGTCTATATATATACCTATTGTCGTTATTCCTGGTAGCCCTAATAAGGCATCCGGCCAGCTTCACCGGCAAACTATAGGATGCCAATGTGCCGCTTAGGACATTCCCAACCTAGCGGCCGGCATACCTTTTTGGACAATAGCACAAATTTTTCCTTTTCCCTATCCCCTAGCATAGTAATGCGACACTACGTTAATCCCTCCTACATGGTAACCCTGCGGCAGATAGCCTGTCGCAGGTATTCCATTTGAACATCAGCCTCCGAAAGTTTTAGGACGAGTGTCAACATGTCAATACTTCGACGACGCCTTGGAGACACACCCTTGAACAATCGCTGGTCCGAGATCAGGGTGAGATATTGCGCCGGGAAAGCCTAGTGATCAGTTCTTTAGGTTACTGATCGCAGGGCTTCCTCAGCATCTCGGTGAAGGAAGGCAGAGAGGCATCGACCGGCTGGATTTTTTTGGTTACCAGCTTGTCGATGTACCTTTGACTTCCCACACGGAGAAGGATGTCGAGGTCTGATCAAAGACTATCGAGCCTTCAGGATGTGTCTTCGATGCGTCATCGGACAGGTAGAGTTCGAGTGAGGAGGAAAGCATTGGGTCGTGGGTCGAGACACACATTGAGCGCCCGCAGTGATGAGGCCTATGTTTAAGACCGGCTAGCTCAGTCGACCATTTTTCAGCGTTGTCTGAACCATGGGTGGCCCAGACCACCCTGCCCTGTTATGGTCGTAGCGTATGGCATATCGCAATATGCTACATTAAGAGTACTGCAGCATGTACGCCGGCCTGATAGGAAACCGACAAACGAGCGCACCCAAATCAACAAGAAGAGCGTTTCCTTTCACTTATCATTTTTTTGACAAGGGAATGAAAAGAGCTTCCTTCCTGTCAGAATTGTTGGCAAGTTTTTGGACGAGTAAGAAAGATCGAGAATAGAAGTAAACACATGGTGATTTTTTTGTACTGTCGTGGCTGAAATTTCTAAGTAAAGAAAAGCAGCAGTTCCATCGGAAAATAAAGTTAAAATTGAAATTCTCTTGTGATAAAATCACAAGTTTAAAGAAAAGAGCAAAGAACAAATAAAAAAATATTCTGGCTGGTTGATTTGCGCACACATTGCGGCAAAAGAAAATAGTGCGGCAGCATTTCTGTCAGTTTTCCTAGGAGATTCTTTTTCCGGAAAAGGTGGCATTGAGGCTATTTCCAAAGTACAAGAACTGGACGGACGGGAAGGCACCCGTGACATATGGCTCTTAAGCCTGAAGAATCTGAAGATTGGTATAAGTGCTACACGACGTCATATTAGTATAGCACACAGGCAGCGAAAAGGGGTAAAGTACACCTCATCCTTTTATTTCTGTGGGGAGCAAGACCTGTCGTCCATCTATAAATTACGTTATAATAACCCTTTAAAGTGAGTACTAGACATTATCATATATTTTTGGAAGCTATAATCTTGAAGAATGTGATTTAGTTGAAAGCGATTAATGCCAGTTAGTATTAGGGAAGTTACATAATAGAACTGACAGGTATTCTAATAAAATGTGTACTGTAATGTTCCTGGAACTTAAAAATTTTTAATTTTCCTTAGAATTGAACTATTAGAAAATACTCCGAATTGTTGCAAGATTGTCATAGTGGATTCGATAATTTACTTTAAATGTCAGTGACAAGGCACAAGTTTCATAAAGTTATTCCTCATTAGATTTTACCACTGAAGTAGGAGTAGGAACGCAGATTCTGCATTCACAATATTCACAATTAAGGATTATGATTTGAGTTGATGTTCACGTACTAGAACCAAACTTAGAATAGATACAAATTTCTGTACAATTAGGATTACGTATTTCATGAAGTGGAATTTAGTAGTTTTTTTAAATATTTTATTCACTAGCAAGTAGCTCATACCAAAACACACTGGCTAGATCGCATACTTTTCTAATTTAACAATGTGTATAAAAGTAAGTGATTATAACGTAATAATGAATTGCTGAGTACATTTCATTTCTCCTTTCACATCCCGGAGCCCTCTCCGCTAACATGAAGGTCAGCTAGGTCCGCCTAGTCCGCTCTCATCCCTTACAGGTCAGCCAAGGGACTTGGAAATAGTGCCCCCCCAAGTCAAAGTGAGGATGGGGCAAGGCAAAGGGAGGTATAACACCTACGCCTTCCACCAGGATATGGGTAAGTGAAGTAAGGGTCCCTTCAGGACCGAGTGTGTGCCGGCTCTTTTTGTATGAAGGCACGAAAATTTTTTTTGTTTATGGGTGATGACTAGCGGCAGGTATTTCGTGGACCCACCCACACACTCCGCCACCCTTAGCCGAGGTGCTAGCGTGCCGCCCTGTGCAATCGCTGTCATCGAGTGATCTGTCAGCTCAGGCTGGCAGTTTGGACTTAACGTCCTGTTCATTCACTCTCATCATACTACCATAACAAGTAAACGACTTCAGGTTCGGAGAATCGATTATGAAATCTACAGGAAAGTTCAGGAATAGAACAAATAGAATAGTCAAGAAGCTTTTGAAATAGAACACTTCAGAATAATCCGTAGAGTTTCTAGGGTATAAATATAACGGTTGTCATCGCCAGAAAAAGAGTCTTGTTTTAGACGTTGCAGTGTTAAGAAGCGAAAGTAATAAAGAAGCGATAGTGTGTAATTGAAAGTACAGTGTTAGCGATAATTAGAGTTGAGTTGATTAAATAAATGTTTGTGAACTTTATATGATTTAAGTGTAATAAAGAACTTATATATTAATTATTTAATATTGTGTTTTAAATAATGAACCAAAGGCCACGCTCGCAACAACTGGTGTCAGAAGTGAAATATAATTGAGAAATAAAGTGGTGGCAATTGACTGAAAAATTAAAAGTGTGATTAATTTTGTGGAATTGTGTTAAATTTTAAAAGTTCTGGAAAATAATTTATATTCAACTGTGAGTGAATTACTACAGTAATGGGGCGCAAAATGGAGGTGCTTCGAATACAGGATTTGAAAGTGGAGCTAGGGAACCGCTCATTACAAACGACAGGCGCAAAGAAAGTTCTAGTCGAGCGACTTAGACAAGCTTTGATAGCGGAAGGAAAGAATCCTGAGACATTTGTTTTCGAAGAGAACTTGGAAGGAACCGAATTTGAAGAAGAGCCTGAGATGAAAATGGAATAGCTTTTGAGTACTTTAATGAGCAAAATGGAAGCCCGTTTTGATGAACAAAAGAAATCTATGGACGAACAAAAGAATTCTCTCGAGGAACAAAAGAATTCTCTGGAATCACGTTTATATGAACAGAAGAAATCTATGGACGAACAAAAGAATTCTCTGGAATCACGTTTAGATGAACAGAAGAAATCTATGGACGAACAAAAGAATTCTCTCGAGGAACAAAAGAATTCTCTGGAATCACGTTTACATGAACAGAAGAAATCTATGGACGAACAAAAGAATTCTCTCGAGGAACAAAAGAATTCTCTGGAATCACGTTTAGATGAACAGAAGAAATCTATGGACGAACAAAAGAAATCTATGGAAGCCCGTTTTGATGAACAAAAGATTGATTTTGAGGAACAAAAGTAATCTCTGGAAACCCGTTTGGACGAACAAAAGATCTCTCTGGAGAATTGTCTAGAAACTCGTTTGGAGGAACAAAAGACTTTCCTGAAAAACTCATTAGACGAACAAAATTTGAAAATTGAAGGAATCGAGCAGGAAGTAGCGGAAGCTCAACAAAAAGTCACCGAGCAGCTTGACAGTTTTAAATCAGATCTGGAAAGAATAAAGCATCGTCAGCATCTAAGCGTAGCAACTGAAATATCTGGTGCAGGTAGAATGAAACCTCCCATATTTGATGGACAAAATTCGTGGCATATCTTCAAGAGACAATTCGAGGCAGCTTCAGAGGTAAATGGATGGAATGATGAAGACAAAGCTATAGCTCTGGTGTTAGCACTTCGAGGTCCTGCGTCAGAACTCTTACAAACTGTACCGATTGAAAATCAACGTAATTACTCTTCATTAGTACAGGCGATGGAATTACGTTACGGAGATGAGCACATGCAGCAAGTGTATCGCCTACAGTTGCGCAACAGGATTCAAAAACATGGCGAATCACTACAACAACTGCAGGCAGATGTAGAAAGATTAGCGCATCTGTCATACTCCAGCGTGAATGCGGATTTTCTCAATGAAGTGGCGACGGATGTATATGTGAACGCTATTACAGATCAAAATTTACAACAATCATTAAGGCTAGCAGGAAAGAAATAAACAGCAGAAGCACTAGCCTATGCATTAGCATACGAATCCGCCAGACAAGCTTCACGGAGTGCAGTACGAGTGAGAGAAATTTCAGTGGAAGAATGTACTTGTAATAGAGTGCAATCACCACAGAGCCCGCCTTCACGTGGTGTCCCTCGATGCTGGAATTGTAATAGACCAGGGCACCTTTAAAGAGACTGCAGAAAACGACGTCGACGAGTGGAATCACCAGAAGAAGAGGGGAAAGTAGAATGCCAAAGATGTCGAGCCAGGGAACAAGCAATTCGTGGAGAGACTAGATATCAAACAGCGACTAGTCGCATCGTCTCTCCTCTTGAGCAGTCGGAAAACTAGTAAAACCAACTTCGTGGGGCAGAAGTTGGTTGGTGGAATCGACAGCCCCGAAGTCATCATCCAAGTAAGTCAGTTACAGAGAAATAATAGCAGTCTTGTTATATATGGAAGTGTAGGAAAAAATGACTGCGCAGTTACTATCAATTATTAGAACAGATCTCGTTAAGAACAAATGGCTTCACAACACCACCAAATATCTACTAAGAACAGCAACTGGAGCGGCAGCACAGGTGTTTGGAGAAATAACTTTAGATGTTCAACTAGGCGAACTACTATTTCCTCACACTTTCCTGGTTTCAGACATAATTGATGACTGCATTCTTGGAATAGACTTCATGACCACATACAAAATAAATCTGGATGTCGGAGAGCGGATTCTCAAATATGGCAACATAGAAATTCCTATGAAACTAGGAGAAGAAGCAGATCATCCTGCGAAAGTAAGGACGATGGTTTGCGAAAATATTACTCTTTCGCCATGCTCCGAGACATGGACAAAGCTTACTTATGACATCGGGACCTCCCGATTCTATCTGGTGGAGCCTAACCCCACAAAAGTTACATCGAACATCATCGTTGGCAAGACTTTAGTGAAGGCAGAAGGTGCAACATTAATTCCAGTCAGAGTGCTTAACACATCCGAAAACGAGGTACAACTAAAAGAAGGTGCTATAATTGGAAATTGTGAACCCATTTACCAAATCGTCAATTTAGATAATGGTAGTAATGTCAAGGAGACAAAAACTATACCAGCTACTACCCAACAGGTTCAGAAACTTCTTTCGTCCAGTGCCTTAAGTGAACAACAACACAGCGATGCCAAAGAGGTGATCGATGAATTTTCGGAATTATTCGCAATGAATGATGATGACTATGGTAAAACAAATCTTGTCCAGCATCGAATCGATACAGGAGATTCCAGACCCATTCGACAGACACCACGAAGATTGCCATTAGCCAAACAACCAGAAGTTGCAGACATGATGAACTCCATGAAGAAACAAGGCATCATAGAGGAATCTAACAGCCCTTGGACATCGCCGGTTGTTCTGGTTAGGAAGAAGGATGGCAGCACCCGATTCTGCGTAGATTACCGCCAACTAAATAACGTGACGAGAAAAGATAGCTATCCATTACCAAGGATTGATGACACATTGGATACGCTTTCCGGAGCGCAATGGTTTTCCACGCTGGATTTGAAGAGTGGTTATTGGCAAGTGGAAATACATCCCGAGGACCGAGAGAAAACTGCTTTCTCAGTTGGCAGTGGCTTATAGCAATTCAAAGTAATGCCATTTGGGTTATGTAATGCTCCAGCCACATTCGAACGACTAATGGAATGTGTTCTACGAGGTTTAACCTGGAAAACATGTCTTGTCTATTTGGATGACATAATAGTAATCGGAAGGACATTCATGCAACATAAAAACAACTTACGGGATGTACTTCAAAGACTCAAAGATGCAAATTAAAGCTCAGTGCGAGTAAATGTGCTCTATTTAAAAAAGAAGTTAAATATTTAGGGCACATAGTTTCATCACAAGGAGTTAGAACCGATCCAGAAAAGATAGAAGCCGTCAAAAATTGGCCAGCACCAAAGGACAAACATCAATTACGGAGTTTTCTTGGTTTAGCTACCTACTACAGGCGATTCGTGAAAGGTTTTGAAGATATAGCAAGAAGCCTACATCAACTTACCGAAAAGAGAAAGCCGTTCATATGGTCGGATAAATGCAACGAAAGCTTTGAAAATTTGAAGCAACAGCTCTGTGAAGCGCCAGTACTTCACTATCCAAAGCTGGGAAAAACATTTATATTAGACACGGATGCCAGCAATGAAGGTATTGGTGCAGTGCTTTCTCAGGAGGAGAATGGTCAAGAAGTTCCAGTAGCTTACTATAGCAAAGCACTTTCAAAGTCAGAGAAAAATTATTGTGCTACAAGAAAGGAGCTACTTGCCATTGTAAGTTCAACAAAGCATTTTCATAAATATCTCTACGGGCAGAAATTCATCCTTCGCACCCACCATGCAGCGCTTAAATGGCTTCTGCAGTTTAAGAATCCTGAGGGACAAGTGGCGAGATGGATAGAGCGACTCCAGGCTCCATGAAAATGCAGACGCCATTTCACGACGTCCATGTAAACTTGAGTGCAAACATTGCACCCGAATAGAAGAAAAAGAAACAACAGCAACTATACAGTTGGTAACCGTGGAGCCATCTACAGGTTGGGACAACGAGGACCTACGAACAGCACAAAGAGAAGATCCGGACATTTCACCTATTCTTGCTTGGAAAGAAGACATGGAAAGACCAGACTGGAAGGATATTTCGGAACGGAGTGAGAAGCTGAAAAGTTACTGGGCTCAATGGAACTCTCTTCATGTTGAATGTGGTATATTAAAACGCAAGTGGGGAGCACCTAATGGCGAATCTTTCCGAATGCAGATAGTCGTGCCGGCATCAAATGTCAAAGATGTTCTAGAAGAAATGCACGGTGGAACCTCTGGAGGACATTTGGGAGTGAACAAAACCATTTCCAAAATACGAGAAAAGTTTTATTGGTTATATATGTGAGAAGATGTGGAGGAGTGGTGCCGCAGATGCACTGTCTGTGCTGCTTGCAAAGGGCCGCAACACAGAAGCAGAGGAGAAATGCATAAGTATAATGTCGGAGCCCCCTTTGAAAGGATAGCTATAGACATCGCTGGACCTTTTCCAGAAACGGATGGCGGTAACCGTTATATATTAGTTGCCATTGACTATTTCAGTAAATGGCCTGAAGCTTATGCAATCCCTAATCAAGAGGCAACCACAGTTGCGGAACAAATAATAACGAATTGGGTCAGTAGGTTTGGTGTGCCTCACGAACTTCATTCGGACCAACGACGGAACTTCGAATCGCGGACTTTCCAGGAGATGTGTAAAATGTTGGGAATAAGAAAAACTAGAACAACTCCTCTACACCCACAATCTGATGGCATGGTAGAGCGCTTCAACAGAACATTGATCGAGCATCTAAAGAAAGTAGTTGACTATCATCAACGCGATTGGGATCGACATATTCCTGTATTCCTAATGGCTTATAGATCAGCCGTTCATAGTACTACCGGACAAACCCCAGCTAAAGTCATATTCGGAAGAGAGATGCGTTTACCTAGCGACCTCAAATTCGGTACCCCCAGAGGTGAACAAAAGTTACCAGAAGACTACGTATCGGAGCTCAAACAACAATTAGCCGATGTACACGAGGCCACGAGGACGAAATTAGCAACAAATACTGATCGGATGAAGACCCGCTATGACTTACGTGCTAATTCCGCAGGATTTAACGAAGGTGATCTTGTTTGGCTGTACAACCCGAAACGACGTAAGGGACGTTCTCCAAAATTGCAACAACACTGGGAAGGACCATATTCAGTTGTACCTAGAATTAATGACGTAGTATACAGGATTCAGCGTGGCACAAGAGGCAAGCACAAAATTGTTCATTTGGACCGCTTGTGTCAATACTACGAGCATCAAGACCGCGGACCACCTGTTGTTCGGGACGAACAAGTTTAAGAAGGGGGCAGTGTTACGTGCAATAGAAAGAGACAACTGATGACATCTACTGGCAATAAACAACTTCAGGTTCGGAGAGTAAATGACTTCAGGTTCGGAGAATCGATTATGAAATCTACAGGAAAGTTCAGGAATAGAACAAATAGAATAGTCAAGAAGCTTTTGGAATAGAATACTCCAGAATAATCCGGAGTGTTTCTAGGGTATAAATATAACAGTTGTCATCGCCAGAAAAAGAGTCTTGTCTTGTCTTCTAGATTGCGATAATTGAAAGTACAGTGTTAGCGATAATTAGAGTTGAGTTGATTAAATAAATGTTTGTGAACTTTATATGATTTAAGTGTAATAAAGAACTTATATATTAATTATTTAATATTGTGTTTTAAATAACGAACCAAAGGCCACGCTCGCAACAATATTAAATCCTCTTAGTTGTGAGCTTGTGACTTGGCTCCACAGCTTATTTATTGTTATTGCAAAATTTTTGGATTTAAATTCTTGTATATGCAATGATACTTTACAGAATATTACGTATAGCTTTAAGATGTTAAAGTTGTGTCATATAACTCACTCACTAGTAATACCATGTCATTTAGACTGAATGTATCTAGAAATTAATGTAATTTATAATATATTCAACAATACCTTCTCTTAGCCACAAAATGATAGACGTAGAGAATTATCATTCTACATTTCAATAATAATCTTGTCATTATTTCCAATTTTTGTGTAGAATCATTCCATTACATTCGGTCAATTGCGGTTGACAGTTTGAATCTAAGGTAGCTTGTATGTATAGAGAAACATTATAAAACAATTAACTGTCTATATAATGACGCGTCTACTGTTATGGAACTATAGTTAGTGATTTGCTTGAGACGTAAAGTCCCGACTGTCAGCATGAGCTGACAGATCACTCGACGGGCAGCTATGACTGCAGGGCGGCACGCTAGTTCGCCTCAGCTATTGGCGGAGAGTGTGGGGAGGTTCCACAAAAAAACCTGCCGCTGCGGTCAGCCATAATAAAAAAAAACTTCGTGCCTATCAACACAATCGGCACACATCGGTCATGAAGGGACCCTTACGTCACTTACCTATATTTATCCTCGAAGGCGCAGATGTTTCGGCCTTACTGCATGCCCCAACCACCCATTTGACACTGAGGGTAGATAGTTTACAGTGTCCCTAGTTGACCTGTAGAGAGAGAGAGAGGGAGAGAGACTAGGCGAGCCTAGACGACCTTCATGTGCGTGGACTGCAGGAGAGTGAGAGGAGAATTAAAACTTTTAGAATTTCATGATTACGTTATAATATTTCCCGTGTACAATGTGATTTAATAATAAAATAAACAGCCTCTCTTTACATGAGCTATCGGCGGATGAATAGAATATCTACTTAAAATTACTAAATTTCAGTTTCACCAAATGAGATATCTAGTTTTAATAGTAAACCATTTAAAAGTTATCCGTAATGTATATTGTGAATCCATACTCGTTTTGGTGTTAAGACTAGCAAATATAATTGAGTCCGTTTATATATGTAGCTACACATATGCATATATGAATATTTCCGACAAGAAAACGTAAGGAGAATCCTATCAATAAACTATATTACGGACATACTTCTATATTCAATATTATAAACCCGTTTAGTTTCAATGGTTAATATGCCGGGAACGAACAAAACTCTTAAATGGTAAATTAAAAAAAATAAATATATGTAATATAGTAGATGTAAATATAAAAATTACTAGAGGTAAATATGTATTATCTACTGGTTAAATGTAATAATATCTAGGTATAAGGCAAAGAAAACATTTAAGCCGTTTGCTTTAAACAAAAAGGAAAATTGATAACCACACAAAGTAATATGAATCGAAACAATTATTTTAAAAATCCAGTCTCTATGAATTCGATTGCAAAGGGTTTTTCTTGTTTTGTTTGCCTTTGTTTTTTTTTGTAATGCGATCGCCCCTTGCTAAATTTATATGCAGATATATAAATGTATTAAGAGGGATTTCTGATATCAAGATAAAAAATATGAACTGTATTTGAATTTTCTCATGCCAAGGCATCTTGTCTAACGCTTAAATTATGGCATTTAAACACTATGATAAAATAGTTATTTATGAAATGTGTCTCTACCTTAAATTGTAGTTTTTGAAGAGTGTTTCAAGACATTCTAGGAATGGTTATTTTTCATGTTGATTCCAAACAAATTACCCCTTTGGTCTAATTCTTCAATTACGTTTTCGGTGGCTGTTTGACATCGGTGGATGTGCTGTTGATTGATTGGTCAATTCTAACGACATAGATCCACGAGTTCTCTTGACTGCCTGAATATTTTATCGCATTCGGGACAAAAATAGACATTGCCCACATTGCAATTAAGCCCGAAACGTCGGAATCTTCCTAGCTGAATCAAAAAATGTTGCCTTAATTTGGGGGTTAAGACGTGATGCTCTCGATATTAATACTGAATTTTTATTTCCTTTCCGATGTCTACAGAATTCTACTTATTGTAATCCTTCGTTCTATTGCTGGCCGGTTGATGTGACAGGAAATGAAGATTTCTTCTTCTTCTCCGTCAACGCCAGGTATGATTTCTCCGAGCTAGGGTGAGTGCGGACTGTCGATATGGCAGCCGCCCGGCATCCGCGCTGCAATAGTTCTCAATGTAGCATGCTGCTATAGGCAGAACGCTACGACCATAGCACTATCATTTACGGGGGTGAAATTAAGAAAAAAAGGAATAAAAAATATTTTTGTTTATAACGAAATGAGGCAATAGACTTGGTTATTCTTTCTCACTCTCCCGGAGCCCTTTTTAGTTGATGGTCGATTAGGTCCACTCCTCCGCTTCTCTTTTCAGGTCAACAAGGGAGTCTGAAAATATCTACCCTCAGAGTCAGTTGGGTGGCTGGGGCATACAGGAAGGCAGACCATTTGCGCCTCCAATGTGGATGTAGGTGGGTGACCGAATGTGCGCCGGCATTTGTTTTTTTGTAAGTAGGCACGATTTTGTTTTTGTTGCAGGCGGCAGCGGCAGGCTTTCGTGGAACCTCCACACACTCTCCGCCAATAGCCGAGGCGAGCTAGCATGCCGCCCTGCAGTCAACGCTGTCCGCCGAGCCGAGTGATCTGTCAGCTCATGCTGGCAGTCGGGACTTCACGTCCAAGTCATTCATTCAACAGATCCATAACATCTTCGCAGTCAAATCCATAGTTAGGTTTGGTTTGATTGGGCTTGGCGCATTGACGTAGGAAAACCCGTGAAATAACCGTAGGGGCACGAAGCAAATATTATTCACAAACTTCTTACCACTGAACTTTTCTTCTTAATTATTAAGTTTTTTACGTTCATGTTCGCAAATTCAGTACATACTTTTGAGTATATGAAAATAAAATCGATTAAAATTGACCATTGGTTGTACAATTGTGTATAGGTGTAGAAATTTTACGGCGCTTATGTACAAACAATATCAGTGTCAATGAGTTAGAAATGGGTAGGTACGTGATAATCTCTCGTTTGCATCTCCTTTAGTTCTTACGTCTTCGAATGGAATTCTCATTTTTCCCGAAAATATCAGAGAATCCAGCATGAGTTTCTCCCACTATCCATTGAGAGCAAAATGAATGTAAACAGAAGCACGTGCTGTGCTGTTAAAATATCATAGGATTACAGCAACAACATGTATCCATTACAGTAACAACATGCGACTTAAGTCTGTCAATATTTCATTAAAACCAGTTTTCACAAAAGCGCGGGAACATTTTATGAGAGTAAAACCTGAAAATTCCGTCCCTTCTAATTTATTTACGAAAATGAATCATTTGCCATTCTGTTTTGTTGCTTGCAATCTGCGCTTTCCCATGTTTTATCTTTGTTCATAAAAGTTTTAACCCTTTCCCAGGCTAGGCGAGTTAATTCCAATATGAAAATGACATATATTTTTATTGTGTATTGTTTTCAATAATATTTACTAATTTTATGTAAAAAAAAAAATTAAAAAATATATTGTGATTAAGAGATACTTGAGGTGGGATAAATACATCCCACGGCTTTATTTATTTACTAACAAATATAACAATTTTTTATTGTAATACTTCAAATTCATCACACGCGGAAGTTTTTATGCAGTTTTTACGGTTGAGAAGTATTGGATCGGGAGTACGGGCAGCATACTACACTACTGCAAGCAAATTAACATTTGGCCATTTTGAAATTGCGAAATTTCTAAAATTTCTGATCGAAGATTGTACAGATGTTTACCTTCAATTTGAGGTGATATTATAATAATTTAATAATCATTACGTGTGTGAATTCGTGATTCAGTCATTGTTTATATAAAAACTGTGACTTAATGAACACGCACACAATTAATTTCGGAGCAACATTATTGTGCTGGCAGGTCTCAACAGAAGGGGAGAAAATTCCTCCTTTCCCTAAAATTTCTCGTGTAGGAAGGCCCTAAAGTGCCAAACACAATTCCGCCGTTCCGATTCAATTCGATTCGATTCAATTCGATCCGTTACGTGCATGAGCACAATTGTTCCGTTCAAACTTACCATCAGTTTTAAATTTCTCATTGAAATTTTTCCAGATTTTGTCTTTTCTTTTTACATCCATGTAAAATTTTTTGCCTTTGTCATAAAGCTCTTCATATTTTTTAATTTCTTCAATAAAAACTTCTTCATCCATCTTGAGTTATACACAAACATTGTACAGGTAATTTTTCTAGGTTATGTCATCCGTAAAAGTTGAAATTTGCTCAACTTCTCCGTTTCGATTCGATCCGTTTCGATCCATTTCGGCGAATGTGTCCAATTACACGTACGTCTCATATAAGCAAATTTGACATTTGTACGTATCGGATCGAAACGGTGCAATTGTGTTTCCCACTTAAGTGTAGCCTTTGGGAAGGTAAGGAACCAGGCTTTAAATTACTAGAAAACTATTTTCCTGTATGGGGGTAGTAGTTTCGGGTCTAAATCAATGTTGAAATTTTTCCATAAGTATCAATATAGAATGTTTTAGAGAACGGAGTCGCACACGTACACATACAGATTTCTGTCTCATATGGCTAGGAAAGTATTCTCGAGGGTTTCGGCAACGGAATTTGGTCAGGAGCGGCTGTAGCATTGAAATTAGGCGCTTAGTTTAGCCACCGCACAGTACTGCAGTACTAGAAAGGTTTCCGCATTAAGCGGTGTGGATGATGTGTCATTTTTTAGCATACCTTTTACTTTTTTACAAAAAGTCAATTTTTTAATAGAATAAGGAGTCTTTCAAATCAAACTTTTCTCAGTTTTACACACTGGCATATATAATACGGACTGCTCGATATGCTATTTCATGCGGGCACAATTTTTGCTGTCAAAAATAGTTCGTACGTCGGTGCCACCATTGAAAAAACCATTCGAAATTCTGTTGAGTATCTATAAATATATTCCCTTTGGTAAAACACTTTTTATCACTAATTAACCCAAATAATTAATTTAAAAACATTTATTCGACGAAACCACTTATTTTTTATTTCTTGTTTACAGTTTTCTCTCAATTGGTATTTGGTGCTTAGACCGAAAGAGAACGCTATATAGAAGTGAGCCGACTTTCTGCAGTGTATTTCTATTGACGTAGTCAGTCGTAGCCCCGGAATATACAAGCCATAAACAAAGTCGAAAAAAGAGAACAGCGGGCCGGTCAGTCTGCAGGCGGCATCCACAGTCTTCCTGCCTTGTCTTATTGCAGGAGTTTTTCATATAAAAGTTGCTTGTATTTTGTTCAAACGCTGTAATTTCCATAAATTTGTTCTACATAGTATTTTATTTTTAAACTATTAGAAAGAAAACATATTTGGCTTGCTTTAAGTTCATTTTGCTGTGGGAGCGATAGTTTTGGGCTTTAGGACCTGTTTAAAATGAAATTTTAGTTTGCCTCCATGACAAGTATACAAAAAGCAGTGAGAGTGAGCTCTTACTGCATGCTGTACCCGGCACATTCAGGCCTTTTAACGTGTCGGTGCCTTCGGCAATTTCATGGCTTGTATTATATTCCGGGGGTTACGAGTCAGTCCATATTATACATGTCAGTGGTTTTACATAATAACGCTGCAAATATTTCAGAATGTTAGGAGTTAGGACTAAGTTAGTGGTAGTGAGGGAGTCTGTTTCGTGGCTTGGGAAGTGTTTTTCGAGGGTTTTGGATCAACCAATTTTGGAGTACCAAACTCAAATTCTGAGTAAAACCTACACATTATATACATCACATACATACAATAATATTCATTGAAATAAATTTTGATATTTTTAAGTTTTGGAATAAAAAACATTTTTAATTTGAATTATATAAATAAAAAAAATATAAAATAATAAAAATATTTTTTCAAATAATTTAATTAATTAAATATCATTTTCTTCGAATTTAGGGGATCATGAAACCTCCCCCTGGATCCGTCACTGACTTTGGCGCGGTTTTTGAAAGTATGAGTCAAAATTATGCACCAGCAGCAGCATAGTGGGCGATAGTAATATAAATCAAACTTTTGAGGTTTACGAGTCCCACTCTGGATTTGTATCTTTTATCCAGAGTGCCCTGAACGTTCTGTTTGATCTACAGAGCCGAAAAAAGATACACGGAATCAGAAGCGATCCTATGTGAATGGCATTTAGAACTAGTTTTAGGTAAATCGACCTACGTAAAACTAATGTGAAGTGGTCTAAACATGCCGCACTACGAAAAACTAACCCTACCTTAATTCGATATCTGATGCGGTATTGGACTACAGAAATTGATATTATAGGTAGACATAACCTCCCATAAAGGATTCAAACAGACTTGAATGCGTGTTTGTATGTACATTAATACAGAGAACTTTTATTTTGTTTTAATGATAATCAGTGGAATTAAGGAGTAAACAAAATGCGAACTGGGGTTGGATTCCATTGTTATGGTTGTATGTAAAAGTGATTGGTTAGGACGTGAAGTCCAAACTGCCAGCATGAGCTGACAGATCACTCGATGAGAGCGATAACACAGGGCGGCATCCTAGCACCTCGGCGATGTGGCGGAGAGTGTGGGGGGTTCCCAAAAGAAACCTGCCGCTGTCACCAACCATGATCAACAAAAAAGTATCATGCCTGCATACAAAAAAACGGGCACTCACTCAGTCCTGAAGGGACCTTTACGTCACTTACCTACGTTCCACTGAAGGCGCAGATGGCATGCCTTCCTTGTCAAGCCCCATCCTCCCATTGACTTTGGGTGGCACTGTTTTCCAAAGTCCCTTTGTTGACCTGCAAAGAGAGACCAGAGCAGACTAGGCGAATCTAGATGACCTTCATGCAGAGGGCTTCAGGAAGAGGAGGGAGAAAATAAAGGAGCTCACAGCATTATTACGTTATAAAGAGTCCATTTATTTAGCTCTATCCGCTGTCCTAGCCTCACAACGTGGACTACCATTTATACCATTTGGGATAACAATTGGTTATGGTTTTAGCACTTAAATTCACCCCCGTAGAAGCTTACTTTCCTCCGTAAAACTTAATTTTCCTTAACAAACGACTTAGGCTAAAGATTGGACTCGTCTACGTACCTAGGAAACGGACTGGAGACAACCCCCCCCCCCCCCCCCCTAAGCAGAAGTGATTGTATTTTAATTACCTTGACCAGAACTGTCCTCCATGAAGGCCTTCTGGAGTACTCATATCTCTGTAAAAAGAATAAAAAGAAAAAACGAAACAATTCATAAAGCCTGCAAGGGATTGCCTTTACATCAATACTAAATTCTTACAGATGACCGGAAAGTCTACAAAGCGAAGTATTATTCGGGCATAGAGCCCTATATGTGTAACAAAGACTATATAAAATTATTTTAATTGATGATACTTCCGCACAATTCAGTTTGCTTATAACAAGGTCAGTGCCCTGTGATACTACAAATACAACGAGGAGGTAGGTACGTATGCTTACCAAACTTTCAAGATAAGTACTTCATTTCTGATTTATGGGTAATGCCTCAAATCAGTGTATCATATGTATAAATTTAAAAAAAAATTAAAATTGATTGTAAATATTTCAATATAGTTGTGTACATCTAATAATAAGATAGATAAAGCTATCATCTATATGCATTTCTTCATTCCAAAAATTAAAATTTGATTGTAATTATTTCAATATAGTCTTGTACGTCTAATAATAAGATAGATAAAGCTATCATCTATACGCATTTCATCAGAAGGTACGTGAATCGAAGATAAATATCTAGCTCTAGTGACGACGTAAGC
This sequence comes from Dioctria linearis, assembly GCA_963930735.1. Lineage (NCBI taxonomy): Eukaryota > Metazoa > Arthropoda > Insecta > Diptera > Asilidae > Dioctria > Dioctria linearis. Next base: position 203,764,408 of record OZ005741.1, on the reverse strand, counting down.
AATCTGTCCGATCCAAGACATTTAAGTATTGTCTAATCGAGTATAAGTATATATATATGTCTTATGAGGAAGTAAGCATGCTAGCTCTGCACATTAAAAAAAATTTTCTTCAATATAGTTACTTATATCTAATAATAGGATAGGTAAAGCTATCATTTCTACGAATTTCTTCATAAAGTAAGTGGATTGACTATGCATATATATCTCTAGTGGCGACGTGAGCAATCTGCCTACTCAGGAGCATTTAATTATTACATAAGGAAATATCACTATATAGATCTAATAGCGACGTAACTGCCTGACCACAAAACATTCAAATATCGCCTGATCGCGTATAAATATATATGAATCTGATGCGGATGTAAGTATGCTGGCTTTTGATTTGATTTTCCTTTGTCAGAGAAGCTTTTCTGATAGCCGCACTCTGCGCACTCACCAGATGATTCCCATCCAGAAAGGTGATGACTTGGAAATTGCGTAGTTTTCCTTTGGAGGAAACTTCTAGCTCCACGGGTCGTGAGTTGATTTGGGTCTATCTTTCGAACTTGTTTGGGGAGGATTGACTTCCCTTTCTCCTCTGTTCGCCGTTCTGTGTCTGATGGTGGCGAGTTACTTCTAACCACTTCCTTTACTTTTGTTCTGATTCCAGATTTATTCGAATCATCCTCGCCTATATCGGAATTGCTCATCGATTCGTCTACAGCCCTCGTTTTAAAGGTCCTCTTACCAATACTTGTATCACTTTTGGTTAAAATTTGTTGTACTTTCCCCTACTTTTTTAAAAAGACTCACAAAATTGCCATCCACATTGTAACTTTTATCACACTTGACAACCTCCTTTTCTTCTTCTTCTCCATCACCTCCAGGGGCGGATTTCCCTATAGGCCGAGTAGGTCCGGGCCTAGGGCGGCAGATTTAGGGGGCGGCAAAATGTTTGAATGATTTTTGATTTTTTCTTGTAGTTGTGGGTATTTCATTACATTTTTATACTTTTTCGTTTTTTTAAATAAAATAATTCGTTGGAAAGTGTTATTTTTAATTCTACTCCATTTTTTTCAAATCTACTCCGATTTATGAGGCAGCCTACTCCGCTAATTCTAGCCTGGGGTCCCTTCACTGGATATAGATCATTCAATTTTTCGTGTTTTACAGGGAGTAGGGGGGCGGCAATCTTCCATAGGCCTAGGGCGGCCAAGTGATCAAATCCGCCCCTGATCACCTCAGCGTACAACTCTGAGCTCGAGGAAGCATTACTCTCGGTCGGGTGAGGCCAGCGTACATGCATCAGCATTTTACATGTAGCATATTGCTATATGCAATAGCTACGACCATAACACCATTACACCGAAAATTGGGCAATTTGGGAAATGAGAATTTTCGTTTTCTTCCATTAAAACTACCTATTTCTCCAATTCGATTATAGATGTTCTGACATTTTTTTAATTCCTTTCCATATTTCCTTCCTACTTTGCATCATAGGTATCCGCTGAATTTGAGTTGATAAAATGAAAATAATATATCCAGGGTGTTTCATAAATTAGTGCACATAGCTCAAGAGTTTGATAGCTGAGGTTGAGACAAACAAGAAATTTTATGATGAGGGATGGGGGGGGGGGGGCTTTAAGATTTTTAGTACTTCTTCCACTTTACATCCTGTAACTTTCTTGATATACACCCTATAAAGGTGGGATTTATCTCAGAGAAAACAGTCTCATTAATTTTAAGTGGAATTGCATAATAGTAGGCACGATTACCATCGTCAGTAACAAAATTGCAAAATTAATGACATTATGAATCATAGAAAAGGGAATATATCAAAAACGGTTGCATTTAGTTGGGTACATGTGCATAGTCAAATTAAAGGTAACGTTTCGGGGTTTCTAAAACTTTTAAAAAGACTGTATAGTTATCATTCATTTTGGCGGGAAAATCTTTAAAATTTGATTAAAATTGAGGCAGGAAACCCTGTGTAAATAGAGTAATGCCAAACTGTGCAAATTTTGAATAAGGTAATATTAATTCGTGAAGACAAGTAATGAAAGAAAAAAATCAATGAGAGGAAACTAAATAGTAAACCCCAAGAAATGCCACTCCTGAAAAGTAAGATTAAATTAAAAAAGTAAAAAAACGTGAAATTTTTACTTTAATTACATTTACTTAGTACGTTAATTAGATCACAACATTGGAACTAGGATTAGAAGTACACGTGTTGAAGTAACTAGTTTTTGTAGATATTTTTCTCCAAATTTTCGGTTCTTAAGTGTTGATCGAGTGATTATCCTCAATTATACTTACGTGATTTTGATAAACATACTGGATAAAGTAAAAATGTAACTAATGACAATCATAATGGACTTATTGAAATAAAAGAGCAGCACTAATTCGTAACAATCTTTTCGCAATTAATTGTTGAGTTTCCTATCAGAAACATAGTCTTGTAAGCGTAGCAATACATATACATATTTATATAACATAGCCATAACGCTGTAGAGGCTTTTCATTCTACTTTCACTCTACCGGAGCCCTCTCTCGAAAATGAAGGTTGATTAGGTCCACTCCTCCGCTTATTTCCAGGTTTTAGAAGGACGTTGTACACAATTTGATGTGCACAATGTCGAAGGGTGGCTGGAGAAATTGGCATCTCAGGACATTACATCAGTCTTCATAATAACTACAAGATAAGTGGTGTAAAAGGTCCCTTTACGAATGTGTGCGTTCGCAAAATTGATAATTACCCATTTATATGGGGAATTTTTAATATGCTTGAAATGATTTAATTTAAGCGGGACTTATAGAAACGCGTAAGTCCCGTTATAAATGTAAATGCTTAATTTACTAATTTTTTTCAAAGGTATTCGACTAACTGTTTAAAATATAGTCATACATAAATTTCATCATGTTTATTTAATTCGTATACTCATATAAGTGTATTAATTACAAATCTCGTTATGATTTAGCCCATATACAAATTATTTTAGCCCAATTTTTACTGTGACTGTTTTTTGATTTTTTGAGTATATTTTCTTAAAAATATAAAATTTTAAGCCCCAAAGTTCTGTCCTGCAAATTGATTTTGAAATTTCGTTATACAAAATAACGGTTATTCCAATTTTTAATTTTTCTCTATAAATGGGATCATAATGGGATTGTCTGCACCAAATTTCAGCATTCTTAGGTTTTATTTTCCTATTAAAAAAATAAAATGTAAAAAAATTAACTTTCCCAAATGAAATCGTACGTACCTGGTATTTTCAGAAACAACATTCAACATGCCTACTTTATCGGATAAATTTTATTTGAGCCAATTTAGCTATTTACTTCAAATTCTAGAAGCGTTTAAGTTCAACAAGTCCGGACAAGATTTGCAAAAAGTCTGGGCAAATAGCGATTTCATTTTTTGAAACTACCCCAACATGCTAGTACTCATTGAAAAGCTCTCGATGAGTAGATTACAGAAATAACAAAGATTTCCGTCAACCCACAACTTTTCGGGTGATTTAGGGCCAACAACCGTTACTTTTCATAGGAGACCTGCATTTATGCAAATCGGCAACAGTTATCGATACTTTTTTCACCTAATGTGACCATGATGGGGGTAGATATTGAAAGCTTAGGTTGTCTATTATTTTCTAAAAACTTACCGTTATTCAATCAGATATACCGTTACAACGCAAAAGTGTTGTCTAGGGAGGAAGGTATGACGATACAAATTTTTAATTAAGGAAAATTATAAAAGTACAGTTACTATTTATTTTTTATAGTTCATATAAAAATTATAACGGTAATTAGATTAAATATAATTAAATCAAATATAATCTCTTGAGATTTGTGTGTTTAAAATATAGCTATACAGGGTGTCCCAGCCTAACATGACTATATTTTGCCAAATGATTCTTCTCGTCCAGACAAGTAAAAAAATGTATGGCAAGGCGGGGGGGGCAAAATGTCACCCTGTCGAGTTACAGGGGACTAGTAGACCTGTACGGTCTATTTTAAGACGGAATTGTATGCAGAACGTTAAGATCTTTCCTATAAATTATAAACCACCCCACCCCTCCCCAGTCAAGAGTTATGACACTTCAAATTCAAAATTTCGGTTTTTAAATTTTATTTTTTGTTTATTTTCACCCCCACTAACATACATTTTTGTTACACAATTTCGAAAGCCAAAAGTCTCCTCTTTAATTTAATCTTCTGTTCTATCTGTGACGGTTATGGAGTTATTAGCTCTTAACCTATTTAGGTCACAGATAATTTCTTCACTTAGTTACTGAAAACACATCATTTTAGAAAAATATCGTTTAATTTCGCTATGACCTGAATAGGTTAAGAGCTAATAACTGCTTAACCGTCACAGATAGAACATAAGTGTAATGAGCTAAAGTAAAGAGGAGACTCTGGGCTTTCGAGATTTTGTAAAAAAAGTGTATGTTAGTCTTGGTATTAAAAAAAAACGGAAAATAAACAAAAAACAAAACCGAAATTTTGAATTTGAAGCATCATAACTACAGTGCGGGGAGGGGTACGGGGTGGTTTACCAGAAAGATTTTAAGGTTCTGCATACAATTCCGTCTTAAAGTAGGCAATACACCCTGTACTTTTGAAGATGTGGGGTGTTTAATAAAAAGAGCAAATTTCACTAATCACCCTGTAACTCGACATGGTGACATTTATAGCCAGCAATTTCAACTATTTATTGTTCATTTTTCATAATTTTTCCTGACAAGTATAGCGGCCATTTACGACACAAATAACACATGATCATCTATCATCTAGGAAGAGATGGTTAGAAGATAAAACCAAGCGTAAATATTTTCGGGATTTTTTTTTCGAAAAATCTCGACGACATGCCATTTAACTTCTTCTATCTCAACTATTTCTTCTCCGTTTTTGTTAATTTTTTTCCAACTATAGCTGATACTACTAGCTAACCACTAAAATTTTGTTAGTGAATAAAATTTACCGCGGACCATTGGTCGCCGGCACCAACAATAGCTACAATATTATTATCTGAAAATATCTGAAAATTCAGCATTACATATCTATGAAAAATGTTGTAGGTAGATTACTTAATGACCATAGAGTTTGAATTATTTTTAAAACATTTAGACTTAAATGCACGATTTGAACCTAGTACCAGGGGGTCCTTTTGTCGGGGGCGTGTATCGTCGATACACTTGATATACCGGTCGCTATACCTGGATATGCCTCTTCTATTCCTTCGCTCGTTATTTCCAGCTTTAAAACTTCTAATAAAGGAATTTTCATAACCATTTTTTTACTTTTTCAATTTTCTATCAATCTTTTTATCACATTTGATGCAAGTAGCGATGTCATTATGATAAAATTAAGCTGTTTATCATATCTGAAATTTAATTAGGTATTCACTTTATCAATAAAACGGCTTCATTTTTCCCGAAAACATAATACTAAAAAGGATGGATTGCTCCGCTAGACATACATATGTATAATCTTAGCGGAAGCCTTTTCGGTCAGAGCATCAGCTATCTCGTTTCCAGGTGTGTCACTGTGACCAGGCACCCAGTAGAGAATAGCTTTGTGGTTAACACCCAGTTTCCCGAGCTCACAGTGACACCGTTGAACTAGGTGCGATCTAATGGTACTCGAGTTCAGAGCTTTGATTGTAGCTTTTCTGTCAATACAAATTGATGACCGATCGCTGGGTACTTCATAAGTTGTAAGTCTTGCTGCTATGCAAATGGCATAGAGCACACTACAGTAGTCCGGTAGCCTAGGCAGTATGATTCCTGTATTTGAGGGAGGCCTGAGTACATCCCGGATCCCAATCTCACATCAAATTTCGAATCGTCCGTAAAGACACATATATAAGAGTCATTTGCCACCCGTTTATCATCCCACTCCTCTCTGCTCGGACTGATAGTTGAGAATGCTTTCTCAAAGTCTAGTCTCGGAACAATTTAATCAGTATTTCCCCGTATACAGTCTCCAGGACAGCTCTTCAGTATTCTGCTGTGACCAAGGACTGCTGTTATCCAGAAGCCCGATTCTTTAAGTCACAGTGCACTTTTTGCTGCTCTACATTTCCCATGGATGTCAAGACGGAATAGCTGGAGCATAATCTCCATTGCTGCCGTTGGTGTTGTTCGAAGAGCGCCTGTAATGCCTAAACAGGTACCTATATATATTTTAGTAAGACTTTTCAGGTGTGTCGCTTTCTCTAGAGAATTCCACCATACCAAAATTCCATATCTTACCTGCAGTGTAAAACCACCACATCTCAAAACTTTTTATTGCATTTTACTTTATAACTGTAGTATTCTTTAATTAGAAGTTATACTATATATTTACAGGCTACTAACTAAAGAAAGACACCAGTACTCAAAAATTTAAATTTATAGAGTGATTTGAAATGTTTAAACGTCAATTACAATTTTGAGTTGTGGTGGTCTTGCATTGAGGGTGCGATATGTAAGGATAGGTCTTACGATATCGGTGTACTATACATCCAGTGCACGATGCGAGGGTGTATTCCCCATTTTTTGCCAAAAGTTTTCTTGCAGGCTTACAGTATAATGGCCGCTTCCTAGATGCGCTCATTCACATTCATCCTTCATTTAGAGTCTAGCATCACTCTTAGGTGTTTGGTTTTAGTTTTAAATTCAAGAGTAATGTTACCCAGTTTTGGGGGATGCGAAAGTCGGAATAATTCTCCTTCATGTAAATAGGTCTAGTTCGATCTTTGCGTGGTTAAGCCCAAGCTGTAACTTATAGCCCAGTTAAGAAGCTTTTGCAATACTCTTTGAGTTAGCTCGCTGACCGTCGATAGGAATTTTCTCGAGACCAGGATGACTAACCCGGGGGTTACACGAGATAGTACAGCTTGCATGCAACTTGCACTGCCATAATTCTTGCACGTGTAATCCCTACTGCCATACAGGCACCTCAGCGTTCAGCGAACATTATGCAGTTTTCAAGATTGCGGAAGAGAAATGCTTGAGAGAAATTGATAAATTTATCCTGGAAAAACGAGATTTTCTGGGATCATTTGTACTACATCATTTACCAACACCTTCCTCTTCATTTTTTCTTGGGTTTTTATCATTCTGCTACTTCCTTTATTGCTATAATTTTCCAATATACGCAAGACTTTACGTCTCAATGTCATTTTTTAAATGAACTTGCATGCAAGATGATAAGACATTAACCGAAGTGCCCTTTGCTGTCAACTTTAAAATCGTATTGGAAGGCGGCAGGCTTGCATGCAAGCTGTACTATCTCGTGTAAACCCCGGGTATATACCTTCAATTTGTAAGGAGATGAGAATACCATTAACCACCAATAACTGTAGTCAAGGCAGGTGCGTATCCAGATATGCAGCCTAGGGTGGGGGGAGGGGGGGGTCACAACTAAAATGTTCGAGGGAGAGGAAAACGTCGGAAGAATCCATTTAAAAATTTTTTTTTAATCATATTTACATTATATCACAAAATCCAATTTTCGGTTTGATTTGGAAAACCTATCTATAGTATTATCCAAATCAATGTCAATCTCAGGGTGGACATTAAGGACATTAACCAGATATGCCTTCTCGTGTAGAGATAGTAGAAATATATGCTGACGCAAGCGATTCTGTAACGGGTGAAGTAATTGACTGTGTGTGTGCTTGCACATTTAAAGGAATGGGAGTAGGAGTGCAGGATATGTTACTAACTATTTCTTCTGATGGGAACTTAATTGATCTTGCTTTCTTCTGAAAAAAGTTGTCAATGATCTTATCAGTCTTCCGCTTTACACTTTCACTACTATTTCTACCTCCCTCGCTTACTCATATAGCAAGTTTTTCCTTCTCCTACATATTAAAAGTAAATGTGAAGTTAATTTAAACAACACTACTTCAATTAATACGAAAGTACAAGCAAAGCAACGCCAACTATTGCAGAGGAAAGCGAATGGAGCTTATTTTAATAGTTTTGCCGTAAAAATTCTGAAGATAAATTCTGGAATCAAATATAGACGCACTCGAATCAATCCAACTGATGGTTTTCACTCACCAATAGTATGTAAAATTTCGAAAATAAAATTTTCAAGTAAATTTCTAAGAACAAAATGTATGACTGCCAACGCTCATAAATATCTTTGGCGACCAGGACCAGCCGAGGCACCTGAATCAATATAACTCTTTGGAACCATTGTCCGCCGCCAATAGTGCATGAAAAATTTGCAAGTATATTTCTAAGAAAAATCTAATTCTTCCCTACGAACGTAAAAATTTTGAACAATTCAGGATTGAATCCGTGTCACTATAAAAAATCAACGAGTGGCTATACGTTTATGATTGCATGGAACTAGGGTTCTACTGGAAGGAACCCTAAATCAAAATTCGTTAATTCAATTTGTTCTGTTGCGAGCTCCCCACCACGTTGTCTTGTCATCGATTTTATGTCGGAAAATCAGATAGGTAAAAAAGAATTTATGATCGCTGACCAATTTCTTAGAAGCAATAAATCTTTCAAATGTCGAATTCGTATGCTTTTGCATCTATAGGAGTAATCGGCACAACAAAAATATAAAAGCATCATAATAACCAGACTGCTAAGTATTGCGTGCCTTTCTTTAAACAATCAAACACTAAAATGAATATGTAGGATGTATTCCAAAATTACTTACCATCCTGTGATAGGCGTGTTAGATGAATTTTCGACACTATATAAAACACAAGAAAATTAAAAAAAAATCGTACACGTTTCAAAGACGAAGAGCTAGGAGCGAATTCTACTATTACTACTCAAAAGAAGATAAACAGCTCAACCCAGCGCTAGCTGTCGCCGCAGATTGGAAAAGGGCGTTACAGCACCAGCATTACTCGCTGGCGTCAGCTACACATTGTGTCCGTACCATACGAAAATCGTCCTGTTACACTTTTACAACTCACTCTACAGTCCAGCGCCACAGGGGGGGGGGGGGGGGGGTTATAACCCCGTAATCCTCCACCTGTATATGCGCCTGAGTCGAGGTGAAAGTACTCCTACTTGGCAGCAATAAGGTTAGTAGGAGGTTGTCTAGAGGTACGACAACCTCCTACTAACCTTATTGCTGCCAAGTTCTGCGTTTATTAGGCGGATATTGAGCATTGAGCTAATCCAACTGCATATATAGGATTCAACTCCTACACCAGTCAGGGCATCCTGGATGGCCTCTAGTCTAACATTATTAAAGTCTCCTTCGATATCAAGATATGCACTTATAGTGTATTCTTTTTTTTGTTTGATCTCTAAATAGTTCCTACTATTATGTAGCACAGTTTCAACCGATTTTCCTTTTAAGTATACTTGCAGTGATCTAGAAATCCCACTTTTTCTAAGCAGGCTATCCATAGACGCCTCCAACAACCTTTCAGAAGAAACGATGTAAGGCTGATGATTAATGGTGAAAAATACATATTCGCGAATTCGACAAGTGCAAATAATTCTGAACCATTCTCTTTTATTTAAATCGGTTATCAGTTTTAGTAGTATAGGCCGAGGAAGCGAAGGGAGAGGGTAAGAGCGAGAAATGTTTTAAAGTTTAATAAACAAACAATTCTTTGTTATCTTTCCCAAAATGTTGTACATATAAATGCTTCAAAACTCCATTATGTTCAAGTTATAAGTTTTATAAAATTAGCTTTTGAGTGAAATCTCATCGGGTGTACTAAGTTTGTCATTTCGTTTGTATGTAAAGCGTAGAACCAATGCCTGTAGAGAAAAATGGATTAAACACCCACGCATAATATTAAAAGTTCTGTCTGTTCGTCCGTCGTTACGGTAAGTCGAGAACGCGTTTACTTAGGCAGCTGAAATGTTGCACATGGCCTTTAAAAAACATATAGATTTAAGTTTGAAAGTGAGACAATTCAGGTAATTTCTTCGACGACGTAGAGAGTTAAAATTTTGTATGCGGCGTTTTCATAAAAATACTAAAAAAAATTTCGAAAGTGGCCTAATTCGGGCCGCTCTTTCTTGGTGTTGGCATATGAAAATTGAGGCTTTTTACGTATATTGTGATGTGAAAAGGATCAGTCCTATTTTATTTTACTGAAAATTTCTGCAAAATATGACATCCTATGGGATATAATCATTTTAACTAGCCGCTCTAGAAATAGATGCGAAAAACTACTTTAACATATTGGAAAATTGGGAAAATTGGATCCGGATTTGCTAATATCCGGATATCCGGATACCCGGATCTGCGAACTATCCAATTCCTGAGATCCGGATCCGAACTATCCGGATCCAGATCCGAACTATCCGGATCCAGATCCGAACTATCCGGATCCGGACTAAGCAAAAAAGCTTCAAAATTGTGTTGTTTCATTGAGAAAATGAGAATATCAGGAAATTTATATTTTCCCAATGAAACAATGCAATCTGAGGGAAATTTTGACCTTTTTTTGCTTAGTCTGGATCCGGATAGTTCGGATCCGGATCCGGATAGTTGGGATCCGAATAATAGGATCCGGATTATCCGGATACCGGGATTTGAGGAATCGGATCCTAATTATCTCGGATAATCCGGATAGTAAATTATCCAGATACTTTCAGTTCTACTTTAACAGTCAAACTTGCACAGAAGGATGACCATGACAGAATACTTATCTAGTAGCCAACATATCGCTCACTCGCTGCAATAGTGGCGCAATTCAAAACTCATAGTTTCGAGATAATCGACATAACAAGTTTTGATAATTTACAACTATAAGACGATTAGTGAGCTGGGTTTTTTGTAACGACGATTGTTTGGCTTTAGTGATCTAAATAAATTAATTATAATATGGTACATTTTGATAATATTCATCAGATGCGGTGTAATAATCCACCCTTTTTGGGCTGTGACATTATTGGAAAAATGAAATACAATAGTTTTAATAACAATATTTCTATTCAGTGCGAAGTTTGTTTATTGAGAGGTATAGGGTGGATTTTTCTAATTTAATTAAGTTCAGGCATTGGCACAAATTTCGAGAATTTTGAGTTGTGCTACTATTGCAGCCGCTGAGCGATATATTGCGCTTAATATTATTCTAGTAAAAAACTATTGGTATTGTTATGATAATATTTCAATGCATAAGTCGGGTGCTTTTCTATGTTTAAATAGAAAACACTTTTATGTTGCTCTCGGCCAAATGTCTGCTTAAGTACTAGACGAATACGATCCTCAACTAAAACTTTTTCTAACTATTTTCTAAGCGTTTTTCAAATAATTCAAATGTTATTTATACGTAAAACGACACGCAAATCAAAGACATTTCTGTCAGTCACGTCTCCATTTGACCATTTTGTCTTTAGTTTGTGATTGAATTGGAACTGAACATTTTGTGAGTTGTGGGCTGTCGTAGTTGTATTCGTTGTAAGAAGGTAGAAATAAGGCGCATTTCTTTTTAATCTTCTATCAGTTTTGGCTTATACAGGGTGTCTCGTAATACCCGAAGGCCCAAGCCTTCTAGGTCTAGGTCTAGGTCATACTTTATCGAACAAAAAATTGTAAGTGGAGGGGGAAAAGGGGGCGGGGGAAATCCTAACGATTTCCGAAACGGGACTTAAAGAAGTTTAGGTATATTTTTATAGTTCATCCTGTCATTGGTCATTTGGTGGATAGATAATTGCTATACTTTCCTTTCCAATGGTCAACAAATTTTTTCCCTCCTTCCCTCCGTTTTGAAGTTATGGCTCAACAAAGTTAAGATGTCGGAATTTTTACCCGTTCTTTTTATTTATATAACTACTATTTTGATAAAAAAACACGGCATCAATATCAATTTTTCATATTGGATTTAAGAAGGCCAAAGCCTGAGCTTTAAAATGACCTATCACACTCATTACCGAAAATGTAACCTTTTCTTAAGCATGTCCAGCGAAAATGTCTCTAAAAGTTCAATAAGGGCCAGAAAGTAGGCAATTATCTTTAGGAAATGACCTTTTTCAGTAGTAGTAGTTAAATAAAAAAAGAACGGAGGGGAGAAGGGAACTTTTTTTATAGACCATTGGAAAGGTACAGCCATAGACAAACTAATAACATACAAAGAAAAGACTAGCAACGTAGAACAAAATATGCAACGCTTTTCTAGAATATAAAATTAACGATGCTTAGACGATGCCTCGACTTTGCACTTGATGGCGTGCCCAAAGAGTAAGTACAATATCACCATTGCCACGACTCGATGAAGGGAAGACCCAAAAGTATTCTCGAGGGTTTTGGAAGACCGCAATTTTTTCTTAGAAAATTACTGGAAATTTGTTCCTTATAACTTAAACGCACTTTTGGAGGGCGACAACAATTTTTATGAGCGTAGACCGCTGACTTATAACAATGGACTGAGCGATTTGCTATTTCATGTGGCACAAAAAATATTGTGTTTCTGTATATCACCGTTAGAGCACCCTTTAAAACGATTACATAAAAAACATGTAAAACTCAATCAATCAGATGAAATTTTACACCCGTAAATCGAATTTAATTAAAAAAATATATTTTCTTGCGGCCAAGTGATATTATAATCGCATATAAGGAATTAAACTCATTCCGACTTTAATTTTCAAAAGTTATTCTTAACTGAATCCTGCTTATAGGCAAGAGAGACGGAGGATGGTAAACACTATCTTTACCTTATTCCTTCTGAGGTGATTGCATCTGTAGCCAACATAAAAACATCAAATGGCATGAGCAAACGTTCCAGAATGCAATACTTTGTGTTGGTAGCTCCAACTATAAAACTTGTGCCATGCTTTCCTATAGGAAAATGACAATACGCTCAGTCCATTGTTATAAGTCAGTGGCGTAGACACAAAATGTTTCGATAGAACTATTTATTCATTTTGCTGGCTGACTTGTCTACGCTTTCTAAGAAAAAATTGCGGTCTTCTCTTCATCGGGTCGAGGAAATGGTGACTTGTTATGGATCGAGGCATTGCTGACTTACCATTTGGGCATCTTATCAAATGCGAAGTCGAAGCATCGTCGATGCATCGTTACTTTTATATTCTAGAAAAGCGTTGCATATTTTTGCTCTACGTTTCCAGTCTTTGTATGTTATTAGTTTGTCTATGGTACAGCGATTATATACCCTCCACCAAAGTTTAAATGATAATCATAGGTTGTAATGTTCAGAAGTTACAGGGTGATCTACAAAATATAACCAAATATCTTTAAGTCCCGTTATCTCGGAAACCGTTAGGATTCCCCCCCGCCAACAAATTTTTTTGCTCGTCTAAGTATGACCTATCCATAGCCTTCGGGTATCACACCACTTACGGAACACCCTGTATACATATCTCATTTATGTATTTTATCAGTTAAGATCTTTTTAAATATTATATTGAAAAAAAAAAAGACAATATTTTATCACAGCTTAATTTATTTTAGAAATAACAAATTTTAATTTTTAGCCTAAGAGCTACCTACTTTTTAAGAAGTCTATTTTAAGTACATAAAAAGTTAAGTACAAACAGATAAAATAAGCACATCTTCACAAGATAAAAGTACCAAATTACTTACTTACATAGAACAATGTTCTGTCCACTTCTCAATTGCTTGCAAGTAAACTTAAAACAAAAAAGGAAAAAATCATGAACGAACGCTGAGTTTCATTTCCGGTTAAAAATAATTACAAGTACGCTTTGCATAGGAATGCTTGGATCATTAAAATTCCAGAGATTCTCAGAGCTTAAATTTAAATCGCACGCTGGTACAGTATCCAGTAAAGGTGACTTGTGTGATGATGGAGGTGGCATAACTTGGCTATATTATCTTATCAGCACATTTACGTTAATCAATAGTGACATAACACAGGTACAAGCAAGCACCTTAAAAACTTGTATATAGTTATAGCAGAAATCGCGTTGGTCAACACGTTCTGAAACTTATAATTAGTTTCAATAAATAAACATTAAACGTTATAAACTAGATTCACATTAAGTATCTTAATCGCCTATTTCAGGTAGGTAACATTAACCGTTCTTTTGTTTCATTTTTCGATGCATATATATTGTATATAGATATATTTAAACCGGAAATACTTCCTTTTGTTTGCTGGTTCTTTCTTTGAGCAAATCGTCGATTTGTTCTTCTCTATAGAACACAACAAAATCGACCGGTGACAGTCCCTCGAATACCGTACAAACACTTGGTTTTAGATTGTAGAAAAGTAGAGGCTGTTCCCGCTTAGCGAAATCATTCGACAGACTTTCGATGACGGTTGCTGCTGTAAAATCAGCGCCATATATATGGGTGCAGTCGATTACAACTGGCAGTTGTTTTTTAACTGAATGCTTGGTTACAAGATTTCTTACATAATCGACTGATGGAAAGATGAGACAGCGATCTGGTGTTATCATCAGGTATTCCAAGCCTCCAGGTGTTGTTAATGTTTCTACTGTTATCTTTGGCCTCGCTGCATGATATAAGATGAAGATGACGTTCAGACCAATTCCAAGTAGAATTCCAATTTCCAATGGTAGTGCTAAACATGCTATGAAAGTTCCAAGTCCTGGGATTAAGTCACTTTCTGTAATGGAAGTAAAATAAGTGCACGGTTAATTGAGTCTTTACTTTTGTAAATTATTGTAAAATAGTTGAGAGGGTTTGAGTTTTGTAACATTAGAAACTAGTTTTTTTAAAAGTATATATTTTCGGTTGCATTTAAAGTTTTACTAAGGAATGTTAGCTTTAAGGGTAAAGAAATTTTTAGGTGAACAGTCCCAAGTAACAATTTTTCCAATTTTGGTGACTGAAGGTGATGGGTAGTTTTATAAGGGGTTATAATGGTTACTCGGTTATATAAGAATTTGAGTGGTTATATAAGTGTTATTGGTGACGTAGTTATATTAGAGTTATTAAGGTTACTAGTGGTTATCGTGGAAGTAAGTTACTAAAGATTTTATAAGTTGGTGATGGAAATATTTCAATCACCGGTCTATATAACTTCTTAGAGTAACCAGTACTAGAAGGTATATAAGAAAGTTTTATAATTGTTTTCATCACCACGTTTTATAATTTATTGGTAATAAGTGTTTATTGCGGTATCCGTGGTTATCCTTATATAACTCGACAGCATTCAATAATTTAGGTGACTTTAATAAATATTGGGAACTATATTGGTGATTGGGATTGGTGACTTTATAAAATATCGTAAAATTTTTTGGTGGCGCTTTAGTAACTACGGTGATCGTTGTAAAAACAAATTACTTTTAGTGTCAAATGGAACCATTATAAAACTATTTTTATTTATATAACATAATATAACCAAAGGGTATATAAGAACACTAACGCATGTTTTTGTTGTCACTATAAGATATATAGCATTACCAAAGGTTACATATTATGACTAAAGGGTATATTAGGAGGCATGGTAGTTCCTTTAATTTATATAATATTTTTAGAAGTTTTATAAGGCTCATTAAGTTTATATAATAGAGTCAGAGTTTATATAAAACTACTGGAAGTTTTATAATGGTAATTTGTTCATTCAAGTACAAGCCGCCATTTTTCCATCTGTTCATTGCAGATAAAAAAGAAAATTTCGGTTAAGCCAATTTTTCAAATTGCAGATATATGCCTTCAGTTTTATTTTTATATGAAGAAAATAAATAATTTTAGGTATATAACACTTCTAAATTATGTAATGTTACTTTTATGAATTAATATCACCTAAGTGAAAATTTTGAATTTTGTCATATTTAATTAAAAATTTTAAAAATTGCTTATTCTTGGTGTGATATGTATTTTTGATATGTATCTCTGATGATATTTACAGTAAAATTTTAATTGCATCTGAAATTCACCAAAAATATTAAACCCTTACATTATAAAAATGCAATACAAAAAAATATCGAAATTCTATGTCAAGATAGGTGAAATAGCAAATCGCTCAGTCCATTGTTATAAGTTAGTGGCTCTCAAGCATAGTAAGGCTTTATAGTTACTGAAACTAAAACATTGTTACTGATAACCCTAATCAGTTAATTTTGACTACTGCTTGCTTCAGGTCTCGACTGAAGTTAAGAAACTACTAACATTCACTTTAAGTCTCGACGGGAATAAAGAATTGATCTAATCAATGATTAGAACAAAGAGTCTTAACATTAGCATAAAGCCAATTTCTGAAGTGCTCAGTTTTGAATCGGTGAGTACCAGCCACTTGTAACATTTTAATATTGATTCATATATCTATTTCATTATATATTTACTCATATATATATCCACATATTATACACTTTGTATGCACATCTAACAAATATCACAATTAGACTTTATTCTATATTTATTTTACATATTCAGTAGAGTCTCACTAATCCGGCACTTCAATAGACCGACACGTCCAATAATCCGACACCGTCCGCCCGTGCCTCCCTCGTCCCTCCGGATAACCCGAATGATAAAATGTTCTTAAATATCACCAAAATCCTTTCAAACTATTCATAATAACTTACATCAGGTCACACTACCTCAATTTTTTAAGAAAAACATAAATTTCGCCTCGGCCAAGGTGCTGAAAGGAGACGTAAAATATCTGTCAAATAAAATTCTCATTTCTCCCAAATATATCAGAGAATCCAGCATGAGTCACACCCACTTTATGTCGATTTCGATTGATATTTCAAGAAAAGTGCACGTCAATCAATAAAAAACAAGTTCAATGGAACAACTTTTGACGCGATGAGAATGTAATTGCAGCTCATATCCGTGTAATTTGTCAGATTGAAATTTTCTGGGAACAATAATATCACAAATAACGTAAAAATTATGAAAATTGTAATTTAAAAGATTTTGGCGTGATTGCGGATGAATTTGGTAGAGCAGTATTTGGAGATTTATATTTGATGCTCAATGACATTCAGTTGTGACATTTCTCAGATAGATGTGTGCGTATTCCGGTGTAACACCGCCGATTATTCGAGTGTAGCACCACAGGCGTTTTGACGTACACCATTTCTAGCAGTGCAGGTCAATGGAACAATTTTGGTGTAACACTACAAGAAAAGTGTAACACTTCTGCTAGAAAACGTGATCAATGGAAATCGGTAAATATCTTCAGAACAAAACGATTGTAAACAAAAGCACGTGCGGCTCAAATATCATACTATTGCAGCAACAAACATTAGGTACAACTCTCTCAAAACATATTGCAGAAAAACGTGTTTTAACAAAAGCGCGGGAACATTTTAGGAGCGTAAAACCTGAAAACTCCGCCCCTTCTCATTTATTTACGAAAATGAATCATTTGCCATTCTGTTTCGTCGTATGTAATCTCTTCTTTCCCATCGTCCTCAAGCAGTTTAACCTCAAAACTTATCACGTGCACGTGCGTACGTATTTACCTGCTGCTTTCAAGTGAGAATAGTGTAGTTAAAAATGTCAAGTAAACAGAAAGATAAAATGGACATTTTAAAGAAGTTAGCTAGTGGAGAAAACATGTACAAATTGGCAAATGAATATGGAGTTGGACGTACTCCTATACACGATTTTAAGACAAGAAAAAAACAAAAAATAGTGGACCACGTGAAGACGATGGAATCTGGACCACCAAAGCGTAAAACATTAAGAGTTGGTGATTTTCCAAAGATGGAAAACGCTCTGTACATGTCGTTCATCCAAGAGCGTTCGAAACACATTCCTGTATCTGGAGAAATTCTGAAAGGAAAATCAATCGATTTTTATAAAAGTACAAAAAAAGATGATTTTCGTGCCAGTGATGGGTGGCTGGATAAATTTAAAAAGCGATTTGGTATCCGTCTGTTAACAATATCGGGTGAAAAATTGTCAAGCGACGAAACTGCAGTGCAGCCTTTTATCCAGCATTTTAAATACAAAGTAGAGGAACTGGGTCTTCTTCCTGACCAAATCTATAATGCAGACGAGAGCGGTCTGTTCTGGAGACGGTTGCCCAATAAAAAATTCGTATCCTCTAAAGAATCGAGCGCACCATAAAGTGAGTAAAGATAGAATCACATTTATGCCGTATACAAATGCTACTGGAACACACAAAATGGATTTGTTTGTGATTGGTAAAGTTAAAAATCCCAGAGCTTTCACAACATTTGTCTGCCAGTCTGCTACAAGAACCAATTTAAAAGTTGGGTCACGAGAGAGGTATTTAGTAAAGACTTTGTGCCAGAATTGAAGAAGTTTATGAAAAGATTCAACTTGCCCATAAAAGCTTTACTCGTACTTGACAATGCTCCAGGCCACCAAAATGAACAAGAACTTAGATCAAGTTATGGGAATATCCAAACCATCTTCCTACCACCAAATTGCACACCTTTATTGCAGTCGATGGATCTAAATAAGTAAAGTCCTTGTATAAAAATAATTTGCTCATCCATATTATTTCTCGGGATGGTGACATAACGCAGAGCTCAAAGAATTGAATTTGAAGGATGTTGTATTCTCTCTCGGTCAATCATGGAGCTCTGTTTCACCTAATCCAATCATCATGGAAAAAGCTACAATGAATTCTGTATCATAAGAAACAGAAGAATGGGATCCTGAAAATAATCTACTTATTGCCGATTGGTGGCAGAATTTATCAGAAAGAGGATTTGAGCCAAGTGAAGAAGATTTAAATTCTTAGTTTGAAGAGACCGAAGAAACAGAGTAAATTATGACAGATAAAGAAATATGTGAAGCGGTACAAGAAGAAGAAAGCCTTGTAGAAATATTGGAGCTACCAACTACTAGAGCTGTAAAAGTAAAACCTGATACAGCATTTAATTGTTTCAATACCTGCATAACATTGGCTGTAGAAAACGGCGTATCTGCTAAAGATATTTCAATTCTTCGAAACATGTGAGAAAAGGTTGTTAAGCAAGGACTACAAGTTGTACAAAAACAGACCTCAATTAAGGATTATTTTACAACTATGTAATTAGTTAATTGTGAGATATGTTACAGGTATAAAAAAAAACGTGTAGAACATGAACTAAAATACATTGTATTCCCTTTATGAAATGCATATTTTATTTATTATGATTTTTTTCTATAAAATCCAGTAATCGGAACATTCCAATAATCCGGCACCCTCTGGTATTTAATAGTGCCGGATTAGTGAGATTCTACTGTATATGTTTATATCACTTTCTTGATGATCTTATATTGCAACTTTCTGCCAATAAGTATGTTTTTCAGTGTGATCCAAAAATCTCTGACCCAAAACTTATATATTGAGTTTTATCCCAATTCAAATATTCTTGTGTGTTTTTTAGTGAGCGTGGATCGCTGACCTAATAACTTATATACATAATCTGATCTTAATAGTGGAAAATTCTAAAAAATAAGTGTGACTGTTTATTTAGTGTTTGTTTTGATAATTTATCAGTGCATTCATTTCAGTTTCACTAAATTCAAATTTGCGTGTATGTTCGAACAACGTACAGTACAGATAGTCCTTTGTCCAGCAGCTCAGTAGAGATGATTTGGAAGTAGACACATTCTAATTTAATAATTTAACTGTTTGACAGTTTGCAATTTTTACTATAAAAACTAGAGGGGAGTGTACGTGTGAGGTATTGCAGTGATTGCTTCGGCAGCATTTAAATTTCAATAAACTATCTCCCTCACAACTTCTGTAAAAAATGCATCTTGCTTTATAGGTAAATAAAATTTCTCAATACTTTATTTTTCTTAATTCGTGAGGAATATATTTACTGGAATAACTATAATTATTCTAAATGATATATTATAGACCCAAACAGTAAATATAAATAAGTAAACTTAAGTATACCCAAATTAAAAGACTTCTAAGTTGTAGGAATCATAGGCTAGTGAACACAGCAATTATAGTATATGCTATGTGATCAGGCAAAACTGAAATATACTTCCTTAGATATGTTCACCGATATGGGGGTAGAGAGGAGTGCACGAATCAACAAAGATCGAAGATTCTTTCAAACTGATCTTTTGAAGAATGGAGAGTGTTTAACAACAAAAAAAAGCTGTTCAAAGAATAAATAAAATTTCGTTTCCCCTCTACATTTTTTTAGTTGACAATAAAATTTAAGTTATCTTGGAAACACAATAGTATTTTAAATTATTCGCACTTTTGTTTGAACAGCAGCGTTTATTCACCATAAAAAACAGTATAGGAAGATTAGCGAGAAATATCATAAAATTTAATAAAAATTTACTAAAACGATATAATAATATGTCTTTATCGCTCTTATTTCTTTTTATTATAAACAATGATTTTACCATTTGTGCACTCGACTATACAATCTGAGCGATATATAAGTGCAAATGTTTGAACACTTCAAGCATACCAAGGCTACAACAAAAGTTCTCAAGATGTCACAAAAGAAATTGCTTGTAGCTTTATTAATATATTACAAAAATATTCGCATGAAGGTAACGAAAGAGTGGACTGTACTTTGGTAATATGCCTTTTTTATTTAAAGCTCTTAAATAGTCGCCTTTTTAAAAATCTTTTGCAGATTGATGACAGTTTTTAACAATTTACCCACTGATTCATGAAATTGCAAGGACGTGATCGCAATTTATCAAACTTTCGCTGATCCATAAAATTAGATATTCTCGAAATAAATTGCAATTCTCATATCTTGCAGTCCGATTTTATTATTCGTATGAACGGCCTACCTCAGTGTTTGCCTTTTTTCTGTCCAACTTCTCTCTTTCCTCCGGCTCACAATCTGTGAAGCTTTAAGAGTGACATACATCAGCACCTCCTCCAATCTCCTCATGTCCCCTAATCCTTTCCCTCTCTTTCCTTCAATGCTGTGTTTTGCATCATAGGGTATCCCCTGAGCTTAAAAAAATCTGATATTTCAACGATTTCCTGCCATTAATGAATGTAAGCAGGTAATTTGAAAAAATTCCAGAGAGCTCAAGAGATCATAATCCTACATCGATACTTTTCAGATTAGCAACTAAGATTTAGGGGAGGTTCGGAATTAACACTCCGTACCTTGGCGTTGGGTTTTGTTAAATTTCAAGCTCCTTTTACATTTTACAACGCAATGGGAATTCCTGCTGCTATTATTCAGTCTACTCTACATAAGTAGTTGGCTCTCAGTAAATAAGCTACACAATTTGCAACAAAACAGATTTAGAAAAGCAAATCCGTTAGAAGCTTTGGGGTTGGTTGGGTGAAGAGTTTCCACCTAACTTCCAAAGTATTTATCTAGGTAGTTAAAAATATTTCAAATTAACCATGGAACTTTGAGGAAACTCTTCACAAATGGGTAGTTGGGTCTTCTTCGAATTGTGATTGCGGGGAGGATCGACAATTGTTGGCCCCCATTTTTAGAAACTACTACAAATGCCCGCATATGTATGACCTATAAATCATTTCCAATTGTCGACAATACGACAAAAAGATAGAACCTTGTGCAAAAAGCGGACGCGTACATCGTATCTAAAATTTAGTTCCTGAGATTGCAACTTTAATAAAAAGACTAGGAGGCAATAGGTAAATTAAAGCTAAAAAGAGTACCTAAATTCATTTTTTTAGTGACATACTTTTTTTTTAATTGAAGGGAAAGGCATATTATACTATGAATCAATATAAGAGGGCCTAAAGAAACTAGGTCAAAGCTGGGGATTGGATTACTGACCAACTATTTCGTGAAGTGAAGAGATGGATGCTCATCTACACGATGTTTCTTAGGGCTTATACATAACTACAGCGGACATGTCATAAATTAGTATGTAGTGGTGGTAATCGGAAATTAAAAGACATTTTTTAGGTATGAAAATTTCAACAAATTTAAAACTTATTAAATAATGGGGTTTTAACATGAAACATTATTTATTTTTTTAAGGTTATTAATATAAAGAAAAAAAAGGACACCTATCCCAATACCATGAGCTACAAGGATTCTACTAGTGATGATCCATCTGAGATTTGCAATATGTTGATCCATCTGAGATTTGCAATATGTTTGCTTCAGTTTTTGAGAACGCATTTTCCTCATAAAATTTGCAACTTTGAAATAACAAATTCAGTCATTTGAACGATTCTCATAACGTTTCATCCACTATACCTATAAAGGCGCAGGAAGATATACTTGATCATATTAATGGGCTTCCAAATGACTTCACAACGGTCTTTGATGGGATACCTCCAGCCTTGTTTAAGTCATGCTGCTTTTCCCTGACAGCCCCACTGAGAATTATTTTGCAAAAATCGCTTGAATTGGCTCTTTCCCTCAGCTATGGAAAAACTGTTTTGTCATACCCATCCACAATAAAGGTAGTAAAATGAAATTTCTAACTATAGGCCTATTGCAAAATTATTTTGCATGCCCAAATTATTCGAATCTATCATTTATTTATTCTCAGCTACATATCAATTTCCTGCAAGAATTTCTTCTCTTCAAACCAACATGGGTTTATTTCGGGTAGATCTATAACCATTAACTTGTTGCAAATGGCTACCAATCGGATTGTATTTATACAGATTTTAGTGAAGCCTTCGACTAGTTATCTCACTCCGTGATACTGTTTAAAATGGAAAATTATTGATTTGCGATAACATTTCTTAAATGGACGGAGTCCTATTTATATAACAGAACATACCAAATCTATTTCCGCTATTCCATCTTTGGAGTCATGAGGTCTTCGTCTGGCGTATCCCAAGGGATTCACTTGGGACCGTTGTTCTTTATTTTATCAATTGACGACATTGTCTCTGTTGTGAGGCACTGCAAAGTCTTGATTTATGCTGACTATGTTAACCTTTTCGCTCATATTAAACCTGTTAACGATTGTGAGCAGGTACAGAGTGAGTTTCAAAAATTCTACAATTGGTGAGCAATAATTTAGTACTCAGCATCCACAAACGTGAGGTTATGACTTTCCATAGGAATCAGACACCAATCGCTTATGATTATTAGTTCTCGGATTCCACATTTCTTCGTGTGGGATATGTCTGTGATTTGGATGTCGAATGTGAGCACAGATTGAATTCTATCTCCCATATAAACTATATGGTGTCAAAGAGTAGTTCTATGCTGGGTTTTATAAATCGTTGGTCCCGAGAGTTTTCGAAACCTGCCATAACTTTGCGTTTGTACACTTGCTTTGTGAGACCACTTCTTGAATACGCTACCCATGCAACCACAGTCAAAGATCGTTACATTTCCGAAGGATTTTAAAGTGCTTACGAGTCTCAATGTGTCTAAGGCCGCTGGACCTAATCGTATTTCGCCGCTGGTACTCAAGTACTGCGCTTCTTTTTTAGCTAAACCTCTACACAAACTATTTCACCTGTCCTATTCTCATTTTCTTTGGCATGGAAACTTGCACTTGTGCAGCCAATACCCAAAAAATGAGACGCAAGCGATCCCTCAAATTATAGACCAATTGCTCTTACTTCGATTCTTTCGAAGGTTTTCGAAACACTCATTAGGACTCAATTAATGAAATATCTAGAAACCTTATTAGTCAATACGGATTTTGTGCTGGCCGCTCTACTGCAGATTTACTAACATTCCTTACCGAGCGATGGAATCAATGTCTCCATAATTTTGGTGAATCTGAAGTCATCGCATTAGATATCTCGAAGGGTTTCGATAGAGTCTGGCATCCTTATCTTTTAGCTAAACTTCAGGCATTAGGTATAGAACCTTTTTTCTCAAAATGGCTTGAAAGTTATCTCTCCCGCCATTCAATTCAAGTTATATTGGTCGGAGTTGCTTCTGACCGTTTTATAATCCATGTCGGTGTTCCGCAAGCCTCTGTGCTCTCTCCTACTCTCTTCCTCATTTTTATCTGCTAATTCTCACTTTCAATCCTATTCAGAGTTTAGTACCTTCTATTTCGTGTACGCCTTCGATTACCGTGGGAATGCTATTTCTGACAAACAATGACGCACGTTTAGTTCATTAAACAGAGCGACACCCGCTCAACCTATTTTCGTCGATAGAAAAGATATCTCGAACTCATCTTATTCATTGAAATATCCAACTATCTTAGCAACTATTAACTGTCTAGAACAGCGGAGCAATGTCGGATGTCTATCTCTCTTTTATCGCTATTTCTATGGATATTGCTCTGATGAAATTTCTAGCCTGATACATTGTAGAATTCTACCTATGTGCACCACTTGAGCTGTAACCCAATCTCACTCTAACACCCCTAAAGTCAGATTCGGCTGCATTATGCAATTCCGCGAATCCTTCATAAGCAGAACCGGACGGATATAGAACAGTCTGCCACCCTCTGTTTTCCTCCCTCAGATATGAGCAGTAAAAATTCATAATACACACAGTCACCTCCTTAGCTCAACCCAATAATCCTCGATTCCCTACCCACTTTCTGCCAAGGTTGGGCTACGGCTCATATGGTCTCTTCTGAGTTTTTGCAACATCATAAAATAAAAGTAAAAAAACAAAGTTTACGTATAATTTTATATTAATTTATCACTCCGTTTTTGAGTTAAGAATTTCCGCCTGCCAGTTTGAAAACCATGTGGATTTGAGCAAACCTTGTATGAAATTTTCTATTGTGATTGAAATTGTCCGTTCAAAACGTTTCAATGTTTATCCCTTATGTACAGTACAGAGTTTGACACATTTGATATAATATTCACTGATGCACACAAACATGTTCATTCAATGTATTAAAAATAGCACCGAAAAATTATGTGTTCCATGCAGGATAATCGCAGAATTACGAACGGTCGTATTTCTTACCGTTTCTTCGTTTCAAGCTTATCTCGACTGCTTTAATTTTACGAGAAATTTTATCTAAAAGCAATGAAAATATTATGAACAAAAATATTCTTTAAGCACTTTCTTCAGAAAATGCCAGGACAAGAAATTTGTTTTTTTTTAAGATTGCGGGTGGTTTTCTCCCGAAATATTAATTTTATTACTTAGTTGAAATTCTAGGCAAAAAGATTTAAGCAAGATTTTTTTAAACTGGAAAAAAACTATTAAAAAGAAAAAAATAAATTGTTGATTGAGTGTAGAACTACAATAACTTTGCTGGAATATTGCATTCTCTGCAGAAAAGAGTAAATAACTGCGGTTAAGAAACAACAGTCAGCAATTTAATTCAATTGGAGAAGAACAATTAGCACAAGCGTCACACACTTTATAAACCGTGTCGTATTTGAAATTAATCTTTAAAAAAAATCCCTTTCCACAATAATTAATTATAAACAGATGATAAGTCAGTCAAACTAATGTGTAGAACGTGGTAAGTAGTGAGTCAGAACAAGTGATTTGCTTTGTTCTAGATAATTAAATATTTTGTGTAATTAGCACGAAAAGTTTCACATCTGCACGTTCAGTAATATGCTAATTTTAATTCCTTTCAGTGATAAATATGGCGTATTTCTCATTTGTTTTGGGTCTCGTGATGAAGAGCGGATACAGTTTTGTTTTTATTAAAATTACGTCAAATTCAGAAAGAAGCTTTTGTATATCTATACACAGTATTCATGCGAAAAGCTGATGTTTGTGAGATTACTTACAAAGTATAAGGTAAAAGATTGGTTAAAGCCGTGGTGATCTAATAGTAAAATGCTCCATTCACTGATGTTGGGTTCGAAATACATCGACACTCACCAATAATTGTTGTGGCAGTCTACTCAATATAAACTCATTTAAGTGCTGTAACTGAGTAGAGATGCATACCTTCTTTATAGGGATTTCTGCATTTGTTCTCTACCAATTGTCCCGCAGCGATTGTGATGTCCGTTTAACTTTTGAATTTTTCATTCATAAAAAATCTTTGATTCCACAAAATGATCATCTTGATATTACTCTTAGATGTGTATATCTTAAGCTGTTTATTTGTATACAAAAATATGCCAACATTAATTGACAGGTGGAAAAGTATGGGTTTCCCCCAACATTTCTAAAATGAACGGGGTGCTATTTCGATAACAGACAAGATTACCATGGTTTATTACCGGGTAAATATATACCGGGTATATATATGTTCAAGAAGGCTGTTTTTGGATTATCCGGGACAAAAGCAAAAGCGAAAAAAAATTGTTGTTGGATTGTGTGCCATTGGATTTTGGGTGGCAAGTTTTAAGTCTTGGTTTTGACTCAACAACAGGTCCCCAAATAGCGAATAGTGACTTGAAAAAAAAAGTTTATAGATCAGGTTGATTTTTTTCAAGCGTCTATCAGTCAGAAACCAATCCGTACTGAAGAGTATAAGGTTTCTGCCGCTATGAAACGCTTATTTTTTTAATTAATCTGATTTTTTAATTTTTTTTTTAAATAAATTTTTATTTCTATTTTTCTCAATTTTTTCATTTTTTCAATTTTTTTATTTTATTTTTTCAAATGGGTTGTGTGAAGGAATAACAAATGTTTTGTTGGTTTTTCTATTGTGTATTAGATAACAGAACATACCAAATCTATTTCCGCCATTCCATCTCTGGAGTCTTGAGGGCTTCGTCTGGCGTATCTCAAGGGATGTACTTGGGTACGCTGTTCTTTATTCTATCTGTTGACGAAATTGTCTTTGTTGTGAGATACGGCAAAGCCTTGATTTATGCTGATAACGTTAAGTTTTTCGCTCAGATTAAATCTATTAACGATTGTGAACAGGTGACCTCTGCAAATTTTACGATCGGTGCAAAAGCAATAATTTTGTACTTACTCAATATAGACAAATTAGAGGCTATGAGCTTCCGCAGGAATAAAAAATCAAACACTTATGATTATGGGTTCGCGTCTTTTGTACTCTTGTCGGCAGTTCCTTACACCTTCCCCATCATCAGTCTAGCGTTTTTCTATATGAAATTTTTTTATTTCAAATTTAAAAAGTTTTCAAAGAAAAAAAGAAAATTGCAGTGTATTCGATCAATACATGAAGAACAACGTGTATTTCATCACTTCTTCGTTGAACTCAAATAACAACCTGCGAGATTTTATGCGTAATGTCGGATAGCAAGTGCTGCTTTCGAGTTGTATGCAACGTCATCCCATAAAATTCTTATTAGAACTCAGTTGGAATAATTACTATTTTTCACATCCCGCACACCGGATGCTTATACAAATACCCTCAATGAGTTTACCAGTATCCACATCGTAGAAGTAGCACAAAAGAGGATTTACAAAATGTCACTCACTGCAGACGCGGTTTTACGTGAACTCGACTGAAATCAAACATTTTGATTTCTCATTTAATCGCTTCTAAGCTCTTAGGATGGAGTTGGAACGCATCGCCTTTAACCGCACCAACATGAACACTTGCATTGTGTACCATAGCTATGACTTCTTCAGGCGGTTGTACGCGTAACCGCACCGCTTCAAACCTCTCCAGGCTGAACACACTCTAACAGGCTACAATTGAGTGTATACTACCGCTGTATACACCAAAGGAATCATCTTGGGCTTGGTATCTAATTTCTTCTAAAGGTGTTTTAATAGGCAAAACAGCAATGAAGTTCTTCTTCATCTAAATGATGACGTCTCAGATTAGAAATACACCAATTGAAAGTTGCAGAGCTTGCATTTGGTGATACACTCGTGTATCGCTACATTATGAGCTCCTAGGTTATTCGTCCCAAATTTACCAGATCGAGAGGTATCAAAAACGCCTAGGCTATAGATATACATGGAGAGTACCAAACTAACCTTCAAATATCAAAATGGAGTCTGCAAAATTTTGGTTAAAATTTTGATAATTCTTATCCCACAATATGATGATTCAATTTATAACCGTAATATAAAATAATTTTTAACAAATGTATAACTAACGTAATGGTTTCTGAGATCTGATTTTGCTTTAATTCAATCTTATATTTGGAGTTGATTCCAATTCACCTAGTGTTCAATACTAGTGAGCAGCAGAGTCTCAACACAGAACTGAGAACAGCCTGAGAAAAGAAATTCGGAGTAGTGGTTATGATCTTCGTATCCTTACTATTCTTCAAAAACATTTCATCGACAAACTTTTCTTCGAAAATACTTTTCTTCGTACAACTTTTCTTCGAAAAACCTT
Organism: Dioctria linearis; assembly: GCA_963930735.1. Taxonomy (NCBI): domain Eukaryota; kingdom Metazoa; phylum Arthropoda; class Insecta; order Diptera; family Asilidae; genus Dioctria; species Dioctria linearis. The sequence continues at coordinate 203,736,469 of OZ005741.1, read as the reverse complement.
TCTTCGAAAATTTCGTTTATTTGATAACAAATTGTTCACTTTCACATTAGCGCTATCCGAGGCCAACGACGAGGACTTAGTGAAATTCTGGCCATTTTTTTTGTGTTTTTTGTTTTTTTGGTTTATTTTTTAAAACTTAAGATAAAATAAAAAAAAAATCGTTTCAGAAGAAAAGTTTGGGTTATCATAAAATAAGGTTAAATCAAAATTTTACGAGCTTTAAATAATTGAAGGGTTGTAAGTCTAAAGGGTCTAAGTGCCAATTTTATTATTTAGAGATATAACGAAAAAACATAAGCGAAAGCTCGTTGACACTTAGGCGCCGGAAAAACTTTATCTGTGCGTGGGTAAAATTTTAAAAGAAATATGCACTTGGATCCATTTGGATATTATTAGGCTTGGTACTAAGATCGTATTTTTGTAAAAATCTTGACTTTTGATTTTTTGGCACTTAGACCCTTTAGACTTACAACCGTTCAATTATGTTATCAGGCTTCACCTACTTTTCTTCGAAAACTTTAAACGTAATTTAAAATGTTTTTTATATGATTTTTTAGCGCCGATATATGCATGGTTTTGAAAATAAACTTTTCTTCGAAACGACATTTTTTTGAAAATAAACTTTTCTTCGAAGAAAAGCTTTTCGATGAAATGTCGTTTCGAAGAAATGTATTTTCGAAGAAAAGTTTCCGAAAAATAGTGGGTGAAGCTACAATCTTTGCTAGCTCCAACTGAATTAAAATTTAAATGAAAAATTAATAGTTCTTGCAAGCCATTATTATTAATTTCATATCGAATAAATAATGGAATTGAAATATTAATTACGCAAAAATAGATCCTTTAAGACTTCAAAGCTATATAAAATTTAGAATTTTTTGAATGTGCTTTCGAGTACTATAAATCACATCACCTCCCGGAAATTGCAGTTTATTAGTAAAGTAAAACAGAAAGATGTCTGTTTTTAATCAATAATATTAATAATAATTTATTGCTGGAAGCATTTGTTGTTATACCTTACCTGAATTTCGATTATTTAAAGGTATTTAAATTAAGTCCATGAATAGATGTCAGAAAGAAATATTTTGAGTATTTTTCTTCTTCAGTTAGATAATTCAAGTTTTTGAATAAAAAGTAAGTCCACTACATTATTAAATTTTAGAAATTAGTTTAAAGCTGGTATTAATTACAAGCAGCATTTAATTGAAAGCTTTTAGTACTTATTAGCAATTATTTTTTTTATACTTATCAGAAAAAATCCATTCATGGCCGGAGCACAGTGGGATGTTTGCTAGAGTTGAATTTATAAAAATTACCTATTAGTCTGTAATAATTGTGAACCTAAGTTAATGATGTTTTTTTTTTCACAGCTCATAGATTTGAATCAGATTAATAAAAAATAAACAACGAGTTACAGTTTCCGCTTTCGTGCCCAAGAGTCTGGTTTCTAATTAGCAACTGTTATTTAATTATTCTTCGAAGTGAATTTTTAATCAGTAAGCCAAATATATGTATATAAGCAATGAAGTAGAACTATAATTACGACTTCCGATGAAAACTATATGTATACTACATAAATAGTTTTTAAGATACATCAGATTCGGGTATACATTTATAGTTGCGCTACCTTTTATTATGCATGGGAACACCAAAAGCCTCGAGTAATACTTTCGAAGTCATGAAATAGAAATCTATATGTGTGCGTGGTAGTCCAATTCTCTAAATTCTTTTATATTGCATCTTATGGAAAAGTGACTAGACGTTGATTTTATATATGCTATAAAGCCTAAACTACTATCCACACAGGAAAATAGTCTTCCAGTAATTTTAAGCTTTTCTCCTTACCTTCCCAAAGGCTAAACTTACTTAACAAAATAATAGAATAGTTTTGATTAAAAAGTAACATTACCATTTACGCTCAATAACTATCAGCTGAGTAATAGTTGCAATAGTGTATGTGCGGCCGCAGCTCGAATCTTTGGGCAGGTTGATTCGCACTCATCGGACCACGGCACATTCCCATATGCAATTATTACTCAGTTGAGATTTTTTGTTTGGGGAATCATAGTTATTTAGATAAGATAATTTTTTTAAAATAATTTTGTTAGAAAAGATATAAAAATTTGATTACAGTTGGGAAGATAAGAAAGCAAGCTTAAGATTACCAGAACGCAATTTTTCTGTATGATTAGTATTTAGGGTGGAGGAGCTATTCAAATCAAAATTTTCTCAGTTTTACATAAGAATACTGCAAATATTTTAGAATGTTAGGACTATGTTGGGGCTCTCATGTAGTAGTGAGGTAGTCTGTTTCATGGCTTGGGAATTATTTCTCGATGGCTTTGGGAACACCCGTAAAGCGGACAACTGATATAAATGTTATATATAAATAAGCAATATTAGCCCAACTTTTGGTGGAGATATCGCAATAACCGTAACGACCGTTACAGTGGTGAGTACGTCCAGTCAATAAATGAGCATATGCTAAACAGCTAGTGTAGCAAAATATGGTGGCGTATCGGTGAGCGTCTGTCATCTGAGGGGCGGTTATGGTTATTTTCTTTTCAACGCAAAATAAAATGGATGGATAGAAACTTAGAAACAGCTTTGGTTTTCATAAAATAATGACAAATCCCAGAGAAATGGTGTCGAAATCGGGTTAATAATGTCATATATCTGGAAATAAGAGACATCAACTCAATCATGATACTATAGCATTCAGCCAGCAATATCCAGTCCGTTACAGCGTAATCGAGTTATAATAAGAAATAGATACCAGAAATAAATGAATTATTCAGGCACATAACTTAAATACCACTGGAATTGCATACATTTATTCTAACAGCAACAAAGATTAGAAAATCAGTACCTGATATAAATTTAAATAATTCGCATGAAATGATGCAACGTCAAGCTTGCGTACTGATGTAAATGATTCTGCCATCATAAATGAACATGTAGATAATGTTAATAATAATACGAATTTAATAATTTATAACTAGAAACAGCATTAAAAAGACTTTCCAGTGCTCTATTCTCTTCGATTAGATGCTGGATTACTGATCGACAGCCCGTTTACCTAGCCTAATGTGAGAATAAGGCTCTACTTGCCTAACTATAAGTTATAAAACTAAGTTCAAGTTATATGTACAAAATGGCCTCTGCATCTACACACTATAGCATCGTCGTCGAATTCATTTGAAAGGATATCCTGAATAACCACAAGAAATTCAAGGGGCAAAATTACATATCATTAACAAATTCCGAAATTAACATTGAAACCTTCGGAGAGTTCATCATTGTGATATATTCGGCACTTCAAGATTTTAGAAAAGACATTTTTTTCAAGCAAGCCGGCGACTCTACAGATGGCAGATTGGGGAAGCTCCATCTTGAAATCGAATGCCTGCATGGACGACCATGTGTATATGTATCATTTTCAGCTTTATTTAAACCATTAACAAATGAATTTAAACTTTAAGTGAATAAATTTAAACCTTGAACAAATGATTTTAAACCTTTAACAAATATACTTAAATCTTAAACAAATGATTTTCAGCCCTTAACAAATAAATTTAAACCTTGCACAAATGATTTTAAACCCTTTACACATAAATTTAAACCTTGCACAAATGATTTAAACCCTTAACAATTAAACTTAAACTTTGAACAAATTATTTTAAACCCTTTACAAATATATTTAAACCATTAACGAATGAGTTTCAACTGTTAACAAAAAGACTTAAACCTTCAGGAAATATATTTAAATTCTAACAAATTTATATTTAAAATATTTTATTTCAGGTTAAGTAAGCATTTCATACAATTTTTTATCCAAAGTTTGGGTGCATATATAATCTGCAATACTTTTGACTTTTCAGTACAATGGTTGACCATCCACTGCTTTAGAAATAAGTAAAACCAAATCCATTATATAGTTAAACAATCATTAGGAGTATTTGTTGCAGGCTATCTTCTATCACTGAAAGAAGATTATGTTCTTTACTCATGTCACCTAAAACTGATTGTGTATGCACGTTCAATTTTAGGTGACATTAGTAGACAACATAATCTTCTCTCAGTGATTGAAGATAGCCTGCAAATCGCACCTGATGACTGTTCCAACTATATAATGGGTTTTGTTGTACTTATTCCTAAGCCAGTGGTTGGTCAACCCTTGCACTGAAAAGTCAGAAGTCAGCATCCAAAATTGAACAAAAAAAATTGTATGAAATGCTTACTTAACTTGAAATAAAATATTTTAAATATGAATTTGTTAGAATTTAACTATATTTGCTAAAGGTTTAAGTCTTTTTGTTAACAGTTGAAACTAATTCGTTAATGGTTTAAATATATTTGTAAAGGGTTTAAAATAATTTATTAAGGGTTTAAATTTATTTGTTAACGGTTTAAAATCATGCGTGCAAGGTTTAAATTTATTTGTTAAGGGCTTAAAACCATTTGTGGAAGGTTTAACGCCCGTAAAACAACACCCTGGATCCTAGTTGGGTCCACCAAAACACTTAATTTTTTCCATAAATAATTTGAAGTTATTATTTTCTATTCCCGATGACTATTTTATGCACAAAACTGCAACAATAGAAAAGAATACATACTTACATTCTACGCCCACTCAGTGCAACACTATTTTTCTCAACCTCAAAATAACACGAACATTATGGCGTCTAAATGCTTCGCTTGTTGGCTCACAATTAATAAGAATGCTATTTAATATCAAGTATGTGATGTTACATATATGTGACGTTAGTCGTTAATGGGTCAAAAAAAAACTACCGTATCAATGGATATATTTGTCAAGAAAAGTTGTAGCTATCTATCTTGAGTTGAGGTAGCGCCACAATGAATTCTGGTATTTACTATAGCACGGTAAATTCCTCTAAATCGAACAGAGTCGTTAAAAGCCAGAAAATTAAATTAGAATTCACAAATATACATACTGTAAATGTACATATGCATTAGAAGTCTCTTGTGGAGGCTCAGACCAGAGAAGATTAGATGATTTGCAAAATCATAGTTTCCGACGCGTCGGTGCAGTAGTGGGTAAGATATTGGCTCATAATTCTATAAGACTAAATTAGATTCCAATCGGCCGGAGTTCAGTAATTATCAATGCATTCTTCTGTCTAACAGCAGAACACCCATTGTAAAGCTATTAAAATGCTGTAATATGTGAATGATATTTCACTAGGTGGCTCAAATGTCACCTAAGATAATTGTAGGTCATACAACAGCATTTATTCATTCGCCCCTGTTGAAGAAAGATGTTGTTGCTGAGAAACGATATAAATTTTTTACAGTGCAGCAAATATGTATCTCGATATGTTGTATATCATTTTAAAAGAAATTTTTAATGGCGATCTATAATTTAATCAATCAGGAAGAATATCATTCGCATTCCATTTACCTTCTTCCTTCGGAGTAGTAGTATTTCGATATAAAGCGTGACTTTTTAAAAAAACAACATTTACTTTTTATTAGAATTGAAAATCCCAAGGTCTCATTTTTTATTTGAATTATCGCACTAAGATGAAATGGAACTTTTACCTATACTGCAATTAAAGAAAATTCCACATTCTGAATTGCGTTCTTTTTTTTTCAAATTACTTTAAAAATATTTCGAATTTAATTGCAAGTTTTGTTTACAGAAATGTGCACTCAAATGTTATGTCTTGTTAATTTTTATACCATGGGTAATACCTGGAGCGCGTTTAGAAATTGTTGTCCAAAGAATTATTAATATCTATTAATTGAATATTTTTGCATAATAAACGAGATATGAACAATTTTCTTAGACCATATTATAATATGGCGCTTTATAGAGTTTTTGATTTTAACACGATTTTCATTTTGGTGTATGATTGTGTGAGGAAAATAGGTAGAGACGGCTTTGAATTTAATTTATATTGGTACAACTATATTAAGGGCCGAAACTCTTCTATCAGGCAAGCAGGCAAGCAGGCAAGCAGGCAGATCTACTATAACCCCCCTTAATGATCTTGTAACAGAAATAGAAGTGGCATTTGTGACTTTTTTTGGTATCGAAGGAGCATTTTAAAACACCTTTTTTTGAATCCAGAATCCAGCTACGAAAAGCGGAGTGGAAACATCATTGGTCAAATAATTAAAGGCAATGCTTAGCAGCGGGACAGTCACTGCCAATATAAGAGAGGAATCGGTAATAGCAGTGGCACCAGTAAATACTCCAGGGAAGAGTTCTATATTGTCCACAATCTGTCTCAAAAGATGAGTCTTCAAAATAATCCTGGTAAAAGAGTGATCGATTTGTTCACGAGCAAAATGAAGCTTAATTTACAACTTCCAACGGAAAGGAACAATAGTTAGATTTTCAAAAGATGGCTTTAATTAACTTCATTTTGGATTGGATATTATGCCAAAAAGTTATTATAAGTTTTAAATACACTTCAAGGTGATCTGAAGAGATCATCATTAACAGTACTGTACCACTCTAATGACTCACACTTTGGAAAAAGTTATTTTAAATGGTATACAGATGAATCTAAAATGGAAGGCAAAAAAAGCATTGATTTACGCCAACTTATCAATAAAAATAATATGCGTGGAGCTAATATATATATTAACTGACTGTCTTGAATTAATTAACTGAAATCGAAAAGGATACACTTGTCAGGGAATAAAGTAATTAAGGACAGCAAGTTTGCGAACTGTCTACATTTATCGGTCTGGTGGTCACCCAAAAATTCACCATTCGTCGTTACAAGTCAAGCTTTAGGAGAATAGAACTGAATCGATAGACTGGGAAAATATTCCAGGACTCAGGCAGACAAACTATATAACTCGCACACAGGGGAGGACAAGATCACGTGTCATGCTCAGCAGACCAGAACTAAGGCTCGTAACAAGCCTAAATTGGGACGACCTCTATTATTCAGTGCTTTTATAAATGATCTTTCTAATATTATTGAAGACGTGAAAATTCACCTGTATGCTGACGATGTGTAGCTTTATTTCAGTAGACCAATTGGGCTGATGGAGGATTGCCTAGCACGCATAAATGATGATCTTAATAGAATATACCATTGGTCAATGAGAAATCAACTCATGGTGAATCCTACCAAGTCTTAATACATGGTCTTTCACAACAATGCTAATTCCAACATCAATGACTTTCCTGGGGTGATGCTAAATGGTTCTATCCTCTCTCGGGTGCATCGCATCAAGAATCTGGGAGTAGTAATCAACTCTACTTTGAGCTGTTGTGAGTGTGACCACATCACAATAATCGTGAAGAAAATATATGGACGCCTTCGTCAACTCTGGTTATCAGCTAATATTTTATCGACAGATATACGTACGAGACTAGTTAAAACACTTCTTCTTCCCCATTTTTTTCGGACTAAGACGCTTTGATCACGTCCCATCTGCTGGGATGCTTTATAGATGACCATCGTGCGATGAAGATGCTGGTGTCTTTGTACATTCTGATTCACTCTAGGACTCCACGTTATCTGTAAGATCAATTGCAGTTCTTACATACGTCTTGAAACCACAATCTTCTCATTTCTCGTTTTCATCGTTCCATTATGGAGCGCTCTTATTTCACGCTTTGCACGCTCATGGAATGAACTACTCGTAGCCATTCAAAGTGTCGGTTCCGTCGATAAGTTCAAATCACTTTTCTCTGCTACTTATTCAATTTCGTATTGTCATTCGGTTTCAGCTTTTTTAGGTACTAAGTAATTATGTTCGCCACGGTATCTTCGATTTTGCAATAAACTGGGAATTTTATTGTTTTCTTTATATTGTAACTTTGTAAAATTGTTATAGTTTTGCCTTCTTTTTGTGTAAACTTTCTTATTATTCTATATTTTTTGTATTCTTATTGTTTATTGTTTATATTTTTTTACTTTTTTACCTTCTCCTTCTTCGTTCTTAACCGTTTAAGTTTATTTTATTTAAATTTGATTTCTACAGAGTATTTTTATTTATTTATTTTTAATTCTTTTAGTACATAAACCAGTAATGTTGATTTTTTATCTTTATGTGCTTGGTTTCTCATTTCTTTGTTTTTGTTTATTAGTTGTTTAATTTTAGTTTAAAGCACATGATATCGTACAAAAAAACCTGTCTAAGCCGGAACGCCTTGGGACTAAAAAAAATTCCACCTTAGACTTGTTTTTGGCTTGTAGGGGGTCCAAATAAAATTTATTTTAAAGCATTTATTTGATATTTTGGTAATGTACATTGTATATAAAAAAAGAAAATTTAACAAGACAATAATTCAAGAACATATGCCAAAAGAAAAACATAAGAAAATTAAAATGCAAATATACATTGGGGTCGCATAGAAAATAATTTAAACTTTTTATGAGGTAACAAAATCGCGGATACTGGTTTGTTTCAAACATTTATAAAGGATTGTACTTTGAATTTCTTTTATAGGTAAATACGTATTCGACAGAAGAATCTCATTCCCGACGTTAATTGCAAAATTGCGGACAGTTTCTAGAGGCCATAATGCTTCAGATGCGGAAACAGGCAGGTTTGGTGAAGTTATATCACCGATATCTTCCTCCTCATTCGATGAAATATCCATGGGTTCATGTAACTCGGTCTCAGTTGAAGCTGTGGTGCATCAATGTTTACATAATCGGTAGCCTTGACATCTTCAACACTTGCCCTTACCATTAATTGGAAGAGTTGTGCGTAGGTATCCAGTAAATCGCATCACGGCAAAGTATTGCTTTGATAGATCGTGAACGCTGCCACATATTTCCATAGAAGAAATTAAACGTCACAGAATCTGCTTTTTGTAGTAGCTTTTGAAGCATTTAATACCTCCTGCATCCAAAGGCTGACACGGACTGGTTTTGTTTGGTGGGAAAAACCAATTTTACGTCACTTAGTTTAATTTTCGGATGAGATGTTACGTTGTCAAGAAATAAACAAATATGGTGGTCTTATTGCTGCATTCTGTATCTACTCTTTAATATTGAAAATGTAAGGCGATTCACACCAAACTGCAATTTAAGTGACGTTTGGACGGTTCAAACACAAATCCACTAATTTCTAAAACAGGCGGCATCTCACTCCAACGTACTTCCAGGAAAACTACTTTCGCGGCCGTAGCGTCATTTTGTATTGTATACAAAATATTTCGATGTATGTGATTTAGATGCGAACACAAGCAAGTCAAGAGCATTTTGTACGTAAATTCAATAGAATCATATTTTGTTTAACTTCTTCTCTTGAATTTCGCAACCCTCAACTTGGGAAATTAGATTAATCACGAACAGCAAACTACTTTTTGGGATTGGAGAGCATCGATTCCTACTAAATGTTTCGTTTTCGCTTATAAGATTACAAAGAATGTTCCGGATTAAGCAGGCTTTAGAGCCATTTTTCGACTTCGGCTCCGGGTTAGACAGTTTCCGGCTTACGCAGGCTACATTTATTCTCATATAGCGGGTTAAAAACTGAGACTGAGAGATTTTTCCGGGATATCCAGGTCTTCGGCTGGTGCAGGTTCCGGCTTAGACAGGTTTTACTGTAGTTGATTTAGGATGTAGATGCTCTTTTTTTATGCCTCAATACTTACTTTTTCCTTTTTTGTTTTTAATGTACGGTTATATAAGATATAATATCTTGGGTACAGAAAACAAATAATAATTCTAATTATATTTCTATTGTACACTGAGATATCATCTTAAAAAGATGGGCAAAGTCCACAATGAGACCTGCCGCTTAGATAATTAGACAGTAGATTATGGTCGACTATGTTATTAAGCTAAGTAAATTTTTTTATTTTATATAATTTAACACTATATTTATATCAGTTTATAACCCGAGGGCAACCTCGCATCTACTACTCATTGCTTATCAGAACGAGTCATTAAACGATAAAGCCATCTCAATAAATTAATCGCCGATCACATTTTTTAGGAATAATGAGTAATCTAAGCCTACGTACGTATGGAAACATTAGAGTTTGATGAATCAGAGCGAATTTCATTAATCTGGTGTTATCAGGGAAATGAGACATGTTGTATCTTTTTAATTTACTTATTGGGATTTACCATTAATGTCGATTTGGTCAGAATTAATTATGGGAGCTTTTGAAATGTGAATTAATCTCTAATGGAGATAGAGGAAAAATTAGTAATCTTATTACCTCCTATACTTACAACGGCACTGTATTGGTAATATAAGTTTACCCAAAGCTTTTTACAGCTGTAATGATCTTGACCGTGTTTTAGGAAATAGTTGTTACTAAACTAATTAAAATTTTTGCACTTTTTGAACTTGAAAGCGAATTGTCTAGACAACCTGGACTTTTTATAATTTTAGGCCTGGAATTTTTTCTTTTCTACAATATAATAAAAAAATATACCTCCATATAACTTTGTAAGCATTTTTCAATTTATATAAATAATAATAAAACAGCGAAGCCGATTACCTTGGAGTCCGACAATCTCCGATTAGGATGAAACTTTCACATTTTGTATGGAATACAAAATAGCTCACTCGTATTTTTTTGTTTCCCCCTAGCACAGCCCATCCCAATTAGAAAAATTTCGTAATTTTACGATGAAACGTCATTTTCAAAAGATCATATCTCGAGAACGGAGCAACTGATTTTTCTGATTCGAATACAAATGATGCGCAATCTTTATATTTCTCATAAAAAAAATACGGCAGTACCGAACTATATTTTTTGTTCATAACAGTTTTTTTTTTTAAATTGTATTATTCACTATTGAGGGTCTCTAACATTTTTTTGTTTGTAATATTTTGAAGCTAGAAACCTTCCTTATCTATCTATCTGCAAAAAGTTTGGTATGGTATTCGGCTTTGTTTTGGATATATAGTACAGTTTACTCAGCCATTCCCACAAAACGATCTTTTTGGGCTAATTTTCGACCAGACCATTTCTGTTTTGGACTTGGAACTTTCGCAATTTTGTACGGAATACAACAATAGCATAAATGTCAAAAATTTCGGACTTCTATTAGAACTAATAGACTGCTGCTCCTTTAAAAGCTCTTCTTGTTCTTTACACCTGCCATCAAAAATTACAAAATTATACGCATTACAAGCCCAGCTTTACCAACGGCGTTTTCAATGGCATCTCAGAGAAACTCTAAAGTTGAATTTTTTTGCAGAATTGATATGAAAATGTTCTTTGGACATATTCAATAACAGAGGTTTCCTACATTTCTCCTTTTTCTCCATAGTATGAATAAAAATTAATATAACCAACAATCTACTGTTGTAAACAAAAGTAGTAAGTAAAATGCTTATCTAATATAGTGTAAGAACTTAGGTCTTCATCATCTGATACAAATGAGGAATAAGACGATGACTATGATTTTGCAATATAAGTATGTGAAAATATTTGCGTTTCAGCTTTCTACGTGAACAATAAAAACTAGGCGCAGGAAATAACACCCAACGACAAGCGTCCCAAAATGGAGAATGAAATACCGTCCGAAATTCCCATACAATTACGCGCTTGATTTCATATGAAATTAGACCCACAATTTTGGTTCTTATTTTAAAATTTAGGATGCTATTTCATATGTGACATTTGGCCATTATTTCATAATAGAATTTGTGGGACGCGAAAAAAAAGCCCTGACGAAATAACGCCTGTAATTATAATACAATTTTGGGCTTATTAAATAAATTTTATATTGTTTCTGTAATATTTAATTCACTTAAAAACTTGAATAATATCTTGGACTAGTTGGTAACAGAGCGGTTTGAAATTCCAAACAAAGTTTTTTTAGCACCAGTATGAATACGGCCAGAAAGTGAGGAGAATATATGCTATCGTCATGGTTAGCATGGTGAATGTATTGTGTGGTTCATGCTTGAAAATAAACCAAGAGGAAAATTCAATCCTGTAACATGTTTGGTTGTGGTGTCAAGTGATGCGGCAATGTCATTTGTCGTCAAAGTTGACCACTTTGTGTAGCCAGGGTTGGTCCACTTTGATTGTGTGATTGGAAGATGCCCAAAAAATGCCCAGCACCAATCCCAAGTCTGCCAATAACACACCAGCGAGAGGAAAATGCCCGCCAAAGAGCGCAGAAAAAGCCCTCGTAGGACAATGACTGTTAATTTCATTCAATTAATTTTTCCATATCATTTTCAATCATTTCAGCACATTTTTCGTCGACTATCCAACCTAGACAGCACTGGCCAACCTTGACAGCTTTTCATTTTCTTTATTAAATGCCTATATTTTTTTCACTTTTCGCCCAATCAATCTGCAATGTTCAGCGAAAGTGTTGAATTTTCCCCAGGGACAGAATCAGTTATGACTTTTTACGAAAAAAGCTTACTTTACTTGTTATTCCTGACCGGTAATAGTTTGAAGGTAGAAAATTAAGCTGGAAAGGCTTATTATGTTTCTGGCAAAAATAAAAAGCCAGCTTGGATTTTTATATTTTCTGGCAGAAACAAAAAGCCAGCTTGGCTAGAAAAAATAAAAAGCCGGGCTCGCTTTTTATATTTTTACCGAAAAAATATGTTCAAGCCGTTGCGCATGCTTTTCTAGCTACAAGACTATTACCGGCCAGGAATAACAAGTAAATTAAGTAATATTTACTTTTATTTCTCTCACATACGAACTATTACTTAACTCTCTATGTTAAACTATGTAAGAAATGAGGATTTAAAGAAAAAAGTAATGTTGACCCGTCATTATTTTCTTCAAAATTAAGTACAGGGTACTTTTTGCTCATTTGTTTAAAAACTTTCTTGCCTCAATGGTATTGTATTGGAATTATGTATGAATGTGTTTTTAAATTAGATGCTCTTTCCCCTCCTCGTATTTTAGGGGTTTTCAGACAAGCATATCGTGATGCAAAGCTAAAGGAAATTATTGTTGAGCTTATGCGGAAAGGAACTCAAACGTTTGTCATATTCAGGAATTCTTTTAATCATTGAAGTTAAGCTCACGAAAAATTTGCGTTTTGTTATTTTAAAAAGTTCTGTTTAGTTGTTACTTGTCGTTTCATCTTTAGGATGAGATTTACTAAACAGATAATTACAAAAAACATTCCATGAATATTTTTCAGTTTGAAAATGTGAGTAGATATGTGGGTATATCTAAATTCTATTTAAAACATTCAACATAAAGTAATTAAAATTGAAATTGGCTTAGTTGCATGTTTCATCTCTTTTCCGATTATATATATCTTATTACCCTCTGAGAGTATAAAACATTAAGATACAAATTAATAATATATATAATTTTACTCACTTTTTGATCTCCACATTGGTTTGATGACTTTAACTTCTACCATAAATACGACAGCTGCAATTATTATGGCAGCTAATGTTGGTTTTGGTATAAAGAAAAAATATGGTGTAAAAAATAGAAGAGCAAATATAACAAGAGCGCCAGTATAAATGTTTCCCAATGGAGTTCGAACACCGCTTGCATTATTCACTGCGCCACGGCTTAAAGCTCCTGTTCCAGGAAATCCTTGCGCAAAAGAATTTGCAATATTCGCAACTCCAATTGCAATTAGCTCTTGAGTACCATCAACTGCTTTTCCATTTGCTGTATGAATAAAAAAAAAAAAACACCAATATTAGCTTATGACAGAATACTTAATGTATTTTCACTTACCAAAAGCTTTGCAAATTGCAATATTTTCCATCAATGAAATTAATGGAACAACTACCAAGCCAGATCCCATACTGGTGACCATTTCGACAAAAGTTTCTGGTTTTCCTGTATCAGATTCATTGGCACTCATTGAAAATGGTGGCATTTGGAATTTGGGAAGACCAGGTGGAATATCTCCGATTAAATTAAATGGTGAACCGTAAATGGAACGATGAAAAACATAACCTATTCCTCCACAAATTATTACAAGAATGGCATTTCGTGCTGTTCCAATAATCCATAAAAATTTATTAGCAATTTTCTGCATTTTACTCTTACATTCGTCTTCTGGTGGACCAATTTTAATAGTAGCTAAAATCTGTTACAAATTTCATTGGATCATTAGTCATTTTAAAAAAAAATTTATTATTTTAATATCTGCTAACCTTCATTATGAGTAAAACGGCTATGCATGTTATGCCCAGAACAGTATCCCACGCTTTTGTGTTTCCGATATTTTCAAATATATTTGCCCATATTTCGACAAACGTTGAACCTCTTGCTGATATTCCTAAAATATCTTTCACTTGGGAGGTTACTATTATCAGAGAAACAGCTGAAGTAAAGCCAGATGAAACAGGACCGGAAACGAAGTCAATTAAAAAACCCAGACCCAGGAAACCCATGACAAGTTCAACAATTCCACATAAAAAAGAGAGAAGTACTGCTTTTTGCCAGGAACCCTTTGCTGTTTGGTATGTAAGTAGAGCTGTAATTGCTGAAGGGCCTACTGGTACATCCTTGCAGCTTCCCAAGAATATGTACACAAAACATCCAAGAAATGAACTATATAAACCATACTGCACAAAACCAAGTATGAATGTTAATATTTAATGAAGTTTGGAAAAATTTTAATGGAATACATACCGCTGCTGGAAGACCAGCAATTCCGGCATAGGCCAGAGCCTGAGGTATGACTGTTAATCCGACAGTAACACCGGCAACTAAGTCTCCTACAGCATCTTCTCCATTGTAGTTTGGTAGCCACTTAAGAATTGGAAATCTCTTATATAACATTTTTTCTGAGAAAGCACTTTTCGCTTTCCGCCTGCACCATGTTTTTGCTGTTTCCAGTCGACTACACGGTGGAATGATTTTTTGGCCGTCTGATGTTACTGCAAATAATTTTTAATTAATTATAATTATTGATGAAAACATATTTTTTGCTAAAGAGCAGTATGTATTAATGATTCAAGGACGATACGGTGATATCGTTATTAAGATGATATTTTGCATGCTTGATCGCCTCTTATATTAATTGCGACCACTGACTTATAACAATGGACTGAGCGTATTGTCATTTTCCTATAGGAAAGCATGTCACAAGTTTTATAGTTCTCTCTTTTGCCCTATGGCAGAGTTGGAGCTAGCAACACAAAATATTGCATTCTGGAACGTTTCCTTATGCCATTTGATGCTTTTATGTTGGCGACAGATGCAATCACCTCAGACGGAATAAGGTAAAGATAGTGTTTACCATGCTCCGTCTCTCTTTCCCATAAGCAGGATTCAGTTAAGAATAACTTTTGAAAATTAAAGTCGGAATGAGTTTAATTCCTTGAAAGCGATTAAAATATCACTTGGGCACAAGAAAATATATTTTGTTAATTAAATTCGATTTACAGGTGTAAAATTTCATCTGATTGGTTGAGTTTTACATGTTTTTTATGTAATCGTTTTAAAGGGTGCTCTAACGGTGGTATACAGAAACACAATATTTTTTGTGCCACATAAAATAGCAAATCGCTCAGTCCATTGTTATAAGTCAGTGATTGCGACAAGTTCCAGCTCCAAGAATTTACTATATAATAAATACATTCACATAGAGAAGCCTTCTAGAAAGAAGAAAGATGTGTTGGAAACATCGTACATCTTCCTGTTTAATATTGTAGTTTACCTACAGAGATTTTTTATTTCAACGAATCGATTCGATTCCTTGAATCGCATGTCCTGACTCCTGTTTTATGAAAACTAAATATTAAAAAGAATGAGAAAATTGGTGGCAACAAATTCGTTGTGTAACCTACAGTATTCAGTATGCACCTATAGGCTGCGAACCCAGACGAACGCGATTGCCTAACGGATAGTCGCCACTTTTAAATTTAAACCTAAGCAAACAATGAAAGAGCGAGATAGAGCTATACATTAATTTTTTTCTATCTCTTCGCCTGCATCTCTCCCAACAATTGAAAATCATTTTTGGTTCATTTCGTGTAATTTTTTTTACCTATCAATTAGAGTAGTTGGCACATTAGCAGTCATCCTTTGAAGGATCTAATACTGAATTTTGTGAATGAAATTTTATTTGTACTGATGGAACACATTCAATGACGGGGAGGACCGATGGCTGTGTTGCTTTGTTACAAAACTACTTGGCCGATACCGATACGATATTCAATATAGCGATATTTACCCTCTACGATACAGGTAATTCGTATCGATATTTTTATACTTTAAATACCTACTTTTATACAATTTTAGGCCCCAAATGAACAGACATTAATCACTTTTTTTTATTAACCGGGGGAAAGCTTTGGCGATCGGATGTATTTTGAGAGCCACTTTTTTGGATGAAAAAGTGAATTTTGTTTCCTCTCGTGATTGTGCGAAATTGGTGCGTCGTGGAAAATAACTTCCCATGAGCAAAATGTTCACAACAGAGCACTAATGTCCCTGAAAGAAAGAACGGAAGAAATGTATGCGAAATATGGTAACTAATATATGCGAAATATGGTAACTGGTGGGGTGTATATTACGATATTACCCAAGTACGATACTGATAGTATTCGGCGAGACCACTTTTTCCGCTCGTGATTGTGCGAAATTGGTGCGTCATGGAAAATGACTTCCTATGAGAATAATGTTCATAGCAGATCAATAATGTCCCTGAAAGAAAGAACGGAAAAATATATGCGAAATGTAGTAAATGGAGTGTATGTTTCCCAAGTGCATAAAAATGGGTTTTTCGGCGACAAAAACGTGCGGAGGAAGTTTTCTGAATCAGGAAGGGTACACCATTCGATAGTACTCGGCAAGACCTTTAATATGATATGCAACAACATAGTATGCATTGCACAGTACTATATTTATACATATAATAACAAATATCGTATCGACGATACTAAGGATATCGATATTTTAAGAGCCAATATATTGGTGTACCGATATTTGAAAAAAAAATGGAAATATCGGTGTATCCAACTATTGGCCAAAAATACTGGTCAAATATAAAATCACTGTCTGGATATTTTCAGAAAAGGTTTTAGGATTTCGAGCCTGACAAAGTAAGTATTTTGCTGCTTATGAATCCCTTTTCATTTACTTTCAACGAAATAATTGAATATCCAGCAAACTTACAACTATATTTAACTGAAATTCTAAACAGTACATCTCTGAAGCAGCGGTTTTTGGAATCGGTGACTTCACAGCCTCAACCGTCGTCTAACGACTATGAACAATTTTGGAAATTGGTATCAAAAGATAACTACCTGGAGATGCGTGATCTATCTTTGCAAATTTTATTGAAATTTAGCTCAACGTACGTAGGTATATGAAAAAGCTTTTTCAACGCTTACATATCTAAAAATACCGCAACTCACTGTCATAAAAACTTATTTCTGATGATTGGATGTTGTTGTCGACGTCGGATTTGAAACCAAATATTGAATAATTATTGGCTGAGAAAACCTCTTGAAAAATAGCATGGATTTTTTTATTTAAAATAAATACCTATGTATGTACCTACCTAACAGCTAATATGATTAGGGTAGGGTAGTTGCATAGTTTAAACGTGCCTCTGACTATGCATAAACATCTTTGCCAGAAGATTGTAGATAACCTACCTACGATGCTGTATACCTAAGTCATGAGCTTGATTGATTGTAGTTTTTAGAGTAGTTGGCCCGTCTACCAGTAACGAATTCAAAATATGGCCCATATGAAAAAACAGTTGGGCGGCCTTGTTCTAGATGTAAGTTCTCTATGTAATACTGTATGCTAAGTGGTTTCAAAAAATTTTACTTTTACTACGCATAAGATAAGCAAAGAGCTAAAGTCTTTGGTTTTTACAATTGTAACGATTGTTCTAATCTTACAATCTCAACATGACTTCAATAACTTATTACACTTATGGAACATGCATAGAATAAAATACACAATTTAATCACTGGCGTATATGCATGGTAAGGGGAGGAAGAGTTGGTGAAATTAGATACCTACATATGTATGTAAAATTGGGGAAACTTAAACATTACTTATGTCGTAAAGTTAAGTAAGTCAATCGTTTTTATTTGTTTATCCCATGCGGGAATCGATCTCACAAATTTTAGAATCAGTCATAGATGAAGAATAGAAGAATTTTAAGACCTTTAATTTTTATCTATTCTAAATTAAATTATAAAATAAATTGAAAATTTACAATTTATTTTTGCGCTTTCATCGTTATACTGGTTAATAGCAGCTGAAAGCAACTGTGGCTAAATAAAACCAAGAAATACAATATGGAAAACCATCTGTCTTGTTAGCTCAGAGGTAAGAGCAGTCGCCCGGAAAGCGGATGGTCCCGGTTTAAAATCCCCAACAAAGCAATTGTTTTTTCCTTCTGTATTTATGATTTGATTTAAAATTGTTAAAAATAAATGTTTTTAAAATTCTTCTACTCTCCAAATAGCTTTAACTTGGTTATAGAAAACAGAAAAACTTAACTATCCACTATACATCTTAACTACGAGTAGGTGTAGCATTATTGAAGACCTGGCTTGGGTTGAGATATAATGTTTTCTACGAGTCAGCGGAAGGTTGCTAGTGCGCGTTTATTTAGGACTGGTGACTAAAGCGTATCCCAACGGGAGATGGCATTTATCTTAGTTTTTCAATAAAAACATTATTTCCTCGAAAAGTGCCGATATTTTGATTTAGACATAAAGTGTTAACATTGATATAAGACGTGGAATATAATGTCTGGAAAATGTTTACCACAACTCTGTTTGGTTCATCGCTGAAAATTAATATAACATCAATTTTTGTGTTTTCGTATACTCAAATGCCAAAAGCACCATGGCTGGTATCAATTCTTCTGTGAAATCGTGTGTAAGTGTACTCATGAAATGATAATGCTTCAAAGTGCATCAATCGCTGCAACTAATTATTAATCCAGGTATTTGGGATGTAGGCAATGCTTTCAGTTACTGCAGCTTTATTTTCTAACACTGATTGCTACGAAGACGTAAAGGTGACTTGATATACGAAATTGAACCATTTGCTCGAATAGTTACTAAATAACGATTATGTATGTCGAAACGTTTATAAAGTTTGTAAAATGTTGTTGTTATATTTTCTCAATTTTACATGCACCGAATGTATACCGCGCAGATTTTAGTATAGAGACACATTTGCGGTTTAGTGCAAACTGGAATATTGGAACCGAAAGTCTGTCTTCGGTATTACTTAAGCTAATAGGGCAACTTTGAAAATTAATATCTCCAAAACGAAGCCGAGCCCCACGGTTATTTTCGGCATGTAGATAGATAAGGTTTAGATCTTTAAAATAAAAATATATGAAAAAAGTGCTAATGGGTATCAGTAGGAAAAAACCACATTCCACTGAGTGTAGTACTCCCACATTGCGCTACTTTGAGTAGGTATATGGCAAAATCTAATATTTTTTGACGATTTTGTATGAAATGACCTAAACATAACTGACACGAATCTACGGCACTGACTTGTGCTCTCAACTGATTACCATTACACAGAATCCTGAGAAAACAAACTGATCGTTTGTTGGGTTCGTCAGGTTGAGGGAAAACCCGGACTGGTTTCGTCGTACACTAAAAGCCTTAACCATAATGCGCATATGCAAAGCCACGAGCAATTCCTTTTCATAATAACAACCCACAATAGGAATAAGAAGCCGTTCGTCAAGTTTTAATTCCTTTCGTCAACTTCTGTCTGTACGCTCATGATCGTACTTTGCATAAGCAAATTTAACAGTTTGTGTAAATACTATACAAATGTTAGTGATGTATAAGAAAGAATTCATGGTATTTTCAAGGCTTGCATATGCAAGCTTATGCACATTGTGGTTAGCCCGTAAGGATGTGTGCCAAACGAACTAAATGCTAGCTAAATCTATCACTTTTTTATTTAGTAAATTTTCAATTTGCTTATTTTTCTTCTTTTTAAATGGCAAATTTATCTTCTTACATTTGACAAGTTCGGTTGTCTTTTTAATTTGAAAGTTATTTGAAAATATTTCTTGTGGTATATTTGCAAAATGTAAGAATGAAATCCAAGAGCGAGTGGTTATGACTGACGTAAGTAAGTTTAATAAACACCAATCAATTGCTTTGCTTAATAGAAATGAAACTGACAGCTGACCAATTGGCTAAATTTCATTTTAGTTTGGCACAGCCTTGGAATTAGCTGGCTAAATTTTCAATACAAACTGGAATTTAGGCAGCATTTTGCTCGTTTGGAGCACATCCTAAGCCTTGGTTTCCAAAAGAATACGGCTGCGCAATTATGCTGAGTGTGGTTTCCTACAATTACGTTCATAAAAATTTTATTCACTTTATTGCCTCGTCAAATTATGTTCCAATTGTAAAAACAATCGTCGATTACCCACCGTGAAAAATGTAACCCAGGCTTTAGTCAAGGTATAGAGACACATCCACGATATTAAATGTCAAACAAAACTGTGTTATGTCTATTTAGCAGTTTTTTTTTCAAATGTTATTGAAGAAATATTATATCAGCTTCGTCCGTAGTGACACTGACTTGTAGGAGGAGACAGATTCTGTCAATTTCCCGATAACAGGAATGATAGCGTACACCTTTTCATAAAATAGTTTTTGTATTCTATTATCTGCTATTAAAAGATTATAATTTTTCGAACTACTATAAATTAATATGTTTAAATTTTCACAATAGATAATGTACCAATGATGTTATGTAAAAATATTAATCAGCTGATCAAGTATACCAAAGTACAACCCTTATATTTTAAGGTCACTGAATAATAAATTTGAATTTGTTTTACATAACTACTCTGTTGAAAATTGAAAAAGTATAAGAGAACAAAAAAAGTTGGAAAATTAATAAATTTAGTTAAGGTGAATATCTGAATTAAGAGAAATGAGTTACTAGGAGTTTTTGGAAGAAGTTCACAATGATTATAATTTTGAAAATTCAAACAAAACTCGATCCTTATTGTGGACACATAACAGCTATTCTGGCAACAAAAGCTTAATCACTCTACTCTGTCATTGTAATGCATACGAATTCTAGTGAAAAATTTGTTGAAGTAAGTTTCGAAAGTCAATGATAATATCTAAATTCAAGCCATCGTTGATTTAATGTTTGACCGCGGCGCTGCTGATTTTTGTTCTACGTAGCCTTAGTAAGATATTATTTTGTCTATTATTTACACTCTCAGAACCTTGATTTTATCACATAACCCAGTAAACATTACGATTAGAGATCGAATCGCAAGCGAATTGCCTAATCGAAGTTTGATAACGATCTCGAAGTCGATCTCGACTCGATCTTGAGCCAAAAATGATGGAAAAGGAACGCTAATTCGAAGCGACATGACAATTTGATATCGATTCTTCTTCTCGGGACTTTTTCGAACATATTTCTTGAATTGGTTTTATATACACATAAGTATGTATTCGAGATTGCTTCCTGAAAACTACTCGATTTCGAATTGGATAAACGGGTAAACTATGCTTTGCGAAAGCTACTCGATATCCAATTGAAAACAAACAAGTAAACTATGAGAAAAAATTAATATTTAACAAAGCAAATTTTATTTTCTCAGCCCTTACTTCACGATATAACGTTTTTTTTACGAATACTTAAAATAGAATGACGCTAGCACGCTTGCGTTGTCATACACAATCTGAAAAAATCATGTACCTATCGATAATTCTTTTCAAATACTTCGAGAGAGATTCGTAAAAACGAAGTATTTTCTGCAAGTTCTCTAAACGTGAAGGCATATGTCGAGAGAATTTTTAAAAACCGAAAAATTTTCGGACTGTTACGTTATGAGAATTTTTCGCACAAATACGAGAACACGAGAAAATTTTTGCTGGGACAGCTTTAATTAAAATCTTGTGTTATGAAAACTGTACAGAAAAAAAAACAGTCAATTCATCGTTTTTTCATACCTACATATAGGGAAAGATGCTGTACCTTTGACATGTGTCTACCTTGATCATTTCATTTTCCACACGGATTATAGTTACCACCTGCATAAACGCAGTTTTATCCTATTTTACTAATCAACAGATGACACTTAAGTTATTCTGGAAATTAGTTTGTCGGACAAATGTGCAGTTATTGTACTTTAATGAAAAGTTCTGCAAAAAGTCAATATTTTCCAGTGATAAAGAATTGAAAGTGTTGTAGTTTTATTCTTCCTATATCCTTGGATTCCAGCTAAGGTAAATTTTGTTTATATATACTATAATAAATCTAGCATCATGTGGTGCATCTTAAAATATTTCACAGGCAGTTTTGTTTTTTTTGTAAGGGGCAGGTATGTACCTTGGACACTTCAAACATTTTTAACACGGACATATTAAAAAAAAGCCATGGCTCGACCTTTAGATAAATAATAAATAAATTATGTATAGCTTTATAATGCGATCATAGAGGTGGATAGTGAAGTATTCAATAATATTATGAAAATGGGTAAAATAAATATTGGTTGGGAGAAATGTGTAGTTTATGAAGAGTTCGCTATTTTGAGATGTTTTAATGGATACAAGCATAAGAGTAAGGACTATAAAAACAATATAACTTGTCCGAAATGTGGGGAAAATCATGATATAAAAGACTTTAACAGTGTATAAAAAAAATGCGTAAATTATGTAAATGCGAAAAAGAGGTTAAATATAGATATAAATTGTGACCATGATGCTAGGGATGTAAAATGTCTAGTTTATCTGCGATATTCAAAAACTGAGATGTAAAGAATTCAGTATTAGCAAATAAGGGATATCATCACAATAGTCTACTTTAACATACAAGGGTTATTAAATAATTATGATGAATTAAGGGAAATAATTTCAAATAAAAAATCGAGTTAATTGTACTTTCGGAAACGCATTTGACTCTAGATATCGATGACGCGGAAATAGGTTTGGATGAATATAAACTACACAGATGTGATAGTGACAATAAAAGAACAAGTGGTGTTGCTACAAGTATATACTTGAAAAAAGATTTGGATAGTGTTATAATGGAAATAAAGACAGTGGTAAGGAAACTATGGTAGTTAGCGATTAAGGTTATCTTCAATGAGTATTCAGTTGCAATTGGTGCATTGTATATATCTCCAAGTGGTAATATGAGAGACTTTTGTGAACTATACGAAGAAATTGTAGAAGAGATGAGTGCGAGTAATATAGACTTCATAATAGCTGGAAATTTCAATATCAATTGGCTGCATGATTAAGTTTATAAAAAAAAAAAATAGGACAAGATAAGAGGGATAATTCTGCATATCAAATAACTAGTACGGGAACCGACGAGAAATATGGACTACGTTGTAGTGAACACAGATAAGGTGGAAGCTAGCATACAGAGTGATCTAAAAATAAGTGATCGTGAAATTATCCAAATAACGTATAAAAGTAAGTATAACATAGAAGAAAATAAAAAAAAATTAAGTGTTTGAAATAAACAACGAAAGATTCAGAAATGCTATTAGAGAAAGTAACTTAAACGCGATACTATGCTCCGGATCTGTCAAAGTAAGCGCCGAGGAATTTTCATATACATATATTAATGAACATATAGTAACAAATTTCTCTCACGAAAACCACATCAATATTGCTATAGACAATAATTGGTATTTATTTTTTCCCGGACGGGAATCGAACCTACACTTGTTGGAATTGGTTAATGATAGAGAACAGAAGAATTTTAAGAACTTTTATTTTTAACGATTCTAAATCAAATCATTAATACAAGAGAAAAAAACAGCCGCCTCGTACGGGAACCTTCCGCTTGCCGGGGGACTGCTCTTACCTCTGCGCTAACGAGACAGATGATTTTCCCTCTTGCATTTATTAATTTGTAACTAGCCTACTAAACCACGTTTGCTTTCAGCTGGCATTAACCAGTAACAAGTAAAGCGCACAAATAAATTGTAAATTGAATGAATGTTGATAGTTTAGGACCAGCGCTTTTGCATATTATTAATAGATCATTCTATAGTGGGGAATTTCGTGAGAATTGAAAAAAACACTGTTATGTTACCAAATAAGAAAGTTAAAAATACAAATAGGTGTGAAAATTATAGACCTATAAATATGATGGACATATATGAAAACAGATTTTAGAAAAAGCAGCCAAAATACAAATGGAAGATTGTATTGCGTGATATGGATTTAAACTTTACTATCCATAATTGGAAAGAAGAAATCGATAAAGGCAACATCGTTGTTGCGATATTCTTAGACCTGAGAAGAGCTTTTGAAACCGTGGACCATGAAATATCATTAAAAAAACTATGGAAATATGGGTTTACAGGAAAGGAACACGAGTGGTTGAAGAGGCATCTAAGGAGAAGGACAGACACAGCGTACAAAAGTGAATGACTTCATATCTCAAAAAATTGAAGTCAACATTGGACTGCCACAAGGATCAGTACTAGGAGTTTTGTTGTTTCTGCTTTATATTAATGATATTGGCAATGTGGTAGAAAACTCAAAGGTATGCTTATTTGCGAGTGATACTCTTGTGTACATAACTGATGAAAATTATGATTCATGTGTTAATAAGTTGAAAGATGATCTGAGCATAGTAAACGAATGGAAAAGTATGAACAAAAAATAAAGTTGAATGTGGAAAAGACTAAAATGTTAATTATGAATGATGTGAATACTGGGAATCTAAGCATAAATGGTGAAATTATTGAAAAATTGGAAGAAATAAAATATTTGGGTGTTGTAATAGATAAGAATTTAAATTTCAAAAGTGAACATGTGAACTATATTTGTACAAAAATTTACAAAAAAGTAAATTTTTTAAAAAGAATACTTAAGAGTATTACACTACAGTCAGCAATACATGTCTATAACACAATAGTAAAACCTCATTTTTAGTAATGCGCAACTATTCTGTTTACAATATGTAGCGAAGCATTTTTTCGTCTGCAGAAACTACAGAAAAAGGGTATGAGAATTATACTACGTTGCAGCAGATATACATCAGTGAGAAGAATGTTGGAGACATTAAAATGGATGAGTGTCATACAAAGAGTGTTTTATGATGTATTATTCTTTATATGTATATAAAATTAAGAATGGCTTCTTACCAAATTACCTTAGAGATAACTTAATGTATGCATCGGATTATCAACCATATAGTTTAAGAAGTGCAGATAACTTTAGAGTTAACAACTAAAGATTAATGAAAACAAGAAATTCTGTGTTCTACAAAGCTTTATTGCTTCTTAGTGAAACTACAAATCATATTAAAAGTGAGGTAAACGTAAATGGTTTTAGGAG
Organism: Dioctria linearis; assembly: GCA_963930735.1. Taxonomy (NCBI): domain Eukaryota; kingdom Metazoa; phylum Arthropoda; class Insecta; order Diptera; family Asilidae; genus Dioctria; species Dioctria linearis. The sequence goes on along the minus strand of OZ005741.1, from coordinate 203,711,269 downwards.
AAAAGTAATTAAATATGTTAAGGAAAATTTTTAAGCAAAAAACAAAAAAAAAAAGAAAAAAAAATGTTTTTGTATGGCAAAATTTTTGCTAATAAATATTATCTATCTATCTAAAGCAATTTTTTGTTCAGTAACCTGCTTTGCGAATATTGTTATTCTTGGTTGAATAAAGAGTGTTATTTAATTTAAATTTAACTGTTTTGATATAGCATAATTTCTTCTTAGTAAATTACAAATGTCCAAGTTACAATATCCCACTTTCCATGGTACAGCTGGATGTTTTACCTTGGGCCGAAAGAAGGACCTGCATATTTCCTCTCATATATCCGGAAATATAAAGGTTTACCTGTATATTCGACTATTATTGGAAAGGCTATGGACTAAACAATCTATAGTTATTGGTTGCTTAAGATTTGTCTCATATTTTACAAAAAAAAAGACTATTTCAAAATAAAAAACCAAGGTACAGAAACTTCCTCTACTCAGTTACTTTCCAAGAAAATACTTCCTAAAAATACACATATAAAATATAAAAAAACTTACATATAAATTCATTTGATCCTTTCAAACCACTGTTGTGATCTGCTGTGTTAATACTTATTGAGGAACATTTAATTGCGTCATTAATGTACGCATGGTCAGAGAATGAATTCGACTTCATGTTGACAGTTGTGTCTTAGACACAGCCCGGAAAACTAAAAGTCTTCTATTGGAATCCAAAAGGCAATTATCTGAAAAGAAAAAAACAATTAATAATTAAAAAAATCGTAATTCAACATTTCAGTTATGTAAAAAAAATATCAAGCAGTACAATGAACATATAATTCTTCCAACGACTGTGCCCGGTATTCAATTACTAATTGTCTGGCACGAGACTGTAATTAATTTCTCAATATCGTAAAAACTACGCAGAGGTATACCATCGTAATTGATGTGCATGAAACAGTAAAAAAAAATGTTTTAAGAACGCATAAGTATGAATTAGTAAAAAAGAAAATACACCAGTAAATAAGTAAAGTAATGATGAGAGGCAGCAATGAGCGAGCATTTATTTTTATTAACACCTTTGATGATCGAACTTATTACACTGCTTTCAAACTATATACACAGAAAAATGGAAGTTGTAGATCCCTGTCTTTTAGTTTTACTTTGTAATTATGTGATGAGATCATTCGCAAGCCATCGCAGCTCCAAGTCTTGTGAAATCACTTTCAGGTTGCAACAATTCAATGAATTGCCACCAACGCATTGGAGAATTTTATGGACTTTGTAAGTTGAACATCGCTTTCGTTTCGAGAGACATTCATGTATTTTCCATTTATATAATTTTATAAATTATTTATTGGCACTCTAAATTTTTTTTTCCGAGAGCCTCACCCCTTATTTAAGTGTATTGGATTATTTGAAAATTACCCAGGGCAATGGGTGATATAACCATAATATAAAGAAGTCAAATGTTATAAATATTGTATACATAATAAAATAAATTTTTTTTATTAAATTCACCTCAATAGCTTCATTAATTGGTGTCAATCAATAACATTTCTATTTTATATTGTTATTCTTATTCTTACATAGATATGTAGATGTAAATACCAGATTTTATTACAAATGTGCTAAGCAATAGCTGCACGTTTTTAATGAGCTGTTTTATTTGACTTGACTTTAAAATGCTTAGAATAGAAAATACATAAATCCAAAAGGAATACGGGTGTTGTATAATATTTGGACATTCTAGTTGAGCTAAAAGGGGTAATTATACCTCGAAGGGGTAAAAACTAAACGAAAGACGGAAAATACAGAAGCAAATGAGATGTAATTATGAAATCAAATAAAAATCTAGTAATCCGTGAAAGCTTACTGGAGATGAATGAATGGCAGTAACCAGCGTGTAAAAATGTTCACTCTTATCAGAATTAATGAAGTACTAATTCATGAGATGTCCTTGTTATTTATTCCTGAAATGTACTCTCATAGTACAAAACTTACGCCCAACATAAATATAAGTACGAATTCACTAAATTTAGCTTATCAGCATTCCAGCTTGTTATACATACGTACATATATTCTAAATTAAAAACCGCTTATAAGTAACAATGATTGGAAAACTCAGGGATGTAAAGGACTCAAATTTTCACTCAACTCATCGCTCAACTTAAGAAGTGAGTCCGCTCATTCATTGAATCCGCTCAACAGTTGAGCGGTGGTTCATTGCTCGAAATTTGAGTGGACTCACTGGTTAAGCGGATTCAATCTTGAGCGGACTCTCTACGAAAAACGTTTGTTTTCAAATACGCTCGAGGCTTTGTCTGTGAAAAAATTATACTCCAAGAACAATTTCTGAGCCTCCATTGAATTTTGGTCATCTTCACAATCTGAATCCCAAAATGGCGTAGCGTAGAAGAAATATTGGCTAAGAAAAATAGCAAAAGCTAAATTAATATAATATAATGAATGACTTTTTTCGCGATTTTCTTATTTGATTGAAATTTCAGTTTCAGTTTCAATTTTAATTAAATCAGATTCTCCTTATGTTAGTGAAAACATGATTTCAGTCCGCTGAACTCAAATGATGAGTCCTCTCAAGTAGTGAGACCGTTCAAGATTTGAGTCCACACAAGCCGCTCAAGCAGTGAATCCGTTTAATATTGAATCCGCTCAACCAGTGAGTCCGCGATGAAACACCGCTCAAGTATTGAGCGGACTCAAATCCTGAGTTGAGCGATGAGTTGATACTACAAATGAGTCCGCTCATTTGCAACCCTGGGAAAACTTTCCATGACTTAAATTGCCTTGCAAAATTAAATTAGAAAATAGTTTGCTTCATTTTTTTACGCTTTTATCCTACAAATGTCATATAATGTGAATTTTTATGAATTTTTAGAGCCGCATAAATTTGTAACTGGTTTTTATAATTGATAACCTGCTCTGATATCAGCATATGAAAGTCAATAGGCTAATAATAATTATCATTAAATTCAATTAAGTACCATCTAAAAAACTTTAAGTTAATTATTTTTTCATTTAAGACGACTGGAATTTCTGTTTATAAGTGAATAAAGGTCTACAAAATCTTCCTACTTTGACCTTCTTAAAAAAAAAAGGAAAAAAGGCTGATTAACATAACTTCTTTTTTACAAAAACTCTAAACACTGAGTACTTCTTTTTAATAGGTGTGACATGTCAAACATCTATGTCCTAATTGTAGCTTTTAAAGAATTATTAGCTCTTAACCAATTTGGGTCAAAAATAATTTGTTCCCTTAATGACTGGAAACAGGTCATTTTACAAAAATATCCTCTAATTTCGGTATGACTTGAATTTGTTAAGAGCTATTAACTCTTTAACAGCTACAATTAGGACATAGGTTTAAAGAACAAATTAAAGCAGAAAGTTCACAGTTTACAGTTGTTAAAAATAATGAAAAATCAAAGTAATAGAAACGGGTATAAAATCCGAAATTTTTATTTTAGACCTTATGCCGCTTCGTAGAGGAGTATGGTGCTGGTTGAACAGCCGTTAGAAAGGCCATGTTGTCAACATATGATGAGAGCCTAACGGTGATCGTACACCCTGTCGTTTTTAAGATACATGCTGTAACTTCGAAACCGTTGAGATGGCTTACGGCTGCCATACAATTTTTTGTTACAACTTCTGAACAAGAGAGTTGTATAAGATTTTAGTAAGATCGTTACGAATGGTCGTTTATTATTGTAAAGGAAAAAATCTATAAGTTTTATTTTGAAATTAAAATATCTGAAATATCAGAGGAAGTGTGGTCCAACTGTGAAGGTGGTCCTTTTGAGTGGGCAGTTTCACAATTAACAGTTTTACGTAGTCGATCCTTTCAACGAAAATATTGTCTGTATTCGTGTATACGTGTATTCAGAGTGTTAACTAAAAGCTATCCATAACCTTAAAAGAAATTGGATTTGAATCAAAGTTTTATTACTGTATAAGGCAACGCAGAAGCTGGATTCTGACGGTTCAATTTTACTGAATCTGAATTATTTTTACTGTTTCATTTGAATGAAACTGCAAATGAAATGACCTCGTGTTTATGTATTCATGTGTCAGTTAATTCTATCCTGACTGATTTCAGTATTTCACAATACCTTCGAAAATTTAATTACGAAAAGCTATTCGCCGAATTTATTTACAATTGTCGTCGGACGAAATTAAAAAAATTACAAATTACACATTTGAAAAAGTTTTGCGCATTAGTAGTTATAATAAATTTTTATGAATAAAAGTAAGTAGAACTACTTTCCGCTTTGACTGAAAGCTTAAAATAAATAACTAATCAATATTACTGAAAAGTTGTTCTGATGTTCAGCACATCTTCCATAATTCATGAATCAGTAAAAATGATTCAGTAAAACTGAACCTTCAGAATTCGCCTTGAGCTAACTTTTTTAACCCACAAAAAATGGATTTAATTTTATTTGTGAGAGTCCTATTGTTCATTAAATTTTTAAGAAAAACTATTTGAAGATAATCAAAGCACAGTTTAAAATTAAAAAAAAACATTTGCACGATTTATTTCTATGTATGTACATATGCATATCTCCAATTCAATATCCGAGATTTACTTTTATAGCCAGAAAAGAGGTGAAGAAATCATTAAAACCAGGAAAGCGAATATATTAGCTACATACGCTACTCGTTAGCTTCATTTGCATTAGCATATTTACCTATGAGTGATTGATAGAGTATCTGTCGTTAATCACTTGAGTTGATCAGATCTAATAATCATAAACTTACAAGTAGTGATCTCGAGCCCGCAATCGGAGATTTCTCGCTTCAACTCTGAAAGTCACGATTTGCTGCAATGCAAAATGCTGAGATGCAAATCGAAGTTCACGACCAAATATGAACAGAGACATTAAGACTTTCGTAAACCCGTTTCAACACGCGACGCCTGGTTTTGCACCGTATTCGATAAATGTATTCAGATTGAAAGTAGAATAGCTGTTGCATTTGTAAGCAGTAATGAGGTGTAAGCGGGAATTATGTAACAAAAATATGATAATACTATGCCACATATTCTAACACCATATTACACATAAAATTGTATATCCTAATCCAATTAAAATATTGCTGCAGTATCGCTTGAATTGAGTTTGCTCTCAATATGTTTTAATCCTTGTCCCATTCGAAAACTTGTTTTCTGTCAAATGTTGACACAATATTACCGTAAAAATATGGGAAATATGAGTTGAACCTTCAAAGCGTCCTTATATACAAATCACCTGTCGGCTAAGATATCCGGAAGTAATGAAAGATTTCAAGTTGGTAATTTGTCGAATTAAATTCCAGTGATTAGTTATGATTGATCAATTGTTTACAGCTGGACACATGGTGTTATTGAATATCCAGCATGGAGCAGGTGTTTTTGATGATAGCTGTCTGAAGTTGATTTTTGTTTTTATGCCACTTAATGCAAGACACATGCTCATTATATTTGTTATGTTATATAATAACAGATGAACACAGAAGCTCGACTTACTTTTAGAAAATTATAAAATTGATAATAATATCATGGTACTAAATTTTCAATATTACAAACTTGAATTTGAAATCAATTTTCCCGGAAAAAGGGTTATATAACATTTGTTGAACATTATTTATAAATAAATTCAAGATATGCAATAAGTTGTTTGCATTTGTGATTTCTTTAAATTAAGGGTATGATAAAAAATCTTTAGAATTATAATTAAATAATAATTGTCTGAAAATATAATTCCTCACTTTTTTGTTTGTAGTAAAAAGTACTGTTGAATCTATTTCAAGTCTTCATGTTGTTATTAAGATGAGTTAAATTATAGATAGGTATAAAACTTAGGACTAGATCTATTTAAATTCTATGCCTAACTCTGTACATGACTTAACACAAACAATTAAATTTACTGCTCCATGATTTTTAGTTAAGCAGATATTAACAAATATAGTAATATATAACTCTTTATTTAATCAATCCAATAATAATTAACGGTGTTTTTTGGTTTCGTTGACTATGTCAAATATTAAGCTAAGCTTCGTCTTCGTCTGTTCATTATATATGTATTTATATGCATATATATAATTATAGTATATTTTCTTAATATATAAAAATCCAGTGTCACTGTGTTTGTACACGCTTTCTCCGAAACCGCTCAACCGATTTCAATGAAATTTTGTGAATATGTTTGGTTGGTTTCAGCTTGAGAGATATGATAGTTTTGTACACGTTATATGGCGCTGTTGTCGAGATGTAAAAAAACTGCCTGACAACGCGTAGATGTGGAAAGCATTTTCATAAAAATTGAAAATACATGTTCAAAAATGGACTAAATCGGGCAACTCATTCGTAGGGTTGCCATACAAACATTTCATTTTTTAGTATATATTTGGACACTGTCTGACAACGAGTGCACGTAGAGAGCTAAAATTTTGTACGCGGTGTTTTCATAGCAAAAGTAAATAAAAATGGGTTAAATCGGGTAAGCCCTTCTTGGTGTCGCCATACAAAATTTTGGTTTTTCACTATATATGTATGTATTTGGAAACTATCTGAGAACGCGTCGACGTGCAGAGCTGAAATTTTGTACACGGCGTTTTTTTTAAAAAAAAAACAATATTTTTAAGTTCAAAAATGGGACAAAACGGGCAACTCCTTCGTAAGGTTGTCATACAAAAACTTCTTTTTTAACTATATATTTTGGTACTGCATTAGGACGCGTCGACGTGGCGAATTAAAATTTGGTACTTGATGTTTTCATACCAATAGTAAATAATATTACAAAAATTGCCTGACTCGGGCAACATCTTGATGATGCCATACAAAACTTTGGTTTTTCACTATCTATTTGGAAACTGTCCGGTAACGCATCGAGGTGCACACTTTAAATTTTGTACATGGCGTTTTCATGAGAATTGCAAATACAACTTCAAAAATGGACCAAATTAGGCCACCACTTTTTGGTGTTTCCATACAAAAATTTAGGTTTTCACTATATATTTGGACACTGCCTCACGCGTTTACGTAGAGAGCTGACATTATGTACACGGGACTTTTTTAAAAAAAATTTTAAATTAAGTTCAGAAATCGGACCAATCAGGCAATTTCTTCGTACGGTTGCCATGCAAAAAATTTGCTACGTGGTGTTTTCATAGGAATGGTAAATAAAACTTCAAAAATGGGCTGAATTGAGTTACCCCTTCTTAGCGATGCCATACATAACTTTTGTTTTTCACTATATATTTAGTAGCTATCTGAGAAGGCTTCGAGGTGGAGACCTCATAGTTTGTACACGCCGTTTTCATAAAAAATTGCAAATATAGTTCGAAAATGGGACCAATCGTGCAACTCCTTCTTAGAGTGGCCATTCCAAAAATTCATGTTTTACTATATGTTTGGGCTCTGCATGAGAACGCGTCGATGTAGAGAGCCACACTTTACCACACATATGATTGGATACACGCACACGCACACAGAGACAAAGTGAGACCTTAGAGTACGGAATCGCGCGATCGAGTCAAATAATAGCTTAGATATTATTTATCTCTAACCACCCCACCCCACCCCCACTCATCTAGATATTTATATTATCGACGGGCTCCTCCTAGAAATAATATACTATTGATGCAGCAGGACAAAAAAAAATACAAAATACGCAACAGGGTTTTATTTGGAGGGCTTTTTACATTTTATATGGAAAACAAGCGTTGAAGACGTCTTTTTTTATCATAAAAATAGTAGTTAAATAAAAGAAAAAATTAGTTAAAATTTCCGAATTTGGAATTTGTAACTAAGTAAACTAAAGGCAGGAAAGGGAAGCCCATAGATTTTCTATTTAACAAATTTTACGTAGTAATTCTAATAATATATAGAAAAAATCTTTAATATAATTTACGATATATTTTGAGCCCCACCCCTCCGTTCCCTACCATGAATTAATCTTTTTTTAACCCCTTGATCGTCACGAATGAAGACTTTTACTTTGTTTGTTACAAATGCAATGAATTATTGTAAATTTTACACTTGCTGGAAATGAGAGTGCCATTTGCTAAAAATATAAATTTGTGAGAAATAATCACTCGTTTCTGGGAAATGTGCTCATATTGACGAGAGAAATGAGACAAATGAAATATATTTCTATTATGTATTTCATTCACCATTTATAAAGGAAATGAAACAACATCTAAATAAAAGCAAATCAAGGTCACAGGACATTGCAAAGTAGGTTTTTCTTTTTTTTTCAATTTCAATGTTGTAAACTCAAAGTACTTCCTTTAAAAAGAAAATGATTGTAAACAAACCATCTATATCTAAGTTCCAACCTATCCATTACGTGAGTTTGAGCAGCAGTTTACAATCCAATTGAAGACATAACGCTATCAATTTGTAGCTAATTGAAATTAATTGAAATCTCGTGATTTGCCTTGATGTGTTTTGCAGTGTGCATTAAGATTTACAATTTGTAAACAAATTTTATATTCTATAAAATTTATGGTTTTATTTTACATCAATTTGTCGTCGAAATATACATATATGTACATAAGTATATGAAACGATTTATCATGCGGGAAATACATTAAAAATAATAAATTCAAATATATGTAGATGGTGTCCTCCAGATCCAGGTAAAATCTTTGCATCTTTCTCCGTACCAAATCCATGACATCAACATATGTATGTATATGTATATAATGCCAGTTAGATATGTATAGGTCTGTTTTTCTGGATTTTTAATTTTAAGTAAATTTTTTTATATCAAATACGATTATCACATGAAGCGTGTAAGTATATCATTTTTCTAGGAAATACGGAGTACTTATTTCGATTTTTTCTTAAAACTGGATCATCTGTTCAAAGGTTGTTCCTAGTTGAACGAACTCATAGAATTATGTGATATGGTTTATATGTGGATAAAATAGTTTCATAAGTCAATATGAAATCAATTATTATGGATTTAATTACTTGTGACTAAATGCTGACAATTAATGAAAAACCATTTTTAGCGATGATGGTTTGGTGAGCTTAATTTGAATATTAAAAAACTATACATACGTACATTTGTATTTACGTCCAGACATTATTGCGTGATACTTTCAACACGTAATTATTTATACTTGAATTTTTACAAAAACCTGATATCAATTCAAAAAATGACAACAAAAAAAAAGAATCAAAAAATATTGAGAAGGTTGCTGACTTTTAATATTCACATTTCGTTAATGAATTCGCCTTGATTTGAGTACAAAAAAAAACATTTTAATATATTTCAGAACCCAATTTTTTCATAGTAAGAAAATTAACATTTATTATTATGATTCTAAATTATATGTATATAGAAGAAAAAAATCTCTGCATCATCCGGCATTCGAAGTCGGGAGTTCTCGTTTGTAGAAGATTGTTGTGTTGACTGCAGTAAAAGTAATAATTACCTACTAATCATGGATCCTCAAACATGATATTTGAGTGATTCCACGTTCTTTAACAATTTCTGAGTATGTACATTTAGGTAATTCCTTCTGGTTCTAGCCTTTAAATAAATTTAACTAGTTTTAGTCATGGAAGGTAATACTTAGTTACATATTTAAATTATTTTGCTTATTCCGTATGTAACTATTACGAAAGCATCGCGGAACTTGACCAATGCTAATATTTAGCTTTTGATGATTTTTTCGATTTTTATGTGATTTTTGGGTTAATTTCTACAAATTTTCTTTTTTGAACCTCGCAAAGATATCTTAATAAATTTCCACGAGAAAATTATTATTATTATTTACCAAGATCTAAAAAAAAAACGTGAAAAATTCTCTCCAGACCATACCAGCGGTAGTGTGGACAAATTAAGCAGTGAATTAATATTGGTATTGATGTATTAAGCAATGATTTTGAGGATAGAATTTTAATTCAAATTCTCCGCACAATGAACACACTATACAGCATCGTATTAAAAACTTCGAAAGCTACTATAATAGCCATGAAAGATTGGTGCTCAACACTTGAAGAGCAATCTAATGAAAAGCTCACATTTCAGATACCATATACATGTAGTAAGAGGGATTCTTTCTTCCTGCAAGCCACTGACAGACAATCGAAGGTTTTAATTCTGAGAAGAGTCCAACTTTTGTAAATGAAAGTTTATCTAACAAAACCTAACCTAGTTTCTATTTTTGCTGACAATAATACGTTGCATATGTGCAGACACGAACTGAAGATTAACCTTCGAATATTTTTAACGGTTGTAGTTTTTAGCAGTATCTCTAACTTACTGGTGTAATGTAATTTGTTTCTTATTGATCAGCTTTTTGGAATGATTAGTGCTGTTTTAGTTATATGTATTTTATATTCTTTATATCATTGTTTTAATTGTCATATTTCAGTTTCCTCTAATGCATTAGACTTTCTAATTTAAATTTTTTTTTTTATATAAGTAATTGGTACCAATAGTTTTTCTAATTATAGATTAATTAATTTGAGATTATATCATTTTTTAACAAAGCTTTTTTGGATATTTTCCTCGGATTTGTTGACAGAGATTTAAATGCTCACATTGTAACTCAATTCAGTATTGAAAATTGCTTATTTATAATGAAGACGCTATACCCAAATATGGTTAATACCACTACCCTTCGCACCTATGTTAAATAACACTTAGATCTTCTTTTAACACCAAGTTGGTCCTCCAAGTTTATTTGACCAGAGCCTTCCTTTTTTCTGTTACGATATTATATTTGAAATTCGTTTTATTAGACGCCTCTTCTTCCATTACTCCAACAAAAGCCTTGATAATATTGTTATGAACACGCCATCAGACTGAGAATTGCATGTAAAGGAATGTGGCCAGGATTGGCCATCCTTTTATCTTTTTGAATTTTTTTCATAACTTCCGTTCAAGGAAGAATTTGATTAATCTGAAAAGATCCTTGGAAAGGATTGGGTAAAAAGAGTACTTTTGTTGAGCATCGCAAATTGATTGGGTGAAAAATGAAAAAAATAAAGGAGTTTAAAAAAAAAGTGAACTGCTGTCAAGGTCGGTCAGAGCTGTCTAGGTTGGCCAGTCGACGAAATAGGTATATGCTGCATTGATTAAAAATGACATGGAAAAATAAAAAGCCGGATTTGTTGCATTTTTCTGTTGTTTTTTTTTTTTGCAAAATTTGAAAGCACATTATTCGAAATCGCATTTCCGGAAAATGTCGTTATATGGACGTACTTTAAATTCGTTTCTCTCTTGCATTGTCCGAAGAGGGCTTTTTCTGCGCCTTTTTGTGCGGGCATATTCTGGTGTTTTATTAGCGTGCTTCGTTGGGATTAGTGCTGAAGGTTTTTTGGGCCGACCTAGACGACAGGTCAACTCTGAAGACATTCCCCTACCTATAATTAAGCATCTGTTATATTCGCTTCTTCACCCAAAGCACGGAAGTGTTTCCACTCTCCTCGGCTTATCCTGTCCTGTTATTTTCTTTGCTATGTAATGCTGTTAGCTCCTAGGCAATTCAGCTCCGTTTTTTAAATACTTTTACTATATAGTTCCATATTTATCCTTCGTAAATATTTTTAATTCTTGTCTGATTTATTCTTCTTTCTCTAAAACTTTGAAAATCTTCAATCTTCCAGTAAACAAGAAACCTTGTCCTGAATACATTGTTGACTTCCAGCTCATTTAGAGTAGTAGTGGACTAAAATACTTGAGAAAATCGTTTTTCGCGTGCAGAATTTTGAATTTATTGCTTCCAACAATCTTTTAACAAACTTTCAGTCATTGTCGAATTATCTTCGAGTTTTTAATTCTATATGCGCATTATGAATTTATCTCACAGATTCCTCTGTGTAATTTGTGAAACCCCTCACAAACCTTGGATTTTAACTTAATGGATAATAAGTGCTTTCTAAAATATATGGGAATTTATGCAGCCTATGCCATCGACATATACAATCAATTATATTGTCTCAACTTGCAAGAAAAGTCTTATTACCCCATTCTTGTTTACAGCATTTAAGTGTTGATTGCAGAAGTTGCCTTTATCGAATGCATTAGATTTGTATTTGGTTATAAAAACGATGGCAACATCTACATACATGCTTATATACATATACTTATTTCTATTTAGGCTCTTATTGGTTGGATGCTTGATTGACTCTGTATGTACATATAACTTAGTACACTCAGATGAACCTGAATAGTTCCGTGACCATTTTTTTCAATCTTCTAAACGTACCAATCAGTTTGTTCTTCGTTCGCCTTTTTCGATAGGTAATTAGCTTGCATGGAGGATTTGAAAATAACCACGATCAGCCACACTTAGATCACAATTGGTTCATTGGGATGCCACGTCATCGGGACGTTACCTGGAAATGATAGTTTAATTTAAACTAAACTGCGTTAAAGCAAGCTGCCAGACTTAATGAGCCTCGCTAGGTTCCCCAATTCACGGAAATAGTAGCTAGCAAGAGTATTCCTTCTATGTTTAGCAGGACGTTCACACAACGGTTTTGTACGCTTTCAACCTCCTTCTCCTCTATACAGTTTCTGCAGATATCATTGTGTGTACCTTGCCTGCTTTCAGCATGTTTGTCAATGAGGTAGTGCCTAGTTTAACTGCAGTTTTAAAATGCGGACGTCATTACGATTCCTCCTTAGCAGAGTTTCTATCTTCCTAAGTCATATCTTGGACCTTAGCAAGCACATGACTTTATTTCGCAAGTAATCAATACAACTTTTCTCGTGACTTTTTTAAAAAGAGTCCTATCAGTTTATTTCCTATGACATTGTTTCATGGCACCCACAGTTATCTTTAAATCACGCATAGGATTAGTTCTCTGCATCTGAGATTAACCTGCTTACTTGCCTATAAATCTAGGATACTATTCGCTGATTCTACATATAAATTCTTTCGCTAAATATCTATGCTTAAATGAATACTTCCTCGCCAGTGGATCAGGTGTCTCATTCTCTGGTACATCGCTGTGGCCAGGCAGGCTTCCAGCAGAGAAGAGTATTGTTGTTAGCATCAAGTTTCCTGACCTTACTAGGACAACGTTGCACTAGGTGCGATACATAGTATTCGAAAGCAGAGTTTTAATGATGGGTTGGCTGACAATAGAAATCCTGATATCTCGATCACTATAGGTACGTTATAAGAATTTCTAGTAGCATTACTGTGATACTTAGCTATAATGTCCGCTTGGGGGACACTACAGTAGTCTAGCAGGTGGTACGATTTTTGTATTTGAAGCCGTGCTGGGTATATCCCGGTTTCCACTCCCATATCCATTATCGAACCATTTGTAAAGATACATGAGGGTAATTTACCACGAGATAGCGGTGTACATTCAATGTATAATGCAAGGTTGGATGCCCAATCTCCTGCCAGAAGTATGCTTTCAGGCATAAAGCCCAATAACCGCTATTTTGATGCGCTTGTTCACATTTATCCTCCAGTTTAATTTGGAGTCTAGTACTATTCATATCTAAATTACTATTGATATTTTTCTCTAAATTGTTTCACATTACTTAGTTTGTCATATCTAGAATACCTTTAGTTTACAGAAAGTTATCTGCAATTAGTTTTAGTCCGACTGTTCAGTTACTTATAGTCTCCTTTTTATATAAAATTAGATTAAGATTTTGATTTTTGTTTTTACTTTTCCTAAGTAATAATAACGCAATAATACTGGTCCAGCCTTAGTGTTAGCTTGCATTAGAAGACATTTTGAAGAAAATAATCATAATACGTTGACTAAACATGATTTTTTTTTTATTTTACTGGGTAGTGGATATTTCAGGTGTAAGGTCATTTATTTATACATAGTACATCCTTTGCACAATTTTTCTTCCGCTGAATATTCTCAAATTAAAACAAATTTATACAAAAAAAAAACACAAAAGATAATAATAACAGCGTGCTTAATATTTCCTGATTAAAGTAATTACTACGACCTCAGTTCCAACCTTCGTTATTATCTTTTTTAAACGAATTTTAATTTGCTGTAACACTAGCAATGATTAGTAAAAAATGTTGTGTGAAATTTCACATATTACTAAAAGTACAAAAACTGTTAATTTGTTCGTTGTAATAATAACAAATTATCTAGATAATTTTACTTCGATAATATAATAAAATTAACTATCTGGAAAATTATTTTAATATAAGATAACGCGGAAATTCGACGTTTTGAAAACATGTCGCACTGTTTACATAGCTATCCCGATGAAATTATACATATTACTTGTATAGATAGTACTTAATTTAAATTATTTACAGCTAATAGTTAACAACTTAAGACCCTAAAATTAATCCTAAAAAAAAACAATCGAATTATTTTCATGCAGATCCATGATTTGAGTATGCACTTTAAAGCACTTTGTTAAAAACATGACTAAATTAAAAAGAATTCTACATTTCTTACGTAAATTTTTATTAACGTGCAAACAATAATTTGCATTCATTGAATTCTTGGATAATCACTGTTTAGATGGGAATTATTTGCGTCATTGTTTATGAAAAGCACTAGATACTGCAATAACAGATTGCAGTTTTCTACAGAAAATATTGCTTGAGAAACTTCGAATCTTAAATAGCATTCATAGATCAGACTATTATAGTTCAGCAGACAATTTCGGTACCAAATCATCCTAATTTTGTACTTTGTCACAAAAAGTATGAAATTTCACGCAGTGTTACTTTTAAATGTTTTGTTTACAAATTAAATCCAGCATAGATATTTAATTTATGGATAGATGGTATTTAATAGTGGTCGGTCGGTACGGGTCTTTAGGCTACATACAAACATATTAGCTTATAAGGTAGCCCTGCGTTTGGACGAGGTAGTTAATTTTTCCAAAGCTTTTGGAATATTTTCGATAAAAATATTTCGAGTAGATATGGGATAAAAGAGTTGGGCATGCCAGTTTATTAAAAAAATTACTACGTGGAGAAAAATTTCGTATATACAGGGTGCGGCGCCAAAATCTGGACATAATTCAATTTGAATTCCCTGGAATTGTGTACCACTTGTAGAGATCGCGATTTTCGTCCAAGTATAGCTTGACTCATATACTAAACAGTCATAACCTCGAAACAGCCGCAATGTTGAAACCAAGTGTGGAGTATAATCGAAAAGCCGTGGTTATCGAAAATGTTCCCGCTGAGCGCTCAGCGATAGAAATCATTCGGTTCTTCGGGTACCCGAGATCGACTGTGTGTAATGTTGTCGCGAAGTATGAGTATGAGTGCAACGAAGATCAACATCACTCAGCGGGCTCAGGAACTGATTATAGAGGACCCAGCGCAATCGATTCGAAAATTCCTATCGGCTGCCGGTGTGAGTGATAAAACTATGCGTCGAATCGTCGAGGAAGATCTCCACTAAAAGTCTTACACAATTAAAGTGAGACAAATGTTATCCGCTGCAACATGCTTTTGTGTTCCTTAAGAAACAATGCTGCCTCTGGTTTTTTTTTCTGACGAAAAATTTTTGAATATCAGATTTAAATGGACTTTTATATATGGAACGTGGTTGAAAGGGTCACCAAGTCCAGACATCAAAACGTCATATAATTGAACCGGTATTCGCCGATATGGACCGTGACGAATTAAAACGGGCTTGCGAATGCTTCAGACCGAGAATGAAGACAGTCATTCAAGCAGGAGGAGGATATATTGAGAAAATGTATTCTTTGTTACCTTACAAACAATTTGGTAAAAAAATGTATAGCTTTTCTGTTTTTGCAATTCAAATTATGTTTGAAAATAATCTGTCATTTGTCCGGACTCTGTCGCCGCATCCTGTATAATACATATGTAGGTACCCAGTGTGCCAAATTCGGAACTTCGGAATCGTAAGAACAAAATCGGAAAGTGTGCGAAAGAGGCAGAGGGAAATATAAATTCCACTTTTCAGGACTTTTTTATGTTTCGCAATGGTATTCAGAAAACTATTAAAATTTAGAAAGAGTCTTCAAAGAAGTATGTATTCAGATTTTTCACTGATTTCTTTCTAAATTTTGATCGCATTTCCGAAACATTTCTTAAGATTGAGGTTCACTGTAATTTTGTGTTCACTTTTAATTGAAAGTGGATGACGATTTTCTGAATAGTGGGAAAGGTGAGTAATGTATAGTTGAATTATTATTAGTAAATGTGCTTTTGTTAATTGCGTTAATAAATTATGGTACAGAACATGTCAAGACAGGCAGGTGAAACAAGCTGTTCAAGTGCTTCCGGATAAACGCTGTCGTACTTCACCATTCCCAAATGAGAGATGAGAGATTCGTTTCCGAAGAAGAACCAGAAGCTGCAGAAGAGCCTGGATGAACATAGAACAGCTTTTGGGTACTTTAAGGTACTTTGAGGAACAAATGAATTCTCTGGAATCCCGTTTAGATGAAGAGAAGAAAGCTAATGAGGATCAAAAGAATTCTATGGAAGAATGTTTAGAAGAGCAAAAGAATTCTCTCGAAGTCCGTTGAGATGAACAAAAGAGTTCTTTGCAGATTTGTCTAGAAACCTGTTTAGAGGAACAGAAGAATTTTCTTAAAAATTCATTAGACGAACAAAATGTGAAAATTGAAGGAATCCAGCAGGAAGTGCTGGAAGTTCAACAACAAGTGTCGGAAATGCAAAAACAAGTGTCGAAAGTGCAACAAAAAAGCAGATTTGAAGAGGATGAAGCATCGACAACCTCGGTGCAGACAGAATGAAACATCCAATATTTGATGGACAAAATTCGTGGCATATTTTCAAGAGACAATTCGAGGCAGCTTCCGAAGTAAATGGATGGAATGATGCAGACAAAGCTACAGTCTGGTATTAGCACTTCGAGGACCTGCGTCAAAGCTATTACAAACTGTATCGATTGACAGGCAACGTGATTACATTTCATTAGTACAGGCGATAGAATTACGTTATGGAGATGAACACATGCAGCAAGTATATCGCTTGCAGTTACGCAACAGGATTCAGAAGCATTGCGAATCACTACAAAAGATTAGCTTATCTTTCATACTCTAGCGTCAATGCAGAATTCCTTAATGAAGCGGCAACAGAAACATTTGTGAACGCTATTGCAGATCAAAATTTACAACAAGCGCTAAAGCTAGCAGGAAAGACATCAACAGTAGAAGCGCTAGCCTATGCATTAGCATATGAATCTACCAGACAAGCTTCTCGGAGTGCAGTACGAGTGAGAGAAATTTCGATAGATGAATGTACGTGCAACAGAATGCAGTTATCACAGAGCACTCCTTCTCGCGGTATTGTTCGATGTTGCCATTGTAATAGACCGGGACACCTCCAAAAGAAGCGCAGAAAACGCCGACGAATGGAAGCGCCAGAAGAAGGACAAAGATATCGAGCTGGGCAGCAGACTCGCAGCAGAATGCCGTTATCAAAGACCACTCCTTCGCGTGGTCTCCTTCGATGCTGCAAATGTAGTATACTGGGACACCTTCAAAACGACTGCAGGAAACGCGGACGAATGCAATCAATAGAAGAAGAACGAAGAAGATGGCGAGCTAGAGAGCAAGCTATTCGTGGAGAGACTAGACTGCAACCTCATGACTTTGAAATCTTACATCGCAAAGGACGTATCCATGGAAATGCAGAAGCCCTTTCATAACGTCCATGCAATCCTGAATGAAAACATTGTGGACGGATGGAAGAAAAAGAAGATGATGATGAAAGTCGAAAGAAGAAAGGAAAGAAATCCAAAGACGATGATGACTACGATGATAACAGTAAAAAGGAAAAAGGAAAGAAATCCAAAGACGAGGACAAAGAAAGAAAAAGACGAAGAGTAAAGAGTCTAGGGATACTGATAATGACGATGGTATGGGTATAATGAAGATTGGAAAAGGCAAAGACAAAGGATCTGGCGATGATAAAAAGCGCAAAGGCGGCAATGACAAGGATGAAAACGGCGATAAAAAGGGCAAGGAAATTGAGGACAAGGGAATCAAAGACAATGATGATGAAGATGATAAGAGACGAAAGAAAAATAAAAGCATGGAAGAGTGCTTCGACAGAACATTAATCGAACATCTCAGGAAGGTAGTCAACTATCATCTGCGCGATTGGGATCGGCATATTCCTATATTTCTAATGGCTTATATATCAGCTGTTTACAATACCACCGGACAAAGGCCAGCTAAGGTCATATTCGGAAAGGAAATGCGCTTACCTAGGGATCTCAGATTTGGTATACCCAGAGGCGAACAAAAGTTACCAGAAGACTACAAAACGAAGCTCAGACAACGATTAGCTGATGTTCACGAGGCCACGAGACGTTCTCAAAAATTACCACAATACTGGGAGGGACCGTCTGCAGTTGAAACTAGAATTAATAACATGGTATACAAGATTCAGCGCGGTACAAGATGCAAAAGAAAAATCGTTCATCTGGATCGTTTGTGTCAATACTGCGGCGACCATCAAGACCGTGGACCACCTGTTGTTCAGGACGAACAATTTTAAGAAGAAGGTAGTGTTACGCGCCACAAAGTGATATAAGCGACATCTATTGGAAATGGAAGCAATTTTAGGTTAGTGACATCTTAGTAAACTTTGGGTTCGGAGAACGGAATATTCAGGAAGATTCTAGGATAATTTGTAGAGTATAAATACGGTGCTACTCACATCCAGGAGGCGAGTCTTTTTTCAACCAGTGAAGTGAACGAAGTAAACTATTTGGATTGCGATAATTAGAAGTACAGTATTAGCGATAACTAAAGAGTTGATTTGATAATTATTTGTGAATTTGTGAGAGTAAACAGTAAAGTTAACTAAAGAAAGTATTTTTGAATTATATCCGAAATATTGCGTTTTAAATAACGAAGTAAGGCAATATGTATGATTCGAAAAATTTATTTCATTTTGATAACTAATTACTTTAACTCATGCTCCACTGGTGTTCATCCGACTTTAAACAGTAAAAATTTAAATAAAGTATTCAAATGGAAATCTCTAGACAAAGAAATTAAATTTCCTACTTCGAAATAGAAATCCTCAGCATACATATACTTGCTAATGAGGCAAAACAAGGAAAGCTTGACTGAGAAAATAAATTCTTTTCTCAATAACAAAGATTTGAAGCTATTGCAATATTTGAAAATGTGTAAGTAATAACTGTAATTTATCCTAGCACTCATGTACGTATTATTAACTTCGCTAATAGATGGATGCATAAATTAAATTTTATATTTTTTAAAATTATTCTTGAAGCTACGATGTAGCAAGTTCATCAAAATTTGATTTAAGATCTAGTAACATGATAACTAGTAGAATATACATAAAGATTTCACTTGGAAGCTTTAAACCATTAAAAACTCTTATTTTATATACATTATTTCATAATTACTTGCAGCAGTAGACTTATGATCGTGATACATTATTATATCTGCACTCTTTTTCACATCTCAAAAAAACCTAAAGGTGGATCTGATATGTACCAGTTCTATAGTTCAAAAAACAAGTTTGCAAAGGTACGAGTAGCCCCGGCTTGTGTGCTTGCACTCTTGCAGAAGTGCATTTCATAAGGAATGAGAAATTTTTTGGCAGCTTCAGAGGGTACCGATTAATTTTGGACAGCGTGCTCGGTTTACATATTTTTGGATTCCTGGAAGATCGTTCTGTATACCTACCGACTATATTTATGTATGCACATATAAAAATATTCATACACACATAATACATATGTGTTTATCTTGGCTGAATAAAGGTTATTCAGACCTCAATAAGAGCATTCTTAGTGAAATGAGTTTTTCAGTGTTTTTTTTTAACTCGTCTCGACTTGGGTATAATTTAAAATACAAGCACGTCTATACAAGCATTAAAAAACTAAAGAAAATACATTTTTTTTTTCGTTGAAACTTAAATGCTGGGTAAATTTATTTATGTGGTTAAGGAATTTTTTAAGTGTAAATAATGTCGGTAATTTTCAGTCGGACATACATATCATGTATAATTACGACAAGAGAGCATTTCAATTTTATGTCTATTATACGAAACAGTTTTTGGGCGGGTATTATAGCTTATGAAAAACAGAGAATATATGTAATATTTACGTATGTATAAGAAAACGTAATGGAATAGTAGTGAAGTAATTTTCCAATTTTACCCATAAGTATGCACCTTCATAAACAATTTAGTGCCAGTTCTATAGTATAAGGTTATACCGAATTATTTATATATAATTAACAGTTTGATTTGACAACTCAAGAAAAAATATAATAATATAAGAAATAATACATACACATAATTGTATTGTCGCTAGTTTATTATTTGTTCGTGACTTAAACAATCATCTATTGTCAGCATATACATATTTTTAAAATCCACCGAGTTGTCAGAATAATAACTAGAATTTTAGGACCAGCAAAAATTACACAAACGGACTTTAAAAGTTGTTCACATACATATAATACGTGTGCCTTAAGATGTGAAACGACTTCTGCGTAAGAGATGCATGTATATTAGTTGACATTTCTAATAAATGTTATTTGTAAAATAATACGTTCCACAGTTTAAGTAAAGGGCAAAATATCTTTCAACAATCCTTTGGAGACATGTGCACTATTCGGGGTTGATTCTTATCTTTTGTTGTAGCTTAGGCGTATATTTTAGTCACATAATTTAAGATTTCATCAGAAATTTGTCGTACTTTTATATTCACCATATTAATTTTGATTTATCCTTTTCATCAACCACAAAATAAACCAAAATGAATTTGCACTGAATTAATGTCAGAATATATGCCTAAAAGTGCGACAAATTAGTCGCCTGCTTCCGAGGTTGTGACAAAAATTTTATACTGAGGTAAATGAATATTCTACACCAACTTAGAGCAATACAAGTGCTTAATTCGAAAAATATTTTTGAATTTGCAATGTGAAGTGCCATTTTGACATTTTTAGTTCATTCTACGTAATTCAAGGCTTGCTGAGGTCAATAATAACACAGAAAAAGCAGTGGAAAAGTTCATTTCATTTTGTCGTATATTCTGACATTAAAGTACGATAAAAGATCAGAATCATCCTCCGTAACGATCGTTTTTCACATCCTTATAAAAATAAGGTCTAGATAAGTCATGATACAAGGATATCAAAGTACATACGGCCAATTCGAGGGGAACTTTATGCGTTACTACGACATTTGGACACAAATGTCATATCCAGCGATTTTTTTAATTTTTCGTACTATATTGACTAAAACCAGGATTGTAAATGAGCGGACTTATTTGTCATATCAACTCATCGCTCAACTCAGGACTTGAGTCCGCTCAACAATTGAGCGGTGGTTTATCGCTCGAAATTTGAGCGGACTCAATCTTGAGTGGACTCAATCTTGAGCGGACTCACTGCTTGAGCGACTTCAGCGGACTCACTACTTGAGTGTACTCACAGCTTGAGCGGACTCACCATTTGACTTGAGCGGACTCGAATCATGTTTTAACTAACATAAGGAGAATCTGATTTAATTAAAATTGAAACTTAAACTGAAATTTCAATCAAATAAGAAAAGCTCACAAAAAGTCATTCATTATATTATTCTAATTTTCTTAGCCAACATTTCTTCTACGCTACGCCATTTTGGGTTTTAGATTGTGAAGATGACCAAAATTCAATGGAGGGTCAGAAATTGTTCTTGGAGTATAATTTGTTCACAGTCAAAACCTCGAGCGTATTTCAAAACAAACGTTTTTCGATGATTAAAAATCTTTTTACCGAATACAACACAGCACTGCCTAGTAGTACTTCGGTAGAAAGATTATTTATAGCACACGAAAACTAACGTTAACTCCTAATAGATGTCGTCTAAATGATGAAAATTTTGAAATGCAAATGATGCTACATATCGATGGAAAAAATACAAAGTAAGACGGTCACTCTATAGAAAAATGGAAGTACAATTTCCTTGAATTGAATTATACTCGAAGTATTCTCAAGTATGGTATTTTCCTTGCAGGTTTTACAAGTTGTTGAATTTGTACATTATATTGAGTCGAAGAGAAATGTTGACTGAGAAAATTAGAATAATATAATTAATGACTTTTTTATGAGATTTTCTTATTTGATTGAAATTTCAGTATCAGTTTCAATTTTAATTATATCATATTCTCCTTATGTTATTTAAAACAGGATTTGAGTCCGCTCAACTCAAATGATGAGTCCGATCAAGCAGTGAGTCCGCGCAAGACTTAAGTCAGCTCAAGTCCCAAGATTGAGTACGCTCAAGATTGAGTACGCTCAAGATTGAGTACGCTCAAGATTGATTCCGCTCAATATTGAGTCCGCTTAACCACTGAGTCCGCTCAAATTTCGAGGAATGAAACACCGCTCAACTATTGAGCGGATTTAATGATGGAGCGGACTCACTGCTTGAGTTGAGCGATGAGTTGAGTCCAAATTTTAGTTCTTTACATCCCTGACTAAAACACATTTCGAATGCATTAAAATATATGACAATACATTAGTATCTTCGGGAAAAGTAATTATGTGGTAGTGAGAAAACAAAGAAATTTCCAAATAAAAATGTTTTTTTTTCACTTTGATAAGGACGATTGAAATTGGACATTTGTCCCCAAATGAGGTAAAACCAATTGCCAGATAATTCGGCTATACCTTGTTAATCTTTGTATATAAATATATATACATTATGCATATATACATTTTTCGCTGTAATTTTTTATGGAAAAGTCTATAAAAGTCATATAAAAAAAAACACGCAAAAATAATGTGAAAACGTCAACATTGTACAGCTGGTTTGATTTAATAACGTTGTGGATTGGAATGAATGACAGGAATTCCAAAAATTTTTCAAATGTTTAGGAGTAATGTTTTGGGAGCCAGCAACATTTTAATCACATTTTCGCTCTAATTAAAAACTCAATCGTTATAGAAAACATAAGCAGCGCAATATCTAAATTGCATAATTCAAAACTGTGTACAAGGCGAAGTGATTACATAATACCAACCAACATTTTCTAAAAGTGTATAGTTAATTACATAAAATATACTGAGACCACCATATGTATGTAACTCTGAGCTACAAAATACCTTCATTGAATCGCTCGGATCGTTCACCCAGCTTCTGAACTCTTGACTTGAATTTTTATCACATAAATATTTACAATGAAAAACAAGAATCTCGCGATCAGCTATATACTAGTAGCATTGAACTTGACTTGTATCTATTGCACGAGATGCCTACGCAACATACTGCCGCACGTGCTCATGCCTCATATAAGTATATTTATTGCTTTTGATTGCGCCCTTGCCAGACATGAAGGAGACGCTAGCCGCTAACGAGCTTGTTCGATTCGGTCTAACCAAAGCGCAAGCGCAGAGGCATAATTTCACTTATCAATTTTAATAATTATTATTATACTCTTAAAGTCTTGTTGTTTTCTATACATATTTATATATACCTACTACATAATGTACACAGATTTGCATGCATACAATAGAAAAATATCATGTAATTGAGGATTGGCAAATAATTGTAATGCAAGCCCGATCTTTGTGTAAGTAATAGGCTGATTTACGTGGAGTTCCAGCACGCTCATCTTTGAGCGGTGCTAAATTAAATGGCACACGCAACATTTAAGAGAGATTTTTTATAGTATAACGTAGGTATTCAAGCGGCAATTTGTTAGTAATGGAATTACGAAACAACTCCGTTTAGTGATTTTGAATGAATTCAATGACATTTTCTGTCTACATCAGATTAACTAGAATTGAACCGCATTTTTTATTTCTACCGGGAAATAATGACATGTTTTCAAATAAAGCTTGAAAGCTATTCGGAATAAATTCGATTGGAGATTTCTTGGTAAGAATAAATAGATACAGACCTCTGGTAAAGCTTTGATATTATCTTAATGACTTTAGTACTTCCGATTGTCTCATTTATCTATAGTAAACGTATCCTTTTTGTTGTTGTTAACATTTTCATAGCTTTGGAGATTACCTTTTACGTACTATGTGCTTTAATTAATATTCATTCAGACACTACATATATTTGCTGTTTTTTGTATTGTATATGACACCTATGTACATGTTCATGTTTGAGGTAAATTTTAAAATTTTTGGTGATTGACCTTCTTAGTTGCATTGTCGAATTACACATAATAAAAATAAAACTTCGATGGGTATTCAGTCTGAGCAACCTTACTTGGGTTCACTAAACGAATACTTGAGCAGTAAGAAGGCTATTTTTAATGTTCAATCACTATGCATATCACTCAAGAAATTTACATCCGGCAGAAATTTATTACGAATTGTTTGTTATAGATTGTCTTAACAATTTTTCATACCTAATGTATCTAGAATTATTATACGCGTTCTTATAGAATAGATCATTATTAGAAAATCTTATGAAATGCCGCGATGCAAACGCGATGTTGAAATGGTAATTATTATTTTTTTATTTAATAATTGAAATAAATTGTCGCAAATAACGAATGTGCTGTAAAGACGCTTGAGGATTTCGTCATTTAGAGCTAAAGAATAAATGGAGTTGAGAATTTTCAGACAAAAAACCTGTTGTCTGAATTACCTTGAGCTTATAAAATTAATTAACTTCTTGCATGCAGATGCTAAAAATATACAACTAATCCGTATATAAGCCTGGTAAATAATATGTATACATTTTTTTCACATATGTGTATACGCATTGTAACAATATTTGAATAAAAATTAAATTTTTTGTGATATAAATAAAATTGAACTTTGATCTAGCCATCTGATCCTTGGTGAAATGTTAGAAATATATCTTTGCTTTGACAAACTTTAATAGAGAGAAAGAGACTATGTATATTAACCCCTTCTCGAACGGAGTATGCAAATTAAAAAAACATCCACTACCACTATCGATGATTAAAAAAAAATGTATAAGAAATGATTATGGGTGTAGACATTTGCTGCAATCATTTTAATCAATTGTAAATAAAATCCAAATGACTCTCTAATTGTCCAGTAAGCTTCATTCTATGATAACTAGTACATTTTTTAAAATGTTAATATTTTTAGTGATATACTTATCATGAATGTTAGGAATCTTTACTAAATTTCAACAAATAATAAATATTTTAAATCAGAAGTAAAATAATAAAATTAAGTTTATACTTGGTAACTGTAGAAATACGAGACTGAACAAGGTAAAATAAATGGTTTATAGATTTTTTCGAGCAAATAGAGCAAAACTGCTTCATTCAAACGATTTTTGATGTCATTCCCAGCTAATAATCTGAAGGTGAAATGTTTTTCGAGAAAGGTCAAATGGATACGATATATGATGTTATCCT
Organism: Dioctria linearis; assembly: GCA_963930735.1. NCBI lineage: Eukaryota > Metazoa > Arthropoda > Insecta > Diptera > Asilidae > Dioctria > Dioctria linearis. The sequence goes on along the minus strand of OZ005741.1, from coordinate 203,685,972 downwards.
CAAAATCCGACTAAAATAAGACATTTTCATTGCAATCACAAGCAAATGCAGATGTGGTAATAACTGAAGTAGAAGAAGACAGCCCTATTGAATTTTCGAAGAAGAACTGATGCAAGATGTAAAATATAACAGTTAAATTATTCGAAACAATTTCATTTTCAGGTCAGGGATGAGATAAAATGATAACTGTTTCTTATATCGTACTGAATATATATTTTTCCTTCTTCACTCTTATTGAAAGCCTCTCCATCAGACTCTGTTTTGAGCCTTCCTTTTCACTCCTGCACTGGGTTATTCGGAGTAGTTTCGTGGGAACTTCGTCGGCACCTAAAGCTTTATTGTTCTTAAGTTTGGTGATGGCTTCAATTATTTCTCTTCTGGGGACGGATTTTGTAATACGGAGACTTGTGCAGTTTGGTACAGATGCGAATATTCGTTTTCTCCTATTAAAACTCCCGGAATCTACATTCGTAATTCTCTACAACACTTGAGGGGTTAGGGACCCATGAGAAATATGAAAAAAGTCTGAATCACCGGCGTCAATAAAGGGTAGCAGTTTTAGTTGTAGGGGGTTGAACTGTTTTTTGTTATATTCGAGATACATGTGTCTATTACCTGCCAAGGTCGAGATAAATTGAAATTTTTTTTATGAAAGTAGATTTTGAGGGATGTTGGAGGGTAGGAGGTTTTTTAGAGTTTTTCCGGTATAACGGAAGAATAGCGAGGAGGAGAGGAATGTATGCGGTAAGCAAAATAAATGGGAGCTCGGAGCGAATATGATAAGCCGAGGACATAGGGCGGGAAAGGTAAAAATGGGAGCGGATTAACGGAAATTTAAAATAAAATAAAAAAAGATTTAGGAATTGCAATAAGTCGCAAGGGCAAGCTCAAGACCTGTAAGACTAATAAAAAAAAAATGCGAAATTATTTTGGTAATTAGGTATGAATGGGTGTTACAGACTATATTTTCTTTCGATTAATGGTAATTTGCAGATTTGAGGGGCCTCGGCGGTAAATTTATTTGTCGCAATATTAACGGGCGCCTAACTCTGCATAGGAGGGTCGTGGAGCATTGGAACTTTTTCTGATGGGTTTAGGGTCTAGAGCAGAAAAATATAGGTGAACAAATTTTGGAGGAGGGGGTATTGGTGATGGGGGTCATATCACCCCCATAGGGGGCTGTTTAAAATGCGACATGTTTGTATCAAATTAAAGAGAGAGGAGAGGGTAATCAAATGGTATAGTTTGTTTTTGATCGTTTAAACGTTCTAACTGATTTTTATCGCCGAAAAGTGGATTTTTTGCACTTGAGTCATACACACCCATGAACTGCATATATTCCTCCCGGTATTTCTTTCCAATCTATTAGTACTCTGTAGTGAACATTTTTCTCGTGCAAAGTGAATTTCCAAAATAAAACGGCAATTTTCCGATTTTAAAAAATACTTCTTTTGCAGTTATCTCCGAAACCATTTATGGGATCTTTATTTGTATGTATATACCCTTATTGGTATGACAGACGCAGTCCTCCAATAAACGTATTAACCGAAAAAGTATATGGCTTATAGTATTGACTAAATAAGGCCAAGGATTGATTCTTCAGTATTCGAGTAAAAATATATTGCTCTTTCACAACTTGACTACGACTAGGCAAGAGACTACCGATCAGTTTTATAGCTGACAAAAAGAAGCTGTCTATGTATAATACTCTCCAATATGTTGACGAAAAACTGAGTACAGTTCAGAGAGAGATGACTTCTGACAAACCCCATCTTCCACTTGAACAAAAATTCATCAAAAACTAATATTTTGTCAGACAAAAATTTGTAAATACGGACGATACAATTGAGAATCCATAATCTGGAGGAATTTTAGAGTTAATATGTAGAGTTAAATTTCATAGAATAAATTGTTATAAAACCGGTTATCTAAACTAAAACCATTAGCAGACAGTAAATGGCGAAAAGCCTGTTGTAGTAGTATTTATTTATATTAATACGGTTAATGTTCGATATAAAAACACTTTCTTACATAGGTATACTTCTTATTATTAAAATTTCATATTGACGCAAACTCACTCTGCTATAGGCCAAAGTGACCAATTTAAAATGCATATTAAAACAAATCGTTGAAAGCCAAAGATATCCATAGTTGATTGGTCAAATACAAAAGCATTCATGTATATATGCATATTTATGTAAATATTCCAATATAGGAAATTCCATACGGTATGCGGATTTAGTTCACAGATTTAATTAGAAAGGATATTTCTTTAATAACAAATGTATGTACGTATACATACGCTCACTACACCGTTGCATATACAAACTAGCTACTTTTATCAATTTAATAAAGCTAAATTATACTATAGCCTGCGAAAAACAAATCATTATTATTTTTTTAAAAAAAAAATTTGACTGATTATTTCAGTCCTCGAAGCTTCTTCTACTCTCGACATACTATTTATAATAATTGTTGTCTTCATATCCAGCCATATATTCGTTGCATAATCAAAAAACTAAATTTCTCTGATTTTCGACGCAATATAGTATAGTAAAAAAAAAAAATTAGTTCCCGCCAATGTACCCGTAATTAAAGAAAGGTAAAAGTCACGCGAAATTGCAAGATCATTTCTGTGGCCTTCATAAAATGCCGTCATTATGAGCTATAAAACGTTAAAGCCCATTAATCCGAAGAGCCTCATATAAATATTAAACAAACCTTCTTATCTTATATATGGAGAAATTATTGTCTTGTCCTTAGGCAATAATCTCTATAAACTACATAATTAAGCAAATTACATTCTTCGTTATTGTTATTTTGCTTATTGTATCATCATAAAACTATAAATCTCTTGCGGGTGTAGTATTTAAATAAATAAATAAATACGCATATCATATATTTTCACGTGATTCATATCTGACCTAAATTTAGTGTTTTTTCGTGTGTTGCTATAAGCATAGGGGTCACGGCTTATTATGTACTATCAGTCATTGAGCATTAAATGTTTAAGTACGTGCGGAGAATTTAAAAAATACCAAAAAATTGACATTTAGAATTAATTTAAAAAAATTTGTAAGTTTAACACTATACACAGTTTCCTTCTCAAGCTGAAATGTTTACATAAAATGGGCATTGCAAATTTTTGACAATACATACTGTTTTTTTAAGTCTATATCAAAGCACGATGATCCGCGAGCTGAAATCTCGGTGGGTGACTTGCATTTGGATTACTGAGTTCATCTAACTCTCGCATATTATAAAAGTAGATACTTGTGTAAAAATTAAAGAATGTAAAGCTTATTGTCATTGCGTGGCTTTATCAAGGAACAGAGCAGGAAGTTTGGTTTATATTTAAAAACGTTAAGTGGGTCTTGTCCAATAATAACTCCGGGTGCACTTCTTAATCATCCTAGGTATAATATAATAATCTATGTTTCTATGTTACTTAAGCGGGTTTCTTTTATCTAGATCACATGAATCTCTTTTCAATTGAAAGGAAATTCAATTTGCGGTGCCATCATAAAGCAATTTTTGTCAAAAATTGATTTAGAAATAGTTTTTTCGCCCTTTGAAGCAAAAAACAAGGCAAAAAAACGTTTCTGTTTTCAAACGGCTGGCATTTTGTAATTCAGAGGTTTTTTCGAAAACGAAAACCGGTAAGACCCCCAAATTATATCTAGTTGAATAATTTTCAACCCTATTTGTTTGGTATGAACTGGCAGAGCTGTGGAGCACCCCGCGCAGACCAAAACACGCCGTGCACGGTTTTGTTTGATGGGAGCTGGAGCCGCCATTTTGGATATTGTTTTTATAAATGAAATTGGAATTTACTTTCCATAGAAGAATAAAATACGTTAAAACCCATTTCCAAAAGTATTTATTTTATGTAAAAAAAAAAAATTTGCAAACTTCATGCGTTTTTCATGGCTCTCGACGATAACCTCCCCTTAAGTAAGTCAAATACCCAAAACACGCAGATCGAAATTTTGGCCCAACTAAACTCTGATTAAATTTATCAACTCTTCATGTAAGTATAAAACATTAATATTGCCTGTTGAGTTTTGGAATTAGTTAGTCTGGCGCCCTGTTTCTTCAAACTTATGAAACCTAAGTCCTTCAGTCATATTATTCGAATCAGATTCCTCTCAGATGGGCAGTTTTCAGGTTCAGATAAATATTTCTTCATCTGACATAACTTAGGATATCACAACAGGGTTTTTATTCATGAAACAATAACTTGCAATAATTTGATTTTTTGAAAAAATAAAGCCCAAAGCGTATCTTCAATAGTGGAAGAGTTCTCGCACTTTGCATTGAAGCCACGCAATCATGCACCCTTGGTATAAGGTTAAACTTTGGGTGTATTAAAAAAAAAAGGATATACATTTGTAGGTTTTGGCTATTCCCGGTGTTTCAAAGTTAAGCGTTATCAGTTGCATTTAAGTCGGCTATGAGTTAAACAAATTAATGTGAACGAGAAGCCCCAACAATTTGTATACTCAAACTATAATGCGAATAAAACTCTCTTGGTTGAATTTATTTAGGTGCTTCAAGTTAAGTGGGGACCATCCAAGCTAAAATACGAAAAACTGAAGCAGAGATTAATTTTTAAGGGGTATAATTTTTTTGAAGTATTAACTAATAGTATACGAAAAACTTATAATAAAATATAGTGGATAATATATACTATATATACAGATTGTTCGGTAAATAGGGAAAAATGAGTATATTAATAATCCTGATTACGCTTATCGTATTTTCGTTTGAAGTTTTTTTCGATTTTCAAAAGACTGTTCTTAAGTTTTTCAAGGGGGTAATCGTGGCATCCAACTTGATCTCTTGCTGCAAAGAATACCTTTCGTCCTTTATAACGATATCTCCAACATGATATGATCTATGGTCAAATACTTGATCTCTTGCTGCAAAGATGACCTTTCGTCCTTTATAACTATATCTCCAACATGCTATCATCTATGGTCAAAGACTTAAGTTATCGAGCCTTAAAGTTTAATTCTTCAAAAAAAAAAAATTATACAAATTTCTTGTGTTATTCTTGATCCCGTAAAATTTTTTCACCATTAATATAATTTGTTCTACTCAAATGTGACCAGTTTAATAGCCTCTCAAATCAAAAAAACAATTGCCATTGAATCTGCTCCATTCAAAAGTTATTAATATTTTTATGTAATGTGAAATGTGAAAAAGCCTATAAATTTATAGTGCTCTGTAAAAATTATCACAGAGGTTAGAAAACAGCAAGCTTATATTATCATGCTTTTTTTATTACTGTTGCATCACAAATTGCTGCTTAATTAAAGTATTAAAAGATTAAAATTAAGAAACAAAATAAACAATGGCATACAGCAAAGTAATAAACAAAAGATAATATTACAAACTCAAAAAATAATGAACGAGAAACCAACAAAAGTCATGTGGAATAAAAACAACATATGTATCTAGGTACTTATATAAAACAATCCAAAAGCACACAAATGAGGCAACATACATACGAACCATGGTGCTTATCAAGTAGGTATGTAAAATTAATCATTTTCACATGAAGTAATAATATTAAAAAATATAACCAATACATTACCTATTCAATGTTACTGGGAACCGTTTTGAGCAGTACCAACCACTGAACTGTGTATTAACATGGTAAAATAGTCCTCAACTCTTGCGATAATTCTGTTTACCTATTAGTTTCGCGTAGGTATTTATTTCAAAAAATCTTGAGTAAGATTTAAAGCTTAAATCATAGGATTCATGTGTACATATATAATCCATATGTGTTCTACATATTATATGCATGACCGCCAAAATCAGTCCAATATTATTTTCATCTCATTGCAAGAAGAACTCCACCAAAATTAAAATACTTAACTACACATACTAGCAGTAGTATTTCAATAGTTAATACAGTTTAATCAAAGATATTGCAGGCACATTGTGTAGTTTGGCCTCAGTAAAAAATTATTAAAATTTCGCATTGTACACGGCCTCCACTTTTCATGAGCACCACAGCCTAGACCTGATGTAGACAATCTCTCAATTTTTCTTAGAAATTTACTGGAAATATTTTCTTTAGAATTTGTATGCAGTATTATTGGAGACTGAAGTGTTGCCACTTCCTTTGAAAAACCGGCGGTAGATTTGAATGCAAAAGTGTGGTAGAAATGGAAAAAGCGAAGTGTATCACATATTTGAGATTTTATTTCTAATACCTACATAAGAACAGTAATAAAACACTTGTTCCAAAAAGAGAAAACAATACAGAAATCAATAAAATATTTATAGTCATAAGCATAACATAATCAAAAAAAAAAAACTAATCTTCCAATTATGTGTATAAAAATAAAAAATGGATCAGTAGTAAATAAATTTGTCTTACACAATATGAACATATTTACCGTCTACAAATTTAAAGCTTTTGTAAGACTTATTAATTCTAAGGGCGGCTCAAAAATAGTTGTTCCTTCCTGCATTTCTTTATAAAATATTATACTTTTTACGGTTTTTATTTCCAAATGTTTTTTTGTTTGTTTTTTATTTCGTTTGAGAAAAGAAAATGTCCTTTCAGCAGTAGCGCTACTGTGAGTTAAGGATGCCAGAAATATATTCCTTGAGTTCCTTGAATATGAATTCTTCGAAAATATTAATTTTTTTTCCAGCCCACTGACATACATATATAATATAGACTGACTACGTTCATAGAAATGTACTGCAAAAAGTGGACTGACTTCTATATTGCTGACTCTTTCGGTCTAAGCACCCAGTACCAACTGAGAGAGAATTGTAAACAACAAATAAATAAGTGGGTCTATCGAAATAAATGTTTTTAAATAAATTATTTGGGTTAATTACTGATAAAATTGTTTCACCGAACGCAATATATTCAATACAGCATTAATTCGAAAGGATTTATTATAATCGCTTTTTCTGCTGCACGCTCATTTTTCAATTTCCTGCCAATGATTTTTTTCAATGTTAGCACCGGGCGCAAGAACTTTTTTTAACATTAGCAACTGAGCCCACATGAAATAGAAAGTTAATGAGTCCAGGCTTTTACTAAGGACGTTTGCCAAACGGGCTAAATGCTGGCTAAAGTCCAGTTTGCATTGGAAATTTAGCCAGCTAATTCCAGGGCTGTGCCAAACCAAAGTGGAATTTAGCCAATTGCTCAGCTGTCACTTTTATTTCAAAAGCAAAGCATTGTGTGGCATTTAAGATGGATTTGCAGGAAATAAACAAGGAAGTTATGGCCGTAATATTATTTTGTTGTATTTGTTCATTTTACAAATAAATACTTCCAAAAATCTTTCACATAAACCGCACTTGTCAAATAATTAGACGAATGTGAAGAAGAAGAATTAGCAAGCTCGAAAATTTACTAAATGGAAACTTAATAGATTTAGCCAGCATTGAGCCCGTTTGGCAAACGTCCTTAATCTCCTTCAAAATACAAACCCCAAACATTTATTTAATAAATTAAAGACAACAATTGTGGTAGATTTATACCTTTGCGTGGAAGATGTGGTAGAATCAAAATATTTGAAAAACCTGATGTAGAGAAGGCATGAATTTTTTCCTAGAAATTTATTGGATATTTTTTCTTCAGAACTTGTATGCATTTGGTCTGTAGACCATAGACCGTTGTAACGGTTGCTTGGGGGTCGGCTAATAATTTTTATGAGCAACAAGCATTTATTAGAAATTTACAGAAAATATTTCGGCAGAATTTTATTCATTTAGTGGCCGAATGGAGTTATTTTCAGATTACAACACTTTCATTTGTGCCGTTGTCGGCCGACAAAATTACATACACGTTCTTATGAAAAAATAGCCAATAAATTTCTAAGAAAAATTAGGGCTTCCCTTAAGGCCAAAACACAGTGAGAGCGACACAACAAAGTCGCCGTAAATTGGTTGCTGTCAAAGATTCGAATATATGGAAGTCCCATATACTTAACACAATGAGAGCGACTCGACAAGTTGCCAACAAAAAGTTTGGGAAAATCTCTAAATTAGTCGGCAACATAATTGACATTTCTGTGTGGACAGTGAATAATTGACATTCATGTTATGTGGATTTGGTTATTTTTATAAAGAATAGCAAATTAAAAGATTGTAGTAAATAAACTAGTTATTAAAAACTTTAATAAAATTAATTTGTTTAATTAGCTTGAGAAATTATGAGTTTTGAGGAGGAATTTATAGAGAAAAATGGGGAAAAAGTTATGCTGTACGATAAACGTCATCCCTTGTATGGCAATCTCATCTTCTTTTTTTTAGCTCTTTCTTTATGCTTTTACAATTTTAAGAAAGCCGCATAAGCTATACTAAAGATTTTTCTTAGTTCTTTCCTTGATTCCATTTCTTTTACAATAAATAAAACAGTGACTGCTGTCAAAAACATTTGTCGAGTCGCGTCCACTGTGTTTTAAATGCGATATTGTTGCCAACTAAGTTGCCAACATTGTTGTGTCGCTCTCACTGTGTTTTGGCCTTTAGAAGATTTGTTGGGTGTGAAACACTGTGGAGTTGCAGATATTCAATTATATTTCATCGAGTTCTATAGACAGGCTATACCAGGGGTGGGCCTGGGCACGCATGATGTCAATGAGAGCCGCATGGCGGTTTTCCATATATATATTATGAAGAGCCACACCATAATATTTAAGTATAAAAAAATAGACAGCAAGCGAGGATATTATAATTCTGGCACGAGTTTCTACAATTCAATTATAGAAGTAGATTTGTGCTACATTTCCAATGCGCGATCCTATTTCGTCTCTAATAACTCCAATTCCCCAACTGCAAAATTGTAAGTTGACCACAAGGAGAGATCACTGGGAAATTCATCTGTTTCATAATTTAACCGCAACTCTTCTAAAAAGATCTTGACGATAAGTTTTAGCATTTGTTCTAATTAAATTCACAATCTGCAAAACAATTCAATGTTGTAACTTACTTCGTCAAGTGCATATTACTGACATCGACACCGCGAGTTGCATCGATAAGAGCTACTATGTCTAACATTTCTTCCTTTACATTTACGTCTGCAGATACATATGTAGCGGGCAAAAACGGTGAACTGTGGAACCTCCTGAAGGTCTGTATTAAAAAATTTAATATTAAAAAAATATTTTTGGATCTGTCATCTTCGCGACTAATAAAAGACAAGAGTCCTTTATGCTTACGAAGCCCAGGTTGCAATGACTTAAGGGGAGGTTACCGTCGAGAGGCATGAGAAATGCATGAACTTTGGATTTTTTTTTTTTACATAAAGTAAATAATTTTGGAAATTGGTTTTAACGTATTTTATTCTTCTATGAATGGAGAGTATATTCTAATTTTATTTATAAAAAAAAAAATCCAAAAGGGAGCTCCAGCACGCATCAAACAAAACCGTGCATGGCGGTTTTGGTCTGCGCGGAGCGTTCCACAGCTATGCCAATTCATTCCAAACAAATAGGGTTGAAATGATTAAACATGATAAAATTTGGGGATCCTTACCTGTTTTCGTTTTCAAAAAAACCTCTGAATAAAAACATGCTGGCTGATTGAAAAAAAAAACAACATATTTTGCCGTTTGTTTTTTGGTTCAATGGACGAAAAAACAATTTCTAGATCAATTTTTGACAAAAATCTGTTCCTGATGAATTTCCTTTTAATTCCGCATTCATGTGATTCGGTTTATTAGTTGAAGCTGCAAAGCGTCCCGCGCGTTGAAAAATGTTGTTTGCTGAAGAACTCTTATAATGCTTAACGTTATTAAAAATCATTGACAGCTTACTCCAGCTATTCCAGCACCATACAGTGGCCCTTCTTCTTCCTTCAAGAACACTGATTATGCTGAATCTGAAGGTTAACGGTTTCCCGAAATTTATGAGGGTACCTCAGGTAGCGAGAAAAGGTCTTCCCAACAAGCGCGCCGCAGCTAGCTGTTTTTTAGCCGGCGGACGGTTCGGTTTGGGAATGACTATCTCCGTAATGTGGTGTAGTGTACAATTGCAACGTTACAAATAAGACACAATGATTGTCTCCTAACAAATCCATTTGGCGTTTATCAGTAAGAATAACGATCGATAAGGTGAGCACACGAGTGTGCGTTTCCCTAGGTAGGTACTCTGTTTTAACAAGATTGAAAAATAAAAACAAAAACAATGTTTCGTTTTTTTTTTCGAAACGAGAATTGGCCACTCTTATGAATATGCAACATTAGAAAAAACTCAAATAATATCATTACTCATTCAACAATTTTTGTAAAAAATAACACAATATTTAGGCATAAAAACTAAAATTAACACAATATAAAATCCGTATGACAAAATTGATACGCATAGTTACTTATATATCATTTAAAAAGGAATTAGGGAAAAAAGTTCTGAAATAATAAAAGGATTTCAAATTGCCATGTGAGCCGCAGTTAACTCAATGAAATGCCGCGTGCGGCTCTGAGAGCCACATTCGCCCGCCGTTGGGCTATACCATATACCTGCAACATCTTTGTATTATAAAGCTTTAGTTTAATTGTTACTTAATTATAAGACTAGAGCTTTGAAATAAAGAATGATTTGAATTTGTATTAGTTCATTTAAAATAAAATCTATCAAATAAAAAAATATGTATATTACATTGTACCCTAAACACCTTGAAATACCGACACCCCTTGAAATATTGCGTGAAGAAAATATAATCGTAATCATTTTGAATAGCACTTATTTCTTCGATTTTGCCCTGAGTATACTTTCACGTATAGTCGTAGACACTTGCCGTAACTTAGCACTTCTTGAAAAACTAGGCACTTCATGAAATGTAGGCAGATAGTGTAACAGTTTGAGCTTAATGATTTTTTACACGAAGTGTCTGAAATTTTTCGTCTCGTCGTGAAGTGCTATAAGCCTTTACGCCAATAGTGTAGTGTGTGTCTGCATGTTCGAGCCGTGTGTGTGTGAGTATGGGTGTCTCGAAGGTCGGTTCGCGACCTCCACCTTCACCATTCATCTACCTCTCGTAGTATTCGGTTATATTGTGTGGTATTACACTATCGGCGTAAAGGCTTGTAGCACTTCTTGAAGAGACGAACAATTTCAGACACTTCGTGGAAAAAATCATTAAGCGCACACTGTTACACTATCTGCCTACATTTCATGAAATGCCTAGACTTTTCATGAAGTGCTAAGTTACGTCAAGTGTCTACGACACATCTACTTACAATCATCAATCGAATTTAGCTTCGAAGTTATATGCGAAAATGCGAAAATATTTTCGTTTTCTCACATTTTCTCATATTACACCACTACACTTTATTAAACATAAATCTATCAAAATGGAATTTTATTTGCCCACAAAAATTAACGGTGTTTCGTGATATTACTTTAATAAGTATGATCTGGTGGTTTATTATAACTTAAACAACTTAAAACAAAAAATAAATGAATAAAAAAAAAATTAATAAAATTTAAGACCGTCTTGGCTCAGACCTATATTGCCTGAATTTTGAATAAAATACCAGGATTCCACAGTCCGCCGAAAACCTAAGAAATATCCACAATGCAAACAATTTCAAACTCACCGAAATATTATATAGACTTTGGTTCAAACGAAGGAATATTAGTAAATGTCCGATTAAGCGAATATTACGAAAGCAATACTGGCGATATATGAGTAATTTGGAAGCCTTAGAAACATCGACCACCTGTATGCCATTCTACAAAAGTAGAGAGAGAAAAACCTGCACAGAATTTGATAAAAAAGAATTCACGGTAAGCTTAGTTGTTGACAAATTGACATAATATAATAATGCCGATCAGGCAAGATCATAAAAAATAAATGTTGGTACACAAGTCAAGTGAAGTTTTTACTACTCTTACTACCCTTATGTGTATAGTATAAATATATATTTATCTTTTTTCCTCTTTTATGGTAGTAAATCAGTTGTAAGCCAAGCGGTTTTATTAAATTCAATACCTTATGAATTAATTTTGTTTACTATCTAACATGCGAGTGGGGAGACTACTGTCAAATGAGAAATTTTAAATATGCAATAAGCTGTCTAAACTTGGGTTTTTGAAATGAATGCTTAATTCCAAGATAAGCAAGAGCCAAGCAAACAAAAAAAAGAAGAACATTTAAATATCCAGAATTAAAGCAAAAAGAATACAAGATTTTTTCTCAAGAAACGAACCCAATTTCTTCACGCCATGCAATTATTCATCCTCAAATAACTAAAAATGCAATTGTGGTCGGGCAGTAAAAATTGTTATAAAATAACCAATTTCATAGGTTTTTACATTCCAAAGAACTTTTAAAACATCTACAATCTGCGAGATATCAGCAAATTTGTAATTTTTTGATTGGCAAACACGGTTCGGGACAGAAAACTGGAACATTCCATATGAAATAGGCAATATCTTTGACGTGACCATCATAAATGTTTTTGAAACTTTATAAACTTGGAGGTTTTGTGAAAACAAAAATACAAATTAATAATTTTCCTTATTGAATGCGTAGATATGGCATTTGTAAAACTGAAAGGATAGAGGAAATGCAGGCGCCATCTAGTTGTGATAGAAGGTTTGAAGTTAACATAATAAATAGTTCTCTTCAGTAGATTAATAAAAAAAGTTCTATTCAATATATGGGTATTCTAAAATAAGGTGAGTACATAAAATAACACAGTTCTATATATATTTTTTGATAAAATTGCGGACGGATTTTGCAGATTGAAAGAATGATTGAAATATCAAAAACAAAACATGAACGTTAACAACACTTTTGCTCTGCGGATGATGTGTCAGATCAATTAACAGACTTCTAATAGGTATGCTGTAAGTCAGTCGCTACCTTCACAGAATTTTAAAATTTTACGTCGTACCACTGATGAAGTGATTTATTTTTATACATATACAATCCTAAATACATATCTATGTTATAATGTGCTAAGTAAGTTCTAAATGATTATGGATCGGGTGCAAATGAAAATTGAATGAACTTGAATAATACTTGAAAAAAAAATCCATAAGGCTATCGCGAAATTAGTCATTCAATTAAGAAAGGGAATAGAATAATAGAGAAATACAGGATTCATGAAACAAATGAGAAGTACACTCCGAATATAATCAGGTGAAGCCATTCCATTGATTTAATTGAGATCGACAAGTCGCGTATATCCAAAAATTTCATCCTGTGGGCTGCATAAAAAAAACCTCTAACAAACTTAATTTAATTTCAAAATACGCCAGGGATTTCCCCCACTATGAAATAATTTATTGCTAAGTTAAATTCTAATAAAACTACAGCTTGATAAAAAGATTCGTTGTAAATAATTTATGTATTTTAAGATGTTCAAATTAATTTGGACAACTTTTAAAAGCTGTCTACGTAAAACTTTCATGCAAATACATATATCTATTTACAGGAGACTGAAAATTTTGGCTGAGGAAACTTTACATCCGTTTTCGAATTATATAATTCATTTTTTTTATTGTAACATTGACACCAACAGCAACATTTTAATAAAAAATATTAATAGGTAAATATGCCACAAAATCGATTATTTTTGGTTTCCAAGACGTTGAATCTGACTTATTGTTGTTCATTCATTCATTAATTGACCTGAGCTATCAACGACTGCTATATATGTTCAAATACACGTGTGTTATATTGGCCTGCCGTCAAACTTGTTTAAACAAAATGGCACCTAATTATATATAGTTTTTGAGCTGAGCATATATGTATGAGATACATATATGTAGGTCTATCGTGAATGACGGTTTTTTTTTTGTAAAAAATTGATATTAGTAGTATCTCGTTTACATATTTTAATATCAGCTTAACAGACAACACGGCTACGTGAGATAAACATTAAAAAAAAACTAGTAAGCATTTTAGTTGATGTGATTGCCACGATTTTGTTTAAATCAGACTCATTTGATATTTAGAGAAAATAATGATATTTGCAAAAAACTAGCCTTACGTTCGAAGTGAATTTGGACTATTAAAAGTTTTGTTTTTCTGTAACTGAAATTTAGATATATTATGACTATATGACAAATATAGATTATTCATAGATAAGGTAAGCACGTATTGAAAGAACATGATAGATGCGTTTTGTTTTATCTGAAAAAGGTGCAATTGAGATTGCAAATTTGACTAGATAAGTTTTATTTTTATTTTATTATAAAACTTTATTTTAATATTGAGGAAATTTATGGCTTTATCTTCTTTTAAAGAAACAATCCCACTTGATCAGGGTCCAACATAGCATACTATAAGGAGAAAGCAAGATTCTAAATTTAAATCCCTGAAATCACTTGTAATTGAACAATATTCGTCATTGCAATTAGTTCACCTAAGTCTTTCAAGTTCAAAAAATTATAAAAATTACACCATGTGCTTCAAGCAAGTAAAACATGAAGCCCATTTACTTTTAAATGCCATTAAGGCAAAAGTTTGCTTACAATTTTAAATATAATGCAAATTTATGTTTTTTCACAACAAGTAATTAGAGTTTTAATCTTTTATCATTTTCGTTTAGTTTAAACTATTTAAAAAAATAACAGATTAGAACGTATTTGAAATCCTATTTATAATAGCAGCGATCTTTATAAGTACTAGAAAGAATTCTCCATAAGCCAATTGGCATACTACCAATAAGCCTTTCGAGACGAGAAGTTATTTTGAAAGCGATCTCCCGGAGTGAAACTTTTTTTGTTCTATGTCAAAGATTTTCAACAGGAGATATAATTAGGAGGTGAGAAATGAAAATTACAATCAGTTTTCATATAAAAAATATGGTAATGGCATAATAATTTGCCGTTTTTTCTGATTTTGATATTCTTTTAAATAGGCTTTATATTCACTCAAAATAAATAAAACGCACATTTTCTCTTCAAATTTACGTATTATAACTTTATCTTTATAACGAGAAATAAGTTCATTCTTGATAAGTTTTACTTTTATTACTTCCACATTGTTTTCTTTCCTTGATTTTCTTAAAGTCTCCGTGCAGTAAGTTTTGTAATCGAGTAATTGTTTTACCAATGGAAAACTTGTATAATAATTGTCTATGAATACAGAATGTCCTTGGTGCAAAAATTCTTCCAACAAATGATTTACTTCGTTACTTACATGCCCTTTTCCACCAGTTCCCGTATATACTTTTATGCGCATAACAGTACCCGGATTCTCACAAAAAACATATAATTTAATACCATGTTTATGCTTCTTTCCAGCAATATATTGCTTTTAGACTAGTCTGCCCCTCCAAGGAACAAGTGATTTATCTATTGACAGTTCTCTATGTGGATAGTATATCTCTTTCATTTTATCATTAAAATAATTGATAAGTGGAAATATTTTCCGTACGCTTTCGGTATCTTTCTAAGACCTGGGTTGCCCTCAAAATTAAATTTCTCAAATTAACCATCTTCATTTAACTCACATCCTTCACTTTCGTATTCGATTTCACTATAGTCTTCTGAATCACGTCACAAATTACACCAAATATATCATCGCCCAGTTCCATACTAATATTTACTTCTTCTTCACTTTGCATATCACTTTCAACAATCTGTCGTCTATTTTTTCTAGTTCTTTTGATGTAGAAATCGTCACTATCATCGTCACTACTGCTACTTTGCATTCCTGATGGTCCTGGCTGTGGTTTACTCATTTTAGGGTCTAACTTAAAACCAACACAAATTTTAAGCTTTTCGGCTAGGAAATCCATTACACACACGGTGTGTAATCAGCCTCAAATGGGTTAAGGATTAAAATATTTCAACGGATTCACTTACCGAAGCTTTTAAATAAATTATAAATTAATTATTAGTCGAAATTATTCGTATACCTATACGTAGTGCATGCATACATTTGTCAAAATAGTAAGCAATCGCCCCAAAAATTAGAGAAAGGAATAATCGTTCAATTTATTGCATGCGGCCTAGGGACCCGCTATTATACTGGCTAGAATTCCAATTTTTAGTATTTGCACTCATAACTAGCCTTTTGAAGGAAAGCTAATCTGTTAACTGACTACACAAATTCATTTTCCATAATCGATTATTAACAGAAAAACTAGAAAACTTTTCCTGATAACAGTAAGAAAAATTATTGAAGATGTTGAAAAACAAGGAACTAAAAGAAAAAGGAAATATTGAAAAAAATCCATTTTGGAAAATCGCAATGAATACTATCTCGAATTTAATCAATTTTAGGAGCTCTATTCATAAAAAAACTGTTTTGCCATCTTTTTTCGAACAATTTTCAAATTAGAAGTCGGCTAACATTAAAACTAGTCAAAGTTAGTTAGCTCTAGATAGCTAACACTATGAACACTTTATTAAAATAACTGGCTGGAATTTTTTTTTTCAAATTTGGATAGATACAACAGAATGGCAGAATTTTTAGGCACATCACTAGTGACTGAATCAATAAAGGTGATAACTGATAATACCTTAAAAAAAAAAAAAGAAAAAAAAATTTACGTCAGCTTACAGCAAAATAAAAACACGTTCTTAAGTAATAAAAAGACTGTTATAAATCATCCACCACAATGATTTCCACTCATGTTATTCAAATGAGAAAAAAAAGTAAATAACTGGTGTAACATCAAAAGTGACGTAAAAATATAAACAAGAGCACGTGGTGTTAGATACTAATTATGTTTTCCAGCTTAGTTACTTCAGACTTTACAATCTTAACTGGAATACCGCCTATAGTTAATATCACGAGAGGAATCACGAGACGAGATAATATGAAATCACATTTTTAAATGCCAAAATAAACACGATCACACAATCTCTACGGAATTTCCCCCTTTTTCTGCTTATGGAATAATTAAATGGTTTAGCTCTTGGCCACAGTAGTAAATAAATTAATTTCAAAAGTCCAAAGATATAGTTTACATTATGTATATGAATGAGATTGTGTTAAATGACTTTTATATATCGATGGTATTATTTGTATGATAACTCCAAAATTGGCATTTTTCTGTTAAGACCAGTTATATGAAGTATTTGCTCTATATTTTTATCAGATACATTTCGAGTTTATTCCAATAAATGTCTGAATGATAAACAAAAAACTTTTTTTTTTTTTTTGTTAAATCCAATTTTTGTATCTGTATAAATCTTTAACTGGCTATGAAAACATTAATTTTTGAGTTATCATATTTCAACCAAACACTACTGATATAATTATTTTTAAGTAAATATAAATTTTACTGTAAGAATATATAAATATATTTTTTAATATTATAAATAAAACTGGAAACCTATTACATAATTGGCTCTTTGCATCTTTCCATCAATCCTATCCAGAAGTATCAACATGTTAGAATTTCAATAAAATAAAGTCAGTTCAAAATAATAATAATAATTGATCAGAGTATGTAACCATAGACTTTAATTAAAACCACAATAATATAATTCATATGGGTTTAAAAGAAAATTCGAGTATAATAGGCTTACTCTAGTATTAGGTATACCAACACTCCATGATAAAAAAAAAGATAGATAGGCGAGGCGAAACATTAAAAACGAAAAAAAAAATAGCCTGGTATATTCATGACATGCACGTAGTCAAAAACCGATTTGAGAAATGTCCTACTGGTAACAATTGCATTTATAACTCAACATTTCATGTAAAACCCTGCCATTCTATGTAAAACAAAGCCATTTCGTGAAGTGCAAAAAGATACCGAATTAAAAAATCTTAGAGCATTTTACATTTATTTGAAATTACCAGAAAGCTTTCAGAATCTTGTGCACTTACGACGAGTTTTTCTAAAAATCCGATAAAATTTCAACTCTTCAATTTCAATGTCCGTGGGACATTTTCAGTTATAGCAATCACTCATGAAAATTAACTTACTCTATTAGCTACGAGTAAATGCGTATCTGCACACACATTTATTATATGTAAACAAGTTTCCCTCACTTTACACTGTACTCATTTAACACAGTTCAGCTTTTTAAACGGTTATAAAATTCAATACATTCTCTCCATTAACACGGTGAAATAACCTCATTTATTAGCATGGTACGGAAATTTGTTTGATATCCGAAATAAGCCGGCGCAACTGCGAACATCCGGAAGTGGGAATATTGACTAATATTTTTATCCTATTGCCTATAAACTAACGCTCCAATAGAAAAATAAAACTCTAACAAATTGTAGTCCAATATGGTTTTTATTTTTCTATTTTAATTTCCTTCCTGCAAAGAGTGACTTGACAAATGCAATCGAGATAAAAAACTAGCTTTGTGTGGAACTTTAAGCGATCCATACGCATATTTTGGTTTTAGTCCTTTGCAAAATTTCCAGAGCGGTAGGCTCAGATTAAATTTAGAAAAAATTACAAATTGGTCTAAGAACAATAATATTATAATCTAGATGAAAATAAAAGTTAAATAAAGTGAAAATACGGACAGTAAAAATGATTATAACCAATTTCATGAAGACCTTTTCAGTATGATAAAAACGTGTAGGTCTGATCGATTTTACAGTATACGTAAGAAACCTAAATTTTTATATGGCAACTCCAAAAAGGGGTTGCCCAATTTAGTTCGGTTTTAAAATGTCTTTTAAACGCTCTGTACAAAATTTCAGCTCCCTATACGTAGACGCGTTCTCAGGCCAAATATGTAGTGAAAAACCAAAGCTTTGTATGGCAACAACTTGAAAAGGGTGCCGAATTTGGTTCATTTTTGAACTTGTATTTCCAATTTTTATGAAAACGCCGTGTACAAAATTTGAGGACTCTACGTCGACGCGTTCTCAATCAGTTTCCGAATATATATTGAAAAACGAAATTTATGTTTGGCAACCTTACGAAGGAGTTGCCCGATTGGTCCCATTTTTTAACTTAACCTTACTTTTTTTATAAGGACCGTGTGTAAAATTTCAGCTCTCTAGGTGAACGCGTTCGCGAGTTATCGTGACGACGGACAGACAGATGAAGGGACGGAAATGCAAAAATCAAAATAACTTTTAATATTATGCTTGGGTGGCTATTTAAAATTTCTAATGTTTATTAATAATAATAAATTTGAAAAGATCGCTGAACTCCCGGAACTCTGAAATGTTTATTGTCGGAAAAGTCAAAGCAAATCCAACTACGTTCAGTCCGACTGTCAGTGAATGGCTAATTGACGTACACTATATTCGCTCAATATCCCGCCTCCTTGTTAGTCATTTTTTCAATGCCTATATGCAATTAAACATTATTTATTTATTAATTTTTTTTGTCATATTCAGTTTATTCAAAATATCAAATGTCAATGCATTGATTCTTGTATTTGTGGGTAAAACTTGAAATAAATAAATACAAAGTCTAACAATTCAACTCAGTACAACATGTGATATAGCAGTCGTACTAGAATATCTAGCTCATGGAATGGAAAATGCTCAATGTAATAACTGCTAGAATAGTCAATAAAGTCAATGCTATTTTTGAAATACTAATTGAGCTATAGGCAGGCTCTGTTCAAATCATGTGTACACTGCGTATCCACAGTATAACAATTAAAGAGTCTATAAAGATTTTTCGATTCCTTCTTATAGCATTCCTAGTGGCCAGGCTATGGTTTCAATAAATTTGGAAGACCAAACTTCATAGTAAAGTCCCGCTTCTCCCTTGGGTCGCAAATGCAAATCTAGCAAACGATTATAGCCCAGTTCCACAGAATGCACAAGAACATTGAAATCAATGCCTTGAACAATTTAACTATATGTACATCTGGCGACTGCGACAACCTCGCTTCGAACTATATTTCAAATGAATCTCAAATCAACTGCTGTTGTGAAAGTTGTAAACAAAATTTCAGTTTAAAACAATTTTCGTTTCGAAAAAAGTTACTGGTTGTAAAATAATTAGATGAAAAGGCAAAAATCTGTAAATTTTGACAGGAAAAGTATGGTTTTCATGTTTACAATTCCAATCTGGAATGTATTCAAAATTTCAGATATAGCTGCTTTTAGCTGCTTTCGTATGTTTCTGTGTGTCGAAAGCAACAAGGAAGGTGATTTATTTACTTGCTTTTTGACGTTTATTTTGTCCAATATTTTAAGATAGCTACTATCAGAGCAACTGTTTGTTGCTTATCCTTCTAACTTTAAGCAACAAAGCAGCTATGGTAATATATATGTGTGTATGGCTATAATTTTCTTTAAAATGCAGAGATCTCTTACTTATTGTTGGCACTGAAAAATAATAATAAATTTAAATCTTATTAAAGTGGTAAGCATTTGGAATAAAGACAAAATATTTGTGATCCTTCATTATAATTTATGTATATCAAATCAATATCAAAATTCGCAATTGAATCGCTCTGACATGTATAAGATGAACTCCTTATTCTTCTATTTCATATGGGCCCACTTTTGTTGTCAGGGGTGTGAAAACTATCGTAATTTCAAGTTTCAAAATAGCTCAATAAATTCCAAATATATTCAAAATTATTATTTTTATTGGAAGCTTATCAATTATAACATCAAATACTCCTTAAACTCGATTTATAAGAAAATAAAATTAAGCAATTTTTGTCTGCCTATCCCTAAAAGTAGGTATGGTGGACAGAGAAAGTATTACAAATGTTATATTGCCATCTATTTCTATGCTATTTAAGTATTCATTTGCATTATCCACTAAACTGAAACTGAACTATGGTGGATCTCGTGTTTAGGTTATTCGTCCTAAAACATATGACGTCACTACTTTTTCACCTTATGGCTTGACAATTTAAAAATGCATTGACATCTAGGGGAAGTGTCCTAAAATCACTTACGGTAAACTAAACTCCATTTATTTTCTAGAACTATAATAAAAAATTTAAATTTTCTTATCAAAAGCAAAAAATAATATGTAACACATACATACATACATATAATGATTGTAAATGGACGGGAAATAAAGTAGTTTTAAACTATTACTTTGAACTTTATGAAAACCTTCGATGTGTCATTTTATCCGAGCAGATGCTGGGAAAATGAATTTCATTGTTCATGATTATTTGCACAAATCACAAATGAATATCTTCGCGCTGTTTTGTAATCCTGCACATATATTATGTGCCCATTTAGAGTATAGACTGTACTGAATCCATCGTTCTCCTGGTTTAGACCTGCAACAAATATCATTGCAGTAAAGCCAGGGCTTATCGGAATCATGATCGTTTGGGTCAAAATCCTCACTAGGCTTGTCAATAGTTAATTTTCGGTTTACATTTATAATATATGTATTTTGGAGCACCAGTGTAAAATACCCTAAAGCATGATATGTCATTTTACCCTTTAATCTAGTTGCACATTTTTTGCCATAAAACACGATTAACAAAGAGCAAATAACTAAAACTAATATTCAGACACATACCTTTACGTTTTTATATTTGTACTACAATAACACGTTTTCCACACAAATACCTTTGGTTTTTTCTAAAAACAAAATTATGCACTTCCTCTTTTAAATATCCGTTATTACTTATACACTCTTTAAAGTGTTACCTTCACAGAAACCGCCCAAACTGACTCGAATCTTCTCAGTTTTACTGTTTGTTACATCTGTACTCAGTGGCGTGCTACAAAAGATTGGAATCAATTCGAAATTGCAAAAAGGTCACTGTGTCATTTTATCCTAGTAGTAGTGGTTAGAGCATCTTTTTCTTTGCCCTCTTTAATAATAATTCTATGTCATTGCCGTTCAATCTAAATTTTGTAAAATTTCTAATTAAATGTGTATTATGCTATATGCTGATGAGCGTCTCTCAGAAGTACTACCTTTACATTGCGGAGTACCCCAAGGATCTATTCATGGACCACTATTGTTTAGTCTGTACATTAACGATCTTCCTAATGTCATCGAGGACTATAACATCCATTTGTACGCAGATGATGTACAACTATACCTGAATAGGCCGATTGGTCTAATGGAAGACTGCGTAGACCGCCACAACTCTGACTTGGAGCGAGTATCAAGATGGGCGTCCGAAAATCAGTTTATATTAAATCCCACTAAATCCCAATCAATGGTCTTTTATAGACAACAGCTTGATATAAGCGAGTTGCCTCCGGTCATTCTTGAAGGAGCTACTCTGCCTTTTGTGAATAAAGTTAAAAATCTCGACTTTACTCTGACTTTACTCTATGGTGGCCTTCGGAGACTGTGGTTATTAGCTAGTATACTAACAAAGCCCTTATGTTTAAAACTAGTTAAAACGCTTTTATTGCCATATTTTTTGGGTCTTGTCTAATTTACCCCCGTTTAGATTCTTCTTGCGCTAGGAAATTGGAGGTTGCTTTTAATGATTGCACGAGATTTGTCTTTGGGCTGAAACGATTCGATCACATTTCTCCGTTTCGATATATGCAACCGATTGGATGTTCTTTAAACACTTTTCTTGTTCGAAGGCAGTTCATTTTTCATCATAGAATTATATATCGAAACCGAGTAGCTTCTTACTTACATGACGAGTTAGTTTTCCTGGGTTCATCCAGAAATCTTAACATTTTAATTCCGCGATACAGATATTCCATAATGGAGAACTCTTACTTTGTTCGAGTAATACGTTTGTGGAATTCACTTCCTGCCAACTTTCAAAGATCCAGCGCGTTGGGGGCTTTCAGGGAACTTTTATACCAATACTCGCCTATTAACAACTTATGATTACATAACTTATTTATTTTTGCACTCACTCAAAACAGAAAGGACTTAATTGTCACTGTCAGAGATCTTAATTTTTAAATTCTTGTTTTCTTCTTTGTTTTTTTCTTTAATCAATACAATTATGTTATTTTAATTGCTATTATTGAATTTATATACTTCATTCTGAATTCTGTTATTATTCTTGTTTAATTTTTATAATATTATTATTTCATATTAATTCTAATTTTTTAATTTTGTTTTTCTCTTAAGTTTATTCATTAGCTTTTAATTTTCATATATTATATATTCAGTAACAGTCGGTGCAGGTAAAAGATTTTATAAGTCTTATTGTACCATTTGCCAGGAAATAAAAATTGAATTGAATTGTATTGAAATACGTTTTTGTTTCGTAAACACTATATAACAGTGCCGTGAAATAGACTCATAGGAAATAAAGTCATATGGCTTTATTTTCGTGACTTTTTAAAAAAAAAAATGTATTCGCCCTTTACAGAAATCTTATACCCTAGACACACAGCACGAACTAATGAATCATTTGTACTAACTATTCATTAAAATGCCGTGTGTCAAATAGTATATGTCATTATAGCTCGAAAATCAGATGATAATGAAGTACACTAATGAAGTGTTTTCCTCCTTCATTATAGCTATAATGAGGAAAAATGTGCTAGATTTGGCATATAATGTAAATCTGGAGCTCCGCTGTGCATCTGCCGATTTGAAAAATAAGAAGAAGAAATGCAAAGAAATGCAAATCACAAATTATATTATTTAATATTTTTTTTAAATAAAATGTGTTTCTCATTTGGAAATTGTTAAATTGAAAATAAAATAAATGAAAACAAAGTTTATTGCGTTAATTCGATCTATATTGTTTCTTTAATGTTATAAGTTCATCAAAACCAGTTTGACAGCACAACTTAATTAAAGAAATGGCTGTGTGTCCGCAGTTTATAATGAATCATTATAGACTAATGAGTCGTTAGTTATTTCTTCATTAAGAGTGCTGTGTGTCTAAGACATTATTTCGCTTTCGAAATGTGAAATAAAACAAACCGTATGATATTATTTCAACTTTTGATATGATTTTATTTCTCAACTACAAACTATAGAAAGCCGTATACAAAAAATGTTACCAATTTTCCCTTTACAATTTTGAAAGAAAAGTCATATGACTTTATTTCCTATTACATAATTTTAGGGCACATAACTACAGTTATCATATGTATTTTGAATAATACGAACTATTCTAGTACTAAAATCTAAGCATCTAACGATATAAGATCAAAGTCAAAAATTTAGTTCAATGCCATTACCACTTGTAAAAATAGCAAAATTTCGTGTTCATCATCAAAACGAAATCTTGTTGTCATTGCAATACCTGACATAAGCTTTCAAGACCATAAAATCACTTCTTTCTGCTACATATATTATATATGTATGTTTCCAAATATTATTTATGCATTATCCAAAAGCATAGAAAAGTAGAAAAAAATTCATAGTCAATCAATAATTGCAAAATATATTCGACACCCCCAGAAATACTATAACAAATATTTTCTGCATAAAACTAGATGGACTTTTATGTTTTTGGGCAAAACTATAAAAAATATAATATATGAACACGCCTACACGAGACTAAATAGTAAGTATGTCGGTATATATACATACATTTATGTTCTATGTATTTAAAACAAAAATTATTTAAAATCAGCCAGCTTTATTTAGTTTCTCTCTAAAAATCTTCACATACAAATTAAAAGTGAGCAACAAGTTCAGTGGACTTTATATGAAATCGGTTTCTTTTTTTTTTAATGATTAGTAGTGGAGTTAAAATGCTATTTGCGATGCCATGGTGTATTTCTAATGCAAATGCTAAAAAATTTGAGCCGCGACCGCAAGTGATGCTTCATTGGGTCCATTATTAACCACCTGTTCAAAATTTCAACAGTAATTTAATATTGTGCATATGTATGTCGTCAGTGTTACTATTATAGAAAATTATTAAGTACATAATTAATTTAGAGCTAGGGAAATTTCATGATTTCCTACATTCATATCGCTGTCATATATACCTAAATATGTATATAAGTTGGAAATTTGTGGAATTAATTATCGATAATTCTGTTATTTTAATTGGTGCAATGCAAACCGGTACATTAGAATGCAAGTGACGTCACGACTGGCCAGCATAAGTATAATGCACGAAATATGCAGATCAGCTGACGCTGACGTTAAAGGTAAAAGCAGTTAAAGTTGTTGGTTTTTCCGGGCAGTTTTTATGAATAAATTATTTTTACAAATGTAGGTAGGTTACATATGTACAAATATAGATATATTAAGTTTAAAAAAAAAAATTTTTTCGTATAAATTAATTATTTATCATGCATAAATGCACGTATCTATATTTTGTATAGCCAAATAAGTATAACGGGGATTCCCTTGATTAAAGAGGTCTGAAAAATGAATAATTTCGTAAGAATAGTAATTATTAGATTATTTTGAATTTTCAGTTTTATGCGGAACAATTCCACTTGATCAAATTGAAATGGTAACACTCCGAATGAGTACATTTTTATCACAATAAGAACGCGAAATCTACGTTTGTTTACGTATGCCAATGTTATTTGTATACGTTTTTTTGTGAAGTAAATATGACAAACTTTCTATGGAAAGCCACAAAAAAATTATACACGAACTGGTGTGAATATTGTGACAAGCAACAACAACAACAACACAACATGCATACTGCACAGGTGTGAATAGCAACAAGACACTTCTCTGGCTGCAATACATACATATATACTACATACTATACATATATGTTTTCTAGGTAACATTCTTTGTTTTCTGAATACCTGCTGTGTTTTTTTGTGTTTATCCATCGTGTTAAATGTGAACGCCGTAAACTTTTAATTGATTATTTAATTTCTAACACTATAGATAGTAATTATTGGGTGTTTAAATGGAAGACATCTTTGAACGGCTGTCATTTGCATACTGATAAATTGACGTTTATGCAAATTTGGTAGATAATATCAGTGATCTCTAGCAAGTCATCATGGATTAAGACAAAATTCAGCAATGAGTAGAAATTATTCAAATATACAGTTGATTCAAGAACAGAAGCCGAATGTCCATTTAATGCACCGCCGCGCTAGTTTTCTGACTGGTAGTTGGAAGTCGATCCAGCATTAAAGGCGCATTTCTTGTTGAACTGAAACAACTCGAAAGCCGAAAGCATACTCGTGTAATTAAAGAGTACCTAATGCATCCTGGAAAGATGAGAGTTAGATGCAGAATAGGGGCTGAAAGCGTCATCGATCAGGTTGTATTTCTTTAAAACCGATGCTTGCGAATTCCAATAAACAATGTCGAATATTATCGAGATCATACTAGGTTTTAAAATTACTTACTACAAAATTAAATTATATGGATCTAGTCTCATCTGATCCCAAAAAGACGACAATACGCCCTATATACAACGGTTGAAACACTGTGCTAATGTCAAGTGATCATCGAGATCATCGATCTACCACGGTATAACTTCGATCTTCGGAGAAACGAGTACACTAACAATTCAAAAACAAAGGAAAAACTCAAGATCAATATTTTTATAGTTTGCAATTATTTGTGATATAGAGCCCGTTTTGTATGAAAAAACCATCAGTAATATTGGAGTCAGTGGCTTCATGCTGCTCATTGGAGCCGAGGTGCTCATTTGCAAGGTTTTCGATTCTACGCTTAATACCATCAAACAAATTTAACAATGAAAAAATAAATATTTCAAACAATTCAAATAATACATATATACTTCTTGATTAATTTCGTTTCATATATCTATTGCAACATCTTTATATACCTTTTGTAAGTATATTGGCTGTACAAAACTGGGCATAATTGCACGAGCAACGGACAAATATGTCGTCAGCTTAAATTAAAAATTAAGATATTAACCCATACTTATAATTTCTAAAGGAAACAATTATTTTCATCTCAATTACACATGAAAATGGTACCATAAATCTGAAGTACTATATTTAAATGAATATACAATCAATATTTTACTTTTATATTAATAAATATGAAAATCAAAATTCTAGTACAACTTTTGTAGCATCATCCACAAATTAAGATTACATTTGCAATTAGTATTTGTGGCTATTAATTAATTATCTAGAGAGATATTTTCATGAAAAAATTAAACATCTTCTAATTGAATCAAGCAATCATCTTTGCAAAATATCTTCAAGCATATGGCTAGAATAGGAAAACTATTTAATCTATTTATGACTGATATCAATGCAATTGTCCAGCGCACGGTGTGAAAAATAATATTTTTCAAAGATGTACTGTATGATAATTGATAAATAAATGTCTGTAGTCATTTCCGTAGATAATTGAGCAAACCTTTCAACCGGATCGGCTGCAATTATCCAGCAATCACCCAGAACTCTCCAAACTCGGAGGTTAACAACAAATGACATCCATCGGATGTTACTAAACATAACGAATAAGGCCTATGATTTGTTCATTTATTTACGTTTTTTTTTTTATTCATTATAACTAAATTAATTAATGTATCAACGAATGAATCAATGAAAGTATTTTAAATTTTTTACTCCCAAATCTTTGTCCTAAAAATTGGAAAAACGAAGTAGATACACAGAATCAAATTCTCAAACAAAATAAAATAAAACCCTTTATCAGTTTTATGTCCTGCTCATATCTTGTGTATTAATTTCGGCTAGGAAAACTTGAATTACAGTTTGCAAAAAGGCAAAGATTAAAATTAATTTTTAATGTAAAAAAAACCTAATTCTGTTGGCAGTATCTATCGTTAAACAACTCATTATAAATAAAAGTAAAGAAAGTGTGATGACTTAATATCAAAAATATGTAAATTTCTTAAAACTGAGGCTTTTATAAAAATGAGTAGTTATAATCGAGAGTGCTCTAAATAAAGACATATTTGAAAAAAAAATATTTACAACAACTTCTTAACAGCGTTTTAATTCGATTCAATTTTAGTTTTAAAAGCATATAAATGTAGCTGGTTTTATTGCCGCACACTTTTAATTTTACAAACGTGCCCAGAAATTCAAGCGGCTATAGCCGTCATTTGATTATAAAAGCTTAAAAATATTTTGACTTGTTCAAGACAAGAAAAATCATACACAAAATAAACTACAATTTATCTATAATCTTACGTAATTTTGTGTTCAACGTACTACTGAAGAATTAACAAATAAATGCATTACTACAGTCCGTACTTAGAATGTTTCCGCTTTTATTGATGAAATTATGCGAGACGGCTATAGCCGCAATTTGCCTACATATCGCCCAAATTTGGACGGGTATAGCCGTTGTTTGCGGCAATGGGTTAAAATACTTAAAATAATTATAAACTTGCATCAAAATTTATATCACAGTTTTGAGAGGAGACAAGTTTAAAAAAATTGAATTGCTATATTAAATTTGTAAAGTATATAAAATATTACACAATACATTCAATAATGAATCCACACACGCATATTAAATATACAATGAACTGTGAATATCCTCGTTATTCGTTGTTTTGCTAATTGTTTGTATTTTTCATGTTAAATTATTTTAAACTAGTTGTTTTAGTTGGTTTTGTATGTTTACCGAAATTTACGCGAGTTTTTAAAATTAAATTAAATTCAGAATGGTACGTCACAGTATTGCTGATGGCACAGAATATGTAACAGATCACGAATATTTTTTAAATATAATATAAAAAGCCTCTAGCGATGACACTAATAAAACTAAAAAGTCAAAGAAACAATTTAAAAAAAAAACAAAAAAGCAATTACACTTTATTGGGATAATCTTGATACTAATTTCAGGATTCCAAATAACGAATCTCAGATTATTTCCAATTGTCTTACACATTTTTCAAAAAGTTTTGCAAAAGAAAATTTTCAAGGATTTTGTAATGCGGAATTTCAGCATCTGGAATGTTGTTTTTTAAAACTTAATTTCTCGCATCTTGTTTATTGTATAATTTTCGTTTAGTTTTTTTTAATATGAATTTTGTTCGAAAACTTAAAATAAATGTCAGCAAGCAACCGCGGAAGCCTTAAAACTTATATTGTTTATGAAGTTCTGAGAATGGAAAATAGTATTCGACATAATAAAGTTTTCTAATCCATATAGGTACCTTCCCAAAAATTGGTAAATCGTGTGGAATAAGGAGTTAAACACACAAAAGTAGAAAGTTCTGAATCTTTTTGTCAAATTAAGACTCATGAATGGTAGTATCGAAAACTGAGCCATATATTTCATGAATTTTTTTTGGTGAATCAATCGAGAGTACAAGTAGTAGTCACATAAGAATGTTATTGGATCATCCTATTACTACGAAATATTAGACCGCTGCTTATGTTCAATGAAACTCAATTGTCAGTGTCACCCAGAACACGTCGGATAGACGATCAATTGTTTTACTCCTTATAAATCTCTAAAAATTGATGAGATCATCTCGACTCGATCATACTCCCAAACGTCCAGAAAACTGTAACTACGTGACTTGGGGTAAGTACTATATAGTATATAGGACCAGTATCTACAATATTTTCCTCATATTCCTCTTACGTAGAAATAAATTAAAATGATCTTCAATTGTTTTCCTTTTCTTTCTTCCCAATTGAAAATATTCTCCTAATATCGATATTGGCTAGCCAATTGCAATTTTATGTTTATACTAAAAGTTCCCCTTAAAGAGGTCATAAATAGAGGCAACTCACTAAGCACAAAGGAAATATATTACTAGCAAAAATTTCTGAAATAAAAATTTTACAGCTTAAGTACGTGATTTGCTCTTATTCACAGATAAATCTAAAAGCGATCAAAATAAGCTCCTCAATACCATATTGCGCGTTATTAACTTATGCAACTCTCAGATCAACAGTTTGTTTCCTCTGTTAAGATTAAAAAATGTAGGGAACTGTGTTAGTACACAAAAAGGTGTATTTTATTGACAATAAAGCGTGAAGTTTATATTTTGTAAGTGATAAGTAAATTCTTTGAATATTTAAAATTTTTAGAATAATATACAAAAAAGAAACATCGTTATACCTCTCTAGGTACAAAATCTATTGTTCTTATGAACATAAATTTTCTTTATGGATGCAAACGGGTAAACTATTAGGTACAAATAGCATCTTACAAGAGGTAGATAATTTGTAAAACTATGTTGAAAACAAAATCACATAACTTTCACACACAACTGTATATAAATGTAAAGGAAATAAACAACAAATTTTCAGGTAGGAACGTACTAAATTTGTCTCTCTTTTTGTAATAAAATTTTAAATTTCATATATAATTAAGTATGTAAGATAAAAAAAAACCGCTTTTCATTTAGTGGATTCAAAAACTGAACTGCAACCAAGAGTACTCTCCCTCCCACCAATCGGATGAAAGCCAATTGGATTAGAATATTTTTGGCAATGTTGGAAATCCTTTCCTCTCGAATGTTTTAAGTTTAATTTAATTACCAATATGAAAATTGCTTTCGTAAGGGGGGTAATACAATCTATAATGCGTCAAATTTTCATAAAAATAAGTGGAATTTTAAAAATCGGAAAACGTAAATTTTTTTATATTAACCTTAAAAATATTATGTCAAAAATTTATTTAATTTGGTTCAAATTTGTGGCAGCCCCGTTCTGCGAACCAGAGAAATTAAGAAAAAATCATTGAATTTTCATTTTTAAATCATTTTCAATAAAAAAATTGGGGGACAAATTTAAATATTAGAAAACTTCATTTTGTTGGCTTAGGTGTTTAAATAAATATTCCATAAATCTATCTACGATTTATTTAAAAATTTTGACGCCCCGGTCCATCTTGCAAATTGTGCCCGGAGCTGTCCAATTTATGCCGGAGACCCAGCCTTAAGCACCCCAGGAGTGTTGTTTTTTTTTGTTGAAGAAAATAGGCAACTGCAATAGTAAACTGTGTCGACTGGGCGAAGAAGACGATGAAACCTCGAAGCATATAATATACGAATATCTGGCGCTGCAGCTTTAAGGATGAAAATCACTGAAGAAGCATTTATCTTTCCAAAAAGAGGTAGATTTAGCTTAACCACTTTAGGAGAGGACACAAAAAACATCTCTGGTCGTGGTGTCCGCATAGTCTTAATGTGGCCTAGCCGCCCCTACTTTTAACCTTAAGCTAAAGCACCCACGATCGAGTATGTGAAAGTAGGCATGAATTGCAGTGTTTTGGTCACCTACTCTCAAATTAAAATAAAAGTAAGTAAAGAAATAATCATAGTCAGGTTGCAATTTACTTGTATATTATACCTACACTCTGTTTTATTCATTGAATAAATAACTAATAAGTGTACGTGAATAAGACACTTCGTGACAGCCAGAGTTAACAATTCTGGGATTTCAGTGAAACTTAATAAAATTTAATGATTTTAATAAATGAAATTGTGCTGGTTTGGAAGCTTGAAGTGTATAGTTTTATAGAGTTTAATTAAACCGTTTTTCAGGCAAGTGAATATATTTAAAACAAATATATCATCTTGTGAAAAAATGTTCTAAATATATAACAGAAACAGAAATATATATGAAAGTTTTAAGATCATGCGCAATTTGTTTATTCGATAAATGCCAGAAGGTTTCTTCTTTTCAATGGCAGCCCTATATTTCTTTTACCTAAAAAAAGGAGGCGCAAACGGTTTGGTTATTTTACACTTTACTTTTTATTTATTTTTTCAAATGAGAGTAAACGTCATTTGAAAAAATAATGCTGTCATTTGAAAAAAAAATGCCTACTTATGATAATAATAATGAATCAGAATAAAACGAGAAAAAAAAACACGCCGACAAAAACCACGTTTCTTGTATGGGGATCCCCTTTAATATTATTTTATTTTTATTATTTGCTGTTATAGCGGTAATAGAAATGCACACTCTGTGAAAATTTCAACTGTCTACCTATTACGGTTCATGAGATAACGCCCGGTGACAGACAGACAGACGTACATACATACATCAGAGGCTTAGTAATAGGGTTCCGTTTTTACCCTTTGGGTACGGAACCCTAAAAGGGTTCCCCTTCAAAATGCCACGATTTCACTCCTGCAATCATGAAACGAATACAAACACAGCACACTAATACAATTTGCGAGTCGCTTAAGTTTTCACCCGATATGCCGCTTCCTTATTACTTATTCAATGGTTTCAATCAAAGCTATAAAGAAATTTGAAATTTTCAGTTTTCTCGAAAACGATGGAATGGTTTTCAGGATATGGAGAGATCCTCAAGAATGTTCTAATGCACTGGGTAATAACGGTATTTGAGCTCTGAAAATGAAGTTTCAAAGAATTTGCAAAAAAATTTAAAATGGAGAATTTCAAATTCGCTTATAGCTTTCAAACAGAATACATTATTCGTCGTCTTCATGCCATAGTCAAGAAACTGATAAATTATTCTTTTGATATGTAGCAATTTTTGGAGTAAACTTTCTTCGAGTATTTCAGCTCAAGTTTTCAAGAAAAAAAAGTAGATTCGCGATTATACATGACGGCGACAAATAAATTCTAAAGGGCGAATAAAAAGCCTTTACGGAAAATATTTTGAAGATATTATTTTTTTAATTTTTTTTAATTCAATTATATCAGAAATCTTAAGGGAAGCAATGCTTCTCTTGCTTCCAAAGACGCCACACCACTGTAATTTTTATATGTATTTTCTATATTCTATATAATTTTCTATGTAATTATTTTTCAAAAATTTTAATTTTATCTAAATTTTAATCTATTCAATATGATTTGATTTTTTTTACTTTTGGCTTGGTGGTTGGAAGTTGTCCTACTGGAAACAAAACTTCATTCTATTATGGAAATTATTCCAGCTAACATTTTCTCGCGTTTTCGAAGAGCCACAATCTGAGAATTTGTCTATTTTACGAATCTCTCGAGAAATATTTCAAAAGAATATTCTCAGATTGTGTATGACAACGCAAGCGGGCGAGCTTTATTTTTCAAGTATTCGGCCAAAAAAAAAAAAGCTATATAGTGAAGTGAGTACTGAGAAAATAATATATGCATTTGGTAAAAGTTAAATGTTTCTTATAGAAAATTTTTACGAAGAAACACGAAAAATTTTCAGCAAAGTCGCGTGAACACGAATCGATATCGAGTCGTATTTCAATTCGAGTTAAGGTTCCTTTTCCTTCATTTCGGCTCGAGATCGAAGTCAACTTCAATAAAGCGAGTCACTTCTGGAGGGTGATTCTGATCTTGAATATCAAAATATATGACTAAATGAAATGAACTTTTCTACTGATTTTTTCGTGTTTTTATTCAAGTCAGTAACCCTTGCATGACCTACACCCACAGAGTTCTCTATTGAAGTCATATACATGCCTTTGAAGAGTGTAAGGTTTAGGTAATTTCCAATAATTTTCTATAAAACTAATTATAAGCTGGGGTGGACTCAAATGCAGATCTAATTAAACTAAGAAACTAAGAAATATAAAAAACTTTTTTCAGAATAAACAATTATACCTACTATAAATGGGAGCTGCCAATTGCAATTTTGACAGTTCTCAGCAGTGATGAATTCTATTCTCATGTTGACACCAAGGTAAAGATCAAAAATGCAAAACATAGCCAACAATTTATATGAAAGCGAATGATAGGAATAATTTTTAAAAGGGGAAAATAAGTTGAAGATAAACCTTGAAATCTTTGTAGGGCTTCCATACCGTACGTAATTTCGTATGGTCACCCATCTGCGCAAGTTTGATTTTTGAAGTGTTTTTTCGCTTATATTTCTAGATCGGTTCGTCGGACAGTAAAAATGATAATAACCAAGTTCATACTATTTCATGAAGACCTTTTCAGTATGATAAAAACGTGTAGGACTGATCGATTTTACAGTATACGTAAAAAAATTTTTATATAGCAACACCAAGAAGGGGTTGCCCGATTTAGTTAATTTTTGCAATTATATTTACAATTTTTATGAAAACACTGTGTACAAAATTTCAGTTCTCTACGTTGACGCGTTCTCAGGCAGAGTCCAAATATTCAGTGAAAAACGAAATTTCTGTATGGCAACCCTACGAAGGAGTTACCCGATTTGTCCCATTTTAGAACTTAATTTTATTATTTTTTTTATAGCACGTGTCCAAAATTTCAGCTATCTAAGTGCACGCGTTCTCGAGTTATCGAGCGCACAGACGATCGGACGGACGGGCGGACAGATGGACATGCAAAAATCAAAATAACTTTTAATTTTGCTCCACCATCATTATTTCGAGGTGTTACAAACTTAATGACAAACTTAGTACACCCTATGATTTCATTTAGAAAATAAAAATCTTACAATGAAAATGTACAGAATAAACGCTTTTCAAATTATTTTTGAGCGATTCCAAATGATTAGATAATTGTTTGAAATATGGCGGAATATGGTAAGATTTAAATTTATTAAGATGTCTTAACTTTTCTTATATACTGTTACGTGCAATAGAAAAAGACAAGCTACATCTATTGGAAAGGGATACTTCGGGTAAAATGCCTACTTAAGTACGGGCCGCTTTATACCTTCGACAGACGAAAGCCATAATTCTAAATTACCTACATCAACAAGATAATCTCTGTCGTGTGTCACCCCTGAGTTTTTAATTATCCCACAAAGTATTACATAATCGCCACATCTTGACATTGACATAATTG
This sequence comes from Dioctria linearis, assembly GCA_963930735.1. Lineage (NCBI taxonomy): Eukaryota > Metazoa > Arthropoda > Insecta > Diptera > Asilidae > Dioctria > Dioctria linearis. Next base: position 203,651,571 of record OZ005741.1, on the reverse strand, counting down.
AGTTTGGTTTTTGAGGATTATCTCCAAAGCGCCACTAAAAACACGTAGTAGTGATTCTGTAAACTAACAGTTACATCTTTTAGACGCAGCTGTTCGTGGCGTTTATGACAAATTGCATCGTTTAAGAACAAGTTTTTTGAAGAAAAGGAAAACGGTGACTTCTCCTTTTTATAACCGAATATCGCCGCACACTGCTGCAAACAGTAACATAGGTCTTTTATTTGCTTTAAATTTTCGTGCACTATTATAAATACGTCTTTTTAACTTCTTACATCTATTTAAAAGACCTGTTAGATCACATAGTAAATCATTGCAGTTGTTTGCTGTCTTTGGCTATTCTATTGCAAACAAAATTTGATTTAATGTTAAAATCGTCTGTCACCATATATTTAATTGGAAATTAAATATAATTTTGCAATTACATAATTGGAAATTATTTTTGATCGTCTGTCGACGGTATTCGGCTCGGGGAATCGTATTACGAGTAATGGAAAAGGACAAGCGACATCTAATGGTTCGGACAGTAAACAACTTTAGGTTCAGAGAATTGATGTTTCTGCAATGGGATCTTCAGGAAGGTTATAGGCAATTTGTAGAGTATAAATACTGCAGTTTTCATCGTCAGGGACGAGTGTTGTCTCAGACAGTGAAGTGAACGTAGTAAGCAAGCGAAAACCCCGTCGTTCACGCCGCTAGCATGCATCACTGTGATGCAAATTTTCGTAGATGAGAGACACACGGATGGGAGGATATTTTCCAAATTTTCCTCTACCCGAGTGTCTCTCATAAACGAAAAATTTGCATCATACTGATGCATGCTAGCGAAGTGTACGACGGGGGATAGTATTCTATTTGGATTGCGATAAATTGAAGTACAGTACGAGTGATAATTAAAGTAGTGTTGATTGATAATTGTTTGTGAATTTTATGAAAGTAAACAGTATAATAAAATAAAAAGAGCTTATGAATTTTATCTGAAATATTTTAAATAACGTACAGAAATCCACGCTCGTAACAAATATGTATTATTATGACTGCTAAATTAGTTATAATATTTTCAATCATATTAGGTCTGTCTGGTAACTTTCGATGAAAAATCTTTGTGTAAGAATCAAGTAAAAACTTTTATGCGGAAGAAGGGATAACTCAAAATAAGTTTCCAGACACTTCTCGAGTAAATATTTTTAAGCTTATAACGTGTCAAAAATTTGGCTACTATATTTTCTTTCTGAAACAGAAAACAAATACCTTTTTAAAAACTCCCACCTTCTTTATTTTATTTTAATAAAATGACAACCCTATACGTGATAATTTTTCCATTCATTCGATAACACCACAAACGACCTAACCTCAAATTTAATACTTTTGACAGTCACTTGATTGCATATCGAAGTCACACATCCTTTTGATCATGTGTAAAAATGTGTAACTTTGTGCAAGAGGGGAAACGTATCAGTTTACTCCATTTTTATGATCTCAAAGTTAACTGACGGTTTGTGTGTAAATTTGCGTAAAAGTTTTTACACCGAGTAAAAACTTTCAAGTTAACAGGCAGAATTTTGTGTATTTTTGCGTTACATAAAAGGAAAAGCTACCTATGGCATTAATATTAAAAACGATATTCACACACACAGAATATATATATATACAAAATACATCTTGAAGGAAAATATGAAAATCTAGACAAAATGTATGTCTTCTTCTTGAATGCTGTGGTGGCCTCTTTCAAATCGAATTTATATCTGAAAGAATTAATTCGCTCCTTCGAGTTCTATGTATTGTCTTCTGTTTTATTTTATGTCAATGAAACTATCAAAAATAAATAAAAAACACAGTTGAAAATCGCTGATAGTAGTGGGAGAATTTCTCTGTGCAAGCCATGATATTCCGGAAGAACAGATTTCTATCAATACATTTTTCTTCTAATAATTTCTCTATTTAACTTATGCATGCTGGTAAAGCAAGGCTTTGTGCAAAAATCTTTAGCTGCAGATAAACGTTAGTTCACAAACTATAAATAAAATTTCAAACAGGTAATCTGTTACAAAAAGCAAAATTGAACGAAAAATCATATAAAATTTTATACAAAAAAATATGAATCTTTTGTTCCCTGGAGTTTCATCAGCTAAACTGAGATCGTTTCAATTACTGTAATTTACAATTACCTACTGAATGCAAAAAATGGAAAATTACCTCTGATGATAATAGAACAGGAAATTATTGTTAAGTTAAGTTTCCACTATTTGGTGGCACTCACAAATTAATACCTCGTAATCTAAAAACACTTAATTATACACCTATTACCAAAATCTTGAAAAATATTTTAATGGCACTATGTATGACCCGACCCGTAAGTTTTTAATAATTATTTTTATTTTTTATATTGTTTCAATTTGTTGAATGTTTTTATTTCATGAATTAATATGCTAAATAGATAATTAATCTAATCATTGTGTAATTGTTTTCCAAGTAGTTGTTGAAATATATTTTTTTCACTTAACAATATTCTAGAGTGATTTGATTAGATATATATAAGTATATGTATGCATAAATAAAGCAAAAGAAATGTTTTGAATATAAGCACACTTACTAAATGAAATTGTTTTTGGAGACCATATATAAGTTCGAGGTAAAATTGAAATGCTGTGGCTCAATAACGATGTTGACAAATTACATATAAATATAAAGATGCAAACTTGTCCAGCACGTCACTTTCTTAATTAATTTTTTGTGTGAAATTAATTTTACTCAAATCACTTCCATAAACGATTATAATCAAATTAAACAAAAATTCACATAATTACAAAGATTTACTATAAATGATTCTTTGATCACAATTATTGTAAATTTTAGAACATCACAATGAATTTTTACCTTAAAACTTTCGAAATTAAAACAACAAAAAAATATAAAAACGCGCAACACTGCGAAAATTTGAGTTAATCAACAATTAAATGATCACCGATTCACAGGCAACTGCTTGTCATGCGCGTCAAGCTCAAACTGAATAAGCTCTAGCTGGTTACCCCCCATATGTAGACTTTCCAATGCATTCAGCGAGAAAAACTGAATTTAACCGGCTTTGTCATCGATCGTTATTCGTTGATCGCTGCTATAGCTCACGTCGCGTCGCATCGGTGCTTGTCCAGTCTTCTGCGATCGCGGTATGACAAAAAAGAAAAATTTTCAGGCGATAGTAGATGTTTTCGCGATCTTTTGCATAAGGTAGTGCTTTTAACTTACCTATATCAACAAAAGTAAAGAAGGTATAAAGGAATCAATTTAATACAAAGTTACTATAAGAAAATATCATTGTATGGTCATTCTCATACATGAAAAAATGGTAGTTTACCGTCGAAATTACTTTTGGAGAAACTTAAAATTGTGTAAAAGTGTACTCCTGGATTTTATCAATTTTGACTTGTCTTAAGATGTTTTAATGTTTTTTTGTGTATGTAACTCTAACTGTTGTCTCATAAGACTTTTATCCTCGCATATACCTGATAAGATTCTTGTCAGATATGTATAGATATAAACTGTGAAAACAACACTGTTGCAACCGGTTCCTTAAAAACACTTTGAAAATTTAATTGAATATATAATTGTGTATCTACATACCTACATATGTATGTACATTTAACTAAATGTATATGTAGCCAATGAAATACGGGTCAACAGTTTAATGCTTAGTTTATTAATTTGGTTTTCTTAATAAATAATCGAATATGAAAAGGAGCTACTTTTCGTCTTTGTACCTACATAAATTACACTTAAGAAAAATACGTAGTTTTTATACCCTAGATGAAATCTGCAGCGTATACGAAGTTTGTCATTCCATTTGTAACACCTGGAACTAATGATGGTAGAGCAGAATGAATTAGACATGCATAAAATTAAAAGTTATTTTGTTTTTTGCATGTCCGTCCGTATAACTCGAGACCGCTTTCAGTTAGAAAGATGAAATTTTGTACACGGACTTAAAAAAAAAGTTCGAAAATGAGACAAATCGGGCCACTCCTTCGTGGGGTTGCCATACAAAAATTTCGTTTTCTATTATATAGTTTGACACTGCCTGAGAACACGTCGACATAGAGAGCTGAAATTTGGTACATTGTGTTTTTATAGTAATAGCAAATAAAATTTCAAAAATGGGACTAAATCGGGCAACCCCTTCTTGGTGTTGCCATATAAAAAATTTGGTTTTTTACATATACTGTGAAAACGATTAGTCCTAGACATTTTTATTGTACTAAAACAGAGACCGAAAATGACTGATATTTTGAAAATGTTATTTAAAAAAAAGATGGGATAAATTATGATGTGGAATTTAGTGGAATATACCAGAAAATGTCTCGTGAAACCCGTCTCGACTCCTGTAAAGCTTTTGAAAACTTAACTTTTTTTTAAAAAAAAAAACTAAAACAACTAAGCTGGAAAGGCTTATTATTTTTTCTGGCAAAACTAAAAAACCAGCTTGACTTGTTATTTTTTCGAGCTGGAAGTAACAGGTTTTGAAGGCGGAAGTATAGAAACTGGCTTCTTATTTTCAGGGACCGAACCAGTTATGAATTTTTACGAAAAAAGCTTCAATATAAAAGCTTAAAAATATAAAAAGCGAGCCTGAATTTTTATTTTTTCTAGCCAAGCTGGCTTTTTGTTTTTGCCGGGAAAAATAATAAGCCTTTCCAGTTTAGTTTTTCTAGCTTCAAACTATTATCGGTCAGGAATAACAAGTAAAGTAAGCTTTTTTCATAAAAAGTCATGCTGGTTCAGTCCCTGACTAAAAACTTTTTCACAATACCAAACCCTATAAAATTGGTTACAATCGTTTTTTCTGTATATATGCTAAGAACCACTTCAGAAATCAAACTTGCATAGATCGGTGACCATACGAAATTTTATATGGGCATTCATCTAGGGTATCATAAGAACTCGTCTTTGACCAATTCTAGGTTTTTTACTTGTTACTTTTATCTTTATGATATATTTTTAAAGGATGAGAATGTAATCAATTTTATATTTATAAATGAACTATACTTTTACTTATTTATGATTTTATTTTGTAAATAAATCTTTCTTCAAATATATTTTATATTACCATTTTTCATTTTTAGTTTTATTAAATCCGAACTTAATTACGTTACTATTAGTTTGCAGGGTAAAGTTCGAATTAGAACTAAATGAAATGTGACGGAGCCTTCTAAGGTATCGTATAGTGCAGTAATTCCATGCAACATCCTCATGCAGTGAATTGTGTGGTCATATTCCACCGCTTTTCCAATTTTCGAAGCTACTATCGAACAAACAATATTAAGCCTATTCGATAATTTGTTAGGAGTAATACTTAAGTAAGAAGGGCTGCGCATGCCCCATGTCGGTAAGGGCCCTCAATTACTTAAAACTATAAATTTGTTTCACATTACTAATCTATGTCTACTTATATAACTCAATAGTTTTTATACACAGCAAAAAATTCGAAGATCCATGAAAACCGTATGCAATTTTACGATCAATTGCCAATAAATTAGGAGGAGTAATTGCCTTAATTATATCAGTTGCAATTTTAATAATTTTACCATTTTACCACTAAAGTAAATTCCAAGGGTTACAGTTTTACCCTATTAATCAATTTATATTTTGATTAACAGTAATTACATTTTAATTTAATTTAATTCTCAACTCTTATCTATTATTTACTTTTTATAATATTTATTCAACCCTCTAATAATAAAATTATGAGATAATTTATTAAACTTGTTAATAAGCTAGGCAAAGCCTATATTTTCGAAAACATAATATAGAAATATAAACGGTGTTCATTGAGGTCCGTACATTTTCGGAGTTCATTTGTCCCTTTAAAGCGGTGTAATTATTATTATTACTCATAAATATAATTTTACCAAGCTCCAGGATAGGATAATTATTACCGTGTATACTGTGAATATTTAAAATTTCTACCGAATTAGATGTAAATACTATTTTGACACTTGCAACGAATAGAATGATCGAAATGGTTTAATGGTTATTCAGCAATTCGTTTTAAGCGGCGGATCTGGGGCTAATATCTGCGATGGGATGAAGAAATAGTTAAATTTTGTGTTATAAATATCTGCGCCACATAATTTTATTATTTAAAACATTGTTAATTTCACCCCTAAAAAACAACGTATTTTTTTATGTCATAATAAAATAAAATTTAATAAAAAATTTAAGACTAACATTCACCCAAAAATTCTAGGAAGTTTACAGTATTATTTTTACTATCCACCGTCGGAGCTTTCTACACTTCATTAAATTTTACTTTAAATAAATATATCATTGCTGAGCACTGGGAAGACACTTGCTTCTACAAATATCAAATTATGACTGACACTATTTCATAATTTTTCTAAACTCGATAGAACCTGTTGCTTTTTAACCCGAACGGAGTTCAGATACAATTCTATTTGGGAGACTACCCAGGTAGCCAAATATTATGTAAAAGCGACAAAACAACTCATTTGTCGACAAAATTATGTAACAAAAATGATTTGAAACTGTGGTTAGGGTTGACGGCAATTGCCACATAAACAATATTTAAGATTATCACAGTAATGTAAATAAATTCTATGACATTTGATTCACTTATATTTTGTGACATTTAAATGTTGGCATTTTGTCAAAATGTAATAAATAGTAGGGGAAGTTTGGTAGATATGAAACACTTTTTATTTCGAATTAAACTTTTAGGTAAAGTAGTATCGTACCAACCTTGAAATGTAAATCAGTTGAAAGTTGCATACATTAACTACAAAAATGCATAAAAGTTTCTTTTAAATGTTAAGTAATTTTCAGTCCTGCTGTTGAAATACGAAACAAGTAACTATGTTTCAACTCTCTCTACCAGCGGGGAGAAATGAAACAGTATATAACATGTTAAATCAAAATCGAAATGCTGCAGATGTGCTTTACGAAATGTGTCATCACTTCTAGCAGGGATGTAAAGGACTCAAATTTTGACTCAACTCGTCGCTCAACATCATGGAGTCCGCTCAACAGTTGAGTGGTGGCCCGTCGCTCGAAATTTGAGCAGACTCACTGGTTGAGTGGAATCAATCTTGAGCGGAATCAATCTTGAGCGGACTCTCAGCTTTGTTGGACTTGAGCTGACTCATGTCTTGAGCGGACTCACTGCTTGAGCGGACAGACCTTTTCAGTTAAGCGGACTCAAATCATGTTTTAAATAACATAAGGAGAAACTGATTTAATTAAAATTGAAACTGATACTGAAATTTCAATCAAATAAGAAAATCTCACAAAAAAGTCATTAATTATATTATTCTAATTTTCGTAGCCAATATTTCTCTTCGTCTCAATATATTGTATAAATTCAACAACTTGTAAAAGCTCTAAGAAAAATACCATACTTGAAAATGTTATAATTCAATTCAAGGAAATTGTGCTTACATTTTTCAATAGAATCAGTATCTTACTTTATATTTTTTCCATTAATATGTAGCATCACTTGCATTTCAAAATTTTCGTCATTTAGACGACATGCTTAAGGAGTTAACGTTAGTTTTCCTATGCTAAATAATCTTTCTACCGAAGCACTACTGGGCAGTCACCGAAAAACGTTTGTTTTGAAATATGTTCGAAGTTTTGTCTGTGGAAAAATTATACTCCAAGAACAATTTCTGACTCTCTGACTCCTGAGATAAATAAAAGCGATTTACAAATCTATTTGACTTAATTTCCGAAGTCCTCCTACCAATAACTTAACTTTTGTGGTTTTTAAACTGTTGAAGTTCTGGTTTCATTCAGATTAAAAATGCGTATTACATTGCAAAACAGTCCAGGCTTGAAAGCACATTCTCCATATTTTAAAAAAAAGGTGTGCACATTGTGCCTGTTGAAAGAAGTCGCCCTATAGCCAGACTACAGGCTTCGGGTAGAACGAAGAGACAAAATCTCATGTCGCCTTCAGAAGTTTAGCATCCATTCTTTTCCAGCCATTTTCTTTTCGTGCCACTTATTATCGATCAGAATTTTGTTTTATATACGCACTCTATAGACAGGCCAAAAAATATTTTTGATTAACTGAGTATTTACTGCTCTAAGGCCTGTACTTGATCATTGGTAAAAATTCGTCTGTTTTGCCTCTAATTGGGTTCGTTAGGGTACCAGTCTTGTCTTTTTTTAAATATCGCGATAGATTGCAAAGAGATAGCTCGGACTCAGCGGCGGCTTGCTTAATGCTTTTGCCATTTCGAAATGTTTCCAGGGCTTTTTTCATGACTTCCGGGGAAATCAATCCATTATTGGTTTTTCTTTTGTAAAATCTAGGCATTATAACTAGAAGAAAGGAGGAAAACAATAATTTGTACTCGATGGGTAGAAATGAAACAGTGTATCATATCTACCCGCCTCAGACTGTGTCATTTCTACTTACAAGAACTTCTCCAATTTATTCAACTTTTTTAAATTAAATTAAAATATTCAAAATAATAAAAACTGAAATTAGACACTTTATTCCTTAGTTTAAGTTGAATAGCTCTTCAATTTTTAACTTACCAATCGACTGACAACAGAATTTTCAAAGCCTTAAAAAAACTTTTGATGTAAACACAAATAAACTCTCCAATAACATGTGTATCACTTTGCGCAGTATGTCGACGAATGCAAGAAAAGAACCCTTGTGAAAAAGGGTTTCGTTCAGTTTCATAGAATGAGTGATATAAATAACACATAAAAAGTTATTCCAGATAATTATTTGAGAGAAAATTCAAGCAGCATTCCCAAATGTCGAAGCCATATCGCGTTTTATTAAGTCTCATGATAACAAATTGTTTTAAGAAATGTCTTTCTCCAAATTAAAAAGGATCAAAAACTGTTTGCAAACTATGATGTCGAAAGGAAGGCTTGTAGAGTTGATTCTAATGTCCATCAAGTCTGATAAATTGTGTCTTTTGCCGTTGAATTATTTCATTGAGCAGTATGCAGTTGGCACAATTAAAAGTAAGTGGCGGATCCAGCTAGGGGGCGCCCCTCCCCCTCCCCCACTGAAGAACAAAAAAAAATTTCAGTAAATCTTCTGAATTTTTCTGCTGCACTTTTTGTTAAAAACTTACAAATATCTGGAAAGGTTCAATTTGAAGCAAAGTTTATTCGGATAAAACCGATGGGAGCTGCCAAAGTTTTGTTGATGAGTCTTCGCTGTAAAGTATATTATCGGTGGTTCAAAGCAAAGATTTAAAGAACCAATTACAACTCGTAATTGGAGAATTCAACGAAACTACACAACAGCAAACAAATCATTGTGTATTGTTGTATTGAGTTATTACATATAAAGCAAGACATTTATTTTGGAAAAGAAAAATTTATTATTTCGTAAAATGCAATAATAGAATATTTAGCTTAAACGTAAAATAAAAAAAATCTAAATGCTGATTGGGAAATTCTTAATCGGTATCTTAAAGAAATTTATTGGTCAATCTGTTTGTCTTCGAAGGATGTTGATTAATGCACATAACAACTTAGTGACGTTCTTAGTCTTGGGATGCATGATTACATTCCTTATTCTTACAGCAGGTCTCAACAAAATCGCTCTTGGTTTCACGATAAGTCCAACCAAGTAATAAAAACGAAAGGGTCTGCTTTTCGTGCGTATTAATTGCATTCAAGTCCAGAATTTAAACAAGTCTACAAGACTAAACAGAACACCTGCAAGTCCATTATCCCGAGAAAAAAATTTCCTTGTGATCAGAATGTTAGACAAAGAATCTTGGCAAGCCGCAAAGATAGCAAAGGTTTCTGGTCTCCGGTCAGAACCATAAAGAACAACTTCAGCAATTCTTCTATACCTTCACTACTTAACAATGGTAGTTGAGTCCCTGGATCAAGCTAATACTTTGACTGGTAGATTCACTTCAAATTCTCTATATAAGAGCAAATACACATCCGTAAGAAAGATATGTTCAAGGTCCTTAAGGGATCAACGTCTCCAAAGCCGTAGGTCCTCATAGTTTCTCACCCCTGTTAACTAAAAGCTGTGCCTCATCCTTGGTTAAACCTTTACGTATACTATTGCACTTGTCTTATTCGACAGAAAAATTTCCAACTGGTTGGAAACTAGCTTACGATAAGCCTATTCCCAAGAAAGAAGAAGGTAGCGATTCCTCGTATTATCGACCAACTGCAATCACTTGGATTTTTTCAAAGTTTTTTTAATGTATTATTAACTCCAAATTATTGAAGTAATTCTCATCTCTTTGAAACAAAATCATAGCTTTTCACTCCCATTGATGGAGCACTGATTTACGATACACTGTCTTTATACATTCTTGACATTAATATTTCCTGTAAGCTAAGCTGGACGTTTTTGTTGCAAAAGAAGCATCGAAATGGCTAGGATTTCTGAAAAGGTGTAGAAATATTTCAGCCCATCGACTCTAGAGCTCCTCTACAAGTCCTACACCAGACCTAGAATTTAATATAATTTCCATATCTGGGCTGGGGCTGGTCGCATAGTCTTACCTTCATTGATTATTGTACAAAAAAGAGCCTTTAAGCTCATTGACGATTTGGCGGAAACTTGTCATATAGACTCACTCGAGTACCGCCGCAATGTTGGATGCCTGTCGCTCCTTTATCGCTACATGCATGGTCAATTTTCCGATGAAATATCTAGTCTGATCCCATGTAGATTAATTCCTGCGTACATCCTTTTACCCATCAAATTACTTTCGGCCATACAGTAAAATTCCATGATGCTTTTTATCCCGAGCTCTGCGAATGTGGAACAGTCTACCATTTTCTGTCTTTACTCCGACATACAATCTGCTAAAGTTTAAGGGTGAAATACATCAGCACCTCTGCAATTCTCCTCACGTTCCCTAATTCCTTTCCCTATCACCTTCCGCCATGCTGTGCTTTGAATTATAAAGTCTGAGTATATCCTGAGCTTGAGCTGCACCAAATTTTCCGATTTCCTTTCGAAGTCATAACATAATGTCGGAAAAATCTTCTGATTTCTGAATCGATTTCGCTCCGAGCTCTTATTGAAAAATGTATGAAGCGGTTATCACGACTACGTAAGGAAAATTATTAACGATTTTCGGTAAGAAAAGTCTGAATTATTTCGAAAAGCTTCTTTTCCCTTATTTCTGTGTGCCGTTATAACATTGATAGACAAAAACGAAAACACTGATCCAAAAACCTCATTTTACTACTCTGCAAGAACGAATATTTCCCATTAAGCAATAAGGTCGCAAAATGTTTATACTTTAATATTAACGATCCTTTGCAAGTTCGCAAAATAAGTTTTTCGGATCAGCGTTTTCGTTTTCATCTATCGATGTAACAACGGCACTCAGAAATCCCAGATTATTTTATAAAAATATGTATTTTAAATTTTTTTGTTCTAATTCCACTTTTATAATATTTTATATATTTGACCTTTAAAAAAATTTATCACTTTTGCACACTGAACCGCACTACAGGAAATCGTAATGCGCTGCGCTTCAATTTCACAAGTAAGTAAGTAAGTCGCTGTGCACGGAAAATGCAATAATGCCCTTTAATACTTTGAATTCGCCACACTTTTCATATTGCTCCACATTATTATATCCTAGTTCGAATGAATCCAAGGGCAGAATACAACTGTTGTAGAATAAGGCAAAGTGACTATTCTGAAATGCAGCATATATACACCAGTTAGAAGCATGCTCGAAGTGCTGCAATTGGTAAATATTACTGACATGACAGCAAGAGTGGGGTTGGTAAATTAGATTTACTAAGTACTACCATGGATAGCACAAGAACTAGATGTCGCGTGGCATACTAGAGCAGAGTATACAGATTGTGAAATGGCTAGTGCATTCTGGAATGGACCATAAAACAAAAACAAATTTGCTTATAATAGCAGCATTTGATAGACTTCTCAAAACTTCAGATACGAAAAAATATGAATCACTCGACGTATACATCATTTCAAATGTTGTGGTCAATTTCGGAATGGTCCACCCAGCCATATGAATTTTGTATACTTTTTTGGTACTGCATGCGACATTTAGTTTTTGTGCCATCTATACTACTACCTAACAAAACGGTACAGTTTAGTTTTTGATATCATAAAGAAGATTCTAACTCTAATAATGAAACCGTAAATGAAATTTTCCCTTTCTTAATTGCTAATAATACTGTTTACCAGTCTACAGATATCGCATATTCAATTACCATCCCACTACAGATATGTGCTTATAAACCTTAGTTTATGGTCCACTACTACCACTACAACAATGTTTGTTTTCTTTTAACTACAATTTTAAAACTCTTGCAAATTTGTAATCAAAAAATATAATCATTAATCTCCAAAAATGATTACTTTTCTGATTAATATTATCAATCTGTAATCATGATTACAGATTGTAATCGTAATCATTAATCATCAATCAGATTTCATTTTGCCAACAGTACTAGATAGTTCTATACACAAGAGTTGTACGCAAAAAAATATTTTTAAATTAATATATACAAACCAAATATATACATATGTATATTATATGCCATATAAAGTAATTAATTAATTAATAAAATATATTTTTACTGTTTTGAATCCAGTGTTAAGTAAAGCCAAAATATGTTTAGGTTTGGAGCACTTTTTCATTGCAGTACCACCAAACACCTAATTCCGGCCCTGCTGACACAATTCTTTTGAATTGATCTTATAATTCTTACGACAATCTTTTACGGACAAATTACTCAACAAACTGATTATGTCCTTTCCTTAGTTTAAAAATAGTTCGGATTTTATGTTTCCTTGCATATCAAATTTTATACTGAATCTTCAGCTAAAATATAGTACAGTTCAATGAAATCCTATAAATATTGATTTTGAGTTCGAAGTCTCAAATGAAGCTAGGTTGAAGTGTTAGGAATAAAAATAAGGGAGCTGCAAATGCATCGTTTAAGAGTAAGGCTTGGGGGGGGGGTATTTCTGATATTGGGTGATTTTTCTTCCAACAACGCGTAACTTCCTTATACAGCCTCTATAAAATTGGTTTTCAGTTCAGATCATAGTAAACCGTCTAAGCTTTCGAACAACATACATATCTGTTGTTTCAATTAACACCACACTTTTAAAATCACCCTGTATATACATAATTGCAATTGTACAGGAACAAAAAGTCAGAGAACTAAAGAGTTCAGTATTTCTATCTTTTACAAGTTCAACTTTTATTTGGCATTTAATTTGGTGCAAAAAACATTTTTTAATGATGTTAGAATGTATAAGAAATTTCTTCCTATAAAATATTTCCTTCTCACTATAAATTAATTCAAAATTCAATCTTAAGAATTAAGCACTGTTTTACCCTTCGTTCAAGATGCTCCATATCACAATCAATCTAATTTGGAAAATACTTAATAAACAACGAGTAAAAAAGCTAGAATTGGTCGAAGTACCCTAAATCCGTAATTCCCTAAGTGGTCGATATCGACCACCAGGGGTGGACGATAACCTGAAAGGAATCCATGTCAGCGAAAAAAAATGGGTGTCCATGAGATGTAGATGGGGGTCAAGGATAGCGGATCTCATTTAAACAGGTCGTGACTATAATTTTGGCTTTCCATTAATGGAATAAGCCACATACATTGTACCTATTTACTTACATAATATTTTCTTATGATATAAAGACATATACATAAATTATAAAACTACCTATAAAGTAAAAATTTTTAAGTGCCTATGTTCCAGGTATGTCGGCTTTGTGAATAAGTGCGCTTCTTTAGTTTATTGTGATTATTTCCGTTATTGAAACCTGACTGAGCCGGCGCGCAGGGGATGATTCATATTACAAATCAGATTTCCAAATCGGCTTATCATTTTCAACCAATCCTGCTACTGCCGTGTCAATGTAATTCAGACTTTACCACCGAGTCAGTGAGATACCTGATACCTGTTTATTGTAATTTATATTGTCCGTACATACATATTTTAATTATAGCAACAACTTTGGAACATAACATAGGATTACAGCAACAACTTTGGAACCAACTCTCTCAATATTTCAGAAAAACCTGTTTTCACATAAGCACGGTAGCATTTTATGAGATACGATACGCCACTCTTGGCCACTTTTTGTCTTTATTGGTAAAAGTTTTAGAGAAAGATTACTTGTTTTTGTTATTTTTCTTCTTTCTTTCTTTCCTTTTCTAGTCGTGTACTCGTCCTTGCACTGACTTGTTAAATTTGTTAGTCAATAAATAGGAATGTGAGAGACAAATCTGTTCATTTGCTTCCGGAATCTTGAAAAGGAAAGTGCTAAGGTAATATTTTCAATAATATTAACTGGTAGTTAGGCACACAAAATAAAGTGAGTCAAAGTTTGTTTGGGAGTGGCGGAGAAAAGTAAGTATATTACTTTTTATAAAATTTTAGTTTTGCACTCGTAATATTCAAAAAAAGATAGATAAATTACGCCGATCATGATTTGAGTTATTCGTAGTTTAATATTCAAATCATGCACAATTGCACGCGTACTCCTCAATAGTCTTCTACATTCTACAGCTTGTGAAATACATGTTTACATACATATTTTTTATTATTGCTATGTCTTATTGAAATAGATCAATTTTGTCCACAGATAACTGATACTAATCATAGCCGAATCTAAACAGAAACCCAGTGTTGATTATTTGGAATTTTGCTTCATTCCATCATTGTCCGACAAACAATTTCCTATGTGCCTTTTATGCAACAAACTTTTAAACAATGACGCTATGAAACCATCTAAGCTGGAGGATCATCTGATAAAATGTCACCCTGATAAAACAGGTAGACATTTGAAATACTTACAAACACCCAAGGTGGTTAGAATGTTCATTTCGACGTCCCAAAGACGATGGTGGTTTCCGGGCATTTTACAATATCTCGCTACTTATAGCAAAACCCGGAAAACAAACCGCATACTATTGGAGAAAATTGAATTTTACCAGCCATTGAAGAAGTTTTAAAAACAATTTTACACAAACCTGCATCTGATATCATTAAAAGAATTCCTTTAAGCAACAACATAATTGATAGACGTATTGATGAAATGAGTCATGATATTGAAAGCTTCTTGTGTAATTATTTGCAAACGACCCATTTCTCTATACAGCTGGACGAGTCA
Organism: Dioctria linearis; assembly: GCA_963930735.1. Lineage (NCBI taxonomy): Eukaryota > Metazoa > Arthropoda > Insecta > Diptera > Asilidae > Dioctria > Dioctria linearis. The sequence goes on along the minus strand of OZ005741.1, from coordinate 203,636,419 downwards.
ACTTCACCTGGTAACGAAGCATTATTATTGGCATATGTTCGTCTTATTATGTATCAAGAAATCCGCGAAGAACTGCTCTTCGCGACAACGTTTTCAACCGACACTAAGGGTGAATTAATATTTAATGTTTTAAAGGATTATCTCATGGAAAAACCAATCCTATTATCAAATATAATATCAGTAGCCACTGATGGAGCATCTGTCATGGTTGGGCGTTATCGTGGATTTATAAGCGATATAAAACAAAATGTACCCGGGGTGTCAGCAATACACTGCGTCATCCATCGACAATATTTAATTGCTAAAAATCTGAATGTTACATGAATCTCTTCCGTTTGTCGTTAATGCAGCAAACTGAATCCGAAGCAACGCGTTCAATACGCGGTTATTTGCGCAGTTGTATGAAGAAAATGACGAGAACTTTCATCAATTATTCCTTCACACTGAAGTACGCTGGCTGTCGAAAGGCTTATGTTTGACAAGATTTTTTTTGCACTTTTTAAGACTATTTTAGAGTTTCTGGATGCTAAAGATCCAATTTTAAAAGAAAATTTAATCAAGTGGAAGCCAGATATTGCCTATTTTACAGATTTGTTTACTAAATTTAATGAGGTTAACTTGCAGTTATAATGTGACAGTTTAAATTTGATTAAAACAAAGTCCATCATTTTGTTTCTAGCCAGAATTAAGCTAGTGAACTAATTTATCCCCAAATTATCACAGACAAACTGCAAGGAAGACGACGTGACGTTTCAACCTACGTTCAACATTTCAATGCCTTCTATTCAGATTTTGAAACTAGGTTTGAGGATGTTTTGACGATACTATGTTATACCTACTACCGTGGACAATCAATCCAGAACTTAAGGTACAGTTTAGAAACAGATATAAGCAATTTTGGATGCCAAATGTTGAAAATTTATTATCAAAGCATCAGGTTAATCCCTCCCACTAGAAGCATTAACTTGTTGCTTTTATGTAACAGACACTAATTTTAATTTGGTTCGTTTTAATTTCAATTTAATTAATAAATGTACAAAACTTAACATGTGTTTTGTTTTTAAGTTTTTCACGCTACACTTCACTACAGTTAGAAAGTTAAATCTTTCAAAGTGTGAGGGCTGTTGATATTCGAAGCTTCGAATTTCATTCGAATTACCGAAGCTTCGAAAGAATATTCGAGGGACGAAGCTTCGACCTTCGAACGTAAGAAATTCGAAGCTTCGGAGCTACCATGCGACCGTGATTAAAAATGTGTAATGCTAATGGGTCAATTCCCGTTGAACCATTGAGCTAAAACTTCCCAAGTAATAATTTTAGTTTTAACATTTAAACTATTCAAATATTATTTTAAGTCACCTCGAATATTATAATTAAACTTTAACACTAAAGAACAGACACCAGGAAAAATTCAAGAAGTTGTTGGTACCATAAAAATGTCTAGAACTGATCGTTTTCATATTTTTTAAATTTTATTTGCTCTTGCTATGAAAACACTATGAACCAAATTTCAGCTCTCTACGTCGACGCACTCTTCGGCAGTGTCCAAATATATAGTAAAAAAAAGGAAGTTTTGAATGAACACCCTACGAAGGTGATGTCTGATTGGTCCCATTTTCGACCTTAAATTTACTTTTTTGGTAAAAAGTTCGGGTGCAAAATTTCAGCTATCTAAGTCAACACGTTCTCGAGTTATTGTGAGTATGCGTGTTTAAACCAAAGTGAAATTAACTTCAAAATACTACCTGGAGAATTTACTGATTTTGAGAAAAGGGTAGTTACGATGATAACGACGGAAGCTATCAACGGAGATAAGCAATCGAAGGAAATAGGATATGGTGAAGAAGTATATAAAATGATAAAATAACAAAAATAATTTATTTGTGAAAGAAAATGGAGCTTCCTTTAACGTGTTTGTTCATAATCTATAATTTGATGTAAAAAGTTTGGATTAAAGCGAATTCGAGGTTAAATCGGTTGAAAGCAAATATATTAAATTTTGCTATCGAACAAAGATGTTGAAAAATAAACTTTAACGAAAAATAAAATAAATAACTTTTATAAATAAATTGCACTAAAAAATAAAAAATTATTTTTTTCTTTCCCAGTGATATACACAAGAAAAGTTTCAGTGCAAAGAATTCAAACATTTAAAGTCAAACGAGATAATATAATTTTAAAAGATTGTTAATACATTTAATTTTAAGATTTAATCTGAGTTCTAGCAATTTTTATTTTACAATGAAATTTTTCTTGGTATTCACTGAGAAAGTAAGAAATATTTTTCACTTTTTAGTGCAATTTATTTATTATTTTAAAAGTTTTTTAAGTTTTTTTTTTTTTAGTTTCTAATTTTTAGTTATTACCTTTTCGGTAAAAACTTATTAAACGGTACATACAACCTATCTGACATATGTAATAAATTCGCATCTACATGCTCTTGTGAACGTTGTGGTGTAATTTTCGTTTTTCTGTGGTAAGTAGTTTGGAAGATTATCGCACTTTAATGTAAGTATACTTCCATGTAAAAAATGTTAGATGAAAAAACTGGAAACATTTATTTCACATCAAAACCCATATAACAGTTAAGCATAGTAAATTGACATGGTACCATGAAATATGTAAAACATTATGCCAAAGCATTTAAAAGAAAGTTTAGTCCCGCTGCAACAGCCTACATCCCCTCTGTACACAAATTCGAAATCACGGATTTTAACGAGATATTTGGGTGAAAAAAGACTATTATAAAGTTTCTTATACCTACATAAGAAAAGAAAATATGCCGTTTAATAGCACTCAGCAATATCTTGAATTTGATATCACACACTGCCCAAATTGGAGAACTTCAAGGGCGTAGTTACCACCACCACCCCAAAACCCCATGTAAATTCATCCACGATTACTGCCCTCAAACTATTCCTAAAATTTGATTAAAAATTATTTAATAAAACTATTAAATTAATAGAAAAACTGGGATATCTTTAAAAAAAAAAAAATTAGTGCAGAGTAGGTATGTTTAAAAGTCTTTATATACAGTAAAGTACACAAAATATGGCTTTTTAAAAATTTTAATCGAGCAGGACTCGACTTAAGTCCAATTCGACTTAAGTCACTTTCCAAAGAATGGAAACTGACGTAAGTATACGGGGACCGCCTAATCAAAATAATTGGACACCCTCTGTATGTATAATTCTACAGTGCCCAACTTTAGAATATAGAGAGAAGAGGGAGTGTTGATCCCTATAAAATTCATGTACATGAGCGTGGCTTTTCTTAGAGGTTTTTGAAGTAGGACAGAATATAATAAAGAAAGAGATATCTTATGAAAAAAGTATGTTCAGCTGTTTTATATGCTAACGTTTGAAACAGCAGAGTAACTCCTAAGATTTTTGGTGTAGTGACAGCGACTAAGAGCATTTTCGGTGAGTGCAAGCGCAATATTTTCAAACTTTTACATAAGAAAAGAAATAATTCGTTCGAAATAAATGTCTGAGAATATTTCATTATTATTATTTCGTATTGATTGGCATCGGTTAGTATATACAATAGCAATTTTAAATTCTTAACTAAATAATGAATAAAGGTTATTGACACGCATCAAAAATAATAGCACAAAACCCAAATAAAACCAGATTTTAAATAATACCTATAATGACTGCTAGAGACATGTGAGGGGTTTGTGTGGCATGTTATTTATATTACGTATTACAGGTACCTACTTATTTAATAGAAAAAAGGCCAATGTAAACTTCTCACTATTTCACACCTACCTGAAACCATAAAACGAAAACGTTAATCTTGTTGTGGCTAAAGGTGTAAGAAGAGATATTACTGTATACAACATACCTATTCTTTAAACAAAAAAATCACACCATTATGGGTTTGCTCATAAATTATTTGTTCGAAGCCAAAAATAGAAGTACGAAAGAATTAAATAATAAATAATTGTTCTGAGATCCTTTATTGCTCAAATCATAAATGCTCATGGATTCCTACTGTATGCGTGCAACATATAGCCAGTGATTACCTGATCACGTTGTAACTATATATAAAATTAAATATTCTGAATAGTATACAACCGTTAGTACCGTTAGTTAGTCTTATAAGACTCTATGATTTAATCTAAGATATAAGATTTCTTATATATGACACCAAAGTTCGGTTATTGAAATATTTATTCATTAAAATTCCACCGAAGCAAAAAATATTCCTTTGTTATTAAGTTAAAATAAAATGAAAACTTTATATCCTCTTGTTGCCCCTTGCTACGTTCACGTTTGTACAGAACTTTCACTATAGCGTCACCCTCTTCTAAAGCTTGAAATACATTTGGAGTTTTTCAGCCAGCTTTATCGCCAACTTTCTTCTAAAGCCGACTGAAAAAGCCGAATTGAACACAACTGACGTTTTTGACATTTGCAATTTTAACTTGTTTATGGTGAGAGGTTTTATTCATAAGTGACATTAAGGAAAACAGAAATGCATACGATTTTCCAAAAGTATGATAAATTAAACCTTTTTTGGATAGTTTTCTAGTTTACGAGATGTATCAGTTATATTTAAAAACTAATATTATTGGTAACTCCTCAACTGTCTCAAAAATGTGTCAGCAGGAGCCATTCACATCTGATATTTGATACTCGCACAGTTGGCAGTATGTATACAAAATTCCCACAAAATGGCAGCCATTCAACTTAAAATTTGCAATTTAAAAAAATCTTAAGCCGGCTTGAAGCTAGGAAAAAAGCTAAAACTCTAATTGTGTTCTTCCAGACTGATTTACATTGATAACAAATCTCAAGTTGACTAAAGAGCTGCAAATGTGTTTCAGGCCTAACAAAATCAGAATTTGACTACCCTAAATTTGGCTTATTACATCTGACGCATTGACGTAGTAAGATATAGGAAGAAAAAAAATGGCCCAATTAACTTGATCTTTATATTTCACAGATTACCAACAGATATAAATATTTATTTTCTTCATCAGTTTCTGCCTAAACAAAATTCCCAATGAGTTTGTTCAATGAGAACATATAAGTTATGCATATATATTTATAATTTCGCGAATATCTAATAGATTCCGCCTTGCATCATACATCCACTTAAATAATATTTAAAATTTCCTGCCATTAATGCTCGCGACTTCACTGGTATACCCCACAAAGCTTAAAAGTGAGTACGGTTCATGTCAACTCCATTTAGTTTCTTACTCAAAGATCATCCGTAAGAAAACCACAATTTCATACGTTTTCGTAAAGTTCTCTAAGTCCATTTTGGAGCAACCTTCTGTCTGTACAGCTCTTCTCTCAGTTTTAGGCTATTGCATCTTCCCCATCCCATCTGTTAAGGCTAAAACACAATGTGAACGACTCGACAAATAACATCGTGATAAATGCTGTCAGTTGATTCTAATAACATGTCAGTGTATGGAACAATGTACAATGTTTAAGTGAAATCTGAAATTTGTCACGCGTTTAGCAAAATTAAGATTTTGAATTGCGTTCATGTTTAATGTTTATCGTAATCATATGGTAATCAATCATATGACTTGATTAGATTAAAAATATCAGCAAATAAACAATGCTGTGGAAATCATCAAAGTCAGTTAAATAAAAAATGACAGAAAAGTTAATTGAGGTGGTATAAAATGCCACCGTATTTCATACGATAAAACGTATCCGCATCGAAACCTAATTACGGCTGAGTTTTAAGTAAATCTTGGACCCACGGTACAGCGAATACATGTATTCTCTGTACGAACCACAATTTTTGGACGAAATCTCGTATAATAGAATAAACTATTCTCTCTCCTTTCTCTGTCTTTTCTGTAGAAATGTATACTATACATTAGTGGACGAAAGTGCGTCACAGCATATGTGTCAAAATTTAATGAGAATACCTTGTATTCTCTGTACCGAGTCTTGGACCCACCATCTTCTTTTATGTTGGCTATGTTTTTTAGACTCTTTATAAGCCAAGAACGCCGCACAAGCTACTTTAATAATATTTTTTTAAATTTCTTCGTTGACATTTTTCCTATTTTTAATTCAGAACACAAATGACAGAACAAATTTAGTTACGGATTGGCAATCCTTGTTGCGGTCATGTCGTTCCCATTGTATTTTCACGGAAGCTTTGTCGTCGTTTTGTAAGGCGTTATTTATCATGTCGCTCACATTGTGTCTTAGCCTTTGGTGTTACCTTACCAATTACCACCGGATCGCTTCAACAATTGGGCATATAGCTCCATCATTGGAAGAGCCGCCAGAAAGAGCTTATTTTTAAAATGTATGTTCCTTGATATGACTCTACAAGCATCATATTGCAAATTTTACAAACGCAGGGATATTCCCAGTAAAAAATAACAATGGGTATACGCACACACCTCTTGAAGTTCGTATAACTTCTTACTCCGGCAAGCAGCCAAATCAATGAGATAACTCATATCCCCCGGAATTTAAAACGTCATAAAGTCAGCAATGACACCAACCCATTAAAAGATAATAGCAGGCCGGCTACAGCCATTTAGTAATAGTTCACAGTTCACACTTTATTTGTATATAGGGTGTCCCAAAATTACAGTCCAATACTGACACAGGTGAAAGTACAATTAATATCAAATCAAAAACCCGACATACATTTTTTTGAAGTTGGACCTAGTTTTGGAGAATTTCATATTTTTAATTTTCGTTTTTTCGAAATAGTGTCTGCGCGTGATTGTTCCTTAATAAATTTTTAACCGAATTTTTTTTCCATTATTTCTTTTATAGGTTGTCAACTAATAATCAGCCTTTATTGTGGTAAGTACGCATTTTTATCTCAGGTACCATTGATGATGATATTTTTCTTAGAAACTTGATATCTCAATTTTTAATGTTGTAAAATATGAATTAAGGGGCACATTTTCCCGAAAACAAACCAAATGACCTGCTGTTTAAATACTTGAAAAAACTTCTCATTAAGTATCTTATTGTTGTTTTTAATAATATGTTGTAACAATATATAATGCGACGACTTTAATTAGGATGTTGACCAGATAATGAATTTTTTGGAATTTTTTGTGATCTATGAAAGAAGAGTAGTAATTAGTATATTTGCTAAGTAAGGTCAAGTAGTTTTAGATTTGTATAAATATTCCGGTCTGTTTATAAAAATTCCACAGTCTCACGGGCCGACAATTACTGGGAATTTCCTCAAACTATTTTAGAAGATATACCTAATCGACGATCTTCCTATCATAGCTATATACCTACTTAATAGGATGTGGTACCAACATGACGGTGCATTGCCGCCATAAACTCTGATGTTTTACCCAATAGATTAACAATCGTTCTCTAAAATGATGTGATAGTTTTAGTTGAGGTAAGTAGAGAGCATAACATTCTTGCAATTATTGAAGATAGCCAGCAGCAAATTACACCGACTGACTGCGCCTAAGGCAATGGAATGGCAACCTTTGCACTGACCATTTAATGTTTGAGCCTGAAAACCATAATAATAATAAAAAAAATGAAATAATAAAATGTTTGATTTGAGTTGAAACTGAAAACTTTTGTATTAAAATGTCTAACAGAGTATTTAGGTTTAAATTTAATTGCTCTTGGTTTAAATAAATCTGCGCACAGTTTATCACAAAAATTTCCCAACATTCATTACCTGGTCAATATCCTAATTAAAGTATGATATTTTTTCAAGTATTCAAACAGCAAGGGGCCTATTCTTGAATTACGAATGGTTTTACGAATTCATTATATAACGAATGGTTATTAACGAATCGAATATCCCGTTCGTATTCTTTAATCTCATCGTTATAAATCGAAGTGGTGAAAAAATGTTTCAACATAACGAGTGTGGTAAGATTAAATCTGTCAATTTACAAAGTGAATATTGTCAATTGTTTCTTGTTTTAAAATATAATTTATAAAAAATGGCTAGCTTCAGTGAATTGTCATTATTGTTTGCCTGAAATTGTTAAAGACTCTATGGAAAATGAATTATGTCGATCGTGAATCAATTCCTGCACTCTTAATTCATCACTGGATAGGAAAAATTTTGCAGGAGGACCTCCACCACTGCCATGCAAATGTTTGTTTGCCACCGCAGATTTTCGTTTTACCACACATTTTAAATCCTGCCAACTCTGGAAATTTTCTATAAGCTTTGTTTTGAAAATAATATAAAAAAATTAATATGAATTTATATACATACCTTTCTCCAACATTTCTAATCCTTTTGCACTCCGGGTATGGAATTTAATATTGATGTTAGCTTTTGCCACAATTCTGTGGCATCTTTTGAACTGAAAGAGTTATCGTATTTACCGAATTTCAGTTTCGGGTTTCCTCTAAAAACTCAATTATTTTTTTGACATTTTCGCACAACTTTTATCTCCCATTATCAGCTGTAAAATAGCATATGATTCACACTTCGTTTGGCATAACGATTGGTTGAAGTGTACCCAGATCTGAGGAATTAAACCCTTTTTAAGGGATTTTTCCTTGAAAGTTCGATTGAGGGACAAAACTTTCAAATTTGTTGAAATTAAAGGATTTTTGACGGAGGAAGAAAATTTAGAGTTTTTCTTTATTAATATCACATGTACAAAATATTTTCTGAGCGTAGTGATTATTTCTATTTGATTGCGAGGGACTTGTGTACTGCCACTATACTATACTATGTTATATTTGTACGTGTACGTGTGCTTAGTGTCCCGTTGGTCTATTTTGTGAAATAAAGTAGTAAAGTAGAAACATAGTAAATAGTGGAAGGAACATTACATATTAATATCACATATTTCTTTATTAAAGGAAATGAGCAATTCTAAATTTCAACACCTCAAAAATTAAAAATAAGACTGTTTAAAAAAGTTGAAAACATAAAATATGTCAAGAAATTTTCCAATTGCTGGTTGGAAAACGAAAGTAAATTTAAAGCTTGGATTCAAAGGCTCAATGACCGAAAGAAGCTAAATGCAAGGCTTGCGGTTTTGAAATTTGTTTGTCATTGAAATCTTCAAAGAATTTATAGGCTTGCAATAAAATTCTAATTTGTGGCACATCTGAACTAGACAGATATTCTACCAGAAAAATGCATCAAGAAAATCTTAAAATTATGAGTGTCCCAAAAAGTGAAGCTTTTTACGTAAATGCAAGAAATATTTATTTACTTATCTTGTTACTTTCTTATATACCATAGATTTATTAAATGTGATAATTTCGTTCTGAAATAAATGAGTTTGTTCAAAATTGATTATGTCGCTTTAAAAACCTATTCTTAAGGTATTTTAAAAGATTTCTTTTAAATATGGTATTAGGAGATTTTAAGGGATTTTATTCTCCAAAATGAGGGTTTTCCGTTGGCAAGAATCTGGGAATACTGCCCACTCGTTACATAACGAAGGGTTTGCGTTCGGTATATAACGAATGCGGTTTTCGGGAATACCACATGTGTCGATTCTGAATGGTTTTGACAGGATAACGAATACGGAATGTGCCTTCGTTATTCAAGAACAGGCCCCCAGGTCAATTGGTTTGTTTCTGGAAAAATATATTCATTAATTCAGATTTTACAATATTAAAAAACGAGATATCAAGTTTCAAGGAAAAATATCACCATAAATGGTACCTGACAGAAATGAGGTACTTAGACTACCTACATTTCAATACAGTTGATAATTTCCCTAGATGCGCAGTAGGTGCCATTCGTTTCCCATTTTAAAATCATGCGAACAAGCAAAGAGAGAATGAAATACGTACACTGTAAAATTGCATGTGAAATATTTCTTCTGACACGTATGTACATACTAGAGTACCTACTGAAGGTAACAGGTAAATATGATATATGTTTGGGCTTGCTTTGCTTTCTTATATAATTATAAATTTACAGGAAAGTAATTCTTTCTGTTTTCACTGAGAGGTAAAGTGAAGAACTCTGCCTGCTTTCTTAGGAAGGTATGGAAAATAAACACGCGTTCACTTATTCGTATCTCGTATTTAAATTATAATTATCCACTTCTTCTTCTAAATTAATTCTTAAATCAAAAATCATTACCTCTGCCTTTTCTAAGTATTCTCTTAAGGGTATATAGCATGCTCTAAGATACGACGCATCAATCCATTACGCCTGACTTTATAAACAAGATCAATGTAATGTATATTCCTGTACTTTTTACTATTGAATTCCCGGTAATGCTAACATTAAACCTTATCTAAGTCAGGCATGCCTATTTTGCCAGCTGGGGATACGGTCCCTGCCACTGACATGCATAATATGGGCCGCTGACACTACTGGAATTGCTTAATGCATCACAACAAATTTAAGCAAGATTACGTTCCATCTGCCAATACTGAGGGTCAAATGCAACAATGGCTAAGGCAAAATAACACACAATTTGAGGAAAATATGTTAAAGTCTCAGTTGTATAATTTGATTAAAATACACCATACTCCAAGAAAGCATATAGTGGATGATCTGATTCGGAGTTATGGGCATAAAGTTTTACGTCTACCACACCGATTTAAATCCAATTGAAAAATTTTAGGCTACGATTAAATCCAGGGTTGGTTCCAGAAATACGACCTTCAAATTAGATGATGTTAAGTAGTTAGCAACGGAAGAATTTGAAAAAATTACGGGGGAGAACATGCATTTTCGACACAAAAATAAAAAAAAAATTATGCGAAATGTACTGGCTTATTACCCTGCTGTTTCGAAATTACGATGTCATTATTCCTGCTGACAGCTTCATCACTTGAGCCGCGTTTTTCTTCCGCCATAGCCTTATCGTTGAGTAATGAGGGATTTTCAAATCTATTAGCATGCACCTATTGATCAGTTCCATTAATCGGGTTTTGCATCAAATTCTCTAATATAGCTATAGGAAATTAAGAAATTATCATAAAAGAACTTACATATTTCCTTCAGATACCAATCTCTTGCATAGCTTGATGACGACTGTTGCTCCAAAGCCATATTTGCCTAATATGGGTGGTGACATGGCAGTCCGGGTCAATGTCCCTGCTATAGGAAAAAATTGTGGGGGATATCTAATTTCCGGCGAGAACATAAGCTTTGATGTCCCATGGAATTGGCTTTCCTTTGTATTATTTTTTTTACAATCGGACGGTATATGGTACAATTTGCCCGTCGACGGATAGCACCATTTCACGAGATAGTACAGCTTGCATGCAACTTGCACTGCCATACTTCTTGCACGTGTAATCCCTACTGCCATGCTGGCAGCTCATCTTTCAGCGAACTAGCATGATGAAAAATTATGGCAGCTGACGTGATAGTAATTTGACATTTTACAGTTTTTAAGATGGCGTAAAAAAGAATATTTGAGAGAAATTGATAAATTTTTTCTAGGAAAATGAGATTTTCTGGGATCATTTGCATTACATCATTTACCAAAACCAACCTTCCTCTTAATTTTCTTTTGGGTTTTTATCATTCTGCTACTTCTTTTATTGCTATAATTTTCCAATATATGTCTCAACGCCATTTTTTAAATTAACTTGGATGCAAAATGATAACACATCAACCGAACTGCCTTCTGTTGTCAAGTTTAAGCCGTACTATCTTGTGTAACCTTCGAGTTAGGACCCTATTAAAATAAACAATTTTCATTTTCTTTTTGTCTCTAGGCTTGATGATGCCGATACATTGTGGTATGAGCTTCGTATGTAATGAAATGTTTTATAAAATTTATCAATGAAATAATCCGCAAAATAAAAAGATGGAGATTTGTTGATACTTTGAAAATTTCCCTGTTCTCCTTTTCCTTAAAAAAAAAACATTGGATTGGCATCTACTCCACTGAATATTAATTTTAGGTTTAAGTTCTATTTGAGGCTGAGTTTTAACTTCCAAAGCAACGTTCTCGTGGAAGACTGTGCAGCCACTGTCATCGATTTCCACAATTATTCAAAGGCCTACTGCTGGTAATAAAATAGTATCCTTAACTTTTTCGCCTCTCAACATACAAATTCGCCGGTAATTATCTCTTCGTCATACTTAAAATCTGAGTCGTTTAACATCTCATAAATTTCTTTATCTTTTCCAGATCTTGAGAAAGACATTTTTAATATAAAAGCTATAAATTATTGTTGTGGTACAAAAATTTGCGGCTAAATTTTTAAAATTTTTAAATTTCAATGTTATGTACATTGCAGATATATTCAAATCACATGCTTTGTTATCCACTGTTAGACTGCGGTCAAGTCACGCGAATTAGATAAATCGTTCCGGTTCCAAAAATAAAAAAAAATAAACAATCTTTAGATTGATGTACCTTTATTTAATACTTTTATTACTTTTGTAACCGTGGTCAGCTTTTGACTGACTTAATTATTCGTTCATAATAATTATCTACAAATCATCGTTACATATTTGTCACGTACAAAATGAAATCTGATCGCTAAGAACGGCGAGGCAAGATAAATTCGTAAGAAATATGTTGTGCAAAGCTGTAATTAGATCGGAGTTATAAAGTGGGAAATTAAATGTTTAAAGTTTGAAATTAGTTAAGTGTGGGAAAGTGGAATGCTTTAAATTTGTCCTGCTTTTACTGATTCTACATATTTCTTTAGAATTTCTTGGAAATTGTTAGAATCAGACCATGATCTAACTCGCGCTTGTAAAAGTTTAAGCTTGTTCCGCTTGTTCAAGCTTGTAAGCGTTTACACTTTCTGTGGTCAGATCTCTTGTTAGTGTATAGCTACTTGCGCTTGTGACAAATTCTAAGAATTTACCCTTTGTCATTCGTACGTAATTTATAGTGCATATTTTAGTGCAATATTTTCAATTATGGCTCTTTATTTTAGGGCGAAATTGTTGTTTAGAAAAAAGAAAAGATATTCTGTTCATCCTATTTTTCGTGACCGTTATAAGTTAGGTGATTTTCACCAGTTATTTGACTATTTGAGGGAAGACAACGAAATATTTTACGAGTATTATAGAATGACTTCGGCTACGTTTTACTATATTTTAAATGAAATACAGCCAATTATAGAAACACAACAAACTTATCTTGAAAATCCAATCACTGCAGCGTAAAAGTTTTTCGGTCAGTTTAAGGTAAGTAAAACTAAGCACGTTATGAAATAAAACTATCTGTATTTTAAAAATCATCAAATGATACAATATTTTAATCTAAATCACCCCAAGATGTTGAAGGAGTAGATGTATTCTCTGTATTCGTTCCAGGATTTGATGAAGATGTTGCAAAAACTGTATCAAACATAGTTGGCTTGATTGATTGATTGATTGAAAATTGAGGTTGATATATCCTAACAGGGGATCTGGAACGTATGCCTTAAATGCACCATTTTTCACCCTCCAGACTTGTAAGTAATAACTCATAGATCCCAACTGGGCGCTATTAGGAATTTGAGTATTGGCACCCGCCCTCATTGCCAGCTTTGTCCAGCTCGTCGAGGAGGTGTGAGCAAAGGAATCTGTAACGCTTTCCTGAGAGGGCCGGACAGTGACAAAGAAAGTGAGTTACTATCTCGGATTCCTCTCCACGTCCCCTACATATAGGGTTAGCAACAAGCTCTAACCTATGTAGGTGTCCGAGCAGATTGCAATCTCCTTATCCTCAATGTCTGAGCTAAGGAGATGCCTTCCTGCTTCAAGTATGGCTTTGACTTCCGCCTGGAAAACCGTGATATGGGTTTCCAGGTGTATGGTAATTTCCATATGAGACTCCTCGCAGAAGACGCCGGCTCCGGTGTTTTATTCTGATTTGGAGCCGTCTGTAAATATGATAGGGTTTGTTAATGTCTGAAGCACGGAATGTGATTCCCATTCTACCCTTGCTGAAATTTTTGTTTTCAAATTGCTTCTTAGCATAGTCTCGACGAGGTGGTCACTGTACCTGTCAATTTCAGGCACAATAGACTGCACAAATTCAAAGATGGATTCATGTGGGACTCGTGTGCCGGTGTGAATCCACCTCTGACTGAGATGCAGCCTCAGCGCAGCAATTGACGCCCCCTTCTTGACATGTATATGCATGGGGGTTGCACGTTAAGGATGACCTTAAGAACCCCAAAGCTGGTTGATTTGAGAGCGCCGCTTACGCTAAGTAGGCACAATTTTTGAATTTTCTCCAATATCTTGCGATGATTGGTGAACTCAATTGCCTTCCACCACACCACAAAACCATAGGTTAACACGGGTCAGATGATCTGTGGCACATCGCGAAGGCGCTAAGAGTTTTATTCGCTCTGTCCTCCAGGTGTGGCCTCCAGCTTAATTTTCTGTCTAATGTAATAGCTATATATTTTACCCTGTGCTTCATTTCCAAACATGTGGAGCCGATAAGGTTCAGGTTTAATCTGTGAATGTTCCATTTCTTAGTGAAGAGGCATAGATCTGTTTTCAATGGGATGACGCGTAGTCCGAAATCCGTAGCCCTGTCTCTGACCAGTCGAATTGCGTTCTGCATCAGTTCACAGAGTTCAGATTCGTAGCTACCAGTAACGAGGATTACCAGATCATCTGCGTAAGACACGGCTTTGTATCCCATCCGAGTGAGTGTAAGCAGAGGGTCATCCATAATGAGCACCCTGCAGCAAGGATGATAGGATCAAAGCTGTGTTATTTTCATTGTCATTAATAGGCATATTTTGCATTTGCGGTAGCAAACTCATCAAAATTGAAGTTATCATCTTTTTTTAAAGCATAATCTTCTTTCATAATTGCAAGTTTCTCCTTTTCGATTTCTAGATATTGCGACTCGTTAAATGTGCAATTATTTTAAATAGTTCTTTTTTGTTTCAGAAGTTTTGGTACCTTCTTCACCTTTTTCAAGGTCCACAACATTTTCAAGGTCCACAACATTTTCATTAGTTCTGAAAGATATCTGAGCATTCTCCTGTATCTGTGTTTCCATCTGGTCCCCGTCATTATTTTCCTGCTCGATTAGCGAACTTTGGTTTACTTGACTTGACGTAGTAATCGGTTAAGTTGCCACTAAGTTTAGCTGGTGTTAATGAATCACGGAGGAAATCCAAATCTAAAAAATGTTTCCATTTACTTTGATAAATAGAATTAGCCCCACTTCCTGACTTCGGTTTTTTGTTGACTTTTGCCAGCTCTGTTCTATAATTATCCCGCAGACCTTTCCATTTCTTCTTTACAAGGCTCTCTGAAAATAACGAATAATAAATAAAATTTACAGGTATCTCTCCACAGGATCATCGTATGAAGTTTGGCATTTAGCTACAGGATTCCACAATGCAGTATGGGCTAAATTTGTGCGTAGGCATCTGCCGCGCCCTTGTGAATCAGACATTATCCGACATGCTGAGGAGTTTCATAAGTGCGGAAGAGTTCCGAATTGTGTGGGTTGCGTTGATGGTAAACACATTCGAATTAAATGTCCGCCACTTCTGGGAGCTTATATATTTTAATTACATGGGTTTTTATTCCATTGTATTGCAGGCGGTTGGAAATGCGCATTATAAGTTCAATAGAAGTTGGAACTTATGGGAGGCAAAGTGATGGTGGTATATTTTATTCGTTAGCTCTTTGTCATATGCTAGAAAATAAACAATTTGGAATTCCTGCTCTTGCACCTTTATCTGGCACAGATTTTGATGCACCTTTTGTTTTATTGGGAGATGAAGCATATTCGCTTCGTAACTACTTATTGCGGCCTTTTGCCCATAGTACCATTTTAAGTGGAAGTGAAGTTGTATTTAATGAAAACCACACAAAAGCAAGAAAAGTTATTGAATGTGCGTTTGGTATAACTACTGCAAAGTGGCGCATACTAACGAAAGAGATAGAGACCAATGTGAATACTGCGAAACTAATTACAAAGACGGCTTGCTTGCTGCATATTATAATCATAGATAAAGAAGAAGTTGATAGATCTATGTTACTACAACAACAGCAAATAGTATCGAGTATACATTCCTTTGCTAAAATCGTATCAAATAATTCTAGTTTTTCAGCAATAAGCAATCGTAATATTTTTAAAAATTATTTTTTTCTTGTAAATCGATCTTAATGAAAATCTTAATGTAAATTAAAAAGTTATTAGTTACAAATACAACTTACCATCAGTTTTCAATGCATCCGCTATTTCTTTCCACCCTTTTTTTAAAGCTAGTCTATTTTTATAGTCCTTGTTCTTCACATCGCAAAAAATTTTCTTTTCCTCACTTCAGTTATCATAACTTCCAGGTCCATTGTTAATTATTCACTGTTTATTAATCACTCAATGCGAGTGCCACTTGTTCTCGCAAGTGCGCTTGTAAATCAAATGAATTTGATCTACCAGCTCACACACTTAAACAAGCGTACACGCCTACGAGTATATGCTTCAATCGTTGAACGTGACCGTTCTATTGACTTTCCGTAATTTTGATGTACAATCGTATACATGCGCGAACAAGCTTACACTATTCCAAGCGCGTGACGTGACCGCAGCCTAAAAGTGTGTAATGTTATCGAAGAGAAAACATAATAATTTGTGACTAATATGCACATTAAAATCTACATTACGGTTAACAACTAATGTACATGGCAATGTATATTGATTTTTTATTGAGTTTTGCTTATTTTCTGTACAAACTAGAGATGAAATTCTTAAAAAGGCAGTAAAAATTAACTTTTTATGATATAGACAAGTACTTAACAGTAGCCTTCTGAAATGAGGCGAAATGCATGAAATTATCGTAAAATCCGAAATGGAAACGCATGATTTTCCAAATATATGCATACGCAGATGATGCAGCTAATGAACTATTTATGAAACGTTGCACATTTTACTTTCGTGAGATAATATACGACTGTACATTACCTATATAATATACATTTGGTTTGTATGAAATCAGATTATGATCTTTTTCAGTAAAACAAAAATGTGCTAAGTAAACTACTAATGGCTAGTTTTACAGTATGAGTTTAAACCAAATTTTTAGTTTAAACTCGACGAATGGGTTTCACAGTTTGGTTTAAGCCCCAGTTTAACCTAGAATTTAAACCGCGCCATCCCTCGGTTTAAAATCAATATAAAAGTATTTGATAAGTGTGACATTTTATTTTGACAGTAGTTTTGTTTGTTTGTATCAAGAAAAAAATTTGTTCATGGATTTAGATTTAGGTATTTTTAGCGATGAAGAAGTTTTTTTGAGATAAATTTAATACTCTGTCAACGACCGCAGGTAATTAGAAATCGGCCAAATCATTTTAATTAGTGGGACAACGTTGATTTTTATGCTAGATTCCGTTTAAGTAAAGAACTTTGTCACTTTGTATTCGAATCTATACTTGTCTCTTTTCTTGCACTCTACTAAATATATTTTTTTATGAACTAGGGAAAGCAATAGCTCTCCTTCACTTCTACTAAAATTTGCAGCCCTTTTGGAAGGTGACATATTTAAAATTAGTCAATATAACTACATATTTTTTACCTTCTGGTCTGTTTACTTTTTCCAATTGACAGATTGATTGATACACGGTACAGAGAATACAAAATATTCTCATTACGAACCACGTTCCGCCATTTGGGGACAAAAGGACATGTAATGCATAAGAAAGCACGATACAGAGAACACAATACTCTCTCTCCTCTCTCTGTCTTTTCTATATAAATGTATATATATTAGCGAACACATGTGTCAAAATTTAACGAGAATAGCTTGTATTCTCTGTACCGTGGATTGATAGAAAAATTGCTTCACAATGGCGACAATAACAAATTTAGTTCAAAATTTATGCAATACTACCAACGTTACTAAAAGAATGCTTAAACTTGGAAGATGGCTTAATCTTGGTTTAAACCTGACTGTGAAACTGGCCATAAGTCGTTCAAAACTAAACTGACAGTATCTGTGTTCTTTTGTACGGAACAGTGTTCTGCTGAACACATGAGATTGCGAATTGAATTGAATTGTAGGGTAAGTTTTGAAAGTATATAGAAAATAGTCAAGTGGGCAGGACTTTAATTCTTACAAAACACTTAGCCTGCCAAATTTTGTCCCGAAATTTATCAAATTCTATTTTGAGATTTTGCAAGGATTTAAGTCATGGCCATTTTATTATTTTCTCTAAACATTCAAAACTTTTCTCTATTCACCCTACAAAATAATTCAATTCGCAATCTCCTGTGTTCTATAGAACACTGCACGGAATCAAAAGAACACAGCTAGTAAAAAAATGCTATTAATGGTTTTCGAGAAAGTTGAAATTTTCACATATTTTATATATGCATTCATCTTAACAAATGTTGTACTTTTTATTTTTAAATAAGACACAGTAACATATTTATATACTATACGAGTTCTTACTTCAAAAAATTAAATGAATTTTGATATCAAAAACTGTATCTACTACACAGCGAACGACACTAGAGTTAGCGGGGTCCAATCCGCAAACTGTCCGTGGGGCGTCTCATATTTGGTTAAATTAAAAGATATATGTATGATAAAATTTTGAAATATATGTTTTATTGGTATACATATGTATAGTTTTAATGCAATAAAAAGCAAAGCAAAACAGAAAGGTAATGAAGTTATAATGTAAATTTACGCGCTTTAATTGACAATAACTTATCAATAACATCTTTTATACCAATTAATTTTATTATCCAATTTTCAATTGACAGAAGTGAGAGATCAACAAATCGCTCCTGAGATAATGGCGATCTGAAAGTAGGTATTAATTATTTTGAAATTTTAAAAAGCTGCACTCGGCTGATGGCACGGGTACTGGCATTGTTATTAACCATTTCGGTACTATGAACGCATATATGCGCTCAGATAAATAAACTCATTGTGACTTATGTGCGCATATATGCGCTCAGAGACTTGTCGAACTTAAACGCTTAAAGAATTTGAAGAAAATAACATAATTGGCACAAATAAATCTTGTATGGATGTTGAATGCCGTCTGTGGAAATACCAGGTCCGTGCGGTTTCATTGGCCACCATCAGGTGGCGTTCAATTGGAATGTCAATTTTTTTATATTTTAATCTTTTTTAATAGGAAAATGATATCAAAGTTAAATTAATAGAAATAGTTTTGATAACTCCAGTTATAACTATATATGTTTCAGCACTATAAAATTTATTAAAACTTGTAAATCGAGCACAAAGGCTCACAGCCACCTCAATCCTTTACTATATGATAAATAAAACTGGAAATTTTTGTAGATATTGCAAATTTTAATGGAAAGATAAATGATTTGTTTTCAACTGAAAAATAGAGATGCTGAATACTTGTAGATTACGGCCACAAGCTAATAAAAAGAAAATTTTAAAATGTATTTTGTGTTTTAGCCGACAGATTTTTTATATTTCTCATTTACTTATTAATTAATATTGTTTTTAAATATAAAGTTACTCTAATTTCTGAATAGAAAGGTGTCTTAAATTGCTCTTTTCTTATTATAGTTTAGCATATTTTATAGCTATTTAATTTTGTAACCATAAGGCTAAAGAGATTTTTGTGGATCTATAAATAATCACCGAAATTTGCAATTCTTGGTTTCCCTATTTATTTCTCATTGCGTCTTATTACGTAAAGTTAATTTTAATTTTTCATTTTCTACAGCTGTCCGAAATATTATTAAATTGCGTAAATGACATAGTAAGAAAGTACTCTGCCTCAATATATGACACAAAATCTATAACAATAAGACCAGTTAGTTATACCTATATGTACATATTTGCAGAGTCGGACTGGCGGTACGGGTGATCGGGCGCTAGCCCCGGTGGCTTCTGGACGGTCGTCTCCGGTTTAATGTGACCACACGTATTTATCATATACTCTGTTTCGTTGGGAGTAGAGTTATGATTTAAAAAAACGCAGAATTTCCCCGCAACCTATAAAAACTGACAGCCCGCGGAGTCAAAGTAGCTTGTGAGCGTTGATAAATACCAAGATGGCATTATTGATGCCAAATATGGCATTACGTGGTTTCGAAAGCATTCGCTTTTTTTAAAATCATAAAATCATTTATTTTAACATCATAATAATTATTATTTCTAAAAACGCATGGAAAATGTATTTTTACCAACAAGGATTTCTAAGGGTTGCTATATCTACCTATGTACATATGTGCACTTTCTAGGCTTTTAGTATTTCCTTATTATGCCATATTTTTTATGGACACATACACTATTCAGTATTTTTCGTTACCATGCTTTATTTTTTTATCCTTTTAAATCAAAGTTCAAAATACCAAAACCAATATATGTGCAAAGCCTGTTACTTTTGTTTTTGTTCTGTAATTCTTAAAATGCACGTAATTTTATTACAAAAATTATTAAAAAACACAAATAGGGGACAGGGGAATAACGATTTTCATTCCTCAAGTCACTTTCTTCATAAGTAAAATTCGTGGTCTCTGGAATAATGTTTTCATAGAGAAACCCTGTTATAGTTTTAATATTAAGAATGAAAAGGGCAAATTTTATGTAAACATGTTTTCTGTATTAATTTCTTGCTTCCACTTTTTTAAAAGATTGCAAATTCTAAAAAAAAAACCAATTTTATATTGTTCGGTATTTACTATTTAGTATAGAATCCAACACTCCTTGTTTGAAAGAATAACATTATTTAGCATCCACATATTAAAAATCAGACATTAAAATTTGAAAGTGAGTTGACGGCTCTGTAAAGCGAGAAACAACGTGCTAACTTTCCCAGCCTCGACCTCAGTATAACCTGATGAGCCTGCAAACTCTTGCAACTCACAACACAAACTTTGACAACTTCTGTATGATAGCAGTTAATTGGGCTGTTGGCTCAAAAATTTTATTTATTTTGTAATAATTTACTACAGCAGGAATAACTTTTCCAAATTTTTTTAACAAATTTCCCATATACTTTTTCCCGTAAACAATGCTGGCATCAAATGATACCAAAAATAGCTGTCAAAGCTGACAAAGTCCCAGCAGAGTAGAAAGTAGTCCTACTCGAGTTCAACCTCAACCTGGCCGGCCTCACCAACTTTGACATTGGGAGCTTGATAACCTGATCTCATATATTCTACAAAACTGTCAAAGTTGGTGAGGCCGGCCAGGTTGGAAAAGCCAGCACTGTACAACGCAACATATCTCTAACGTTTCCTTTCCTTCTCTTCATCTGTGATCAGTGCAAATGCATTAGCACTTGTCACTGATCAGCAATCCGGGTGTCCCCAGCTGTGGTCATTGAACTGCACAGTCTGGGGTATTGAAAGCAGCAATAGGCATAACACTATTGTTGTTTTTTTTACCTCGCTGTGTCGTTGACTGCGGCTGGTGGCGCCCAAATTTTTGTGTTGTTGTGTGTCGCTTTTTTTCTTTTTTGCTTTTTTGTTTTTGCCTTCAGCATGCAGAATTTTATTTTAGATTTCTGCAACATTCGCGGATTAAGAGCAAATCGGTTTTCGGTGTACTGCCACCTTAACTCAAAAAATCCGGCAATTCTTGCGCTAAGTGAAACCAAGGTCGTTTCTGATGCTGATATTAATCAGTATCACGTCCCTGGTTACAGCTTCGTGCCTCTTTTTTCTCAGCATAGAGGGATCGCAGTATATATTAGGAATGATGTGGCCTTTACTATTCTTCAAGATTTTCCTTCTGCTAATCCAGAGTTTAATTATATCTGGATTAGGTTCAAACTTCACAAGCACATCATATACTTCTGTTTCCTTTATCGCAGCCCAAATATGTCTGATGACGACACGGTATCCGTATTTGACAATATCTCCAACAATATTGATCATTTGCTTTCTGTTTCCCCCTCTTCCGAAATCGTCCTGGCAGGCGATTTTAATGTTCATAATATACCGTGGCTCAGACATTCTTCTACCACAAGTCCTGCGGGCCGTTTCGTTGAACTCTTCTGTGAATCATTTAATTTGCAACAGCTAGTGGATGCACCAACGCGAATTCCTGATGCAGCTGGAGATAAAGCTAATTTACTCGACTTGTTTCTAACATCTCATCCTGACAAATATTCCATTTCAGTCGGTTCCCCTCTTGGAAATTCAGACCATTGTTTAATCACGGCTCAATTTACCACCTCAAACCTGTGCCGCCCAACTGCTCCACCTACAAGTAGGCTTCTTTGGCACTATAAGAATGCTGATTGGGAAAGTCTCAATAAGTATCTTAAAGAAATTGATTGGTCGGTTTGTTTTGCTTCGAGGGATGTTGATGAATGCACATTACAATTTAGTAACATACTAAATCTTGGCATGCGTGAATACATTCCGTATTCTTACAGCAGGTCTCAACAACAGCATGATCGCTCCTGGTTTAACGATAAGTGTAACCAAGCTATAAAAGTGAAAGAGTCTGCTTTTCGCGCCTATCAATTGCATCCATGTCCGGAAATGAAACAAGTCTACAAGACTGCACGGAACACCTGCAAGTCCATTATCCAGAGAGAAAAATTTCATTTTGACCAGAATATTAGACAAAGAATCTTGACAAGCCGCAAAGGTAGCAAAGGTTTCTGGTCCCTGGTCAAAACCATCAGGAACAATTTCACCAGTTCCTCTATACCTTCACTACTTAATAATGGAGAAGTGATTGTCGACTCCCTGGATAAAGCTAATATTTTAGCTGCTAGATTCGCTTCAAATTCTCGTCTTCCACCAACTTCACAAACACCTGTTTTGCATCGCCCGTGTGAATGTGTACAAGAGCCAATACACGTTCGTACGAGGGATGTGTTCAGGGTCCTTAAGGATATCAACGTCTCCAAAGCCGCAGGTCCTGATGGTTTTTCGCCCCTGTTAATTAAAAGCTGCGCCTCATCCTTGGCTAAACCTCTGCGCAAACTCTTCTACTTGTCTTATTCGACAGGAAAATTTCCAACTGCTTGGAAGCTAGCTCACGTTCAGCCTATTCCTAAGAAAGGAGAGGGTAGCGATCCCTCAAATTATCGACCAATTGCCATCACTTCGATTCTTTCAAAGGTTTTTGAATCTATCATTAACTCAAAATTAATGAAGTATCTAGAAACTAATCATCTCATCAACGATCGCCAATATGGCTTCCGAGCTGGACGCTCATCTGGAGACTTGCTGACCTTTCTTACGGAACGTTGGAACCGTAGTCTTCACAATTTTGGTGAGTCTAAAATCGTTGCTCTAGATATTTCAAAAGCCTTTGATAGAGTCTGGCATCCAGCCCTTTTAGCCAAACTTAAAGCACTTGGTCTCTCCCCTCCTCTTCTATTATGGATTGAAAGTTTCCTATCTAGTCGCCAAATACGTGTTGTATTAGATGGCATTACATCTGAACCGCATCCCATAAATGCCGGTGTGCCTCAAGGCTCTGTTATCTCTCCAACTCTCTTTTTAGTTTTCATTAATGATCTGCTTTCCCTTACTTTCAATCCCATCCATAGTTTCGCAGATGACAGTACTCTTGATTTCGCTTACTCCTTTGACACTCTTGCGGAATCCAGGGGGAATGCCGCATGTGTTAAACGAGATTGCATGACTAGATCATTGAATAACGATCTTAACAGTATCCTCGCTTGGGGCAAAGCGAATCGCGTCGAATTCAATGCATCTAAGACTCAAAGCTGTCTCATCTCATTAAAACAAGATCATAACTTAACCACACCCGTTTCTTTTGATGGAGCATTAATTTCTGATTCACCGTCACTAAGCATTCTTGGCATTAATATTTCCAGTAAGTTAAACTGGACAGATCACATCTTCTCTGTTGCCAAAGAAGCATCGAAATGTCTTGGATTTCTGAAAAGGTGTAAGAAATATTTCAGCCCGTCAAATCTAGCGCTCCTCTACAAGTCCTACATTAGACCTAGAATGGAATACAACTCCCATATATGGGCCGGGGCTGGTCGCACAGCCTTAGCTTCATTGGATATTGTCCAAAAGAGAGCCTTCAAGCTCATTGGCGATTTGGCAATAACTTGTCATATCGACTCACTCGAGCACCGCCGCAATGTTGGATGCCTTTCGCTCCTTTATCGCTATATGCATGGTCAATGTTCTGATGAAATATCTAGTCTAATCCCTTGTAGAATGATTCCTGCACGCAATACTCGCGCTGCAAACCGCGCACATCCTTTAACCCTTCAAATTACTTTCGGCCGTACAGTAAAATTCCGAGATGCTTTTTTATCCCGAACAGTGCGAATGTGGAACAGCTTACCATCTTCTGTTTTTCCTCCGGCATACAATCTGCGGAAGTTTAAGGGCGACACACATCGGCACCTCCGCCACTCTCCTCACATCCCCTAATCCTTTCCCTATCTCCTTCCTGCCATGCTGTGCTTTGCATCATAGGGTATCCCCTGAGCTTGGCTTAATAATATAAAAAAAAAAAAAAAAAAAATGCGTTGCATTGTTTCATTACAATAGGAATAGAGCGGAATCTGAGCTAATAAATGGTGATGACCGCCGCATGATGTTTCCCGCTAAATTCTCTTACTGCCTGCGCTATGCGGCCATTTGCAAAATATCTATAAAAGATACGCTAGGCTGTTCTCTGCGTACAGTGAATAGTGAATTTTCATATATTATAAAGTCTTTACTGAGGTGTTTACGCTTAAGTAATCTTGTTTTCAATCATTCAAAAATATTTTAAAATCAAGTAAGAAAAGTTGTGTGTCGCTAAAGTTTAATTTTTGGATCAAATAAAACCATTTTCGAATTGAACGAAACTATTTTTAAATTAAATGAAACCTTTTTCGCATGGATTGAAACTTTTTCAAATGAAATGAAACTTTTTTTGAATGAAATGAAACCTCAGCGAGCAAAAGTGCAATTAACTTAATTGAATATTTCATTCTTTCTACCAGGGTAATTAATTTCGAACCTTTTTGAAGTGTAATAATATTTGTAGCGCAGTGTGCGTTTAGCATAGTATTATTTCATTACATGGAAAAAGTTAAAAGAAGAAACGTTTTTCAATAAATTCCAAGAATAATGGCGATTTTTATTCATTTATTTCATCTGTAGAGGGTTTCATTAAATTTACAAATGCTATGTTAGAATCCGCTGATATTGTGTACGGCAATTCAATATTTCTTTATTTTTGATAGGCCTCAGTGGAATATTGAAGATGAGTGATCTTAGTAAACCAAATTACGGAAAAGGCAAGGCTTCAAAGAGAAAATGAAAGGGAGAAACGAAAAGCACTTTTGATAAAAAGCGCAGAGTTGCCATAGAATATCGGATTTGTGTACTGCAAAAGCCAATAGTAAAAAAACAACAAGTAAAAAAGCTAGAATTGGTCTAAGAGGCTCTTATGACACCCTAGTTGACTGCCAGTATGTAATTTCGTATGGTCACCCATCTGTGCAAGTTGGATTTTTGAAGTGGTTTTTCGCATACATATATATTTCTAGAACGGTTCGTTGGACATTAAAAATGATTATAACCAATTTTATAGGATTTCATATTCTGAAGAAGTTTTCAGTACGATAAAAACATTTAGGATTGACCGTTTTCACAGTATACGTAAACATCCTAAATTTTTATATAGGGTTGCCCGATTTCAACCATTTTTGAAATTATATTTTTTAGTTCTATGAAAACACAGCGTACAAAATTTCAGTACTCTACTTTGACGCGTACTCAGGCAGTATCCAAATATGTAGTGAAAAACGAAATTTTTGTATGGCAACCCTACGAAGCAGTTACCTGATTTTTCCCATTTTCGAACTTAATTATTTTCCATTTTTTTAAAGTCAATGCAAAATTACAATTCTCTGTGGAATAAGTCATCATCAGCATTGAAAGAGGAGTATACAAAAGAAGAATCTGAACAGGATGATGTTTAAGCAGGAAACGGTGACCGACAGCACAGATTCTGCAAACAAGGAAAAATTTTTGCTACTATGGTCTGCAAAAATAAAATTTATATGCTGAAGCATACCCTGATCTAGAAGAAGCATACAAATATTTATTAAACCTTTCTATTTCACAAATTGCATGCGAAAGGTCCTTTTCTGAATTAAAGTTTATTTTAAATAGAGTAAGAAGCCGTCTATCTCCAGATCATTTGGAGGCTTTCATGCTAATGTCTTCCAAAACAAGACATTCTAATGACAATTGAAAATAAAGATATTTTATCATAATCCGACAGATAAGCGTAAAAACATGAGAGAATTATTTGTAATTTGATATTTTTCCTTAGCCTTAATACTGTATTTTTCTTACTTTTTGTTCCTTTTTACTTACTATCTGGTTATCTCTATGTGCAATAAGAATTTTCTAATCTGATCTACTTTTTTATATTTTGTGTATTATATAAAAATGGTTTATTTGCTAACATATATTTGAATTTATGTCAAATGTATTGTTTTTAGGGTTCCGTACCCAAAGGATGCCAACGGGACCCTAATAATAAGCCTCCGCTGCCCGTCCGTCTGTCTGTCAGCGGGCTATATTTCATGAACCGTAATAGGTAGCCTGCTCCAATTTTCACAGAGTGTGTATGACTACTGCCGCTATAACAAAATATAATCAAAATAAAATTAAGTTAAAAATCAAAGGGGCCCCATACAATAAACTTTTGTTTTTGCTCGATCTAAAAAATACATAGTGTTAAGTCTAAAACTAAACCTAAACAAAAATCCGTGGAGAAGACTAGATTTCTTTGGTTACAATTCATAGTTGGCTAGGGGGAGATTCTGATCTCTTTCTCGTAGCTTAGGCATATATTTCAGTCACATATTTAATTTTTCGTACTTTTAAATTCACCATATTCATTTGGATTTAATCTTTTATGAACCACAAAATAAACTAAAATGAATTTGCAATGAAATTAGTGAACTGCTTCCAAAGTTGTGACAAAAATTTTATACTGTGGTAAATGAATATTCTATTCTACACCAACTTAGGCCAATACAAGTGCTTAAATTCGATATAATGTTTTGAATTTGTAATGTGAAATATAATTTTCAGCTTATTCTACGTAATGCAAGGCTTGCTGAACTGAATAAAAACATGAAAAAATCAGTAGAAAAGTTCATTTCATTTGCGCGTTTATTTTTTTACACTAAAGTATGACAAAAGATCAGAATCACCACCTAGGCAACACCAGACAAAATGACAACAAGTAAAAGTTTAGTTTTATCTAGCGTGAAAAGTACAAGCTAAACAGAAATTTTAAAGAAAAATGTGTTTTTATTTTGTTTTTCTCACTGATATAAATGTGTTTTCAGACTTCTTCTCTTCGATTGGCAAACATTTTCACTTTCTGTTGCTCGGTTCAAAGGGAAAGGTTCCATTCGGGACACACGTAAAAAATTACGTGCTTGTGCTGGGCTCAGTGAGAAATCAACCTAACAATCTGGGTTGTTTGCCTAGAAGTCATTTTTGAAAATCCAATGGGGCTGGTTTGGGGTTTGGGGTAATTTGACCGGGCCGGTTGGTGGACCCAGTCCGGCCCTGCATATATGTAAATGAGATCTTTACTAGGTCTGAGTTTGTTTATATTCATGGCATTGGGTTGACTTGATTGTGTTCTTTTGTGCCCGCAAAAGATACACAAAAGAACGACTCATACATTTTCATAGAAGATTTGTAATCCAATTTTTTCTCTCCAGTATATGGGAATTCTAGAACAAGGTACACAAAAGAACATAGCTTATATTGGACCGAGACATTGCATTGCTCTGGCAAAAGATAGAAACTTGATAGTTTGCCTGAACACTAGGAACATTTTCTGTTAACAACAATATATCTTAGCTACAATTTTCGTCTTCATCTGTATATTTACTAACTTGTGCTTTTATCTACTCACAAATCCCTGACTAAATAACTTTGCCCGTAAGGGCGACGTTCATGACGAAAGAGTTTTAATGTAGTAAACGTGGATGGATTTACATGTTGTTTCTTGGGATTGTCCAATTTGGGCCGTGTGTGATATCAGATTAAAGCTCGAGCTAAGTGCTATTATTGCGATTTTGCTTTTATTCTGTAAGAAACTTTATAACAGACTTTTCTCGGCCGAATATTATTAAAATGCGTGATATTCGAATTTGTGATTTTTCTGTGATTTTTCTTTTAAATGCTTTAACATAATGTTTTACCACAAATAATTAAATATACAGATGAAGAATACTGGAAACCTTATTAACATTTTTGGTAACCAAGTTAGTTAGCTACGACGAAAACTGTAGCTAAGAAATGTTGTTATTAACAGAAAGTGTTCCTAATGTTCATGCACACAACCAAGTTTTTATCTTTTACCAGAGCAATGGAATGCCTCGGTCCAATATAAAATCAAAGATGCCTCAACCTGATGTAGGGGAAGCCCTCACTTTTTTCTTAGAATTTTACTGGAAATTTTTACTTAGAATTTATAGGCATTTTTGAAGACCGACAACAATTCAATTATTGTGAGCGTAGACGCATAAATATGCAATAAGAAATTTTTATTTTGGTAGAAATTCACAGAAAATATTTCGGTAGAATTTTTATTCACTTTGGTGTCCGATTGGAGTTATTTTCAGATGCAATACATACTTTCATTTGTGCCATTGTTGTCCTCCGACTATAAGCATTCATTTATTCTACCATTATCAGCCTACAATAATACATATATTCAAAGGCACAAATTTCCAGTAAATTTCGAAGTAAGAATTGAGGCCTTCCTACATAAGGTCGACACCAGTGTTGGCCGTAATCTGATTCCAGTGTAATTTAATTAATAATTCCATTACAGTTTAGTCAAATTAATTAAATTGTATTTGATTACATTTCAATCAGATTAGATACTTATGAGAGAATATGTAATCTATCAAATGTGTAATCTGTTATTTTATTATTATTTTGTCATCTAATCTAATTGTAACAGATTACTTTGTAGATTACTTAAAAATAATTATTAATATAATGAAATGAATTGAAAGAAAATAGTATTGTTCTCATACGAAATTAGTTTTAGGGAGTTTTATGAGAATTAGAATACAAATATCTTAAATGTAATCACATTAATTAGATTAACATGTAGTGGAATTAACATGTAATCGATTAATGTGAAATCAAATTAACTTGTAATCACACTGCACGTTAATCGTAATTATGGAAATGGACTACATTAGTAATCTATTACAAAGTAATCTGATTACAGATTACATGGTTAATTGTAATTGTTAATCGTTAATCAGATTACATTTCGCCCAACACTGGTCGAGACATTGTCGATTTAATATTCAAGCGAGACGTTGCAAATTTTATTAATTAACTCGCAACATGTATCTGACTTCTGGTTTTAAATTTTCCTATTCGATTCGTTATGTGTTAATTTACTTATTTGCGGTTTTACATATTTTATAGGAACATTTCAATTTTTTATGTTTAACCGATGATGCGAAATAATTGTCTTCAGATTTTTCATGTAAGCTTTTTTCGACATGGAAGTACTTACATTAAAGTGCGATATACTACTAAACTACTTACCAGAGAGTTAAGAAAATGCCCCATAACGTTCGCAAGAGAACCTAGATGCGAATTAATATGCATATGTCAGATATGTAGATTATGACCGTCATATGAGTTTTTGCAAAAATGTAATGATTAAAAAGTAGAAAATAAAATATATTAAAACAACTTTTAAAATAAATAACTTTCACTGAAAAGTAAAAAAAAAAATTCTTTCTCAGTGATATACACAAAAAAGTTCCATTGCAAAATAAGAAATGTTAGAACTCAGATTAAATCTTAAAAAATTGGACATGAGCTGCAATCAGACAATTGTGATTATAGTTATGGATGCCCAAATTTTTAAAATTTAATCTGAGTTCTAGCATTTCTTATTTTCCAATAAAACTTTTCTTGTGTACATCACTGAGAAAGCAAAAAAAGTGTTTTACACTTAGAAAAACGTTTCATTAAAGTAATGAAAAAAGGCATAAAAATGCGTTAAAATTAATGAAAATTTTCATTAAATACGAACCTTGCGAGTTTCCATCATTTCAGTGTTAAAAATTTCATAAACAAGAATAAAATTAATTAGCGTAATGTTAAATTTCATTGATTTTAAACATTGTTCCTATGTAAGAACTTTGTTAAATTCATTAAACAGTTTTCATTGATTCCATTGTTTTAAAACATTGTTTCTATATACAATTTTTGTTGAATCAATATAAAATAATTTTCATGGCTTTGATTAATATACATTCAGTATTAAATATTATTCAAACTGAAATTAAAATAATATGTTTTGCAAAACAAAATAACAACGATAATTATCCTTATGAATAAAAAAAAACATTAAAATAAGAAAAATTCAGAATGTCTTCTTTAAAATCACCCGGTGAGATCATTATTACTAAAAAATTGGTTTTGCTTGTAATAAATATTTATCTGAAGGTGAGTAATATAAAATAGTTGGAGGATTCTGAAAGAATTTGAGAGTGTTAATAACGAAAATTCCAACAGCAACGCCTACACAATTACTTAAAAAGTGTTTGCTATACGAAATAATATTCATTTGTTCGCAAAATAAAAAGAATTCGTTATTCAAAAAATATAATTTCAGGAATTATTTATTCAAATAATTAATCCTTCTTATACATTGTGCCACAGTATCATTAAATCTGGAAAAAAAACCTTAAAATTGAAAAGTTAAGTTAAACTATAAAACGATTTATAATTCGAAAAAGGCGTTCATCAGACAAACAGACAGATATGAAAGATATAAATATTTTTTACTTTTCAAAATAAGGACCTACGCAACAAACATTAGCACAAACCATTATATCTCAGATTTCAATCTAGGTTATATAGTTAAATTTAAGAATGGAAACTTGCCACAATAATTTTTAGTTGAGATTGAGCTTTTTAATGAATCTGAAGCTACTCGTCTATCCAATCTTTTGATTGGTAGTTGCACAACACATTAAGATAACGAATATATAGGCTTCCATTAGGTCTCCCTTTAGCAACTGCGGCGAATATATATAATCCTATAAAGAAATTGTTATTTATTTTATTTTTCTATATATAGGTTTATTTTTGGCGTATTTATTCACTTTACTTTCAGTCAGAAAAATCTTCTGGATCTCTTTGGACAAGTGCTCAAATTAATTTGGTTTTGCGTGAATTGTCTCTTCAGCTATGTTGTCAATGATTATTTCGGCGATAATACTTCGGTGATTTGTGTTATAATTTTTGTAGTGTTGTATTAATTGTTTGTCCTTGTAACTAACTTTGAGTAGTTCTTCTGTATATATTTAAATGCTGGTGAGCTATTTTTAATTGATTTTAATTTAAAAAGAATTACTTAATGCATGTAATGGATGTAGATGAATCTGAACTTGAGCGTTCGAAGATATCATTAAAATTTTATGAAAGGAATTTTGTAGAGAGCAGCGAAGCTGTGCCTTCAGCAGTATTCTGTAAATTGCAATTTTATTTAAAATAAATTCGAAAACAAGAATTCTCAAAGAATAAAATACGGGTCGAAAGGAATATATGTGAAAGTTCGCTTGATAAAAAAATATCAGATTCAATCCTCTAGCCCCATTACCTATTTTCTGAGTTAGTATGTACGCACGGACATATCAACGAACGGAAAGACACACCCTTCCGTAAAGTTCCGCCATTTAAAAGCAACATTAAATAATACACGTATGAAAAGTACATCTCAATAAAACTTTCTGATTTCAATATTGAACTATTTTATAGCAATTTTTAATGTACTTACTATTTTTTTCTTGCCACTTTCGAAGGTTGTGTTCAAAAATTATTCTTTTTTCGTATTTATTCTTCAGAAAAATATACCATCCAAATCATTGCCACGCATATATTTTAAGCTTGCAGCAATAATACCATGCTCTTAAATGCAAAATAGTTAAATCTGAACAATAATCATTATTTCTTCCTACATAGAAACTTTACCATAAAAGCTAATCCTCTTAGTTCACTTATTAGTTCCGCAAGTTCTTCGCTTACAGCAAAACTATTAATTGTGTTTATTATATAACAAGGACCATCGGGTTATCACAACAAACTGCTTCAATTTAAGTTTGGTCCACGTCACGTGTATTATCTTTAAGTTCTTCACTTTTATTATTTTTACTACTCACATTATTTGTATCTCCCAACACATTCGAAATCCTTCCACTTTCACTCATTAAATACAATTTAATTTATGAAAGTCGATTTTCAAAATGAAAAAAAAAATGATTTTTTTCTTTTTTCACCTCACTCAATCAAGGACAAACACTGACTGCAAGATGCCAAGAAACAGCCTCATCTTAATGATTCAATCTAATTTTCATTGGTTTAATATTTCTACACCGTAAAATACATATTGTAGAAAATTTTCATTGACAGTTATGTTATGAATATTCATTGTTTAAAGAAATTTTCGGTGCAGTTAAGAAAATTACTTTGATTTTAATTAAATTTTCTTTCAAACTATGAAAATGACCACATCATTAAAACAATGACATATTTTCATTAAAACAATTCTATTTAATTCTCTGAATGTACTTTTTAGTGCAATTTATTATTTTATTATTCTTTCTGATATGCTTTTTTTCCAATGAGCTTATTTCTTCCAACGTTTTAGTATACTCTTAAGTTTTATGACAATTAAGTCCTCGCTTTTTGAATTGCTTTTACTTTTTATTTATCATCACTTGTATTGCTATTCACACTTTAACCCTCATCCTGAACTTAAAAAAAAACGTCGAATGTATTGTTGGGTCATATTTTACCAATGTATTTCTACTCAGAAATTTTGCAATTTTTACATATTATTTCTATGTGAGAATAAGTCTTTTAGGAGGGTCTCCACACAAGATCTTTCATCTTTACTTGTTCAGCTGTGCAATTCATTAGATGATCGAAACATGCAAGAAAATGTAGGAGATAAAGAAAGTTATATATTTTATGCCATAAATTCGACATTTTAGCTGCTAATTGACAGCCCGTTTTATTTTGTTGGACAACTTCAATTGCCTTCTGCATTGATCAGTGGCGTAACTAAGGATGTATGGCCCCCCTCGCGCACATAAATTCTACTAGGCCCCGGGCTCATTTTTTTTTTTTTTTTTTTTACATTGATAAGTTTATGACTAATGAGTAAAACTTACCTTCTTCACAACTTTCCGAAGCGCCAATCTTTTGATGACAAGAATTCGTCCATGACTCTGTCAATCTTAATATTCCAACTTTCATCACTTTCGATAGTCAGTATCGCCAAAGAATTCAGCCGCATCTGTGACATGGTACTACGAAGGTAAGTCTTTATAAGTTTAAGCTTACTGAATGAACGTTGGGGCGTTGCTGTAGTGATTGGTAATGTGAGAGAGATCTATAGAGCTGTATACAGATCTAGGACACTGCTTGTTATAGCAGAGCTATCTACAATTAAGAGTTCAAATAGTTTTCTAATATTTGATAAATCTTCTGAATAATACTCGTAGAGGCGATTTGCTTTTTCAATAATTTCATTATCTGTTAAGCCACTGAGAACTTGCGGTTGAAACAGCGAAAATCTTTCCGTCAAGCTAATCATACTTTCATATCGCGCTGTCAATTGTTGAATTATGATATTCAGACAACGGTTAAAAACAAAAATTCTGAATTTTTCTCCAAGATTCTGTATACCATCCATCTATACAAACTTATCAGAAAACTTCTTCAAATGCCGCTGGCGAGTTTTTTTTAAATTTTGATTTACTTTCCAAAATGCGGCGATTCCTTTAGCTTCTTTTGCTATTGTCGGGAAATCCTGTCTGAGCTCCATTATGTTTTTCTGATTTTGCTGCAGCTGTGAATATATCAATGGCTGGGTCTTGTAAATATTTAGAAGCAACTGACTTTTAATTGAGTGTGACTCTAATTGCTTATTAATCCAGCGTTGTTAATTTATGTGATTTTAAGTTTCATCACTTCATATGAAAGTATTAATTTTGTAGGCTTTCGTGCGCCCCTAGAAACTGTGAGCCCCCGCTGGCGGTGCCTGTGTGGCCGGTAGTTACGCCAGTGGCATTGATTCATGGCTTCAAGATTGTCGATCTGTTTTGCTGTCACCCACACATCTAAACTTGAAGGGACAAAATTACATACGTGTTTTATTTTTTACATACTACCGGTATGTCATATTGTCCTCACAGTATCCCAAATAAAGGAAATATATAATAGATAAAAAAAAAGATATTTGTAAAGAAAAATCCAAGATCATATATCATAAATAAAATAATAATGTACCGATTTAATGATAAGCAAATAAGATGAATAGCGCAACACGTTCCAAAAATCGAAAGAAACTTATGTGAATGAAAAAGTGGTAACACCGGGAAACATGTTTGGTCTTCCTGCACCTGCGTGACTGAGAGGATGGCATGGCTGTGCTGTTTTTACAGTTTAGTAAATATCGTTTGTGTCACGTGATATGATAACAAACGACGTGCTAAAGCCACTGACTTATAAAAATGGACTGACCGATTTCCTTTTTCATGTGGCACACATTTTGTCTTTCCGTAAATCAGAGTTTGAGCACCCTTTAAAACGTTTTATAGATAAAAACTCATGTTTTTTACAAATTTTACAACGGAAGATCGAATTTAATTAAAAAAATATATTTTCTTGCGTCCAAGAGATATTTTAACCCCTTATAAGGAATTATCCGACTTTAATTTTCAAAAGTATTAAGACGGAAACTGTTGCAAAATATAAAAAACACATCAAACGTCGACAATTACTTTATTAGCAAGTAAAAAAGCTAATATTGGTATAAGACCAATTCTTATGATACCCTAGATGAATGTCCGTATGAAATTTCGTATGGGCACCCATTTGAGCAATTTTGATTTTTGCAGTGGTTTTTTGCATATATTTCTAGAACGGTTCGTCGGACAGAAAAAATGATTATAACCAATTTTATAGGATTTCATATTCTGAAGAAGTCTTTAGTACAATAAAAATGTCTTGGACTGATCGTTTTCACAGCATACGTAAAAAACCTAAATTTTTATATGGCAACACCAAGAAGGAGTTGCCGGATTTGTCTCATTTTCGAACTTAATTTTACTTTTTTTTTTAAAGTCCGTGTATAAAATTTCAGCTCCGTAAGTGTACGCGTTCTCGAGTTACCGTGCGCACAGGCAGACAGACAGACGGACGGACATGCAAAAATCAACATAACTTTTAATATTACGCGTGGGTGTCCAATCCATTTTGCTCTACCATCATTATTTCGAGGTGTTACAAACGGAATGACAAGCTTAGTATACCCCTATAGATTTCATCTAGGGTATAAAAAGAAAGAGCAGACAAGGCCAGTAAAATTATGTCGGCGGAGGAATATCATTTAATGACCTCCGGTGTGTCCCTGCACACCATCGCGATCTGTAATTAAAATATAAAAAGGTACAAGTGAGAACAGGTCTCAGTGAGTAAAACCTAAATCCCAATCATAAAATTCACTCACACTCTAAAAACCCCTCCTAGACCATAATGTAATTCATGGTCACCCGGAGGAAACGCACTCACTCATACTAGGCCTAATTTACCTTACTTCGGTCACCAGGTAATCCAATTATGCTACCGTGTAGTCCGTTTAGGATTTACCTAGACCTTTCTCAAACTAATTCAAACTTTACTCACCCATTCACTCTTTCACTAATCACTTAGAATACTGAGGAGGCTACAACCTACCTCTGGCATGCACAATTTTAAACTACCTACGCCATACAGCAAATCTTAAAACTCATCGGCACTACATAATGTGTCCTTGGGCGTTCTCATGCTACTTTCTCGCCTCAGTGACGGAATTTAAGGAGATTCTTTATTTCAGAGATCCCTTTTTCCAAGAACGACGCAGTAGTTATTTATTTAATTTATTGCTGCATCAGCTGACAAAAGGGTATTTTTACCTGAATTCTGCGTATGGGCAAGAGAGACGGAGCATGGTAAACACTATCTTTACCTTATCTTCCTGCGGTGATTGCATCTGCAGCCAACATAAAAACCTCAAATGGCATAAGAAAACGCTTTGGGCACGTGGCCAGCAATTGTGCACAGATCTACAGATGCGTAAAGTGCAACGACAAACATGGACCAGGAGAATGCGCAAGGATCAAGAATGACAATAACTCGAAGCCATACTGCGTGAATTGTGAGAAGGAGGGACATCCAGCCAACTACAGGGGATGCCCGAAATACAAGGAAGTGAAGACAGTGAAAAACAGGCGGAGAGGGCAACAGAAGCAGAAGGAAATATTCGCTAGGGAATCAGTGAGGAATTATATAAAGCCAGGTTTGTCATTTGCTCAAATTACTAACTCTAACACTAACACCAACACAAAAAAACCCCAACAAATACAGGTGGTACCTAAACCAGCTCCACGCGCCCCTAGGATATCCCAGGCCCCAAGAATCTCACAAAATGAGGCAGATAATTTCTGCACGCAAGAAGCGAAAGCCCTCTTCGGATGTGATCTGTTCACTCTCATGGGCAAAATAAACAATTTCATTCCTCAATATAGGAAACTTTCTTCCATCGCGGAACGCCAAAGCGCTTATCTTCAATTTGCTTTCGGTCTATGTCTAGGGAAATAAGCAAATTGAAGATAATTGCACTAAACTGCAATTCACTTGTGAGGCACAATAAAAGAATAGCCCTGAATTCGTTCCTAGCGGAACAGAAACCCAACTTCGTGCTCCTCTCAGAGACACATCTCAACCCTCGGCACAAGCTTGATTTCGAGAAGTTCTCCACCATACGCTCTGATAAGACTGAATCATCCCTGGGTACTGCAATACTAATTAGGGATGGGCTCAAATATGAAGAGATAAGGCTCAGACCGCTCTGCAACATGGAGTGCACGGCGGTAAAAGTCTCACTAGCTTCACAGGAAACCCTCCTTCTCATTTCCATTTATAATAGATGTGGTGCTCGGGCAGCACAAATAAAGAGAAACCTCAACTCATTAAATAACGTCTCCAAAGATTATACCTACACGGTTATTGGAGGAGATTTTAACGCCAGACACCAAAAGTGGAATGACCCAGGGGAAACAGCAGCTGGAAGGGTCATAGCAAACTGGCTAGATCGAAACCAAGCAAATCATGACCTCATTGTGGTCTCCCCAAGCACCCCAACCTTTCCGCGTTCTGGCTCATACATCGATTTCTATCTTGTTTCTTCAAGCATGATAAGCCTACTTCCACAAATAACAAATTTCAATTGCACGACACACCATGCGCCATCCGATCACCTTGCCATAGAGCTAACTATCAAACCATACACGCCAGTGAGAATACTGACCATGGCCCTACCCACCTCCACCATTCTAACAGATGTCAATTGGAACGATTTCCAGAACAGGTTGACCACTCTGTATCAAGGCAACCTTCCTGCCAATAACAGAAACCTCGCGAACTTCGAAATCGACTCACAAATTGAGCTCTTCACGAATTGCTTGCAAAGCAACATAGAATACTTTTCGAAACCAGTTCTCACAAAAAACTACACCTTCAAAAATCTCCCGGCTAGCCTTCAAAGCCTGTACAAGTACAGGCAGAAATTGCGGAAAATCATGAATCGCATCTACCACAGAACGCTCAATTTCCAAAACGGGGCGTATCAATCTGTGCTATCCAAAGTTAAGTGCTTATCAACAATCATTGATGAGCAAACTAAAATATTCTGTGATGAACAATTTAGAAAAAAACTTGAGAAGATCAAGCCAGGCCCACAGACTTTTGAAAACATAAACAAAGTCTGTTCAAGGAAGCCAAAACTCCCCAAAGTTATCACAAATAGCCAAGATAAAATAGTTCTACCTCAGGAAAAGTGTGATGCGTTTGCTTCATACTTCCAGAATACCTTCAAGGACAACTCGGACCTTAGTAACCCTACCTTTTCTTCAGAGGTCGACAGAAATGTGAACACCTTCCTAACAGACGAGACCCTGCCACAAACACTCTTCAGCATGGACAATCCAGCAATTTACCCCGAACAACAAGGCATCTTTACCAACCCTCTCGAACTCTTCGTCTTAACAAAGACAATAAACGCCAAGAAATCTAGTGGTCCAGACAAAATTTCTAATTCAGTTATAAAAAAACTACCCCCGATAGCTCTGGACTTCCTATCAATGGTATTCAATAACTGCATAAATAACAGCTACTTCCCAGAAAATTGGAAAATTTCACGTGTCTTTCCCATTCCAAAGAAAACTTCGTCTAAAGACATAAAAGAATTCAGACCAATCTCACTGATCTCAAACTTGGGTAAGCTCTTTGAAAAGGTCATAAAACAACAAGTCCTCAACACTTGTGAAGAGAAAAACATCCACCAGGAAACTCAATTCGGCTTCAAGCCAAAACACTCCACACTCCACCCATTACTCAAATTCTACACAGATGCCACCAACGCTCTGAACAAAAATGAGTGCATTGTAGGCTGCTTCCTTGATGTTGAGAAGGCTTTCGACTCAGTATGGACAGCAGGGCTTACCTACAAATTAAATCAATTCGGATTTCCCACTCACCTAACCAGATTAATCCACAGTTTTCTTAGTTCAAGAAAATTTTACGTGGAGCTTGAAAATCACAAATCGCCACTCAAGGTAGTAGAAGCCGGCGTCCCCCAAGGCTCCATATTAGGTCCAATTCTCTTCAACCTTTACACTTCTCTGACCAACCCCCCAATGAAAATGGCACGTCACTTCTTTATGCAGATGACTCTCTCACGTACGCTCAATCTCGTTGCCCGATTCTGGCTATGAAAAAAGTCAACCAACAACTCCAAAAACTAGATGCCTACCACAAAAAATGGGGGATCAAAATAAACGTTCAGAAATCTGAATTGATCTGCATTCGGAGATCCTATACGGGTCGAAACTTGCAACCCAAAAAATCGAAACTAATAGAAGCCACCTATAATGGGGGAATAATCAAGCCCACAGATAATGCCAAGTATTTGGGTGTTAACTTCAACACACTGCTGCGATTCAATCGCCATACCAAAGCAGTCATTAGAAAAGCCAACCACGCCTACAGTCTACTCAGCCCTATAATATACGTCAGGGACGGACTCTCAACAAACACAAAACTGTTGCTCTATAAGCAACTTATCAGGCCAATTATCACCTATTGTTTCCCAATATGGCACACCATCTCTCCTACCTACATGGAAAGCCTCAGCATACTCGAAAGGAAAATCTTAAGAGCATGCACAGGGCTCCATAGAAGATCCGACGGTAAACGCTTCCCAAACAGGGTAATCTACGAAGCAGCCAACATCACCCCAATAAAGGAGTATCTCTTTGAACTTGCATACAAACAAGTCGACAAAGTTCCTAACCACCCGAACCCAGTTATAAATAACCTGCCGGACCTTCTCGCTCCAGCAACATTTAAACACCTTTCACCCCTGCTCTTAACAGTTCCCGAGGCTAGAAATATCTACCATCTACATGATGGTAGATTAAGTTTCTACGACCACAAAGGTGATTACTACCGCGGGTAGTCACTTCGTGCCACGTTTAATCAGAGAGTGTCTCTGAAGCACACCAATTCTATAGGAACCATCGAATCCTAAATTCTCCAAACACTCCAGCTCCTATCCCTCCTTTTCTCCTATTCCCGCCATCCCACTAACAACTAACTCCTAAGAGAGAATGACACATAGCACGGCTGATATAGCGCATCATCCGTGGAGGAAAAAAATAGACAGCGAAACGAAAAGTTTCAAAAAAATACTAAGGACAACTGTCAACATGAGGACAAGAGACGACATCAAATCGGACTGAGGGCTAAAGATGAGCCCCAGGGATCAAAAGAAGAAAATAAACGAGAACATCGAGGGAAATGAGGACAAAGCAAACCAAATAAAAATTCGGCGCAAAACACACTTGACTTGAGAAAACGTTCAGTAAGCGATATTTTGTGTTGGTAGCTCCAACTCCACCATAGCGCAAAAGAGAAAACTATAAAACTGTGCTATTCATTTCTATAGGAAAATTGCAATACGCCATAGTCCATAGTATAAACATTGAATAAATAACTAATAAGGAAGCGGGGTATCGTACGAATACAGTGTACGTATTTAAGCAATTCAAGTACAGTCAGACCCGTTGAACGTGGGAGAAATGACAAGAGGGCTGTGCATTATTTGACAATTCTGCTTGATTTCTGACATTTCAGATTTGATTTAGCGATTTTGCGGTAAATAACTAATTAAAAGTGATATTTACTTAAAAGTAGTGAAATATTATTTTGTGAAACGGATTATATATAATCGAGACTCCAGAGTCTTGTAATTATGGTGTTGAAGTGCGCTGTGCTGTGTTGCAGAAACAACCGGAATTTGTGTAGTGGGAAAGGATTTTTCAAACAAGTTTAATTGTTTTATTAATAAATTATAGTGTTTTAAGTAAAATAAAAGTGAAATATTTATAAAAATAAACAACCATGGCAAAAAATTTAACATTTCGCAAAGCCGGGTTGTTTGGTTACAATTGAATTGTGACATGTGCAGTGCATTAAATTATCAAAGGCAACGCCAAGAAATATTATCTGAAAATAAGGGGGCGCTAAAAATTTGTCTATTCTACATAGTAATTTGGATTATAAAAAATATCTCCCTTCAAAATGTCACGATTTTCTTACTGCCATTACGATACGAATACTAACACAGCACACTAATACATTATGCCGGGTGGCTAAGGTTTTCACCCGATATGCCGTTTGCTTATTAGTTATTTATTCAATGAGTATAAAGAGTAAGAAGGTATGTTTCATCTCAGGTATGAGAGAAACATTTCTTCTTTCTTCATTGCATCATCAGTTGCCAAAGTTTTTACAGCTGTTAAGAAAACGTTAGCGAATAAATTGCATTGAGTATGTAAGTGCATATTTAATAGAAGTTAAGCAAAGTAAATCTTTTCAAATGGTAAATTGTGCAGTAAAAAGCTGTAAAAAAGACAAAAATAAATAAATGTTTTCCCATACATTTGCTTGGAAATTGGGCAACTTGTGACGTTGTGCTCAGACGGAACATATCTTGTTACTCCATAGACCATGCGCTCAGTCCATTGTTATAAGTCAGGCTAAAGCCCCGCGATTTTGGAATTAAGAACATTATATGTCATTTTACCCATAAATCATTTTGTAGGTACCTCCCCACAGAAAAAAATATATACCTACAAAGAATAGTGTCTATGCTTATTATGCTTTTAGATGAAACCAATATGTCTGGCGCATTCGTATTCTATCTCATGAAGTTTTAAGGTCAGTGTCATCGTCATCCTCGTTGAAATACTCATGGCTGTCTATAGCCACGTGGGGGCCCATGGTACTTTAGGACATGGGGCCGTCTAACAGAAATTATTTTTTAAACTACTTTGGGTTATCAACAGGAATAATAACGTAAAATACAATCGCAAGAGACAAGACGGGAAACACACCGATTGCAAGTACAAAGACAAGAAAACTGATTTTCAGTCCCAAGATGAAACTTAACTTTAGTGGTGCTAAGGGGAATACCCACCCGAATACCGTTTTTAAAGTAAACGGAAAGTCCCGATCGTGCGAGTCGGTTTAGTTGCTTTGTAATAAAATGATTTAGGGGAATAACCTTAGCCAAGCAAAGTTGCTAGTATTATGTTAACATGCACCAACCACTGACATGTATACAAATGGACTTCTCGTTGAACCGAAAATGCATGAAAGCAAATGGCAACACCTTTATATTTTTGTCTCTTTCTGTCAGAGAATTATTTCCCACTGAACTGTAATGATTGGTAACGAGAAATTGCTTAAGGCTCAGCGGTTTTTGAAGAAGGTAATCAAACCTTTCCTAGTAAAAAAGTCTTTTTAAAAAAACAATCATAATTAAAATTTTTGTTTTTAAATAGTCCAAAATAATTTTGTGGTAAATTCGGTAAATCCCGCTGACATGTATATAAGTAAATGCCCAAATAATTT
This sequence comes from Dioctria linearis, assembly GCA_963930735.1. Taxonomy (NCBI): domain Eukaryota; kingdom Metazoa; phylum Arthropoda; class Insecta; order Diptera; family Asilidae; genus Dioctria; species Dioctria linearis. Next base: position 203,594,526 of record OZ005741.1, on the reverse strand, counting down.
TAATATAGCGCCAGATTACGACAGTTGGTATTATTCACATGATAGTGAGAGCATTACTTTCCGAAATCAAAATTGGTGCCACTTGAAATAGGAGATCAGTCAGTTAATTTATATACATGTCAGTGGACCCAACAGTATAAAAAAGTTCTCTTATTACCAAACAGAATTTGGCTACTGAAAGTATGCCATCCGGAAATGCAGGCAATTCAAAAATTACTGAAGGTACACACCGTGCGTCGATATGTAATACGACGTTTTTCTACATGTTGTTTATGAAAATCTGTTGTCATGTATAGAATTTCGAATAAATCGCATAGTCTACTTTCAGTAGCTAAAAACCAACTTGTAATAGGTTGTATTACCAGTTGAAAAATTGGTCTAGTTGGTTTACTACGGTAGAGTAAAACAACCGACAGACGAAAACAACTTCTTCCTTCGTAATGACAAAAAGACTTGAAATTATAATATCGAAAAACTTAATTTATAACAAAAACTTGATTACTAAGCTTAAATACTATAATTGCGGTTTGTTTTGTAAATGTTAAAAAAAAGAATTTCACAAAACTTCGTATTTCTCATGCAGACCTTCTTAATGCGACAAAAGGGTGCATATCGGATTTCGTCTGATTTTTTTTTTGCATTTTACATATCCAGTGTAGGTAGATATTTTTATTTTTACTTACAATATTAACAACTTTGTAAATACTTGGGGCAAATGCTTTAAGGTTTGTGTATCTACACAAAAACATTAAATAATCCAATCACATATGCTGGGTAAAACTTCAATTTGTCGTTGAAAAATCCTTAAGCGACTTGCCAAAGTACCAAATATCATTTTAGATTTCAATCGTCATACGTGTTCGACTAATTCTATAATTTCTTCAGTTAACTTGATATTTCGTTTGAAATACTTTATAACGTTGTTTTCTAGCAAAGCGTCATTTGCTATAAAGAATTATGGGATGCTTAGAATTTGCCTTCGTAACAGCTGTGGTGCTGGTATTTTAAGCTCACTTCCCTTAAATGTACAAATACAGATAACTAATTTAGAATAAATGAAATGAATAAATGAAAATGAATCTCCGTGCGCATCAACTACTTCTACGAGCAAGTTGCTAAAGAACCCTTCATAGTTATACATAGAATGATGATCCCGAATCTGCAGGAACTGTAATTTGCAAGTTTTTCCGTCAGCACAACCAAGACCATGTTGAAAATCCCTTATTTCATCGAACTTGTTAACAATTTTTTGCCACACATGATCATATCAACCAAGCTGAAAATTTCGCCGAAAAATAGATTGCAAAATAGATAGTCTCCTCCGTTTTACGGGCGCTAATACAAAAAAGAACATAAAGGCTATTCAGAGTGAGTCGAGTTGTTGCTATGTGTCATTTCCATTACATTTTCATGTCAGTAGTTTATTGTTAATAGTACTGATGGACGACGCGACGATGCCGGATTTAATAAACAAACCAAGAATATTTTAATTTCTGCCTGTCTGCCAGTCTGTTTTACTGACAGTAATGCAGCACTGTATTAGTAACACTGGACATTTTTCATAAGTTAAAGCTGACTGCAATAATTTTACTTCACTGCCCATTCATATTCTAAATTGATTTACACGAAATTAAATTACTGATTTTATAAAATTTAGAAAATATACAGTATCGAATACTTGTTTTGAAAGGATATCACGACCACGGCAAAATATTGAATATGTCCATAAAAAATATAAGTTTTTCAATGAATTTCAAACTTTTAGGCAAGAAAATAGAGCGAAATTCATTGAAAAAAATTTCAATAAATTTTAAACTTTTTGACCCAGCGATCAGAGAGGTCTCATTAGTACCATAAAAGCACAGACAAGAAATATACAGATATCGACGGTAATACTAAGAAAGTGACGTATGGCAGATCTCATAGCAAACCTCAATAACACACTGATCATGGCTAAGTATATCATGGGTTCGAACCAAAATTTGTTTTCAATATTTCTTTAAATCGACCATATTTCTTCGGAATTCGTGGCTGTAGACGGTCCGAACAAATTCTGTCTGTCATCTGGCGGGATGAGTTGGTTGTTAGGGGAGGTGTTGTATGGTGAGGGGGTTGAGGGGGGGGGGGGGGGGGGGGGGGGGGTATTACATTACTGTTTTCAATATACAACAAACATTTTGCTCTTAGTTTGAATCCCGACATTCATTTTCATATTTCACGACTATATTCAACCCGGCCGAAACCCCTAACCCGGACGTTACACGTAATAATACAGCTTGCATGCAAGCTGCACTGGCATACTTCTTGCACGTATAACCTCTACTGCCATGCTGGCAGCTCAGCTTTCAGCGAACTTGCATGATGAAAAACCATGGCAGCTGAGGTGATGGTAATTTGACATTACACATTTTTCAAGGTGGTGGAAAAGAAATGCTTGAGAGAAATTGATAAATTTATACTGGAAAAATGAGATTTTCTGGGATCTTTTGTATTACATCATTTACCATTTTTTCTTGAGTTTTTATCGTTCTGGTTCTTCGTTTATTGCCATAATTTTCCAATATACGCAAGACTTTACGGCTCAACGCCATCTTTTAAATGAACTTGCACGCAAGATAATAAGACATCAACCGAACTGCCTTCTTCTGTCAAGTTAAAAATAGCGTTGGAGGGAGGTTTGCGTGCAAGCTGTACTATCTCGTGTAATCTCCGGGTAAGAGTTCTTGAAATTATTCCACGAACTAAATTTATTGGAGTAAGTTGAAATTTCATTGTGCACTCGTATTTTATCGTCGATTTGCATTAACTTCCTACTAATATTCCTACTGGTATGCCGTACATTTATCCTACTTGCAATTTTAATGCAATATCAATAAAATGTTTACCTCAATAAATACTTTATCATATTTAAAACATATCTGATGTGCGAAACAATATCTTTCGGGTCCATTTTTGTTAAAATTTGCAATTTTCTTAAATATGGAAACCAAAAAATGAAAGATTGAATTTGGTTGTGGCGATTAGTGATAGCCGTTTAGGTGTTATTTCCCTAACTGTGCGATTTGTACACATGCCAATAAATTTCGCTAAAGTTTTTGAATTTGTATGCTTATCCAACTATTAAAAGAAGTAAGTCTTGCAATAATACCTGTGTTCTTTTGTGTCCGCAGAACATAATACACAAAATAAAGCCTCATACATTTTCTTAGAAGATTTATAAATAAAGCGAATAGTAAAAATCTCCCGTCTCATGTCAAAAAAGCTTAAAGTTGGAAAACGTCTTTTTCCTTTGTATCGTTTTTTGGATTCCTTTTTCGATCCTCTATGCACCTGTGAGCTCGCTTTTCCCCTAACCCCCTCAATAGAAAAACAATTTCTGGCAAAAAGGGTTATAAACACGATATATTTCCTTAATACTTAAGAAAAACCAATTATCTGCTTTTAAAACGGACTCTATTGGAATATTTCTTGTATAATAATATGGAAAAAGGAATTAAGATCTGTAAACTTCCTTTTCCTTTTAGAAACTTAAAAAGTAACACCCGCTTTACTTGAGCAAACAACAACTTTGAGCAATTAAAGTTGTGACTCCATTGAATATTTACACACGAAAAAGACGTTCTCAGTCCATAACTCCTTTGCCGTTGGAAGCTATTCTAAATGTGTTATGCGTAGCTAGTTAAATCACTGAAGACAAAGTTGATAAGCGAAGGAGTAAAATTCGACCATCCCGCTTTCTTCGCTGAAACAGAATAAGAAGTGCTATCTAAAATGCGAAAAAAAAAATTCGACGAAGATGAAAGGGAATCAATGCATAGCTCTTATTTGTGTCAGGATTATAAAAAAAAAGTATTTGGCTCAATGGCTTTCTGAAGATACTTCCTACGAAAAGACAGCTAAAAATTGTAGTCAAACAAAGGAGCAATGTGATAAAATATGAGCTACCTAAGTCTGACGGAGAAAAAGTCTGCCTGTCTACCTTTTTAACTACTCTGGAATATAATGCAATTCCATTGTAAATTCTTTCTTGAAATCTAAACAGAACGAATATGGTATCTAACTAGTTGCACCCAAGACAGACTAGCGAAACAAAAGCACACCTCCAAACAAAAAAAAATGATGAGGTAATAAAAAACCACATACTTAAATATGGCCCGCAAGAATCGTATTACAAAGCGCACCATGCGCCAAACAGATTCATCTGCCTCCTGATCTGATAATTGATATAAAATCCAAGAAGGATCACATTGCAAAAGTACGTTTAAAACTCACTTTTTACACTCGACAACCTATTCTCACCAGTTTATTTTAAACTAGTTAATATTATTTTGTGTATTTATGTATATCTTTTCATAAATTATTTCAGAGGGAACCTGGTCGCAAGGAATATAAAAAGGACATTGGAAAGTTTTCGACAGAGTTATAGCAGATATGTAAAAAGTAGTGTTATTACCAAGGATGCTGAAATTAAAGAATCGTTTTTCTTATCCAGAATTTTTGTTTTCAATGAAATATTTGCCTCAATGAAAATTGATGCTTTTGTAATATGGCACAAAGCAATCACCGGGAGAAAAAACGGAAGATTTGGTCAATGTAATTTTAACGTTTCTTGCACCCACTGGTCCTTTAGATGGACAACTGCACCGGTCAAAATAAAAACTTTTATTCATATTCCAGTTTTTTTGCCTACCTAATTTCAAAAATAACACGACAAAATCTATAACGCTAAGGTATCTCACAGTTGGGCACACCTTCATGACAGCGGACACATAGAGCACATTATGCGCCGCATGAAAAATATCTATGATTTAACTGATTATACTATTAAGGCATGTGAAAAATATTCAAAGCGATCCATAAGCGAAGTATAAGGAATCGCTCAAAATCAAAAACTGAAACTATACCTTAACATTGTTGACCTAAAATTAGAAAAAGGCTCACAGGAACTTCAATGGAAGGGACGATCTGATGAAGATTCCTATGTAAAAACGATTAATTTTATAAACTCCAAGAGTGGGGGATCGGGATAAAGCTGACGGTAAATGGAGAGGACTATGTTCAAAAAAAAAACAACGAGCTTATAAAACATTTGATTGACAAAATTCCCGAAGCGATATTCTAAAAACCCATTGCACTTACTAATTTGTTTTTCCGTATGAATCCAGCAAGCATTTTTATTCATTTTACAGAGTTATAATACCATCAAGCTTTTTACCTTTTGCAAGCTTTTCGTATATTTAAAGCTTTTTGAGAAAAAACCTTATACTATCATAACGCTTTTTTCCTGTTATTAAGCACATAACATGCATATGATAGAAAATGGAATAACAAAATAATTCACTTAAAACAATTATTTAACTAGTTTTCTTTTTATATTTTTAATAAAAAAAATCCAGAAAAATATTTCAGACCTCGCTATATAAATATTTTCAAAATGTTGAACACTTTTAAGCCCTAAATAATAATCGTAAACTTCAAAGTCGTTTATCTCGAAATGGTGATTTCTTTTATACCGTTTTTTACCTTAGCACGGGAGAAATAGTTCGCTTCAATCGACAGAAAATTTTTTTCTCTCCAGTATATGGGAGATCTAGAACAAGGTACACAAAAGAACACATCCACCCACCCACCCACCGCCTAACACCTTACCGCTGGAACAGAATGAACGGATCAATGCCGGATGAAAATGTCACGCAAAAGTTGAATGCATTTGAAATACATTAGTGCGCACACAGTGAACGGAGTTGCCGGATTTGCCGCAAGAAAGTTGGTCAACTTTCAACTTTTACGCAACTGCCGGATTAAAAATTTTTGACAGCTGAAGGAAACGTTTGTTTTGAATGAAATTTGTAATGTAAAATTAATTATTGAGCTGCAGGATGTTTCAAATGTTACTCTTATTATTCGCACAAGTTTTAACAATATAAAAATATCCACAAGCAGAATATTGAAAATATGAAAATTGCATTGAATTGTCAAACGCAGTCGCGGCAAATTCGTTCTGGGCAGCACTTTAGTTTCTCCGTTGTTTGACAGTTAGCTGCGTATTTACTCCGGCATTGATCCGTTCATTCTGTTCCAGCCTTTACAACACCGCCCTTAACAACCAACTCATCCCGCCAGACGGCAGACAGAGTTTGTTCGGACCGTCTACAGCCACCAATAATGCACACGAATTCTGAAAAAATATGGTCGATTTCAATTTCAATCCTAACCAGGGGATTACACGAGATAGTACAGCTTGCATGCAAGCCTCCCTTCCAACGCGATTTTTAACTTAACAGCAGAAGGCAGTTCGGTTGATGTCTTATCATCTTGCATGCACGTTCCTTTAAAAAATGCCATTGACACGTAAAGTCTTGCGTATATTGGAAAATTATAGCAATAAAGGAAGTAGCAAAATATTAAAAACCCAAGAAAAAATTAAGAGGAAGGTGTTGGTAAATGATGTAATGCAAATGATCCCACAAAATCTCATTTTCCCAGAATAAATTTCTATTTCTATTCCGCCATCTTGAAAACTGTATAATGTCAAATTACTGACACCTCAGCTGCCATGGTTTTTCATCATGCAAGTCGCTGAAATCTGAGCTGCCAGCACGGCAGTAGAGGTTACACGTGCAAGAAATATGGCAGTGCAGCTTGCATGCAAGTTGTACTATTACGTGTAACCCCCGGGTAAGCAAGAAATGCATTTCTGCTTATATTGAAAAAAAATTTGGCTCGTACGCATGATATATTTACCCGAGATCACTGATTTATAACAATGGATTGAGGATTGTCATTTTAATATAGGAAAGAATGGCACTGGTTTTATAGTTTTCTCTTCCGCGCTATGGCAGAGTTGGAGCTACCAATACAAAATATCGCTTACTGAACGTTTTCTTATACCATTTGATGTTTTCATGTTGTAAAGATAGTGTTTACCATGCTCCGTCTCTCTTGACCATACGCAGGATTCAGGGAAAAATAACCTTTTGAAAATTTAAGGTTGAAATGAGTTTAATTCCTTATAAGCGATTAAAATATCACTTGAGCACAAGAAAAGAATTTTTTCTATTTAATTCGATTTACGGGTGTAAAATTTCATCTTATTGGTTGAGTTTTACATGATTTTTTATGTTTTAAAGGGTGCTCAAACTCAGATATACAGAAACACAATATTTTTTGTCCCACATGAAATAGCAAATCGCTCAGTCCATTGTTATAAGTCAATGGCCGAGATCATTGAGCTATTGAGGTTTGCTATGAGCTCTGCCATACATCACTTCCTTAGTACTACCGTCGATATCTGTATATTTCTTGTCTGTGATAGAAGTTGGAAAAATATAAGCATAATAAGAAATTACTACAAAACTAGAAAGTACACATATGACATATAAGGTATAGCCAGTGATAGGAGAGTATATTCTCCCATATTGTGGGAATTTTCACCCTCAAGAAATTGGAAAAGGGGAAAAAAGTAATCGCGTCTCCTCGAACAAAATCATCGGAAAAATTATACATTTAAAGTACAAAAATATTATCCTAAATTTTATACAAAAACTTGAAATTTTCTGCATAATTAAGACAACATTAATAGAGTTGGCATAGTGCTAAAATACAAAAAATTGAGACGATTTATTACTATAACATATTTATTAGAACGGCATGTAAAAATTATGAAATTGAAATATCAAGCTTTGAGAACTTGAATGAGTATAAGCGACAAGCATTCTCCACTGAGACACGAAAAACAAGTGTTTCTGCAAAAAGTATAATTTAAGGGCTTCCCTGGGCATCATTTGGAAGGTCTATCCAGAATAATTAGCAAAGACACAAGTAATTAACTGAAGAGCTTCTAGACATTACTTGGAAGCTCTACAGGGTGTTCCGTCAGTAGTGTGAAAGCCTATGAATTGGTCATCTCAGACGAGCAAAAAATTACAGGATTTAAAGATATTTGGATATATTTTCATAGATCACCCTGAAACTTCCATATTACACCCTATGATAATAATTTATCTTTGGTAAGTAGAGACTCGTTTGACCATTCCAACGGTCTACAAATTTTTGTCCTCCCCCCCTCCGTTTTGAAGTTATGGCTCAACAAAGTTAAAATTTCTGCATTTAATTTATGTTTTCATTTAAGTACTATTTTTATCAAAAAACGTCATCAATACCGATTTTTCATGTTGGATTTAAGAATCCCTAAACATTCCTGTTAAAATGACCTATTTACACCTGTGCCCAAAAAGTGACATACCCATATATCTTTCTTTAAGTCCCGTTATCTAGGAAACCGTTAGGAATGATCCCCCCCCCACAACTTAGACTACGTCTTTCACACCACTTACGGGACACCTTGTATAGAAATTTATTTGATGAGCTTCAACGTTTCTTCGGAAGCATTTACCGCTGCCTTTGTCCATTCAAGCGTCTTACAACCAAAGTTCCCTATAAGCTGCGCACAAATTTTGCGAAAGTTGCGCAGCCGTTTTTGTATTCTGCGCACAATGGGCTTGTTCATCATTTTTTTATGTCATTTTATAAAAGAATGGTATCTAAAAATGGCAAAAATCTTAATTTCTGTATTCATGAAAAAACTTTTAAATAAGCTGCTAGAAGCAGTTCTCCATACATTTATAATACATAGATGAAAGGACAGACATTTTAGTTCAAAAATCATTAATTTTATACATTAAATTTCGAATGAAAAATGAATTGACTTACAAAACAGAATTTGGAGGCATTTTGAAGCTAACACATACAGACAGTGCTTCTATTTTGGAAAAATGGTTAGAAAATGGTTATGTTTACAACGGACGGAGCAAGTGTTATGGTCAGACGAAGAAATGGAGTGGCAGCACTTCTCACAAAGGAAATATACCTCATCTCACTGAACAACATTGTGTTGTGCACCGAGAAGATTTGGGTTTAAATGATACATAGAAACATGAATCTCTTATGCAAGATATTGAGATCTTCCTTAGGACAGTTTACGCTATATTCAGTAGATCACGAATTAAAAAAAGAATATTTGAAGATTTGGCTGCTGTAATAGAGATTCGGTAACATTTAAACCATGAAACGAGGTGCGTTTTGCAGTGGATGCTTTAATTAAAAATTACGACACTCTAATTGAATATTGTAATGAACAAGTGAATTTATGTAACGATCCAATTTGTAAACATTGTTTACAAATTTTAAATAATACAATAATAAAACTTTGTGCAAATATTTACAGAAAAGCTGCTGAATATTATTGATGCACATAATTACATAAAAGCAAAAAGACAAAAATTAAAAGCACAGTATCTGGGAGACAATATTTTCTGGAATGAAAAATTGTTAACAAAGGTTGGAGATGATGTTGGCAATGCTTCCATAATCCGTTTCAATGAACGAGTGTGTAATCACTTGGAAATGAGAATACCTGATGAAGCGGTAAAAAATATGGAAGTTTTTGATATATACATAACTATTGGCCCGTATTGCTCAATCCGACGGATTAATGAATCCCGCCGCAAGTGAGATTCACTTCCCCTTCACTATGCGATTTTTCAATCCGTATCAGGATTCGATTCACTTGTTTTCAATAATCAAGGGAAACTTGATTTTTTCACTTAGAACGTTTTCGATAAACACAAAATGGAAAATTCGCAAACCTAGTTCTCCCGGCGGATTCAGCAATAGGGGGCCAATATCAAATGAAATTAATAACTTTGCTTTCAGAAAAGACAATGTGGCATGCCGTGCACGTAAATATCCACACCTTTTTTCAAGTACAGAAAACCGTGATAAAATATGTGAAGAATATTCTGAACTTAAATTTCTGATCTCACAAAAAACCAAGGCATGAGCAATAAAATCATTTAGCAACAGTGTAGAATATGTACTACAAAATTTGTTTGAAAATATAGCAATACTGTATGATATCGAGGGCACTTTCAAGCTTCTAGTGCTGACTGCCAGCGAAATTTAGAACAATGAATCTAATTAAATCCAAACTTACGAACTGATTAAATGTCGATCATTTAAATGATTTGATGAGGATTAAACTATAACTGAAAAAAATAAAAATATAGATAAAGTTTACAATGAATGGACAAGTATGAAATTCAGGCGAGAAAAATGTAGTGCTAAGGTTTTGTGAGCCGTAAATATAATTAATTCAAGTAATATAATTTATATATTAGTTATAGATATTATTAACTATACAAAAATAACTATTGAGAGTTTGTTTAATGTTTATTCTACATTTAATGTTGTAATATAATAAAAGTTTTCATTAGGTACTTATCAAACATTTATTTTATTACATTCATTTTTATAATATTCCACTTAACACATTCTGATTAACATTTAGAAATAAAATTTAATTCTAATGTTTATCGAAAAATGTCACTCAAAAATAGTAGATCTTCCCTTTAATAAATAAAGGGTATGAACAAAGATATGAACGAAAAAGTAAAAATCATTTCTTGTTCGTAACTTTCAAGAGCATTTATTAAAAAACAATTGGCACAGAAGCCTCGCCGCCCCCTACCCCCGCGCACTTTTCAATACATTTTAAAAATTGTTGCTTCCATATACTTTTGCACCGCGCAGTCAATGAAAAAATTACAGGGAACATAGAGTACATGGTACGCGATTAATCCGGAAATCACCGGGACCAGACAAGGGTCCACTGGTCCATCAGGCTAGCACCCAGTTGCCTATCTCTCCAGTCCGGGGGAGACTGTTAAAAGTTGTGATCATATAAGGGTGTTTCACAAGTGATGGATAATAATGAAGGAGGCGATAGGTCATGTCGAGAAATGAAAAAAATTGTATGGCAGAGGGGGGTTCATTCTCAACCCTTTCCGAGATAATCGAGGTTAAAGGACTAAGGGTACGTGAAGCGTAGGTTTGTACTAAAACAGTTATATTTCCTAAACGACAAACAGTAGAAAGATGGTCGGGATGCTAATTTATAGAGAACCTCCTGCCCTTTGGTTCAATGTGTCAGTGCTTCAGCTTTTGTACCTCATTTTTTTGTGTTTGAAGCAAAAAACTAAAATAAAAACCTTTTTATTTTTTTCTGTCTTACTCCTGTTAGAAGCTAAGATTGTTTTCTTTAAAACGCACTTTGTTTTCATTTTGTACCTTTCACCGTTTATGAGTTATGACACAAAAATTCTTCCACTACGTGTAGAAGAAAATCGGGATTAGTATTATAAAATCATAAAATACACGCCTTTCATTTTGAATACAAATTAGAAAGTATGACGAATCGTCATTTTTTACCTGCTGGCATCTCTTTTGGTTGGATATCTGCGTAAATGTGTAATAAAGGATGGCTTACCTTACATCCTTTTAAAGAAACAAGCAATTTATTACCTGCAACTCATCTTATAACGGAGTTAATTTCTTATTGTAAGCCTTCCGAGATATGTGTGGATTTTCTGTAGCCCAGTGCTGTAAATTGTGTAAATTTGTTATCCCAGTTTTTGTAAATTGTGTACTGTTTTTTAGTGTACTGTTACGGTTACAGCGACGGAAATTTCCTTGAGGCTCAACGCGAATATCATCGAAGATTTCTGGCAAGAATTTACGTGTCTTTCAAAGAACCTACCAAAGAATTAAAGAAACTGGCAACTTTGGAAAGGTGTCGAGATAAACCTTTAATCCTTTAACGCCTACAGTTGAAGCAGAGGAGAGGGTCTCAGAAATTGCAAGGAATGATCCTGCTATAGGAACTAGGCGCTTAGCTTTTCACTTAGGAATCTCTGTATCAACTGTTTCGAGAATTCTAAAAAAAGGAAGGCATGTATCCTTACCACATTACTCCTGTGCAGGAGCTACTACCAGGAGATCAGCCGCTACGCACCGAATTTTGCAGTTGGCTCTTAGAGATAGATTTTGACGACTACACGTTTTTGGACAATATCCTGTGGACCGATGAATCCCAATTTACAAAAACTGGGATAACAAATTTACACCACTGGGCTACCCTGTATAATCGATAGTATTGTGCTTAGGATATGCTAGGTGTCAATACTCCAGCAATTGTTCTGAGTAGTATTGTCGTTGATAATTTATACTATTCTATGTAATCCACATAGATTTTTTGTGAAATCGATCATGTTCAAAACGTATTCACTCCAAACTTACAACGAATTGAGATCATTTCATTTAATGGTATACAGACACAAAGTATGACTAGTATGAACCACAGTCAGCCATCTTGAGCGTCACAGCATTAGACGATTGTACTAAAAATATTTTACATTAATTAATTTTATACTAAACACTTTAATGCACACCTTAAAATCTAAGTAATTACTTACCTGATCACTTCCAAAAAGTTTTACTATTTTTTATTTAGCTGGCATTACAAATTTGCATTTGCTATGATTTTATGCATTGTTATATTTTGTCAAAGCTCTTACCAAATAATTTATTTTAATAATGTTTCTAAATTCTTCATTTGCATTGTGAAGCCGTCAGCGGTCATGTCACATCTCAAGTGCAAAAATAATTAGTAGTAGACATATGTACCTACCTTATTATTCTGTCTGCCATGGTATCATTTAAACTATTATTTTAGATTAAAAGGATTATTCATTTATGACTTAATTAGAAATTATGAATATTGGTGGTGGTACCAGCTCTGATACATTTCTAGCCATTCTCCTTTGAGATGGAGCTAGACAAGCGGCCATACCATAGACAAACTAATGACATACAAACACTGGGCAAATGTAAAACAAAAATCCGCAACACCTCGCTTGAATATAATAAATCGACGATGCTTCGACTTGCTGACAACAGCACTAAGCCAGCAATGCCTCGCTCAAATATCAAATCAACGATGCCTCGACATGATGTAGAGAAACCCACCAATTTTTACATAGAAATTTACTGAAAATTGTTTTCTTAGAATTTGTATGTATAATTGGTGGTCGACAACGATTGCTTGGGCCGCTATCAGTTTTTATGAGGGTAGACGCGTAGATGAGCTTATTAGCATTCATTTCTTGTTAGAAATTTACAGAAAATGTTCCGGTAGAGTTTTTATTTAGGTACTTTGGTGGCCGACTGTAGTTATTTTCAGATACAATACTTTCATATGTGCATTGTTGGTCTCCAAAATGCATAAAAATTCTAAAGAAAACATTTCCAGTCAATTTCTAAAAAACAAAATTGAGGGCTTCCTTACGTCAGGTCCAGGTGTCGATGATTTTATATTGGAGGGAGGCATTTTTGTCGTCTTCCTATAATGCAGAGGTGGCCAAAGCGTCGACCGCGGTGGCTGGTTTGTTATCATTTGCTTCGTAGTGTTCAGCACAATGGATGACAATAAAACTAAGTCCTGCTCTCTCGATGTTGTTATTTATTTTTTTATCACTTTCAACTTTCATGACCTTTAGTTCCGTTGGCCCAGAAATTGGAAAGTTACTTTCGTAAGTAGAAGATTTGTATGGAGACGCCAAATTGAACCTGGCTACGAAAGTTACTTACGAAACCTACTCGCCCCGGGTAAATGTAGCTTAACATTAATGAAACCAAAATAAGACATAAACTCTGCACAGACCGCACAGAATTCCTCATTCCTTTCAATATTTTTTCTTATTTTATTTATCAATTCATTCCCATTCAATGATGAAATAAACATAGAAGAAATATTAATAAAATAAACAGAAATTTTGGATGTGGACTAGTTGACAATGAAATCCTTAACTTAAAATTCGATATATTTTTGAAACTAAGAGCTTCGTCTCAAAATAGTTATTGGAATTTGTGAGGAAAAATATCCGTGTTTATGGAGATGTGCAGCATATTTAACAACCTTTTTCGGTTCACTTACCTCTGCGAAACAAAATTTTCTACCATGAATGCAATTAAAACATCCCTCCCGTTCGTCAGATTACTATTTGGAAGCATGTTTCCGAATAACTACTTATGAAGCACACATCTTACCGAAAATATGCAATGCCCTGTTTCAAGTACATCCTCTGATACGACATAAATAATAATAGGCAATATATATTTACAATAACATTGTTCGCATGAATAATAAGAAAATAAAAGAACATAATATAATAAACTAAGTATTATTTTCTCTTAATAAAATAACTTGATATTGAATATGTATTAGTATTATCTATGGTTGTTTTAAATTAAACTTTTTTTTGCATTAAATTACTTCTTTTCTTATGATCAGTTAACAGATACGATGTTGGTAGACCGCCAACTATAATTTAAGAAGAAAACAGGTCGTCCGTACTGATGAAAAGTTTGGCCACCCCTGCACGCATTCAATTTCTAAAGAGAAAATTTCCAGTAAATTTTTAGAAAATATTAAGGCGTTCCATACATCAGGCATAGTCGATTTTGTAATCGAGCGAGGCGTTGCAGCCTTTTGTTCTGCTTGCCCAGTCTTGATAGTTTGTCTATACTCGTACATTCTTTCGTTCTGCTGTGGTTAAGCGTCCACATTTTCCACTAGAAAAAAACGAGTGTCTACATATGCTTGCATTTGTTTAGAAAGCCAAATTTTAAATAATTTTTTTTTCTCACCGGCTATTTAGTGAAAAGGAGAAAGTATCAGAGAAGAAACTTGTTTGCTAGTCTAATTTTATAAATAATACTTTAACTTGTACCAAACAATTACTTATGATAGAAATCAATGTTCATTTCTATCATAAGTAATTTTAAACGTATAAAATAAAAAATCTAAAACTCTCCCGAAATATATTTAGTTTAATTTATTACATATAATTATTCTGCTAGTGACCCTCTAACCAAGAAAATACCATCGAAATTTAGTAAACAAGTATTCTTAGATAGCATGCCGCCTGTAGTATCGAATCCAAGTATGCATTTGATTATGAGAGTTTATTCGAATAATTTAATTCTGTGGAATTCAGTTTCAATAAAACCAAAAGGAAAAAAAGCTAAATTTGTATTATTTTAACGTAAACACGTAACACTTGCAAAACCTAAATGCTTTTTAAAGTGTATATAATCATATCGTTATTAATTTAACCGGCATTTACTCCGTAAATATGAAAACTAGTTTGGGTCGGATTTCTCAAGATTTTAATGTCTGCATATCACTGACCACGTCATTTCTCGGGTAAAACCACTGTCTCGTGACTAAACACGTTTCGTTCGCATGCTTAAGAGCATAGTTTATGCCCTATACGAAAATAAACGAAATACTTACTTTCATACATATTTGTACCTACGTAAATTTTTACTTCACTAATTTCAGAAATTTTAATTGAAATTGAAGGGAGCAGAGACGAAGAAAAAGTGTATTAATGAAGATGAAGGTAGTAATTCCAATTTGTTGAACGTTTGCGTACATATATATGTATACATATGTATATATATAGTGTAGGTGTAGCCAAAAAGATAAGTATTTTAATGATATTATCATAATGGAAACTGGCGTAATCTAATTACTAATATTCCTGGAAGCACTATGAAACCACGAGTACTTGTTCCTCTACTACAGATAAGACATAATGTGTTTCCGTGGTACTTCCCATTTTTAAGTAGAGATATTTCCATGTAATTCCAATTGAGTAAATGGATACTAGCAAAAAACTACCTATTCTCCATCCAATTTATTTGTTTCTCATAAATACTAGAAAACAGATTTTGGCTATGCAACCATGATCACACCGCCATGCACTAGCTCTAGATATCTAGATTTGTCATCTATTCTTAATGTAGAAATTTTGTTTTTCTCCACCATAATTAAGTTTCATAATTTGATTCAAGTTTTGTTAATGACAAGAAAAACAGTAATTATACATTAGTAAGCTGAATAAAACCAGAAATACGAATTAAGGAAAACATTATTTTGTAAATATTTGAAATGTTCTTAATAGTCTATTTGTAAAGTGATAGATAACCGGGCTAAATCAATGATCATTCATTCATAATTGAATTTTTCAAAACTCTAATTACCCAAGATTTTTTTAATTAAAATGAAACTTCTGTCAATTTTTATATGTAACTGACAGCGAATTTTTAATAATTTAAATTCAAATTCAGATTTATATCGACTTTTGAAAACTCTAATTACAGACGAATGATTATTGGTTTTGCCACCTTAGGCAAACGATGGCCACCTATGATAATTGATTCAACTACATAACAACAACAATGATCATACCTTGGTAAGGCAAGCTCACCATATCTTGACAGTAATTTTATTGGACAGATGACAGTGCAAGAAAGAATTTGTACAAATTCTCTCTTTTCTGGACAGAAATAGAATCAACTGATTTCTGTCAAATTTTCCAAGAATTGGAAATCATTCAAAACAAGTAAAAAAGCCAGAATTGGTCTAAGACCAGTTGTTATGATACCCTAGAATAAATGAATACACATACCTAATGGTCACATAATAGTGCAAGTTTATTGTTGAAGGACTGAGCGTTTTCGCAGTATACGTAAAAAACATTTCCTTTTTTTAACGGACGGACTTACACAAATCAAAACAGCTTTTAAATTTAAGTTCCACTTTTTTTTTTGCACTTCAATGCATTTAGCAAATTTATTGATATTATTTTCAATAAATTTCAGTTTTAGAGACGAAAAATTTTCCTCTTATAAATTCTACATGGTTTATCCATGTACCGCAAGGTTAAAAGGGGAACAATCGCCCAATTTTAAAACTGCAATGAGAAATCTTGCTACCATATAATTCATATTTACTTTTTATTCTCTAGATGAAATCTAAAGGTTATGCTAAGTTTGTCATTCCATTTGTAACACCTCGAAGTAATGATGGTAGAGCAAAATGGATAGGACACCCAGGCATAATATTAAAAGTTATTTTGATTTTTGCATGTCCGTCCGTCCGGTTGTCCGTCCGTTTTTCCGTCTGTGCGCACGATAACTCGAGAACACGCTCACTTAGAAAGCTAAAACTTTGTACACGGACTTTAAGAAAAAACTATACTTAAGTTCGAAAATGAAACAAATCGGGCAACTCCTTCACGGGGCTGCCATACAAGAATTTCGGTTTCCACTATATATTTGGACACTTCCTGAGAACGCGGCGACATAGAGAGCTGAATTTTGTACAGGGTGTCCTTATAGTAATAGCAATTAAAATTTCAAAATTGGACTAAATCACGCAACCCCTTCTTGGTGTTGCCATATAAAAATTTAGGTTTTTTACGTATGCTGTGCAAACGAACAGTCCTAGACATTTTTATTGTACTAAAAACTTCTTCAGAATACGATGTCCTATAAAATTGGTTATAATCATTTATTCTATCCGATGAACCATTCTAGAAATATATGCGAAAAACCACTTGAGAAATCAAACTTGCATAGATCGGTGATCATACGAAATTTTATACGGGCATTCATGTAGGGTATCATAAGAATTGATCTTAGACTAATTCTAGCTTTTTTAGTTGTTTTAAAAAGTATTTATATGGGCAATTGGTGTATCCTCCATCATTAAGCTTCTATGGTAAGCGATCAGATATAACCTAACCATCTGATGAGACCTCTCTGATCGCTAGGTCGACCAGTTCAATTCATTTTTTTTCACTTGCAAAATGTAAATTTATTGAAACTATTCTATCTATATCTAAGATCGAGTAGAGTCGAAGCTTCAACACTTCGATTTCCAAGCGGAAAAGAAATCTAACCTTCGAAACTACCATGTGACCGGCATTCAATATTTTTAACACTATTTTTACCCATTTCAGCTATTGAGTTGAAATTTGGCACTCTTTTAGATCTTGCATGACAATACATTTTTGCACTTTTTCATGGCGGATGGAGGAGTAATTTTGCAATTATGGTCTGATTTGACTGAAAGTCGATATTAGAGTCTATTGCGCAACCATACCGAATACGAGCTAGATTGCTATTTCAATAAAGCGGTCAGCGTCAAGGAGCGACGCTAGCAACAGATTGAACTGTAATATACCTCTATACCTGCTCGAATCGAGTTCACCTACATACCTAATAAAATCTATTCCAGTAACCATCCCAATGTTGTTGCTTTTTCTTTTCTTCTTTTTATTATTTTATTTTTCAATTAATTACCACCTCAACCCCCTTTAATGGCATCCCACCTTGATGGGGTGGAGGGTCATAACAGACCCAATAATCTTCAATGCAAAGGTGTGAACGACCGCGCCGTCGCGTGCATGGCTGAGAGGGAACTCAGTCGCTAACGGTGAACTGCAGATACCGGCGGATCTCTGCTTTCAATTTAAATGGATCCCAACGAAATAAAGGAAATCAATGATTCGGAAAACATCCCTGATGCAGTCCGAATCACACGAAAGTGCAAGCAGGCCTTCGGACCCACAAGCAAGCGCTATAGATACTGGCGGGGTAAAGAGTGTAGCCTTGAAGAGACTCATTACCTCGTCTTGAGACCCATTACTTCATTAGCTCATTAACTCGACTTCCAAAAAGCAGCCAATATGATCTATGGGCGACACCATCAATGAGGCTTCAACTCAGGCAACCCCTATTGATGACTCCTCAAAGGTAGCACCAAAACCGACTCTCAATCAGGTAATGACGAGTGTCAAATTAGGCATCTTTGTTTGAGATTAAACAATAAAATATACCTACTCCGATTCTGTAACAATTTTTATTTTATAACAGCGAAGAAGGACGGAACCAAAAGACTCTGCGTTGATTTTCAACGTCTCAACAAGCAAATTATTCGGGGTCACCAGCCCTTACCAATCATCGAGGATCAAATCGACCGACTGCGGAAGGTAAAAATTTTCTCCACTCTTGACTTGAGAAATGGATTTTTCCATATGCCGATATCCAAAGAAAGTCAGAAGTATATGGCCTTTGTAACGCAAAATAGACAATATGAGTTCACACGTGCTCCTTTCGGTCTCTGTACATATATCGCCAACTTATTTTCAACGCTTTATTAATTGGATTTTCGTTAACCTCATTCATTAGAATAAAGATTTTATTTACATTGACGATATTATTGTGATAGCTACAAGCGAAGACGACGGCATAAGTAGACTTCAAGAAGTATTGGAGATATCAGCAAGGCACGGGTTGAACATCAAATGGTCAAAGTGCCAGTTCCTTAAAAAACGAGTTGAATATCTGGGCGACCTAATAGAAAACGACACAGTCAGACCATCTGAGCTATAAAAAATTTCCCAACACCTAAAACTGTCAAGAAAATTCAGTCATTTCTTGGCTTGACAGGATATTTCCGAAAGTTCGTGAGGGATTAGTGACATCTTACGAAATGGGACTAAATTCGAATTCGGGGAGTTACAATTAAAGGCCTTCAAAGAGCTTATTGAGTTATTGTGTACAAAGCCAGTATTGGCCATTTAGGGACCAGAAGTTACATCCTGTTTATTATCTTAGCAGGAAGACGTCGTTAACGGAAGAGAGGTATATTTGCTTGGAATCAAATTCAAGCTAGTTACAGACTGTGCGGCATTTACAGCTACGATGGAGGAAAAAGATGTCACTTCAAAGATAGCCAGATGGACAATGCTCTTGGGAGAGTTTGAGTAGGTGATAGAACATCGATCAGGAACCAAATGCGCCACGTTGATGCCTTAAGTCGCTACCCAATAGTCATGTCGTTAGAAAATTTTAACCTGATACATAAAGTGAGAGCAGCTCAACGAAAAGATGAGCGAATCAAAGCTATATTAGAAGTCTTGAAGTACGGTGATTTCGAAGACTATTATCAAGAAGGAGATATTTTGTATAAATTCTCGAACTGTGTGAAATTACTAGTCGTACCGAAAGCAATGCAGAATGAAGTCATAAGAATAATACACAAACAAGGCCATTTCGCGCAACGTAAAATGAAACAGGTCATCAACAACGACTACTTCATCCCGAGAATAAGGAAGAAAATTTCCAATTGTATCTTAAACTGCATACAATGCATCTTAGCATCTAAGTCGAATAGAAAAGAGGGTTTTTTGCATCCAACTCCAAAAGAATCCATCCCCCTTGAAACCTATCACGTTGACCATCTAAGTCCAATGAGCACGGCGAAAAAAGGATACCGATATCTACTAACAGTCATTGACACATTTACCAATTTTGTTTGGATTTATCCCCTGAAGACAATGACCACTTCCGAAACACTGAAAAAACTGTTAAGTCAACAAGTAACATTCGGCAATCCGAGACGAATGATTACCGATCGAGGACCAGCATTTACATCAGCCTCCTTCGAGGAATACTGCAGAAACCAAAAAATTGAACATCTCAAAATAACCACTGTAGTCCCGAGAGGTAATGGACAGGTAGAGAGAGTACACAGGACCATCATATCAATCTTGACAAAATATCCATTAACTCAGAAATCAGTTGGTATAAACATACTGCAAAAGTACAATCATGGTTAAATAGCAGTTACCAGCGCAGTATTGGCACATCGCTTTTTCAGTTATTAATTAGTACAAAGATGAAGTTGGCCGAAGATGTAAATTTAACGGACATAATATACCAAGAACTAGCACAACTGTTTCAAGATGAACGCGTTGAAAATCGTATAGAAGCTTCCAAAAGAATTGGAGAAGTCCAGAAAGAAAATGAAAGAAACTTCAACAAACGTAGGAGTACACCACCCCATAGGTACGAGGTTGGAGATTTAGTCGCAATTTGTCGGACGCAGTTTGGTCCAGGCCTAAAAATATGTTCGAAATACCTGGGACCTTATAGAATAACCCGTATTAAAGACCACGAGAGGTACGAGGTAGCAAAAGTGGGAAATCATGAAGGCCCACAAACTACTTCCACTGCAGCCGACTATATGAAGCCTTTTTCATGTTTCGAGTCGGACGAAGAAAGTAGTGACGAAGAAGAAATCGTAACCCAATGTAATAGAAATGACAAGGAGCAAGAATAATAAAGAAGATCCGATTTAGAAAACCCCAATTTTGAAACTCTTTCGCCTTGAATCTGTCATATTATGAAAATATAAAAAGAATATATTTAAATTGAAAGAAAATTAAACAATATAAAGGAAAAGAGAACTATTAAGAGTAACCTCAATTAATTGAAGTAAATAGACTAGACATAGAAGCACTAAGCACATAAAATGAAGTAAATAATTGAAAATCTCTCCAAAAACGCTCATCATAATGAAGATAGCGTAACTCAGAATTTCAAATGACACCATTTCAGTCGTATATGATGAATGGAGCTCCTCGCCAGGCCACTCGACCGTTCATCATTTTGAAATTATACTACACATGGACAAGATCACCATAATTTCGGCGAAGCAATGTAAAGAATTTTAAGAAGCTATGAGGACAATAGGAAGTAAAGAAGTATTTAAGAAGTGAAGAAGTTTTTAAGAAGCCAATATTTACAAAAATTTGAATGTCGATAGTAGAGATTAGAGAGGGGAGCTCGCTTGTATACGCTGTTAATTCGTCAGGAGATCGAATCGGCAGGAGAGCCGAGTGTAGGATTGTAAAACCAGCAAGCAATCCAAGCCGAACGCAGGAAGCGATAATGTCTGAATGACCCCAACGAAGAGGGGAACTAAAGGAAAAGAACAAGAACGAGAAGAGATCATCATCAGGTTGGAGGAGAGTGACTGTTCCCGTCGTCCAAGACGGATCGCATTTGAATTTGAGCAATAAAGAAATCTAAAGCAACAAAGTATTCTTTAAATCGTTTATCCCCTAATCCTCTTTTTGTTAAATATTGTAATTCACATATATGTGAGTTATAATACGCCTTTCCCCGAAAAACTCAAGAACGCTGACAGTTTTTAAGCTTTTCAAAAATAATTTCAAGTCACTTCGAATGTTATAACTTGGCCTTAACAACAATGCTGAAACCGTGAAATTCGAGAATGCCCGAAATCAACATATCCTTCGTAGAATTGCCATACAAAATTCTCAGTTTC
This sequence comes from Dioctria linearis, assembly GCA_963930735.1. Lineage (NCBI taxonomy): Eukaryota > Metazoa > Arthropoda > Insecta > Diptera > Asilidae > Dioctria > Dioctria linearis. The sequence continues at coordinate 203,572,640 of OZ005741.1, read as the reverse complement.
GCTGACGTCAACGTAGAGTAGAAATTTTGTATATCTGGACAATAATTGGAAACGCGTTTGTAGAAGTTTTAGAAGAACTCTGAAACAGAACATACATAATCACATAAAAAAAAGACAAATGAAAAATAAATTTAAAATGCATTGTTATTATCTAGCCACACAAATATTTATTAACGACTCTCTAGATAAGGCAAGTGAGCTTAACTCTAGCAAAAAATTGCTTGTGACCAACACTCTGTAATAAAAGCTCAGGGTGTTTTAATTTCTATACCTTGTCTTATAGAAAACCAAACAAATTACCAGAAGTCGATTATGTAATGTAATACGATTTTTAAAGCATGTTTTTTTTATAATTTAGTTTATAGTCGATATTTTTGAATGACTTTTGTTTGTTACCGCACATCAATTAGGAGGAGATAATAGGTTATTCACTGTACACGTGTAGTCCATGACCATAGGTGACCTTGCATATTTTAACAATATTTTGTGGGAAGACACATATATGATCTGAAATAACAAGTAGTATGTGGAGAAATTTTTTATTAATGAATGTAAAAAAATATCGTTTTTCAATATATGAGCCGTTTATTTTCAAAGTGGTGCAAGTTCTTTGGAATCAGGTTGTGAGGAATCGATTCTAGTGGGTACTGAGAAATCGATTTGGTGTTTTTCATCATTTTATGTCAAATTCAATGTCAGTTAAATTAATGTAAAGCCAAAGCTTAAAGAAATGTTGTACTTTAAAATTATTCCATACGTAAACAAAAGTTGAACTTGAACGATATAATCGCACTACACTACTACGACTAGGTAGGTCACTTCTAAATAGTTCTGAATTCTTATGCATTTGCATACAAAAACTTATTCAGAACTGTTTCGAGTGTGCACATACATTCAGGCGTACCTTTAACGATATGGAAAATCACATTACGACCAATGAATTAAACTCTTTTCTTATAGCTGTATTCGCAAACTCTGCAATGTACCGGAGCGTAAAAAAATTTAGAATTGATTGTACCCGGTTACCCTGCTATTCAGAGTCGTGAATTTCAACAAGTAAAAAATCTAGAATTGGTCTAGAATGGCCGCGTATGTAATTTCCTATGGTCAGCTCTTTCTGTAAGTTTGATTGTTCAAGTGGTTTTTCAGATATATGTATTTCTAAAACGGTTCGTCGAACAGTAAAAATTATCATGGCCAATTTCGTAGTATTTTATATTCTGAGAAGCTTTTCAGTACAATAAAAATTTCTAGGACTGATCGTTTTCAAAGTATACGTAAAAGCCCTAAGTTTTTGTATGGCAACACCAAGAAGGTTTTCCCGATTTAGCCTATTTTTTAAATTGTATTTACTATTTTCATGAAAATACCGTGTACAAAATTAGAGCTCTCCACGTCGGTCGACGCAATTTCAGTCAGTGTCGAAATACAAAGGAGTTGCCCATTTTGTCCCATTTTCAAAGTTAAATTGCGCTTTCTTTTTAAAGTTTCCGTGGGCAAGATTTCAGCTCTCTAAGTGAACACGCAAACAGACAAACAGACAGATGCAAAAATCAAAATAACTTATAACCTATAGATTTCATCTAGGGTATAAAAGGGCTTTAATCTGGCAAATCGTTGATGAAGTAACATACAAAAATTGAGATTTTTTACGTATACTGTGAAAACGATCAGTGCTACATATTTTTATTGTAGGGGAAAGTAGCCTATTATGAGATAGGCGCCAAATATGAGACAGTGCTCCATTTCGTTTCTGTTTCAATAAAATATTGTAAATACTAACGGAACCTTCTCATTTTCTTGGTAAAAGTAATCCGTAAGCGTGGCGAGTGCCATTGTCATCAGAGATCTCGTGCAGTTAAGTTTGGTTGGTAAGTGCGTAAATAGAAATTGTTTAGTGAATTTTTGAATTTGATATATTTTGAAAGGTAAGTTTATTATTATATTAGTTGTATTTTATTTTTATAGAGTAAATATTCCAAAACTTGATCTCGTTATTTCGTCATTTGCACGATATTTTATAAACTCGCAAAAACAAATTGAACAACAAATCATCGCGACCTTAATATGAGATATCTCGGGTATCCAAAAATGAGATACCTCATATTAGGGATACTTCATTTTACTTAGCAGGTATACTTACAGATGCTTCCGAAAAGGAAGACGTGGTGCAAGGAAGACATGAAGAAAGCGGTTGAAGTTGTTCGGAATAAGGAAATGTGGTGTGTAAATATTTAATTTCTTTTATATGCAATATTTTCATTCCGATATTGTTGTTTTACAGCATTTTAATTCAATTATAATAGTATTAATATATAATATATTTGAAGGTATTTAATGGCTTCGAAAGTATTTAATGTTCCAAGGGGTACTCTCGAGAGGTATGTTAAGGACACAAGATCTGTGGGTGAGTTAGTAGCGGTGCGGTTAGGCAGAAAAACAGCTCTTCCAGATGACTTGGAGAAACAACTAGTTGACTATTGCATTCAGATGGAAAAGAGGTAGAAATGTGCCAATTATTTAGAATAGATTTTATATACAGAATTGCTACAGATTCTATGGATTACGTCAAAGGGATATTAAATGTATGGCTTACCAATTGGCAATAAAAAATGGAATTCGTCATCCGTTCAGCGGCAGAAAGGAGATTGCTGGCAAAAAATGGCTCCGAGGATTTCTTAATAGAAACCAACAGTTGTCCATGAGAACACCACAAGGAATTTCGGCAGCAAGAGTAAAAGCTTTCACTTCAGAAAATGTCAGTGTCTTCTTCGATATTTATGAACCTGAACTTCAAAAAATTAAGTGTTTGCCTCACAGATTATTTAATGTCGACGAGACCGGAATCACTGTAGTTCAGCATAAACATAGCAAGGTGTTGGCATTAAAGGGGAAAAAACAGATTTGCTGCCTAACTTTAATGGAGAGAGGAAAACTAATTACAGTAGTTACATGCATGAATGCAGCTGGAACATTTATACCGCCTCTTATAGTTTTCCCACGTAAAAATATGACAGAAGTTTTAATGGAAGGCGCACCCAGAGGTTCTGTATGGGCATGCCATCCATCTGGGTGGATTCAGGCACACATATTTACGCAGTGGCTTCCACATTTTATATCTTTTACAAAACCGAGTCAGGATGATCCAGTGTTGCTTGTTCTCGATGGTCATTATTCTCATACTCGAAATAGATATAGCCAAACAAAATCATGTAGCAATCGTTTGTCTACTTCCTCATTCGACACACAAAATGCAGCCCTTAGATGTTGGATTTATGTCACCGTTTAAGATCTACTACGCACAAGAAATAGAGACATGGCTCAAAAACAATCCTGGTCGGACTGTACCAAATACAAGCATAAGTAAATTATTTGGTAGAGCTTATGAGAGAGCAGCAACAATGGAAGTATCCATAAATTCATTTCGGAAGACAAGACTTTTTCCATGCTACAGGAATATTTTCAGAGAACATGACTTTGCGATTCATGAATCAGATCAGGTAAACGTTCCATCTCATGAATCTGTTTTTGAAAGTTCCACCGATTACCGACCAGCCACTCATACCTACAGGGATTGCGAACCAGGCGTCACCAGCTCCAGATATTACGAGCCTGTGGTCCATAGTTCAAGGGATTCCGAGCCAATTATCCATAGTTCTATGGATAAAGAACCAAATCCACAAAGGTCCGCAGGTTATGACACCACTGCCAGATTTTTGAGAGAGAAGACTCCAGAGCTGGGGAGAAACTTAATATCCCCATAACCACACAAAAGAAATCCCGGAGTCAAACGGCCAAACTTATAACATCAACGCCATATAAGGAAGGCCTTTTCGAAAGCCAAACCAAAAGAAAGCCGAAAACAAAATTTTCTATTAGTGAGCCAAAAGGGAGTGCTAAACCCAAGAAGAGAATAGGGACATCAAAAAAGAGGAAAACCGAAAAAGAACAATCTACAGATTCATCAGATTCGCCTGAAACAGTACCAGATCTGATTTTCATGGACTCAGATGATGACGATTTTGGAGACGATGATGACGCGGAGTGCATATTTTGCACTGGCCGTTTTTCGGATGACCGACATGGCGAAAAGTGGCCAAGATGCAAATCTTGCTATCGATGGGCTCATGAGGATTGTGGTGAACAAAAGGACAGTTTTTCCTTTGTTCGGTTTGTGACCTGGTATCGATTACAAATAAAAAATCATCTTAAAATGAATACCAGTTTTTTCTTTTTAAATTGTAGAAAATTTTAGCTCCTAATGTGAGACATATCTCATATTGGAAAACACTTGTGTCTCATAATAGGCGACCAAAAATAAAAGCAGAAAAATCTGAAGGTAATAGTTTTTAGAAATTGGAGAAACAAATATAAGCAACAACAACTAAAATTGACCTAAACTCATTAAATTACATCTCAGGATATAAATAGAAACTACAATTACATTTATATGTGCTTTGGTTTCGAAAATATTAAAGTTTTACAAAAAGTGTCTCATAGTAGGCTACTTTCCTCTACTGCTCTTCAGAATATAAAATCCTACATATACTATACTATAATCATTTTTACTGTCGGATAACGAACCGTTCTAGAAATAGATGCGAAGAACCAGTTTATCATTCAAACTTGCACCGATTGACCATACGAAATTATATACGGGCCTTCATCTAGAATATGGCAAGAATTGGTTTTAGACCAATTCTAGCTTTCTTGCTTGCTTTGAATAAGATTTTCTTTTTTTCTACAAAGTTTATACACTCATTTGAGCAATCTCGAAGCTTCATTCAAAATTTTCTAAAGCATGTAAGAAAATTCACCAAATAACTTGGAGTCACTTTAGACCACAGGATACTGCCATCAAGTAAAAAGATATAAAAATAATGTTAAAAAACTATTAACTAAGATCAGGTTTGCGCATAGGATGGAAACAAGTTCTGCTTCCGTATATTTGATACGTGTAAATAAACGAAAGAAAACATAACACCATTATTACGAACAATACATGCAACTTGAGCATTATAACACGATATTAATCTCTTGGCTGAACTGTTTAAGCCAGCACATCAGTTCGGAAAGAAAAAAATATTAAAGACAATACCAAGAAGACTTATTTTACTTTAAATCATGCATAGACGATCCCCTCAGATTAAATATAATAATTAAAATTTTTAAAGTTTTTCTTTAAACTCATTCAAAAGTCGTGATCGTTTGGCAATGAAATTCTAGCACATGCCCATGTTTTTAAGGAGAAATTTTCCTTTTATAATAAAATGTCACGCCTAAGAAATCATGCGTCACCCTTGACATTGGTGTGTTAAGTGCGCAGCATTAAATTTTTAAGACCTGCGGCGAACCATTCACCCTTCTAAACGAACTTGAACTTCTTAAAATATACATACAATATGTACATATATATGTAGATCTATTCAGGGGATTTCTTTCATTGTGGCAGCACATTATTCATGTTCCAGCAAGCTCAGATGCATGATTATAATTTTGTGCGAATGTGCAGTTTTCTCGCATGCTAAATGAATGACCAATTGAATTTACCTTGAAACGTAATACAAGAATATCGTCATTTAGAAGGGAACCCCAACAAACTGGTGGTTTATTGCGTATTAGTTTTACTTGAGGCGGCCTTTTCTTTCTTTTAGGAATTTCCTACCTCTGTGTAGTGCATATAGCACTAAAATTGTTTTTTAGAGACTATACATATATAAAAAAGTAATGATATCATTAATTACTATAGGTATCGCACTGAACTGAAATGAGACAAACATTAAATTTCGGCGATATTTGTAAATAGGAAGTTCATGATCATAAGATCCTGAGTATATTCTCATTATTGGATAAAGATGTATACACAGGTTCGATTCGTTTCGAATGAATCTGCTATTTGTAAATTTTTTTTAATAAATTTTTTTTCTATTTTTCTCAATTTTTTGGTTTTCTTCATTTCTTTTCTTTGTTATATTTTTTCATTTGTTTTTCAAGTCACTCAATTTCGCTATTTGGGACCTGTTGATGAGTCAAAGCCAAGACTTGAAACTTGTCACCCAAAATAAAATAGGCTGTGTGATAAAATAACAAATAAAAAATTTTTTAGCATTTGCTATAAACCGGAGAATCCAAAAAATGTCTTCTCGAACAAATATAAGTTTGACCCGGTAAAAAAAGTCTTAAAGGGTAGTCTTTGTTTTTTATTTATTAATAATGTTTATTTCTATCTCGCGGGAGAAAGCTGGAGGGAGGGGAGTCAAAGTTTGATCTAGTACATTTTAGAAAACCTAGTGCAGAACCGAGTTCCTTCGGTTCTGAGAAGAAGTTTGAGTACCGACACGCCTATAAGGTGTAAGTAGCTATTTATAGACATCCGGATACTCACATTTTTAGTATTTTCCGCTTTTTAATTCGAACTCAGGTACTAGATTTTTTGCACCTTAGATCGGCTCTAATTCAGTAGTCTTATGTCCGATCGGAAAACGGGTTTCACTGTTCACCTCAGCTCATTGCCAACTAAAGTTCGAAGAAAAAATATTCGCTGCATTCTTTTATGGTAGAGGGTTGGAACCCCCGACGGGGGGAGGGTGGTTCAAATACCGCATGTTGCATATCGAATTAAAGGTTTTACCGAGTACTATCGGGTGGTGTATATTTTGCCCGACTCAGAATACTTTCTCGGGACGTTTTTGCTGCCAGAATCTCCATTTTCATGCAGTTGGGTCACATACCTCCCAGTTACTATATGTATGTATACATTTCGCTAATATTTTTGCAGTTCTTTGCTCCATGGCTATAAGTGCTCTGTTGTGAACATTTTTTTCATAGGAAGTCATTTTCCAAGACACACCAATTCCGAGCAATCACGAGAAGTAGAAAAGTCTCTCGGGCTACATCCGATCGCCAAAGCTTTCCACCGCTAGATAGAATTAAACATTGTTAATCAAATATGTTCAGAGTATCATAATGCATTTTTTATGAAATCTCTCATGTCTGAAGGTGTCGGGCCTAAAGTTGTATAAAAAGTCGGCATTCCTCTTTTAATTCATGTATTAAAGTGTTAATATTTTGTTCATGATTGCTAAAATTAATGCAAAATATCTTTTAGTACAACTAACCATGCTAAATGAAATTATTATAATGTTCCTAATGAACCTACTCTTAATGAGATAAGAAAGTATCAGAAAATATAAAAATTGCTATGATTGGTATTAATACAACGTTCATAAAAGCTTCTTGTGATTTTTTAGAGTTTCAACTCAAGAAAATAATTTTACGTCCAACAAAAAGAGACAAGTCATGACATCTACTGGAAATGGAAGGTAAACAACTTCGGGAAGGTTCAGGAATAGAATAGTTAAGAAGATTCTGGAATAGTACACTCCAGAAGAATCTGGAGGGTTTCGAGGATGTAAATATAACAGTTGTCACCGCCAGAGAGGGTGTCTTGTCTTAGACATTGCAGTGTTAACAAGTGAAAGTAATAAAGAGGCGGAAGTGTTCTAATTGGATAAAGATAATTGAAAGTACAGTATTAGCGATATTTAAAGTTGAGTTGATTAATTACGGGTTTGTGAATTTCATAAATGTAAAGCGTGTGTGCTTTAGATAACGAACCAAAGGCCACGCTCTCAACAACAGGTGTCAGAAATGAAATAAATTCGCTAAATAAAGTGGTGACAATTCACTCGAAGTGTGATTAATTTTGTGAAATGGCGTTGAATTTTGCGAAAGTTCTGGAAAATAATTTGTATTTAACTGTGAGTGAATTACTAAAGTAATGGGGCGCAAAGTGGAGGAGCTTCGAATACAGGATTTGAAAGTGGAGTTATGGAACCGGTCATTACAAACTACAGGTGCAAAGAAAGCTCTAGTCGAGCGACTTAGACTATCTTTGATAGAGGAAGGAAAGAATCCTGAGACATTTCTTTTCGAAGAGAACTTGGAAGAAACCGAAGCTGAAGAAGAACCTGCGATGAAAATGGTACAGCTTTTGATTACTTTAATGACCAAAATGGAAGCCCCTTTTGATGAATAAAAGAATTCTCTCGAGGAACACAAGAAATCTATGAAAACCCGTCTGGACGAGCTAAAGAATGCTTTTGAGGAACAAAAGTAATCTTTGGAATCCCGTTTAGATGAGCAGAAGAGATCTGTGGAAACCCGCTTGGACGAACAAAAGCGTTATCTGGAGAATTGCTTGAAACTCGTTTGGAGGATCGGAAAAATTTTCTAAAAAGTTCTTTAAAAGAACAAAATTTGAAAATTGAAGGAATTGAGCAGGAATTTCAACAAAAGGTGTCGGAAGTTCTACAAAAAGTCATCGAGCAACTTGAAAACGTTAAAGCAGATTTGGAGCGGATAAAGCTTCGACAAACTCGGCACGAAGGAATTGAAATATCCGGTGCAGGAGGAATGAAACCTCCAATAGATGGACAAAATTCGTGTCATATCTTCAAGAGACAGCTTTCGAGGTAAATGGATGGAATAATGAAGACAAAGCTACAGCTCTGGTGTTAGCACTCTTATGCAGTAGGCAGACGGGAAAATTCAATGATCATTCATTCGTAATTGAATTTTTCAAAAATTGCTTTACCTTTGAATTTTAATTTTAATTATTAAAAATGTGCTGTCAATTACGTACAAAAATTTACTGGACTTTAGTTTTAATTCACAAAATCTTGGATAACTTGATTTTTGACAAAATCAATTACGAACGAATGATCATTGATTTTGTCCGTTTGCTTAGGGTATTACAAACTGTACCGATTGAAAAGCAGCGTGATTACACTTCATTAGTACACGCGATAGAATTACGTTATGGAGATGAACACATGCAGTATATCGCGTACAGTTACGCAATAGGATTCAAAAGCATGGCAAATCACTACAATAACTGCAGGCTGATGTGGAAAGATTAGTGCCTCTTTCAGACTCCAGCGTAAATGCGGATTTTCTTAATGAAGTCGCGACGGAGGCATTTGTGAAGGCTATTGCAGATCAAAATTTACAACAAGCGGTAAGGCTAGCAGGAAAGAAATGAACAGCAGAAGCACAAGCCTATGCATTTGCGTATGAATCCGCCAGACAAGCTTCGCGGAGTGCAGTACAGGTGAGAGAAATTTCAGAGGAAGAATGTACTTGCAACAGAGTGGGACACGTACAAAGAGACTGCAGAAAACGCCGACGAGTGGAATCTCGAAATGAAAAGAGGAGAGTGGAATTGCAAAGATATCGAGCTGGGCAGCACTCTTGCAACAGATTGCAGTTATCACTGAGCACCCTTTCCCGTAGTGTTCTTCGATGCTGGGATTGTAATAAATTGAGACATATTCAAAGAGACTGCAGGAAACGCCGTCGAAGGAAATCAACAGAAAAGAAAGGGAGAGAAGAATGTCCTAGTTGGTGAGCTATAGAGCAAACTATTCTTAGAGAGACTAGACTCCAACCTTATGGCTTTGAGATCCAATACAGCAAAGAACGTATCCATTTAAATGCAGAAGCCTTTGTACAATGTCCATGCTTACCTGAATGTAAGCATTACAGTTGTGAGAAAGAAAAAGAGAAAACAGCTACTATACCGTTGGTAATTGTGGAACCATCAAAAGGTTGGGACATCGAGAGCTTGCGAGCAGCGCAACGAGAAGATCCGGACATATCGCCCATTCTTGCTTGGAAATCAGACATAGAAAAACAAGAATGGAAGGATATTTCGGGGATGAGTGAAAAGCTGAAAAGCTACTGGGCTCAATGGAATTTTCTTCATGTTGAATGCGGTATATCAAAACGTAAGTGGGAAGTACCTAACAATGGATCATTCCGAATGCAAATAGTCGTGCCGGCATCAAAAGTCAACGATGTTCTAGATAAAATGCATCGTGGAACATCTGGGGAACATTTGGGAGAGAATAAAACAATTTCTAAAATACAAGAAAAGGATGTGGAGATATGTTGTAGTAGATGCACTATGTGTGCACAAAGTGCCGCCACGTAGAAGCAGAACGTAAATAAATAAGTGTAATGTCAGAGCCCCATTGGAAAAGAGAGCTGATGTACAAGATGCCACGAGAGCAGAATTAGCAGTAGACGCCAATCGGATGAGAGCCTGCTATGACTTACATGCGAATTAAGCAGGATTTAATGAAGGTACAACCCGAACCGACGTAAGAGATGTTCTCCGAAGTCACAACTACACTGGGAGGCAACGTATTCAGTAGTAACTAGAATAAATTACGTGGTATACAGGATTCAGCGTGGCACAAGAGGCAAGCGTAAAATTGTTCATTTGGACCGCTTGTGTCAATACTACGAGCATCAAGACCATGGCCAACCTGTTGTTCGGGACGAACAAATTTAAGAAGGGGGCAGTGTTACGTGCAATAGAAAGAGACATCTACTGGCAATGGAGAGTAAACAACTTCAGGAAGGTTCAGAAATAGAATAGTCAAGAAGATTCTGGAATAGCACACTCCAGAAGAATCTGGAGGGTTTCTAGGGTATAAATATAACAGTTGTCATCGCCAGAGAGGGAATCTTGTCTTAGACATTGCAGGGTTAACAAGTGAAAGTAATAAAGAGGCGGAAGCATTCTAATTGGATTAAGATAATTTTAAGTACAGTATTAGCGATAATTAAAGTTGAGTTAATTAATTGAAGGTTTGTGAATTTCATAAGTGTAGAGCGAAAAAAAAAGAACTTATATGTTAAATATTTAATATTGTGTTTTAAATAACGAACCAAACGCAACGCTCGCAGCAATATTAAAAAAGCAGCAGTATTAAAAAAAACTATATTTTCAGAGTTTCAACAGTGATGGGATATTCCTGAATCCGAAATGGATGTCGCCAGGGTATCAAATTTAGTGAACGAAGATTTATGTAAAATAATAAAACACCCAATGATTTCTATTTAACTGTATTAATTATTTGTCTCCTTCCTTTCTTCTGATCGTTTTTAATATAAATTTAATTGCTTAATTATAAAATACAAACTTGACCTAAAGAACAGTTTCTTAACTTTTTCCTCTAATTTAACAATTTCTGATATATTTGAATGATTATAGCAAAGTTACTTTCTAAAAATATCTCTAACTTATTTAAATTATCCTATGGTTGTCCTGAGCGGCATCTGGATTCCTTTAGAGTAGTTCTCCTTTGTATATTTGCATTAATTAATTGGGATGCTAACAGTTTAATAAAATCAAACCTTTCCATCTTCTTCGCATCCCTGTAGATTTGACGCAAAATGTAGGAATTTACCGAGCTCCTGTATTTTTATCTAGGATGCTATCTGATAGCCGTAACATTTTTTAGATTTTTTGGATGCTCCTTACAATTTGTTTAATTTTTTTTTTTTTAATGTGTAATTTTAACAATAATTATTATAATTCTTACTTATAATTTCTTGAGCTAATTGATAGATAATTTTAATGTATTACTGCTGTAAATGAATTCTTTGTTATGTATATTTATAGCCCTGAAGAAGCGTTGAAATACAACGGGAAACGTTGGTGAAAAGAAGAAAAGTTGTTTTAATTTCCCATACCAGCTACATTTTAATTATAGTTAAGTACAAATTAAATGACATTCTATTCGATGCTATTCTTTGCAGAAGCTAAAACAAGCATAATGTCGACAAATGTCATCTCCCTGACCTGAACAATGAACAAAACAAAAGATTAATAAAAAATGTTTTTAATTCGTTGCTTAAGTCACACTAGGACAATGCATAGGAAAAGACAAAAATAAAAAGGTGACATTTTTGCAATTTTGTTCGCATGTTTCCTAGCTTCTTATTAGATAACTTTGACAATAGTACAAAACACAAGATTCACACAGAATGAGGCTGCCTTGCTCCCAGGGTAAACAATAAATATAGGGATAAAACTTTCAACAACATAGTGCCTAAAATATTTTCAAAAGTTAACCAAGGGACATTAAAAATGTACAAGATTTAATAGTTTTAAGAAATTGTTAAAATCATGGTTAATTTCAAATGTTCACAACATAGCTGTTAATAATAATCAATGGCGTCTGTAAAGTTTCCCCACTACCGTGCTGCACGGACTCTTGTCGCCTGTACGGTCTGTGCATATTATTTTGTTTCAACGTACCTAGTTTCAAAAGATGGTGATGCTCAGTCAGTAAGCATCAGAATTAATTGCAATAAATAAATAAGTCAATTATTTTATTTTTTCCACAAGCAGGGGCGTTCTTGTGAGGTCTAATATAAAGAAAAAAATATTTTAGTTGTCACCGCAAGGCAAGTTTATTATTTTGTTGATATAATTGTATTTGGGGCCTGTTTACGCAAAAATATGCATATTAAATTTAAATAAAGGAAAAAAATGGATGGGGACCTACTAATGTAATATTATGAAAAGTGCCGATGAGGGCCCTAGAAAACAGGCCCCATAAGAAAAGAGGCCCTGTGGTAAACATTTTCTCATTGTTCTACGTTTCGGACCACTTCTTCTTCTAGGCGTTTAACGAGCTTTTTATTTCGACTTTTTACTCGCCGTAACTCAGTTTGCAATTGCATTATGTGCAGCTCTCTGCCGCTTTCAATTTCAACTCTAAAATAATGAATAAAATGAATAATTGTTTTTCATTAAGGGCGTTTTCTTTAATGCATAGTTTGAAAATGCCTGACGTAAAATATATACAGATAGATATAACGCCATAAAAACCAGTTGTGCTTTGGATTTCACTCCCACATCTGTATATATATATATATATATATATAATCTTTACATCAATCATGGTTTAATTAAAACGCCCATAATATTATACCCTGTTTGAACAGCAGCAGCTCTCGATTTTTCAGGTTGATTGGCTCCCTCAGTTTGATGTACCTCAGTCCACACACGCTTCCTTCAACTGTTTCAGTCGCCATGCAACTTTCACGCAAAGAACCTACATTCTTTTGCTTTGGATCTATTATTATAATTGGTTTTATATTTAAATAAAGTATATATGAAGCAGGTATACCTACTTACTCTAGGTACAGCCCAACTTATGACATCATTGACTGGCTCCTTTAAAATTCTTCTTTTCCTGCCCTTGTTTTCTTTCAGGACTTTGGCTAGGAATTAAAACATTTTGTGATGGCACTGTTGTGACCCAGGTGCCTAAACCTCGAATCACAACCATAAAGACAATACGCCAATGTCTTGTCCTATGCAATATATTGGCGTACTACAAATTGACCCTGAAAATCAAAAATATTTTATTTTAATTTCATTTTAATTCAAATTTCATTTGCATTTAAAAATGCATTTACGTACTGCAACAAAATGCAATTAAGCATAATTTCCATTTTGTTATCAGTCATACATTCCGTTCACACGGCATGTATACTTACCTACATGCAGTACTATGTACATACAAACACACAATTATTCTCATCGCCTAAAAATATTATTTCGACAAGACAGAAGTGCATATGAGATTTCATGCATATGCAGTGCATCTAAGCTTTTTGTACTTTCTCACGTACGATTTTCACGTCGTGGGAAAGTAATAAAAGGAATAAAAAGCTGTTTCGAGCTTATGATCGGTTCCTGAGTGCAATATCGCGGATCCTCAAGGAGTTTCTTTTTGAATCGCCTCGGAAGATGTTTGGCGGAGTTGCCTTTTCAATCCCGTCGTGAAGAGTAGAATAATAATAGATAGGTATAGTGCGAATAGTTAAAATCCGATGTGTAATGATATAATTTGAGAAATTACTAAAATTTTGTAAGATAGCCGAAGTGGAATAAATATCGTGAGAATCGTAGAAATTCTGTGCTTTTCTGTCATAATCCTGGAGTACCAAAACCTTTAAGAAATCGTTGAATTATATACAAAAACTGGTAAAATTGTATGTTGGCTTAAATTACTCTTCGATTCGCTTCTCTTTGGACGTACCAGAAAGCACGAGCGATTGGTCTTACAACAGCACTGCACCTTCTTCTAAGCGTAGTTTACTCATGGCGATATTTAAAAGAATGTCTCGCGTTGTCTAATCAATTTCAATAAAAGGATTTGAACCAATTCGATCCTTTTTTAAATTTCTAATTTCACTTTCTCCACACACTTTATCCCCTGCTTTTGTACTTTGGGGTCTTTTGGAAATACAAAATAGGAGTATCTCTTAATTTTATACCCTATACTAAGTTTGTTATTCTGTTTGAAATGTAGAGAAACACGTAAAAATACTAAAATTGGTCTAAGACCAATTCTTATGATACCTTAGATGAATATCCATATGAAATTTCGTATGGTCACCCATTTGAGTAATTTTGATGTTTGAAGTAGTTTTTCACATATATTTCTAGAATGGTTCATCGGACCAAAAAAATTTTATAGAATTTCATATTCTGAAGAAGTAATAGTACAATAAAAACGTCTAGGACTGATCGTTTTCACAGTATCCGTTAAAACCTAAATTTTTATATGGCAACACCAAGAAGGGATTGCCCGATTTATTACATTTTTGAAATTTTATTTGCTATTACTACGAAAACACAATGTTTCAAATTCCATATAATTTTGTATGGCAACCCCACGAAGGAGTTGCCCGATTTGTCTCATTTTCGAACTTAATTTTACTTTTTTTTTTAAAGTCCACGTACAAAATTTCAGCTCTGTAAGTATACGCGCTCTCGAGTTATCGTGCGGACGGATGGACGGACGGACGGACAGAGAAATATGCAAAAATCTAAATAACTTTTAACATTATGCGTGGGTGTCCAATCTATTTTGCTCTACCACCATTATTTCTGTACATTTCAAGCGGAATGACATAAATTTCATCTAGGGTATAATAATGCTGGTAGAGCAAAATAAGTTGAATACCCACGCAAAATATTAAAAGTTATTTTGATTTTTGTATGCCCGTCTGTCTGTCCGTCGTCACAATAACTCGAGAATGCACTCGCTTAAGGTGCTGAAATTTTGCCGACGAGCCTTTTTAAAAAAAAGTAAATCTAGGTTCGAACAAAGGACTAATCGGGCAACTCCTTCGTAGGGTTACCATAGACAATTTTCACTGCATATCTGGACACTGCCTGAGAACGCATCAATGTAGAGTGCTGAAATTTGGTACATGGTATTTTCATAGAAATAGTAAATATAACTTCAAATCGGGCAGCCATATAAAAATTTAGGTATTTCACGTATACTGTCAAAAAGATTAGTCGCAGACATTTTTATTGCACTGAAAAGTTCATTAGAATATGAAATCCTATGAAATTTGTTATAATCATTTTTGCTGTGCGACGATCCGTTCTAGAAATATATGCGAAAAACCACTTCAAAAATCAAACTTGCACAGATAGGTGAACATGCGAAATTACATTCGAGCATTTATCTAGGGTATCATAAGAATTAGTCTTAGACCATTTCTAGCTTTTTTACTTGTTTTTTTATTAATTTTTAATTATATGGCTTACCATTACTGTTCGTGTACTCATTTCAATTAAATAATTTCTTTCTTTCGATATCCTAACATCTTAAGTACAAAGTTACATCGTATACTAATCTTTCATTAATTAAATTTAATTTCTCCCCAAAGACCACGTGTTTTATATTTTCTCCAAGATCTTGGTTTCAGTTTTTTTTAATTGCTTTTGTTCTCTATTTTTCATAGTTGTTTTATCAAAAGCGATATAATAATAACGTGATTCATTATGCGTTGTTGCTTTCATACATTACAATATTTGAACTATATTTGACTTTATTTTTCTTTTGATTTACTTAACTCGATCGCCCTTTTTAATAATGAATTGAAGGAGTCCTTGTTGCCTTCTGAAAACTTAAGGTCCCACTTATATACCGGAATCCTTCGCGTACTACCTGTATTGCTTTCATATGTGCGATCTTCATATTCGCTTGATTCGTCAGACTCATTTTTCCCTTCTACCTTATCCTATAACGTCCCTAAAGACAGTATCAAAATTCCCTTAAGTTTTGACTTTTCCCGCTGTTCTTCAACACGTTTTGGTTGTGATCGCTTGACCCTTCCTAACGCAAATTTCATTTTTACCGATATCTATTTAAAAATTTTACTTTTCGAATCCCCTTTGAAAGTATCTTAAAGTTTGACAATCTCTTCTATCCTATCCTCTACGGATTTTGTACTCTCCTCAAACGCAAAATGGTAATCTTCAATCTTGAAGCTTTCACTAGATTTTTCTTGCTGTCCTTATAGTCTTTCACATTAGATCTACAGTCCCCGTATTAAGACCACAAATATCGATTTCATAACTAAGTTGGTCTTGCGCTAGCCTATTTATTTCCATATTGTCACGACAATTGTCGAGCTTTGGCTTCACGTTAGTATTGATTATTGTTTATCGCAGCGAGACAAAACACACAAAAAAAATTACATAAATTTATATATGAGCCGGTGAGAACCATAGTAGCGTAAGTCCATAATTTTCAAGACAAAATTCTTACTTCTTAACCATCACTTGCTAAGCAGCATCCTAAAGTAATACAAAATGTGCAGCTATTTATGGGAGAGTTTCTTCGTCATTTTCAACAGAAGATGATCATTCTTTTGACTTACGCCACTCTGATTCTCACCGGCTCATATATGAATCTATAAATAAATGGTAATATGCAATCCGATGCAGAGATTTATATAACAACGTTTTGAGCTGTAGTGGTAGCAAAACACAACTTTGTAGAAGATATTCGTAAATGTATAGTAAGTAAACTATGGATGTTGTATATTACATTAGTTAGTAGAACCTTTACTGAAACCTCAATTGGGAGAGTGACGATTTGAATCGAATCAGTAATAATAATATATTTATTTAATGTTCAATGAATGTTCAGAACGTCCTGATAT
The DNA here is from genome assembly GCA_963930735.1 of Dioctria linearis. Lineage (NCBI taxonomy): Eukaryota > Metazoa > Arthropoda > Insecta > Diptera > Asilidae > Dioctria > Dioctria linearis. The sequence goes on along the minus strand of OZ005741.1, from coordinate 203,555,804 downwards.
TTTTGGTAGAACTTCGAAACACGAAATAAATATCCATAGATACAACAGATACATAGAACAAGATTGTAAGGCGGCAAAAACTTTATTAAATCATATAATGGTAAATTAAGTTGAACACAAAAAGAAATATTTGTTTATTTGTCAGTAAACAAAAGCTAAGATAAAAGGATCATCATACACCTGCTTCTATGTACACACTACATAGGTTACAAAACTGACAACTGATAACATATTTCAAAAAGTAAAAGCTTTAAGGCAAACATGCAAAATGGTTTCACCTGTGTTAACCAATCGTATGCAAATTCAAAAGGCCTAATTGTCCCATTGTACTAAATTTGTGTGTACGTTAATACCGGGTGTGCTGATCCCATGTCCCACTAATTGATTGTTGTTGAGTTTAAAAAACTCGCAAAAACTTGAGAGTAATCAAACCAATGACCTGCCGCAAGGCATGAATTCCAAATCCAAGAAACGACGCGATGGACGATCGACGTCAATTACATGATACTATACAAAACAAGATCGAGTTATATGTATGTGTATATGTTGGTTTCTATCCTATCCGAACCGATCACTACTTTTTTATATTTTTTCATTTTTGTTTTTTTTGTCTTCGAGAGATCATATGACTTAATTAATTCGTTTTATTGAATAGAGGAAAAATCACGTGCAAATGATGTGGTAAATAATTCATAATTTTCGAAAGAGTTGAGCCCATTCAAGCAGCAACGACAGCATCAGTAAATTAGAGACTTCCCAATAAAATGTTTATGGTTTGTTTTTGTGTATTGTGGTAATTTTTCTGCTTTTCAGCTTTCATTGAATTATTTTTCCATTCAGATCAAAAATACATATAGTATGTTACATATATTAATGCCTTTGAGTTATCTTTGAAAGAACCCCTTATATTCGACCAGACAAATTATTTCCACGGAATTAAAACAAACACCTAAACGTCCCGTATTAATGGGGTCTTTTAAATGTCAATTTAAATTTCAATCGTTGGATATGATTAAATCTTAAATTCAATGTGAAAAAGTGGTCTTGATGACGTTTTTTTGATAAAAATTGTATAGTTAAATAAATAAAAAAACAATTAAAATTCCGAAATTTTAAATTTGTAGAGCCTAAACTTTAATACGGAGAGGAGGAGCGGAAAAATTTGTAGACTGTTGGAAAAGTTCGTGTCTATCTACCAAAGTTTAAGTCACTCTCATTGGGTGCAAAGTGGAGAATTTACAGGGTGATCTATGAAAACATACCCAAATATCTTTAAGTCCCGTTAGATTACCCCCCCCCCACAACCGTCGACTTTCACACTACTTGCGGGACACTCCGCATATATTTGGACACTGCAATATAATTTCCAAAATGGCCTATAATTGGTCAACCTTTTCTTGGTATTGTCATACAAAAGTTTAGTCTATTTACGTATAGTGTTAAAACGATCAGTCGTACACGTTTTTTATGTAAAGCTTTGCTGGACCTTTCACCTTGAATATTACTTGGAAGAGAATTCCACTTACGAGCAGCCGGGACAAAAAAAGAACCATACTGGGAGATGTGCCTTCAGCTAAGAAGCTGAAGATTTCTGGTAGAATGTAAGAACTGCAGTTTCTCATATAAGTAAGCTGGGCTTTTATGAATTATTAATTTTCGTAACAAAATAAGTTGACGTCTAGCTAGATATGTCTGAAGGGATGTGCCCAGAATCGATGATATGTGAGCGCTACGAGAGAGCTTATAAATGCATCGAGTAACATCATTGAACGCAACTTTCAATTTCCTTTGATAAACCGAATCAAGTTTGCCGAATATTAAACTGCCATATGTAAAATATGCTACAATTACTGACGTAGCCAACTTCAGTTTAAAATCCACTGATATGGAGCTTGATCTAATCCACAATTGCCGCAGAGCACCATATACCTTTCTCATCGTATCCGCAATGTAGGTGCAACAATTGAACTTGGAATTAAAATTGATTCCAAAATTTTTAACTGAGTCAACATATTCCAGGACTGTATTGTTCAAGACTACAGGGAAAAGCTTGGATTTCTCTAAAGCACGCATACAAATTGCTAAGCAGTTTGATTTGGACGGGTTCAGTGAAAGCTCATTAATTGAAGACCACTTATATGGATCCTCTAGATCCTCATTGATTCGATAGACACAATCCTCCATTAGTCCTATAGGTCTACTAAGGTACATCTGTACATCATCAGCGTATAAATGAATAGAGCTATTTTTAATAGCACTTGTTGGTCGTTTATGTACAGGCTAAATAAAAGTGGACCAAGGATTGTTCCTTGAGGAACACCTACGAACAGATACGGCGGATTAGAGAGAGTTTCTCCTACCTTCACCATTTGACTACGATTCGTCAGGAAACAGGTAATCAGCTTAACAGCTGTAGATGAGATGTTAAGCCCATTACCAAGTTTAGAGAGTAGTTTTAAATGATTAACAGACTAAAATACTTTATATAGTCAAGCAAAACCAATATTGTCAAATGATCACTGTCAAGAGCATCATAAATATCTGTGGCAGCTTTTAAGAGAGCAGTCTCACAGATGTGCCCCGGTCGAAAGTCAGACTGCCAAACTGATATTATCTTATTCACCTCTACATAATCCATAATTTGCTTATATAAGATCTTTTCCAATCTTGGCCAGAAAATTAAGCAGTCTAATGGGACGATATTCGCGAGGTTGAGACGGAGACGCTTTCTTAGGAATAGGGACAACTGTAGCTTGTTTCCATTGGGTAG